>OY728159.1:2004983296-2007383296 GCA_963277665.1 Viscum album | reverse complement strand
AAAAACATAGGGAAATAATTTTTAAGGAATCCACTTATTGTATGTAAAAAATCAATTAGTTTTACCCATGTTTTCTATGTGAAAGGATTCGCCACAAAAAGATACCATACATTTTACCTATGTTTTTAAAAATCTACCCAATTTATTTAAAAAAAATAGGTAAATAAAGAGTGAGTAATTGCCAATATTTTTTAATATCTCCAATTAAGTACATTTTGATAAAAAAATCTAATTATAGATGTTTTTGAAAACATGGATAATTAGAGATGTTTTGGAAAACAAACATAATTTACATACACCTCATTTACTGACATTTTTTAAAAACATTGGTAAATAAATGAGCCATATTTATAAATGTGGCTAACATAAAAAACATATCTAAAAAGTATTCATTTTATAGTGTGTTTTTTAGAAAAATATAACCTAGGAATTATACCACCCACGATTATCCCGCAACTAAATACTAAGGCATTGTTTATGTTTCATGTCTCAACACACTCATCTTAGCATCAAGATAGACATTTTCACATCTCAAACATCACTAAAAAATATGTGAGTAATTACCCATTTTTTTAACATAATAATTAACTATGTTTTGAGAAACATTGTGAATTATAAATGTTTTTTAAAACATGGATAATTAGTGATGTTTTGGAAAACATGGATAATTTAAGTACACCTCATTTATCAATGTGTTTTAAAGAGGTGGTTAAATACATGGATAACATAAAAAACATGGATAATTTCATTTTTTAATATTTGGGTTGTGTAGAAAAAAGTGACCTATCATACCACCCACACTTAGCCCACAGTTACATATCGGTGTGTCCCTCGCATCTCATGTCTCAACATACTCAACTTAGAAACAAGATATACTCTATCTGTTACTCCTAATACATTAATCAACCCATGATTACATGAATTATAAAAAGGGTTACATTTTCTAACATTCTCATGATATTTTAAGTTTACATTTTTAGATAATTAGAAAAAATCATTACATTACATAGGGAATACTGACACATAGAGTCTATTTTATTCCACAAAAAAATGAATCTTAAGTTTACACTCTTATTTTATTCATAACACATTGGCTTCATTCAAGAATAATTTTATTTATTCATATCTAGAATTAATAATAGTTCCTAACCATATTTAGGCCATGTGAAAAACATTTGATAGAATGGGATGAGAAAAAAAAACCACGGTAAGGGATATAAAAATAAATAAATTTTGTTAGTCTAGTGAAAAACCTAAAAACTCATGATAATTTTTACCTTTTTTACAATAAACTTTTATCATATAAATAAAACTTATCCATGTGAGAAAATAAAACTTTTATCAATGAAAACCATCGAAAACCATTAGCAAGAATAGAAAAAACATGAAGTCATCATCAACACATTTCTTTGAAAAACAAACCTTTCACCATTAAATGTTATTAAACTTTTATTTCCTCATGAAATAAAAATATTTCCATAAAAAACCTTTAGAAATAATAAATTATGTATCATAAAGGATCATATTTATAACCCTCTATCACTTTTTTTAACCCATATTGGAATAACTGAAGCCTATTTAATTCTATAAGAGTAACCTTTCTGGTTATCTACCTTATTTTTCAACTTCGAAGACTATTCATTTCCAAATTAATTGGAGAGCTATATAGATCTCACCTGATGTCATGAGATATATTGGGATCACCCATCATCATAAATAACAATAAATTATCATATCATAAAGAAAAAATCTATAATATTTCACTTTTCATCATAAAACCCTTGAAAAAATCATTTGAAACCATATGCAAAGTACTTTCCATTTTTGTATAAAAATATGGAGAAATAACCCATTCTTTTGAAAACACTTTAAAATGAAAAATTCCCCAAAACAATGGGAAATTAATTTTACTTGGAAAAAACATTATAATTTTTATATGAATATTAATAAAAAATAAATTACATTATGGAAAGAAATTTTGCTCATGTCGTATACATTAAAAAACATTCTTTTTACATTTTGGAAAAAAAGAGTCAAAAGTTGCTCGTACAAAAAAAATTAAAAAAAATTATTTATAAACCTTTATCAATAATGTAAAAATTAGTTTAAAATGAAATTTAAAATCCTTTTACGTATAAATAATAAAATTCTTGAAATATACATGGAAGAAAAATATTAAAAAGGAATACTTTAAAATAATGTTTTAAAGGAAAATCACTTATGACATTCATAAATTTTGAAATAAAAGGATATTGAAGAAGATAAATTGAAAAAGGATATCTAAAACAATTTAATTTTAGTAAATTAATGATAAAATACATCCATAAGGAAGTTAATACACTACACAGAGGAAAAATTTTAGTGAAAAGGGCATAAGTCGCAATGAAAGGAAATTGAGATGAGAAATATCTTACCTCATCTCCCAACTTGTCACGTATATTATTTAGATCCTATATAATAAAATTATATTAATTATTTAATTTATTAATAAAAACAATTAGTTTTATTCCATTATCATAATCTATTTTATTTCATTGATTACCTTATCTTATATAGTTTCTAAATCGATTAAGTTCATATCAAGCAATTTGACTGAAAATTAAATTTTTATTGGAAAATGTAGAGACATAAAAAAATGAAGAAATGGGGGAAACAAGTTTCAGTGCATTAAAAAGATGTAATTTGATATAATCTCCTTAGATAATGATTTTTCATTCATTAGGAAATGACCCTAATCAATCGTAAACTTGAAGTACCTTCCCTACCTTCCCTTCTCAAGCTAAATCGTCTGCTATGAAGTTCTCTTCTCTCCAGATTTGTGTGATACTGGTGTTTTGGTCTATATCCCTTCTGCAGTTCCTGAAAAAATAATCCATCTCCCATGGAGGTTCCACCTTCCCATGGAGAATCAGAACCAATTTTGCTAAATCAGATTCAATATCATCAACTACAATATTGTATCTCCTACACACTAAAATGCTAGAGTGCGTGGCTCAAATTTCCTCACCCAAGGAGATCCATTTACTGTAGAAGGAACTAAATCTAATAATCACTGAACCTCTATTGTCTCTAACGAGACCAGTACCCCTCATGACCCTGACCATGAAGGAACCATCCAAATTTAACTTCATTACCCTTCTTGGGAGCGACTAGCATATACATCTACCCTGGGTGATGGAGTGTTAGTCCATTCCAATAGTCGCAAGGCATCCACACAATGATGTGAAATTCCGAACACCTCCGATGGAAGACTAAAGTTTATACGTGAGGGACTTTTTTCACACTTGGAGAAACATAAAAGAGGGGATTTTGACCTCTCTCTCCATATTACTTGCTTCCCAAAGGTTCCAACAGAACGATGCAAAGGTAATACCTCAGAGCTTCCTCAGCAAGGCATGAGTATCGGATCTCTAGAACTAATCTGTAAGATACTCTGGTATGTAATTCCAATTATTATGAAAGTTATAACTTTTCTAGATATAATACCATAGAAAAATCACCCATAAAACTTGGATAAAAAGATTCAATGTGGATTAGGAATGAGTTTTTTCCCAGTAAAAATGCCTGGAAGCAATATTAACCCCCTTATATTGGATGATTTCATCCATTGGAATAGCTTGGTTCTTGATCCTTCAGACAAGTAAATTATTATTTGTAGGGATTTATTTACACCATAACTTCACATTCCATTCTTTCAAAAAACTTTTATCATGGAAGGTTTTCCCTAAAATCATAACTATTAAACATACTATAAACCGAAATTATGAAGAAGCATTGATCTGAGCCATCCACCATTCTGATGCTATCGAAAACCTTCATCTACTCTTCGTTAAGAATTTTTTTCAACAACTCTGGGTGATTGATCACCTCTTTGAAGGAGATGAGTGAATCATGAAATCCCAGGAAGAATGTATTTTCTCCCACCTAATTATCCTTCCATATACTAATATCACCTCTACTTACCAGTCAATGAGTATGGTACTACAAATCCTCCATGTGAATAAGCATACACTTCGATGGGTTGGAAAGAATTATTCTTTGATAGGTCCAATATTCCCATATAGAGTCATTTATATCTCTCATAAATATCTCCCAAATAATGTTTCATTCAATAATGTCCAAAGAAATTCAGGTCTGCATGGATCACATTGTTTCAGATGCACTACGAAGACCCATGTCATTTCATGGAGATGGTAGTTTGTACATAAGCATGACCAAAATTTTTATTTTTATAATGGGTGGAAAATAAATAAACTAGATAATATTTTAATTTTTGAGAATAATAAATATGTTATAAATTTAATATTTATTCATTATTTCCATCCTTATGACTAGAATTATAAATTGTAAATGAAAAATGAATAACATTTCTCCAGAGAGGTGGTATTCCACATGTACGCATGAGCGACGTTATCAATTTCCAATGGATGGAAAGGGTAAAAAGGTAAGTAATATATTATATTTATATAATATTAATTATTTCATAAATATAGAATATATTCATTTGTTCCATATTTTTATCTATCCATATGATCTAGTGATGAAAAATGAAACACATCATATTGTGGAGGTGTTAATCAACACGTATGCATAAGCGAAGTTTTAATTTCTCATAGGATGGTAAAGGAGATAAAAAATGGTTGTAACACATTAATAATAAAATTTAATTATATGTAATATACTGATGTTATTATTTAATCATGGATATAAAATATTTTAAGGGGGTAGAAGAAGAAATAAACATGAAACACTCAATTAAAAATTATACCTCTTCTTTGGAAAACTTCCCTTAATTTGCACTTTAAGCCTTCTTAGGATGGTATTTTGGTAAGAAAAAGACCTCTAGGAAATGGGGGGATATGGGGGAGAAATTTTGGCAGATATTGGATAAGCTATAGTACTCAAAAGGTGTGATGAAGAGATGAGAGAGGGTGTCCTTTTATAAGTTAGGGGAGTTTTACAATTGTAAATATTAATAACATTAAAACATAATAAATATCATAATCATGTAAAGAGGAACAAAATGGACATAATTTTAAAGTTAAAAAATAATAAGGTCTAAATAACTTCAAAAAATATAATTTATACATGTTTAAGTTTCATTTTAAACCTTATATTTTGTTTTAACCCCATTGTTATTCCTTTTAAACTTAAATAGTGGTAACACATTTTTCACCCATTAAGGGTTGTAAATTTACTTATAAGGTGGAAAGTGGCTCAAAAATGGCCCATTTATTAAATTTGAGACCATTTCCCATCACACTGGTCCTCTTTCAATATTTTTTATTTTTAGATCATTAAAAATAAAATATTGTATATCATAAAATATCATTGAAGTCATTTTTAAGACTATTCATTTAATTTTACTTAAAATACATCAAGACAGCAATGAAATTATAATATAAAAATATTTAACATTAATTATAATATATTATTACCTATTAAATTATTGTAATACCACAATTCATCCAAAAAAAATTAATTTAATTATTTTTAAAATCATTTACCTTGATATTTTTACTGCTTGCATAAGCATCATATCAGCGTTGAATAAGTGTTTAAGGTAATTATACCATTAATAAAAATTAAAAATAATTTAATATCATACAAAAAGAATTTCTAAAATTATAAATAAATATTTATAAATTATCTTAAATTCATTTTATCCTAATGAAAATATGTTATATAAATTTAAAAAAAGATAGTGATATTTTATATTTATTATTTACTTAAATTAATTTATATGTCATTATCAATGAAAAATGGCACAAAGATTCCATGTATTAGAATATTTTATGAGTATGGTCAAAATAAACTCATAAAATATAAAAAATTAAAGTGTTGGATATATTTTTAAATCCTTATCACATTTTTTTAACCTTAAATGACCTAATTTACGATTTGTTGTGGCGAAAAATATTTATTATAGTTACTATTCATAATGAAAAAAATGAAATTAACCTTATTAATAAATTTTAACATCATTATTTAAAATAAGGAATCAATTTTTCAATATTAATTTTTTATAATTAGAATAAAATACTTTTAAAATAACTACACAAAATGCAATGAAAAACAATTTTTTGTAAACTGTGTTTTTAAGCTTAAAAATGAGCTTATACCAAAATAAAATATTATAATGATTAATATGTAATTTTTTATATTATATTTAATAAAATTTATCATATTTTACTTCATAACTAAATCCAAAATATAATTGGATTTTAAATAAATTTATTTAAAGAAAATAAATAAGACTTTTGCAAATATCATCATTTTTCGCTATTCACTAAAAAATAAATCATTTCAAAAAATACCAAAAATTAATCCTAATACTATTATGGTATAATAATTTCAAAAATGATGTAAATTTTTTCAAATACAACTTTTAAAATTGGAAAAAAGTATTTATGATATTCACACACAAAATTCAATAAAACCAATTTTTGAATAAAATATTTTTTTCGGTATAAAATGATTTTATTCTCATTACTTTCCTAAAAAACAAAATAAAATTAATTTTAATTCATTAAATTTTATATATAATATAATTACTTCGTGATATTCATTTATCAATTGTAATTAATTTAATATATTAAGATAAAAATTCATTACGCACATAAAAATACAATTTTATGAAAAATATCTTCCTTTTCTTCAAAAATTTTATCTTTATTGACAAAAAATTAATAATAAATGTATGATTGATTATTAATTTTATTATGAAAAAACATTATACATATATTTCCTAATATGGTTACTCTTATTCATACCTACCAAACCAATGGCACAGTCATAACGGCTATAATTAAATAATAATATATCATAGTTCATTTAAGCTTGATGTTGCATATACCACACACTATAGAATATATTAATTAAATAAAATATAATATAAAATATTGAGTTGTTACATTATATACCTTAAAAATAATTAATCCCATGTAATTTTATCTCATCTTCGATGAAAAAATGGTTTAAAACATTTTCAGAATCAATTCTAAAGAGTATAATAAAATATAGAATCATGAATGGGAAAAAAATAATATTTAAAAATATATTTTTTGAAAAAATATATAAAAATTTATAATAAAATTTCCTTTTAAAAATAGGAGAAGTGAAATATGAATTTCTCCAATAATAACACATAATGAGGTTCCCACATAAGGAGAACATTTTCGAGAAGTGAAAATATAGACATGGAGGATAAAAATAAAAACTATAAAATAATAAATATTGATAGAGAACATGATCATGAGAAAGATGATGACCAAAAAACCATAAATCAGTGAGGGATAATGAATACAGTGAATTTACAAAAAATGAAGTTAAAATGATAACATTTTTATATCAAGATTCTTTTCTTATAGTTGAGAGATTATTCTACTATTATGATAGTGAACATGAGAAAATATATTTACTTGATTCATTTTCATTTCATAAGAAAAATTTCATCCTTTGGTTGATATTTTATCAATTTTCACTTCTACCTCATTTATTTCTCTAATAAAGTAACATTCAAGATGAATTTTTCATGTTTGGATCAATAAAATTAAATGTCAAGGGATCACAATATCCACAAAAGGATGAAAATTTATTTTTAATTTTTCTATCCATTAACCAAAACCAAAAATGGTTAGAATAAGATAATATAATATCCAATATGAATAAATCTTCATATGAAGAAATAAAACATTAACCTATAAAGCCTCAATAATAATACCCAAAGATAAACTTAAATTATTCTATAAATAACTAACCTTAAAACTCTTCAAATTATGACAAACCAAAATTGAAACTAAAATATTAGAATGATTTGATCACATACTCTTCCATGATCAACTTAAAAATTATCTCCAAACAAAAATAATCACTTATAATGTCACATACCAAAAATGTATATGGTCTAATCATATAATCTCCAAAACATGATAATCTTTTCCATAAATAACATAAATAACCGTAAATCCATAATAAAATCAAATATGCTTCCATAAATTTAATCAATATTTATTCCTAAAATTATATTTTACTTAATCGTATGATATTCCCAATATAGTGTACTTAAAAAATATCATTAATCACTTTATCATCGAATCACATTTCAATCCCATGGTTATCTATATAATAAAACATATGTTCTGAAAATGTAATAACCCTTTTATCCTTATAATCCATAATTTCCTCAACATAAAATATTAGAGCAACCATAATGGTTATCAATACCATTAAAATTATGTCCATAAAATATAAAATAATTCTTCCAAAAATAATCTTTTCACAAGTTAAACTTAAGGGTTTTATATACTTCAAACATCTGTTAAAACTTAATAAATGTTTCTCAAAGTACTCCCATATCATAAAACCTAAAAAGGTATATCGTATCTTTAAACTTATGATCAATAGTAGACTTATTAACCCACGATGTTATCTAAAAATATTAATTTATCCTTATCTGAATAATTCTAACCTCTAATGTTACCTAAACCTTTTCACTGATGGTAACTATAATGCCTCGTACCTTAAACAACCCATGATTACATGAATAATAAAAATGGATTAAATTTCTTACATTCAAATTATATTTTAGGTTTAATGTTTTATAGGATTACCAAAAACCATTACATTACATAGGGAATACTAACACACAATGGCCATTTTTTCCATAAAAAGGGATTCTTAAGTTTACACTCCAATTTCATTTATGTAACACGTTCTTTGTTCAAGTATAATTTATTTTATTCATATATAGACTTCATAATAGTCCCTAAACATCATTAGGCCCTGTGAAAAAAATTGAAAATATGGGATGATAAAAAAACTCAGTAAGGGATATAAAAATAAAGGAATCCCATTAACCTAGTAAAAAACATGAAAACACAAGATAATGTATATCTTTTTCACAATAAAACTTTGAGAAAATAAATAAAAAATATTCACATGAGAAAATAAAAAAAATCTTAAATAAAACCTTTGAAACCTAAGATAAATAAAAGGAAAACCATTAAAACATCATGAAAACATTTATTCTGAAAATAAGCCTTTTGCATAAAATGTTTATAAACTCTTCTTTCCTCTTGATATAAAAATATTTCAATAAAAATATTTATCAATCATATATTAGGTATCTTGGAGCATCATATTCATAATAATTATTCACTCATGTTTAACCCATGTCAAAATAAATAAATCATAGTTAATTCCATAGGTGTAACCTAGCTGTTTATCTCCCTCATTTTACACCTTCAAAGACAATTCCTTACGCAATGCATTAGAGAGATATATTGGGATCACCCATAATTATAAATAATTCTTAATTACCATATCATGAATAAAAAATTTATAATATTTCACTATTTCATAATAAACCCCTTGAAAAAATCATTTGAACCCATAATCAATGCACTTTCCATTTACATATATAAATAGGGAGAAATATTTCTTTCTTTTGAAAACTATTTTAACCGGAAAATTTCCCAAAACAATAGGAAATTTAATTAACTTTGTAAAACCATGAAAAATGGTATATTAATATTAATAAAATATAAATTAAATTCATTTGGTAAATTCTTCTCATGTAATATACATTAAAAAATCATTTTACACTGGTAAAAAAGAGTCAAAAGTGACCCGTATAAAAAACATTAAAAAATTATTTTTAAAACTTTGTAAATAAATCAAAAATTAGTTTAAAATTAAATTTTACATACATTGATGTATAAATAATAAAATTATTTAAAATTTTATAAAACATGTATATGGAAGAAAAATAATTAAAAGGAATAGTTGAAATAAGGTTTCAAATAAAAATCCGTTATGACTTTCATAACTTTTGAAACAAAGGAATATTGAATAATATTACTTGAAATGGATTTTTAAACCAATTTAATTTAATTTAATTAATTATAATATATATCCATAATTAATTTAATAAACCTCACAAAATAAAACATGTGGTGAAAATTTTATAAGTCTCGATGAAACGAATTTGAGATGAGAAATCCCTTACCTCATCTCTCGACTTGTCATGTGCATTCGTTAAATAATTTATAATAAACTTATATTAAATATTTAATTTCTTAATAAAAATTTTCAGGTTTATTCCATTATCATACTATATTTTATTTCATTTATTTCCATGTCTTATATAGTTACAAAATCTATTATGTTCATATTAGACATTTTGAGGATGTTCGGTTTATAACCTCAAAATAGCATAGATGTGTTCATCGAATTCAAATGGATTATGGTTCCATTAACTCAAAAATAATAAAAAACTTATAATTATCATATTTATACATTATATACACTTTTAAAACTAACCATTTATGTTGGTGATGAAAAATGAACAACATCATTTCATGGAGATGGTAGTTCGTACATACGTAAGAACGACGTTTTCAATTTTCTAATTGGTGGGAAAAAAATAAAGTAGATAATAATTTAATTCTTCAAAATCATATATCTATTAAAAATATAATATTTTCTCACTATTTACATCCTTATGAGTAGAATTATAAGTATTAAATGAAAAATGAATAGCATCGCTTCATTGAGGTGGTATTCCCCACGTATGCAAGAGAAATGTTATCAATTTACAATGGATAGAAAGGGTAGGAAGTTAAGTAATATATTATCACTAAAGAATAATAATTATTTAATAAATATAATATATATTCATTTGTTCTATCATTTTAACCATCTATGTGATCTGGTGATGAAAAATAAAAGACATCACTTTGTGGTGGTGGTGGTGGTCCACACGTACGCATGAACGATGTTTTCATTTCTCGTAGAATATAAAAGGAGATGAAAATGGGTTATAAAAAATAATAATAACATTCAAGTATATTTAATATACTTCTATTATTATTTAATCATGGTTAAATAAGATTTTATAGAGGTATAAGAAGAAATAAACATTAAACACTCAGTAAATAATTATACCTATTCTTTAAAAAACCTCCATTGGGTTACACCTTAAGCCTTATTAGGTTCATATTTTGGTGATACCAGGACCTCTAGGATGTGATAATAGATGTTTTGGACAGATTGTTTTAGGTATTGGATGATATATATCACTCAAAAGGTGTGAGTAAGGGAGGAGAGGGGGGGCCTTTTATAAGTGAGGGTAGTGGCACAATTGTAAACATTAAGAACTTTAAATTATATTAAAAATAAGAATCATGTCAAGTGGTTACAAATTAACATAATTTTTAAGGTAATATATGATAAAGACCAAATATATTCACAAAATTAAATTTACACTTGTTTAAGTTTCATTTTAAACCTTATCTTTCGGTTTCACCCCCTCATTAACTCTTTTTAACATCAACTGTGGTAACACATTTTTCAACCATTAAGGATTATAAATTTACTTATAAAGTATAAAGTGGATAAAAAATAGTCCATGTATGAAATTTTATACCATTTATCATCCAAATTTTCCTAATTTAAAAAAATATTTTAAAATAATTTAATAAAATGTTTTTTATTTTAAAATATCATTAAATCCATTTTTGGGACTATTCTTTTAATTTGACTTAAAATACATTAATACATCCATGTAATTATAATATAAACACATTTAAAATTAATTATAATTTATAATTAACTATTAAATTGTTTTAATACCACAATTCATCAAAAAAATATTAATTTTATTATATTAAAAACCATTTACCCTAATATTTATAATGCTTGCACAAGCACTGTATTGATGTTTCATAAGCATTTAAGGTAATTATACCATCACTAATAATTAATAAATAAATTACTACCATAAAAATAATTTATTGATATTCAAAATAACCATTTATAATCAATATTAACTTATCTTTATCCCTATGAAAATATGTTAGATAAATTAAAACAAAGATAGTGACATTGTGAATTTATTTTTTACTTAAAATAATATATAGATCATTATCAATGAAAAATTGCACCAAGTTTACATATATTTGAATATTGGATGATTATTTTAAAACTAAAATTAAAAAATATAATAAATTAAAGTGTTATATATTTTTAAATCTTTATCACATTTTTTAACTTTAAATAACTTGATTTATCCTATATCATGGTGACAAATATTTACCATGGTTACTATTAATAATGACCAACAACAAAATTAACCTTATTACTAAATTTTAACCTCCTAATTTTTAATATGGAATCAATTTTTAAATATTCAATTTTTATTAGTGGTATAAATTACCATTAATATAAGTGCACAAAATGAAATGAAAAACAATTTTTTGAAAATTGTTTTTTTAACCATAAAAATAAACTCATACCAAAATAAAAAAAACCATAGACCACTTCCTATTACTTACCCACCTAGATTCTTGAGCCAATTGTGGTTATTAATCCATCTCATTAACAAAAATTAACTAAAAAACCATCAATATCTGCCATAGAATGTCATTGCATCCTAGCACCCATGGTGTTCCATGCCGGAAATACTCAACTTCAGGATGAAACACCCATGGAAAGGATATTCACCCAAATGAAATGTCTTAAGAGTTTCCCCACTCTAATTAAAACTCATAAATCAAATCCCTACCTCTCATAAAATTTGAATCACCTATAGGCATCAAAACACACATGAAGAAACATTTCAGAAAGAAGGAAAAAAATCAAAAAAAATCTATCTACCACAACTCAATCTAGACAAAATCATAATCCAAATATCACTATCCCATAGAGAGAATAAAATACTAGTAAATATATTCGAAATAAGGCATAGTTGTAGCATCTTTACCTTGAAGAAACTCAAGACCGTCATAGAATAGCCAACCTAAAGACTATGTTCCATAATCCACTACATAAAAAGGTGACCTAAGAAGATATAGAAGAAACTACACCCATGTTCCAAGTATAAAGAGACATATATTTACACCAAAACTATAATATGGTTAACCAAGTGATGACCCCATCTTTTTTAGGCCTATTAATAAAGTAAAACATCAAGTACAATAATAAAAGGCTAGACAAAAACATACTTAGGAAAACCAAATCAGAACTCAACAAGAAAATATTTAAATGTGATTTTGATACACTTACACAAAACACAACACTTTACCAACTATAAATATAAAAGAACATAAAAATCATAGGAAACTAGGGTAAAAATTAAGAGCACTGGTCCAATTTCTATTAAATTGGTTATTCTTGTGTTTAGTTGTCCTCATGATCTTAATTTTAAGAATGAAACAAAGATTATAGGATAAACTATTAACATCAAGATAAAATTTTTACAAAAAAAAGATCATTTCTTGCATTCCAAACCCAGTACAAAACTATGACAAGCATACTTCTGTACAAACTATGGAAAGTGCATGACTATAAAAATAGGTTAATAATATAATCAAGTAAATCATTTAAAAATATAATAATAAAAGTTATATGAAACATGTATTTCATCCTTTATACAATATCTATTAAATTGAATCAATAATAGTAATATTATAGAATCTCACCCATGTGGGAAACCAATCTTGAGCCAACATCCACATAAAGATGAAAATCCTTATGGAATTTTTGAAGTATTATTTTCGACTATGTTTGAAATTATTACAAGCTATTAAGATGTTTTTGGATATAGTTTGAATGTTTCTGAGATGATTTGAACTACTCTACATTTAATTTTAAGTGTTTTTTTGATTATTTGAGGAAATATAGAATATTGTGAATAAGGATGAAAATTAGAAAAGGATGGAGTCATTTATGAGGGGGTTTGTCATGACCCATCCCCCGGGGCCCGTGTCGTGACTACCCCAAGCTTTCCTTCCATAGGCCAGGGGATGGAGACTAATAGCAAAGCTGTAAATCCCTAAAAATAGGAAGGCATTTCCTTTATAAATTATAAACACACACAACAGAGTAAAAGCTGGAAGCAAAACACTAACTAAAACTTTATACAAAAGGAGTACTGAAAAGTAAAGGGGCCAGAAATACAAGACCAACTGTAAAGTACAAGTACAACTAAAAGGGGAAAAAAGATAAAAGATGTAAATCAGCTCTTGGATCATCAGCCACGGATCCTACCTGAAGGGTGGGTATAGATAACCACCATATCACTCCACGTTCTTCTGTCTTCTCTATGTACAGTCACATTGTGTGGTCCACCTCCTCGTACCATCCAGTCTTTGTACACTCAGCCATAGTCAGTAATGTCCGTCGTCTACATCCAACACAACGAGGTGCGGGCATATCCCGTACAACGGTGAGTATAACGATACTCAGTAGGGACCCCAAGACCCTCAAGGTCTCACAAAATCCAACAAGGATAACCACAAAGTAAGAAAAAAAATATTACCACACTTAGGTATATTATCATACATATACCTAAGTTATCAAGTAATCCAACTCAAACATGAGGTAAACTCAAAAGTTACTGACTCAGCTCAAACTAATATTTTTGTTATCAAAACCTCATCTAATGGATAAATCCTCCTCTATTGAGTACAGTGGGCCTTCCGCACTCACACAGAGGTGCTTCCCACTAACCTTGGACTGCTGAGGTACTCCTCCTGTCGAGTAATGTGGGTCTGCCGCGCTCACACAGAGGTGCTCCCCACTTTGGGTCTGCCACTACAACTAAGCGCTCCCCCTCATAGCATATAGAGGTACTCCTTCTGTCGAGTACCACGGGTCTACCGCTACAACTAAGTGCTCCTCTATCATGGGTCTTCCGCTACAACCAAGCGGTCCCCACTAGGCTAGTCGAGTCACTCCGAGTCAAATCGGTCAAGCAGTTGTCAGGTCTCAGCCAGCTACTAGAACTCTGTACTCTGCTCGCTCATCTCCAGGAGGGTCCGCTCCATGAGCTACTGTTCGATACTCCAACTATCACGAATTCCCATGTAGAAGTATCTCAAAGGTCTGCCTCATCATAGGGGTCTCAACATAACAGACGACACATCAATCGGACGCCCGGTCTGTGAGTTATAATCTTTTTAGTCTCGGGGGCCCAGTTGGATTTGTGTACAATCCAACCTAACTGTATCTCCAAATATACCCCGAACTCTAATCGGGTGTTCTCAAAGGGACTGTCGTGCTCCAAGAAAACATGTGTCGCTGACAGTTCGTCAAACGGTCGTTCGGTGCCAAAGATATGGCCAAAAGACGTAATAGTCAGTAATGGGAATGGACTCGGTCCAACCCGGTCGGACCGACTCTGGCCAACCCAGTCTGGGCTGACCCGATCAGCCCACTAGGTTCGGCCCGGTCCACTGGCCCTGGCCCAGCGGACTGCAGGGGCGGTTCGACCCGGAGGTCGCCGCGTAGGCAGCGCATCCCGAAGGTCGGGGCTAGTTCGGCCAGCGCCGGGAGGGGCGCGGCTTGGGCGGCTTGGGCGGCTCGGCCTGGGAGGCCAACGGGCAGGCCGCGGGTAGGCCATCAGGGTGGCGGGCAGCGCACAGGCAGGTTGCGGGTGCCGGGTAGGGCGCGGGCAAGCCGCGCGGGGCACGGGTAGTCTGGCAGGGCGCTGGGAAGGCCGTGGCAGGGCGCGCGGGGGTACGGGCAGGCCGGAAAGGCACTGGGCAGGCCGCGGTTGAGCGCGTGGGGGCGCGTACAGGCCAGGCAGTGGTTTGGGAAGGCCGGTGGGGCATCGAGCAGGCTGCGTCAGAGCGCGTGGGGGCGTGGGCAGGCCGGGGGCAGCCTAGACCGGCTAGCGGGGCACCGGGCAGGCCAGTGGAGTGCGTGGGCAGAGCGCGGGTTGCACGAGGGCAGCACGCGGGCAGCATGTGGGCAGGCCAGCGGGGCGTGCGGGCAGCGTGCGAGCAGGCGGGCCGGTGGCTGGGCAGGCCAATTTGGCACGGCCCGAGCCGGCGTGGGCCGGTGGTGTTCGGCCGAGAGCACCTGAGCGTCGCGGGGGTGGCGCTGTTCCCGGAGGCTGCGGGTAGCACGACCTTTGTCGTTACTGCCTTCGTCGCCTCGTTGCCGCTTCGAAGATACATCACCAAAGATCAGCGGAGGGATTCGGTCCATATTAGTTTGGCCCACACCCTCCGCGTTTAGAGCTGATAGCAATTGGTTCATCAAATGAGGATGATAAACAAAAATTTCTTACAAAACTTCGCATTGATTCCTTTCAAACTAAGATGAGGAAAAGAAAGGTAATAATAATCAATGTAAGACCCCCTAACTTTTTGTCGTTCATTGTTCGTTGATGGAGTTGTGTGAAGAAGATGAAGAGAATCGTCGTTTGTCGCATCCTCCAAGCACTTCCAAACCCGAGTTGCGTTGGCTCGTTGACGACGCTCCATGTCGGTAGGTGTCTGGGAAAGAAGTCGAAGAGGATCGGCGTTCTTCATCGGTGGATCGTTCTTCATTCTTCGTTGGGAGATTTTCTCCCTAGCTCTCCTCTCAAAGCCTCCACCAAAATTAATAATGCCAATAAAAATAATAGTTTATCTATTATTTTAATCATTGGCACAAAATTCAAATGGTAAAATTAATTACCCACCTCCCCTTAATTAATTTGGAGGATTGGCATAATTTAATTATTCATTGGCCCAATTAATTAAAGGGGAGGTGGTGGCACCATAAATAAGGTAGGGTGTGGAGAAACTCTCCCTCATTAATTAGGGGAGTTGGGAGTTTTTCTGCTCCCATCATTATTAAGGGATTTTAACCTCGTGTGGACCCCACGTCATAACCTCTCACGAGAGTTTATGTTCGGGTGGGCCCCACCACCATAACCTCTCATGGGAGGTTAAGGTGTGGTGGTCCCACCTCTAACTTCCAAGAGGAGGTTTTAACCACCCATTACACACTTGGCGGTTCAAACAAAAATAAAGTGCCACGCTTTATTTTTATCTAAATCAACCACTAAAACCAAAAAACTAACTTTCAAACTCAACCCACTGCCGTTGAAGTGAAAGTCTTCTTAAGTGAATATCGGTGTTGTGATCTCAACGGTGCCCTCAGATTTCAATTTCGAGCACCGGTTCAAAAGTTATAAAAACCTGATCGTACGTTTACTGAACGTACCCGAACAAAACATCAATAATTGATTCCGGGCACACCAGGCCTCAGAATCATGGGCCGTCAATTTTTACGGACTCGTAATATTCCCATGTATTTAAGAAAAAAACCCACAGGATTTTCGTGTCTTTACATTCTCCCCACCTCATGGATTTATGTCCCTGTAAGCTACAACTCGAACTATGGGAACAAATGGGGATATTGAGCATGCATCTGAGCCTCCTGCTCTCATGTGTTCTCCTGGAGGTTCACGTGCTACCAATGAACGTGCACCAGAGGTATCGACCATACATGTAGGACCCGCTCTTATCAATCCTCAATCTCCACTGGAACCTCCATGAAAGTTGCCCCATCGTCGACGTCCAACTCTCCATGGTTGATGATGTGGGAAGGGTCGTGCATGTATCTCTTCAGCTGAGATATGTGGAAGATGTCATGCACCTGGTGCAACTGAGGTGGAAGAGCAAGGCGGTAATCCACCTTGCCTACTATGATGAGGACCTGAAAAGATCCGATTAACCTCGGATATAACTTGCCACCTCATTTAAATCTTTGTAAACCTCGTCGAGGTGAGACCCGTAGAAAGACGTGGTCACCATCCTTGAAGTCAAGAGATCTCCATCTTCTATCATCATATGACTTGTGCCTGCTCTGTGCAGTCTTCATCCACTCCTAGATGATCTACACCTTCTATGTGGTAGCCTGTACCATCTCTGGTCCCACTAGTGCTGACTCTCCGGGGTCTATCCAACAGAGTGGTGATCTGCAAGGTCACCCGTACAAGGCCTCAAAAGTGCCATCCCGATGGTGGAGTGGTAGCTATTGTTGTAGGCAAACTCCACCAAAGGTAAATGATCCTCCCAGTTGCGACCAAAGTCAAGGAAACAAGCATGCAGCATTTCCTCAAGGGTCTGAATGGTCTGCTCTATCTGACCATCTGTCTGAGGATGGAAGGCGGTGCTCAGACAAAGTTGTGTCCCGAAATCCTCCTGCAACCCCTTCAATAGCTGGGAAGTAAACTGTGTGTCATGATCGGAGACAATAGATGAAGGTACTCTATATATCCACATAATCTATTTCATGTAGAGGCATCCCAATCTCTCTACTGAACCCTAATCTTTGATCGGTAGGAAGTGGTCCGACTTGGTGAGTCGGTCAACGATCATCCAAATCGAGTCGTGTCCCCTAGATGTACATGGCAGACCCATCACGAATTCCATGGATATCCCATCCCACTTCTACTCGGGGACCTCTAAAGGATATACCAAGCCTTCTGGTACCTGGTGCTCTGCCTTAACTTTCTGAAAAGTGAGACATCGAGAGACAAAATCCGGTACATCCTTCTTCATACCTGGCCACCAGTGCTGTCATCTGAGGTCTTGATACATCTTCACCACACCCGTATGTACCTAAATAGGGGAAGTGTGGAAGTCCCTCAGCACTTCCTCCTGAAGTGACACTGGTACCATAGTATGTTCTCTGAAGAGGATAACATGCTCCCCACCTTCAGAAAATCCATTAGGTGCCTTCCCTGTGGATATCTGAGCACATCGTGTCTCGCAGTCAGTGTCCCCACGCTGCGCCTCCCTGACTCGCTGAAGAAGTTGGGGAGTGACTATAAGAGACTGAAAGAAATCTGCTCTATCTCTATCCACAAAGGATATCAATAAAGCAGCCAGCTGCTCTATATCCTCTCCTAGCAGTTGTATACTAGATCTTCTACTGAGTGAATCTGCAACAATGTTCCCCTTTCTAGGAGTATAGACTATCCTGAATTTATAGTCATAGAGGAACTCAAGCCAATGTCATTGTCTCAGGTTCAGGTCCTTCTGAGAGAAGTTATACCTGAGACTCTTTTGATCATAGTACATGGTAAAATGCTCACCCATTAGATAGTGTCGCCACATCTTCAAGGCGAAGACCACCACTGCTAACTCCAGGTAATTGGTAGCGTAGTTCTACTCGTGTTTTCTTAGCTTTCGAGAACCATACGAGATCACTACTCTCTCCTACATCAGGAAACACTCGAGTCTGGTCCCTGATGTGTCACAGTGGACTATGTACCATACGCCTTCCTCTGGAAGCCTCAAGATGGGGGCACTAGTCAGCCTCTATCTCAGCTTCTAAAAGCTCTGATGGCATCTCTCTGACCACACAAAGGTTTTCCCCTTCTTCATCAAGGCTAATAGTGGTGTTGCAACTCTAGAGAAGTCTAGTATGAACCTCCGGTAGTAACCAGCCATTCCAGGAAAATATGTACCTCTGTCACACTCCTGGGTGGCTCCCAAGAAAGTACAGCCTCAATCTTCACTGGATCAGCTACAACTCCAGCCTTCGAGATGACATGACCCAGAAAGTGAATCTCTCAGATCCAGAACTAGCACTTCAGGAGCTTACCATAAATATGGTTCTCTTAGAGTGTGTCCAGTACTACCTGAAAGTGGTAGGCATGCTCCTCCTCAGTAGTCGAGTAGATCAGAATGTCGCCAATGAAGACTACGACAAAGCGATCAGGGTATGGATGGAAGATCCTATTCATGAGTCCCATGAAAACTGCTGGAGTGTTGGTTACGCCGAAGGGAATAACCAAGAAATCATAGTGGTCATACCGACACCTGAACATCGTCTTCTGCACATCCTTGTCTCGAAATCTGAGCTGGTGATAGCCTGATCTGAGGTCTATCTTCGAGAACCACCCTGCTTCCTTCAGCTGATCAAATAGGTCGTCAATCCTCGGGAGTGGGTACACGTTCTTCACAGTCACCTAGTTCAAGAGACGGTAGTCAACACAGAGCCTCAAGCTCCCATATTCCTTCTTGGCGAACAGAATCGGGGTTGCCTAGGGAGAAGCACTGGGCTGGATGAATCATTTCCCCTGCAAGTCCTCCAGTTGTACCCACAGCTCACGAAGATCAGCGGGAGCCATTCGATATACTGGTGTATATATCGGTGTCGTCCTGGGGTACAGGTCAATTTAGAATTCCACCTCTCTGCGAGGATGTAGTCCTGGAACATCATTAGGGAAAACATCTACATACTGGTCCACCACTATAGGATAAGTCGGACTCTCCACATCAACTTCTCTGAGGGTAAGGCAGGACAACTGATGAGTGATCGGCTGCACCCTCCTCCAAGTAAGTCCATCATATGCTGCAAAGTCTCCCTTCTCACCGGTGAAGGTAAACATGGTCCCATCCATGAAGACACACCGTACTTTGCGCCTAATACAGTCGATCTGAGCATGGACTGTAGGTAACCAGTCCATAACCAAGATGACGTCGTAAGGCCTCGACGCCACAGTGAGGAGATCCCAGCTGAAAATAAAACTTTTATCAATGAAAACCATCTAAAACCATTAGCAAGAATAGAAAAAACATGAATTCATCATCAACACATTTCTTTGAAAAACAAACCTTTCACCATTAAATGTTATTAAACTATTATTTCCTCATGAAATAAAAATATTTCCATAAAAAACCTTTAGAAATAATAAATTATGTGTCATAAAGGATCATATTTATAACCCTCTATCACTTTTTTTAACCCATATTGGAATAACTGAAGCCTATTTAATTCTATAAGAGTACCCTTTCTGGTTATCTACCTTATTTTTCAACTTCGAAGACTATTCATTTCCAAATGCATTGGAGAGCTATATAGATCTCACCTGATGTCATGAGATATATTGGGATCACCCATCATCATAAATAACAATAAATTATCATATCATAAAGAAAAAATCTATAATATTTCACTTTTCATCATAAAACCCTTGAAAAATCATTTGAAACCATATGCAAAGTACTTTCCATTTTTGTATAAAAATATGGAGAAATAACCCATTCTTTTGAAAACACTTTAAAATGAAAAATTCCCCAAAACAATGGGAAATTAATTTTACTTGGAAAAAAAATTATAATTTTTATATTAATATTAATAAAAAATAAATTACATTATGGAAAGAAATTTTTCTCATGTCGTATACATTAAAAAACATTCTTTTTACACTTTGGAAAAAAAGAGTCAAAAGTTGCTCGTACAAAAAAAATTAAAAAAAATTATTTATAAACCTTTATCAATAATGTAAAAATTAGTTTAAAATGAAATTTAAAATCCTTTTAAGTATAAATAATAAAATTCTTGAAATATACATGGAAGAAAAATATTAAAAAGGAATACTTTAAAACAAGGTTTTAAAAGAAAATCACTTATGACTTTCATAAATTTTGAAATAAAAGGATATTGAAGAAGATAAATTGAAAAAGGATATCTAAACCAATTTAATTTTAGTAAATTAATGATAAAATACATCCATAAGGAAGTTAATACACTAAACAGAGGAAAACTATTAGTGAAAAGGGCATAAGTCGTAATGAAAGGAAATTGAGATGAGAAACATCTTACCTCATCTCCCAACTTGTCACGTATATTATTTAGATCCTATATAATAAAATTATATTAATTATTTAATTTATTAATAAAAACAATTAGTTTTATTCCATTATCATAATCTATTTTATTTCATTGATTACCTTATCTTATATAGTTTCTAAATCGATTAAGTTCATATCAAGCAATTTGACTGAAAATTAAATTTTTATTGGAAAATGTAGAGACATACAAAAATGAAGAAATGGGGGAAACAAGTTTCAGTGCATTAAAAAGATGTAATTTGAGATAATATCCTTAGATAATGATTTTTGATTCATTAGGAAATGACCCTAATCAATCGTAAACTTGAAGTACCTTGCCTACCTTCCCTTCTCAAGCTAAATCGTCTGCTATGAAGTTCTCTTCTCTCCAGATTTGTGTGATACTGGTGTTTTGGTCTATCTCCCTTCTGCAGTTCCTGAAAAAATAATCCATCTCCCATGGAGGTTCCACCTTCCCATGGAGAATCAGAACCAATTTTTCTAAATCATATTCAATATCATCAACTACAATATTGTATCTCCTACACACTAAAATGCTAGAGTGTGTGGCTCAAATTTCCTCACCCAAGGAGATCCATTTACTGTAGAAGGAACTAAATCTAATAATCACTGAACCTCTATTGTCTCTAACGAGACCACCACCCCTCATGACCTTGACCATGAAGGAACCATCCAAATTTAACTTCAGTACCCTTCTTGGGAGAGACTAGCATATACATCTACCCTGGGTGACGGAGTGTGAGTCCATTCCAATAGTCGCAAGGCATCCACACAATGATGTGAAATTTCGAACACCTCCGATGGAAGACTAAAGTTTATACGTGGGGGACTTTTTTCACACTTGGAGAAACATAAAAGAGGGGATTTTGACCTCTCTCTCCATATTACTTGCTTCCCAATGGTTCCAATAGAACGATGCAAAGGTAATACCTCAGAGCTTCCTCAGCAAGGCATGAGTATCGGATCTCTAGAACTAATATGTAAGATACTTTGGCATGGAATTCCTATTATTATGAAAGTTATAACTTTTCTAGATATAATACCATAGAAAAATCACCCATAAAACTTGGATAAAAAGATTCAATGTGGATTTGGAATGAGTTTTTTCCCAGTAAAAATGCCAGGAAGCAATATTAACCCCCTTATATTGGATGATTTCATCCATTGGAATAGCTTGGTTCCTGATCCTTCAGACAAGTAAATTATTATTCGTAGGGATTTATTTACACCATAACTTCACATCCCATTCTTTCAAAAAACTTTTATCATGGAAGGTTTTCCCTAAAATCATAACTATTAAACATACTATAAACCGAAATTATGAAGAAGCATTGATCTGAGCCATCCACCATTCTGATGCTATCGAAAACCTTCATCTACTCTTCGTTAAGAATTTTTTTCATCAACTCTGGGTGATTGATCACCTCTTTGAAGGAGATGAGTGAATCATGAAATCCCAGGAAGAATATTTTTTCTCCCACCTAATTATCCTTCCATATACTAATATCACCTCTACCCACCAGTCAATGAGTATGGTACTACAAATCCTCAATGTGAATAAGCATACACTTCGTTGGGTTGGAAAGAATTATTCTTTGATAGGTCCAATATTCCCATATAGAGTCATTTATATCTCTCATAAATATCTCCCAAATAATGTTTCATTCAATAATGTCCAAAGAAATTCAGGTCTGCATGGATCACATTGTTTCAGATGCACTATGAAGACCCATGTCATTTCATGGAGACGGTAGTTTGTACATAAGCATGACCAAAATTTTCATTTTTATAATGGGTGGAAAATAAATAAACTAGATAATATTTTAATTTTTGAGAATCATAAATATGTTATAAATTTAATATTTATTCATTATTTCCATCCTTATGACTAGAATTATAAATTGTAAATGAAAAATGAATAACATTTCTCCATAGAGGTGGTATTCCACATGTACGCATGAGCGACGTTATCAATTTCCAATGGATGGAAAGGGTAAAAAGGTAAGTAATATATTATCTTTATATAATATTAATTATTTCATAAATATAGTATATATTCATTTGTTCCATATTTTTATCTATACATATGATCTAGTGATGAAAAATGAAACACATCATATTGTGGAGGTGGTAATCAACACGTATGCATAAGCAAAGTTTTAATTTCTCATAGGATGTGAAAGGGGATAAAAAATGGTTGTAACACATTAATAATAAAATTTAATTATATGTAATATACTTATGTTATTATTTAATCATGGATATAAAATATTTTAAGGGGGTAGAAGAAGAAATAAACATGAAACACTCAATTAAAAATTATACCTCTTCTTTGGAAAACTTCCCTTAGTTTACACTTTAAGCCTTCTTAGGATGGTATTTTGGTAAGAAAAAGACCTCTAGGAAAGGGGGGATTTTGGGGAGAAATTTTGGCAGATATTGGATGAGCTATAGTACTCAAAAGGTGTGATGAAGAGATGAGAGAGGGTGTCCTTTTATAAGTTAGGGGAGTTTTACAATTGTAAATATTAATAACATTAAAACATAATAAATATCATAATCATGTAAAGAGGAACAAAATGGACATAATTTTAAAGTTAGGAAATAATAAGGTCTAAATAACTTCAAAAAATATAATTTATACATGTTTAAGTTTCATTTTAAACCTTATATTTTGTTTTGACCCCATTGTTATTCCTTTTAAACTTAAATAGTGGTAACATATTTTTCACCCATTAAGGGTTGTAAATTTACTTATAAGGTGGAAAGTGGCTCAAAAATGGCCCATTTATTAAATTTGAGACCATTTCCCATCACACTGGTCCTCTTTCAATATTTTTTATTTTTAGATCATTGAATAAAATATTGTATATCATAAAATATCATTGAAGTCATTTTTAAGACTATTCATTTAATTTTACTTAAAATACATCAAGACAGCAATGAAATTATAATATAAAAATATTTAACATTAATTATAATATATTATTACCTATTAAATTATTGTAATACCACAATTCATCCAAAAAAAATTAATTTAATTATTTTTAAAATCATTTACCTTGATATTTTTACTGTTTGCATAAGCATCATATCAGCGTTGAATAAGCGTTTAAGGTAATTATACCATTAAAAAAAATTAAAAATAATTTAATATCATACAAAAAGAATTTCTAAAATTATAAATAAATATTTATAAATTATCTTAAATTCATTTTATCCTAATGAAAATATGTTATATAAATTTAAACAAAGATAGTGATATTTTATATTTATTATTTACTTAAATTAATTTATATGTCATTATCAATGAAAAATGGCACAAAGATTCCATGTATTAGAATATTTTATGAGTATGGTCAAAATAAACTCATAAAATATAAAAAATTCAAGTGTTGGATATATTTTTAAATCCTTATCACATTTTTTTAACCTTAAATGACCTAATTTACGATTTGTTGTGGCGAAAAATATTTATTATAGTTACTATTCATAATGAAAAAAATGAAAATAACCTTATTAATAAATTTTAACATCATTATTTAAAATAAGGAATCAATTTTTCAATATTCATTTTTTATAATTAGAATAAAATACTTTTAAAATAACTACACAAAATGCAATGAAAAACAATTTTTTGTAAACTGTGTTTTTAAGCTTAAAAATGAGCTTATACCAAAATAAAATATTATAATGATTAATATGTAATTTTTTATATTATATTTAATAAAATTTATCATATTTTACTTCATAACTAAATCCAAAATATAATTGGACTTTTAAATAAATTTATTTAAAGAAAATAAATAAGACTTTTGCAAATATCATCATTTTTCGCTATTCACTAAAAAATAAATCATTTCAAAAAATACAAAAAATTAATCCTAATACTATTATGGAATAATAATTTCAAAAATGATGTAAATTTTTTCAAATACAACTTTTAAAATTGGAAAAAAGTATTTATGATATTCACACACAAAATTCAATAAAACCAATTTTTGAATAAAATATTTTTTTTCGGTATAAAATGATTTTATTCTCATTACTTTCCTAAAAAAAATTAATTTTAATTCATTAAATTTTATATATAATATAATTACTTCGTGATATTCATTTATCAATTGTAATTAATTTAATATATTAAGATAAAAATTCATTACGCACATAAAAATACAATTTTATGAAAAATATCTTCCTTTTCTTCAAAAATTTTATCTTTATTGACAAAAAATTAATAATAAATGTATGATTGATTATTAATTTTATTATGAAAAAACATTATACATATATTTCGTAATATGGTTACTCTTATTCATACCTACCAAACCAATGGCACAGTCATGACGACTATAATTAAATAATAATATATCATAGTTCATTTAAGCTTGATGTTGCATATACCACACACTATAGAATATATTAATTAAATAAAATATAATATAAAATATTGAGTTGTTACATTATATACCTTAAAAATAATTAATCCCATGTAATTTTATCTCATCTTCGATGAAAAAATGGTTTAAAACATTTTCAGAATCAATTCTAAAGAGTATAATAAAATATAGAATCATGAATGGGAAAAAATAATATTTAAAAATATATTTTTTGAAAAAATATATAAAAATTGATAATAAAATTTCCTTTTAAAAATAAGAGAAGTGAAATATGAATTTCTCCAATAATAACACATAATGAGGTTCCCACATAAGGAGAACATTTTTGAGAAGTGAAAATATAGACATGGAGGATAAAAATAAAAACTATAAAATAATAAATATTGATAGAGAACATGATCATGAGAAAGATGATGACCAAAAAACCATAAATCAGTGAGGGATAATGAATACAGTGAATTTACAAAAAATGAATTTAAAATGATAACATTTTTATATCAAGATCCTTTTCTTATAGTTGAGAGATTATTCTACTATTAAGATAGTGAACATGAGAAAATATATTTACTTGATTCATTTTCATTTCATAAGAAAAATTTCATCCTTTGGTTGATATTTTATCAATTTCCACTTCTACCTCATTTATTTCTCTAATAAAGTAATATTCAAGATGAATTTTTCATGTTTGGATCAATAAAATTAAATGTCAAGGGATCACAATATCCACAAAAGGATGAAAATTTATTTTTAATTTTTCTATCCATTAACCAAAACCAAAAATGGTTAGAATAAGATAATATAATATCCAATATGAATAAATCTTCATATGAAGAAATAAAACATTAACCTATAAAGCCTAAATAATAATACCCAAAGATAAACTTAAATTATTCTATAAATAACTAACCTTAAAACTCTTCAAATTATGACAAACCAAAATTGAAACTAAAATATTAGAATGATTTGATCACATACTCTTCCATGATCAACTTAAAAATTATCTCCAAACAAAAATAATCACTTATAATGTCACATACCAAAAATTTATATGGTCTAATCATATAATCTCTAAAACATGATAATCTTTTCCATAAATAACATAAATAACCGTAAATCCATAATAAAATCAAATATGCTTCCATAAATTCAATCAATATTTATTCCTAAAATTATATTTTACTTAATCGTATGATATTTCCAATATAGTGTACTTAAAAAATATCATTAATCACTTAATCATCGAATCACATTTCAATCCCATGGTTATCTATATAATAAAACATATGTTCTCAAAATGTAATAACCCTTTTATCCTTATAATCCATAATTTCCTCAACATAAAATATTAGATCAACCATAATGGTTATCAATACCATTAAAATTATGTCCATAAAATATAAAATAATTCTTCCAAAAATAATCTTTTCACAAGTTAAACTTAAGGGTTTTATATACTTCAAACATCTGTTAAAACTTAATAAATGTTTCTCAAAGTACTCCCATATCATAAAACCTAAAAAGGTATATCGTATCTTTAAAATTATGATCAATATTAGACTTATTAACCCACGATGTTATCTAAAAATATTAATTTATCCTTATCTGAATAATTCTAACCTCTAATGTTACCTAAACCTTTTCACTGATGGTAACTATAATGCCTCGTACCTTAAACAACCCATGATTACATGAATAATAAAAATGGATTAAATTTCTTACATTCAAATGATATTTTAGGTTTAATGTTTTATAGGATTACCAAAAACCATTACATTACATAGGGAATACTAACACACAATGACCATTTTTTCCATAAAAATGGATTCTTAAGGTTACACTCCAATTTCATTTATGTAACACTTTCTTTGTTCAATTATAATTTATTTTATTCATATATAGACTTCATAATATTCCCTAAACATCATTAGGCCCTGTGAAAAAAATTGAAAATATGGGATGATAAAGAAACTCAGTAAGGGATATAAAAATAAAGGAATCCCATTAACCTAGTAAAAAACATGAAAACACAAGATAATTTATGTCTTTTTCACAATAAAACTTTGAGAAAATAAATAAAAAATATTCACATGAGAAAATAAAAAAATTCTTAAATAAAACCTTTGAAACCTAATAGAAATAAAAGGAAAACCATTAAAACATCATGAAAACATTTATTCTGAAAATAAGCCTTTTGCATAAAATGTTTATAAACTCTTCTTTCCTCTTGATATAAAAATATTTCAATAAAAAATATTTATCAATCATATATTAGGTGTCTTGGAGCATCATATTCATAATAATTATTCACTCATGTTTAACCCATGTCAAAATAAATAAATCATAGTTAATTCCATAGGTGTAACCTAGCTGTTTATCTCCCTCATTTTACACCTTCAAAGACAATTCCTTACGCAATGCATTAGAGAGATATATTGGGATCACCCATAATCATAAATAATTCTTAATTACCATATCATGAATAAAAAATTTATAATATTTCACTATTTCATAATAAACCCCTTGAACTAATCATTTGAACCCATAATCAATGCATTTTCCATTTACATATATAAATAGGGAGAAATATTTCTTTCTTTTGAAAACTATTTTAACCGGAAAATTTCCCAAAACAATAGGAAATTTAATTAACTTTTTAAAACCATGAAAAATGGTATATTAATATTAATAAAATATAAATTAAATGCATTTGGTAAATTCTTCTCATGTAATATACATTAAAAAATCATTTTACACTGGTAAAAAAGAGTCAAAAGTCACTCGTATAAAAAACATTAAAAAATTATTTTTAAAACTTTGTAAATAAATTAAAAATTAGTTTAAAATTAAATTTTAAATACATTGATGTATAAATAATAAAATTATTTAAAATTTTATAAAACATGTATATGGATGAAAAATAATTAAAAGGAATAGTTTAAACAAGGTTTCAAATAAAAATACCTTATGACTTTCATAACTTTTGAAACAAAGGAATATTGAATAATATTACTTGAAATGGATTTTTAAACCAATTTAATTTAATTTAATTAATTACAATATATATCCATAATTAATTTAATAAACCACACAAAATAAAACATGTGGTGAAAATTTTATAAGTCTCAATGAAACGAATTTGAGATGAGAAATCCCTTACCTCATCTCTCGACTTGTCATGTGCATTCGTTAAATACTTTATAATAAACTTATATTAAATATTTAATTTCTTAATAAAAATTTTCAGGTTTATTCCATTATCATACTATATTTTATTTCATTTATTTCCATGTCTTATATAGTTACAAAATCTATTATGTTCATATTAGACATTTTGAGGATGTTCGGTTTATAACCTCAAAATAGCATAGGTGTGTTCATCGAATTCAAATGGATTATGGTTCCATTAACTCAAAAATAATAAAAAACTTATAATTATCATATTTATACATTATATAAACTTTTAAAACTAACCATTTATGGCGGTGATGAAAAATGAACCACATCATTTCATGGAGATGGTAGTTCGTACGTACGTAAGAACGGCGTTTTCATTTTTCTAATTGGTGGGAAAAAAATAAAGTAGATAATAATTTAATTCTACAAAATCATATATCTATTAAAAATATAATATTTTTTCACTATTTACATACTTATGACTAGAATTATAAGTATTAAATGAAAAATGAATAGCATCGCTTCATTGAGGTGGTATTCCCCACGTATGCAAGAGAAATGTTATCAATTTACAATGGATAGAAAGGGTAGGAAGTTAAGTAATATATTATCACTAAAGAATAATAATTATTTAATAAATATAATATATATTCATTTGTTCTATCATTTTAACCATCTATGTGATCTGGTGATGAAAAATAAAAGACATCACTTTGTGGTGGTGGTGGTGGTCCACACGTACGCATGAACGATGTTTTCATTTCTCGTAGAATATAAAAGGAGATGAAAATGGGTTATAAAAAATAATAATAACATTCAAGTATATTTAATATACTTCTATTATTATTTAATCATGGTTAAATAAGATTTTATAGAGGTATAATAAGAAATAAACATTAAACACTCAGTAAATAATTTTACCTATTCTTTAAAAAACCTCCATTGGGTTACACCTTAAGCCTTATTAGGTTCATATTTTGGTGATAACAGGACCTCTAGGATGTGATAATAGATGTTTTGAACATATTTTCTTAGGTATTGGATGATATATATCACTCAAAAGGTGTGAGTAAGGGAGGAGAGGGGGGGCCTTTTATAAGTGAGGGTAGTGGCACAATTGTAAACATTAAGAACTTTAAATTATAATAAAAATAAGAATCATGTCAAGTGGTTACAAATTAACATAATTTTTAAGGTAATATATGATAAATACCAAATATATTCACAAAATTAAATTTACACTTGTTTAAGTTTCATTTTAAACCTTATCTTTCGGTTTCACCCCCTCATTAACTCTTTTTAACATCAACTGTGGTAACACATTTTTCAACCATTAAGGATTATAAATTTACTTATAAAGTATAAAGTGGATAAAAAATAGTCCATGTATGAAATTTTATACCATTTATCATCCAAATTTTCCTAATTTAAAAAAATATTTTAAAATAATTTAATAAAAAAAAAATTATTTTAAAATATCATTAAATCCATTTTTGGGACTATTCTTTTAATTTGACTTAAAATACATTAATACATCCATGTAATTATAATATAAACACATTTAAAATTAATTATAATTTATAATTAACTATTAAATTGTTTTAATACCACAATTCATCAAAAAAATATTAATTTTATTATATTAAAAACCATTTACCCTAATATTTATAATGCTTGCACAAGCACTGTATTGATGTTTCATAAGCATTTAAGGTAATTATACCATCACTAATAATTAATAAATAAATTACTACCATAAAAATAATTTATTGATATTCAAAATAACCATTTATAATCAATATTAACTTATCTTTATCCCTATGAAAATATGTTAGATAAATTAAAACAAAGATAGTGACATTGTGAATTTATTTTTTACTTAAAATAATATATTGATCATTATCAATGAAAAATTGCACCAAGTTTACATATATTTGAATATTGGATGATTATTTTAAAACTAAAATTAAAAAATATAATAAATTAAAGTGTTATATATTTTTAAATCTTTATCACATTTTTTAACTTTAAATAACTTGATTTATCCTATATCATGGTGACAAATATTTACCATGGTTACTATTAATAATGACCAACAACAAAATTAACCTTATTACTAAATTTTAACCTCCTAATTTTTAATATGGAATCAATTTTTAAATATTCAATTTTTATTAGTGGTATAAATTACCTTTAATATAAGTGCACAAAATGAAATGAAAAACAGTTTTTTGAAAATTGTTTTTTTAACCATAAAAATAAACTCATACCAAAATAAAAAAACCATAGACCACTTACTATTACTTACCCACCTAGATTCTTGAGCCAATTGTGGTTATGAATCCATCTCATTAACAAAAATTAACTAAAAAACCATCAATATCTGCCATAGAATGTCATTGCATCCTAGCACCCATGGTGTTCCATGCCGGAAATACTCAACTTCAGGGTGGAACACCCATGGAAAGGATATTCACCCAAATTAAATGTCTTAAGAGTTTCCCCACTCTAATTAAAACTCATAAATCAAATCCCTACCTCTCATAAAATTTGAATCACCTATAGGCATCAAAACACACATGAAGAAACATTTCAGAAAGAAGGTAAAAAATCAAAAAAAAAATCTATCTACCACAACTCAATCTAGACAAAATCATAATCCAAATATCACTATCCCATAGAGAGAATAAAATAGTAGTAAATATATTCGAAATAAGGCATAGTTGTAGCATCTTTACCTTGAAGAAACTCAAGACCGTTATATAATAGCCAACCTAAAGACTATGTTCCATAATCCACTACATAAAAAGGTGACCTAAGAAGATATAGAAGAAACTCCACCCATGTTCCAAGTATAAAGAGACATATATTTATACCAAAACTATAATATGGTTAACCAAGTGATGACCCCATCTTTTTTAGGCCTATTAATAAAGTAAAACATCAAGTACAATAATAAAAGGCTATACAAAAACATACTTAGGAAAACCAAATCAGAACTCAACAAGAAAATATTTAAATGTGATTTTGATACACTTACACAAAACACAACACTTTCCCAACTATAAATATAAAATAACATAAAAATAATCGGAAACTAGGGTAAAAATTAAGATCACTGGTCCAATTTCTATTAAATTGGTTATTCTTGTGTTTAGTTGTCCTCATGATCTTAATTTTAAGAATGAAACAAAGATTATAGGATAAACTATTAAAATCAAGATAAAATTTTTACAAAAAAAAGATCATTTCTTGCATTCCAAACCCTGTACAAAACTATGACAAGCATACTTCTGTACAAACTATGGAAAGTGCATGACTATAAAAATAGGTTAATAATATAATCAATTAAATCATTTAAAAATATAATAATAAAAGTTATATGAAACATGTATTCCATCCTTTATACAATATCTATTAAATTGAATCAATAATAGTAATATTATAGAATCTCACCCATGTGGGAAACCAATGTTGAGCCAACATCCACATAAAGATGAAAATACTTATGGAATTTTTGAAGTATTTTTTTCGACTATGTTTGAAATTATTACAAGCTATTAAGATGTTTTTGGATATAGTTTGAATGTTTTTGAGATGATTTGAACTACTCTACATTGAATTTTAAGTGTTTTTTGATTATTTGAGGAAATATAGAATATTGTGAATAAGGATGAAAATTAGAAAAGGATGGAGTCATTTATGAGGGGGTTTGTCAGGACCCATCCCCCGGGGCCCGTGTCGTGACTACCCCAAGCATGCCTTCCATAGGCCAGGGGATGGAGACTAACACCAAAGGTGTAAATCCCTAAAAATAGGAAGGCATTTCCTTTATAAATTATAAACACACACAATAGAGTAAAATCTGGAAGCAAAACACAAACTAAAACTTTATACAAAAGGAGTACTGAAAAGTAAAGGGGCCAGAAATACAAGACCAACTGTAACGTACAAGTACAACTGAAAGGGGAAAAAAGATAAAAGATGTAAATCAGCTCTTGGATCATCAGCCACGGATCCTACCTGAAGGGTGGGTATAGATAACCACCATATCACTCCACGTTCGTCTGTCTTCTCCATGTACAGTCACATTGTGTGGTCCACCTCCTGGTACCGTCTAGTCTTTGTACACTCAGCCATAGTCAGCAATGTCCGTCGTCTACATCCAACACAACGAGGTGCGGGCATAGCCCGTACAACGGTGAGTATAACGATACTAAGTAGGGACCCCAAGACCCTCAAGGTCTCACAAAATCCAACAAGGATAACCACAAAGTAAGAAAAAAATATATTACCACACTTAGGTATATTATCATACATATACCTAAGTTATCAAGTAATCCAACTCAAACATGAGGTAAACTCAAAAGTTACTGACTCAGCTCAAACTAATATTTTTGTTATCAAAACCTCATCTAATGGATAAATCCTACACTATTGAGTACAGTGGGCCATCCGCACTCACACAGAGGTACTTCCCACTAACCTTGGACTGCTGAGGTACTCCTCCTGTCGAGTAATGTGGGTCTGCCGCGCTCACACAGAGGTGCTCCCCACTTTGGGTCTGCCACTACAACCAAGCGCTCCCCCTCATAGCATATAGAGGTACTCCTTCTGTCGAGTACCACGGGTCTACCGCTACAACTAAGTGCTCCTCTATCATGGGTCTGCCGCTACAACCAAACGGTCCCCACTAGGCTAGTCGAGTCACTCCGAGTCGAATCGGTCAAGCAGTTGTCAGGTCTCAGCTAGCTACTAGAACTCTGTACTCTGCTCGCTCATCTCCGGGAGGGTCCGCTCCATGAGCTACTGTTCGATACTCCAACTATCACGAATTTCCATGTAAGAAGTATCTCAAAGTTCTGCCTCATCATAGGGGTCTCAACACAACAGACGGCACATCAATAGGATGCCCGGTCTGTGAGTTATAATCTTTTTAGTCTCGGGGGCCCAGTTGGATTTGTGTACGATCCAACCTAACTGTATCTCCAAATATACCCCGAACTCTAATCGGGTGTTCTCAAAGGGACTGTCGTGCTCCAAGAAAACATGTGTCGCTGACAGTTCGTCAAACGGTCGTTCGGTTCCAAGATATGGCCAAAAGATGTAATAGTCAGTAATGGGCATGGACTCGGTCCAACCCGGTCGCACCGACTCTGGCCAACCCAGTCTGGGCTGACCCGATCAGCCCGCTAGGTTCGGCCCGGTCCACTGGCCCTGGCCCAGCGGACTGCAGGGGCGGTTCGGCCCGGAGGTTGCCGCGTAGGCAGCGCATCCCGAAGGTCGGGGCCAGTTCGGCCAGCGCCGCGAGGGGCACGGCTTGGGCGGCTTGGGCGGCTCGGCCTGGGAGGCCAACGGGCAGGTCGCGGGCAGGCCAGCAGGGTGGTGGGCAGCGCACAGGCAGGTTGTGGGTGCCGGGTAGGGCACGGGCAGGCCGCGCGGGGCACGGGTAGTCTGGCAGGGCGCTGGGAAGGCCGCGGTAGGGCGCGCGGGGGTACGGGCAGGCCGGAAAGGCACCGGGCAGGCCGCGGTTGAGCGCGTGGGGGCGCGGACAGGCCGGGCGGTGGTTTGGGCAGGCCGGTGGGGCATCGAGCAGGCCGCGGCAGGGCGCGTGGGGGCGTGGGCAGGCCGGGGGCAGCCTGGGCCGGCTGGCGGGGCACCGGGCAGGCCGGTGGAGCGTGTGGGCAGAGCGCGGGTTGCACGAGGGTAGTACGCGGGCAGCATGTGGGCAGGCCAGCGGGGCGTGCGGGCAGCGTGCGAGCAGGCGGGTCGGTGGCTGGGCAGGCCAGTTTGGCACGGCCCGAGCCGGCGCGGGCCGGTGGCGTTTGGCCGAGAGCACCTGAGCGTCGCGGGGGTGGCGCTGTTCACGGAGGCTGCGGGTAGCACGACCTTTGTCATTGCTGCCTTCGTCGCCTCGTTGCCGCTTCGAAGATACATCACCAAAGATCAACGGAGGGATTCTGTCCGTATTAGTTTGGCCCGCACCCTTCGCGTTTAGAGCTGATAGCAATTGGTTCATCAAATGAGGATGATAAATAAAAATTTCTTACAAAACTTCGCATTGATTCCTTTCAAACTAAGATGAGGAAAAGAAGGGTAATAATAATCAATGTAAGACCCCCTAACTTTTTGTCGTTCATTGTTCGTTGATGGAGTTGTGTGAAGAAGATGAAGAGAATCGTCGTTTGTCGCATCCTCCAAGCACTTCCAAACCCGAGTTGCATCGGCTCGTTGACGACGCTCCATGTCGGTAGGTGTCTGGGAAAGAAGTCGAAGAGGATCGGCGTTCTTCATCGGTGGATCGTTCTTCATTCTTCGTTGGGAGATTTTCTCCCTAGCTCTCCTCTCAAAGCCTCCACCAAAATTAATAATGCCAATAAAAATAATAGTTTATCTATTATTTTAATCATTGGCACAAAATTCAAATGGTAAAATTAATTACCCTCCTCCCCTTAATTAATTTGGAGGATTGGCATAATTTAATTATTCATTGGCCCAATTAATTAAAGGGGAGGTGGTGGCACCATAAATAAGGTAGGGTGTAGAGAAACTCTCCCTCATTAATTAGGGGAGTTGGGAGTTTTTCTGCTCCCATCATTATTAAGGGATTTTAACCTCGTGTGGACCCCACGTCATAACCTCTCACGAGAGTTTATGTTCGGGTGGGCCCCACCACCATAACCTCTCATGGGAGGTTAAGGTGTGGTGGTCCCACCTCTAACTTCCAAGAGGAGGTTTTAACCACCCATCACACACTTGGCGGTTCAAACAAAAATAAAGTGCCACGCTTTATTTTTATCTAAATCAACCACTAAAACCAAAAAACTAACTTTCAAACTCAACCCACTGCCGTTGAAGTGAAAGTCCTCTTAAGTGAATATCGGTGTTGTGATCTCAACGGTGCCCTCAGATTTCAATTTCAAGCACCGGTTCAAAAGTTATAAAAACCTGATCGTACGTTTACTGAACGTACCCGAACAAAACATCAAGAATTGATTCCGGGCACACCAGGCCTCGGAATCATGGGCCGTCAATTTTTGCGGACTCGTAATATTCCCATGTATTTAAGAAAAAAACCCACAGGATTTTCGTGTCTTTACATTCTCCCCACCTCATGGATTTATGTCCCGATAAGCTACAACTCGAACTATGGGAACAAATGGGGATATTGAGCATGCATCTGAGCCTCCTGCTCTCATGTGTTCTCCTAGAGGTTCACGTGCTACCAATGAACGCGCACCAGAGGTATCGACCGTACATGTAGGACCCGCTCCTATCAATCCTCAATCTCCAGTGGAACCTCCATGAAAGTTGCCCCATCGTCGACGTCCAACTCTCCATGGTCGATGATGTGGGAAGGTTCGTGCATGTATCTCTTCAGCTGAGATATGTGGAAGATGTCATGCACCTGGTGCAACTGAGGTGGAAGAGAAAGGCGGTAATCCACCTCGCCTACTCTGATGAGGACCTGAAAAGATCTTATTAACCTCGGAGATAACTTTCCACCTCATTTAAATCTTTGTAAACCTCGTCGAGGTGAGACCCATAGAAAGACGCGGTCACCATCCTTGAAGTCAAGAGATCTCCATCTTCTATCAGCATATGACTTGTGTCTGCTCTGTGCAGTCTTCATCCACTCCTAGATGTTCTACACCTTCTATGTGGTAGCCCGTACCATCTCTGGTCCCACTAGTGCTGACTCTCCGGGGTCTATACAACAGAGTGGTGATCTGCATGGTCACCCGTACAAGGCCTCAAAAGTGCCATCCCGATGGTGGAGTGGTAGCTATTGTTGTAGGCAAACTCCACCAAAGGTAAATGATTCTCCCAGTTGCGACCAAAGTCAAGGAAACAAGCATGCAGGATTTCCTCAAGGGTCTGAATGGTCTGCTCTATCTGACCATCTGTCTGAGGATGGAAGGCGGTGCTCAGACAAAGCTGTGTCCCGAAAGACTCCTGCAACCCCTTCAATAGCTGGGAAGTAAACTGTGTGTCATGATCGGAGACAATAGATGAAGGTACTCTATATATCCACATAATCTATTTCATGTAGAGGCATCCCAATCTCTCTACTGAACCCTGATCTTTGATCGGTAGGAAGTGGTCCGACTTGGTGAGTCGGTCAACGATCACCCAAATCGAGTCGTGTCCCCTAGATGTACGTGGAAGACCCATCACGAATTCCATGGATATCCCATCCCACTTCCACTCGGGGACCTCTAAAGGATATACCAAGCCTTCTGGTACCTGGTGCTCTGCCTTAACTTTCTGACAAGGGAGACATCGAGAGACAAAATCCGGTACATCCTTCTTCATACCTGGCCACCAGTGCTGTCATCTGAGGTCTTGATACATCTTCACCACACCCGTATGTACCTAAATAGGGGAAGTGTGGAAGTCCCTCAACACTTCCTCCTGAAGTGACACTGGTACCATAGTATGTTCTCTGAAGAAGATAACGTGCTCCCCACCTTCAGAAAATCCATCAGGTGCCTTCCCTGTGGATATCTGAGCACATCGTGTCTCGCAGTCAGTGTCGCCACGCTGCGCCTCCCTGACTCGCTGAAGAAGTTGGGGAGTGACTATAAGAGACTGAAAGAAATCTGCTCTATCTCTATCCACAAAGGATATCAATAAAGCAGCCAGCTGCTCTATATCCTCTCCTAGCAGTTGTATACTAGACCTTCTACTGAGTGAATCTGCAACAATGTTCCCCTTTCCAGGAGTATAGACTATCCTGAATTTATAGTCATAGAGGAACTCAAGCCAATGTCATTGTCTCAGGTTCAGGTCCTTCTGAGAGAAGTTATACCTGAGACTCTTTTGATCATAGTACACGGTAAAATGCTCACCCATTAGATAGTGTCGCCACATCTTCAAGGCGAAGACTACCACTGCTAACTCCAGGTCATTGGTAGCGTAGTTCTACTCGTGTTTTCTTAGCTTTCAAGAACCATACGAGATCACTACTCGCTCCTACATCAGGAAACACTCGAGTCTGGTCCCTGATGTGTCACAGTGGACTATGTACCATACGCCTTCCTCTGGAAGCCTCAAAATGGGGGCACTAGTCAGCCTCTATCTCAGCTTCTAAAAGCTCTGATGGCATCTCTCCGACCACACAAAGGTTTTCCCCTTCTTCATCAAGGCTAATAGTGGTGTTGCAACTCTAGAGAAGTCTAGTATGAACCTCCGGTAGTAACCAGCCATTCTAGGAAACTATGTACCTCTGTCACACTCCTGGGTGGCTCCCAAGAAAGTACAGCCTCAATCTTCGCTGGATCAACTACAACTCCAGCCTTCGAGATGACATGACCCAGAAAGTGAATCTCTCAGATCCAGAACTAGCACTTCAGGAGCTTACCATAAATCTGGTGCTCTTAGAGTGTGTCCAGTACTACCTGAAAGTGGTAGGCATGCTCCTCCTCAGTAGTCGAGTAGATCAGAATGTCGTCGATGAAGACTACGACAAAGCGATCAGGGTATGGATGGAAGATCCTATTCATGAGTCCCATGAAAACTGATGGAGTGTTGGTTACGCCGAAGGGAATAACCAAGAAATCATAGTGGTCATACCGACACCTGAACATCATCTTCTGCACATCCTTGTCTCGAAATCTGAGCTGGTGATAGCCTGATCTGAGGTCTATCTTCGAGAACCACCCTGCTTCCTTCAGCTGATCAAAGAGGTCATCAATCCTCGGGAGTGGGTACATGTTCTTCACAGTCACCTGGTTCAGGAGACGGTAGTCAACACAGAGCCTCAAGCTCCCATATTCCTTCTTGGCGAACAGAATCGGGGTTGCCTAGGGAGAAGCACTGGGCTAGATGAATCATTTCCCCTGCAAGTCCTCCAGCTGTACCCATAGCTCACGAAGCTCAGCAGGAGCCATTCGATATACTGGTGTATATATCGGTGTCGTCCTGGGGTACAGGTCAATTTATAATTCCACCTCTCTGCGAGGATGTAGTCCTGGAACATCATTAGGGAAAACATCTACATACTGGTCCACCACTACAGGATAAGTCGGACTCTCCACATCAACTTCTCTGAGGGTAAGGCAGGCCAACTGATGAGTGATCGGCTGCACCCTCCTCCAAGTAAGTCCATCATATGCTGCAAAGTCTCCCTTCTCACCGGTGAAGGTAAACATGGTCCCATCCATGAAGACACACCGCACTTTGCGCCTAATACAGTCGATCTGATCATGGACTGTAGGTAACCAGTCCATACCCAAGATGACGTCGTAAGGCCTCGATGCCACAGTGAGGAGATCCCAGCTGAAAATAAAACTTTTATCAATGAAAACCATCTAAAACCATTAGCAAGAATAGAAAAAACATGAAGTCATCATCAACACATTTCTTTGAAAAACAAACCTTTCACCATTAAATGTTATTAAACTTTTATTTCCTCAAGAAATAAAAATATTTCAATAAAAAAACCTTTAGAAATAATAAATTATGTGTCATAAAGGATCATATTTATAACCCTCTATCACTTTTTTTAACCCATATTGGAATAACTGAAGCCTATTTAATTCTATAAGAGTACCCTTTCTGGTTATCTACCTTATTTTTCAACTTCAAAGACTATTCATTTCCAAATGCATTGGAGAGCTATATAGATCTCACCTGATGTCATGAGATATATTGGGATCACCCATCATCATAAATAACAATAAATTATCATATCATAAAGAAAAAATCTATAATATTTCACTTTTCATCATAAAACCCTTGAAAAAATCATTTGAAACCATATGCAAAGTACTTTCCATTTTTGTATAAAAATATGGAGAAATAACCCATTCTTTTGAAAACACTTTAAAATGAAAAATTCCCCAAAACAATGGGAAATTAATTTTACTTGGAAAAAACATTATAATTTTTATATGAATATTAATAAAAAATAAATTACATTATGGAAAGAAATTTTGCTCATGTCGTATACATTAAAAAACATTCTTTTTACACTTTGGAAAAAAAGAGTCAAAAGTTGCTCGTACAAAAAAAATTAAAAAAATTTATTTATAAACCTTTATCAATAATGTAAAAATTATTTTAAAATGAAATTTAAAATCCTTTTAAGTATAAATAATAAAATTCTTGAAATATACATGGAAGAAAAATATTAAAAAGGAATACTTTAAAACAAGGTTTTAAAGGAAAATCACTTATGACTTTCATAAATTTTGAAATAAAAGGATATTGAAGAAGATAAATTGAAAAAGGATATCTAAACCAATTTAATTTTAGTAAATTAATGATAAAATACATCCATAAAGAAGTTAATACACTACACAGAGGAAAACTGTTAGTGAAAAGGGCATAAGTCGTAATGAAAGGAAATTGAGATGAGAAATATCTTACCTCATCTCCCAACTTGTCACGTATATTATTTAGATCCTATATAATAAAATTATATTAATTATTTAATTTATTAATAAAAACAATTAGTTTTATTCAATTATCATAATCTATTTTATTTCATTGATTACCTTATCTTATATAGTTTCTAAATCGATTAAGTTCATATCAAGCAATTTGACTGAAAATTAAATTTTTATTGGAAAATGTAGAGACATACAAAAATGAAGAAATGGGGGAAACAAGTTTCAGTGCATTAAAAAGATGTAATTTGAGATAATCTCCTTAGATAATGATTTTTCATTCATTAGGAAATGACCCTAATCAATCGTAAACTTGAAGTACCTTGCCTACCTTCCCTTCTCAAGCTAAATCGTCTACTATGAAGTTCTCTTCTCTCCAGATTTGTGTGATACTGGTGTTTTGGTCTATCTCCCTTATGCAGTTCCTAAAAAAATAATCCATCTCCCATGGAGGTTCCACCTTCCCATGGAGAATCAGAACCAATTTTTCTAAATCAGATTCAATATCATCAACTACAATATTGTATCTCCTACACACTAAAATGCTAGAGTGTGTGGCTCAAATTTCCTCACCCAAGGAGATCCATTTACTGTAGAAGGAACTAAATCTAATAATCACTGAACCTCTATTGTCTCTAACGAGACCACCACCCCTCATGACCTTGAACATGAAGGAACCATCCAAATTTAACTTCAGTACCCTTCTTGGGAGAGACTAGCATATACATCTACCCTGGGTGACGGAGTGTGAGTCCATTCCAATAGTCGCAAGGCATCCACACAATGATGTGAAATTTCAAACACCTCCGATGGAAGACTAAAGTTTATATGTGAGGGACTTTTTTCACACTTGGAGAAACATAAAAGAGGGGATTTTGACCTCTCTCTCTCCATATTACTTGCTTCCCAAAGGTTTCAACAGAACGATGCAAAGGTAATACCTCAGAGCTTCCTCAGCAAGGCATGAGTATCGGATCTCTAGAACTAATCTGTAAGATACTATGGCATGGAATTCCTATTATTATGAAAGTTATAACTTTTCTAGATATAATACCATAGAAAAATCACCCATAAAACTTGGATAAAAGGATTCAATGTGGATTAGGAATGAGTTTTTTCCCAGTAAAAATGCCAGGAAGCAATATTAACCCCCTTATATTGGATGATTTCATCCATTGGAATAGCTTGGTTCCTGATCCTTCAGACAAGTAAATTATTATTCGTAGGGATTTATTTACACCATAACTTCACATACCATTCTTTCAAAAAACTTTTATCATGGAAGGTTTTCCCTAAAATCATAACTATTAAACATACTATAAACCGAAATTATGAAGAAGCATTGATCTGAGCCATCCACCATTCTGATGCTATCGAAAACCTTCATCTACTCTTCGTTAAGAATTTTTTTCATCAACTCTAGGTGATTGATCACCTCTTTGAAGGAGATGAGCGAATCATGAAATCCCAGGAAGAATATTTTTTCTCCCACCTAATTATCCTTCCATATACTAATATCACCTCTACCCACCAGTCAATGAGTATGGTACTACAAATCCTCCATGTGAATAAGCATACACTTCGATGGGTTGGAAAGAATTCTTCTTTGATAGGTCCAATATTCCCATATAGAGTCATTTATATCTCTCATAAATATCTCCCAAATAATGTTTCATTCAATAATGTCCAAAGAAATTCAGGTCTGCATGGATCACATTGTTTCAGATGCACTACGAAGACCCATGTCATTTCATGGAGACGGTAGTTTGTACATAAGCATGACTAAAATTTTCATTTTTATAATGGGTGGAAAATAAATAAACTAGATAATATTTTAATTTTTGAGAATCATTAATATGTTATAAATTTAATATTTATTCATTATTTCCATCCTTATGACTAGAATTATAAATTGTAAATGAAAAATGAATAACATTTCTCCATAGAGGTGGTATTCCACATGTACGCATGAGCGACGTTATCAATTTCCAATGGATGGAAAGGGTAAAAAGGTAAGTATTATATTATCTTTATATAATATTAATTATTTCATAAATATAGTATATATTCATTTGTTCCAAATTTTTATCTATCCATATGATATAGTGATGAAAAATGAAACACATCATATTGTGGAGGTGGTAATCAACACGTATGCATAAGCAAAGTTTTAATTTCTCATTGGATGGGAAAGGAGATAAAAAATGGTTGTAACACATTAATAATAAAATTTAATTATATGTAATATACTGATGTTATTATTTAATCATGGATATAAAATATTTTAAGGGGGTAGAAGAAGAAATAAACATGAAACACTCAATTAAAAATTATACCTCTTCTTTGGAAAACTTCCCTTAGTTTACACTTTAAGCCTTCTTAGGATGGTATTTTGGTAAGAAAAAGACCTCTAGGAAATGGGGGGATTTTGGGGAGAAATTTTGGCAGATATTGGATGAGATATAGTACTCAAAAGGTGTGATGAAGAGATGAGAGAGGGTGTCCTTTTATAAGTTAGGGGAGTTTTACATTTGTAAATATTAATAACATTAAAACATAATAAATATCATAATCATGTAAAGAGGAACAAAATGGACATAATTTTAAAGTTAGGAAATAATAAGGTCTAAATAACTTCAAAAAATATAATTTATACATGTTTAAGTTTCATTTTAAACCTTATATTTTGTTTTAACCCCATTGTTATTCCTTTTAAACTTAAATAGTGGTAACACATTTTTCACCCATTAAGGGTTGTAAATTTACTTATAAGGTGGAAAGTGGCTCAAAAATGGCCCATTTATTAAATTTGAGACCATTTCCCATCACACTGGTCCTCTTTCAATATTTTTTATTTTTAGATCATTGAATAAAATATTGTATATCATAAAATATCATTGAAGTCATTTTTAAGACTATTCATTTAATTTTACTTAAAATACATCAAGACAGCAATGAAATTATAATATAAAAATATTTAACATTAATTATAATATATTATTACCTATTAAATTATTGTAATACCACAATTCATCCAAAAAAAATTAATTTAATTATTTTTAAAATCATTTACCTTGATATTTTTACTGTTTGCATAAGCATCATATCAGCGTTGAATAAGCGTTTAAGGTAATTATACCATTAAAAAAATTAAAAATAATTTAATATCATACAAAAAGAATTTCTAAAATTATAAATAAATATTTATAAATTATCTTAAATTCATTTTATCTTAATGAAAATATGTTATATAAATTTAAAGAAAGATAGTGATATTTTATATTTATTATTTACTTAAATTAATTTATATGTCATTATCAATGAAAAATGGCACAAAGATTCCATGTATTAGAATATTTTATGAGTATGGTCAAAATAAACTCATAAAATATAAAAAATTCATGTGTTGGATATATTTTTAAATCCTTATCACATTTTTTTAACCTTAAATGACCTAATTTACGATTTGTTGTGGCGAAAAATATTTATTATAGTAACTATTCATAATGAAAAAAATGAAAATAACCTTATTAATAAATTTTAACATCATTATTTAAAATAAGGAATCAATTTTTCAATATTCATTTTTTATAATTAGAATAAAATACTTTTAAAATAACTACACAAAATGCAATGAAAAACAATTTTTTGTAAACTGTGTTTTTAAGCTTAAAAATGAGCTTATACCAAAATAAAATATTATAATGATTAATATGTAATTTTTTATATTATATTTAATAAAATTTATCATATTTTACTTCATAACTAAATCCAAAATATAATTGGACTTTTAAATAAATTTATTTAAAGAAAATAAATAAGACTTTTGCAAATATCATCATTTTTCGCTATTCACTAAAAAATAAATCATTTCAAAAAATACAAAAAATTAATCCTAATACTATTATGGAATAATAAATTCAAAAATGATGTAAATTTTTTCAAATCCAACTTTTAAAATTAGAAAAAAGTATTTATGATATTCACACACAAAATTCAATAAAACCAATTTTTGAATAAAATATTTTTTTTCGGTATAAAATGATTTTATTCTCATTACTTTCCTAAAAAACAAAATAAAATTAATTTTAATTCATTAAATTTTATATATAATATAATTAATTCGTGATATTTATTTATCAATTGTAATTAATTTAATATATTAAGATAAAAATTCATTACGCACATAAGAATACAATTTTATGAAAAATATCTTCCTTTTCTTCAAAAATTTATCTTTATTGACAAAAAATTAATAATAAATGTATGATTGATTATTAATTTTATTATGAAAAAACATTATACATATATTTCCAAATATGTTTACTCTTATTCATACCTACCAAACCAATGGCACAGTCATAACGGCTATAATTAAATAATAATATATCATAGTTCATTTAAGCTTGATGTTGCATATACCACACACTATAGAATATATTAATTAAATAAAATATAATATAAAATATTGAGTTGTTACATTATATACCTTAAAAATAATTAATCCCATGTAATTTTATCTCATCTTCAATGAAAAAATGGTTTAAAACATTTTCAGAATCAATTCTAAAGAGTATAATAAAATATAGAATCATGAATGGGAAAAAATAATATTTAAAAATATATTTTTTGAAAAAATATATAAAAATTGATAATAAAATTTCCTTTTAAAAATAGGAGAAGTGAAATATGAATTTCTCCAATAATAACACATAATGAGGTTCCCACATAAGGAGAACATTTTCGAGAAGTGAAAATATAGACATGGAGGATAAAAATAAAAACTATAAAATAATAAATATTGATAGAGAACATGATCATGAGAAAGATGATGACCAAAAAACCATAAATCAGTGAGGGATAATGAATACAGTGAATTTACAAAAAAATGAAGTTAAAATGATAACATTTTTATATCAAGATCCTTTTCTTATAGTTGAGAGATTATTCTACTATTAAGATAGTGAACATGAGAAAATATATTTACTTGATTCATTTTCATTTCATAAGAAAAATTTCATCCTTTGGTTGATATTTTATCAATTTCCACTTCTACCTCATTTATTTCTCTAATAAAGTAATATTCAAGATGAATTTTTCATGTTTGGATCAATAAAATTAAATGTCAAGGGATCACAATATCCACAAAAGGATGAAAATTTATTTTTAATTTTTCTATCCATTAACCAAAACCAAAAATGGTTAGAATAAGATAATATAATATCCAATATGAATAAATCTTCATATGAAGAAATAAAACATTAACCTATAAAGCCTCAATAATAATACCCAAAGATAAACTTAAATTATTCTATAAATAACTAACCTTAAAACTCTTCAAATTATGACAAACCAAAATTGAAACTAAAATATTAGAATGATTTGATCACATACGCTTCCATGATCAACTTAAAAATTATCTCCAAACAAAAATAATCACTTATAATGTCACATACCAAAAATGTATATGGTCTAATCATATAATCTCCAAAACATGATAATCGTTTCCATAAATAACATAAATAACCGTAAATCCATAATAAAATCAAATATGCTTCCATAAATTCAATCAATATTTATTCCTAAAATTATATTTTACTTAATCGTATGATATTCCCAATATAGTGTACTTAAAAAATATCATTAATCACTTAATCATCGAATCACATTTCAATCCCATGGTTATCTATATAATAAAACATATGTTCTCAAAATGTAATAACCCTTTTATCCTTATAATCCATAATTTCCTCAACATAAAATATTAGATCAACCATAATGGTTATCAATACCATTAAAATTATGTCCATAAAATATAAAATAATTCTTCCAAAAATAATCTTTTCACAAGTTAAACTTAAGGGTTTTATATACTTCAAACATCTGTTAAAACTTAATAAATTTTTCTCAAAGTACTCCCATATCATAAAACCTAAAAAGGTATATCGTATCTTTAAAATTATGATCAATAGTAGACTTATTAACCCACGATGTTATCTAAAAATATTAATTTATCCTTATCTGAATAATTCTAACCTCTAATGTTACCTAAACCTTTTCACTGATGGTAACTATAATGCCTCTTACCTTAAACAACCCATGATTACATGAATAATAAAAATGGATTAAATTTCTTACATTCAAATGATATTTTAGGTTTAATGTTTTATAGGATTACCAAAAACCATTACATTACATAGGGAATACTAACACACAATGACCATTTTTTCCATAAAAATGGATTCTTAAGTTTACACTCCACTTTCATTTATGTAACACTTTCTTTGTTCAATTATAATTTATTTTATTCATATATAGACTTCATAATAGTCCCTAAACATCATTAGGCCCTGTGAAAAAAATTGAAAATATGGGATGATAAAAAAACTCAGTAAGGGATATAAAAATAAAGGAATCCCCTTAACCTAGTAAAAAACATGAAAACACAAGATAATTTATATCTTTTTCACAATAAAACTTTGAGAAAATAAATAAAAAATATTCACATGAGAAAATAAAAAAAATCTTAAATAAAACCTTTGAAACCTAATAGAAATAAAAGGAAAACCATTAAAACATCATGAAAACATTTATTCTGAAAATAAGCCTTTTGCATAAAATGTTTATAAACTCTTCTTTCCTCTTGATATAAAAATATTTCAATAAAAAATATTTATCAATCATATATTAGGTATCTTGGAGCATCATATTCATAATAATTATTCACTCATGTTTAACCCATGTCAAAATAAATAAATCATAGTTAATTCCATAGGTGTAACCTAGCTGTTTTTCTCCATCATTTTACACCTTCAAAGACAATTCCTTACGCAATGCATTAGAGAGATATATTTGGATCACCCATAATCATAAATAATTCTTAATTACCATATCATGAATAAAAAATTTATAATATTTCACTATTTTATAATAAACCCCTTGAACTAATCATTTGAACCCATAATCAATGCACTTTCCATTTACATATATAAATAGGGAGAAATATTTCTTTCTTTTGAAAACTATTTTAACCGGAAAATTTCCCAAAACAATAGGAAATTTAATTAACTTTGTAAAACCATGAAAAATGGTATATTAATATTAATAAAATATAAATTAAATGCATTTGGTAAATTCTTCTCATGTAATATACATTAAAAAATCATTTTATACTGGTAAAAAAGAGTCAAAAGTGACCCGTATAAAAAACATTAAAAAATTATTTTTAAAACTTTGTAAATAAATTAAAAATTAGTTTAAAATTAAATTTTAAATACATTGATTTGTAAATAATAAAATTATTTAAAATTTTATAAAACATGTATATGGAAGAAAAATAATTAAAAGGAATAGTTTAAACAAGGTTTCAAATAAAAATCCCTTATGACTTTCATAACTTTTGAAACAAAGGAATATTGAATAATATTACTTGAAATGGATTTTTAAACCAATTTAATTTAATTTAATTAATTATAATATATATCCATAATTAATTTAATAAACCACACAAAATAAAACATGTGGTGAAAATTTTATAAGTCTCAATGAAACGAATTTGAGATGAGAAATCCCTTACCTCATCTCTCGACTTGTCATGTGCATTCGTTAAATACTTTATAATAAACTTATATTAAATATTTAATTTCTTAATAAAAATTTTCAGGTTTATTCCATTATCATACTATATTTTATTTCATTTATTTCCATGTCTTATATAGTTACAAAATCTATTATGTTCATATTAGACGTTTTGAGGATGTTCGGTTTATAACCTCAAAATAGCATAGGTGTGTTCATCGAATTCAAATGGATTATGGTTCCATTAACTCAAAAATAATAAAAAACTTATAATTATCATATTTATACATTATATACACTTTTAAAACTAACCATTTATGGCGGTGATGAAAAATGAACCACATCATTTCATGGAGATGGTAGTTCGTACGTACGTAAGAACGGCGTTTTCATTTTTCTAATTGGTGGGAAAAAAATAAAGTAGATAATAATTTAATTCTACAAATTCATATATCTATTAAAAATATAATATTTTTTCACTATTTACATCCTTATAACTAGAATTATAAGTATTAAATGAAAAATGAATAGCATCGCTTCATTTAGGTGGTATTCCCCACGTATGCAAGAGAAATGTTATCAATTTACAATGGATAGAAAGGGTAGGAAGTTAAGTAATATATTATCACTAAAGAATAATAATTATTTAATAAATATAATATGTATTCATTTGTTCTATCATTTTAACCATCTATGTGATCTGGTGATGAAAAATAAAAGACATCACTTTGTGGTGGTGGTGGTGGTCCACACGTACGCATGAACGATGTTTTCATTTATCGTAGAATATAAAAGGAGATGAAAATGGGTTATAAAAAATAATAATAACATTCAAGTATATTTAATATACTTCTATTATTATTTAATCATGGTTAAATAAGATTTTATAGAGGTATAAGAAGAAATAAACATTAAACACTCAGTAAATAATTATACATATTCTTTAAAAAACCTCCATTGGGTTACACCTTAAGCCTTATTAGGTTCATATTTTGGTGAAACCAAGACCTCTAGGATGTGATAATAGATGTTTTGGACAGATTGTTTTAGGTATTGGATGATATATATCACTCAAAAGGTGTGAGTAAGGGAGGAGAGGGGGGGCCTTTTATAAGTGAGGGTAGTGGCACAATTGTAAACATTAAGAACTTTAAATTATAATAAAAATAAGAATCATGTCAAGTGGTTACAAATTAACATAATTTTTAAGGTAATATATGATAAAGACCAAATATATTCACAAAATTAAATTTACACTTGTTTAAGTTTCATTTTAAACCTTATCTTTCGGTTTCACCCCCTCATTAACTCTTTTTAACATCAACTGTGGTAACACATTTTTCAACCATTAAGGATTATAAATTTACTTATAAAGTATAAAGTGGATAAAAAATAGTCCATGTATGAAATTTTATACCATTTATCATCCAAATTTTCCTAATTTAAAAAAATATTTTAAAATAATTTAATAAAATGTTTTTTATTTTAAAATATCATTAAATCCATTTTTGGGACTATTCTTTTAATTTGACTTAAAATACATTAATACATCCATGTAATTATAATATAAACACATTTAAAATTAATTATAATTTATAATTAACTATTAAATTGTTTTAATACCACAATTCATCAAAAAAATATTAATTTTATTATATTAAAAACCATTTACCCTAATATTTATAATGCTTGCACAAGCACTGTATTGATGTTTCATAAGCATTTAAGGTAATTATACCATCACTAATAATTAATAAATAAATTACTACCATAAAAATAATTTATTGATATTCAAAATAACCATTTATAATCAATATTAACTTATCTTTATCCCTATGAAAATATGTTAGATAAATTAAAACAAAGATAGTGACATTGTGAATTTATTTTTTACTTAAAATAATATATAGATCATTATCAATGAAAAATTGCACCAAGTTTACATATATTTGAATATTGGATGATTATTTTAAAACTAAAATTAAAAAATATAATAAATTAAAGTGTTATATATTTTTAAATCTTTATCACATTTTTTAACTTTAAATAACTTGATTTATCCTATATCATGGTGACAAATATTTACCATGGTTACTATTAATAATGACCAACAACAAAATTAACCTTATTACTAAATTTTAACCTCCTAATTTTTAATATGGAATCAATTTTTAAATATTCAATTTTTATTAGTGGTATAAATTACCTTTAATATAAGTGCACAAAATGAAATGAAAAACAGTTTTTTGAAAATTGTTTTTTTAACCATAAAAATAAACTCATACCAAAATAAAAAAACCATAGACCACTTCCTATTACTTACCCACCTAGATTCTTGAGCCAATTGTGGTTATGAATCCATCTCATTAACAAAAAATAACTAAAAACCATCAATATCTGCCATAGAATGTCATTGCATCCTAGCACCCATGGTGTTCCATGCCGGAAATACTCAACTTCAGGATGGAACACCCATGGAAAGGATATTCACCCAAATTAAATGTCTTAAGAGTTTCCCCACTCTAATTAAAACTCATAAATCAAATCCCTACCTCTCATAAAATTTGAATCACCTATAGGCATCAAAACACACATGAAGAAACATTTCAGAAAGAAGGTAAAAAATCAAAAAAAAAATCTATCTACCACAACTCAATCTAGAAAAAATCATAATCCAAATATCACTATCCCATAGAGAGAATAAAATAGTAGTAAATATATTCGAAATAAGGCATAGTTGTAGCATCTTTACCTTGAAGAAACTCAAGACCGTCATAGAATAGCCAACCTAAAGACTATGTTCCATAATCCACTACATAAAAAGGTGACCTAAGAAGATATAGAAGAAACTCCACCCATGTTCCAAGTATAAAGAGACATATATTTATACCAAAACTATAATATGGTTAACCAAGTGATGACCCCATCTTTTTTAGGCCTATTAATAAAGTAAAACATCAAGTACAATAATAAAAGGCTAGACAAAAACATACTTAGGAAAACCAAATCAGAACTCAACAAGAAAATATTTAAATGTGATTTTGATACACTTACACAAAACACAACACTTTCCCAACTATAAATATAAAAGAACATTAAAATAATAGGAAACTAGGGTAAAAATTAAGAGCACTGGTCCAATTTCTATTAAATTGGTTATTCTTGTGTTTAGTTGTCCTCATGATCTTAATTTTAAGAATGAAACAAAGATTATAGGATAAACTATTAAAATCAAGATAAATTTTTTACAAAAAAAAAAAAGATCATTTCTTGCATTCCAAACCCAGTACAAAACTATGACAAGCATACTTCTGTACAAACTATGGAAAGTGCATGACTATAAAAATAGGTTAATAATATAATCAAGTAAATCATTTAAAAATATAATAATAAAAGTTATATGAAACATGTATTTCATCCTTTATACAATATCTATTAAATTGAATCAATAATAGTAATATTATAGAATCTCACCCATGTGGGAAACCAATGTTGAGCCAACATCCACATAAAGATGAAAATCCTTATGGAATTTTTTAAGTATTTTTTTCGACTATGTTTGAAATTATTACAAGCTATTAAGATGTTTTTGGATATAGTTTGAATGTTTTTGAGATGATTTGAACTACTCTACATTGAATTTTAAGTGTTTTTTTGATTATTTGAGGAAATATAGAATATTGTGAATAAGGATGAAAATTAGAAAAGGATGGAGTCATTTATGAGGGGGTTTGTCAGGACCCATCCCCCGGGGCCCGTGTCGTGACTACCCCAAGCATGCCTTCCATAGGCCAGGGGATGGAGACTAACACCAAAGGTGTAAATCCCTAAAAATAGGAAGGCATTTCCTTTATAAATTATAAACACACACAATAGAGTAAAAGCTGGAAGCAAAACACTAACTAAAACTTTATACAAAAGGAGTACTGAAAAGTAAAAGGGCCAGAAATACAAGACCAACTGTAACGTACAAGTACAACTGAAAGGGGAAAAAAAGATAAAAGATGTAAATCAGCTCTTGGATCATCAGCCACGGATCCTACCTGAAGGGTGGGTATAGATAACCACCATATCACTCCACGTTCGTCCGTCTTCTCCATGTACAGTCACATTGTGTGGTCCACCTCCTGGTACCGTCCAGTCTTTGTACACTCATCCATAGTCAGCAATGTCCGTCGTCTACATCCAACACAACGAGGTGCGGGCATAGCCCGTACAACGGTGAGTATAACGATACTCAGTAGGGACCCCAAGACCCTCAAGGTCTCACAAAATCCAACAAGGATAACCACAAAGTAAGAAAAAAATATATTACCACACTTAGGTATATTATCATACATATACCTAAGTTATCAAGTAATCCAACTCAAACATGAGGTAAACTCAAAAGTTACTGACTCAGCTCAAACTAATATTTTTGTTATCAAAACCTCATCTAATGGATAAATCCTACACTATTGAGTACAGTGGGCCTTCCTCACTCACACAGAGGTGCTTCCCACTAACCTTGGACTGCTGAGGTACTCCTCCTGTCGAGTAATGTGGGTCTGCCGTGCTCACACAGAGGTGCTCCCCACTTTGGGTCTGCCACTACAACCAAGCGCTCCCCCTCATAGCATATAGAGGTACTCCTTCTGTCGAGTACCACGGGTCTACCGCTACAACTAAGTGCTCCTCTATCATGGGTCTGCCGCTACAACCAAGCGGTCCCCACTAGGCTAGTCGAGTCACTCCGAGTCGAATCGGTCAAGCAGTTGTCAGGTGTCAGCCAGCTACTAGAACTCTGTACTCTGTTCGCTCATCTCTGGGAGGGTCCGCTCCATGAGCTACTGTTCGATACTCCAACTATCACGAATTCCCATGTAGAAGTATCTCAAAGTTCTGCCTCATCATAGGGGTCTCAACACAACAGACGGCACATCAATAGGACGCCCGGTCTGTGAGTTATAATCTTTTTAGTCTCGGGGGCCCAGTTGGATTTGTGTACGATCCAACCTAACTGTATCTCCAAATATACCCCGAACTCTAATCGGGTGTTCTCAAAGGGACTTTCGTGCTCCAAGAAAACATGTGTCGCTGACAGTTCGTCAAACGGTCGTTCGGTTCCAAGATATGGCCAAAAGATGTAATAGTCAGTAATGGGCATGGACTCGGTCCAACCCGGTCGGACCGACTCTGGCCAACCCAGTCTGGGCTGACCCGATCAGCCCGCTAGGTTCGGCCCGGTCCACTGGCCCTAGCCCAGCGGACTGCAGGGGCGGTTCGGCCCGGAGGTTGCCGCGTAGGCAGCGCATCCCGAAGGTCGGGGCCAGTTCGGCCAGCGCCGCGAGGGGCGCGGCTTGGGCGGCTTGGGCGGCTCGGCCTGGGAGGCCAACGGGCAGGCCGCGGGTAGGCCAGCAGGGTGGCGGGTAGCGCACAGGCAGGTTGCGGGTGCCGGGTAGGGCACGGGAAGGCCGCGCGGGGCACGGTTAGTCTGGCAGGGTGCTGGGAAGGCTGCGGCAGGGCGCGCGGGGGTACGGGCAGGCCGGAAAGGCACCGGGCAGGCCGCGGTTGAGCGTGTGGGGGCGCGGATAGGCCGGGCGGTGGTTTGGGCAGGCCGGTGGGGCATCGAGCAGGCCTCGGCAGGGCGCGTGGGGGCGTAGGCAGGCCGGGGGCAGCCTGGGCCGGCTGGCGGGGCACCGGGCAGGCCGGTGGAGCGTGTGGGCAGAGCGCGGGTTGCAAGAGGGCAGCACGCGGGCAGCATGTGGGCAGGCCAGCGGGGCGTGCGGGCAGCGTGCGAGCAGGCGGGCCGGTGGCTGGGCAGGCCAGTTTGGCACGGCCCGAGCCGGCGCGGGCCGGTGGCGTTCGGCCGAGAGCACCTGAGCGTCGCGGGGGTGGCGCTGTTCACGGAGGCTGCGTGTAGCACGGCCTTTGTCGTTGCTGCCTTCGTCGCCTCGTTGCCGCTTCGAAGATACATCACCAAAGATCAACGGAGGGATTCTGTCCATATTAGTTTGGCCCGCACCCTCCGCGTTTAGAGCTGATAGCAATTGGTTCATCAAATGAGGATGATAAACAAAAATTTCATACAAAACTTCGCATTGATTCCTTTCAAACTAAGATGAGGAAAAGAAAGGTAATAATAATCAATGTAAGACCCCCTACCTTTTTTTCGTTCATTGTTCGTTGATGGAGTTGTGTGAAGAAGATGAAGAGAATCGTCGTTTGTCGCATCCTCCAAGCACTTCCAAACCCGAGTTGCGTCGGCTCGTTGACGACGCTCCATGTCGGTAGGTGTCTGGGAAAGAAGTCGAAGAGGATCGGCGTTCTTCATCGGTGGATCGTTCTTCATTCTTCGTTGGGAGATTTTCTCCCTAGCTCTCCTCTCAAAGCCTCCACCAAAATTAATAATGCCAATAAAAATAATAGTTTATCTATTATTTTAATCATTGGCACAAAATTCAAATGGTAAAATTAATTACCCTCCTCCCCTTAATTAATTTGGAGGATTGGCATAATTTAATTATTCATTGGCCCAATTAATAAAAGGGGAGGTGGTGGCACCATAAATAAGGTAGGGTGTGGAGAAACTCTCCCTCATTAATTAGGGGAGTTGGGAGTTTTTCTGCTCCCATCATTATTAAGGGATTTTAACCTCGTGTGGACCCCACGTCATAACCTCTCACGAGAGTTTATGTTCGGGTGGGCCCCACCACCATAACCTCTCATGGTAGGTTAAGGTGTGGTGGTCCCACCTCTAACTTCCAAGAGGAGGTTTTAACCACCCGTCACACACTTGGCGGTTCAAACAAAAATAAAGTGCCACGCTTTATTTTTATCTAAATCAACCACTAAAACCAAAAAACTAACTTTCAAACTCAACCCACTGCCGTTGAAGTGAAAGTCTTCTTAAGTAAATATTGGTGTTGTGATCTCAACGGTGCCCTCAGATTTCAATTTTGAGCACCAGTTCGAAAGTTATAAAAACCTGATCGTACGTTTACTGAACGTACCCGAACAAAACATCAGAAATTGATTCCGGGCACACCGGGCCTCAGAATCATGGGCCGTCAATTTTTGCGGACTCGTAATATTCCCATGTATTTAAGAAAAAAACCCACAGGATTTTCGTGTCTTTACATTCTCCCCACCTCATGGATTTATGTCCCTGTAAGCTACAACTCGAACTATGGGAACAAATGGGGATACTGAGCATGTATCTGAGCCTCCTGCTCTCATGTGTTCTCCTGGAGGTTCACGTGCTACCAATGAATGCGCACCAGAGGTATCGACCGTACATGTAGGACCCGCTCCTATCAATCCTCAATCTCCACTGGAACCTCCATGAAAGTTGCCCCATCGTCGACGTCCAACTCTCCATAGTCGATGATGTGGGAAGGGTCGTGCATGTGTCTCTTCAGCTGAGATATGTGGAAGATGTCATGCACCTGGTGCAACTGAGGTGGAAGATCAAGGCGGTAATCCACCTCGCCTACTCTGATGAGGACCTGAAAAGATCCGATTAACCTCGGAGATAACTTTCCACCTCATTTAAATCTTTGTAAACCTCATCGAGGTGAGACCCGTAGAAAGACGTGGTCACCATCCTTGAAGTCAAGAGATCTCCATCTTCTATCAGCATATGACTTGTGCCTGCTCTGTGCAGTCTTCATCCACTCCTAGATGATCTACACCTTCTATGTGGTAGCCCGTACCATCTCTGGTCCCACTAGTGCTGACTCCCCGGGGTCTATCCAACACAGTGGTGATCTGCAAGGTCACCCGTACAAGGCCTCAAAAGTGCCATCCCGATGGTGGAGTGGTAGCTATTGTTGTAGGCAAACTCCACCAAAGGTAAATGATCCTCCCATTTGCGACCAAAGTCAAGGAAACAAGCATGCAGCATTTCCTCAAGGGTCTGAATGGTCTGCTCTATCTGACCATCTGTCTGAGGATGGAAGGCGGTGCTCAGACAAAGCTGTGTCCCGAAAGCCTCCTGCAACCCCTTCAATAGCTGGGAAGTAAACTGTGTGTCATGATCGGAGACAATAGATGAAGGTACTCTATATAGCCACATAATCTATTTCATGTAGAGGAATCCCAATCTCTCTACTGAACCCTGATCTTTGATCGGTAGGAAGTGGTCCGACTTGGTGAGTCGGTCAACGATCACCCAAATCGAGTCGTGTCCCCTAGATGTACGTGGAAGACCCATCACGAATTCCATGGATATCCCATCCCACTTCCACTCGGGGACCTCTAAAGGATATACCAAGCCTTCTGGTACCTGGTGCTCTGCCTTCACTTTCTGACAAGTGAGACATCGAGAGACAAAATCCGGTACATCCTTCTTCATACCTGGCCACCAGTGCTGTCATCTGTGGTCTTGATACATCTTCACCACACCCGGATGTACCTAAATAGGGGAAGTGTGGAACTCCCTCAACACTTCCTCCTGAAGTGACACTGGTACCATAGTATGTTCTCTGAAGAGGATAATGTGCTCCCCACCTTCAGAAAATCCATCAGGTGCCTTCCCTGTGGATATCTGAGCACATCGTGTCTCACAGTCAGTGTCGCCACGCTGCGCCTCCCTGACTCGCTGAAGAAGTTGGGGAGTGACTATAAGAGACTGAAAGAAATCTGCTCTATCTCTATCCACAAAGGATATCAATAAAGCAGCCAGCTGCTCTATATCCTCTCCTAGCAGTTGTATACTAGACCTTCTACTGAGTGAATCTCCAACAATGTTCCCCTTTCCAGGAGTATAGACTATCCTGAATTTATAGTCATAGAGGAACTCAAGCCAATGTCATTGTCTCAGGTTCAGGTCCTTCTGAGAGAAGTTATACCTGAGACTCTTTTTATCATAGTACACGGTAAAATGCTCTCCCATTAGATAGTGTCGCCACATCTTCAAGGCGAAAACCACCACTGCTAACTCCAGGTCATTAGTAGCGTAGTTCTACTCGTGTTTTCTTAGCTTTCGAGAACCATACGAGATCACTACTCGCTCCTACATCAGGAAACACTCGAGTCTGGTCCCTGATGTGTCACAGTGGACTATGTACCATACGCCTTCCTCTGGAAGCCTCAAGATGGGGGCACTAGTCAGCCTCTATCTCAGCTTCTAAAAGCTCTGTTGGCATCTCTCCGACCACACAAAGGTTTTCCCCTTCTTCATCAAGGCTAATAGTTGTGTTGCAACTCTGGAGAAGTCTAGTATGAACCTCTGGTAGTAACCAGCCATTCCAGGAAACTATGTACCTCTGTTACACTCCTGGGTGGCTCCCAAGCAAGTACAGCCTCAATCTTCGCTGGATCAACTACAACTCCAGCCTTCGAGATGACATGACCCAGAAAGTGAATCTCTCAGATCCAGAACCAGCACTTCAGGAGCTTACCATAAATCTGGTGCTCTTGGAGTGTGTCCAGTACTACCTGCAAGTGGTAGGCATGCTCCTCCTCAGTAGTCGAGTAGATAAGAATGTCGCCGATGAAGACTACGACAAAGCGATCAGGGTATGGATGGAAGATCCTATTCATGAGTCCCATGAAAACTGCTAGAGTGTTGGTTACGCCGAAGGGAATAACCAAGAAATCATAGTGGTCATACCGACACCTGAACATCGTCTTCTGCACATCCTTGTCTCGAAATCTGAGCTGGTGATAGCCTGATCTGAGGTCTATCTTCGAGAACCACCCTGCTTCCTTCAGCTGATCAAATAGGTCGTCAATCCTCGGGAGTGGGTACTTGTTCTTCACAGTCACCTGTTTCAGGAGACGGTAGTCAACACAGAGCCTCAAGCTCCCATATTCCTTCTTGGCGAACAGAATCGGGGTTTCCTAGGGAGAAGCACTGGGCTGGATGAATCATTTCCCCTGCAAGTCCTCCAGCTGTACCCACAGCTCACGAAGCTCAGTGGGAGCCATTCGATATACTGGTGTATATATCGGTGTCGTCCTGGGGTACAGGTCAATTTATAATTCCACCTCTCTGCGAGGATGTAGTCCTGGAACATCATTAGGGAAAACATCTACATACTGGTCCACCACTACAGGATAAGTCGGACTCTCCACATCAACTTCTCTGAGGGTAAGGCAGGCCAACTGATGAGTGATCGGCTGCACCCTCGTCCAAGTAAGTCCATCATATGCTGCAAAGTCTCCCTTCTCACCGGTGAAGGTAAACCTGGTCCCATCAATTAAGACACACCGCACTTTGCACCTAATACAGTCGATCTGAGCATGGACTGTAGGTAACCAGTCCATACCCAAGATGACGTCGTAAGGCCTCGACGCCACAGTGAGGAGATCCCAGCCGAACCTCTCACCTCCTATAGTAAGTTCACACTGCCTGTACCAGTGCGTAATCATCAAGTCTTCTTCCGTAGAAGTCTCTAGCCGTAAGGATCGAGCTAATGGCTCCGTCGGAATCTCCGAGCTCCGAATGAGGTCAGTGGAAATGAAAGAGTGACTAGAACTTGTGTCTATAAGAACTGCAGCTAAGGTAGAGTAGACACAGGTTGTATCTCGAATCATCTCCAGAGCGCCATGATCATAAGCCTCAGCTGCCTGGAGCTGAGCTCTCCCCTGTCCACCTACTCCAAGCGGTCAGTGTGGACCTCCTGGTGGTGGTGGTGGTAACACCTCAAAATGTCAACCACCGCCACCTGCACGACCATCTCCTCTGCCACGTCCACCTCCTCCCTGCGGACCACCTCAATCGAACCTCTGCCTATACCTGGGTTGTCCCTCAACTGTTTTCTGATCATCCGAGTGGTGGGTTGGATAGTCACGAGCCATGTGACCATGCCCACCGCATGAGTAGAAATGCCCGCTCCTGACAGGTCTGTCTCTACTTTGGGTGCCCAGAACAATCGATCTTGAGTCGTGCGGTCGTCCACTTGTGGGTCTGGTCTTCTTGGACCTCTGCGACATCTGTCTACTTCTAGCTGTAGAAGAATCCACTGCATGTCGACTAGTGGTGGGTCTCGCTGCTGGAGACTGCTCAGCAAGGAAACTCTCCACTAGGAGGGCTCTCTCTAACACCCCTGTCTGTGTCGGGATGCTAAGTGAGATCACTGAAGATCTGATCTCCCACCTGAGTCCCTGCTCAAAGGTCCAGGCCCTGAAGAATGCGTCCCATACCATATCATTGGAGTAGCGTTAGAGGTCAGTGAACCTCTTTGATTACTGTGTCACCGTCTTTCTACCCTGTTGAAGGTGTAGTAGCTCCTGTATCTGCACCGCACGTAGGGTGGCTAGGAAAAACTCCGCTCGAAACAGACTCTTGAAGTCTACCCAGAGTAGTGTCGCCTCGTCATGCACCTGTAGCATCAAGCTCCACCATCTACCTATTGCTACATGTAGAAGGTTGCCAGCAAGAATCACCATGAAGTCTACTGGTGTCTCTACTAGTCTGAAGGCTCTCACCACAGCCTCCAGGAAATCCTTAGCTGCATGCGGGTCCGTCTCTCCCCTAAACCTGGGCGGCCTCTAGTGTTGGAACTCATGCAACGCGATCAAGCTGTGTGCATCGTCTGAAGCTAGGGTTGGTTCCATCGGTGGCCCAACGAATAGTAGTACCGATGGTGCCTCTGCTGGAAAAGGGCCATGCACCGAGGCCTCATCACTCAGTGGGCTATCTATGGGTACAACTCTTGGGACTCTCGTTGGTCATCCATAGGGGGGCATCCTGAAAGAAACAGATGCGACACGGTCAAAAGATTATACCCGGTGAGCTGACCTGGTTGAGATGACTTAAAGAAAACTTTTGAAAACACACACGCAATCAGCATTTTCATTCACTGAGTCGAAAATCAGAAGTTAGGGTCCTGGTGTATGGATACGTCGGCTACCACACCAACACTGGACTCCCTAAACTGAAAACCACACTCAGTACCCTTAACACTATTGCTTCACAGAAAAGAAAGACCAGAGTCCTAAATTGTGCGGTATAACCGACTCCTCTGATACCAATTTTTCATGACCCGTCTCTCAAGGCCCATGTTGTGACTACCCCAAGCCCACCTTCCATAGGCCCAGGGTTGCAAACTAGCACCAAAGGCGTAAATCCCTAAAACTGGGAAGGCATTTCCTTTATAAATTATAAACACACACAATAGAGTAAAAGATGGAAGCAAAACACTAAGTAAATATGTATACAAAAGAAGTTCTGAAAAGAAAAGGTCCAGAAATACAATCCCAAATGTAAAGTACAAGTACAACTAAAACGGGAAAAATAGCTGAAAGGTGTAAAGAAGCTCCCGGATCGTCCGCCACGGATCCTACCTGAAGGGTACGTATAGATAACCACCACAGAACTCAACGTTCATTTGTCTCCTCTGTGTACTAGCACGTCGTGTGGTGCACCTCTGGGTACCGTCCAGTCCTCATACACTCAGCCTCAGTCAACGATGTCCGTCGTCTACCTTCAACACAAGGAGGTGCGGGCATAGCCCGTGGAGGGGTGAGTATAACGATACTCAGTAGGAGCCCTGAGACCCTAAAGGTCTCACAAAATCCAACAAGGATAAACACAAAGTAAGAAAAGAAGACATAACCACACTTAGGTATATGCCCATACATATACCTAAGTTATAAAGTAATCCATCTCAAACATGAGGTTAACTCAAAAGTTACTAAATCAGCTCAAACCAAGATTTTTGTTATCGAAACCTTAGCTGCTGGAGAACTCATCCTCTATCGAGTACAGTGGGCCTGCCACGCTCACACAGAGGCACTTCCCACTAACCTTGTACTTTTGAGGTACTCCTCCTGTCAAGTACCGTGGGTCTACCGTGCTCACACAGATGTGCTCCCCACTATGGGTCTTCTGCTACAACCAAGCACTCCCCCTGATAGCCTACAGAGGTACTCCTCCTGTCGAGTACTGTGGGTCTGCCGCTACAACCAAATGATCCTTCTCCATGGGTCTTCCGCTAAAACAAAGCACTCACACTAGGCTAGTTGAGTCACCCCAAGTAGAATCAGTCGAGAAGTCGCCAGGTCTCAGTCAGCTACTAGGTCTCCGTACTCCACGCGCTCATCTTCAGGAGGGTCCGCTCCACAAGATACTGGTAGATACTTCAACTTTCACTAAGTCCCATGTAGAAGTATCTCAAAGGTTTTACTTGTCATAGGGGTCTCAACGCAACAGATGGTGCGTCAATCGGACACCCGATCTGTGAGTTTTAAGCTTTTTAGTCCTAGGGGTTCGGTTGGATTTGCGTATGATCTAACCTGGCCGTATCTCCAAATATACCCCAAACTCTAGTGGGGTATTTTCAAAGGGAACTTCGTGCTCCATGAAAACCAGCGCCGCTGACGGTTCGTCAAATGGTCGTCTGGCGCCAAAGATATAGCCAAAGGAAGTAACGATCAGTAATAGGCCTGGGCCCGGTCTGACCTGGTCAGAACGACTTGGCCCAACCCAGTCTTGGCCGACCTGGTCTGGGTTGACCCGGTCATCCCGTTAGGTTCGTCCTGGTCCATTGGTCCCAGCCCAGTGGACTGCGGGGGCTGTTCGGCCCGAAGGTCGCAGTGTAGGCAGCGTATCCCGAAGGTCGGGGCTGGTTCGGCCAGCGCCGCGACGGGCATGGCTCGGGCGGCTCAGGCGGCTCAGGCGGATCAGCCCGAGAGGCCAGCGAGCAGGCCACACAGGGCATGGGCAGGCCGCGCGGGGCACAGGCAGGCCGCAGAAAGGCCGGCAGGGCGACGGGCAGGCCGCGCGAGGGTGCGAGCAGGCCGGCAAGGCACCGTGCAGGCCGCGGCTTGGTGTGCGGGGGCACGCGCAGGCCGGGCGGTGGCCTGGGCAAGTCGGCGGTGGCGCCAGGCAGGCCGCGACAGGGGGAGCGGGGGCACGGGAAGGCCGGGTGGCAGCCTGGGCAGGCTGGTGGGGCGTGCGGGCAGCGCGCTGGCAGGCTGGCGGGGCGTGCGGGCAGCGCACGGGTAGGCCGGTGGGGCACGTGGACAGCGTGCGGGCAGGCAGGCCGGCGGCCTGGCAGGCCAGTTCGGCACGGCTCGGGCCGGTTCGGCACGGCTCGGGCCAGCGCGGGCCGGCGGCGTTCGGCCGGGAGCACCGGAGCGATGCGGGGGCGGCACGGTTCACGGAGATCGCGGGTAGCACAAACTTTGTCATTGTTGCCTTCATCGCATCATTGCCTCTTCGAAGATACATCACAAAATATCGACGGAGGGAGTTGAGCCATGTTAGTTTGGCTCGCACCCTCCGCGTTTAGAGGTGATAGCAATTGGTTAATCAAAGGAGGACGATGAACAACAATTTCTTACAAAACTTCGCATCGATTCCTTTCAAATGAAGATGAGGAAAAGAAAGGTAATAATACTCAAAGTAAAACCCCCTGCCTTTTTGGTCGTTTGTCTTTTGTTGACGGAGTTACGGGAAGAAGACGAAGAGAATCATCATTCTTCGTATCCGCCAAGCACTTCCAAACATGAGTTGTGTTGGCTCGTTGACGATACTCCACGTTGGTAGGTGTCTGGGGAAGAATTATAAGAGGATCGGCATTCTTCATCAGTGGAGAATTCTTCATTCTTCGTTGGGAGCTTTTCTCCCTAGATCTCCTCTCAAAGCCTCCATAAAAATATATAATTCCAATAAAAATAATAGTTTTCCTATTATTTTAATCATTGGCACAAAATTCAAATGGTAAAATTAATTACCCGGCTCCCCTTAATTAATGTGAAGGATTGGCATAATTTAATTATGTGTTGGACCAATTAATTAAAGGGGAGTTGGTGGCACCATAAATGAGGGAGGGTGTGGAGAAACTCTCCCTCATTAATGAGGGGAGTTGGGAGTTTTTCTGGTCCCTTCATTAATAAGTGAGTTTATCCCCATGTGGACCCCACATCATAACCTCTCGCGGGATGTTATGTTCGGTGGGCCCCACCACCATAACCTCTTATGGGGGGTTAAGGTGTGGTGGTCCCACCTCTAACTTCCAAGAGGGGGTTTTAACCACCCATCACACACTTTGCAGTTCAAAAAAAATAAAGTTTCACACTTTATTTTTATCTAAATCAACCAATAAAACCCAAAAACTAACTTTTAAACTCGACCCACTGTCGTCGAAGTGAAAGTCTTCTTAAGAGAATACCGGTGCTGCGAGCTCAATGGTGCCCTCGAATTTCAATTCCGAGCACATGTTCAAAAGTTATAAAAAAATCGCCCGTACGTTTACTGAATGTACCCGAACAAAACTTCAGAAATTGATTTCGGCCACACCGGGCCTCGGAATCACGCGCCGTCAGTTTTCGCGGACTCGTAAAATTCCCATGTATTTAAGAAAAAAAAAATCCATGGGATTTCTGGTTCTTTACAGGTTTATTGATCCAAATAAGATTATAATGTTGAGAGAATTTATCCACATAAGATTCAAGAATGTCAGAGTCCAGAACATAAGGGTGACTACAAATAAATTAGCTGGTACTAATATTTGAAAAGGCGGGTATTCACTAATCCTTGTAAGAGTCACTCACGTATGAGTGGATCTACAGAAGAGTCATTTATCATAGAGAGATATTGGAGTGTTCTATGTATGAATCAGCAATGTATAACAAACATTGATTTAATAGTGGTCCACACATGAGTGAATTCTTATGGATACCAAGGATATATGTAAGAGCCACCCATGTATGAGTTACTATATATATCAGTGAACAATATAAGAATTTTCCATGTAAGAATCATTTATTTATTACATGATAACTTAAAAAACTTGAAAAAATATAAGAATTTAAAGAATAAATATTATTAATGGAATCAAACCAGATGATTTTTGACCTGTTCATAAGAGATATAAATTTTACAAAAAACTTTATGAATCAATCTGAGTTTTGAAAGGATGATCACTACACTGTGAAGAAAACTATCTTATTATGATTGTATTTATGATCAGTATTTTTATTAAATTATTGAATTGTAATTTGAGATGATTTTTTTGATAAAATAATATATCCATGTAACACCTCAATATTTTATAATATATTTATATTTAATAGATTTTATGCATTTGACAGCTTATGATACACGCAACACAAAGCTTAAAATAATTTTAATATACTATAGACATATTATTATTTAAATATGATAGTTATATCCTATCTATTGGTTTAGAGTGTATTAATTGTAATATTCATATTATGAAATATATGTAGAAATTTTTTCATTAATCATGCATTGATTATCAATTGGTTGGAAATTAGATAAAATCTTTTGAAGGTAAAAGAGATAATTTTCCTTAAACTATTTTTGTATGTGTGAAATGTTTTTTATATTAATAGATTAAATTACTAAATAATTATAATGAAATAATTATATTATATATATAATTTAATGAATTAAAAAACATTTAATTATGTTCATTTGGCAAGGAATGAGAATAAATTCATCTTATGCTTCAAAAATAGTTTTTATTACATTTTTTGCATAGATATTATAATTAATTTCTTCCACTTTTAGAAATTGTATTATAAAAAATGGGAATAATTTTTTAAATCATCATTTCATTATAATCATAAGGTTAATTTTTGGGAATTTTTTTAAAAGATGTATTTTTGAGTGAATAGTGAAAAATACTGATTTTTGCTATCATTTCTTTTCTCTAAATTGAATAATTTCAAAGTATAATTATATTTTAGATTTGGTTTTAAATAAAAATAATATCCCATTGATTAAAAATAATCTAATCAATTCCATATTAATCATTGTTATACTTGATTTGGTGTAAAATCATTTTTATGCTGAAAACACATTTTTCACAAAACTATTTTTTATTGTGTTTTGTGCAATTATATTAAAAATTATTTCTTAAAATTATATAAATTTTATATTAAAAAATAGATTTAATATTTTGAATCGTGATTTTAAATTTTTTTAAATATTTTAATTTCATTTTTGGTCATGTTGAATATCTAATGACGTAAAAAATCATTACTTCAATAAAGGTTAAAAGCGATTAATGAGGGGTTAAACTAAAGGGATAAGGATTAAAATAACCTAAAACTTGTGTAAATAATATTTTTTGAGTTTATTTAGATTTTATATCATTTCATCTTCAAAATTCTATCACTTTTGAGCTACATTACCATGTTATATTTTATTATTCATAATAATTACAAGTGTGTCAGTCCCCTCACCAATAAAAGGGAACCCCATATCCTCTATTATTAACACCATTACCTACCCAAATAGATTCCTAAATTCTGTAAAAATATCTTATAATATATTTTCTCACAAAAATAGTAACCTTTAAGGGCTTAAGGTTTAAGCCAAAGGAGTTTTTCTAAAGTAGAGGTATAACTTTTAACTCGGTGTTTTCATGTTTATTTCTTCTTCCAACTCTTCTAAATGTTATATAAACTTGTTGATATAGTAAAATAATTGTCTTATATATTCTGAAATGTTAATATGTTCAGGTAAAAACCTTTTTTATCTCCTTTCCATCCTAATTGGAAATGAAAGAATCGTTCCTGTGTACGTACGGACCACCATCTCCACGAAGTAATGTATTTCATTTTCTATAACTACCTTTCATGGTTGGTTATTATGATATATTTAATGTTTATGTATTATATTTATGAAATAATTATTTTTATGTAATTATAATATTTTTTCTATCTTCTTACCTTCTCATCTATTAGAAAATGATAGTGTTAGTCGTGTATACGTGTGGGCTACCACCTCCACAAAGATATGTGACATATTTTTAATTTATAATTTATAAGGATGGTAAAAAAGGATAGATTTAATGAATATATATGATATTTATGGTATAATTATTATTATCTAAAGGTGATTTATTATCAACTTTTCTTTCATTCCTTCCATCAAAAAGTTGAAACATCACTCTTGCGTGCATATGGACTATCGTATCCACAAAGTGATGTAATTCATTTTTCATCACCACCTTATATGGATGACTATTAAAGTGTATATAATGAATAAATATTATTATTATTATATGATTATTATTTTGTATATTATGAAACAATGACCATGTTGCAACGTATGGAACCATTGAACTGAAACAAGCATGGAAAACAAAACAATATTCACCATAATAATGATTTTAATGAATAATTGTTAATAAAAGGGATAATTGGAAATTATAACGTAAATATATATAGTAATATATATATATATATGAATATGGTTTGGGAATTTATTTATAATAAATCTATATTTATTATATAGGAGGTTTGAATGTGTACGAAGTAAGTTAGAACTTGAGGTAAGGGTTTCTCGTTTCACTTTTGTTTCTGTGAGACATATGTCATATTCACAACTTTCTTATTTTATGTGGTGTATATACTTACCATTTTCTATGTAATATCATGTATCTATTTATATTAATGGTATTTAAAGTTTCATTTGAAGTTATTTCTTTCAAAGGTGTTATGATTCAAAAGTTACCAAAGCGGTAAGGGGTTTATGTTACAATCTCATTTTTTTAGGATTTTCTATATCAAATTTCTATTGAGGGAAATTAATTATCCTTATAATTTAAACCCAAAATATTTTCTTATCCTCTGGTTATTTTTTTAAAATTTAATTATTAGTATAATTTTACTCTTTTTAGAACCTACAATGATTGAGAAAATATTTTTAAGAAAAATCAACCTTATTTCTTCTTCTTTTTGGTCGAGAATATATCTCCTCCATGTTCATGTTCTTAAAAGTGATTTATAAAATATTTTATCTCTAATTAAATTTTTTAGAAAGGTTATTTTGACTACTTTTTACTTTCTTTACAAATAATTAAAATTATTCTTTTCAAATGTTTTCCGTACGAATCACTTTTGACTTTTTACAAAAGTGTGAAATGAATGTTCTCTTTTAACATATAAGGCATGAATGGATTTTACCACCATTATGACTATTATTTTATTTTAATATTCCTTTATAATTTTAAAAGGTTATTTTCAAAGAAAATAATTTTATCAACATTATGGAATTTTTTTATTTCAAATGTTATCAAAATAAAAGGATATTTTTTCATGTTTTCAAAGAAATATTTTAATGTTATTTTAAAATTATTTTTCCTCTATGTTAATATGCTTTCAGAATTTTAGAATTTACTGGGGATATTATATTATGATATCATCCACTATATTTATCTAAATGTCTTATGATGATGATTTTTTAAAGGATTTTTTATAAAAACCATTTATTTTCATGTGTTAATTAAATGATATTGGAATTATGATGTTTTAAGAAAGTTATCAATAAAATTATTTATTTCCCATTGATTAATAAAGTTATAAAGGGAATTATTGTCGTTTCTATGATTTTTCTGATGAAATTAAATATCTATGTACTTTATTTATGCTAAGGTTCTCAGACATTATTGACAATGAAGGGTAAGCCCAGTATAGTTCATGATGAAGGGTGAGCCAGATATAGCTCATGATAACGGGTCAAACCTACATATCTCTTCAAGGGATTAGATAATGTGGTGAATTTAACTAGATGGGGTTATTAAAAAATATATGATAGAGTTTACTAAATATAATTAACTCCCAAGAGATGAATGAGTTTATTTAATATAAGTAACTCTTAAGTGGAAATATAGTTAACTGGATGGAAGTTATTCCTAATAGAATGTTGGAATTATCCTTTTTAGGTGATTATATGATGAATGTATGATGTACCAAGATACCAAAATGTTTTACCTATGATTTTTATGAGTTTTAATGGTTCCTATAAAAAAATTATTTTTCATAGTTCATGATTGTTGAATCAAAGGACTCTTATCATATGTTAAAGATTTATTCTATGAGTCATGATTTAGGATCCATTATTTTATGGGTATTAATTATTTTATATTATACTCATGAACCTTTATTATGATCACATACCCTTATGATTATCTATTTTATACATATGATCATTGATTGATATCCCTTATATTTACCCTTACTAAGAATCTGAGCTTACCCTTTCTTTTGTTTCTATTTCCATAAGTTATGAAGAATGATATTATGTAAGATATGTATATAAGTGTATCATGTGTTAATAATTTTATGGTATATGATAAAGTATTCTTATAAAACATGAAAATCTAGTTATAGTGGGAAAAAACTCATTTGGATGGAAAGATATGAATTTTTGTTACATGATGGGTTTTCCAAATTCTATAAAGCTATAAACCTAAAAGGTTTTAGGTATGTAAGTGAATAAATTTTGGTTATTATTGTTGTAATTATTGATGGTTAAAATTAAGTCACATTTTTTGTATAAAATATAAAATTTTATATGGTATTTTTAGCACTAGATCTAGGTTTACGAGTGTTAGGTTGTCTTAATCCAACAATGAAAAAAATATTCTTCGAATTTGATTGAGTATTTCCACCATATATTTTAATTTATTATGCATTTAGAGTTTTATAATTTCTTAAAAATAAAGGTTGTTTTTTTAGGTTACTTTTAAAGTTCATGGGAGGTGCATCCACATTATGTTTAGGTGGAGAAAATAAAACAATAGATCATGAAATGAAACCATTTCAGGAATATAAGTTTTATTGGTGTGAAATTAAAAACCTAGATCATTTTTATTTAGGGTATATTGAAAAAATACTCCAAAATATTTACAACCATTTCTCATAAAAAAGTGGTATTGATAGAAAAGTAAATATCGACACTAAAAAAAGATATTGATCTCGAGTGAGTTAGAAGCAGAATATGATGAGTCTTATCCTAAAGTAAAATTTTTAATGGGATTTAAAAATCTGTGTGATCAAGCATTCTATATTGAGAAGAAGTATACCATCTCGGATCTACATGTGTTTATCAGGAACCAACTAGAACTAGTATCAACCCAGAAATTTTATGTTTTGAAGTAATATTTCTAATTAAAGGTGATAAGATCTAAATTTATCACACTTCTTGGATCTAAAAGGAAGTTTTATATTTGTTTCTGGGAAAACATGAGATTACTGGATATCTTTCTCAAATGGTATTGTTTGTTTTTCACTATAACTGGTAGGATTCAAAATAAAATCTTGTAACTGGTAGTAAATAGTAAACTATAGGTGAGTTATGATACCTCCCAAACCACTATGATTTTGTGTCATGGTTATAGTGGAAAAATCTATGGACTAGGATAGCAATTGAGTGCAGCAAGGATTAGACTCTCACACTAAGGCAGAACCTTGAAAAAATTATTGTGTGCCTTGTCTCTTGTATTTTCTACTTATTTCATGCAAGATTTATTGTTTATTTCTACAGGATAAGATATTAACTGGTCATAGGGGTTTATTTTAAGAAAAATATATTGTAAAATACTTTTTAAAGAACCACAAATTCATCCCCCCTTCTCGGGGTGTAACCCTTGTTGGGTTTCCATCACAAGAAAACATGTTTAGGAGTGAAAAAAAAACCCTAAAAATATAAGGTATATTTATGTTTCCTACCATATTGGAAAGATAAAAGGACATCCTCTATGTTATCAATACTAAAAAATACCAATTTTCCTTTCCACATAATGGTATTATCATGATAATAAATACAAAACAGTTATTTGTTGCTCAATTTGAGTTAGTCCCTAAACAGTAAAGAAGAGGATGATTTAAACAAAACATTACAAAAAATAAGAATCATAAAGATAATAATTATGAACCCATCTAACCCAAATATATTTTTTAAAATATCCCAACATTCAAATATGATGAAGCATAAGCACAATGTTGGATTTATAAGAACACTTAATATTTATACTTCCAAAGTTCACAAGGAGAGTCATTTTCTTCCAAGTAATAGATGATTTTATAGAATTCTCCTTCTAATACCAAATAAATCTCCAAAAAATGGAATTAATCATATTAAGGATAGTCTTAGAGAGGATTATAATATAAACATGGTTCAAAATCAAAAAACTCAACAAAACTTTTACTAAAAACATCCAACCTATATAACTCAAAAGTCTATAAGACCATGAAAAAATATTGGAACTAATTTAATCTACTAAGGAAAGACATTATGAGATAGAAAAGGTTTTGGAAGAAATAAGAACACCAAAATATTTAATAATAATATTACCTTCCATAAAGATCAAATTCTTGATAATATTCCTCCTAACCACTTGATAGTAACCACAAAAGAAGATATCACTTTTAATGTCATTTATGGTAAGACTATAAATACTAATAAAGTAACCCAATGCTCTAACGAGGATCTTAGTTCAAAATTTATCATCTCTAAAAAACATAAAAATTTCATAAAAAATCATAACATGAGAAATTTTAAGTCTATAGGACTTGTTATAAAACTTAAATCCATTATTTTCAGTGGGTTACCCAATAATTTTAAACAAATATTTAATAACTAAGATAAAAAAGGGAAAGTAGATAAGGGGTCACCCGATATCAAAAAACTTACCCTGAAAGTAACTATAAATCCCTCCATTAATCATCACAGAATAATGAGTATATTTAACACAACTCATAATTTATATAATGAATTTATAAGTAAATTTAAAATCCTTAACTACCTTAGCTATAAAATATGACAAAATTGAATCATAAGACATAGAGAGATCAATCTGAATAGCACATCAAGGTATGATATGCCTTATGACATAGTTCTTAACAATATATTAGAAAAAGAAAACTATTATTATAAATATCCATTATATAGGTAAGTTCTCATTGTTCATTAATAATAATATTGAGAAAAAAATTCTTGATACGGGTAGCTAAGACATTATAAATACATTTTTAAATAACATTAAAGTAATTAATTGACCTATAATCCGAGAGAATTTTTTGATTCACCACTTTATGAATACAAGAAATAATAGTTACATTCAAACCATGGGGAATTGAATGATTTATAAAAAAAATTCTAACACCATTAATAATTATAGAGACCAAGAAATTTTAATTTTGGGTGTTTGTGAAATTTCATATATTTTTATCTATGATGGGTACAATGATAATTTTTCTAGTCTCATAATAGAATTTTGAATTATCTATTAATTTTTACCCTTGTTTGGTGGTTTTTTAATCTTCTAAGGTGATGGAATAGAAGTGTAATTTCATTATTTTTTATTTATTTAAATAATTCATATTTTAAGGATTATTTTTATAAAATGGATAATGTGGCATGTGAAGAAATTTTATGTTGGTGGTGATGATGTGGACATATTATAAGATATTATAGAAATAGATATTTTATGTGGTTACATGGAACATAATAGCAATTAAATTGGGGATTTTAATGGAATAATTTGATAGAAATTTATAGAAGTGTCAATGTATAGCTATGGAATGAGGTTAATGATGGAAGTTAGAGTGAATGAAATCGAAAATAAGAGGGAGATTTTTTTCCACCATTTAAATTTGTTTTAAATTCACTATTATCTCAATGTAGAGAATAATTGGAAGTGTGGTAGTGTGGTCAATTAGAGAGGAATAAATGAAGAATGAGACTGTGGATGAACAATTGGTAGTGATCATTAGAGGATTGAGGAATAACATTTATCATAGAATCAAAGAAGGTGAATTAAACTCTAATATCTTTTAAAAATAATTTTTAATATATCATGCTTATAATTTTATGTTTTGTATTGATGATTCATAATAATACATAATAATAAATATGAAATAAATTGAAATTAGTGATGATTTATGAATATGGAATTAGTGAAATAATTATTCTAGTTGAATAATTTAAATGGGATGAGTTATGAAATGACAGATTATTATTTCAATTGATGGATAGTGTGTTATTTATAGGAATATATTTTTATGATAATATAATTATGAATTGATAGATATAGAAAATATTGAATGGTAAATAGGAATATGAATTGATGAATTTTTTTTTAATATTTTTTTAAAGGTTGGGGACGAAGCCTCAATTTATTATTAAAGCAAAGACCTCTTTAGAGGGTAGAGGGAGACCCAATACATAGCCTGAAGGCCCAAGGACAAGTGGCCTGAATAAAAGGCTTGAAATCCCATTTTTTGGCCCAAAGGACCCTCTGTGAACAGTACTGCTACAGTTCCCCGCGCAGCTGCAGTCCCTGCTACAGTACCCACCACCGCTACAGTATCCTGCAACAGTTCTTCTGCCGCTACGGTGTTGTCGCCGCGACAATTCCACCACTTCTACAGTGTCTGCTAGAGTTCCCTGCTATAGTGCCCTACTACAGTAACCCGGAAATTCATCCCTTCCTGGATTTGAACCCGGGTCTTTTGGATGCCAAGCAAGAGCATGTACCACTTGGGTACAGGCTCGTTGGCATGAATTGTTGTTTAATATTAATTATAATTCATATGTGAATTATTTTTTGTGTTTTTATGGTGGAAAATTGATGTTTATGATGATTTATGAATATTTATGAAATATTTTCTAATTCCCCAATATGAACTTAGATCACATAATTGTGAAAAATATAGATAATACCTTAGATGTGAGAGGATGAATTTTATGAACTTTGGCACGGACCATTCTAATTTAGCATAGGGGTCATTCAACTTACTATAAAAGTGTGTGGAAGTTATAGTGAGGGGTATGGGATAACATGGAAGTGAGTTACATGGTACTATTCCATATTTGAATTGGTCCATGACACATTTTGGTGTTGTAGGACCTTTCTGGAAGTGAGTTACATGGGGTGGCGTGAATTTTGTAGGGTCATTCCCTAATGTCACAGGGTTGTTTAATTTCTAATAGGGGCCATAAAAACTGATTCTTTTGTGATATGATCATTATGGTATGATATGATAGTGGTGGAGGAACTAAAATATAGTAACAACCTCTAGATAACCTCTCTATTATGAATAGATGGAGTTATGAATGTGAGATGGATGTTGAATGATATGCCTTGGTTAAAATTGGGTCTTTAATATGTGTTAATCATGTGATGGGGTTATGGAACATTTATATCCCCAGGATATGAGTAATGTTAGTGATGTGGTGTGTTATACTCCATATGATCTAGATTATGTTAAACCTAGGTGGTAGTGTGGTATATGTTGTAATGTGACTATATTTCCCCAGGACCATTATATGTGTGATGGCATGGGTGGGTGAAGAAATGGATAGTGGGGGTCTAAATCCAATTATGATATGTGGTAGTGATGTGGAACATGGTAATATTTATGAGGTAGTGGTTTGAGATATGTGATGAGGATGAGGATAATGATGTGATGTTGGTGTAGATTAAATAGCTAAAGAATTGTGGATATGATATGTAAAGTGGTGAGAATGTAGGTTGTGGAGGGAAGAGTCTCTAAGGGTGGGTATCCTGTAATACAGTGACATACCCTAAGGTTGGATAGTTATCTAATGATTTTATGTTATAGTAGAGTGATTCCCAAGGGTGTGGAAACCTAGAAAACTATTGAGATTCCTTGAAGGTGGAAAATGACCCAATAAAAGAATGGTGATATCTAATTGAGTTCCATGTATGTAGATATCTAATTGGTGGTGGTTATGGATGATAAGTGAGAGCTCTATGGGAGGATAACTACTTTGTAGTGATGATGGATTATTAGCATGTTCTTTGTCGGTATATATCTACTTAGTAATGATGATGGGGGATTAATGAGTTCCCTATGAGTGGATAACTACTTAGGTGTGGTGGTAGATGAATATTTAGTTCATTGCAGGTGGATAGCTATATGATAATATTAATGTGATGTACTTATAGGTGTAAATTTTCTTTGAAGTGGATTTGTAGTGGTGTATATATAGTGGTGGTTGTGTGATGGTGTGTGAATAAAATATGGGGTGGTTGAAAAAATGATATGAATATGTGGTATGGAATGAAAGAATAACATGGTTGACTTATGAAATATTCTTATTGGTTGTTTTTTATTTTATACACAGATAAAATACTATGCTTTAGTCATAGACATATTAGAGTTCAAGGGATTAACCTATAGAGTATATTTATATACTTACACCTGATTTATGTAAAAAATAGATTATCTTGATAGATTTGGTGGTGGTTTCATGTGATCTAAGATCTATATATAGAAGATTTTTTTATAGAGGAAAATATCATTATACATTGTCTAAGGTATATAGGATATGAAATATTTATGGTTATTTTGACTTTGTAGCTTGTCTTTTATGACACGACTTTAATTTGTATACATTATTCATGTATTGAGATTAGTAAATTTATTATATTAATCATGGTGTTGTTAAGTTTTCTTTTAAAAATTGAATGCCTTGTATATATGTGTGTATTAGTATACCCCTTGTGCTAGTCTCCAACCCATGGCCTACTGACACACCCATTGTGGCATGGTTTAAAAAAAATTTAATACTTAAGGTTAAACTGTATTATAGTGGGGACCAAAGGTATACTCTAAGGAGGGGTGAAAATGCAATTTGTCATAGTTAGTGAAATGATATGGGGGTTTATTTCATTTGAGAAAACTAAGAAATAGTTGAAAAATAAGGAAAATTTAATTGATCAAGTGACGGAATAAGTTATTTTTTCAGCGGTTAGATTACCAATTTTTATGTTATCCTAGTCTTAAATTGACTTACCCTCATACTGTAATTTGATCAATGAGAGAATCCACATTCACTTCTCTCTAATCAAGGGGTTGTATTGAGTGTGATTTCTAAATCATAAATTATCACTGCTAACTAATAATCCTTCGTATGAGTGTGGGATAAATAATGTGATCTCCCTAAACTAATTAAGAAAATCCCAATTAAGTGAAGTCATTATTGATTAATTGAGAAAGATCCACTGTCTACCACACTAAAATATTTAATTGATTGATACTTCACTAAAAAACCCATACCCATTTCATCTTATATGGGAAAGATCAAGTGGAGGGATAAAATGATTTAGTATCCCAAGTATATTATAGTGCATGAAATATAAACTAAATATAATTTCACTCCATTAAACATCTCAAAACTGAAAAACAAGATCAAATATTAGTAGATGAATTTTCTATCAATATTCAAACTCAAGTATTAACAAAAGGTACTCCTCCCCATTATCCCAAACACCAAAACAATTTATCCCTCCATGTGTAGGGTTACATCTATAATATAATGAATATACATTAGAAAATTTTAAAATCAAAAACCACACTCATTTTCTCTCTCTAAAATCTATCACTCCCCATTTTATCCTCACATCCTTACAACTTCTTTAATAGTTTCTCCCTCTCTTCCTTGGTTCCAATGATAATTCCTCATGTAATCAGCTTCAAAAGATCTCCTCTTTAAATTTTTTGAATATTTACCTCCATATTTTAGGTTCCTTGTAACCACTGCTTGGTCTCCTCTAATTATGAAAACTCCAAGTTTCATTGAGATGATTTCTATAGAAGTAGTTCCCAAATTGTTTTAATTCTTACATGTCATGTTATTATTATAATTTTGTAAATGAAAATACCTTTATGTATTCACTATGTGCTAATTTATCATTTATCTATCAGCTCTTTACTCTCCAATTGTAAAGGCCTTGAACATTACATATCATGTGGTCCGTGGAGTTACTTTTACACATCATTTATTTCGTCCCCACAGTAAAGGCATAAACCCTTATGTATCAATTTTTGTTTGTGAGGTACTCTTATGTATCTTCCCTTATATTTCATGAAAAAATAATTTAGCTCTATGTATCACTATATCCACATGTTAACCTGTACATATTATCTGTTGGTAACTTTTATGTATCCCCTTTTCCAAATTTTTGATCTAAAACTCTAAAGGATTCTTACATACCATCCTAGGTACTCTTAGGTATCACAGGGGCATGACACTCTTCTCTAGTAGAAAATTAAAGTACCTTTACATATCCAGTTCATCAGTAAGGTGACCTTTATGTATTGACCTATTTAATCCATTGAGTTAAATTTACATGTCACTCACCCACAGAAATGAATCTTATGTATCATCAGTTTGGATGAAATTTTCCCTAGTGGGAAAGTAAATAACATAGGGGTCTCAATGAGTTACCTTTACTTATATAATTTAACAAAATTTCAATTTTTAACTACAAATTACTCTTACATTTGATAAGGTATATACATAATTATTTTTTCTGTTAAAATTATCATGAAACTACTTCCTTAGAGTAACTCTTATGAATCAGGTCAAAGACTCTAATGTATGGACTTTACTTGATTTACTTTATAATACTTCTGAAAGTTAATCCTCATACTTATAGGATTTTTTAAATCACCCTCTTCATATAATTCATAATTACCCATACATATGAATTCCTTTTTCAAATTCAATGATCATTCAGGAGTTAATTTTCTTTCATCTTGATGGTATCTTCTAAAACACAAAGGAATTCAATCTAGACTATTCTTGTATTTGAGACATCCTACTTTTAGAACATTCATATTCCCATTAAAAATACTAAATAAAAAGGATTATTAATATCTATAAATTCATTTTATTCTTGAAATTATAAAAATAAAATTAGTTCATGATTTTACTAATTGAAAGTAATATTCAAAAAATCCAATGAAATGATCCTTAAATTAAAAAACTCTTTAAAACTCAATTAATTTATAAATGTGATGGAAAAAAATGAATTGAATATCTATAAAATATAATGAATATATTGCCTCTTGAAATTAAAAAACACTTAAACCTTGGACTCCTAGACAAGTGAAAATCAAAAATATTACCCAAGAAAAATAAAAAATTCTAGTCAATGAGAGTCCATTTCCAATAACCCAATCACTCAAAATTATCATTACTAATACATGTTATTAATTCTCTTTTCCCTATTAGGTTCATTTAATTCATTTAAACTTATTTCATCCCCCCATACTCATACCTACCTTCCAGAAAAAAATTATGATGCCTCGAACCTACACTCCCAGATCTGGTGCGGATAACACATACTTTACATATAGACTTTGAAATGAACTGGAGTGCCCTAATTTTAACCATCAATAATTACAATATCACCAAAAAAATATTGAGTCGCATAAACTCTAAGTACCTTTAAAGTTCAAAACATTATAGATTTAGGAAAAACTTTTAATTAACAAATATCATGTCTTTCTCATCAAATGAACATTTTTTACACTATATAAGAAACTACGTGATCCATAATAAGTCTTTAAAATCTCTTAAAAAATTCTACACATATTCTACTCTATTATAAATATCATGTGTAATACATTTCTTCAAAACCTGGTGAAATGGAAACATAATAACAATGATTTCAAATGCTCAGTAATGGAAAATGTATATCAAAATATATCAAGGAATGAATTTTAAATGAATAATATGCAAAGAAAAAAATGATAACCAAATAATGCATATAAATGATCACATGATCTAAAAACAAATCCATTGTAAATAGTATAAATAAATACATAGAAATAATAATTGAGGTCATGGTGATTGAATGAATAATTCCAGACATCTTTTACCCTCAAGGCCTTATTCAAGAAATAATTCTTGTCATCAAGGCCACATCCAATACATCATTATTTTCATCAAGGTCACAACCAATACATCATTTTTTCATTGGGTATGCAGACACCAAATATCCAAACCTTTTGTCTCATGAGACAAACCAATGCATCGAGAGGCTGTATAATATTAGACCCCACCCATCACTTTTTTAAGTCCAATGCATTCATCATATGTGAAAATAAATAAACAATACATAATCAACTCTATAAATAATCATCTATAATAGAATAAAAAAATATATGGGATATCATTACATAATCCACCTACCTTAGTAGTCAGTAATCGTTCATATATAGATAAAAAATATACATAATATCAAAACTTTACCCAATCAATAAATAGAATCATATAATCATAGGTCATATAGATAAATAAGGTGGATGTTTGTAAAATATCATATCTATAATGTAAAAAAATAAAGTTAAATGGATTTTTACATAGATAGACAACACCCTTGAAATAAGAATTCTATGAATGGTTTCACACAAAAAAGGATCAAGAATTGAATTTTTGTATAGCGTAAGTTCAATCACCCCATAAGATAAATATATTAACATAAAATATAGGGTATAACATGAAACATAAGTTTCATTATTTTAAATACTTTTTAATATAAAAGGAAAATTGAAGTAAAAAATTAAGAGTTTTCATAAAATAATTTTAATGTTGTCTTAATGACGAAGTTACGGATAACTTTCTAAAGTTACTTTCAAAAAGGTGAAGTGAAAATTTTGAATACATTAACATTTAAAAATAATCTCCAATAATAGAACCATGAACCATACAAAAAGTTATCCAAGGAATTTTTTTTTGGAAGAAAAAACATTTGATTATGAAAGGAAAACCCTTTTGATATTTTTAAAGTACATTTGTTGAAATCCCACATCATAAAAAAATAGTAGTAAAAATTTATTTTGTATTAAAAATTTATTTTCACATATAAGAATAGAAAATACCATATAATAAAATACAAGGGTGGGAGAACCCAAACATGGAAAATCAAAGTTCAAGATGAAAAATTATAACTAAATGAAATGATATTTGAGTTATCAAAAACCCTTATGGTAAACATACTCCATGTTGTGAGTGGGTGCCCTAGACCCAACTCCTTTATGTACTTTTATTACCATTACATGCATATATTTTGATATATACATATTTTTATTCTTAACATAATAGTGTTTATACTTCTACATCCACTTTTTTCATGGTAATGTCCTTATATTACTTATCATATAAAAAGGATATAGTAGTTCCCATATCTAATGAGAACCTAGAGATAATATGAAAGTTATCTTAAATATATATTTTATGGTCTAGATACATTATACTAACATGGCACATATGATTTATAACTATTAGGTTTTGGGGTCTCATAATCATTGATATTTCTTCTCATAAAGCTCTCACTTAGTGATCACAAGTATATGAGATAATGAGGACTGACCGTCCAATAGGAAAACCACATGTTTCAGGTGTCATTGGTTTTTCCTATCTAAAAACCTTTCCTTGGTCTTCAAACTTGAGATTCTTATCAATGTGTGTCATTTTATTTTTTACTTTGAGGCAAGGAAAAAACATGACATTGAAAATAATGGTGAGGTAGATTTCATGGGCCCAGGTTGACCATGATAGTGGTACCTTTATTAAATCCATTCCCATGGTACAATAAGATCAGTCCTTCTAGTACGATTATTAAATATATAAATCAAAAAAAGGATGATGACATAAGTCCACATCCCACTTTATTATATATCGCGAGACAAATAGATTGTATCACACATGGCATGTTTGTAGGAGGTAGTCATAGACATGACATTATTTATCTTTTTAGGGGACATGATGGGTTTCTATAATTTTCAATTGTTCTATGGTTTAGACTCATTGATATTGAGATAAGGACCTAGAGGGTCACACACTGAGTGTCTCCACAAATTCCACCTATTCGGATGAACATGAGTTTAGGATGAAGTGGTCCCCATGTGTGAGGGCTGGTAAACATCCAAGTATGATTGATCACAAGTAAAAAATAAATCAATTATATTATTCAAGTTTATAATAATTATGACTGAATTTTTTTCACAAGGTATTCACAAGTTGTCTGAACATAAAAGTTAATATGTGAAAATATAATTTTTCGACCGAACATAACTCATTCAAGGTTTGTTATATTATTTAGGGAGCTTATGGGATGAGTTAATGGTTTGTATTTTATCATGTAATATGTTAATATGTTACATGTTAGTGTTAAAATATTTTTTACATTTAAGACAATTTTAATAAGTCATAAGTGTGTGTAAGGGTCGAAAATGAAGTTCATTACTTTCCATGAACTAAAGTACAATTTTGGAAAATAAAACCAAAGTATAAAAGCTCATTTTATCCTCTTGAATCATGATCTCCATAATTTGGACGAATTTAGAAATATAATTTCCCCTCTCCATACCTCCAAAGCTCTTAGAGAGAGATTTTTTAAAAAGAACAAGATCGGATTGATCATATATTCTCGATTGAGTCTTCATTCTTCATACAATTGAAGGGATGTAATAAAGCTCTTAGATTTACCATGATAGAACCCAAGAATCATAGATCAGTGATCCAAGAGTTTTGGTTCATTTTTGAATGATCTATAGGATTCCTAGATTAGCGCCTTTGAGCTACGACACACCAATAGTGAGAGAATCAATTCGACAATTTCAAATGAAGAGGGTACCATTTACTATTTCATTCATTTTTATTTTTCATGCTTAAATTGAATTGAAAATGGTCCTTTAAGAAATATAAGAAATGGGTTTTGTGGATTCAGTGTTTTTAAAATGAATCTGAACCAAAAATTTAAAATTGGGTATTTTTGTCATGCTTCTGATGCACCCTCAGTTCCTTTAATTGACATCATAGGGAACATGTAGTTATTTATGTCTAAAACATTTAAATTTAAATTAAATTTTCTATGATTCAAAAATAGGGTTTTGATATGGTCCCAATGAAATTTATAGCACGTCAATCCAAGTTTGTATTTCAAAGATATGTTCCATAAAATATTGATGGGTTTTTCATAAAATTTATAATAGAAATTTTAATTTTAATTTTTGATTCACTTAAATGGATACCGGTATTGTAAATTTTTAGCCAGAGCAGGATGCGAGAATGTTTTTTATTCACCAAAGATACCAGAATCTAGATGGGTAGTCCATTGGAAATAGAATCTTTTTGTGAAATCTTGATTCATTTTCCAAAAATAGAAAAAAAAAATACAAAGCTACCATTGGAATCTTGTTTAAAAAATATTAAAAGGGGGGAATCTCATCACAATATTACATGTGTGGAAAATTTACCCTCACAAATTATGGGAGGGTGATTATTTTGACTTATATATATTATAATATTATATATATATATATATATATATATATCCTTAAATAGATATCCAACTAGACTCAGGCTAGACCAATTCGGCCCGACTCCAACCAGCCGAACCCATCAGGCTCATCACAAGCCCTAAATTAATTTCTAAATATCTACTTTATGTCCAAATGGACCTAAAAATTATGAAAAAAATTCTGAAATTAAATTTAATTGTCTGATATTTAAAAAAATTATTTTGGGTGTTGTGGGATGTATCGATAATTAATTAGAATTATTTTAATGCAAGTTAAAGAAATAAAAATACCATCAGGTTGAATTTTAGAAAATTTAATTTTTCATAATAAATATAATTTTATTTTGAATAGTCATGAGTCAAGACTACTCCATGAAGTTTTGTTTTTTCATTTATTTAATTTAACTGTTTCAATTATGTTTTTATAATGTAATAATTATTTTATTTTGATGATATGTGCATCCCCCCATCTTTAATTTGTATAAGGGTCTATGTGTCCATATTTAAGTTATAAAATATATTTTTTCACCTTGATTTTACCTCACATGTGTGTGAGTATATATTGTAAAGATCGGAGGAGTTTTTGGAGAAGTGATTTGAATCTAGAGACGTCATAAACCAAACAAGTGAAGTGCATGGGAGTTGTGAACACTGTAGTTCAAGTCATGCATTTACTTAATAAACCCCCCTAGGGTATTGGTTAATCCATTAATCATTTGATGGGTTAAAAAATAGTTAATGGATGATGATCACATCAATATTTATTTATTTTATCACATGCATGGTTTATTATTTTTTAAATGTGTATTTATAACACGTGATAACATAGTATAATAATAAACAAGCATGTAAAGATAAAATGAACATATATGGTGAATGTTTTCTATTTAAAATAATGGTTCATTTGTGAGTGTTATAATGTATAAAAAACATGTTAAATAGAAAAGTATTTCATTATCCAATATTAATATAACAAATCCCTCAAATAAAATATTATGTCATTAAATTCCTTTCATCGCTTGAATTTGGATACAACTGATTATTTGAGGTGATCGTCAGCCCTAGTTAAGGGTGCCTCTTATTATAGGGGAGTTCTTATGAGAGTGGTGGGTCAACATAAATAAATTTGATATTAAAGGATTATACATATCTATCTTGTTGAAACTATAGGCAAATCATTAAGTATTGAAAAGTAATTCTTTTCATGAGATGGGAATCCTCTCGACAGATCAAGGAGTCAGGATTTAATGTGGGTGTCTAGTTAGAATCCTAATATAGACTCTTCGAGTAGTGGTGATGTCATAGCTCAAGCTATGAATAGAGGTTTATGGATCCTAATCATAATAATACTCAAGCGACTAAGTATTCTGAATCTAGTCGTTAATGGATACTAGGATTTGATAAAATAGTGGGAGACATTTAAAATTAATAATTTGAAAAGGTCTACAGGTAATCCAGATAAAGTAATAATTAGATAAGTTTATTTTTTGTAGATAAATTGGAAACCACCACTTATTCAATTTTTTTGTGATCAATATTGGATAAATAGAATATCCTGGCCGACCATAACTTCCATGAGTGGTACAGAAGATTTCACATAGTACTACGTCAAGAGAGGAAGCTTTATGTTATAGAATCCACACTTCCTTCTAATCCCCCTTAAGAAGAAATCAAGAATAATAAAGATAAATGAAATTATCATAAGAATGATGTGCTATATGTTCAGTGCTTCATGTTTTCATCTATGTCCAATGAGCTACAGAAAATGAATGAGGATAAAGATACTTTCCAAATTTTGTATTACCTATAAGAATTATACCATGAGATATATTGTTAAGAAAATATGAGATATCAAGTTCTATGTATAGATAATTACTACTATAAGAAAATCAATTTGGAATTCATGTACCCAAGATGATTGGGTACATTGAGAGAAAGGATACCCTTGGGTTCAAACTGAACCAAGAACTAGTAATTGATCTCACTCTTGTATCTTTACTGTATAGCTTCTTAACTTCCATTATTCATTATAATATAAATAACATGAATAAGTCACTCCTAGATTTTTCGTCTTTATTTCACCAAGAAGATAAGGATGTGAATAATTATTACTCTTTGGTCCTTATAAAGAATAAGAAGAGGAAAGGAAAGGATAAAGTTCTGAGGACTAAGTCTATGTCAAAGAAAATGATGCACCACCCTTCCAAGAAGACAAAGATATAGAAGAGGTGAAATGATCAGGATGCGGTCTTATTTTCATGTGGAAAAAAATCCCATTGGAAGAATAATTGCACAGTTGGAAAATAAGCAAGTCAACACTTCTACTTTAGGTATATTTTTCATTGAATTCAATCTGTCTATTTCTACAAGTTGGGTATTGGATACTGCATGTGTATCACACATTTGTATTCGAATATTAGAACCAGGTAGATTCAAGACAATTGAAAAAGGTGAAGTATAACTTTTATCTAAAAATGGTGTGAGACTAGCAGCATTAGTAGTGTGAGATTATCATCTTACTTTTCCTAGTGGAATGGTAATTATACTAAATATTTGTTATTATCTATCATTTTTTAATAGAAAAATTGTCTTAGTATTGATTTTAGACACTATAGGATTTTATTTCATGTTCGGAAATAAATTTTTTCTTGCGCATAAGGATAATATATGTTATGGTATGGAGAATATTAATAATGGGTTATAAAAAATTGAACTAGAAAATCCAATTTTGGCAATCAATGAAAAAACCAGCAAGAATGACTCATATTCTGCCCACCTATGGAACTTCGGGATAGGTTACGTAAACGAGAAGAATTTAAGAAAACTACATCAAGAAAGGTATTTAGATTCCATTGAGTTAAAACTATTGGATGTATGTTATGCTTTTTTATAAGTTAAAATGACCAAATAACCAAACAGTGGTAAAGGATAAAAATCCAAAGAACCATTGGAATTGGTTCATACAGATGTATGCAGTCCATTTCTAGTAGAGGCAAGGGGTGTTTTGTATTACTTCATTACTTTTACTGATGAATATAGTAGATATGTATATATCTAATTAATTAGTTATAAGTAATATTCCATTATCATCTTTAAAAAATATCATAATGAAGTAGAGAATCAACTTTGTAAGAAGATTAAGAAACTCCACTTAGATCATGGTTAAGAATACCGTAACCAAGATATCATCGGTCATTTAAAGAAGTATGGTATTGTTTTCCAAGTCAATCCTTCTTATACACCTTAGTGTAATATCGTTAGATAAAGGAGGAATCGAAACCTACTTGACTTGGTTAGATCGATGATGAGTCATGCAACTCTATATTTATCCTTTTGGAGATATGCACTACAAACTGTGGCATATACACAAAACCGAGTACCAACTAAAGAAATATATAGGATTCCATATGATTTGTGGTGTGGAAAGAAACTCAATATATCACACATATATGTATATGGATGTGAGTATTTTTTCAATACTATACCTAGTGAAAATTTAGAAGCTCGGAGCATGAAGTGTATATTAATAGGTCATACCAAGGAGACTAAAGGATATTACCTATATAACCATTCAAATATAATGGTGATTGTAGTAATACATGTCATATTTTTATAAAGGGAACACATTCTCAATGGAAATAGTGGGAGAAAGATTGAATTTGATGAAGTTGAAGCTCTATATGCACAAGATTTAGTATAAGAACAATCTCCACAAGAGATCGTGGGAGAGGAAGATGTTCCCAAGACACAAGTACTGCATAGGTTTACTAGAGAAGTTAGATAACTAGGGGTATATGGTTTTCTTATCACCGAGTCAAGTGACACATTACTCCTAGAGAATGGTGAACCTATAACCTATAAGGAATCAGTATATGGAAAGAATGATTCCAAATGGAAAGAAGTTATGCATTATGAAATGAATTTCATGTTCCAAAATCAAGTTTGGATTTTGGTAAACTAACCAATTGATGTAAAACCTATTGGGTTTAAATGGTTATTCATGGAAAAGATAGACGGGGATGGTAAAGTGAGAACCTATAAGGCAAGGATAGTATCAAAGGGTTTCAGGCAACGTCAGGGCATCGACTTTGATAAAACCTTATAACTATTTTCTATGCTAAAATGCAGCATAATATTACTTAAAATAAAATCCTTCAATGATTATGGAAGAACCTGAGGGTTTATTATATAAAATAGTTCCAATACAATATGCAAGATGCATATATCCGTTTATGGATTTAAGCATACATCAAGATCATGGAATGTTCATTTTGATGAGTCCATAAGAGAATTTGGTTTCATTAAGAATGAAATCGATCCATGTGTATATAATAAGGTTAGTGGTGGTGTCATCTTTTTTATAGCATTATATGTTGATGAATTATTGTTAATGGGAAAAAATTGAAAGTATTACAGTTAGTGAAGATTTGGTTAAATGAATTATTCTCTATGAAAGAGTTGGGTGGAGTGGAATATATTATAGGGATCATGATCTATCAAGATAGATCTCAGAGACTGTTTGGGCTAAGTCAAAGTACATATATTGACAAGGTACTCAAAAGGTTCAATATGAAACAATCCAAGAGAGGATTGTTGCTAATGTCAAATAGAATAAATCTCTCCATGAAGATGAATTCACAAACATAGAAAGATATTGAAAGAATGAGTAGAATACCTTATGATTCAGCAGTGGGATCTATCATTTAATTCATTCTATTTACTGGGTTTGATGTTTCCTTTTCTTTAAGCATGGTGGGAAGATATCAATCCAATCTAAGAGAGATACATTAGGAAATAGTAAAAACTATCCTTATGTACTTGATACATACACAGGATATGTTCCTAGTGTATGGAGGTGATGAGGATATATTAATGAATGGATACACTAATGTGAGATTCTAGATAGATCAAGAACATCTAAAATCACAATCAGGCTATCTCTTTGGCCTGAATAGTGGTGAAGTGAGCTGGCGGTTCTCAAAGCAATCTGTGGTTTCCAATTATGTAGTAGAATCTTAGTATATAGTGTCTTCTTATAAATCTAAAGAATCAATTTGGATACACATCCTTGTTTTTGAGCTTGCAGTTATATCAAGTAATGTAGACCCTATTATAGTATACTATAATAATATTATATTAGTTGTTCTTTCCAAGGATTCTAGGTTACACCAAAGGATGAAGAATATAATTTTAAAGTTTCATCTCCTCAAGGATTTTACTCAGAGAGGTGAAGTCATAGTTAGTAGAGTATCCATTAAGGATAATGTGGAAGACCCTTGACTAATTCTATATCTTAGTAGAACTATGATACTCATGTTATAGCTAGAGGGTTGAGAATTGGTAGCATTTGGATCTAGTGTAAGTGGAAGTTTTGTGAGTGGGTACCTTGGATCCAACTCCTTTATGTACTTTGATTACCATTACATGTATACAATTTTATATATACATGTGTTTATTCTTACCATAATAGTGTTGATACTTCTTTATCCACTGTTAACATGGTAATATAATTACATTATGTGTCATATAAAAATGTTATATCAGTTTCCATCTATAATGAGAACCTTGGGATACTATGATAGTAATCTTAAACATATATCTTGTGGTTTAGATATATCATATTTACATGACATATATGATTTATGACTATTAGGAACTTGGGTATCATAAGCATTGAGACTTATTATCATAAAGTTCATGCTTGATGATCTTGAGTATATGATATCATGAGGACTAACACCCCCCAATAGGAACACCACATTTTTCAGGTTTCATTGGTTTTTCCTATATACAAACATGTGTATCGGTCTCTGAACTTGATATTATTATCAATGTGTGCCATTTGATTGTGTACTTTGATGCAATGAAAAACCTGTGACACTAAATTCATGGTGAGGTAGCTTGTGTTGGGTGTGTCTTTAGCAGTATGGCATTAGTTAAATGATTAAGATAGAATTTATCGCTTCTAAGTTGAGTAAGAGATATCCCATGGGTCCAGGTTGACCAGAATGGTAGCACCTTCATTAAATCTATGTTCATGGTAAAATAATTTAAGTTCATCTAGTAAGATCAAAAAACGATGATGAAACAAGTGTGCACCCTTCTTTATGTGATATCACAAGATAAAGATATTATATTACACATAGTGTGTTCATAGGAGGTAGTCATATATATGACATTATTTATCTTATTAGGTTCCATGATGGGTTGTTATACTTTTCTCTTGGTCTATGGATTGGACTCACTGTTATCGAGAAAACGGTCTAGAGGGTCATACACTAAGTGTATCCACAAGTTCCACCAATTTGGATGAATATGAGTTTAGGATGAAGTGGGCCCTACATGCAATGGTTGGTGAACGTTCAAGTATAATTGATCATAAATAAAAATAATTAAATTATATTATTTAATTTTAGAATAATGGGGATTTAATTTATTTTTCAAGGTATTCACAAATTGTTTTATTATAAAATCGAAGACAAGAAAATGTAATTTTTCAAACGAACATAACTCGTTCGAGGAATATTAAATAATTTGAGGACCCTGAGGGATGAGTTAATGGTTTTTATTTCATTACATAATATGTTAATATGTTACAAGTGATTAATAAAATATTTTTGAATTTTATTAAAAGTTTAATAAGTGATAATTATAATGACCCAAGCTTTTTATACATACATATTGTATCTTTTTAGATGAATATTCAATACATTACAATAGTACATTCTTGAGGACTATAATAGTTTAGTGTATTTGAAGACTAAAAAGATAATATTATTATTTGGTGAAAGATATTAAACATCTCCCATAAAGATTTTCCCCTTTATTACTCTTCATAAACATACCCTACCTAAAACATTTCTTCGTAACCAGGGGAAAGGAAACATAAGAAATGGTGAGCTCAGATGCTCAGTAAGGGTAAGTAAGTGAGTTATCAATTATCAAATTAGTGTGACATGAGCATAAGGGTATGAGAACATGAGTTTAAAATTTTAATACCATACCCTCTATATTAAATATCATAATCTTAAGACATGGAATAAAACTTAGTAGTTTATAATACATGAATGATAAAGGAATCAAAAAACATAGGCCATGAGAGCATAACATAGGCATAATACATGGAATTGTGGCATACACACAAGCATAGAAAATCATTTCCATGGTACTCAAGGCTCATTTTCAAGGATATCATAGTGTAATGGGTTCACTCCCCAAATCATCATAGTAGTAAAGTGTCACGACCCGCCTCTCTGGGCCATGAACCTTATCATCTGACCCCATGGGTCTCTTGTAATACCTTGGTTGCCTTCCCATCACACCATAGGCTACTACTCACTAGGGTGGATTATCATACTAATGAATGTCCCCACAGGCCAACACATGTTCTTTCAGTGTGTTTTGTCCTCACTCACACACACCCTGGGATACTTCCCAGAAGGTCACCCATCTTGATTACTACTCTAGGCCAAGCATGCTTAACTGTGGAGTTCTAATCAGGTAGGGTCCCGAAAATAATGTTGCACCTTGTTGACATGGGTAGTAACATTTAGCCTTTTAAGTCTCACTTTTCCAGGGGTGTAACATTATCCACCCCTTTAAAGCACAATTCCCTCGTTATGGACCCCTAGCCTCAAATATATCTTCACGTAGTGTGACTTGAATCTAAGATAGTGGAGGTGGGTTGAGTACCTACAGTATTTTTATTTCGAGATTGCTTATACGCATAGGAAAGGAAACGTTGTGGAAGATGCCTTGAGCAGGAGGACACAGATACAGGCAGTTTAGGAGGCCAGTAGTGAGTGGAAGCTTATGGATCTGTTCTCTAAGATGCATCTGGAGGTGCACGACAGACAGGGGCAGAAATTCCTTTATTCTTTAGTTGTCACCTCTACGCTTCTTGACCGAGTTCGAATGAGGCAGATATCATATTCTGAGGGCCTGGTCCTATGGGAAAGTGTGTCAAGAGAGGACCCTATTATCGGATAGACCGTAGGCGAGGAAGAGATATTTCATTTCTAGGGACGCGTATGCGTGCCAGCAGATATACGTGAGGAGATGATGCAGGGATTTCATCCCTCGGTTTGGGCAGTTCATCCTGGCGTCACCAAGATTTATCGTGATCTACACCGTCAGTATTGGTGGCCAAGTATGAAGAAGGATGTGGTTGGTTTTGTTATGCGGTGTTCCACCTGTAAGTAGGTGAAGGTGGAGCATTAGTGACCAGTAGGGATTTTACAGCAGTTACCCATTCCTGAGTGAAAATGAAATGATGTCGTGATGGACTTAGTGACAGGTTTACCGAGATCTCCTTGAGGGAATGATGCGGTTTGGGTCATAGTTGACAGACTCATGAAGGTTTCTCACTTCTTGCTGATTAAGGAGACCTTCAGTGTTGATGAGCTTGGACGGTTGTACATCCGTGAGATTGTACACTTGTATGAGGTTATGAGTACTATCATTTCAGATAGGTACACCCACTTTACATCGCATTTCTGGCAAGGGCTATAGAGAGATTTGGGTACACATGTACTTCTGAGTACAACTTACCATCCCCAGACAGTTTTCCAGTCATAGCGCATGATTCAGGTTCTTGAGGATATGCTCCGAGCGTGCATTATGGACTTTATAGGTTCTTGAGATAATCATATACCTCTTGTGGAGTTTGCCTACAATAATAATTTTCAATCAACTATTCAGATGGCACCTTATGAGGCTTTATATGGTAGGTCATGCCAATCACCCTTGTGTTGGTTGGAGGCAGGAGAGGCAGCTATGTTGGGACCTCGTCTTGTTCAGGAGACAACAGAACAGATGAAGTTTATTCGAAAAAGGATGGCTATTGCAACGTCTCGGCAGAAGTCTTATACTGATCAGCAAAGATGACCTCTGGAGGTCAAGGTCGGAGATCAGGTTTTCTTACGTGTCACCCCGAGGTTGGGACACAAGAGTATTAGGAGACAGGGAAAGATTTCACCGAGATACATCGGGCCATTCGAGGTTCTGGAGAGAGTCGGGCTGGTTGCTTATAGGTTGTAGTTACCTCAGAGGTACCAAGCTACGCACGACATCTTCTATTTTTCTCAGCTTCGACGCTATTTCTCAGACCCGTCTCATATTTTTCAACCTGAGGAGGTTGAGTTGGAGGTGGATGCATCCTTCGAGGAGCACCCTATCCAGATTGTCGATCATAGCACGAAGGTTCTCCATGGTCGGTATGTTCCTATGGTACGAGTGCTTTGGCAGCATGAGAGAGTACAGGATGAGACTTGGGAGAGGGAGGCCAATGTATGATTGCAGTGGCTGGAGTTGTTTGAGGTTTCTTCTTCTACACCATGCTAGAAAATTCGGGGATGAGTTTCTTTAAGGGGGGAAGTTTGTAAGAACCCAGATCTTCTTTTCATTTATTTTTTTTCTTTTCTGATCATTTTTGAGAAAAAGAGGAAAATGTGGAAATTTTCGGAGTACATGTTGTGTACTTTATGAGTACACGCCGTGGACTTCGATGCCACTGGAAGCCGCGTGCTGGCTGTGTCATGGCCACACACACGACCGTGTGAGGGTGACTTGGAGGTTGCCTAATGAGGAGTATGGAAAAGCGAGTACATGATGTGTACTCTAAAAGTACACTCCGTGTAATTTTATTTTTATTTTGTTAAATGAACCAGGGTCGCGTCTAATCCCTATTTTCATCTCCTTCTTCGCCTAATTCTGTCCAGAGCGTCTGAGGACGCCAAATCTTCTCTGAGTCTCCGATCCGTCACCGGTTATCTGAATCGAACACCGTTAGTTGCAATAGAATCACAATGATCTACTCCATTCTAGGTCGATTCACGGGCCGAGATTCAAGTATATTGATCTCCTAGGATCGAGGTAGGTATTTTGTTGCCCTGCGTTGAATGTCTTTGAGTTTTTGTGCAAAAGTGTCGTATTCCCATGTTTTGGGTATCCTGGGTTAAGGATTTTGGTTCTATTGTTTAATTGACTTATATTTATTGTTATCTAAAGGTTAATTGATAATAATATATGCTTGTTTTCATGTTTTAGGATCACCCCATGGGTGTTATCCCTGTTTGGCTGTTTATCGTCGTTTGGCATAGTTTGCCTGCAAGTCAAACCCTATCGCAATTGCTATTTTGCTTGTTATAACTGATTGCATGTGTTTCCTGCTGTTTAAATGCTTTTGATGCATTGTAGATTTTATCCAAGTAGTTTCTAAACTTACTTAGGGCTGCTGGAATTCGATTACGCATGACTGTACTACTCAGGGCTGTGACAACCTGGTGCGGGTGACCAAAGAGGGAATAGACGATTAAGTGCTTCCCTAGGGGGTCTGTTGGAATTATTTTCGTATACATGACCTACGAGAATTAGACTTTGTGCTTCATAATAGTGTCTTTAGTTTACGCACATATTGAGACCATAGTATGAATTATATGTAAGAGCTTACTTAGAGAGTCTATAGCTATCATTGCAAGAACACAGGGGAATTGACATGAGTGCTTCCCAGAGTGTCTGTGCCTTTTATTGTTTACTTGACTATAGGGGTCTGCTAGTTTGAGCCACCTAGAGAGTCAGTGAGAATGTGGATTTTTTGGTTGGGTTAAATGATTCTACCAAGCCAAATTACAAGCTTGGATCTATTGGACTGCTTATTTATTTAGGTAGTCTTTTGAGATGCCTTTTGTGTTACCTGTTTTCCTTGGAATAGAGAGCTTTGCTAGATTCCTTGGTTGTTTAATTAAATGAATTAATTAATTGTTAAATGAATGTGAATGGTAATTGGTAGGATTGTTTACTTGTGTACTCATAGTTCATTACTACATTTAATTTCATTACTTATTCTATATTACTCACTGACAGTAGGGAAAAAATGTCTAAAACGTTCAACCTACGATAACTCTCATAAGAGAAAGAATCGGAAAATGTGGCCAAAGAAGAATTGAACACACACTTTGTAACGACCCGAATCCGTAGCCACTCAACTAGTTCCCCATACCTGGTTCCCCACATGACCTCAAGTGCATTTCCCCAAATGACAGAGGCTACCGACTAGCAGCGAGGGCCTTGGTGAGTCATTGGGGAAACTATGCCCTCATTAGGTAAAGTATACAAGTGAAAGGAAATAACAGCAAAGAGCGGAAGCATTAAATAGAATACAAAAACTGAAACTAAATATCAGAAGTAATGAATATATAGTAATGATGATAATGATTCAGCAGATACAAGTATCTAAGGAAAGTAGCAAAGACAACAACGTGCTGAAATAAATCTGAGAAACAAAGTACAAAAAGTAAACAGTAATTCCAGCAGCATCGCAAGCCAAAGCTCGGTCCTATGCTCTCCAGCTCCAACCAGAAATCATGTACCTGAAGTAGAAGTTCCACAATCCCCATCCACACCTACAACTATATAACCTATTTGGGCGGAAAAGCTGGACCCAAACGGGGTGTGAGACTAATCCTAGTAGGCAACCACCACAAGATCTGTACCCTACTATCTGTGAGTAATATAACATAAGTAATGAAAGTAAATGTAGTAATGAACTAAGATTAGACAAGTAAATAATCCTACCAATTACCATTCACATTCATTTAACAATTAATCCATTCATTTAATTAAACAACCAAGGAATCTAGCAAATCTCTCTATTCCATGGTAAACAGGTAACACAGCAGGCATCTCAAAAGATTACATAAACAAACAAACAGGCCAATAGATCCAAGATTGTGCTTTGTCTTGGTAGACTCATCTAAACCAACCAAACAATACACATTCTCACTAACTCTTTGGGTGGCTCAAACTAGTATACCTCTGTAGTCAAGTAAACATACAAAGGCACAGACACTATGGGAATCACTCACGTCAATTCCCCTGTGGTCTTGCAATGATAGCTACAGACTCTCTGAGGAAGCTCTTATGTCTAATTACTCCTATGGTCTCAATACATATGTAAACTAAGGACACTATTAGGAAGCACAAAGTCCAATTCCTGTAGTTCCTACATACGAACCTAATTCCAACAGACCCCCTAAGGAAGCACTTAATCGGCCATTCCCTCTTTGGTCTCCCGCACCAGGTTCTCACAGCCCTAAGTAGTCCAGTCATTCGTAATCGACTATCATCAGCCCTAAGTAATTTTAGAAACTACTTGGATAAAATATACAATGCATCAAAATCATTTAAACAGCAGGCAACACATGCAATCAGTTATAACAAGCAAACTAGAAATTGTGATAGGGTTTGCCTTGCAGAAAAATTGTGCCAAACGACGATAAACATCCAAACAGGGATAATACCCATGGGGTGATCCTAAAAAATGAAAACAATCATATATTATTATCAATTAACCTTAAGATAACAAGAAATCTAAGGCAATTCAACAATAGGACCAAAATACCTAACCCGGGATACCCGAAACATAGGAATCTGACACTTTTGCACAAAAACTCAAATACATTCAATGTAGGGTAACAACCCACCTACCTCAATATTAGGATATCGATATACTTGAATCTCGCCATGTGAATCATCCTAGAACGTAGTAGATCGCTTCGATTATATTGCAACCGATGGTGTTCGATTCAGATAACTGGTGATGGATCGGCAGCTCGGAGAATATTCAGCCTCCTCAGATGCTCTGGACGGAATTAAGTGAAGAAGGAGATGGAAATAGGGATTAGACGCGACACCAGTCCATTTAACGAAATAAAAAAGAAAAGTACATGATGTGTACTTTTAGAGTACACGGAGTGTACTCGCTTTTTCCGTACTTTGCATTAGGCGGCCTCCAAGCCACCCTCACATGGGCGTGTGTGTGGCCATGACACGGCTAGAACACGGCTTCCAATGGCATCAAATTACACGGAATGTACTCATAAAGTACATGGCATGTACTCCAAAAATTTCCATATTTTCCTCTTTTTCTCAAAAATGCCTAGAAAAGGAAAAAAATACCTGAAAAGAAGATCTCGGTTCTTACAAACTTCCCCCCCTTAAAGAAATTCATCCCCGAATTTCCTAGTGCGGCGTAGAAGAAGAAACCTCGAAAAACTCCGGCCACTGTGATCATACATTGGCCTCCCTCTCCCAAGTCTTGTCCTGTACTCTCCCATGTTTCCATAGCACCCATAATAGAGGAATAAACTGGCCACGGAGAAGCTTCGTGCTGCAATCGACAATCCGGATAGGGTGCACCTTGAAGGATGCATCCACCTCTAGCTCAACCTCCTTGGGTTGAAAAACATGAGACGAGTCTGAGAAATAGCATCGAAGATGAGAAACATGGAAGACGTCATGCATAGCCTGGTACCTTTGAGGTAACTGCAACCTATAAGCAACCAGACCAACTCTCTCTAGAACCTCTAACGGCCCGACGTATCTTGGTGAAAGCTTTCTCTGTATCCTAATCCTCTTGTGTCCCAACCTCGGGGTAACATGTATGAAAACCTGATCTCCGACCTTGAACTCCATAGGTCATCTCCGCTGATCAGAATAAGACTTCTTCCAAGACTGTGAAGTATCCATCCTTTTCTGAATCAACTTCACCTGTTCTGTGGTCTCCTGAACTAGACGAGGTCCCAGCATAGCTACCTCTCCTGCCTCCATCCAACACAAGGGTGATCAGCATGGCCTACCATACAAAGCCTCATAAGGTGCCATATGAATAGTTTATTGAAAACTATTATTATAGGAAAACTCCAAAAGAGGTATATGCTTCTCCCAAGAACCTTCGAAGTCCAGAATGCAAGCTCGGAGCATATCCTGAAGAACTTGAATCGTACACTCTGACTGACCATCTATCTGGGGATGGTAAGTTGTATTTAGAAGTACCTGTGTACCCAAATCCCTCTATATACCTTGCCATAAATGTGACATAAAGTGGGAATAACTATCTGAAATGATAGTACTCAGAACCCCATGCAAGCGTACAATCTCATGGATGTACAACCATCCAAGATCATCAACACCGAAGGTCTACTTAATCAGGAAGAAGTGAGCAACCTTCGTGAGCCTGTCAACTACAACCCAAACCGCATCACTCCCTCGAGGTGATCTCGGTAACCCTGTCATGAAGTCCATTGTGACATCATTCCATTTCACTCAGGAATGGGTAACTGCTGTAAAATCCCTGCTGGTCATTGATGATCCGCCTTCACCTGCTGACAGGTGGAACACCGCATAACAAAACCAGCCACACCCTTCTTCATACCTGGCCACCAATACTGACGGTGTAGATCACGATACATCTTGGTGATGCCAGGATGAACTGCCCAAATAGAGGAATGAAAGTCCTGCATCAACTCTTTTGGTATATCTGCTGGAATCCATACACGTTCATAGAAACGCAAGATCTCTTCCTCACCTATGGTCCATCTGGGAATAGGGTCCTCTCCTGACAAACTTTCCTGTAGGACTAGGCCCTCAGAATTTGATAGATACCTCATTCAAACTCAATCAAGAAGCATAGAGGTTACAAATACAGAAGAAAGAAAATTCTATCCCTGTCTATTATGCACCTCCAGATAAATCTCAAAGAACATAGCCATAAGCTACCACTCACTACTGGCCTCCTGAACTGCCTGTATCTTTTTCCTCCTGCTCAAGGCACCTGCCATAGCGTTGCCTTTCCCAGACGTATAACCAAGCTCAAAATCAAAAGACTGTAGGTACTCAACTGACCTCCGCTGTCTTAGATTCAAGTCACATTGTGTGAAGATATACTTGAGGCTCTTGTGGTCAGTATATACTAAACAATTCTCTCCCAGAAGATAATTTCTCTAACAACGCAAAGCATGAACAACTACAGCCAACTCTAGGTCATGTGTAGGATAGTTCCTCTCATGTGGCCTCAACTCCCGAGATCCATATGCAACAACATGATCCTCTTTCATAATCATTTCTCCAAGACTGATGATAGATACATCACGAAAAATTGTATAACTCTTTCTCGGCTCTGGAAAAACTAGAATCGGTGCTGAAGTCAATCTCCCCTTCAGCTCCTAAAAAGATGAATCACAGGCTTCTGACCAAACATACTTCACCCCCTTCTTATTCAATCCCATCAATGGTGATGCTAAGCGTGATAAGTCCTGTATAAATTTCATGTAGTAACCAGCCATCCCTAAAAAACTTCGTACCTCGAAGACATTCTCCGGATGCTCTCAGGTAACTACTTCTCTCACCTTCTTTGGGTCTAATGATACTATTTTCTCTGAGATGACATGACCCAGGAAGTGAATCTCATCCATCCAAATGTGGAACTTTTAGAGCTTACCATATAACTGATGCTCCCTCAGTGTATGCAAAACGATCTCAAGACAGGTAGCATGGCCATGTCGAGTGTGAGAGTACACCAAGATATCGTCCATGAAAATAACCATGAATGAATCAAAGTAAGAATGGAAAACTCTATTCATAAGCGCCATGAAAACTACTGGCGCATTCGTGAGACCAAACAGAATAACCAATACTTATATAGACCATACCTGCTCCGGAAGGCTGTAAGAGGTATATCAGATGGTCTCACATGCAACTGAGGATAGTCGGATCTCAAGTCAATCTTCGAGAACACTCTGGAGCCTCAAAGCTGATCAAAGATATCATCTATCCATGGTAATGGATATCGGTTCTTGACCATCAACTGGTTTAGCATTCGATAATCCACACAAAGCTGTAAAGTACCATCTGCCTTCTTTGCAAACAGAATGGGTGAACTATGACAACCCTACTTTTTATTATAAACTTAAACATGATTTATTACATAAAACATCACTTGATACAACAAAGAAGGTCTAGAGGTTTAGTGTATTTGGGTCTTAGGATCATTACATAAAAACATAAAACGTGAAATATAACATCTTTATTGAAAACTTCCTTTACATGACCACTACATTCCCTCGTACTTAGCATTGCATGGGATAACCTGAGGACATGCATAAGAAAAGGGTGGGATATAAAGACCAGTAAGGGAATAAACATGGAACAACATGAGGAGTACAATACATGTTAGAAAATAGGCATATCAATAGAGAACAAGAGAAACATGAACATAAAGGCATGATAAAGCATGATAATCATTACATGGAAATGTCGCAACAACACTTAACATGGAATTAGCATGAGCCAAGGATCATTGCACATGGAGCATGAGTAAACCCTCATTGCACATGAAGCATGAGTAAACCCTCATTGCACTTGAATTATCATGAGTCTACACTCATTGCACATGACGTATCATGATACTATACTTTACCCAATGCATTGGAGCGCTATAAGGGCGCACCCTTCTTAAACATTTCATTTCATGCATAAGTGTGCCACAAGGATCATAAAACAAGGATTCATAAAACATAATTATTTTTCCACGATAAAGGAATGTGTAATTCATACATGAAACTTTATAATCAATAAGTAAATGTTCATAAAGTTGAATACCCTTGATGGAGAAGTGGGCATGGTATTCACTACACAATGGCATTGGTTTAGAAAAGCGGTGCAATTTCGGCAGCGTAACGGTGTGACATAAGAATTCATAAAAATGGTTGATGAGAGGGAAAGGGGTGTCTCATCATATTTACATGAAATGGACAGTAAGGGGGTCCTATAGATACATGTACCAACAATTGTAATGTAATTTTTATTCATGATACAAAAGTTTTTCTTGAATGTAAATGAGGAGAGATAAGTTCCTTTCGGAATTTCGGCATAGTAACAGGTGTACATGGGAGGAATTTAATGAGAGAGAAATGGGTATCCCATAATTCAAACAATAAGAGGGAAGTATGGGGGAGGTTTGAAACCATACCCCAGAATTTATAATTGAAATTAAGAGGGCATAACAATATTAAGAAAATTGGACAAAAATTTGTAAGGAAGAAAAACCCTTACTTGGAAGTGTGCTTCCAAAGGCTAGAGAGAGGCTTAAGAGAGGCTTATTGGGATCTTGGGGCACCTTTGAAGGATTCTAGAGAGAGTAGGTCAGAGGTTGGACGAACCCCAAAGGCTTTTAGTGAGGAGGAAGTGGGAGCTCGGGTGGGTTTATATAGGAAAGGTGAAAAAACTCTTTATTATTTAGGTTTGGGACCCCTTACATTAAACTAATCCAAACCAAAAACCAGCCCATGGTTTTTTCCCATGGTTTATGTAAAAGGGGAGAGGAAAAAAGTATTTTATAAGGCCAAATTCATAACTTCTTAAAATAATGGGGTTTCTTATGTGGAAGTGAGTCACACTCCTATGGAAAATAATTTAAAAAGACAAGATGTTTAATAAGTCTTGAGGGGTCCATTAATAATTTGTAAAATAAGTCAAACAAACCTAAAATCACATTATTTTAATGGTAAAACATATATTGGCCGAAAATAAAGCTTATAGTATTTTATTACATCACTATTGGGTCATTATGATGTCCTAAAACATGTTATATATTTAAACGGTATTTAATTTTTACCCAAAAATTCGACTGTCTCAGAAAATTATGAAAAATTCACCGTTGGATAATTTCGGCATCCGAATTCCAGAAATAACATTTATTTTATCTAAATAATTTTCTCAATATGCTAATTTTCACCTTTAAAATAAAAACCGACATTTATCGAAAATTCACAGGTTTTGACAAAAATGGCTTTCAAACCTTAATAAAAATTACAATTTCATTCATAAAAGTATAAGATAATTTATATTTAATAATTATTAATTTAATATTATTATTATTATTTTATTAAAATATAATTAAATTCAAAAATCTCTAAATTTAATAAAATAGAATTCTTAATTAAATAGTAACTAAAAACACTATTTATACTTTAAAAACTATTTAAAATGTATCAATAATGACAAGAAAGTATATTCATTATTATATACAAAAATATTGTACATGAACATAGTACTAGAGATTTGTTATATAAGCCCTTAAAACAGCTGCATAAGACCTAAGGGTCAGGTGTGCGATGGTGACAGACTCTTGGGGGGCTCGGATGACATCACTCGTGTTGTAATCTCTATCAACTTCCACTTTTCCCATAGATGGTCCCGTTCGAGCTTGACATGATGAAGCTCATCTTGGGCTTGGTCAAGAGCGAAGACCAAGGATTCCACCTCTTTTTCGAGCTCCGACAAATGGGCTTCGTATGGAGAAATTCTATTGGATGAGGCCATCGCTTCCTTTGTCTGAGTAAATTGGGTTTGTTAAAGCCCTATATTTATACTAATCATGTGATTACTGTTCAACGGCTATAAAAGCAACGGTCACAATTCTTAACATAAAACCAAAGAAGTTTACATTTTATATAAACATTTTATGTAAATAGACATTTAATTAGATCAAGAGGTATTTCCATTAATTAAACTTTGGGTCGTTGCAATATTCCCCCCTTAAGAAATTTCAACCTGGATATTTCCTTTTCTCACACTAAAACAGATGTGGGTAACTCAGCTTCATCATTTCCTCCAATTCACAAGTCGCTTCTTCAAACTTGTGGTTTCTCCACAACACCTTGACGAGGGGCATTGTCTTATTTCGTAGAACTTTTTCTCTATGATCTAAGATCTTCACTGGTTTCTCCTCATAAGAAAGATCATTCTCCAACTGTACCACCTCAGAAGAGAGTACTTGTGAAGGGTCCGGTATGTACTTTATTAAGAGGGATACATGAAAGACATCATGTACTTTTTCTATGGTAGGTGTAAGTGCTAGTCGATAGGCCACAACTCTGACATGATCAAGAATCTCGAAGGGGCCGATTTACCTTGGACTTAACTTCCTTTTCTTTCCAAACCTCATGACCTTCTTCCAAGGAGATATATGTAGAAAAACCATGTCTCCAAATTTTAACTCAAGGTCTCATCGACGATTATCTGCATAACTCTTTTGTCGACTCTGGGCTACCTTGATATGCTGTTGAATGGTTTTCACCTTCTCCCCCATTTCCTCAACCATTTCTGTTCCAAGTAGCTTACGTTCACCAACTTCATCACAACATACTTTTGTTCTTCACCTTTTCCCATACAGGGATTCATATGGTGCCATTTGGGTGCTCGAGTGGAAACTTTTATTATAAGAGAACTCAAACAGAGGAAGATGTTGATCCCATCCTCCTTTAAAGTCCATTGAGCATGCTCTCAACATGTCCTCAAGTGTTTGGATAGTTCACTCGGATTGTCCATCAGTTTGAGGATGATAGGTCGTACTGAAGTTCAGTTAAGTATTCAAAGCATGTTGAAGAATCTTCCAAAACATAGAGGTGAATCTTGGATCTCGATCAGACAAAATAGATAGTGGTACTCCATACAGTCATACCACTTCCCTGATATATATCTATGCTAGTTGATCCAATGATAAATCCTCATGAATATCAATGAAGTGTGCAGTCTTTGTAAGATGATCCAAAACAACCCAGATTGCATTGTTGCCTTTGGATGTCCTCGGGATTTCGGTGACAATGTCCATGGGGATGTTCTCCCATTTCCATTCTTGTATGGGCAAAGGTTGCATCACCCCCTTAGACTTATGCCTCTCTTCCTTCACTTGTTGGCACACTAGGCACTTTGATGTATATATAGAGATCTCCTTCTTCATATTATCCAACAAAAACTTTTCTCGGAGATCTCAATACATCTTTGTGCTCCCTGGGTGAATAGGGAAATTTGAACTATGTGCATCATCCAAAAGTTCCTTCTTCAGCTACAGAAATTATGGAACACATAGTCTTTTCCCAAATCGCACAATTCCTTCTTCATTAACATTAAACTCCGAGGATTTCCTTTTTTTGATAGCTTCCACTTTTTCCTGAATTCCCACATCATCCTTTTGAGCATCCTTTAACCTTTCCAAAAGAGACGGTTGAGCAATCATTTGTGAAAGGATTGATGATGTTCCCTTCTTTATGATTCCCATGTCTATCTTCATCAAGTCTAAGAAGATTGGATCATTCTCAATTCTCATCATTGATAGAATATTTGGGTCCTTTATAATTAGGGCATCTTCCACCTTGTTTGATTTCCCAAGGTGGTAATGGATTGAACAGTTATAATCCTTAATGAGCTCTATCCATCTTCTCTGGCACATATTAAGCTCTTTCTGTGTGAATATATATTTAAGACTCTTATGGTCAGTATATATCCCACATTTCTCTCCATAGAGATAATTCTGCCTTATTTTCAAGGAAAAGATCACAGTAGCCAACTCCAGATCATGCGTTGGATAGTTTCAATCATGGATTTTCAATTGCCTTGAGGTATAAAATATCACTTTATCATTTTGCATCAGCACACAGCCTAAGCCCTTCTTTGAATCATCACTGAATACCACAAAAAGTTCCCCACTTGTGGGTAAAGTGAGCACGGGCACAGTGATAAGCCTCCTTTTCAACTCCTTGAAGCTTTCTTCACATTCATCACTCCAAGAAAATGTTACTCCCTTTCGATTTATCTTGGTAAGAGGGTTGTACAATCGTGAGAAATTTCTCACAAATCGTTGATAATATCCATCTAACCCCAAAAAGCTACGAATATTCGTTACCGATGTTGGCCTCGGTCATCCCTCAATTTCATCTATTTTGGAGGGATCCATAGATATCCCATTGCTTGTGATGATATGGCCCAATAATGAGACCTCCTTCAACCAAAACTCACACTTACTGTACTTTTCATAGAGATTCTCCTTGTGCAAAGTCTCTAGTACAGTTCTTAAATGCTCTTCATGATCCTCCTTGGTTTTGGAGTATATTAGAATATCATCTATAAAGACTACCACAAATTTTTCTAGGTAATCTCTAAAGACTCCGTTAATCAAGTCCATTAATATTTCTGGAGTATTAGTGAGTCTGAAAGGCATTACTATGAATTCATAGTGCCTGTATCTTGTAAGAAAAGCAGTCTTGGGGACATCTTCCTTCTTCACCCTTACTTGATAATATCCCGACCGCAAATCTACCTTGGAGAAGTATTGTGCTCCATGTAGCTAATAGAACAAGTCATCGATCTGTGGCAGAGGATACTTGTTCTTTATCGTGATTTTTTTAAGTTCGTGATAATCGATACAAAGCCACATTGACCCATCCTTCTTCTTGAAGAAAGAGGACTGGTGCACCCCATGCTAAAGCACTTGGGCATATAAACCCTTTATCCAAATTCTCCTATAGTTGTTTCTTCATCTCTTCAAGATCAACGACAGTCATTCTATATGGAGTCTTGTATATTGGTAGTGCCCCAGGTATAATTTCAATTGAGAACTCAACATCTCTTCTAGGAGGAAGACCAGGCAGTTCCTCGGGAAACACTTCAGTGAATTCCCTCACAATAGGCATTTCTTCAAGGATGGTTTCTTCCTTGGACTCAATCATCTGAGCCAGATACGTGTGCTCATAGGGTAGTAATATCCATGCTTGAGGTGATGGATCTAAAGGAGATTCATCTTCCTCCTTACACATGTAAAGAATCAGGGGTCGATTCTCCATATAGAGTGTGATTTCCATCTCCCGACAATTTATGTTGGCTCTATATAAGGAAAGCCAATCGATGCCAATAATTTCATTAAATTCCACTAGAGGGAGCACGACGAAGTTCGCTGGGAAATTCAATCCACAAATTATGACAGGGGAGGAGTTATATTCATGGGATGCAATGATTGCCCCATTTTCCGTACTCACCGACATATTCACTTTCATGATTTGTGGTGGTGTTGGGATTGTTCTACTAAACTTTTGAGATATAAAAGAATGCGTAGAACATGAATCAAAAAGTATGTTCGCTATTCTTGAATTAATAACTAGCGTACCTGTCACCACTTTGTTTTCAGGGTTCACTTCGGTAGAAGTGATGGAAAAAGCTCTTCCTTGTAGGTTGTTGGTTGCCTCCAAAAACCTTTGGATTAGGTCACTGATTTGCAAGATGCCCCAGTTATTTGCAGTTGTAGTAATGAACAACGCGTTGAGGTTCGAACGGAGAGTTCCTCTCCTATGTCACAGTAGAGGGTCTTTCTTGCCGACAGTTAACAGCTAGGAGCCCTTCTCTTCCACACCTAAAGCATTTCCTTGTCCCCTTGAGGCAATTTCTAGGGTGCTTCTTTCCGCACTTTTGGAAAGTGGGGTGCTGGATCTTCTTAGCACCATTGGATTTATCCATCGGAACACCAGCATTGAATTCCACCTTACTCTTCTTGTCCCCATGATACCCCTGTGATTCCCCGATCTCTATTTCGACCTTGAGGTCACATCGGACAATTTCCTCATAGCTGTCGAAGTCACGGATTGCCAATGTCTTCCAAAGGCTAGGCTTCAGCCCACCAAAGAAGCGTTCAACCTTGCATTCGGGGGTAATGACAAAGCCGGAAGCGTATCATACAAGCCTTGTGAAGTTTTCCTCGTACGCTCCAATATATTATTCTTCTTTTTGCTTGAGGGAAAGGAATCCCCTTTCCATCTTAAGCCGGAGGGTGCGCGGAAAATATTTATCGAAAAACATCTTCCGGAAATCCTTCCATTCCAATGCCTCGATCTCCTCCTCAGGCTTCGTATTTTTTATCAACGTCCACCATTTATCAGCTTCACCCTCCATATGATAAGCTACCAAGAGAACCTTCTCTTTTTTAGAACATTGAAGGATGGAGAAGATCTTTTCAATGGATTTGATCCATTGTTCAGCGATCATGGGATCGGATGATCCACTAAAAGTAGGAGGCCTTTGTCTCATGAAGCTCTCGATAGTGACTTGTTACTACTTAGGGGGGTTTGGACGTTCCTCTTGACCCATGTTTCTATTCAAATCTTGAGTTACCTTAGAGAGAAGCATGACAAAGTTTGCGATTCTCGCTCCCATTTGATTGGGCATCTCATTAGTACAATCATCACACTGATCTTCACATTGGTTGTTAGCCCGATTCCTCCTATTACCGTCCATTGGCTGGAATAAAAGGAAAGTTAGGGGTAACACATAAAGGGTAATCCAAAGACAAAAGTTGATGACTTATAAATTAAATTTTATTTCCTTAACTTATGAATCTATAGGCTTCAATCTAGGCTTTTTGTGATCTACTTTCTAACATATATTCTTAGGGGCATTTTTTTGATTCCCTTAATAAGGGTTCATACTAAGCTTGTGAATTTATCAAAGCATATCACCCAGGAGTTTCATAACCAAGAGTGCATCAAGGCCCGTTTTCATGCACCAGTTCTCATTTGAGTCTAGCTCAAAGCGGTGTTTTCGGGTTTTACACCTAAGATACATCTGTTCCAGAGCCGCCTCTACCTGCTCGTATCCAGATAGGGATGTATTTGCTTGATAAACCACTTAATCAATACTCACCAAAACTTAGGGACGTTTTTATTGTACTTAGTCTTGTATCTAAGGCTTTACTAGGGTTTTCTAATCCTAATCCCAAAAATAATTAAACCTATCCTTTGATACCAACTATGACAACCTTGAATTTTATTACAAACTTAAACATGATTTATTACATAAAACTTCACTAGATACAACAACAAAGGTCGAGAGGTTTAGTGTCTTTGGGGATTAGGATCATTATATAAAAACTTAAAACATGAAATACAACATATTTATTAAAAAATTCCTTTACATGACCACTACATTCCCTCATACTTAGCATTGCATGGGATAACCTGAGGACATGCATAAGAAAAGGGTGAGCTATAAAGCCCAGTAAGAGAATAAACATGAAACAACATGAGGAGTATAATACATGTTATAAAATAGAAATATCAATAGAGCACAATAGAAAAATAAACAAAAAGGCATTGTAAATCATGATAATCATTACATGGAAATGTGGCAACAACACTTAACATGGAATTAGCATGAGCCAAGGTTCATTGCACATAGAGCATGAGTAAACCCTCATTTAACATGAAGCATGAGTAAACCCTCATTTCAATTTAATTAGCATGAGTCTACACTCATTTCACATGACGTATCATGATACTATACTTTACCCAATGCATTGGAGCACTATAAGGGTGCACCCTTCTTAAACATTTCATTTCATGCATAAGTGTGCCACAAGGATCATAAAACATGGATTCATAAAACATAATTATTTATTCCAAGATAAATGAGTATGGAATTAATACATGAAAATTTATAATAAATAAGTAAATTTTCATAAAGGTTAATACCCTTGATGGAGAAATGGGCATGGTATTCACTACACAATGGCATTGGTTTAGAAAAGTGGTGCAATTTTGGCAGTGTAACGGCGTGACATAAGAATTCATAAAAATGGTTGATGAGAGGGAAAGGGGTGTCTCATAATATTTACATGAAATGGACAGTAAGGGGGTCATATAGATACATGTCCCAACAATTGTAATGGAATTTGGATACATGATACAAAAGTATTGCTTGAATGTAAATGAGGAGAGAAAAGTTCCTTTCGGAATTTCGGCATAGTAACGGGTGTACATGGGAGGCACTTAATGAGAGAGAAAAGGGTATCCCATCATTAAAAAAATAAGAGGAAAGTATGGGGGAGTTGTGAAACCATACCCCAGAATTTATAATTGAAATTAAAATGGCATAACAATATTAAGAAAATTGGACAAAAATTTGTAAGGAAGAAAAACCCTTACTTGGAAGTGTGCTTCCAAAGGCTAGAGAGAGGCTTGAGAGAGGCTTCTTGGGAGATTGGGTCACCTTGGGAAGATTCTATAGAGAGTAGGGAATAGGTTTGATGAACTCCAAAGGCTTTGAGTGAGGAGGAAGTGGGAGCTTGGGTGGGTTTATATAGGAAAGGTGAAGGAATTCATTATTATTTAGGTTTGGGACCCCTTACATTAAACTAATCCAAACCAAAAACCAGCCTATGGTTTTTTCCAATGGTTTTTGGAAAAGGGTAGAATAAAACAATATTTTATAAGGCCAAAGTCCTAAATTCTTAAAATAATGGTGTTGCTTATGTGGAGGTGAGTCACACTCCCATGGAAAATAATTTAAAAAGACAAGATGTTTAATAAGTCTTGAGAGGTCCATTAATGCTTTGTAAAATAAGTCAAACAAACCCAAAATCGAATTATTTTAATGTTAAAACATATATTGGCCAAAATAAATCTTATAGTATTTTATTACATCACTATTGGGTCATTATGATGTCATAAAACACATTATATATTTAAACGGTATTTAATTTTTACCCAAAAATTCGGCTGTCTCAGAAAATTATGAAAAATTCACCATTGGATAATTTCGACGTCCTGATACCAGAAATAACATTTATTTTATCTAAATAATTTTCTAAATATGTTAATTTTCATCTTTAAAATAAAAATTGACATTTATCGAAAATTCATGGGTTTTGACAAAAATGGCTTTCAAACCATAATAAAAATTACAATTGCATTCATAAAATTATAAGATAATTTATATTTAATTATTATTAATTTAATAATAATAAAATTTTATTAAAATATTATTTAATTCAAAAATCCCTTAATTTAATAAAATATAATTCTTAATTAAATAATAACTAGAAACACTATTTGTACTTTAAAAACTATTTACAATGTATCAATAATGACAAGAAAGTATATTCATTATTATATACAAAAATAATGTACATGAACATAGTACTAGAGATTTGTTACATAACCCCTTAAAACAGACAAATAAGACCTAAGGGTAAGTTGTGTGATGGTGAAAGACTCTTGGGGGGGCTCGGATAACATCGCTCATGTTGTAATCTCTATCAACTTCCACTTTTCCCGTAGACGATCCTGTTCGAGCTTGATATGATGAAGCTCAGCTTGGGCTTGGTCAAGAGCGAAGCCCAAGGATGCCACCTCTTTTTTGAGCACCGACAAATGGGATTCGTATGGAAAAATTCTACTGGATGAGGCCATCGTTTCCTTTGTCTGGGTAAATTGGGTTTTTTAAAGCCCTATATTTATACTAATCATGTGATCACTGTTCAACGGATATAAAAGCAACGGTCACAATTCTTAACATAAAACCAAAGAAGTTGACATTTTATATAAACATTTTACATAAAGAGACACTTAATTAGATCAAGAGGGATTTCCATTAATGAAACTTTGGGTCGTTAGACGAACCCCAAGGAGATGTACTGGGTCGGATAAAACCCTTTGCTTGAAACTCCTCCAACTACTTCTTGAGATCATGTAACTTAGGTGTAGCCATCCTATAATGAGGTATGGATACCAGTTCTTCTCTTGGAACAAGCTCAATAGAGAATTATACCTCTCGCTCTGAAGGAAAACCTGAAAATTATTCTGGAAAGACATTTGGAAAGCGGTCAACCACCGGAGGAAAATCTATCTGAGAAGTCCCTTGGTCATCCAGATATAAGCTAGAAATCTAGGCCATAACAACACCCAACCCATGATACTCTGGTCCAGCTCTTATAACCTGGACATCCCATTCACCCTTGTGAAGAAAAGACCCACCCTCCGGTGATGTAAAACTCACCCTATGGCGATAGCAATCGACAAAGGCCTGGAAGGGAACTGACCAGTCCATCTCAAGAATGAAATCATAGCCTGGAATCTCCAAAACATGGATATTCCATGAAAAATGACACCCACTAACCTCAAGGGGGAAGTCTAAGCACTGACGCACGCTAACAGTTCTATTTCCCAAGGGAGTGTCTAGCGTCATTATATCCTTAGAAGTATAAAAAGTAAGTCTAAGGATTTCAAAAGTATTGCACAGAAATAAAGCTATGAGAAGCTCCTGTATCTAAAAGTAAAGAGGATAAAACTGAGGCTACTAAAATCGTACCTCAAACTGTAGAAGGTCCAGGATCCTGCTCCTAATGAATCTGCTCTACCGCAAAAGTCTGACCTGCATCGCAACCTTGTGTAGCAGCCTGAGATCCCTGAGCCTAAACAATATGTCCACGACCTCTAACCTGGCCTAAAAGACCTGAAGAACTCCATCCCCCAGTTTACTACGGAACTGGTAATCCTTCTCCTGTACACAGAGTCAAAACTGATCCTCCTTCACTAGCCGCTGGAAGGAAAACCTTGCAGAAACGTTGTAGATGACCCATCTTGCCGCAAGATCGGCACTCCACTGGGTCTCTCGGGCATGGAGGTTTCTTATTCCCACACTTTCCACACTTATATCATACCACTTGGTTGCCATAAGGAAGATCTTGTCTACCAGAAGGAATACCTCGCTTCCTCGAGTCACCTCGTGTAGACTCTCGGTGGCACTTCCCGTTGTCTATCTGAAACGAATAAGCCCTGGATACTGAACCTCCCTGGTCCACAGCTCCATTATCCCTCATATTTCTCTCTGTGATAAGCGTATTGTTGAATATCAGAGTAATAGAAGTCAACTGAAAGATGTTCACCTGTGATTTGATATCCGGTCTGAGGCCTTCCTCAAACTTCCTCGCTAAAAACAGCTCGTCATTCCCCAGAATGGGAGTGAAACGCTATAAATATATGAAGTTAGAGGAATAGTCCATAACTTTGAGAGTACGCTTCTTCAGCTTCATTAACTCTCTGGATCTATCATCCCTCAGCGTCACCGGGTAGAAGTAGTCGTAGAACGTACACTGAAACTCGTCCCAAGCCATAGCTCGTTGGCGCCCTGCCTGCAAAACCACATCCCACCATCTCTTGGAAGAATCTCATAGAATATAAGTTGTGAGCTTCACTCTCCTCTCCGGAGGCGTCTCCAGGTGCTCGAAGATGGATAGCATGGCTTCTAGCCATGACTCTGCAGCCAGCGGTCCTCCATCCCCTGTGAACGTGGGAGGATGCTGCTGCTGAAAGACTCATGTCAGCTCTGCCATAGACAGGGTAGGATGCTGAGCTCCCTAGAAGGTATGCATGAATCTCCTGAAACCCTCTCTGAACTTAGCGTTGGCGCCAGTGTCTAGAATCACTGCAAGTTCCATTTCTAAAATGATAGGCGGAACTACTGGTAGTCCCTGATCTGCCATATCAGGCGTACAGTCACTGCCTGGTTCCTGATGTGAAACGGGAGGATGTCTTAGTGGCATGAATCTTCAAGGTCACAAGCACACATTCATTAAAGATGAAAACAGTTTCAACTTAATATAGTAAAATAGAAAAGGAGATAAAAATTCTAAAACTTGGGGAAAACATTACTACACGGCATGTAGTACCACTACACGGTGTGTTTCCTGAGATTTTACCATGGGTGTGTACCTTGGCCATACATGGTTGTGTAATCCCCCCGCCTACATGGCATGTTCCTAGACTACATGTCATGTACTAACCATTTTTTTTCTCCCATCCCAGATACTCCAACACGGCTAGGAACACGGATTGTCCCAGCAGGAAACTACACTGTGTGTTTATCCACTACAGGCGTGTCCTTAAGATTTTTCCCTGTCCGTGTCGTTAGTCACACGGACTGGTACACGAACCACTACTACACGGCGTTTCAACATGGTACAAGGCATGTTGTCCTACGAATTTCCCAACCCATGTATTCAAATACACGGCTAGGTCACATAGAAGGCAAGTACATGACGTGTACATAAAAGTACACAGTGTGTAACCATGAAAAGTAGTTATTCCCGAATAGAAGAACACATGACGTGTGTTCATAAGACCACATGTCGTGTTTTCTAGGTTTCTGGGTATTAAACATACAAGAACCCCTAAAACCATGGAAAAAAAATACTAAAACAAGTACCTATGTTCCAAATTCTGATCCGTGGGGGGCCATACTCCCTGCGAATCAAAGCTTGGCATTATAACAATGCATATAACAAGTAAACAGTATAACAAACACACAATACACAAAATTCTGATCCTCGAAGTCCCATAACACCTCTAAGACCAAATTTTAACGTCCATGATAAATAATATCTAAACAAATGATACCCTATCAATATAGCAGGTATTCTATCACAGCAGTTATCACAACAACATGAATAGTCTATCACAAATTCTACCACAACAGCATGAAATTTCTAATACAATTTAGATGGAATGGAAAAATGCATGACATGTGATTTTCTAACAAGTTCTAATATGATGCATGAGATGGAATACCCTCATCTCATTGGGTTGCAACAAAATAGAACCACAATCATATAAACAGTAATAGAACAACACAAGTGCACCACCCAACGGTGAAGTCAATTAAACTGTAACATTTGAAGATCTATAAAATTGAAATATTCAAGGTAACCTGGATTTTTCCTATACACAGGTTCTAGAACACCCAGGCATAGCTATTTACCTTTTACTTATTATGTACTATCCCTATCTAATGTCGCTAAATAGTAAGTCAATAGAAAAGGAAAGAAACTCCTTTGATACCACTTTGTAACGACCCAAATCCGGAGCCACTCAACCGGTGCCCCATACCCGGTTTTCCAAATGACATCAATCACATTTCCCCAAATGCCAGAGGCTTCCAACTAGCAGTGATACCCTTGGTGAGTCATTGGGGAAACTATTCCCTCATTTGGTAAAGTATACAAGGGAAAGGAAATAACAGTCAATGGCGGAAGCAGTAAACAGCATACAACAAATGAAACTAAATAGTGGAAGTAATTAATATATAGTAATTATGATAATGATGCAGTAGGTACAAGTATCTAAGGAAAGCAGCAAACACAACAACGTGCTGAAATAAAACTGAGAAACAAAGTACGAAAAGTAAACAGTAACTCCAGCAGCATCGCAAGCCTAAGCTCGGTCCTATGCTCTCCGGCTCCAACCAGCAATCATGTACCTGAAGTAGAAGTGCCACAATCCCTATCCACACCTAAAACCATATAACCTGTTTGGGTCGAAAAGCAGGACCCAAACAGGGTGTGAGACTAATCCTAGTAGGCAACCACCACAAGATCTGTGGCCTATTGTCAGTGAGTAATATAACAAAAGTAATGAAAGTAAATGTAGTAATGAACTAAGAGTACACAAGTAAATAATCCTACCAATTACCATTCACATTAATTTAACAATTAATCCATTCATTTAATTAAAAAACCAAGGAATCTAGAAAAACTCTTTATTCCAAGGTAAACTGATAACACAGCAGGCATCTCAAAAGACTACCTAAACAAACAAGTTGTCCAATAGATCCAAGACTGTGCTTTGGATTGGTAGACTCATATAAACCAACCAAACAATCCACATTCTCACTAACTCTCTCGGTGGCTAAAACTAGTAGACCCCTATAGTCAAGTAAACATACAAAGGCACAGACACTCTGGTAAGCACTCACGTCAATTCCTCTATGGTCTTGCAAGGATAGCTAGAGACTCTCTGAGGAAGATCTTACGTCTAATTCCTCTTATGGTATCAATGCGTGCGTAAACTAAGGACACTATTAGGAAGAAAAAAGTCCAATTACCATAGGTCCTGCATATGAAACTAATTCCAATAGACCCCCAAGGGAAGCACTTAATCATCTATTCTCTCTTTGGTCTCCCACACCAGGTTCTCACAGCACTGAGCAGTCCAGTCGTGCGTAATCGACTTTCAGTATCCCTAAGTAAGTTTAGAAACTATTTTTATAAAATCTAAAATGCATCAAAAGCATTTAAATATCAGTCAACACATGCAATCAGTTATAACAAGCAAACTAGCAATTACGATAGGGTTTGCATTGCAGGCAAACTGTGCCAAACGGCGATAAACAGCCAAACAAGGATAACACCAATGGGGTAATCCTAAAACATGCAAACAAGCATATATTATTATCAATTAACCTTAATCTAACTTGAAATCTAAGGCAATTAAACAATAGGACCAAAATCCCTAACCCGGGATACCCGAAACATGGGAATCCGGCACTTTTGCACAAAAACTCAAAAACATTCAACATAGGGTAACAAACCACCTACCTCAATCCTAGGAGATAGATATACTTGAACCTCATCCCATGAATCAGCCTAGAACAGAGTAGATCGATGTGATTTTATTGTAATAGATGGTGTTCGATTCAGATAAATGGTGACGGATTGGCATCTCGGAGAAGATTCGGCCTCCTCGGATTCTCTGAACGGAATTAGGCAAAGAAGGAGATGGAAATAGGGATTAGACATGACCCCGGTCCGTTTAACGAAATAAAAAGAAAAGTACATAGCTTGTACTTTTAGAGTACACGACATGTACTCGCTTTTTCCGTACTCCGCATTAGGCAGCCTCCAAGTCACCCTCACATGGCCATGTGTGTGGCCATGACACAGCCAGCACACGGCTTCCAGTGGCATCAAAGTACACGGCGTGTACTCATAAAGTACACGGTGTGTACTCTGAAAATTTCCATATTTTCCTCTTTTTCTCAAAAACAACCAAAAAAGGAAAAACATACCTGAAAAGAAGATCTGGGTTCTTACATCAAGGTTCACTCCTAAGACCATCATAGTGGAAAAATTCCCTTTTCTAAATTGGGTTCACTCCCCATTCTATCCTTGTCTATCTCATGGGGTATAAATATTTACCCAATTCATTGTAGGGAGATATAGGTATCACCCATTACATGATGAAAATCATACATATGTGTGTCACAATATCATAAAACATTCATCACATCAAAACCTGTGAAAAGGAATGGGTTTTATAAACATTTCATCATATCTTAGCTCATGGAAAAAAGGAATGGGTTTCATAAATATTTCATCATATATTAACCCATGTAAAATTAATGGGTTTCATAATCAATTAATCATTTCATAATAACATAACACATGAAAAAATGAGTCGTTTTCATAAGAATTTCATCACAGTATAACCCGTGGAAAATAAATAGGATTTATAAACATATTTCAATCATAAATATAAACCATTTGGAGAAATAATAGGAATGGTAACCTCGGATCATATCCCCAATAAATCATAAGTAACATAAAAGGATATAATCTTATATGGAAAATGATTTTTAAAGATCACTTGGAACATTTTTTATTGAAAATGTCTTTTATACTTTGAAAAACATTTCTTCAAAACACAAAACATTTTTAAATTCCTTTTCTTTGAAAATAATCTTTAAATATCCATTAAAAACATTTCTTGAGGAAAATAGCATTTCCACTTTGAAAATAAATTTTTAAAACATAAAACATTTTCAAAATCGTATTCTATGAAAATTAATTTGGAAACTTATAAAGGAATATTTAAAGAACATTTAAAATCGTTTTCAATATATAAAACATTTTCAAAATAATATTCACTTTGAAATCATTTATTTAAAATCTAAAAAATTTGAAAATATTAAGGAATAATTTTCTTTGAAAATATCTTGGAAAATTTGTAAGGGAATATTGAAATCATTGAGTGTTCATCACAATGGAAAATAATGTCCATGTCATGAATGTTAAAAAAATATTCTTTTCACATTTTTTATAAAAGCTAAATGGACGTTATTTGGAAAACGAAATGAATATTCCTTTCAAAAAAAATTGAAAAAAAAATTAAAACATGGGTAAAAATTCCTTTGATAAATCCTTTTTATAATGTTAAAAAAATTGAAAATATTTTTATAAAACATTTTTTTGGACGAATAATGGATTTTTTACCGAAAAGAGAAATAAAGATTATTTTTTGTAAAAATTATTTAGAACTCTCAAGTATATAATGAGAGAAAAATGAAGGGAAAATGTATTCTCTTTACATAACCAGATTAGAAGAAAATTCATGAGTTTCTTGAGATATGGATCATAATATTTTATCATCAGATGCATAATCATAAACAATCCTAATAAATGATGAGATTGTGACATAAAATCTTTACCACTTTAGTAACTATGAATCATAAGACCCGTGATGGAATAAAATTAAATGAAACTTAAAATATCATAATAATAAATAAATTCATGATATTTCATGTCAAATGGGCTCTATATACACATAATAAAAGAATATAGGTGCATAATATAACATATATCTCAATGAAGGTAAGTTGAGACAAAAATATCTTACCGCTTTGGTAACTTTTACACATAAAACCCATGAAAGATATATACTAAAATAGATATGTAAATAAAAATAAATTTTAGGATAATAACCATAAAATAAATTCATGGTCATTATATACACCACATAAAATAAATAGGTGGTGAATATGGCATGTGTCTGACATAAGTAAAAAAGTGAGATGGAAATATCTTACCTTAAGTCTCAAACTCCATCGTACACATTAAAAACTAATATATAATAAATATAAGTTTATTATAAATCTATTAAATAAACATAATTATATATATCATACCATATATGAATTACTTATGAACTTTTATTACCTGTTCATTAACAATTCCATGTTAAAGTCACGTTTCAGACAATAAATGCTTTGATTTTCATGTACATTTTGATTTACTATTTTTGGTACTATTACTTTTATCATGGCTCCATAATATAAATAATTTTAAACATGATATAAATATCATATATATTCAGTATATAATTATTTAAAGTAATCCATAAAAGTTAGAGATATAAAATAAAATACATTGTTCCTGGAGATGGTAAGTCGTACGTATGCAAGAATGTTGTTTCCATTTTATCAATATATTAAAATAAATTTAAATAATATATTAAAATTAAATAATAATTTTTATGTAATATATATCACATATTTTCATTAAAACCATTTCTATTAACTTCCATGTAATTTGTGAACGAATCACATCGCTTTTCGGGGCGGTAGTTTGTCATACACATGAGCAACGTTATCGTATTCCCATGGAATGTAAGCTAAGAAGATATATGTTATATAATAATTCAATAATTATAATAATATAATATATAAATATTTAATACATCATTATATCTATATATGAGAGGTGGTAATGAAAAATGAATGACATCAGTTCACAAGGCGGTAGTCTATCGTGCACACGAGCGACGTTATTGTTTTCTGGAGGGTTGGAAGGTAAGAAGTTAGATATGATATTATTTTTACAAAATTATGTATAGATAATAAATATTATATATATTTATTAACTTTATTCTCATTACCTTCCATGTAAATCATGAGTGAAGAACAAATCACATCACTTCATAAGGTGGTAGTCTGCTATACACACAAGCGACGTTATCATATCCCTCGTATAATGAAAAGTAAAAAAGGTATATTTTATATCATAATTAAATAAGTATTATTATGTTAAAAAATAATAATCATTATTTAGATCCATATTCAAAACAATCTGTAAAAAACAGAGATGGAAAATGAACTATGTTGGTTCGTGAGGTGGTAGTCCGTCGTATACAGGATTGATGGTTTTGTTTCCCATTTGAGGGAAGATGAGATGCATGTAGGTAAGGTAATTAATATAAAGACAAATATGTATATGTAATATAATTATTTTATTATATAATAATTGTCTAATAATAATTTAAGGAGGTGGAGGAAGGAATAAAATAAAATTCTCAGTTAAGGATGTTACCTCATCTTCGGACAACTTCTTTTGGTTTGCATTAAAAGGATTCTTAGGATGGATTTCTGTCCAAAATAAGGATTATATGATGATATGAGGGAATAAAATTAGTTATTTGGGTAGGTATTTTCTAAAACAATGTGTTTTGGAAGTGTGAATAATAGATGAGAGGTGGTGTCTTTTAATAAGTGAGGTGAGTAGCAAACTTGTAATTTTTGAAAAGAAAAACGTGCACCCACATTTTTCACATGCCAAAAGGCTCCAAAATTGACTATTCTCGATAATATAAGATATAATGGATAAATATTTCAAACAAATGTGTTTTTTAAAAGTTTATAGGTCATTTTACCCCTTATATTTTATGTTTAATCCCCTAGTAATCTCATTTTCACCTTAACTACGGTAAATAATTTTTACTATTTTCACTATTCATTGTGGTAAAAATTTAACTTTATCTTATTAGATAATATAAATTATTCATATTAAAAATATTGAATCCATTTTTCCAAATTCAATTCACATAATTATAAAAATTAAATTTAAAACAAAACACACAAACATAGAGAAAAATCATGTTTTCGAAAAGTATATTTTTCAAGCACAAAAAAATTTTATATTAACTCTATATATAATAATAATAACTATGTGAATCTAAATTAAAATTTATTGATATATAATATATAAATTTAATTTAAAACATTACTCATTAGGTATTATTTTAATTAATTAAAATGGAGAAACATTATGCACTTTAAAATAGTTTTCAGAAGAAAAAAACCATTTTTTAAACCCAAAAATAAACTTATGCTAAAATCCAATATAAATTTGATTCAAAAATAATTAACTATATTAAATATAACTAATTAATAATTGTGTTACTTTAAAACATAACTAGTTATTTTAATTATTTAATATATTGAAAAGAAATGAAAGTTTAATTATAATCAGTATTTTTCACTATTCACTGAAAATCAATATTTTCTGAAAAATCCCAAAATTTCACCATAACTTAATTTTGATATGATTATTCAAAAATAAATTTAATTTTATAAAATATATTTTATAAAATATATATAAATTATTTATAATATTTTCTCATAAAAGCAAACAAATAACATTTTTTAAGAAAACATATTGTTTATTAATATATTTACTTTACAGAAATTTGATAGGTAATTTACTAATAAGTTATAAATAAATTTATATTGAGTAGGAATTTTATATATATATTTCCAAAAGTATTTAATACTATTCATACCCTCTTATTTAATTTCTAGGTTATAACGGTCATATTTAAAATAATATTATTTCATGGTTCGTTGAAGTTCGGTGTTGCGTATCATGCTTGTTATCTAAGAAACTCATTGTTATATGGGATGAAATGTAAACTAATTGTTGTGTATAATGAAAGATATCAAAACAATTAAATTTATCTAAAAATAAATTTCATAAAATCTCAGGATGTTACATTCTACCCTCCTTAAAATGAATTTCACCCTCAAAATTCATCTATATCATCAATGATTTAACATTTGAAAATTTCGTTCTTGAAACTCACATCATACAAAGGGAAAACTAAAAATTTCCTTAAAAGGTAAGGTAGGAAACATAATATTTAACTAAAATAACACATAATCGGGTTCCCAACTAAGGAGAACATTGGTGGGAATCCAAAATATGGACATGGAAGAGAAAACTGACTCCCAAATACCAATAGATAGTAATAGAGAACATGGCCAGGAGAAATTTAACCACCACAAAACCATAAATCTATGATGGGTTAAGAGACCATAAATTTTTCATAAATTAAGGTAAAATCATAACATTTTTATTTCAATATCCTTTCTTAATGTTGAGGGAATTTTTACTATCAATATATAGAACCAGAGAAAATATACTTACTTGATATCTTTTCATTTCATAAGCATAATATCATCATTTTTTGTACTTTGATCAATTTCCACTTCATCTCTTACACCATGAAATGAAAATGAATATTTTTTATTCCTAAATTACTAATGTATCATAAGATGCATAAAATAATTTCAAGTCATTCCTTCTATCTCTAGTTATCATCAAAACCAAAATGTTTAACACAAGTTATCCAATATGGATAAATCTTCATATAGTGATTTAATACCTTAATATCTAAAACATCATTCAAATTTTAACTAAAATAATTTCATAAATAGTTAACCTTTTGAACCTTCAAAAATATTAAAATCAAAAACATTAAAAATAAGGTCACTAAATTTCCAAAAATCAAATTATCATTAATTCCCCCAAACAATACAAATAATCTCTTAATTGTCACATACCAAACATGTGAATAAATTTATCATGTATTCTCTTGAAACATGGTAATAACCTGAATTACTATAAAAACTAAGTGAAAACACGCATTCTTCTTAATTATTTAAATAAAATATATATTATTAGAGATATTATTTAAATCCAAAAATATTGTAAGCTCCATCAATGATAGAATAAACCACTTTGTAAACAATTCATTAATCAGTTCCAAGATAATCAGTAATATCTAATTTACATTATCCATATCAATAATATATTTATACTAACTCCCTAATCTCAACATCTAGAACATATTAAGGGTTATCTTTCCCTTAATCATGTGTTTCCCATGAATATCAAATTTTCATTAAATCACTTTTCTAGGTCATCAGTGCCATTCAACATATTATTGAAAATACTTAATGAAAAACTTATAATGAAAAATCCTTATATATTTTAAAATTATTTAATTCCAATACAAAAATACTTCAATCATTCGACGCCATTCTTAAACCATTAATAAGTGTTTTTAATTTTATTCCTTAATACATATTTCCTTTAATATGATGTTTGTGGCCTATCCAACATCAATAATATAACCATCACTTGTAAAACCTTATTGATTCTCTTCACGAACTTTCCCCCTAGAACATTGATTTTTATAATGCCCATACTTTCCACATTTATAACATTCAACCATTAATGATTCATTAGGGAAACCAATATTCTTATATATTTCATTAATGGAACTTTTCAATTATCATTGGAAATTACTTTTTTTGTTTCATTTTTTTCCACACACAAAACATCTTCTCATCCCTCTGAGACATTCCCTTGAGTTATTGATACCACATTCTCAACATATAAGAAATGGAATCTTCTTTCCTCCATTGTCTCTACTACTTAAACTCTTAGAGAACTCTATCCTTCTCTTCCTTGGTGAGTCTGAGATTTAGTTAATGTTCATTTTGTTAATAAAGTTCTATGATAACTCATTAGGCATAATCATAATACCCTTCAATCCAATCATTATCTCCTTTGGCTTCTCATCAAAAAATTGTCTGTCATATTCAATATTAACCCAGTTCCTTCTGGTTCTCTCCATTGACTAAAACCAAAAAGTATAGTGTGAGAAACAATAATCATAGTGGGAAACCACATAATCATGAACATCACATATAGGATTTCTAAATCAGTATACCTTCCATTCAATCTATGACACCTTAGGCTTAACCTAATTCATTCATGGTCATCATCTATTCAAATCCTTCATGATGGTTCATAATGAAATGTGATTAACCAAAGCATATCCCCTAAGAGTTTCAAACCAGGGGTGCAATAAGGATCGTTTTTTATGTACCAAGTAATGATTGATTCAATCCCAATGCACATTTGTGGGTTATTACCCCTAGGTACCTCTATGATAGAACCACATCCACTTTTTGTATCCAAATAGGGATGTATTACTAGGAAAACCATACAATTTTATTTACCATAACTTAGGTTGTTCTTATATACTTAGGATTATCCTAATGGTTATCACTAAATTTCTCTAATCCTAGTTTGCAATGGTTAACTAAACTTATCCATGGTACCAACTATAATGAACTAGGAATTACATATATATATATATTGTATCTTTTTAAATGAATATTCAATACATTAAAAAAGTACTCACCTGAGGACTGTAATATTTTAGTGTATTTGGAGACAAGAAACACAATATTTATATTTGGTGAAATATATTCAACATCTCTGATAAAGATCTTACCCTTTAATACTCTTTATAAAAATACCCTATTTAAAAACTTTCTTAATAACCTTTAGAAATGAAAGGGTGAGTTTGGATGCTCGGTAAGGGTAAGCAGGTGAGATATCAATGATCAAATAAGAATGACATGAGCATAAGGGAATGATAAAATTATCTTAACATTTTAAAACCATACCATGCATATAAAAGATCTTATTATTGAGACATGTCATAAATATTGGCAGTTTATAAGACATGAATCATAAATCAATCAAACAATATAGGCTATGAGATAATAACATAGTCATAAGACAAGGAATTTTGGAATATGCATAATAATAGAATATCATTTCCACAGTATTCAAGGATCATTTTCAAGGTTATCATAGTGGAATTGTTTCACTCCCCAAACCATCATAGTAGTTAAGGTTAACTCCCAAGACCATAAAATTGGACTAAGTTCCTTATTAAACTATGTTCACTCCCTATTCCATCCCTATATATATATCATGAGATACAAATATTTTCCCAATGCATGGGATGAAGATTTAGGACCCAAATGTTACATAATTAAAATCATACATATATGTGCCATAAGATCATAAAACATTGATCATATTAAAACTCATGAAAAGAAATTTGTTTAATAAACATTTCATTATATCTTAACCCATGGAAGAAGAAATTTTTTCATAAACATTTTATCATAGCTTAACCCGTGGAAGAGAAATAGGTTTCATAATTCATTCATCATATCATAATATCATAACCCATGGAAAAAGGAGTGGGTTTCATAAGAATTTTATCATGGTATAACCTGTAGAAAAGAAATGGGTTTCATAAATATCTTGTCATCATAAATATAAACCATTCCGATAAATAATAAGTATGGTATCCTTGGATCATATTCCTAGTAAATCATAAGTAACATAAAGGGATGTAATATTATATGTAAAATTATTTTTAAATATCACTTGGAACATTTCTTGAGGAAACTATCTTTTTCACTATAAAAAACATGTTTTAAAAAAAACATTATCAAAATCCTTTTCTTTGAAAATAAAATTTAAATATCATTTAAAAAAATTTATTGAGGAAAATATCCATTCCACGTAGAAACCCAATTTTTAAAATGTAAAAAAATTTCAAAATACTTTTCCTTGAAAATAACTTTGGAAACTTATAATGAAATCATTAAAAATCATTTAAAACACTTTTTATGACATAAAAAACATTCAAATTCCTTTTCAATTTGAAATCATTTATTTACAATCTAAAAATTTCTAAAATATTAAGGAAAAAAAATTCTTTGAAAAGACCTTTGAAAACTTATAATGTAATCTTTAAATCACTGAGTAGTCATGATAGTGGGAAATACAGTTCATGTCATGCATGTTAAAAAACAAGATTATTTTCACTTTTTTGATAAAATATAAATGGGCCTTATCTGAAAATTTACATGAAGATTAATTTCAAAAAAATTAAAAAAAGTAAAACTTGGGTAAAAATTTGTTTAATAAATACTTTTTATAATGTTATGAAATTTTTGAAGAAAATTAGAAAACATGTTTTTGGAAGAAGAACATGTTTTCGACCAAAGAGAGTGATAAAGACGATTTCCCTTAAAAAAATCTTTTGAATTCTTAAGTACATAAATAGAGGAAAAAAAAGGGAAATGTATATTATGTATAAAAACCATAGGATAAGAAAATTCATAAGTTTTGTGAGATATGTATCATAATATTTTATCATCAGAAACATAATTATAAACAATCCTAATAAACGATGAGATTATAACATAAAAATTTACCACTTTGTAAACTTTAAATTGTAGTTCCCATAATAAAACAACATTAAATTAAACATAAATTATCATGATAATAAATAAAATCATGATATTACATGTAAAATGGGTTTTATATACACCTCATACAAGAATAGAGGTGCATAACATAACATATGTGTCAAAGAAGGCAAATTGAGACAAAAATCTCTTACCGCTTTGCTAACTTTTTCACTGTAAACCCAATGAAATATAAATCCTAAAATGGATATGTAAATAAAAAAATTATTATAATAACCATAAAATTCATTCATGTTTAGTATATAAACCACATAAAATAAATAGGTTGTGAATATCGCATGTGTCTCGTAGAAGTAAAAAGTAAGATGGAAATCCCTTACCTTAAGTCTCAAATTCATTTGTACATGTTCAAAACTCCTATATAATAAATATAAGTTTATTATACATATATTATATAACTATAAATATATATTTCATAACATATATATTTACTTATGACCTTTTATTACCCGTTCATTAACAATTCCATGTTAAATTCACTTTTCGGGCAATAACTGCTTTGATTGTCATGTATGTTTTGATTTTTTATTTTTGGTCCTATTAATTTGATCATGGTTCCATGGTATAATTAATTTTAACCATGATATAAATATCATATATATTCAGTATATATGTATTTAGATTAATCCATAAAAGTTATAGATATTAAATGAAATAAACCGTTCATAGAGACGGTAGGTCGTACGTACACATGAACGTTGTTTCCATTTTCTTAACGAATTGAAATAAAGTTAAATAATATATTATCATTAAAAAATAATTTTTATGTAATATATATTACATATTTTTATTAAAAACATCCTTATTATCTTCCATGTAAAGCATGAATGAGTCACATCGCTTCACTAGGCAGTAGTTCATCGTACACAGGAGTGACGTTATCGTATTCCCACTGGATGTAAAGTAAGAATATATATCTAATATAATAATTATAGAAGTATAATAATATAATATATTTCATATATAAACATTTACTACATCATTATATCCATCTGTGATAGGTTGTGATAGAAAATGAATGACATCAGTTCACGAGGCGGTAGTCTATCGTACACACGAGCGACGTTGTTTTCTGATGGGTTTGAAGGATTGAATTTATAAGTGATATTATACTTAAATAAGTATTTTTAGGTCATAAATATCTCTAATATTCATTTTATTTACCATTATTACCTTCCATATAAATCATAAGTGAAGAACGAATCACATCGCTTTGCGAGGCGGTAGTCAACCGTACACACGAGTGACATTATTGCATCCCTCACGGAATAGAAAGTAATAAGGTATATGTGATATAATAATTAAATAAGTATAATTATGTTAAAAATATTATAATAATACTTTAAATCCATCATCATAAAAATATATAATAAATATTTATGGAAAACGAACTATGACAGTTCACGAGGCAGTAGTCCTCCATACACACGGTCAATGTTTTTGTTTCCCAGTTGAGAGAACATGAGAAGGATTTAGTTCATGAAATTAACATAAAAAATATAATTTTATATAGTATTTTTATTTTATTATATCATAATTTTTTAATAATAATTTAATTAGGTGGAGGAATAAATAAAACAAAATGCTCGGTTAGGGACGTTACCTTGACTTCAGACAACTTCTTTTCGTTTGCACCAAAAGGATTATTAGGATGGATTTATGACCAAAATAAGGATTATAGTATGATATTATGGAATTAAGGAAGTTATTTTTTCAGTTATTGTTTGAGGAAATTGTTTTTTTAATTGGTAATATGAGAGAATAGGGGCTGAACTTTTATAAGTGAGGTGAGTGCCACACTTGTAATTTTTGAAAAGAAAAAGGTGTACCCACATTTTTCAGATGCCAAAAGTATTAAAAATGGACCATTATATATCCTATAAGTGATAATATCTAAATATTTCCATAAAATAAGTGTTTTACAAGTTTATAGGTAATTTTATCCCTTATATTTTAAGTTTAACACCCTCGTAATCTCATTTTCACCTTAACTAGAGTAAATATTTTTTTCTTTTTTCACCAATAATTATGGTAAAAAATTAATATAAACTTATTATATAATATAAATTATGTTTATTCCAAATATGTAATTAATTTTTCCAAATTAAATTCATATAATTTGAAAATTTACATTTAAAAAAATCGTAGACATGATGAAAAAACGGGTTTTTGAGAAGTGTATTTTTCAAGCACAAGAAGATTTTATATTAATTATATGTCTAATACTAATCATTATATGAATATAAATTAAAATTTACTAAAATATAATATATAAATTTCATTTAAAATATTCCCCATTAGGGGTTATTTTAATTAATTAAAATAGATAAATATTATGCACTTTAAACCAGTTTTCAGAAAAACCAATTTTTCAAACCCAAAAATAAACTTATAAAAAATCCAATATTAAGTTTATTAAAATTTAATTAATTGGATTAAATATAAATAAATAATACTTATGTTACTTTAAAACATAATGGGTCATTTAAATTACTTGATTTATTGAAAACAAATGATAGTTTTAAAAAATCGGTATTTTTCACTATTCACTAAAAAATCAATATTTCCTAAAAAATATCAAAATTTTCCCATAAGTTAACTTCAAAATAATGATTTTAAAATTGAATTTAATAATATTAAAAAAAAATCCAAAATATATATAAATTAATTATAATATTTTCTCATAAAAAAGCAATAAAAATCATTTTTGAAGAAAATCTATTTTTGATGAATATAATTACATTACTAAAAATTGATTGGTTATTTAATAAGAATTTATAAATAAATTTATATTGAGTAGGAAATTTATATATATATATATATATCATAATGTATTTAATACTATTCATACATGCCTATTTAAGATATGGGTTATAATTATAATATTTAAAATAATATTATTTCATGGTTTGTTAAAGCATGAGGTTGTGTGTCATGCACGCTATTAAGGAAACTCATTGTTGTGTGTAAATTAAGATAAACTTTTTGTTACGTATAACTCAAGATATTGAAAAAATTAAATTTATCTGAAAAAAAATATTTTATAAAATATAAGGACTCTGCCTTAAACATTACAAAATCTTGAGTTTTAGTAAAGAATTTAATTTCTTTCACATTGAGGATCTTTCTAGGTTTAGAGTTTTAGAGAATTAGTCCATCATTCATACATGACATCCCATAATCATACAAAGTGTATACTACTAAAACAATATCCATTTTTTCCAAAATATAAAACTTTTAAAATAAAACATGATTTCTTTTTCATGAAAAATCATCATAACTTTCAACTTGAATTCCTCCTTTCTCTTACTCATCCTTACACCCTATGAAAAACATTTTAATACTTGGAATTAGAACAAAAAACTTAGTAAGTTAAATAAAAATAAATAAATAAATCTTTAGTCCATGAATACTTATAAACCCATGAAAACATTTTCACAAAGTTATACTTTTCACCAATTAAACATAATCACTTTAGAATGCATCATGAAATCATAAGTTTCTTGTAAAACTAAAAAGAAAACATAAATCATAATTTCCACCTATTGCATCAGTTCCATGTCACTCTTACATTTACTATAGCTCTCACGACTACATAGGGAGTAACCTTCATGGTTACATTTGGAATATCCATCATAGTATATTCCCTTAATCTCTTAAGAAAAACCCTACCAGTTAACTTCATCCCATAAACCAATGCATTGGAAAGATATAATGGGTTCACAAACCCTTGGTTTATCACAGAACTACCTATACTCATAAAAAATTTGCAATAACCATAACATAATCATAACACATAAATCATGAATAAAAAAATAACTTTTCCACTTTGAAATCACTTTTCATTTTTACAAAGTCACACACTCAAAAATGATAACACTTTATTTCTAAATAAAATTGTAAACTTGTAAATTAAGAATCAAAACATTAAATAATCATTAATTGGGAAAAAATTCATGTTTTATATTTTAAAAAACATTCCATTTGGATTTTGTAAAAATAATTGAAAAAGTAAATTTAAAAGATGTTTTTTAAAAGAAAGTCGCTTACCTTGAGTCTGACTCATCACGTACAATATTTATATTCATGAATAATAAACTGAGGTTAATTATTTACTTTCTTTAGAACCTTTTTAAAGTTTATTATTATTTTTATATCACTTATTATCATGTTATAACAACAACTTAATTATTTAAGTTAATGTCAGGCATTTTGACGATATTCGGTATTTGAGTCCAAAATGAATTTGGTATGATGTCAATAGTCAAGGTAAGATTAGTCTATAATCTAAATAATAATTTTCAATAAATAATAATCACTATTATACATGAATTATACTTTTAAATCAAACCATTTATTTATGTTTATGAAAATTGAACTACATTGTAATTATGGAAACAATAGGTCGTACGTACGCATGAGTAATGTTTCCATTATTCAATAATAATTATCAAAGATGGTAATTATTATTTAATATTTCAATAGTTATCATAAAATAATTAATATAATATTAATAATTTAAATATTCTTATAAATATCATCCATGTGTTGGGTGATGAAAAACGAATCGCATTGCTTCGTGGAGGTGATAGTTCACACGTACGTAGGAACGACGTTATCATTTTTATATGCATTAAAAGCTATGAATGTAAATGATAAATTATTATTTAATAATTAAAAATATATCATTAATATAATATATAAACATTAATTCTATAATTATAACCATTCTTTAGAGATGGTGATGGAAAATGAATTATATTTTTCGTGAGGTAGTAGTCTACCGTACACACGAATGAATAATTCATTTCCCATTTGATGAAATTGGAGATGGATTTAGGTTATTATATTAACATAATAAAATCTCAGTATATTGAGGATACTTTAGTTATTATTTCATCATGGTTGAATAATATTTGAAGTGGAAGATGAAATAAAATAGAAATACTTGATTAAAACAATACCTCTTCTTCAGACGATCTCCTTTTCTTAACACCTCAAGACCACTAATGGTAGTGTTCTGTCTAAAATAAGAGCTACAGAATGTGGAGAGTGATTCAAGGAAGTGATATGGATATATATTGTGTAAAAAAATATGTTTTTAGGTGTTAATAAAATATAATAAGGGGTGGTCTTTTATAAGAGAGGAGAGGGACACTCTTGGAAATAATTAAAATATTAAATTAATAAAAATTAATTTTTTACTCAAAATGGATCCAAAGTGAGTTATTTAGAATCTAGGATAATGATGTGTCTAAATACATTTATCAAATAAAAATATGACATGTTTTGATTATTTTTTAATTATTATCTTTTTGGTTTAACCCTTATTTAACCCTTTTAACTCTTACCATGATATCATGTAATTTACACTTTAAGGGTTAATGTAATTACTATAAAATGCCAAACGAAAAATAAATGAGTCATTTATAAAATTTTAAGCCTTATCTAAATAATTTGTCCAAATTTTATATTTTTATAAATTTTATATCATTTAATAAAATATAAGTACTCGCGACTACTACGGTGTCTTGTCGCCGCTACAGTGCCCAATGTTGCTACAGTGCCTCCACTGTTATGGTACTACTATATTAATGATACAGTACCTTATCTCAATGGGTTTTTAACCCCCATTTTTTATTTAGGATTACGAGGTGCTTACCACTAAGCCAAACCCCTACTACAAGGGTTTTTAAAGTGAAAACGTTCAAAAGATTGAAATGTTTTTATATCCAAATTCAATGTAAAATTGTTTCCAATGAACTAAATTGGATTAAATGATAAAAAATTAATCTAATTTTTCTTTAACACCAATCAAAATTATAATTTATCACTGTAAATTATTTAGATGAAAAAGTTGTTTTCAATTAAAAAGTAGTATTTTTCACAATTCATCAACATATGAAACTTATCAAAAAAAATACCAAAAATTTAACCAAATTAAATATTGATTTAAATATTTAAAATAATAATTTTATTTTATCAAATTTTATTTATAAAATTATCAAAAATTAGATTTAAAAAAAGTGCATCATCAAAAGACAGTAAAACTCCTTTTTAGAAAAATAATTCTTTTATACGTAAAACTTGATTTGTTCTTACATCATGTCTACAAAATATATAAGATGAATTTTAAACATTATATTTAATATATTATATTTATATTTCACTAATATAATCCAACAATACTGATTTTGTTTATTTATAATTATAAAACACACTTGTGCACATTTAAATAGTTTTTAAGAAAAACATTTCCTTTTATTTTAAAAAGGGTTTTACATTTATTTATAATTATATGGTCAAAGAATTATATATAAATTTTTAAATAATATTTCCATAATTTAGTTAATATTGTTCATTACCTTCATTCTAACAGCTAGGCTATAATGTTAACATTTAAATATTAATATTCAGTTGTTCCCTTAATCTCGATGTGGTGTATCATGTATGTTATCGATCATAATAATTATTTTCTTAAAACTCAGGATGTGACATTTTTCACTCCCCTTTTGGAAGTTGAATCCTAAAAATGTTGAATTTGGGATCGGTAACTAAGGTTTGACTTTTGAAAATACCTTTATTGAAATCTCACATCATAAAAATGATTAACAAAACTGCCACTTTAAAAGAAAGAAAGGGAAGTATGAAGGTCACCTGATAAAACGAATACTAGGGTTCCATATAGGAAAAAATTTATATGGAAGAGAAAACTAAATATAAATATCTCATGGATAGTGATAGAGAACATGGCCATGATAAAGTTAAAAATCACAAAACCCTAAATTTGTGGTGGGCTAAATGGACATTGATTCCTTAGTAATAAAAGTAAACGAATAACATTTTTGTTTTAATATCATTTTAATATAATTGAAAATTTTATTTAGTTGCTAGAATAATATCATAAAGAAATATATTTACTTGAAAATTTGAGTTTCACCTTTAAAATATTTTCACCATAAACTCATTTTTTCTCCAAACGATGAGTATTCAAGTTGATTTTTTCACACCTGAAGCACTAGAATCAACTTCTAGAGAATACCATAATCCAAAAAAAAATCTATTCCTACTATATTTAGTCATTAACGAGACCAAAATTTCTAGGATAAGATAATATAATTCCCCAAAAATAATAAACCTTTATATGAAAAAAAACTACTTCGATCTCTAAAATTAAACAGTGACACCCAAAGGTCAACATAGATCATTAAACAAATTTCAATCCTTAAAATTACTCAAAAATATTATAGACTAATATTGAAACCCAAAAATAAAAAGGATTTTATCACATAATCTTCAAAATAACATCAATAATTGTTAATGTCTCATAAAAAAAATTAATTTCTTAAATCATATAATTTCCAAGACATGTTAATCATTTCCATAAATAACCTGAATCACCATCAATCCACAATAAAATAAAATATTCTTCCAAAATATAATTTTAACCTTTTTTACTCAATAAAATCCCATAATATTCTATTTACCTTAATCATATAAAGTACCCAAAATAGTAAACATCTTCCAAAATAACATTAATCACTTAATCACCAAATCATTTTCCAATCCCAAGGCTACCTATTTGATAAAAAATATGTTCTCAAAATAAAATTATTTTTTATCAATAAAATATTTTAACTAAAAATAAAAATTCATAAAAAATAGTACTTCACATAGGCTAGTGATATGAAATGCACCCTTATGGCCCTTCAGCTGTGGGTTTGATTCTTATAGCCTTGCTAGACGTGAATGGTTGTCACCCATCCAGTGGGTTTTCCTTTTTCTAAAACTATATAATTATTATATAATTCAAAGAAAAATAAATTCATCTTTAGATATAAAATTTTTACCTTAAATTTTATATCATACCTTTAATTTTTCATCCCAAAATTTAATTACCCATAATTATCTTGAAAATAAATTTCTTTTAAAATACCATCAATCACCTTAAAATTTTATAACATAAATCCTCAAAAGTTTTTCTAAGACACTAAAATTATGATAAAACATAAATTTATAAACCCATGATGATATACATATCTCTTAAGAAAACATCCTAATATCCAAATTTTCCTAAACCATCTTTTGATAAAAACTATAAGCACCCAGCTTTAAACATTACAAAATCTTGAGTTTTATTAAAGAATTTAATTTCTTTCACATTGAGGATATTTTTAGGTTTATAGTTTTAGAGAATTAAGCCATAATACATACATTAAATCCCAATATCATACAAAGTGGATACTACTAAAACAATATACATTTTTCCAAAATATAAATTTTTAAAATAAAACATGATTTATTTTTCATGAATATTATTTATAAATTTCCAATTGATGTTCTCCTTTCCATTAAACATCCTTATACCCTATGAAAAACATTTTAATACTTGGTATTAGAGAAAAAATCTCAATAAGGGATGTAAAAAGAAATAAATATATTTTTAGTCCATGAATACTTATAAATCCATGAAAATATTTTTACAAATTTATAATTTTCACCCATAAAACATAATCTCTTTAGCTTACCTCATGAAATAATAAGTTTCATGTAAAACTCCATAGAAAACATAAATCATAAAGGTAAATTTTGGAATCAGTTCCATATCACTCTTACATTTATTTTTTCTCTCATGGATACATAGAGAGTATAATTCATGGTTACAATTGGAATACCCACCATAGTATATTCCCTTAATATCTTAGGAAAAACCCTACTGGTTAACTCTATCTCGTTACATAATGCATTGGAGAGATATAACAGGATAACTTGCCCTCAGTTTATCCTAGAACCACCTATACTCATAAACAATTCCCAAGAACTATAACACAATCATAACATAAAAATCATGAATAAAAGAAAAATAACTTTTCCACTTTGAAATCACTTTTCATTTTTAAAAATTCACACACTCATAAATAAAAACACTTTATTTGTAAATAAAATTGAAAACATGTAAAGGATGAATAAAAAAACTTAAAGAAACATGGAAGAAGTAAATTATGTAAATGTCCTATATGTTAAAAAAACATTCCTTTTGGATTTTGTAAAAATAGTTTAAAGAGTAAATTTAAACAGGTTTTGTTTAAAAGAAATTCTCTTACCTAGAGTTTGACTCGTCATATGAAATATTTATAATCATGAATACTAAACTTAGGTTAATTATTTAATTTATTGATAAACTTTTTAAATTTTATTATTCCTTTTATATCACTTATTAACATGTAATAACAATTTCTTAATTATTTAAGTTCATGTCGGACATTTTGACGATATTCTGTATTTGAGTCCAAAATGAATTTGGTATAATGTCAATAATCAAACTGTCATTAGTCCATAATCTTCAGAAAAATATTCATGAAATAATAATCACTTCTATACATGAATTATAATTTTAAATAAAACCATTTAAATATGGTTATTAGAAATGAACTATATTATAATCATGCAGAAAGTGGGTCGTACATACGCATGAATAACGTTTATAATTTTTAATGACTATTATAGAAAGAAGGTAATTATTATTTTATCTTTTTAAAATGATCATAGTACCATAAATATATTATTATTAATTTAAATATTCTTATATATATCATCCATGTTATGTGGTGATGAAAAATTAATCACATCGCTTCGTGGAGGTGATAGTTCACACGTATGCACGAACGGCGTTATCATTTTTATGTGTACGAAAAGGTAAGAACATAAATAATATATTATTCTTTCATAAGGATAAATATTTCATTAATATAATATATAAACATTAATTCCATCATTTTAACAAATATTTAGAGGTGGTTATGGAAGAAGAATTCTATCAGTTCGTGAGGTGGTAGTCCATCGTACACACGAAAGAATAATTTATTTCCCATTTGATGAAATTGGAGATGGATTTAGGAGTTGATATTAATATAATAACATATAATTATATTGAGGATATTGGAGTTATTATTTCATCATGTTTTAATAATATTTTTAGAATTTTTAATAATAAATAAAAATAGAAATACTTAATTAAAACAATACCCCTTTTTCAGATGATCTCCTTTCCTTAACACCCTAAGACCACTAATGGTAGTGTTCTACCTAAACTAAGAACTCTAAACTTTGGGGAGGGATTAAAGGAAGCTATTTTTGTAGATATTGATTGAACCAAATAAGTTTTTAATTGTGAATAAAATATAATAATGGGTTCTCTTTTATAAGAGAGGAGAGGGGCACTCTTGGAATTCATCAAAATATTAAATTAATATAAATTAATTTTCAATTAAAATGGATCAAAAGTGAATTATTTAGATTCTAGGATTAGTATGGGTATAAATTCATTCATACAAGGAAAATTTGACATGTTTTGATTATTTTTTAATCCTTATATTTTTTTAACCATTATTAACCATTTTACCTCTTACCGTGATATCCTATAATTTACACTTTTAGTGTTAATATAATTACAATAAAATGAAAAAAAAATGAGTAATTGATGTAATTTTAAGCATTATCCTAATTTTTTGGAAAACAATTAGATTTTTATCAATTTTATATCATTTAATAAAATATTATTTATTTTAAAATATCATTAATGTCAATTTTGACACTATTCATCACTTGAATTTTTAAAAATATCATAAAAACATGATATATATAGAAAAAGTATTTTAACACATCTACAACATTTCAAATTTATATATAAAATTATTTTATGACATTAATTATCTCAAATTATATTTATTTTAATATTTTAAATATAATTTATTTGATATTTCCTTTAATTAAAAAGTTATTGCATCATTATTGTGTAAGCCTTTAATTTAATTATTTCTTCCCTAAAAATTAAAAAAATTATAATTATAAATATAAACATTTTAGATATCAAAATAATATTTATTGTTTAATATAACCCCTATATAACCCCATATTAAAAATATTTCACTTGTTAAAAACAAAAGTATGACAAATTTGACTTTTCTTTAAATAAAATACAATAAATGGCCTAAAGTCATCCAAGTGGTTCCAAGTGAACCTAAAACTTTCCCAATAATGATTTTGGTCTAAAATAACTTATCTAATGATATTTGGACAATTTTTAGGGTAATTTTATAATATTTATAATATTATTTTTACCTTTGATTGTCTGATTTACCCTTATCTATAACACCCCAATCTTCTACGGTACGCTTCTCTTTGAATAATGTGATAGCGTGTGTTGTATGCAACATCGAGTTCTAACACACCACAACCAATCAAACTAGTCGTTATGAAATGTAATACCCACTTTTTGAAATTTTATAAATTTTATCTTTCAAAATGGACTTCATTTTTTGATTCGGAATATCGAAATTAGCCTAGGGTGAATTTTTGGTATTTTTCTGATAACTTTCAATTTTTGATGAATAGTGAAAAACACTGAGTTATTGGTTAAAATCGACTTTTTATTTAAATAATTATTTATTTTATTAAATTTTAATTAAGGTCAAAATAGATACATAATACCTATATAAGTTCAATGTAATTCATTGGAGTTAGTTTAGAATAATTTTAGATATATAAAAATTTTATTGAACTTTTCACCATCTTTTACCAACCTCCTAGGAGAGTTTGGAAATTCACATAAAACTTAATTTTACCGCTTCTGTGAGTGGAATTTATAAAATTTGAGAGACACGGTTAATATCAAGGAGTAAAATGTGGTTCAATAAGATGAAAATAATTTTTGGTGAATAGTAACTTTTTACTTTTATTTACCACGGTTAAAAGTAAATAGGGTAATTAAGGGTAAAAATGATATTAATATTATCCTAAAACATGTCATAATTCTATTGGACAAGTGTAACTTGACCAAAAAAAACCTTAGGATTAAAATATTATCATTTAGGTCCACTTGGATTAGATTAGGACATTTATTATTATTTAATTCAAAGAAGTGTTAAAAGAGTTAAAATCAAAGTTTAATTACTAAAACATTTTTAATATAGGGTTATACATAAGATAAATTCGATTGTAAATATTAATTAGAAATATACAAAGATTTCCTACATAATGGTATTTTATTTATAATTTTTAGACATTAAATAATTTAATTTATTTATGACACAATGGTGATGTAGTAATTACCTAATTAGTGAAATATTAAAATAATTGATATTATAAATATCCAAATAAATGTAATTTGGGACTTTTTATGAATTACACTAATTTTCTAGGTTAATATGACATGTTAGTATTTATTTAATTAACTTTTTTTGAAGTAATCATTCTGTTATGATTTTCAAAAAAATCAATTTTCCAAATAGTGTCAAAATTGACAAAAAAGAGTTTTTAAAACAAATATTATATTATTAATTTATATTCAATTCCTAAAAATATGTGTTTCGGCCAAGAGACTTATATAATGATAGGTGTATCATTAATGGAACACTTGGGGGTCTCTTGGAGGTATATAGTAAGTTTATTAACTATATAATATAAAAATAAAAAGTGACATGGTAAGTGTCAAATTAATTAAGTAAGAGTTAAAACTAAAAGATAAGGTTTATATAATGACCCAAACCTGTCTAAATTCTATTGGTTGAGTGGTTTTAGACCCATACCCACTTTAACCTTTAAATAATCTACTTTTGAGCCATTAGAAACCGAATATGAATTTATTATAAAATAATATTTCTAGCTTTTCCAAAGGTGCCCCTCACCCCTCTTATAAAAGGACACTTCCCCTTATAACTAATTCACACATTCAAAGCCTTTTGGCTCTGCCAACCCATACCCAAATAATCTCTAAAATTTCCTCAATTAAACCTAGAGGCCTTAGTTTGTTCATAAATCCAACCTAAAGATCCCTTTTGATCAAATCAAAAGGAAGAACCCGAAGAAGAGGTAATGTTTTCACCACCCTTTTTCAAATTCATTTCTTCTTTAACTTCTTATTTATTTGTTATTACCATTATAAAATAATAAATACAGTATATCCTATATAATTTGATATTATTATAAATATGGTACAACCATATTCAGTATTCTATCCATCCTTTGAATGACATGTCACCATACGTGCGTACGTACGGCTTACCGCCCCCACGTCGTGGAGTAATTGTTATTCAATAAATTATTATTTGGATGGGTATAATAATGATGTGTAATTAATGTAAATAATAAATATAACATGATAATGATTCTTTATATATTATATACCATCCAATTATATATTATTTTAATATCAAAATAATGATATTGTCGCTCGTGCGTACGTACGGACTACCGTCTCCACGAACGTGATGAGATTCATTCTCCATCGTATCCATTCAAGTATAATTCTCATTTTATGATTAAAAATAATGTTTAAGGACTTGATATAATTCTGGATATGAATAAGATACAACCTATCCATAACAAACACGGCTTATGTAACAAAACATATAAAAGAAAACGAGTAAGTTAACACCAGAAACGACGATAATTCTAAGATATTATTAACAAAGCAATGTTAAAAGATCATATAGGATATCATATTAATGTATATGATTCTTGTATAATTTAATAACAATTATTTCACCATTATACAGGAGGTTAACCTACCCTAAACCAATGAAAAGTACAAGGTAAGGGTTCATTTCTCAATCTCTTCATTATCCGAGGTTGTTTATATGTAATAATCTACTGGGAATTATTTATCATCCACATCCATGTTTCTTAAAAATGTATTTCAAAACATTTTTTCTATTTACAAGAATATGGTTTAAAGTCATTTATACCCTTGTTTGAATTTTTATAAGAGGTTTATAAAGGAATATTTCCGTCATTTTCCAAACAAGGTGTTTTTTAACCTTTTCGACAGAATTAAGGTAAGAATGTTTTTTTAACTTATAAGGCGGGTGCGGCTATTTTCCACCGTTATAAAATCTTCGAATCTTCCCTTACAAGATTATAAGAAAATTTTAAAAGTAAATGTTTTATTTTATAATTATGTGACTCTTAAATGATTTCAAAATAGGAAGAGATATTTCTCTAAAAAGAGTTTTGATTTCATCTATGTCAACATCCTTTGATGGATTTTAAGTTTATTTGGAGTTGATTTATTATGATACAAAACTTTCATATTGTATTGATGGTTTTGTGATATGTTTGACTGTGGATGTGTTATTTTTATACCATTCATGGTTTATTAAAAAAGTATTGACATTTTTTATGCTAGTTTTAATACGAATGTTTATGTTATGTTTAAACCTGCTCATATGAGGAATGAATTGGACTTAATAAGTGACGGGTGGAGCCCGCTATAGCTCCTCGATGCATCGGTAGGTCTCATGAGACAAACTAGCGTCTTGGCACAAGGCCTTGACAAAATATTATTTGTAGTCTTGGCATGAGTACTTGGCTATGTGGTTATGATAGTCTGGCATTATGAATTCCATCATTATGAAAGTGGTTATTGATATTTCATGTGATTATTCGATTAGTAGAATATCCATGTGAATAAGTAAATGGAATTATTTCATTTTATTTTTTCCATACTTTGTTGAAGTTCAAGTTTAAAAGGCTTTTGTTTTAGTTATACATTGCCTTAAATGTTTATTCTTATTTATGAAAGTTTCCACTATATTGTTATCCTTACTGGGCATTTAAGCTCACCCATTTTCTATGTTTTATTTTTCCCAGGATGTGAAGAAGTATTTTATGAATGACCTGTAGGGATAGTTTGAGGGGATAAGAGTGTGGACTGTGGAGACTATATTGTTGTAGTTTTTATTTTATGATGTAATGTAAACTTTATTAATGTATCTAGTTATTCCAAGGCTACTAAACTAATCGATATTTCGAGATTTGATCTTTCTTTTGATCATGCCAATGTTATGTAATAAAGCACCGACTCTGGGTAACTGGGGTCGGGGCATTACATTAACCATGGTAAAAAAAATTACTAAAATTATTGTTAATATTAAAAAAAAAATGGAACTATTTACTAAACCTGGACCATATTATTATAAATATTAAACCCATTTTTCCAAATTCAAAACATAGAAGTGGCTAAAATTAATTCAAATTTAATCATGATGATAAATTGAGAAAACGGGTTTTTAAAGAGAAAACGTTCAAAATATTGAAATGTTTTTATATCCAAATTCAATTGGAAATTCATTCCAATGACATACATTGGATTAAATTATAAATAATTTATCTAATTATACTTTAAAACTAATCAAAATTATAATTTAACACTAAAAATATTTAGATGAAAAAGTTGTTTTCAATTAAAATGCAGTATTTTTCACTATTCTTCAAAAAATGAAACTTATCATAAAAATAACAAAAAATTAACCAAATTAAATTTTGATATTACTATTTAAAATAAAAATTTATTTTTTTCAAATATAATTTATAAAATTATCCAAAATTATATTTAAAATAATTCCATCCTCAAAAGGTGGAAAACTGCCTTTTTAAAAGAATACTTTTTTTATGCGCAAAACTGGATTTCTTCTTACATCATGTCTAGAAAAAAATAAGACAAATTTTAAACATTATATTTAATATTATATATATATATATATATATATATATTTAATATAATCCAATAAGATTTATTTTGTTTATTTATTGGTATAAAACACACTTTTACACATTCAAATAGTTTTTTAAGAAAAACATTTCCTTTTATTTTAAAAAGGCTTTTACATTCATTTATAATTAATTGGTCAAATAGTTATATATATTTGTGTAAAAAATATTTTTATAATTCAGTTAATATTTTATATTCCCTCCATTATAACGTCTAGGTTATAATGGTAACATTTAAATATTAATATTCAGTTGTTTGCTTAAGTTCGATGTGGCGTATCATGTACGCTATTGTTCATAATATTTATTTTTTAAAAAACTCAGGATGTTACATTCTCTACACCTTTTGGAAATTTCATCCTCACAATTTTAAATTTGGGATCGGTAACTAAGGTTTGACTTTTTAAAATACCTTTATTGAAATCTCACATCGGAAAAAGTATTAACAAAAGTTCCACTTTAAAAGAAAGAAAGGGAAGTACGAAAGTCACCTAAGATAACACATACTAGGGTTACATGTAGGAAAACATTGATATGTAATTTAAAACTAACTATAAATTTTTCATGGAGAGTGATATATAACATGGTTGTGATAAATTTAACAATAAAAAAACTATAAATTTTTTATGGGTTAAAAGGTCATTGATTTCTTAGTAAGGAAAGTAAATGAATAATATTTTTTTAATATCATTTTTTAGAGTTAAGGAATTAATTTACTTACTAGAATAAGATCATAAATAAATATACTTACTTGAAAAGTTGAGTTTCATCCTTTAATCATTTTCCACCATAAACTCATCTTTTCTCCAAAGGATGAGTATTCAAGATGGGATTTTCAAACCTGAAGTACTGGAATCAACTTATAGAGAATCACATAATCCATGAAAAAAAAATCGATTCCTCAGGTATTTAGGCATTAAAACCCAAAATGGTTAGGATAATATAATACAATTACCCAAAAATAATAAACCTTTATATGAATAAAAACTACTTCAATATCAAAAAATCAACAATGGCACCCAAAAGTCAACATAGATCATTCAAAAAATAACTATCCTTAAAATTAATCAAAAATATTATAGATTAAGATTGAAACCTAAAAAAAGAAGTATTTTTTGAAATATTCTTCCAAATAAAATCAATCACTCTTAATGCCTTATACCAAAAATTTAATTTCCTAAATCACATAAACTCCAAGATATGCTAATCATTTCCAAAAATAACTTGAATCACCATAAATCCACAATAAAATCATATATTCTTCCAAAATATAATTTCAACCTTTTTCCTCAAAAATATCCCTTAATATTATACTTAACTTAATCATATAAAGTTCATAAAGTAGTAAACATATTCTGAAATAACATTAATCACTTAATCACCAGATTATTTTCTAATCCCAAGGTTCTTTATTTGATAAAAAAATATGTTCTAAAAATGAACTTATTCTTCATCCATAAATTTTTTTAACTAAAAATAAAAATTCATACTAATTGGTACTTCTTGTAGGCTAGTGGTAGGTGATTCTCCCTTGTCATCCTTCAGTTTTATATTCGATTCTCACCGCCTTGTCAAACGTAATGGGTTATCACCCATCCTGCGTGTTGTGATTTTTCTACAACTATATAATTATTATATAATTCATAAAAAAATAAATTCATCTTTAGAGATAGATTTTTTACCTCAAATGTTATCTCATACACTTTTCATCCAAAGATGTAATAACCCACAATTATCAAGAAAATAAATGTCTCCAAAAATACCGTTAATCGCCTTAAAATTTTATAACATAGAGCCTCAAAAGGTCTTCTAAGACACTAAACTTATGATTGACCTTAAAATTATAAACCCATGATTATATTTATATCTCTTAAGAAAACAACTTAATATCCAAAGTTTTCTAAACCATATTTTGATACCAATTGTAAGGACCTAGCCTTAAACATTACAAAATCTTCAGTTTTAGTCAAGAATTTAATTTCTTTCACATTTAGGATCTTTTCATGTTTATATTTTTAGATAATTATGCCATCATTAATAAATAACATCCCAAAATCATAAAAATTATATACTATTAAAATAGTATCCATCTTTTCTAAAATATAAAACTTTTAAAATAAAACATGATTTCTTTTTCATGAAAAATCTTTATAACTTCCAACTTAACTTCCTCCTTTATCATACCCATCATTATACCCTATGAAAAACATTTTAATAATTGGGATGATCACAAAAATTTTAGTAAGGTACATAAAAAATAAATAAAGAAGCCATTAGTTTGTGAATACTTATAAACTCATGATAACATTTTCACAAAGTTATACTTTTTACTCAATAAACATAATCTCTTTAGCTCACCTCATGAAATCATAAGTTTCCTATAAAAATTAATAGCAAACATAAATCATAATGGTAAATTGTGGAATAAGTTCCATATCACTCTTATATTTATTGTATCTCTCATAGCTACATAGGGAGTAACCTTCACGGTTACATTTGGAATACCCACCATTGTATATCCCCTTAATATTTTAGAAAAAACTCAGTTGGTTAACTCCATATCATTACCTAATGCATTGGTGAGATATAACATGCTCACCCACCCTTTTTTTATAAATAACCCACCCATACTCATAAATAATTCCTAATAACCATAACATAATCATAACAAATAAATCATGAATAAAACAAAAATAACTTTTCCACTTTGAAATCACTTTTTATTTTTACAGAGTTGTGTACTCCTAATTGAAAACACTTTATTTGTAAATAAAATTGTAAACTTGTAAAGGAAGAATAAAACCATTAAATAAACATGTAATCAGGAAAAAAATCATGTCGTATATGTTAAAAGGCATTGATTTTAGATTTTGTTAAAATAGTGAAAGAGTAAATTTAAAAGAGGTTTTTTAAAAAGAAAGTCCCTTACCTGAGTCCAACTTGTCACGTACAATCATTATCTACCAGAATAATAAAACTAGGTTAATTATTAACTTTCTTGAGAAATTTTTTAAAGTTTATTATTCCTTTTATTTCACTTATTTTCATGTTATAACAATTAGTTAATTATTTAAGTTCATGTTGGACATTTTGATGATATTTGGTATTTGAGTCCAAAATGAATTTGGTATGATGTCAATAGTCAAAGTGGAATTATTACATCATATAAAAAATAATATTAATTACATAATAATAACTTTCATAAATTAACTATAATTTTAAATAAAACCATTTAATTATGGTTATGAAAAATGAAATAGGTTATAATTATGGATATGGTAGGTCATACCTACACATGAGTAACGTTTCCATTTTTCAATGATCACTATAAAAAGAAATTAATTATTATTTTATAATTAAAATATGATCATAATATCATATTAATAATTTAAATATTCTTATATATATCATCCATGTGATGTTGGGATGAGAAAGTAATCATATCGCTTCATGGAGGTGATAGTTCACATGTACGTACGAATGATGTTATCATTTTTATGTGAATGGAAAGGTAAGAACGTAAATGATATATTATTTTTTTCATAATGATAAATATGTCATGAATGTAACATATAAACATTAATTTCATCATTATAACCAGTATTGAGATATATTCATGGAAAAAAATTATATTGGTTCGCGAGGTGGTAGTTCATCGCACACACGAACGAATAATTCATTTCCCATTTTATGAAATTGGAGATGGATTTAGGTGATGATATTGACATAATAACATATAAGTATACTGATTATAAATATTTATTATTTCATAATTATTGAATAAGATTTGAAGGAAGTGTAGGAAGAAATAAAATAGAAATACTTAATTAAAACAATACCTCTTCTTCAGATGATCTCCTTTCATTAACGCCTTAAGACTGCTAATGGTGGTGTTATGCCTAAAATTAGAGCTCTAGAATGTGGGGATGGATTCTAGGAAGGGATTTTGATATATATTTTCTGAACCAAATAGGTTTTTAGGTGTGAAGAAAAGAGAAGAAGGGGTTTCCTTTTATAAGAGAGGAGAGGGATACTCTTGGAATTCTTCAAAATATTAAATTAATGTAAATTAATTTTCTATTCAAAATAGATCCAAAGTGAGTTATTTTGAATATATGATGAGTATGGGTATAATTCCATTCATCCAGTTATAATTTTAAAAGTTTTTTATTTTTTTTAATCCTTATCTTTTTGTTTCAACCCTTATTTAACCTGTTTAACTCTTATTGTGATATCATATAATTTATACTTTGAGGGTTAATATAATTACTATAAAATACCTAATGATCATTAAATGAGTAATTTATGACATTTTAATCATTATACAATTAATTTTTCTGAATATTATATTTTAATAAATTTTATATAATTTAATAAAATATTATTTATTTTAAAATATCATTAATGTCAATTTTTACACTATTCATCACTTGTCATTTTAAAAATATCACAAAAATGTGATATCATAGAACCAACTCTTTTAACACATAACTAAAATTTCAAAGTCATTTATAAAGATTTTTTATGACATTAATTGTCTCAAATTATATTTATTATAATATTTTTAATATAATTTATTTGATATTTTCTTTAATTGATCAATTATTGCATCATCATTGTGCAAGCCTTTGATTTAATTATTTATTCTCTAGAAATTTAAAAAATATCATAGTAAAGATAAAAATTTAATCTTTAAAAACACTTTTTATAGTCGAAGATATGTCCTATATAACCCCATATTAAAAATATTTCACCTGTCAAAAACAAAAGTATGACAAAAATGACTTTTTTTAATAAAATACTATAAATGGATTAAATTCATCCAAGTGGCTCCAAGTTCTCCTAAAATAATCCCAATGATGATTTTGGACTATAATCACACATAAAATAAAATAAGTAAAATTTTTAGGATAATTTTCTAATATTTATAATAATATTTTTATCCTTAATTATCTGATTTACCCTTAATCGTGGTAATAAAAAATTACTAAAATTACTATTCATATTGTCCAAAAATAAAATAGGTCTATTTAATAAATTTTGAAATTCTAATTACAAATATGAAATCCATTTATTTAAATTAAAAACACATAATTGAGAAAAATAAATTTAAAATTAATCTTGATGACGGAATGAGAAAACAGGTTTTTTAAGTGAAAACGTTCAAAAGATAGAAATGTTTTTATATCCAAATTCAATGTGAAATTGATTATAATTACATAAATGGGATTAAATGATAAATATTTTATATAATTATACTTTAAAACCAATCAAAATTATAATTTAACACTACAAATTGTTTTTAATAAAAAGTTGTTTTCAATTAAAATGTTGTATTTCCACTATTCATCAAAAAATAAAACTTATTAGAAAAATACCAAAAATTTAACCAAAGTAAATTTTGATATTAATCTTTCAAATAAGGAGTTTATTTTTTCAAATAAAATTTATAAAAGTGTCAAAAACTAGATTTAAAACAAGTGCGCCATTAAAAGGTGGCAAAACTGCCTTTTTAGAAAAATATTTCTTTTATGCATAAAATTGGATTTGTTCTTACATCTTGTCTAGAAAACATATAATATGAATTATAGACATTATATTGAATATATTATCTATATATATATTATTAATATAATCCAACAATAGTGGTTTTTTTATTTATTGGTATAAAACACACTTGTGCATATTTTAATAGTTTTTTAGAAAAAGAATTCATTTTATTTTAAAAAGGGTTTTACATTCATTTATAATTAATTGTTCAAATAATTATTTATACATGTGTAAACCATTTTTTCATAATTCAGTTAATATTATTCATTCTCTCCATTCTAACGACTAGGTTATAACAATGACATTTAAGTATTAATATCTAGTTATTCGCTTAAGATCAATCTGGCTTGTCATATACGCTATCAATCATAATATTTCTTTTTTTTTAACCTAGGATGTTATATAAAATCTCAGGATGTTACAATAAGTGTGTGCAAGGTTCTAAAATGATGTTTATTACTCTCCAGGGACCAAAGTGTAATTTTGGAGAGTATAACCTAAGTATAAAAGGTGATTTTAGCCTATTGAATAGTGAGTTCCATTATTAGTATGAATTTAGAGAGATAATATCTCCTCTCCGCTCCTACAAAAATCTTAGAGAGATATTTCAGAGAAAGGACAAGGTCGTATTGATCTTGTCTTCTCAATCGAGTATGTGTTCTTCATGCGGTTCAAGGGGCATCGTAAAGCTCTTTCATTTATTTTTCTAGAACCCAAAAATCATAGATCATAAATCCAGGAGTTTTGGTGCATGTGTTGATAATCTAAAGGATGCCTATCTTGGCACCTTTGAGCCAGAATGCACCGACGGTGAGAGAATCAAATCGATAATTTAAACGAAGAAGTTATCATTTACTATTTCATTTGTTTTTATTTTTTGTGCCTAAATTGAATTTTACACAATCCTTTAATAAATTCAGGTAAGGGGTTTTGTGGATTTAGTGTTTTCAACATGAATCTGAACCCAAAATTTTAAATTGTGTATTTTTTTCACGCTTCTGTTGTGCCTCGGGTTCCTTCACTTCATAAAGCATGAAATATTTTAAAAGGTATTTATTTGGTAAGAATGTAAACAATGAAATAATTCCACACAATATAATCAAAGGGAATAATGTACCCAAATTATATGAATAAGTTCGCGAGAATGATCATAACGCAATGAATGAAAATTGAGTTACCAAAAACTCTTAAGACTGGGGTAACACTTGAGTCAAAATCCATTTTAAGAAAATAAATTGATTTAGATTAGTGTATCCCATGAATTAAAAAGAAAAAAAGTATAAAACATTCATGGGATAGTAAATCAATAGAACGTAATATAAAATAAACATTATGTATAACTTTTAACATGTCTCAAAGAATCATAATTGAGACCAAGAAAACTTTTACCTTGTTTCCCTGCTTAGTCGAATTCACTCTAACCACATGTTAAAAAACATAACTATCTTAATATTCTATTTTAAAACCTTATTAATGTTCATAAAATTTTATAAACTTCATTTATAATTATTCTTTACATGTATATTAGTTAGTTGTTATCTATTTTCAATATCGGGTGTGAGTAATCTTAATCGTTTTGATCTTGTTTGATAATAATGGTGTTATTCATTCTTCTCCAAAAGTTCATAATTACTAGATCATAAAAGGTACTAGAATTTATGTTTTATAATTATTCATAATTTTATAATTTCATTTCATAAGTATTTTAGTTATTATTAGTGATGACGAAGTCAATAGATAGATGGTTTTGATAATTTATAACGAATGAATGGTGTTGTATTGATTAATGAGTTAAATGGATATATTATCATTGTAGAACCAAAAAAAATTATTTACTTATTAATATCCAATATTAAGTTTTAAAAATCATCCTTGATAGAAATTTATAGCATTGTTCTTGTCTATGGTTAAACTGGCCCAACAAGAACATGTTACAATCTATGTGTGAGTATGGCGATAAAAGATGTTATTTTGTTATAATATCATTATCAAAAAATTATAATGAAATTATTTAGATGTTGTTAAGGTGATGAATCAGTATTGGGAAGAGTTATAAGAACAAGTTAAAAGAAAAATAAGTTGTCTCTTATAAATAAATCATTTTCCCTCCTAGTATGTTGGTTTTAGGCGGTTAGTTTTACAATGATCAATTATTGAAAATATTACTTAAAGAGAGTCTAATTTATATTTATAGAATTTAAATCATGACATAAATAACATATATATTCACTAAACCCATTTCTATAACCATCATTGGTAGTGATGAAAAACACAATGTGTCATTCATGAAAGCGGTAGTCCGCACACACAAGAACAATGTTTTCATTTTTCTGATTGAATGAGAGGGAAATGGATGATGGTTATAACATCAATATAATAAAATATTATTATATTATTTATAATGATGTCATTATATAAATATGGTTAGAATGGGTTTCGAGGAGGCTATTGGAGTTGGTGTCCCAAATCCAACTGTGTGTACTTTGGATTGCATGTATATTCAAAGAATTGAATATTAATTAAAATATCTTTTTACATATCAATCATAAACTACAAAAAACAATAGATTAGTGACGGTTTTTTAGAGGGGGTTCTATACAAACCTCTCTAAATTCATTTTAAAGGGGGTTATGCACAACCCCCTCTAATCATCTAATTTAGAGGGGGTTCACAACCCCCTCTAATTTTTTTAGAATTATTTTTTTAATATTTGGTTGGATTTTAGAGGAGGTTATGTCAAAATCACTGCTAATTTAATAATTAATGGTTCTATATGTTCGGTTGGATTTTAGAGGGGTAATATAGATATATATATATATATATATATTCATTTGGATATTAGATTATATATATATATAACGGATTTTTTTAATGGAAATAGTGGTGGTTCACAACCCCCTCCAATATCTTAAATTGGAGGGGGGTCATGAACCCCATCCAATACCTTAGATTAGAGGGGGTTGTGAACCCATTCTAATTTAAGAAATTAGAGGGGGTTGTGAACCCATCTAATTTATGAAATTATTGGGGGTTCGTGAACCACCACTAATCCATTTGATTAGAGGGGTTTTTTAACCCCCTATAAATTTTTATTTATTTTTTAAAATAAATCTCATATAAATTATAATTTTATAATATATGTGTGTGCACATTTATGTATATATATATATATATTACATAAACACGTTATATAAATGTTTTTAAATGAATTATAAACATATATATATATAAATCCATTATATAAATACATTAAATAAATACTTATACATATAAAAAAAATGTATACATATATAAATATTGGTATAAAAAATATAAATGTAATTATAAATATATTTATTCAAATATATAAAATTTATATATGGTTTTATAAATACTATACATTTATATTATGATTTATATTATACATATATTATATTAAATACATTTTTATTGTATATTTATTTGTAAATAAATTTATATTATATTATGTATACAAATATATATAATATAGACAAAACTAAATATAAATATATATATACATATATATATTATATATTATATTATATATATTATATTATAAATATTTCATTATATATAAATTTAAATATATTATATAATTATTTTATATATATTGCAGTATACCATATTAATTATAAATTAATTTAATAAATATATATATCGTTTAATTGTATTATATACATTTCCAATTATATGAATGTATTTAATTTTTTGGGCATATATGTATGTGTATACATGATATAATATAAACGTATACAATTACATACATAAATATATAATAAAAATGTATTTAATATAATATAAGTATAATATAAATTATAAAATATATAAATGTATAGTATTTATAAAACCAACATATAATTTTTTAGTTTAAAAAATATTTGTAATAATAATAATAATTAATATTATTATTTTTACACACACACATGTATATATAAGTATATAAAAATAAATATATAAATAAATATATATATATATATTATAATAATAATACTATATCTATAAATATTATATAAATACATAAATACACACACACACACAAATATAAATGTATTTATAAATATATGTGTAAATATATATTTATATTTTTAAATATAATTATTTATATAATTTTTATATACACAAATAATATATATATTATATATATATATTATATATAAATATTATACACAAATATATTATATATTATATACAAATATATTATATATACACAAATATATTTTGTTATTTATATTTCTATACACTAATATATATATATATATATAATCTAAAATTATTGTATCTAAATAAATAAAATGTATTGCATAAATAAATTAAAATGACTTCAGCTCGACTCGTTCAGGCGTGCAACACTTTGTTGTTGTCCCCTTGTTCGATTCCTAGTGGGGGTATTTTTATCCCTTAGGCACTAGATGACAGGATGTGCTCGCTCAGGATGTGCTCACTCAGGGTGGGCCCACGATAGTTGTCCGCTGGTGGGGGCCTGGGCCTGGGCCTCGATAGTAATCTATGGGGGTTATCTGGCGAGGTTGGGGTTGGTTGTCCAGGGTTTGTCAGGTCGGGGTAGGGGCATCTCGGTTGTCTGTGGATGTAGGGATTATTCCTAAACAATGTAATTTTTTTCTCCTGAGTGTTTCTTTTTTTCCTTTTACTCCTCTTTGAATCGTTGTTTTATCGTTGTGACTCCCGACGTTTCCACATCAGGATTATGGTTAGTGATATGGTTAGTGATAGAATACAAATAATTTTTTGGTTTATTTCTTGAGGAAAATATTATAAACAAACGTAAACAACAAACATAGAATTGAAACGAGAAATATTTATAAGGAAAAGAAAATAAAATAACTCTCTAGGTTGAGTCACCAAGAGCTGATTATGTTGCCTCCCACAACCACAACGAGTTGTCTCTAATACCCGCGCAAAATCCCCTAGTCCTTCAAACAAATCTTCACTTATAATCCAAATATAGGATAGCTAAAAAACTACCCCTAAACCACTTGGGAACGTTTATTTCTTATGGAATAAGCTTTAATTACCCATGGAACCCTATCAAATCTGTTCTACTTAAAATCCACCTTGTCCTCAATGTGAAAATAAGGAAATTGAGCAAGAAACAAAGCCCCATTTTCTCAAGTAGCATTATCCATTGGTTGACCACTTTATTTAATTAACCACTGAAAATCAAATCCATGGACATAGGAGTTTAGAACCAATTTAGGTGGTACCTGACCTGCTACACTGTCTAAATATTCACATGGAAAGGACTAGGCAGCAAGATCCCCAACAACCTGCTTAAGATGTGAGACATGAAAAACCAGATGTATATGAATTCTGGGCAGAAAATCAAGGCGATAAGAAATCATGCCAAATTTGTCCACAACTAAAAAAGGACCATAATATCATGTAGAAATTTTTGGAAAAATAGAGGAAGAGGAGAACTTATAAGTAGGAGATATGAGCTTAATAATAACTGAATCACCCAACTAAAAAACAGAATAACGTCACTTATTATTTTTTGTATGTTGGATAGACTATTGGGTAGTCAAAAAATGAGTTCAAAGTTGGTGAAGGAATTCATCTCGACCAATAAAGAAAATTTGAGAACGTCAAGAGTTGTCTCTCGACAATAGTGTGGAAAAGCATGAGGTTGCTGACCATATACAATAACAAATGGTGTTTGTCTGACAGACACGTGAAAAAAGGTTTTATAGGAAAACTCAACCCAAGGCACCCATCAAAACCACTGTCAAGGGTGATCGGAATAAAAACAAAGAAAATAGGTCTCAAGGCTGTGATTTACAACCTTGGTTTGACCATCTATTTGAGGATGGTAGGAATAACTCATCTTAAGCTTAGTTTCGCGCAGCCAAAACAACTCACACCAAAAAAAACTGGTGAACAAAGTCACTGATAATAGCAGTGTAGGCATACCATGAAGGTGCATAATCTCTTTCATAAAGAGGGATTCCACATCTTTAGTAGTATAGGGATTCCTTAAAGGGAGGAAATGTGCATACTTCGAGATATGATCCACAATAACCAGGATAGCATCACAACCTTGAGACTTAGGTAGTTCAGAAATGAAATCCATAGAAATGTCATCCCATATCAAATCTGTAATTGGAAGGAGATATAACATACTAGTTGGGATAAATTTTTGATATTTTTGGTATTGAAAAATGTCACAATTGTGAGCATAGGTCATCATTGTTCATTTTATACCCTTCTAGAATAACCTCGCTGTCAAATATTTGTATGTTTAAAAAACCCCTTATGCCCCCCTGATGGATTTCCATGGTAATGGAGTGGGTAGGAATGATTTTGGAGTGTTTGGATAGTACCAATCACCCATGAAATAAAATCATGTGATTATGAAAGGTATAACCAGCAGAAGAATCCAAATGACTTTCTAAAGTTGTGATGGGGGAATGAAAATCAGAATTAGAGTTAACCTCATGTTTGACCTGCTTCATTTCAACCCAATAAGGTTCTAAAACTGAAATTTGAAGCTCCTTATCACTCCTCACCTTAGAAAGAACATCATAAAATCTATTAGTATTGTCATACTTGTAAAGTATCTCAAATTCATAGCCTTCCAGCATTGCGGGTCCATGGATGTGATCCACTGACTTAACAAGTGCTTAAGACTCTTGTGACCGGTATGAACAAGAAAATGAAACCCCGACAAATATTGTTGCAGGTGGTGAATATCAAGAACAAAATCCATTAATTCCTTTTCATAAATAGATTTAGCTAAATTCAAATCAAATAAAGCTGTGCTGAAATAGGTTATCGGCTAACTGCCTTGCATGATAATCACTCTTATTCAACAACCTGAGGCGTCACATTCTATAAGAAAAGGTAAAGAAAAATCAGGAAAAGGTAGGATGGGAAACGAAACCATGTATTGTTGTGAGGAATCAAAAACCTACTGAGCAAGAGGTCCCCACTGATAGTTTTCTATTTTTTATTCCGGTAAGCGTCCTAGCTACCTTTCCATAGTTATTAATAAAATTTTGATAATATCTAGTAAGGCCTAAAAAATCCTCTAACCTCTATTACGTTCTTAGGAACATGCCACCCCTAGACACATGAACCGTTTTGTGGATCAATAGAAACTCTTTCAAAAGAAATATGGTGTCCTAAATATTCCACAACAATGTGGGAAAAGAAGCATTTTTTGTTAATATGCAAACTATTGGTTTGAAAAAATAGTAAAAACCTGGTGTAAATGGTTCAAATGGTCTCTCCAACTCTTGTTTTATACCAAAATATCATCAAAGAAAACCAGGACACTTTTGTGAAGTAGAGGTTTAAACATAGTTTTCATGGAAGCTTAAAAATTAATCAGGGCATTCATAATTCCAAAGGGAATAAATAAATATTCGTAATGTCCTTAATGAGTGTGGAGCAATACTTTTTCAATATATTCCTCACATACCCGAACTTGGTGGATACCTGATTTAAGATCCAATTTAGAGAAATACCGAGCATCGAACAACTCATCTAACAATTTTATGATTATTGGAATGGGAAACTATTCTAGAATCATAAGTTTTTTAAGGAACGATAATCCACACATATGCGCCACCCACAATCTTTCTTTTTTACCAAAATTACTAAGCTCAAATAGGGACTGTTTCTACTCTGAATCACCCTCTATTGTAACAGATACTCTATTTAGCTGTCTAATTCATCCTTAAACCTCTCAACAACACGATAAGGTCTCACATTTACTAGATCAGAAGCCTCCTTTGAATAGATAGCATGATCTATCTTACGACAAGAAAGAATACCCTTTAGTTCATCCAACATCCGATGGAACTTATCCAAAAAACTCTATATATTCTTATCATTCTTCCTATTCAAAATTGATTTAGATTCTACATCTATAATCTTAGTTTTCCAGTTAAGTCCATGAGTTCACAAATTCTTGCCTTCCAAAAATGATTTCAAATTCATTGGTATGTCTTGTTTGGGCTTTATTCCCTACAAAGAAACTTTTCTCCCTTTAAATTCAAAACTCATGGTCATTTTCTTCCAATTAGAAGTCACATATCCAAGTGTTTCATGCCAGACCATGCCCAAACTGAGATCTGGTCTGGAAATATCAAATAAGTACATATCTACTTCAAATTGCACCTCACCCATTTGAACCTGTAAAGCTTTAAATAGTCTACTAGACACCACATAGTGCCCATCACCAAAACATACCCTGAAAGACATAGTACGTGTAATAGGTATCTATAGAAATTTCAATAAAGTTGTTGACACAAAATTGTGATTGTCCCCACTTTCTATATAATAACTGAAATCGGCATCCTTGTTGCAATTTCTTCTAACAATGTAGGTATTTGGTTGTGTAGAGGAATAAAGAAATACATCCAAAGCATGAAAGGATCGTGCTGGAGATATGTGCTGATAATGCAAGAACAATAAAAACAGGAATCAAATGCAGAATAGTAAAATGAACAAGAGATTTAATGTTCTTAGGCCCCTTTGGGGACCTACTGCATGGCAATAACACCACTCGCACCCACGCAAGCATTTTATTTCTTTGAAAGAAAATAGAACAGAAGCAATACAATGAACAGAACAACCAAGAAACCAAAAAACAAACAAGCAGCAACTATTTTCTAGTCTCAAAACCGAAGGAAAAAGTAATTCGATACTCACAAAGTCGATCCCAAAATGGTCTGGCAGTCCTGATCACTTCATAAAAAGGTCATAAGCACTGGCTCTCGGATCTATTGGCGCATCCACCCACTACTCGTGCAAGAGTTCCTGGTTTTGATGATCAAAGAGTTTCACTTCTTCCACTCGGGAAAGGACTTCAATCTCCACCACAGTCTGGCCCTGTGATGAGGTCGAAGCAGATTGATAGGCCTGATCATTCTCCGATGATGAGGCTTACACCAAGAACCACGGAGCTAGGGTTCATCGAAGGAGATCAGTTCAATATGTTGAAGAGCTGAGAGAAACCAGAATTATTCGCACTAGGAAAAGAAAGGTAGGGGCATTGAAACCCCCTACAAGACATCAAGAACTGTAACCTCCTGCCCTATCCAGGGCATCCACTTACTGAAGTGGTGAAACAAAAACCCGAACAGAATGGGTATCCCCATCATAGATGGACGGCCAGCATGAAGTTGTCGGCACATATGATCAACGTTCCAGTTTAATCAGCCAACTCAAAAACCGATTGCCAGCGTGTCAATCAAAGAAATTAAAGAAGAGGCACATGTTACAAAAAAATAAGAAAAAGGGGGGTAAACAAATAAAATCACAATCTTGGTATGAAAAGAAACTAAAAAACTAAATTAAGAAAACTTAATTCACAAATCTCCACCATTTTCAACTAAAATTTGGCGATGTTCTTGAACCTAAGGTTATAGAGAAGGAACCAAGTTCATTCTATCTAAACAATACTTGAACTTAGATAAAGCCATAGCTTTAGTCAAACTATCAGCTGGGTTTTTATCAGTGTGTATCTTATTAACACACATGGTCCCTTTTTCTATAACATCTCTAATAAAATGAAATCTAATATCTATGTGTTTATATTTTCCATGGATAACTAAATTTATGGATAAATATAGCGCTTATTGACTATCAGAATAAACATTAATGACTAAATTAAAGAGTTTGATTTCAGAAGACAAGCCTTTAATCCATAAGGCTTATTTTACCGCCTCGGTAAGAGCAATTTACTCAGACTCTCTGGTTGAAAGGGAAACCACAGATTGCATGTTGCACTTCCAAGAGACAGTCCCACCACAAGCAGTGAACACGTATCTAGTCAATGATTTTCTGGTTTCAATATTACATGCATAATCAACATCTACAAAACCCACCAAAATATTAGAAACATCAATATTTTTACCATAGAACAAAGAAAATTTAGATGTACATGAGAGATATCTAAGAATCCACTTAAGGGCATGCTAATGTGGCTTCCCAGGTGTGTCCATAAATCTGCTTAAAGTCCAGATTGCAAAGGCAATATCAGGCCTGGTGCAAATCATAGAGTACATAATGCTACCAACAATGTTAGCATATGGAATTTTAGACATAAAGTGCATGTCATCATCAACAGTGGGTGATTGTGTTAAAGAAAACTTAAAGTGTTGATCAAGAGGTACATTAACCTTTTTGACATATTCAAACATGTATCTCTTTAGGATCTTTAAAATATAAGCACGCTGATATAAGTAGAGAAAATTTTTTAGTCTATCTCTAATGATTTCAACACTTAATAAATGCTTAGCTTCACCTAAGTCTTTCATCTCAAAATTTCCTTTTAATTGGGATTTAATAGAAGTGATAAAACTCATATTTTTACATATGATTAGCATGTCATCTACGTAGAGCAGAAGATAAATCATACGACCTTGGATTGATTTGAAATAAACACATGCATCATATTGACTCCTGGTGAATTGGTTATTTAACATGAAGGAATCAAATTTTTTATAACATTTCCTAGACTCTTGCTTTAAACCATACAAGGATTTATTTAATTTAAAAACTTGATTAAGATTTAATTCCTTAGAATAACCCTCAGGAGGCTTTATATAGAGTTTTTCATTCAAATCCCCATGTCAGAAGGTAGTATTAACATCTAGTTTTTCGATGTGCAGATCGAGATAAGTAGAAAAGGCTAATAAAATCATAATAGAAGATTTCTTGACAATGGGAGAAAAGATTTCAGCATAGTCGATTCCCTCTCTTTGAAGGAATCCTTTTGCGACTAGTCTTACCTTAAACATAACTTTATTTCCCACGGTGTTGTATTTCTTTCTCTTATATATCCACTTGGACCCAATCACCTTAGCATTAGGTGGAATGTTGAAAATGGTCCAGGGGTGATTTTTCTTTAGAGATTGCATATCTTCATTCATGGAAAAGATCCAATGTTTTGAATCTTTTTCTTTTAAAGATTGATTATATGACTGCGGATCATCGTCTATGAGATCATGGGCCACATGAAAGGCATATAAAGCCATATCATATTGGCTAAACTGAGTTGGAGGTCTTGGGACTCTCCTTTGTCTGCCTCGGGTTAATTGATAATCCTCATGAGTGGTTGAAGGTCCAGAATCAGAATCTGAACCAGAACTGGACTCCAAATCAGCCACAATAGTGGGCTGAGGGTGAGGTGGAGTAGGCTGGATATCAGTCTCCACATGATTTGGTGGCTCATGTTTATTAGACTTATGATGGTCTGGTTCACTACTTCCAGGTTTATTAGTTATGGTCTTAGGAGAAGATGACTCATGAAAGACCACATCCCTACTAATGATGCACTTTTGGTATCCCGGCTTATCTACCCAGAGTTTGTATCCCTTAACTCCCTCAGGTTAACCAAAAAAATGCACTTGAGGTCTCTAGGTTCAAATTTATCAGTCTTGACATGAGAATAGATTGTATACCCAAAAACCCTTAAGTAGGAATACAAAGGGGGATTACCAGTCTAGAGTTCTTCAAGAGTTCTGAATTGATTTGCAGAAGAGGGACACCTGTTGATCAGGTAAACAGCAGTGCTGGTGGCCTCGGCCCAAAAGGATTTGGGGAGGCCTGAGTATTCAAGCATACTACAAACTCTTTAAAGTATAGTCTGATTCACCCTCTCTACAAGTCCATTATATTGGGGAGTTTCCCTAATAGTTCTATGCCTTTTAATTACTTCAAACTCACAATATTGAATGAACTCAGTGGACAGGTACTCAAGCCCACTTTCCGTTCTCATAGTCTTAATTTTCATTCTATTTTGGTTTTCAACTAAAGCTTTACAGGTTTTAAAGGTTTGGAAAAACATCCGATTTATTCTTGAGGATGTAAACCCAGACCTTCCTGGAGTAATCATCAATAAAGGTGATTAAATAGGATCCTCCACCATGCAATGTGGTCCTGGATGGCCCCCATAAATTCGAATGGATATACTCTAGTGGGGCAGCAGACTTGAAGGAGGACCTATTGAAGCTCACCCTTTTTTCCTTACCCATCACACAATCTTTGCAAAATGGAAGGTTCGAAGGTGTGATGTCACTCAATGGCCCCTGCTTGTTGAGTTCTTCTAGCCCATTGGAGCTTACATGCCCCAACCGTCTATGCCATAACATAGTGTTGTCAGTGTTTGTATTGTAAACACTACCCAACTGTCTCGAATGGGTCTTTCCATTCAAGACATACCACCCATTCACAATAGACCCTTTTAAGATGGTTCTATATCCTTTAGAGACTTTGATAGAAGCTGATTCTGATCTAAAGGTGTATCCCTTTTGATCAAGGACTCCTAAGGAAATCAAGTTTCGTTGCATGTTGGGGACCCACCTCACATCAAGTAGGGTAATGGCTGATCGATCATCCAATTCTATCATAACAGACCCTTTACCCTCAACCTTGCATTTATTGTTGTTTCCTAATAAGACATCCCCTTCCACTTTCTCAACCAGCTCTAAGAAAGACTCTCTATGCGGGCACATGTGGAAGGAACAGCCAGAATCTAAGACCCACTCATGATCGAGTGTATGGATGGAAACATTCAAGACTTCGGTAGTATCGTACCCAGATTCGACAAGAAGATACTGGTCAGTGGGGTATGTGTGTTCTAATTCACGCTTAAGATTTCTACACTCGGGCTTAGTGTGCCCAGGCTTCCCGTAGTGGAAATAGGTGAATTTTCTATCTTTGGGATTACCCTTCAGCTTTGGTTCTTGCCTAGGTTCTTTGATACCTTTAATTTTGTTCCTATGAAACTGTTTCTTTTTACCTTTACCCTGAGGCCTCCCCCTAGTAAACAAACTCTCAGCCTCGCCTTTAACTTTAGTTTTAGAGCGAAGTTTTTTTGACAGAAGGGCAGACTTGACTTCTTCTAGAGTCAAGGAGTCTCGACCATACATCATGGTCTCGACCAAGGTACTATAACTATGGTCAAGAGAGATCAGAAGAATAATGATATGATCCTCATTGTCTACAAAAACATCAATGTTGGCTAAGTCCAACATGATTTTGTTGAACTCATCTAGATGAGATTTTATAGAAGTACCAGGTTTCATCCTAAAGGTGAACATGCGATGCTTCTTATAAAGTCTTCCTACTAGGGATACTGTCATGTATATATTTTATAACTTTAGCCAAATTCCTGCAGCGGTAGACTCATAAGCCACTTCCCTAAGAACCTTATCTCCTAAAGAAAGTAAAAAAGTGAACTATGGGGTTTAACAAGAGTGTCAGGGGGGAAAGGTTGGTATTTTGTAACTGTTTGACCAGTTTCATTAATAATTGAAATGAGTTTAGTAGGCCCAGATAAGGCATCAATAAGGCCTTGTTGGACTAATAATGCCCTCATTTTTATTCTCCATAAATTGAAGTAGTTGTCTCCATCGAACTTCTTGATTTCATAACGCATTATTGACAGGATTATATATAGTGAGTAGATGTTGAGTAATTGGGGACAACGAAAGCATACACACCCAAAAGACCGACCGATCTCGCTAGATATAAACGTGTACATTGGGTTATGAAAAACGGCAGTCTTCGGTGAATACAATGATTTAAAAGAAAGGAAAAAATAGTAATAACAAATTTCTGGAAAAATAACATGAAAAATACAATGGCTTGTAAAAAAAGCACAAAGTACACTAAAACACTATAAATAGAATCCAACATGCAGATATATAACAGGGTTGAAATCAGAATGTTAATGAGCTGGCAGCAGGGTGCTAGCAGCCAGGATATTAACAATTCGAGAAGTAAACCACAGTAATACAAATAACCAGGTTCAGGAAACACAAAAAACAGCTTGAAACAGGCTATTAACCAATGCAACAAGTATGAAAATTAGGGAAATAGCACCAAGATATATGTAAACCGATTAACAAAGGAACATATGTGTAATAACAGCAAGGTAGATTATTCACAAAGGTAAATTAGGCAACACAGCAGCCAGATTGGATCTGATACCACATGTAGGTATTTGGTTGTGTAGTGGAATAAAGAAATACAACCAAATCATGCGAGGATCATTCTGGAGATATGTGACGATAATGCAAGAACAATCAAAATAAGAATCAAATGCAAAATAGTAAAATGAACAAGAGATTTAACGTGCTTCGTCCCCTTTGGGGACCTACTGCATGGCAAGAACACCACCTGCACCCACGCACACATTTTATTTCTTTGAAAGAAAATATAACAGAAGCAATACAATCAATGAACCAACCAGGAAACCAAAAAAAACAAGCAACAACTATTTTTAGGTCTCAAAACCGAAGGAAAAAGTAAGCCAATAATCACACAGCTAGACCCAAAATGGTCTGGTGGTCCTGATCACTTCATAGATAGGTCACAAGCACCGGCTCCCAGATCTGTTGGCGCATCCACCCACTACTCGTGCAGGAGTTCCTGGTTTCAATGATCAAAGATCCGCACTTCTTCCACTCAGGAAAGGACGTCAATATTCACCACGGTTCGGGCTTATGATGAGCTTGAAGGAGATTGACAGGCCCGATCGTGCTCTGATGAGGAGGCTTACACCAAGAATCATGAAGCTAGGGTTCATCAAAGGAGATCAGATCAGCATGCTGAAGAGCCGAGAGAAACCGGAATGATTCGCACTGGGAAGAGACAGGAAGGGGCATTGAAACCCCCTGCGAGCCATCAAGAACTGTAACCTTCTGCCCTATCCAGGGCATCCACGTACTGAAGCGGAGAAACAAAAACCCGAATAGAATGGGTAACCCCATCATAGATGGATGACCAGCATGAATTTTCTGGCACATATGATCAACGGTCCAATTTAATCAGCCATCTCAAAAACCGATTGCCAGCGTGTCAATCAAAGAAATTAATGCAGTGAAACAGGTTACAACAAAAGTAGAAAAAGGGGGAAAACAAATTAAATTACAATTTTAATATGAAAAGAAACTAAAAAACAGAATTAAGAAAACTTAATTCACAAACAACAAAGACTTGGAACCTTGGTCGCCCATTCCCTCTATAGCTCCATAAAAAATCACCTGACAAGCCATCTCCCACTGTCCATCTTCCTCAACAGATTACCATTTATATTTGTATCCATGAACTCATCTGGAGGTTCAACGCATTCCTAAACCATCATCCACATTCCTTTATCTGGACATCTACGTGCTGGACCAAATTTGGAGCCACAAGAAAAACAAATCCCCCTAGCCCTCCATTCTTCATATCCTGTTCTTGAAAGATTCTAAACTCCCTTCCACTTTAGCACAACCTATTTCCTTTCAACATTGGAACCAACCAGAACTGAGACCGACCAAACCAAACCCATATTAACTAAATGAATAAATTTGGAATTTTTCCCTACCCACCGCACATTTGGGACATGAATCAACCATGTACAACAAGCTCTCCCTCAACATTTCTTGACAACGAAATGATTTTGACTTTGTTGTGAGGTTCATGTGCGACCACAAAACTCTCAATTTTCAGCCACAAGCCTTCTAAAAATACTAATATACCATGATTTCAGAAAACTGAGTATATGAAAAGCAATATTTTCAAAGTCATTGATGTAATCTACCATCGAACCTGTCTTCTTAATTTCATTCAACTATTACAGGGGGTTTCTTTTGTGCGCAGTTCCAAACAGTCCAAGTAGTTCATCCTTCAATTCATCCCACAAGAGACTCGATTTTTGCAACATTAAAGACAACATCCATGGATTTACAATTCCCTCTATGCATAGTTGAGCTCATTGAACATGTAAGTTTCATGTTTTGATCATGGAATAAATCTCAACTAGTGCGATCCATGGATCGTTTCCAAAAAATGTTGTCATCTCGACACACCGATACATCGGGCCAAGGCGCTCAAGTATGTCTTCATACCTTCTTTCGTATTGATTCCATAAGCAAAATGTGACTGTAGTACAAGTTCCACACTCTCTAGAGTTCTCTTGAGCTTACTGGAACTCGGTTCTGAATCTTGTGTTGTTAGATCGTACATGATGTGACGCCAACTTATCCACACTAACTTTATCCTGATTTGCACAACTTGTAGTTGTAAACTTCATCGCATCTTCTTACAGCGTCTTTGTTTCCAGCTTGGATCATCGCACATAAAAAACTTGCACTTGTCACATAAGTTCAACTAAAGACGTCTTAATTTACTTTGTTTGATTTTCCTTGTCACACTGCAACTCATTTGGGTGCAACACTTCTCTAATATGTAATCTCCCAGAAATTCTGTATAATTTTTTTTAATTATATGAAATTATTTCAAGAGCGTGAAATCTAACGGCACGCGATTCTGAGGCTCGGAGTGCCCGGAATGATCCGTCGAAGTTTGGTTGAGTTTTAATTAGTGTGCGTAAGCATTTTTCTTAAAAAAGTGGAATAACTATTAAACGGTAACTCAGATCATAAATCTGAGGGCATCATTGTATTCGGGATGGCGGTTTTACCCTAGGCGTGACTTAAGTTTAGCCGGCGTGGGCCTCCAGTGAGAAAACCCAAAAATGGCATAACAGTAAATAAAATAATTAAATAAATTATTTTAAATTTGAATTGCTTATAACTCACAAACGGTAGCTCGGATTGAAAATATGATACCACCACTGAACTCATGAGGGAATGCTTTATTTAATTAGATACTAACTTTGGCTGGTGCGGGCCACCAGTGAAAGTTAGTTTTTGGCTGTAAATAAAGTAATTAAGTGACAATTATTTTATTGTAAAATCCATAACTTTTAAATGGTAACTTGGATTGAAAATACAAGAGTACCATTGGGTTTTATGGGGTGTGTTTCATTTGGTCAAATCCTAACCTCTACTGGCACAGATTGAGGGTGACTATTAATAATTTTCTGAACTTTTTTTCGGGTACGTTCAGTAAACGCGCGAGTGGCATTTTGTAACTTTTGAACCGGTACTCAGAATTGAAATATGAGGACACTGTTGAACTCGCAACACTAATATTCTCTTAAGGAGACCATCACCTTGACCATAGTGGGTTGAGGGTGGAAGTTAGTTTTTCGGATTTTCGTGGGAGAAGAAAATAAAATAAAATAAATAACTATTTATTTATTTTATTTGAAACCACCATTTTAAATGCTTGGTGGTGGGGACCACCCAAACTCCCAATTAATGTGGGGAAAACCCTTGGTATTTCCCTAGTTAATGTTCCAGCCTCAATTTACTTAATGATCCAACTTAACTTGTTAAATTAATAAACTTAATTTAATAAGTTGGATCCTCTTTTTCTTGAGTTTGGGGAAAGTGTTGGAAAAGGGAGAATTGAGGAGAGCTTTTAGAGGATCATCTTCTCCAATGAAGAACACTCTCCAATGAATAGCATCCTTCATAATCGGAGAATGAGGACAATGCTTGAGCCCGGATCGAAAACATCTTGTAGGAGCAATGAATGTTGACGTAACCATCTCATCGACTTCGTCTTCTTCCTCGCGCCACCTCCAACGGACAATCGAGGTAGGGGTTTTTATATATGTTTGAATTGGTTTTATTGATTCTTCATGTCCTAAATTCACGATGAAGATGGCCAAATGAACATGTCCATCGTCCCGCATATAAACCATGCTCCTCTTTCTTTTTATTTTTCACACATTCTTCGTGATTTCTTCAACGCCTAATATTTATTGGTGCTAGAAACATGGAGTTTTGTTGAGCGTGATATAGGTACGTGAATCCCTCAATGCAAGGATTGAAAATTTACGATCATTTAATTTCTCGGGCTTAGAACGAGGTCGCAATGGCTTGTGGAAGGAGGCAGCCAAATATTTATTGCCGCTGGAAATGCAATATTCTGTTGAGCGCGACATATGGACACGGAGCCCTTGACCCAAGGATCTCGAATATGTGATCATTTTATTTTTTGGGTTTAGAACGAAGATACAGTGGGTCGTGGAAGGGGCAATGTGGAGGTGCAATTCCGGCATTTATTTGGGGCATAGATCCGGGTGAGATAGTCGGTGCGACGACGGTTCTAGATGTGTGGGGGAAGCCTACGGTTAGAGTTGCAGGAGAAGCCGTGGGATTGATTTCTTGCTGGAACTGTGTGTGAGAATTGTGGGGAAAGAAGAGTTAATTGGAGAGAGGAATAGTTGAAAAGAAATTAATTAAAAATCTAAAGAAATTAAAAATGAAATCGTTGGAATAAGGGGGAGGTACTACCCTTGTGCATCAATCTCAATTGAGATGGGTTATAAAGAAAAAATAAAGAATAAAATAATAATAATATAAATAATGTTATTATTATTTTTGGTTGTAAAACCATAATTCATCTACAACTTATCCATGTGACCTCAGTTTCATGAACCGTCAGCGGCAGTATGACCCTGAATTCTAGAATGAAATTATGAGTCTAATATTGGATGTCTTTTTTCAGGTTTTTGATTGGGTACCCGAAACACTCAAATAATAATAATATATTATCATTATTAAATCTTTGACCCTCCATAACTCCTGTGTGTGACGTCTGATTGAATTACTGTCTGTGGCGACGTGATCCTGTCATTAAGACGGTCGATTTAAGTCTAATATTGAATATTAAATTCTGGTTCGTGGCTCGGGTTCACGAAACACCCATTATTATTATTATTATTGTTATTGTGGGATCTTGTATTCGACATATCTCCCTCATACGGTGTCAAAATGACGAACCATATATGGCACCAGAAACCGTGGATCGAGATGGTCTTTTTGGTATACCCCACTTGAGTTTTGGATAATGTTAGTGTACGTCCGGGTTGGATCGAGCATGAATCCAACCTGGCCCTTGGGACTAAAAGGCCAATAACTTATAGAACAAACGTCTGATTGATGCACTGACTATTGCGTTGAGACCCCTTTTACGTGGAGGTCATTTGGGATACTTCTTCATGGGACTTCGTGGCAGTTAGAGTATCGACTGGTGGCTTGAGGAGTGGATCCTCCCGAAATCAAGCGAGTTTAGTGCAGGAACCCTGTAGCTGGCTGTAACATGAGAAAAGGATCTTGTGTGGGTCTGTGATTTGGGATCCTTTATGGGTCTGTGTTTGAGAGTCTCACTTGGATATTCTCTAGGAATTCATGTGGGACTACTCTAGGATCCTACGTGGGTCTGTTGTACTAGGATCCTGTGTGGGTCTGATGATTTAGGATCATGTGTGGGTCTGATGATTTAAGATCCTATGTGGGTCTGATGATTTAGGATCCTGTGTGGGTCTGATGATTTAGGATACTGTGTGGGTCTGATGATTTAGGATCTTATGTGGGTCTTCCTCTTAACATATTAAGATGATTCAATAGTTACATCTAATAATCTTTACTATTGTACCTTAGTTATACCTGGTGTGAGATGAGTCCTTACCTTCATGGTGATACCTTTGTCGTATTTTTCTATGTGGTACACTTGTGTGGTACTTACCTTCATGGTGATACCTTTGTGGTATTCTTCTTTGTGGCATACTTGTGTGGTACTTTCGTTCGTGGTGAAACCATTGTGGTATTCTTCTGTGTGGCATACATGTGTGGTACTTTCCTTCATGGTGATAACTTGGTGGTATTCTTCTGTGTGGCGTACCTATGCGGTACTTTCCTTCATGGTGAAACCTTTGTGGTATTATTCTGTGTCACATACCTATGTGGTACTTTCCTTCGTGGTGATACCTCGGTGGTATTCTTCTGTGTGGCGTACCTGTGTGGTACTTCCCTTCATGGTGAGACCTTTGTGGTATTCTTCTGTGTGGTGTTACCTTTGTGGTACTCACCTTTGCGGTGTTACCTTCGTGGTAATACTTCCTTTTTGGAACAGTTGGGCTTTGGGATTTTGAGTTGGACCTTGTGTTTCCTCATGAATGAGACGGGTATACTTGATAACTTGGGTATATGAATGGGAATATATCTAAGTAGGGTTATCAGATGTTTACAAGCTTTGTGGTTTATCCTTTGTGGATTTTGTGAGACCTTTGAGGGTCTCAATGTCCCTACTGAGTATCGTTATACTCACCCCTACACGGGATACGTCCGCACCTTGTTGTGTTTCGTGCAAACAACGGACAGCGTTGACTGAGGACGAGAGTACCAGGACTGAAGGTAGCTTGGAGGTGTACATTATATGAGGTGTACCGCAGAGATGGCCATTTGAGAGTTGTACCTACCCTTCAGGTAGGATCCTTGGTGGGTGTTCACATGAGTTGTTTCAGTTTTCTTGAAATTTTTAGTTTTCTTGTACTTTCTAGTTGTGCTTGTATTCTGACCCCTTTTTTCTTACTATACACACTCTTTTTACTATGCAGTTTACTTGTATTTGTATCTCGTTGTGTGCTTAGTTGCGTGTGTTTACAAGTTATAAAGGCAATGTCTTCCCGATTTTAGGGAATACACGTTTCAGTGCTAGTCACCAGCCCATGGCCTATGGAAGGAGGGCTTGGGGTAGTCACGGCACGGGCCCCGGGGGACGGGTCGTGAAAAATTGGTATCAAAGGAGTCAGTTATATAGTATAACATAGGAATCTAATATTTTTAATGGTAATAGTGTTAAGTTTAGTGGATTTAGTTATCAGTTTAGGGAATCCAGTGTTGGTGCGGCGGCCGACGTATCCATACACCAAGACCCTGACTTCTGATTTCTGACTCAGTGCACGAAAACACTGATTGCGTGTGTGTTTTGAAAAGTTTTCTTGTGGTTTCTTTAAGTCAGCTCACCAAGTATAACTTAATGATTGTGGTGCACCTATTCCTTATCAGGATGCTACTGTGAAGACAACCAGCTAAGATTCCTGAGAGAGTACACGATGACGGCCCACCGAGCGACGAGGCTCCGGTGGAGGGCCCTCTTACTATGTTGGAACCTTTGGGTGGTGTACCAGTAGCACCACCACCCATTGGGCAATAGTTACCACCAGGAACACTGGAAGATAGTGCACACTGACTGAGCACATTGCACAAGTTCGAGAAGCATAGGCCTCCGAGGTTTTGATGTGAGACAGATTCTCACGCGGATGAGGGCTGGCTGGAGGCAGTTACTAGAGTTTTCCGCCTAGTTGAGACACTAGTAGAGCAGATGATGATCTTAACTACTAGTCTTTTTCAGTGAGCGACCATGAGGATGGTCCGCATAGTGATGAGGCTTTGGTACGTGGACCATTACCCAAGATAGTACCTTCAAGTAGTGTGTCATCTATATCACTACCCATTGGTCAGTAGCTAAAACCGGTGGTACCGGTAAAGGACACATATAGGATTAGTTCCTTACGCGTGATTTAGCATCAGATACCCCACAGGTTCCGAGGCGAGCTCGACTCACAGGTGGCTGAGGACTGGATTGAGGAGGTGTCTAAGAGTTCTCTAGAGCTTTTATAGCTTCTACAGGATGACATGTCGGTAGCTAAGTATTCATCGAGGCATACCGATCATTCCTAGTACTTGATTAATACAATATAATCAGTGCTTCAGAGCTCAAACCTCTGAGCGAGGTGTCTTTAGGGACATCTGGGCTAGCACTATTCCTCTATGCATTCCTACTTATGTTAGGGTGCTAGAGAGAACATTTGTGGTTGAATATTCTTTGGCTGAGCAGATACAGCCAGTGAATGTTAGTAGTGGGAAACAAGGAAACGGGCACTAGTCTTAGAGACTTGGGCGTGTAAAAATATTTTGAGAAGAAGAAGTGTTAGGGATAGATGAATCTTCAGGGCTATAGACGTGGAAACAGAGCTAGGGGAGCAGCATAAGGTGGTGTACATTTTGACATGTTACAACCACCCCCCATTGTGGTCCCCGCCATGCTCAGGGAGATGGAGGACAAGGGAAGAGAGTAGCTGAATACAGTCAAGGAGTGCGACCCAAGGGCTCTAGGAATGATTCGAGGTACGGTCTGTGTCTACTACTAGCTGTTATATCAATAGACATAGGTACCAATAATTCCTTCCTTCTAAGAATCTTGTCCAAGACCTAGAGTTTCTGGTTAAACCGTTGACTTGACCTTCACGTCTAGAGATACCTTTAGGAGGAGACTCAATAATCACACTTATGTTGATGGTGTGATATGACCCTTGAGGCGAGAGTTTCGGTTGGAACCTCTTGGTGGAAACGTCAATGCCTTACGACGTTAGTTTGGGTATGACTGGACATCCAAAATTCTTACTCAGATTGATTTCATTAGGTAAAAAGGTTTTGTTTTATCTAAAATGATGGGATGAGGTTTTCCTTAGTTGGCGAAAAAGGAAACTCAGGCAGCACATGATAAACTCATGCATAGGAGGGTGTGGCTGATCACTCGTGAGTCGGCCAGCCTCACCCTCATGGTAGCAGAAGTTTTGAGTTTTCAGTTCCCAACAGTAGTGGCTATAGTTCCTCTAGGGCTATGACTTTGAGATAGTCTATACTCCTATGAAGGGGAACATGGTAGAAGACGCACTCAGCAGGAGGTCTGGCCTGCAGCTGCTGAGTGAGGCGATAGAGCAGCTAGCCGCTTTGTAGGTATCCTTTGTGGATTGAGACTAATCATATTTTCTTCAGTCTCTTATAGTCACTCCCCCACTTCTTCAGTGAGTTAGGGAGGCGCATCGTGGGGACACTGACTACGAGGCTCAACGTGCTCAGATATCCTCAGGGCAGGCACCTGATGGATTTTCTGAAGGTGGGGAGCAAGTTTCCCTCTTCATAGGACGTACCATGGTACCAATAGCGCTGTAGAAGGAGGTGTTGAGGGAGTTCTATACTTCCCCTCTAGAGGTATATCTTGGTGTGGTGAAGATGTACCAAAACCTTCAGTGTCCGTACTGGTGGCCAGGGATGAAGAAATCAGTGGAAGACTTTGTATCACAATGTCTCGCTTGTTAAAAAGTGAAAACTTCTCAGAGCCAAAAGAAGTCTTATGCTGACATGAGGAGGGAGATCGCGTCTTCCTACGGGTCTCAACTCAATGAGTTTTGTGGAGATTTTTCCTAGGGGGCAAGTTATTGTTAGGATTTTCTAATTTAAAATTTAAATAATGAAGAGAGAAAAAATTATTAATGGAGAGATTTTCTCAACATTAATGGAGGATTTTCTCCCAACATTAATGGAGAGTTATTGATGGAATTATGATGAAATAATGAATGTTGACCGTATTAAATGGATATATGGAAATGATGTCTATATAATAGGATGTGGTAGCATGTTTTAGAATGTGGGTTGGCAAAGATGTATCCACCAAGAGATAAACAAGGAAGGGGTTGTCATGTTTGCGGTAATCGGTGTGAAGCGAAGATGATGAAGAAGAATGAGCAGAGGCGATGATGAAGATGATGATGGTGTGTCAATGATGATGAATGAAAGTTTGTGTGCAAAGATGATGACATGAGATGATGGAGAGAGAATTGTTGATGACGGCATGCAAAGAGATTCATGATTGTGACATGTATCGAAAGTCCTCTTGGTTGTGGAGATCAAGCGGTGTGTCCCAGTTGTGATGATCGGCGGTGAAAAAAAAATCTTATGTTCATGGGTGTTGGTGTTGCATTGTAAAAGGCCTTCGGGTGTGATGTTAAAAATCCTGTGGGTTATGTGTAAAATTCCTTCGGGTGATAAAATGCCTTCGGGTGATAAAAGGTCTTCAGGTGAAATCTTCTCCTCTTGTGTGTTTTCTGTAATGACTACTTCTGCTGCAGTGTCAGGATCCGCGCACCAACAGTGGTATCAGAGGGATTGGTTGAAGTGATCGGTTTTATAACATGATGGAAAGCATATGGTGGACCAGCTTATCAAGGACTCGGGACTTTCATGTCATCGGAAATGACGGCGGTATCAGCGGTGTTGCCGGAATCTCGAACGTCTTCTTGGCCACAGGTGTCATGCGGCGTGTTTCATTCATTGGGTGACATTCGAAGCTTGGTGGATTTGGTGATCAAATTGACCCAGATGGTGGAGATGAATGTGGAGTATTTGAATTTTAAATCAAGGTGGATATTTTTGGGATTTTCTGATTTAAAATTTAAATAATGAAGATAGAGAAAATTATTAATGGATGTATTTTCTCAACATTAATGGAGGATTTTCTCCCAACATTAATGGAAAGTTATTAATGGAATTATGATGAAATAATGAATGTTGACAGCATTAAATGGAGATATGGACATGATGTCTATATTAGAGGATGTGGTGGCATGTTTTAGATTGTGGGCTAGCAAAGATGTAGCTGCCAAGAGAGAAACGAGGAAGGGGTTTTCGTGTTTGTGGTAACCGGTGTGAAGAGAAGATGATGAAGAAGAATGAAGCAGAGGCGATGATGATAGTAATGACGGAATGTCAAAGATGGTGAATGAAATTGTGTGTGCGAAGATGATGATGTGCGACGATGGAGAGAGAATTTTCGACGATGACGTGCAAAGAGATTCATGATTGTGCCATGTATCGAAAGTCCTCTTGGTTGCAGAGATCAAGTGGTGTGTCCTGGTTACGATGATCGGTGGTGAAAAAAAAATTGGTATGTTCATGGGTGTTGGTGTTTCATTGTAAAAGGCCTTCGGGTGTGATGTTAAAAATCCTTCGGGTGATGTGTAAAATTCCTTAGGGTGATAAAATGCCTTCGGGTGATAAAAGGTCTTTGGGTGAAATCTTCTCCTCTTGTTTGTTTTCTGCAACGACTAATTATACTACTGCGTCGGGCTCCGCGCCCCAACATTTATCACCGAGGTATATTGGTCATTTTCTGATCCTTCAGAGGGTAGGTGAGGTGGCATAACACTTGGATCTTCCACCATAGTTAGAGAGGGTGTGCGACGTCTTCCACATATCCTAGCTGAAGGGATACGTGCATGACCCATCTCACATCATCGACCATGTCGAACTGGACTTAGACAATGGGGTATCATTTGTGGAGGTTCCAGTGGAGATTGAGGATCGACAGGAGAGAGTCCTCCATGGGTGATCGATACCTTTGATGTGTGTACATTGGAAACATAGGAACCTCTAGGAGAGAACATGGGAGTGGGAGGCTCAGATTCATGCTCAGTACTCTCTTTTGGTTTTTTTACCTTTGTTGTGGTTTTTGGGGACGTAAATCCCTAAGACAGGGAAAATTTAATGTCCCGAAAATTTTGGATAATTTTTTTATAATTATATGAAATTATTTCAAGACCGTGAAATATGATGGCGCCCTGAGGCCCGGAGTGCCCGGAATGATCTGTCAAGTTTGGTTGAGTTTTAATTAGCACGTGTAAGTAGTTTTCCTGAAAACATGGAATAACTATTAAACGGTAACTCGAATCAGAAATTTGAGGGCACTGTTGCGTTTAGGATGACGGGTTTACCCTAGGCGCGACTTAATTTTAGTTGGTGCGGGTCTCCTGTGAGAAAACCCAAAAATGGCATAACTGTAAATAAAATAATTAAATAAATTATTTTATTTTTCAAATGCTTATAACTCACAAATATTAGCTCGGATTGAAAATATGAGAGCACCACTGAACTTGTGAGGGAATTCTTTATTTAATAAGATCCTAACTTTGGTCGGCGCCGGCCACCAATGAAAGTTAGTTTTTGGTCGTAAATAAAATAATTAAGTGACAATTATTTTATTGTAAAATCCATAACTTTTAAAATGTAACTCGGATTGAAAATCCAAGAGTACCATTGGGTTCATTGAGGCGTTTTTCATTTGGGCAGAGCCTAACCTCGACTGGCACGGGTTGAGGGTGACTGTTAATAATTTTCTGAACCTTTTTTCGGGTACGTTCAGTAAACACGCGAGTGGCATTTTGTAACTTTTGAAATGATACTCGAAATTGAAATCTGAGGACACAGTTGAACTCGCAGCACCGATATTCTCTTAAGGATACCTTCACCTTGACCACAGTGGGTCAAGGGTGGAAGTTAGTTTTTCGGATTTTCGTGGGAGAAGAAAAAAAAATAAAAAAAATAACTTTTTATTTATTTTATTTGAAACTACCATTTTGAATGATTGGTGGTGGGGACCACCTAGACTCCCAATTAATGTGGGGAAAACCCTTGGTTTTTTCCTAGTTAATGTGCCAACCTCAATTTACTTAATGATCCAACTTAACTTGTTAAATTAATAAACTTAATTTAATAAGTTGGCTCCTCTTTTTCTTGAGTTTGGGGAAAGCGTTGGCAAAGGGAGAATTGGGGAGAGCTTTTGGAGGATCGTCTTCTCCAATGAAGAACACTCTCTAATGAAGTTCATCCTCCAGAATCAGAGAACAAGGATGATGATTGAGCCCGGATCGGAAACATATTACGGGAGCAACGAACGTCGACGTCACCATCTCATCGACTTCGTCTTCTTCCTCGCGCCACCTCCAACAGACAATCGAGGTAGGGGTTTTTATATATGTTTGAATTTGTTTTATTGATTCCTTATATCCTAAATTCACAATGACGATGGCCAAATGAACATGGCCATCATCCCGTACATAAACCATGCTCCTCTTTCTTTTTATTCTTCGTGCATTCTTCGTGCGTTCTTCAACACCTAATATTTATTGGCGCTGGAAACATAGAGTTTTGCTGAACGCGATATATGGACATGAATCCCTCAACACAAGGATTGCAGATATGCAATCGTTTAATTTTTTTGTCCTAGAACGAAGTCATAATGGCTCGCGGAAGGAGGCATCCAAATATTTATTGGCATTGGAAACACAATATTCTGTTGAACGCTACATATGGACGCATAGCCTTCAACCCGAGGATCATAAATATGCGATCATTTTATTTTTCGGGTTTAGAACAAAGATGCAGTGGGCCGTGGAAGGGGCAATGTGGAGGTGCAATTTCGGTGTGTCTTTGGGACGTAGCTCCAGGCAAGATAGGCGGTGTGACGAAAGATCTAGACGTGTGGGGGAAGCCTGCGGTTAGAGTTTCAGGAGAAGCTATGGGCTTGATTGTTTGCTGGAATAGTAAGTGTGAATTGTGGGGAAAGAAGAGTTAATTGGAGAGAGAAATAGTTGAAAATAAATGAATTAAAAATATAAATAAATTAAAAATGAAATAATTGGAATAAGGGGGAGGTGCTACCCTTGTGCGTGAATCTCAATTGAGATGGGTTATAAGGAAAAAAAGAATAAAATAATAATAATATAAATAATGTTATTATTATTTTTGGTTGTAAAACAATAATTCATTCGTAGTTTATCCGTGCAACCTCGATTTCACGAACCGTCAGTGGCAGTATGACCCTGACTTCGAGACAGAAATTATGAGTCCAATATTGGATGTGTTTTTTCAGGTTTTTGGATCGAGTACCCGGAACTCTCAAATAATAATAATATATTATTATTATTATTAAATATTTGACCCTCCATAACTCCTATGTGTGATGTCCAATTGACTTACCATCTGTGGCGATGTGGTTCTGTCATTAAGACGGTTGATTTAAGTCTAATGTTGAATATTAAATTCTGGTCCGTGGCTTGGGTTCATGAAACACCAAAAAATAATAGTATTATTATTGCAGGATTTTGTATTCAACATATCTCCCTTATACAGTGACGAAATGACGAACCGTCTACGGAACCATAAACCTTGGATCGAGATGGTACTTTTGGTATACCCCACATGAATTTTGGATAAATTTGGGGTACATCCGGGTTGGATCAATCATGAATCCAATTGGGACCTCGGGACTAAAAGGCCAATAACTTACAGACCGGACGTCTGATTGACGCACCGTCTGTTGCATTGAAAACCCTTTTATGTGTAGGACCTTTGGGATACTTATTCATGGTTATTCATGGAATTTAGAGTATCGACCAGTGGATTGAGGAGCAGATCCTTCTGGAATCAAGTGAGCTTAGTGTGGGAACCTTGTAACTGGCTGAAACATGAGAAAAGGATGTTGTGTGGGTCTTTACTTTGGGATCATGTGTGGGTCTGTGTTCGAGAGACTCACTTGGATCCACTCTATGAATCCACATGGGACTACTCTAGGATCCTACATGGATATGTTGTACTAGGATCCTATGTGGGTCTGATGATTTAGGATCCTGTGTGGGTCTTCCTATTAATAAAGTAAGATGATTTTGTATTTATATATAATCATATTTACTATTGTACCTTAGTTATACTTGGTGTGAGCTGAGTCCTTACCTTCGTGGTGATACCTTTGTGGTATTCTTCTCTGTGGTGTACCTTTGTGATACTTACCTTTGTGGTGATAGCTTTGTGGTATTTTTCTGTGTGGCGTACGTGTGTGGTAATTTCCTTCGTGGTGAAACCTTTGTGGTATTCTTCTGTGTGCCGTACCTGTGTGGTACCTTCCTTCATGGTGATACCTTGGTGGTATTCTTCTCTATGGTGTACTTATGTGGTACTTTCCTTCGTGGTGAAACCTTTTTGGTATTATTCTGTGTCGCGTACATGTGTGGTACTTTCCTTCATGGTGATACCTCAGTGGTATTTCTCTATGTGGCGTACCTATGTGGTACTTTCCTTCATGGTGAAACCTTTGTGGAATTCTTCTATGTGGAATTACCATTTTTGTACTCACCTTTTTTGTGTTACCTTCGTGGTAATCCTTCCTTTTTGGAACAGTTGAGCTTTGGGCTTTTGTGTTGGACCTTGTGTTTCCTCATGAATGAGATGGGTATACTTGATAACTTGGGTATATGTATGGGCATATACCTAAGTAGGGTTTTCAGATGCTTACATTCTTTTTGGTTTATCCTTTGTGGATTTCGTGAGACCTTTGAGGGTCTTGAGGTCCCTACTGAGTATCGTTATACTCACCCCTGCATGGGCTACACCCGCACCTTATTGTGTTTGGTGCAGACGACGGACAACGCTGATTGGGGATGAGAGTACCAGGACAGAGAGGTGGACATTAGATGAGGAATACTGTAGAGACGGTCGTTTGAGAGCTGTACCTACCCTTCAGGTAGGATCCTTGGAAGGTATTCACAGGAGTTGTTTCAGTTTTCTTGTACTTTTCAGTTTTCTTGTACTTTCTATTTGGGCTTGTATTCTGGCCCCTTTTTTCTTACTATACGCACTCTTTTTACTATGCAGTTTACTTGTTTTTGTATCTCTATGTGTTCTTGGTTGTGTGTGTTTATATTTTGTAAAGGCAATGACTTCCCTGTTTTAGGGAATACGCCTTTCGGTTCTAGTCATCAGACCCTGGCCTATGGAAGGAGGCCATGCAGTAGTCATGGCACGGGCCCCGTGGGACAGGTCGTGACAAATCTTCATCTCCATACATTTTTGTTTTTTTCCCTACATCACTCATTCTATCACCAACTCGAGTGAAGAAACGTGTGACTCCATATTTGGTGGAATTAAAGGCTTCAAGTCCCTATCCTTTGGCACACAAATCTTAACAAGAGCACCAAAATGATATAATACACGTAATTTTCTAGTTTATTTCTCAAGAAAATGTTCTAAACAAACATAAACAACAAACAGAGAATTAAAATGAGAAATATTTAAAAGAAAAAAATCAGAGAACTCTCCTGGTTGAGTCGTTAAGAGTCAAGGAAACTTCCTCTTGCAACCAAATACCCACACAAAATTCCTCTGTCCTTCAAACAAATCATCACTTATAGTCCAAAATATAAGATAACAAAAAACTACCCCTTAACCACCTAGGCATGTTTACTTCTCCTGGAATAAGTTTTAAGTACTCCTGGAACCCTATCAGTTAGATATCCCTAAATTTAGGGGGTTTTAACCATTTAATCCTAGACAATATTTATTTTTAACCCAAGTAATGCACTATAGTGATACTAACCTAGGATTAGTCTCAATAAGACTACTAAACACTATCTTTACCTATTATCACTATCTATTTATCTAAAAAACACTAGACATATGCTCAAACATTGTACACTATGAAAATCATGCAAAACATAGTATAGAAAATTAAAAACACGTTGAAATTTTAGAAGAAACGGTTTATTTCATCAAGAGTTCAGTGGTTCTAATCATTATTCTAAAAATATATAATCATTCTCATCATTCTTAATCAGTGAATATCTCACAATCGCTTGTATTTAATTCCCAAATGCAATTCTTGGAATTAGAATCCAAAATTAAGAAAAATAACATTATTCACTAAAAAACACACTAAACATGAATATATAATTAATATAGATAAATTTTTATTAAATGAGACATGATATCAATGAAATAGAAATGAAATATGCAATTCAGGATCAAAAACCAATAAGAATCCCTTAAATTTAAATAGTAAAAGTTTACATACTTAGCTATGAATATCAGTTTTGGTTCAAAGTAATTCATATGAAAATGAGAATCCAAGTAGAAAAAAATATTACTAACCTCTTAAAAGAATGAGTTTAGTGAAAAATCAGTTTACATTTTTGAAAATATAATCAAATCCGAAATCATGAGTGGAATTGAAATATGTAAATTCATGTTTTCAAGTATTCCTAGAAATTTCTCCATTTTACCATGATCGAGCACTTAGGTGATAACATAACCCATAAAAAATCACATAGATAACTTAGTTAAATTAAATGCTTATAAATATCAGTGAATAATTGAGTCTCAAGAAATAGATAACTTTAGATAATTATAGAATCACTAATTCATCAACTTAATATACATACACAACTCAACCATCATTTTCAAGGTACATCATTTTGAATACTAACTAAATTTGAAAAAAAAAATGAATCCTAATCAAGACCTCAGATCCAATTGAAATGAATAACTAAATCTCACCAAGTATTTTTTAAAAGAGTAATATTGGAAAGTGTTTCCAAAGGGAAAACATTGAGAAAAGAAAATGATTTTACCCATTGTAAGCATGAAAAAATATCATTGATTCCAAGAAAATTTTTCCACTGAGCTTTCAATTTATCCATGAAAATTCAGTTCAACTCAAGAAAGAGACCCTACCCCCCACACTTATTTTCAATTATCCCCAATGTTGAGTCCAAGTTGGAGGATACAATTTTCAAACATCTAAAGTTCAAATTGGTTTACAATTTCAGCTGTCAAAGAAGATGAATCAGGGTCATAGGCAACTCAAAACAACTTGGAACTCAGTCAAGATTATAAATTCAGCAGTATGCTTATAGAAAATTTCAGACTCTACAAGCATGATTTCAATTTAATCTCTCAATAATATTAAATTAAAAATAGAAAACAAGATGAATGGAACAATTAAACATGCTGGCAGTAGATTCACATAAAATTTTAAGCTCAAAACAGTTGACAAAATAGAAGACAAACATGAGAAATAGGGATGAAAAGTGATAGCCAATATTTAGCATCTTTCCTCCACATTGGTCTTTCATCATATGACAAGAAATTGATAATTAAAGGAAATAAGGTGGAAAGAAACAACCAGAATGTTCATTTGATGAAGTGGAAAAGCACTTGAATATTCTTCATTGCATGTGAAAAGGAGTTGTCCATCTTTATTCATCCAATAAAACAAAATGGCAAAACATTACTTAATGAAAATTCAAAACAAAAGGAACCAAACCTGAGTGTTTTATTCTAGAAGAGGAAAATAGCCTCTTGTATGTACATAAGTTATCCCTTTATTATCTGAATGATATTGGAAGTTGATAGAGCCTGAGATCATCTTACTGATTGGATTGTGTATTTCAGGTATGGGAAAACAAGAGAAGTAATAGGGGATATAGGTTACTCACGTGACAAGGGGGAGGTTCTGTTAGAAGGGGAGGAGCCTAAGGGTAAAGGGAGAAATTTACTATGGGGAAGCGGTTAGAGCAGGGGGGCCAAATTGGTTATAACAGGGAAGTGGGGCATGTTGGTAGGGGGAATCTTTTTCTTTTAGTTGGGAATGACCTAGGGGCTTGGGCGGGATATTCCTAGAGAGAGGATTCCCGATTGTACTTTTCTCATCTATTTTCAATTCCTTCTAAATATAACTCCAGCTTCTTCTAAAGAGGAAATTAATAGAATAGTACTTGTTCATTAGCCTTGAGCATGAGGTATTTATCAGCTTGGTCCTACCTTCTATTCTTCCTCCATGGAGACTCGCCAGCAATACCACTTGGACATAGTGGAGCAGCACCTTGATTCGGTAACTGACCAAATATCCTCCCTCTCTGCTTTGGTCACCAATTTATCACTGAGTCTAGATGAATGTCGCACATACCTCACATCAATTCTATGTCATCTCAACAAAAAACTGCTCTCTGATGGTGTGGCTTCGCCTCATCTCACTACGGATTCAGATTCACCATATGCTCCACCTATTGATCCTGTAACTTATGTGAAACTACTTCCTAATACAACTTTTCATTGTCCTCTCCAACCATCTTTGTTGGCCACTCCTCGCCACCTCGATCTTTCATTGTTCGATGTTGTTGATCCATGCGATTGGATTTCTCATGCGGAACTTTATTTTCGAGTGCATAATACACCCGAACCATTGAAGATCCAGCTGACTCAACTCAGTATGGAAGGGCACGTAATCCATTGGTTTCCCATTTTGATTGAGGTTCATCCAAACTTATCTTGGAAAATTTTTAAGGAAGAATTAATGGAGTGTTTTAGTGGCCTTCTAACTCAAAAATCCTTATGAATATCTGGCCTCTCTTCAGAAACTAGGCTTAGTTACTGATTATGTGGAGCAGTTTGAGTACCTAGTTTCCCTCCTTCCTCAGTAACCTAAGCAGCAGTATGTTGTCTATTTTCTTAATGGAATTCAGGAGGATATTTTTTATTGGTTTTTCATCCACAATACCTTGACCCAAACATATGCAATACGTTTCACTCGACACTTTGAACTTGTATTTCGCAAAGATGTTCCTACTTCTCCCAAACGTTGTAATTTTCCCCATCCTGGTGATTACCTCCCTTCTACACCCTCCTCACCCACTCCTCATACTACACCTCTCCAATGTCTATTTATTCACCACTTCCTTGGTGTTCATCATCCCTTCCCTCTCAATCTCCACCTCAGACACAACAACCACCTCCTACTCACAATGTTAAGCATTTTACACCTCAGGAATGGGAGGACCTCCATAAGAAGGGCCTCTATTTTTGAAATGGCCTTCATTATTCACCTATGCACAAATGATTCAATCCTAAATTAAGTTTTCTTATCTTGGGTGAGGATGATGAACCCTCTACTGATTTGTCTCTACTGCCAGACATAGACCTCCTTCCAGACCCCTCTTTGGAGGCTAACTATACAGTCGTGTCTTATCACAGTTTGGCTACCTTTTGCTTGGATCCAATTCCTCCACCCACTGACCGTACTCCTATAAAGTTCGTGAGTACCATTTTTGGCATACCAATTTTGATTTTTATTTTCATTAGTGATTCTCATAATTACATCTCCCCAAAACTGAACATATTATTAGACTTTCACATTGATACCTCCACTCGGTTGGGCATTAAGCTCGGTGACAGTCACAATCATTGTCCCCAAGTTGTTTCTCACCATATTCCTTTAATAATAGGAACATACAATAATCTTCTTGATGTTCATGTTTTGGACATTGGAGTCCTTGATCTTATTCATGGCGTTACTTGGATTCACACTTTAGGGGAGGTTCATATTAATTGGAGAACCATGATAATGCGTTTTTCTGTTTCAGGCCACCAACATGTCATTTAAGGGGATATCTCCACTGTTGCTCCTCCCAAACCGCTCCCTGTTTTCCCACTTGGTTCATCCAGCATAGGCAAGCATCGGCTCCTCTTGTTGGGTAGTCCACCAATAGTCATCATCCATTGACTGAGGCATAATCTAGTGATTTACAAACTGTTTTCCCTTATTTCCAGTTGGTTTTTAGGATTCTATAGTCCTACCTCAAAGTAAACTATGTGATCATGCCATCTGAATTCACCCCAACCATGGACCTGTGTCAGTTCATCCTTATCGATACCCCCACATTCAGAAAAATGAGATGAACATCAGGTTCAGCATCTACTTCCCTTGGGGTTAATTCACAATAGTACCAGTATGTTATCCTATCTTGTTCTTCTTGTCAAAAATAAAGATGGTTCATGGAATGTTAGTGTGGACTATCATTAACTTAATAAGGTCACCATCCCGGATAAATTATCCATTCCCATCATTAAGGAACTTTTGGATAAGCTCTATGGTGTGACATATTTTTCTAAATTGGACTTCAAATCCAGTTACCATCAAATACGAATGGGTGAGGAGGATATTGAAAAAACCGCTTTCCGAACTCATAGCGGCCACTATGAATTTTTGGTCATGCCCTTCGGCCTCACCAATTCCCCATCCACCTTTCAGGATACAATGAATGATATCTTCCCCCCTTTTCTCCACACTTTTGTCCTTATATTTTTCGATGAAATACTTAGTTATATCCCTGATTGTCCCACTCATATACTCAATTTGTAGGATGCTTTCTAGGTTTTGGCGGATGGGCATTTCTATGTTAATCACAGTAACTTTCACTTTAGCCATCCAAGAATTGAATATATTGGTCATGTTATTTTTCAGCTGGGGTTGTCCATGGATCCCACTAAAATTAAAGATATTTTGGAATGGCATACCCCACATACTGTATAGGGTGTTCGTGGTTTTTTTGGTATGACTAGCTATTACCGCAAATTTATTCAGAACTATGGTTCCATGGCCCAACCACTCACTGCTCTCACAAAGAAGGATGATTTCTATTGGACACCTATTTACCAACACTCCTTTCAGCAATTAAAAAATTTGATAACTATTGCACCTATCCTATCACTACCTGATTTTTCCAGTGACTTTTCACTAGAATGTGATGCATTTGGCACCGCGGTTGGTGTCGTTCTTCTTCAACATAACAGACCTCTTTCATTTTTAAGAAAATCCCTGTCTACCCAAACACTTGATAAGTCCACATATGTGAAAGAGGTGATGGATTTATTCTTGTCCATTCAACATTGGTGGACTTACTTGCTTGGTTTCTCCTTTACAGTATATTCTGATCACTGAAGTCTTAAATATCTACCCCAACAGTTCATTACAATGGATGATCAGCAGGGCTGGATAGCCAAACTTCTTGGCTATCAATTTGATATTAAATATAAACCTGGATGTGATAATTCATCTAATAATGAATTATCTCAGAAAAATTATTCCACAGACCTTTGTATGCTAAAATATTCTCTGGTTTGGACAGACCCACATACCCTAATAGAGGGCCTCACAATAGATCCTTACTTGTCCAATATCACTTCTTCCTTACAGACAAACCAGTCCACTGCTGCTGGTTTTTCTTACACTCATGGTGTCCTCCTGTACCACAATTGCCTTGTCCTTCCTGCTACCTCCTCTTGGATACCAAAGCTATTTGTAGAATTTCATACAAAACCTTAGGGTGGCCACTTGGGTTATTATTGGACTTATCATCAGCTTTCCACTAACCTTTATTGGGTTGGCATGAAAAAATAGGTTCAACACTTTGTCCGCCAATGTGATATTTTCCAATTCAATAAGTACTCTACACTCTCCCCAGCAGGATTACATCAACCATTGGACATTCCCTCTATTATTTGGGTTGACCTCTCCATGGAATTCATTATGGGTATGCCCAAATCTCATGGGTTTGAATTCATTTTGGTGGTTGTTGATCGGCTTTCTAAATACGCTCATTTTATTCTCCTCAAGAACCCCTTTATAGAAAAGGCAGTGGTGGATGTCTTCATGCATTCGGTGGTCTGATTACATGGTATTCCAACTTCTATTGTCAGTGATCGGGACCCCCTATTCCTTAGTCACTTTTGGAAGTAACTTTTTTGCATGCAAGGCACCACTTTAAAGTTTAGTTCGGCCTATCATCCTCAAACGGATGGTCAAAATGGGGTTATTAATCGGTGTTTGGAGACCTATCTTCGCTATTTTGGGGGGGAGAATCCCAAAAATTGGACTTATTGGATACCATGGGCTGAACATTGTTATAATACTTCATGGAACTCCTCCATAAACACCACTCCCTTTGAGGTTTTTTATGGTTGTCTGCCACCATCCATCCTAAGCCTCCTTCCATCGGATATAATGGTTGGCACAGATTCCATGGATCTCCTTGATCTCTAAGTGGCTTTGTCCCAACTTCACCAACATTTAATTCACTCCCAAGATTTAATGTGCTGCCAAACTGACCCTCACAGGCGGGACATTTCCTATAAGGTGGGTGATTCAGTTTATCTGAAACTTCGGCCCCATAAACAAAATTCTTTGGGTCATCATATCAACATGAAGTTACCCCATCGTTATTATGGCCCTTTCTACATCATCAAGAAAATTGGTCCCATTACATATCAGCTAGCCTTGCCTGACACTACCTGTTTGCATCTTATCTTCCATTTCTCTCGGTTGAAGTTGGTTGTGGGGAAACACCCAATGAAAACACAACTTCCCTATGATCTTTTAGGGGATCCAGAGGACTAGAAGACTCCAGAAAAATTTATCTCTAGGCATATACTAATGTGGGATGGTTTTTTCCAACCCCAATATTTAATCCAATGGGTTGGCCAGCTTCCTAAGGATGCCACTTAGGAGGATGAATTCACCCTCAAGAATCAATTTCATAATTTCAGTCTTAAGGAAAATCCTGATTCCCTAGGGGTGGGTAGTGATAGAGCCTAAGATCATCCTACTGATTGGATTGTGTATTCCATGCATGATAAAACAGGAGCAGTGGCATGGGATACAGATTACTCACGTGACAAGGGGGGGTTCTATTAGAAGGGTAGGTTCCTAAGGGTAAAAGGGGAAATGCACCAGGGGGAAGCGGTTAGAATAGGGGGGACTGAATTGGTTATAACAGGGAATTGGGGCACGTTGGCAGGGTGAATATTTTTCTTTCAGTTGGTAATGTCCTAGGGGCTTGGGAATGATAATCCTAGAGAAATGATTCCTGATTATACTTCTCTCCTCCTCTATTTTCAAGTCCTTATTACTATAAATCTAGCTTCTTCTAAAGTAGAAATTAATAGAACAATACTTGTTCATTATCCTTGAGTGTGAGTTCTTTATCAGCAGTCCACCAGGATCAAAGGGAGCCTAAGGCCATACATGTAACATTCCCTATTCTCCCTTTTCTCATAGACAAACCAACATAAAACACCATTCCACCTCACTAGAAGGATATTTAAATTTCATAAATAGAAAAGGTAAGAAAATAGATTTTTCATATTCTCATTTATTTTTCCATGAAAACCATCATTTTTATAAAACTCCATTGTTGGATTCTCAAAACATGATTTTTCAATCTTAAAATTGTGGTGAAATTATTCTTCCGATCTAAAATTATCACCTATTTTATTATGTAAAACCAAGCCATCCTCATCCTCTAAAGGTTGAAATACAATGCTAGTGGAAAAAGAAGTTCAAAGTCTATGTTTTCAACACTAAAAATGCATTTATTCACACTATAAAAGGTTTCAAAATTACTACAACCTATCTCATTCAACCCATCAAAGAAAATCATCACAGAATAAATTCCATCGCTCATTTAAACAAAATCATCCAACTCAGAATGCAACTCAAGTTATCAAAACCAATTTCAGTTTCAAATTTATCATCCAATTCAACAAGTAGTTTACCAACAGTGAGGTTAGTTTCTAAGTCAACAATATTTAATGAATTCAGTTCAACAGTAAAATAAAGTGTTCCACAAAAACTTTTAGCAAAAGAATCAAGTTCCACATTTTCAAATCTAATTTCAGAAAACAAATGTTCACTTTTAGCAATGAAAAGACATACAAGTTTTTTATTCAAAACAATTCAATTTATCTTCTAATAGAACATCTAAATTAGGAAACAAAGACACTAAATCCAATTCAATATGTTCATCATCATTTCCTCTTTTCTTTTCATCATTAAAATCATCACAGATGAATTTCATATTTAGATTTTCCTCACTTTCCTTTTAAATTTTATAACTGAACTCATTAGAATCAATCATTTTAGTAGTTATAATATTATCCCAATGTGAGTGTTCATTTTAAGAAGTAGGTTCAAAAGATTTTTTAAAACATGGTATTCATTTATTTATTTTCATATTGAAACTGTTTCATGTTCTATTCTTTCCATTTAAGTTGATAACATACTTGCATGAAAAATTATGTATATTTTGTAAATGTTTTAATTTACTTTTATTATTGTGCTCAATCATTTATTGGGTTGTGTTTTATCCACTTGGGATTATCTATGTGTGTCACGACCCGACCCTACTCGGGCTCGAGCCGTAACTACCCCAAGCCCGCCTCCATAGGCCAAGGGCTGGCGACCAGTGTCGAAGGCACAATAACTCGGGGAGGCCTTTGCCTAAGTACCTTTACACACACACACGTAGCAAACTCAATGAAAAAGTGCAGAGTAAAAAATAAATGTAAAGGGAAACTACTATAAATAAACCACAAGAGTGAATCGACCTCTAAACAGTACATGTAAAGTGCTGAAAAGGAAAAAGCGGCAAAACATGCGCCCAACCAGAAAAGGTGCCACAACCCAGAAACTGGTAAACAAAAAGAAACAGCTGACGGGTCTCCCACCTGGAACCTGGCTACGACCACCGCACACGATCCAAGATCCCGAACTCCTAAGCTCCTCTGAAGTCACGACCAACCTGTCCGTCATCTGCAAGGGCACACCAAGTGCGGGAAAATCCCAAGCAGGGGTGAGTATAAAAATACTCAGTAGGATACCCCGAAGGCTCGAGGGAGCAACAAAGGAGGTGGCGAAGGGTGAGTAGTAGAGTGATCATGAAAAGTAAAGGAGTAGAACAAGGAGTGTAGTAGAGTAACAGTAGAGAGTCCAGCTCAACCCAACAAGAGGAAAGAAGGTAGACTCGTCCAGACACAAGGAGCTGGAAACGATGAGAAGATGAAATTTCCGTCAAATCTTCACTACCTATAGCAGGAGAGTAGACTCGTCCAACCACGAGAAGCTAGACACGTAAATCACGTGGCATACCCTGCGCGTCTTCGCCTCTCCTGGAAGGAGAGTAACCAAACCCAAGAAGTGGGTACTGGAACAAGGTATATACAAGATACATATGCTCAATCAAGAAGCCCAAACAAGATTGTAAGAAGATCTCCATCCCGTAGCTCAGCCCAAGAAAAGTGTATCCAACATTCCCAGAAGTAACACCATCGATGCCCAGCATCCCGCACGTCTGCCCCGAACTACAAGTCAAGGGCTTAAACCACCACACCTCAACACTATCCGCTTTGGGCGGAACTGACTCGCCTGCATGGTTTTAGGTCGCATTACAAGGACGCATCTTGGTAGGGGGAAAAGCTCCTCGTACTTGAGAGTTTTGGGGGAACGTCAACCACAACTCGTCACTGCCCCGCAGTCGAGAGGTCTACTCAATGTCGACAGGAGACCCCCTGCCCAGCCCCGCTGGAGGGTCCCTAGAAGTCGACGGGTTCCCACTATAGGGAGACCCGGAAAATCAGAGGGTGACACACTTCCCAGTCCCGTAATAGGGTAATCCACTAGAGGGCGACCTGACTAAAGTCGGCGACGGGACCACTGCCCAGCCCAGCTAGAGGTAACCCGGCATCGGGGACCACTGCCCAGCCTAGCTGGAGGTAAGCCCGACATCAGGGACCACTGCCCAGCCCAGCTAGAGGTAAGCCCGGCATCGGGGACCACTGCCTAGCCCCGCTGGAGGTAAGCCCGGCATTGGGGACCACTGCCCAGCCCAGCTGGAGGTAAGCCCGGAACTGCTCTGGACATCCCTACTGGATGGTACTGCTCGGTGAACACTATTGTACTGGCCATCCCTGCTGGATGGTAACCCACTGGAGAGCTCTTCTCGAAAAAACCTCAGCCCTGCTGCTAACAACCTCAGCCCTGCTGGAAACAACCTCAGCCCCGCTGGAAACAACATCAGCCTTGCTGGAAACAACCTCAGCCCTGCTGTAAACAACCTCAGCCCTACTGGAAACAACCTCATCCCTAATGTAAAAAACCTCCTGGGTAGAGGATCGGTGTCCGCGTAAAGTGTTGGTCACACTGAATCCACAAGAACTCTACCAGGGAGCACAGGGTGACGGGAGAAACTCCCCAGGCCTCACAAGGTGATCCCGCTCCAATCCGCTGAGTCACTGTCGAAGCGGAGCGAGACATCTCATCCTAGAAAGTGGGGAAAACACCCATACTGCACGAACACCCGTAGTCACAAACGGTGCCGCAGTCCGGTGAAAGGGCACGGTACTGAAACCCCTCACAGCTGAAGAAGCAGAGTAACCAAACCATCTTTGTCGGTCAAACCATCGAGAACAAGACCAGGGGGAGACCACTCAACCCTGCTGGTCAGACAAAAGAGCACCAGGACAGGGGAAACTCCACCCTGCTGGTCAAACAAATGAGCGCAGAGGGACCCTCTACGTCCCAAGAGGTCAAATTACGTAAAGCAGAACACGACACTCACATGGGGACCACACGATGTGTGGCCCCAAGTCAACCCCAACCAAGCGCACAAACGTTCTCAGGTACAAACCACACGTACCTCCAAGCGCTCCTGTATACTCCCAGGGTATACCTCGTTCCAGCCCAAAGGCTATTGTGCACACGGCACCCAGCGTCAATGCGAAGGCATGACATAACAACTCCACCTCAAAGGCCCAGGCACGGCCAACCACATCTCGTGAATCATTTATATCGCTCCCCCAGGAGTGCGTGATCACACGCCAAGGGTCCGCTACAAACATGGTAGGACGAACCACCACCGGAGCACCTTTCATGCTTCCACATTTAACAATATCACGCAAGAGGCTCCGCACAACCAAACGGATCACACCGTTGTAATCCTCGCAGAAAAACACACGAGATTGACCACTTACTCGCCTCCAATGGATATATGACAGAAAAGTCACCAAGAATGTTCCAAAGTCTTTCGTAACACTAAGAATAACACTAAGAATATTCCAAAGTCTTTCGTAACAAAAACCGGTTTCTTACATCATTACCTCCTTCAATATTTTCATCCCCGAAAATCAAAACTAGGGAGCAACACAGGGTACTAAGCCCACACCTGGCTTTCCCATACCCAGAAGAACCCACGCACAGCTCTGCGTCACCGCACACAGACCAAAGGATTGATCCATTCACGCGAGTCGGCCCTTGCCGATTTCGTGCACCCACTCCAGACTTTGGGGTTAGGGAAAGGAGGTAGGGTACCTCGACATCCCTTTGCACGATCTTAAATGGCCCGAAGGCTCTCGGGGGTAGCTCACCTCCCCAATCGAACCTCTACGTCGCATGTCGCGACTGGAATCACCGCCCGCACCTGGAACAAGGCCCGGTGATTCCCCCCTTCAGAATATCCATATGGTGAAACACCCAAGGATATCTGGTCATGCAAGGTTCCATAGTCGATGTATCGCAACCCAGGCTCTCTTACATGTTCGGAAAGAGAAGGAGTCGATACCATCGACTAGAGAAAAAGGTCCCATGCCATTTTCCTTACCAACACAGGGTTACACTCGACGCCCTATGTCACCCTGGTTACACATCAAACAAGGAGCAGGGAGGAAATCATTCCACACACAGAGTCTAAAAATTCTACTGTAGGAAGTAGAAGAGCTGTAGAGTGTACCTCTTACCACCTCATGCTCTGTAGGATTGTAGACATCCAAAGATCGCGGTTATCCACGGTCCCAACTGTCAGCTCCCAGAGCCTGACGTGGACCGCCTAGTGGTGATGGGGAGAACTCGTAAGGTCATCCCCCACTCCTAGATCCTCCTGCTCCACTGCTATCACCACCACCCTGGGCACTACTCCGACCATGGCACTGCATCTGTCGTGGTGGTGCACCTGGTGCCTGCCCGAAGCTCTCAGCAACTCGGGTCGGGCAGTCTCGTGCCAAGTGACCTCGCCCGTCACAAACATAGCACAGACCCTCTCTGGGCTGCACTGGTACCCTCCGGCACCACTGTGGTGTTCGACCATGCCCCTGATTCTGGTTGTCAGAAACCCACCTGCGTCGAGGTTCTGCTTGCCGACGCCCGCTAGCTGCGACAGACGTCCTGGCTCCAACGTGCCTGCTGCCACCACCAACTCTGGAACGTGACAGAAAGCTCTCTGTCACCAGTGCCTACTCTAGCACCCCAGCATATGTGGAAATTCCCAAGGGTACTCTAACAGCAAAAATATCTCCGCGGAGACCCTGCTCAAACTTCCGCACTCGGATGTTGTCGTCATGGACCAAGTCTGGGTAAAAGTGTGCACGGTCTGCAAAACTAGCCACGTACTCGGACTCCATCATCCCTCCCTACTGAAACTGTAGGAGCTCCTGAATCCTAACAGAGCGCAAGAAGGAGGGGGAAAACTCCTCATTGAACCACAACTGAAAATCACCCCACGAAAGCGACGACTCGTCAACAAACTGAGTCACCAGACTCCACCAACGCCAAGCTGCTCCACCAAAAAGGTTGGCTGCCAAAGACACTCTTTGATCTGTCGGCGTCTGCACAAGCCTGAAAAGGTGGACCACTGCCTCGAGCCAAACCTATGCTGCCTGAGGGTCTGGCTCACCACTGATCCTCAGCGGTCTCTGCCGCTGGAACTCACGGAGCGCGCTCAACCTGCGCTCAAGCTCAGCCTGCTCTGTTGAAACTGTCTGCTGCTCAACAGGTGGGGGTGCTGCTACCGGCCCACTCGGAGAAAGGGGCTCACATGATGGGTCCTGGAATGTGTCCATGTAGCTCACAGGGTCGTCGTCACGCACCAAAGCTGGTATCCTGGCAGGCTGTCTTCGCGGAGACATCTTGAAAATTATCAAGGAGTATCGTGGTCAGATGAGCATATATGTATATACCAATAGCAATGATTGGGAGATGAATCAAGAACGATAGTCAAAGACTCAATCCTATGTGATGCACAAACCAATTTTCCCTGCAACAAGTGTCTCAGCATGCCGAGTCGACAAGCGGGTTATCAAGGTCCTGGTGAATGGATATGTCGGCCGCCGCACCATCACTGGACTCCCTGGCCTGAGAGCCACTCTCGAGACACGTTGACACTGTTGCCCTAAATCCCAACCAATTAATTTTATTTTAGGGACATCCGAACAGTGTCCCAAGGAACAAACCACCTCTAATACCACTTTGTCACGACCCGACCCTACCCGGGCTCAAGCCGCAACTACCCTAAGCCCGCCTCCATAGGCCAGGGGCTGGCAACCAGCGCCGAAGGCACAATAACTCAGGGAGGCCTTTGCCTAAGTACCTATACACACACACACGTAGCAAACTCAATGCAAAAGTGCAGAGTAAAAAAGAAATTTAAAGGGAAACTGCTATAAATAAACCACGAGAGTGCATCGACCTCTAAACAATACAAGTAAAGTGCTGAAAAGGAAAAAGGGGCAAAACACACGCCCAACCAGAAAAGGTGACACAACCCGGCTACATGTAAAAAAAGAAACAGCTGATGGGTCTCCCACCTGGAACCCGGCTACGACCACTGCACGTGGTCCAAGATCTCGAACTCCTAAGCTTCTCTGAAGTCACGACCAACCTGTCTGTCGTCTGTAAGGGCACACCAAGTGCGGGCAATGCCCAAGAAGGGGTGAGTATAAAAATACTCAGTAGGATACCCCGAAGTCTCGAGGGAGCAACAAAAGAGGTACCGAAGGGTGAGCAGTAGAGCGATCAGGAAAAGTATATGAGTACAACAAGGAGTGAAGTAGAGTAACAGTAGAGATTCCAGCTCAACCCAACAAGAGGAAAGAAGGTAGACTCGTCCAGACACAAGGAGCTGGAAACGATGAGAATATGAACTTCCCGTCGAGTCTTCGCTACCTATAGAAGGAGAGTAGACTCGTCCAACCACGAGAAGCTAGACACGGAAAGCACATGGCATACCCTGCGCGTCTTCGACTCTCCTGGAAGGAGAGTAATGTAACTCAAGAAGTGGGTACTAGAACAAGGTATATACAAGATACATATGCTCAATCAAGAAGCCCAAACAAGATCGTAAGGGGATCTCCATCTCGTAGCTCAGCCCAAGAAAAGAGTAGCCAACAGTCCCAGAAGTACCACCATCGATGCCTAGCATCCCGCATGTCTGCCCCGAACTACAAGTCAAAGGCTTAAACCACCACACCTCGACACTATCTTATTTGGGCGGCACTGACTCGCCCGCACGGTTTTAGGTCGCGTCACAAGGATGCGTCTCAGTGGGGAAAAATTCTCCTTGTACTTGAGAGTTTTGGGGGAACTTCAACCACAACTCGTCACTGCCCCGCAGTCGAGAGGTCTGCTCAAAGTCGACAGGCGACCCCCTGCCCAGCCCCGCTGGAGGGTCCCTGGAAGTCGACGGGTTCCCACTACAGGGAGACCCGGAAAGTCGACGGGTGCCACACTTCCCAGTCCCGTAACAAGGTAATCCACTAGAGGGAGACCCGGCTAAAGTCGGCGACGGGACCACTGCCCAGTCCAGCTGGAGGTAACCCGGCATCGGGGACCACTGCCCAGCCCAGCTGGAGGTAAGCCCGGCATCGGGGACCACTGCCCAGCCCAGCTGGAGGTAAGCCCGGCATCGGGGACCACTGCCCAGCCCCGCTGGAGGTAAGCCCGGCATCGGGGACCACTGTCCAACCCAGCTAGAGGTAAGCCCGAAAGTGCTCTGGCCATCCCTGCTGGATGGTACTGCTCAGTGAACATCGATGTACTGGTCATCCCTGCTGGATGGTAACCCACTGGCGAGCTCTGCTCGAAACAAACTCATCCCTACTGGTAACAACTTCAGCCCTGCTGGAAACAACCTCATCCCTGCTGGAAACAACCTCAGCCCTGCTGGAAACAACCTCAGCCCTGTTGGAAACAACCTCAATCCTGCTAGAAACAACCTCCTGGGTAGAGGATCGGTGCCCGCGTAAAGTGTTGGTCACACTGAATCCACAAGAACTCTACCAGGGAACACGGGGTGACTGGAGAAACTCCCCAGGCCTCACAAGGTGATTCCTCTCCAATCCACTGAGTCACTGTCGAAGCAGACCGAGACATCTCATCCCAGAAAGTGGGGAAAACACCCACGCTGCACGAACACCCGTAGTCACAAACGGTGCCGCAGTCCGGTGAAAGGGCACGGTACTGAAACCCCTCACAGCTGAAGAAGCAGAGGAACCAAACCATCTCTTCCGGCCAAACCATCGAGAACAAGACCAGGGGGAGACCACTCAACCCTGCTGGTCAGACAAAAGAGCATCGGGCCAGGGGAAACTCCACCCTTCTGGTCAAACAAATGAGTGCAGAGGGACCCTCTACGTCACAAGAGGTCAAAGTACGTAAAGCAGAACACAACACGCACATGGGGCCCACACGGCGTGTGGCTCCAAGTCAACCCCAACCAAGCGCACAAACGTTCTCAGGTATAAACCACACGTACCTCCAAGCGCTCCCGTATACTCCCAGGGTATACCTCGTTCCAGCCCAAAGGCTATCGTGCACACGGCACCCAGCATCAACACGAAGGCGTGACGTAACAACTCCACCTCAAAGGCCCAGGAACGACCAACCACATCTCATGAATCATTTATATCGCTCCCCCAAGAGTGCGCGATCACACACCAAGGGTCCGCTAAAAACATGGTAGGATGAACCACCACCGGAGCACCTTTCATGCTTCCACATTTAACAAGATCGTGCAAGAGGCTCTGCAAAACCAAACGGATCACACCGTTGTAATCCTCGCTGAAAAACACGCGAGATCGACTACTTACTCGCCTCCAACGGATATCCGACGGAAAAGTCACCAACACCGCCTCATGCCCGAACGGTGTCCCGTGATCCTGAGCCTCGGCCCCAAAAACAGTCGGGTGCATCGCACCATTGCGATCCCCTCGGGAAAACACATCAAAAAGACTGCTCACTTGAGCGCAATGGATATCCGGAGAAGAAGATGCATTCTGGCGCACCGCACACGAGCAGTGCTATGTGGGACCCGCATCCCGGTCCTGAAACACAACGAACAGATCGCACTGTTGCGATCCTCTTGAGAAAGCACACAGGATGGACTAATCACTTGTCCAAAACAGACACCCGATGATAAAGATGGAAAATCACCGTCAACGCCCAAACGGCCCACGCGGGGCCCGCACCATCGTGTGGAATTACAGCAGGCAGACTGCGCCAACGCGATGCCCTCGGAAAAACACCCAACATCAACTGTTCGCACGCCCCGAACGGACGTCCGATGAAAAAGTCGCTAAAAGCTGCACGCAGCTTGAAAGACGGGTCGTGGGGCACACTCCTCAACTTCGGCCTCAATGCCTGAAACCACCTTGGAAAGCTTCGCCCCGGCGCCAGGGTCTCAACACCACTAACGGCGCTTAAATCGGACGTCGAACGCGTCCGCGCCGTCCAAAACAAAATCTCTCAAAGGAAACATCAATTCACTTAAAGATTCATCACGCCTCCGAGGCCCCTCGTTTTGGGAATTAAAAATTCCCAAAACCATCTCAAAACATTCCCCTCAACGCGAGGTCCGCGCTGCCGCAGACAGCATGCAAAACGGACGCCCCGCTGATGATTTATCAATATAAATAATTTCCCTAATAATAATATTATTATTATTATTATTATTATTATAAACTTATTATTAATATTATTATTTTTTTAAAACATTTTTTTAACTAGACCGGTCGAATGGTCGGTCTTCTTCTTCTCCCAACAGGACCCGCAAAAGGCGGGTCCTGGTTTCATCCCGCAGCCCCCGAGGTCAGCGCCTCGGGGCAACCTCCTCCGACCGCGACGGCGCGTCGGTGCCTTCGCCTCCCGCAGCCGAAGGCTCCTCACCGTCCCGGCCCTGCACCACCACAGACGCCCGGCCTCACACCGTCTCCTCTGCGCCACCTGCGCTCGACCGCGAGCCGCCTCGCCCGGCAGACCACCGTCGCCCGGCCTTAGGAGCCCCGCCGCATCGTCGTGCCGTTGTGCCGGCCTGCTGCCACCGCCCGAACGTGATGTCGACCCCCGGTCGGCCTCACCCTCACCGATGCCTGCTGAAGGCACACTGGACCACCGCTAAGCCGGCTCGCCTGAACCCTCACCGGACCGCCTTGGTCCACCAAAAAACACCAAACTCGCAAAGTTCGACGAACGGCCGAGACACCATCCGAACCCGGATTTCAAATCCAAATGAGCGTCGGAAAGAGTAGAATTTATACTATACGACCATGGGATTTTTTCGAAGATTTAACAGCAAATCGACGTATAAAATTGAATCCAAAGGAAGGTTCAGAAATGAAAACACAACCAAAACCTCCTACCTCGCTGGGCTTCGCCCGGAGCTTCACGGAGGATCCGCCGCCGCGCCGTCGCCTTGCCGGAGCTTCCTCGCCGGAGTGGAGGAGGAGAGGGAAGAGGGTTGGAGGGCTTCTCCAGGGGGTGAACAAGGGATGGGGAAGGGGATGAGGGTTTAAATAAAATTTAAAAAAAAAATAATTAAATTTAAACCCGTAATTTAACCCGCATCTGAAACCTTCGACATAGTAGAGGTTAAGCCTCCCCTAGGCCAAACACCACCTCCCGAGCATAACGGCGGTCTCGAAATATGATTCCGAGCTTCCTTTTGGAAGTTATAAAATTTAACGTCCGAAGCCGCTAAATTACAAAAACGCCCCTGGGGCATTTTTCACAGACGGGCCGCGCCTGCGAAAGTTACACCCCTCCTAGGGTAAACGGCACGTTCCGAACTCAACGATGCCCTCAGTTTTCCAATCTGAGCCACAATTTAAGAGATACTAGTGTTTCACCATTAAATGAATAAATTAATTAATTAATTTATCCGTTTAACGTTCCGAAAGCGAGCGAGGGGTCCAAACATCACGCGCCGACAAGTTTTATGTAGTTCCTAGGGTAAAAACCCCATTTCGGACCCATCCGTACACTCGGATCTCTGATCCTGATCACTTTTCAAGAGTTATCACATTTATTTGGCGTTTCTAGTGTGAACGCACTGGAAATTTAATTCCAGCCACTCCAGGGCTCGGAATCGCACGCCGTCTGAAGGCGCTGCTCTGGAATAACACTAAGAATATTCCAAAGTCTTTCATAGCAAAAATCGGGTTCTTACAATGTTGTCCTTGTCCTCCAACTGGCCCGCTGCTTATGCGCACCAGCACACTTGACATTCAGCAGCATCTCTTGTTGGTCGTTGTTTACCTGTCACTTGTTTGATCTACACCCTCCATGTGCCCCAGTGCTTCATCGCGGCTGTTGGGTTTTTATTTCAGCACTGTGGCATGGCCTCTCCTAATTGGATGTTCTGTTAGAGGTAGGCATGTTGTTGTCAGGGGCATTGATCACCCCTATGCTCGGTCACTTTGGCTCAGGATTCATTCTCACTTTCTGTAATGACCCGGACTATCTCGGTCCATTAATTTGTGAAAAATCTCAGGGTTAAGGTGTTCTAGGAGGAAGCGGTGACTCATTTAAAGAGTTTTCCAAAAATACATTTTTTCCAATGGTGAGTCAGGAACGGAAGGTTGCTGACAGTAGGTCGCAATGATGATTCCTAATGGTGAGTCGCAGTGGTGAGTCAGAATGGTGACTCACACCGATAGCTCGCAAACGGTGACCCACACTGATAGCTCACAATGGTGACTCACATCGATATCTCGAAACGGTGACTCAATAATGGTAAGTTGTCCAATGGTGAGTCATCCAATGGTGACTCGTCCAATGGTGACTCATCCAATGGTGACTCGTCCAACGGTGAGTCATCCAATGGTGACTCGTCCAATGGTGACTCATTCAATGATGAGTCGTCCAACGGTGACTCATCCAATGGTAAATATTCCAATGGTGAGTCATCCAATGGTGAATCATCCAATATTGATTCATCCACCGGTGACTCTTAATGGTAATTCATTTCCAATAGTTTGTCAAAATTTCAATTTTCTCCAGTTTTCTAGTTTGCTACAGTTTTTCTCCATTGACATTTTCTTTGACATAAAATTCATTCAATATATATTTTTAATGGATTTAAGGCCAATTCGAAGCCCATAACTCCTATATAAATTTTTATAAGGGTCAGGATTCCTTTACTCAGTCAAAACGTGTGAGCTTGACCAGATCCTCCTTTAATGGAAAATCTAAAATGTATCTTAAATCGTTGCTCCATTTAGTTTTTCAAAATAGTCGAGATATATTCCGCCCTCATTCTTCCTTATTGTTTTCCTTGGTACAGGATTCCTAGAGTTATTCCTCTCATAGGAGTCATGTGATCGAACTAAAATCCTTGGACCGTGTTCCCTTGGACTTTTCCTGCTTTATGCGCACCCCATGTTTTTGTCCAATTAGGAAATGTCGATCAGTCTTCGATATAAGGTATGTTTTACATATATTCTTATGGGTTCCTCAATATATTTCCTCCCATTTCGCCTTTACATGTGACAGAATGTGATCTCCATATTTCTAATGGAGCTTTCTCGGTTGTTGGTTGGTGGGGTGGTGTTGCGGCATCCTCAGGTGGATGCAGTTTTTGTGGTAGAGGTGATCATGATCCATTTTGTTAGCCAGTTATCATGTAAATAACATAAAAAACCTTTTGAGGTAGGGGATTCAGGGCTTCTCTATTCTATTTATGTGCAATAGTAGATTTAGCGAGATTTATCCCACCGGATCACAATTAAATTGACTTAATAAATATTTGAACTGGATTAAATAATTGGTATCAAATACTTCATGATGTTATCGCCACTTGATTTGTTAGATAGTGTGATATCTAGGATTTTATTGTTTAGTATGTTGTTCTTGATGAAAATTGGTAAAAACATAAAGCCATAATTAATTGATATTTATTTGGATAAAGGATTGAAGAGACAGGTTAATGAATCTGGTTGTTGTTGTGTTTTGATAATAATCAAATGGATACAGTTATGCATGTTTAATTGAATCAGTTAATTCAAGATGGAATAAAGAACCAGTTGTGTGATAAAATAGAATACCTTTGTAGGGACTAAGTTTCCTGCTTTCTTGTAAAGTCCAAGTGCCTTATGCTTTGGGGTTGTGGGATCCCATAGCATGTGAAGGTTGGATGCCTTGTTTTAGGGCCAAGAGCCCAGTTTCCTTGTTTGTTTCCTGCTGCTTGTGTTGTGGTGTGATATTGGGATGGCTGATCCTGGAGGGCTATTGTGGTATGTGGGGGTAGGTAGTCCTAGTGTTTGTGGCGGTAGATGACACCTAGAGTGGTGAGATGCATCGGTTTATGCAAGTGGGTGTCGGGGAGGACACTGGAGATGGTGAAACAGGTTGAAGTTGAGCTTACCTATTGATATGAATGTTGGGTTCTTGATGAATATGTTGTTTGTTTATTTGCTTTACTTTCCCCACTACTTAAGGCAGATGTTCTTGCTTACCCTCCTTCTAAAAGAGGCGAAGACGCATGGGTTATGCCACGTGCTTTCCACATTTAGTTTCTCAAGGACGTATGAGTCTACACTCCTGCTATAGGTAGAAAAGACTCGATGGGTATTTCATATACTCACCGTGTTAATATCCTTGTGTTTTGTAGCTTAGAAGGATTTTCTAGAATTCATAGAAATATGTAAAAGTGATAATGTTGTTATTAAATGATTGAATAAATGATGTTTAACCCATGGGGTTGGAGCTTGCTGGGATGAAATGCTGAGGTTACAATTTATAGGAACCGTGGACTTGGTTTGGTTATGCTTGGAGGGCATGGAACTTTATTGTGGTGTTAATGAAATGAAATGTGAAAATTGATAATGGTTATTTAATGGATAAAAATTTAATTAACGTAAAGTGAAACTAATAAAAATTGATAAAGTAATTTAATATATCTCTTTAAATAGTTGTGTGCTTATAGGATATCTTGTCTTAGTAGTGGCAGTCAGGAGTCCGAGAGACGTTAGTTGCAGTTGATTCTAAGACTAGGTTGTTCCCATATTGTGGTTGTGTGATATATTATATCATGTATTTTTGTGTTTCTATATGTTATTCCACCCTGTCGGTTAGGGAAACTGCCACCCCAAGGATTTTGATCCCTAGGGTGTTTTCCCCAACATACCGGTGGGAGGATGGATGGATGACTACCCCCTTTGGACCTGCTCTCTTCTCTTGGTAGTTACTTGTGCTGGTATACATAGTGGTTAGTTTTCCCCATATATGTGCGTAGAGGTATGTAACGGCTTACGGTTATTCACACACATATATTCTGTATATAGTTTCCTAAAGTCTACTATGGTTATTTATACACATATATTTTGGATATAGTTTCCTAAAGGCTACTATAGGTATAATGTGTATGGGTTGTGATGGTTTGAGGATCCTTACTCGATGTATGGGTTGTGATGGTTTGAGGATCCTTACTTGATGTATGGGATGTAATGGATTGAGGTATAATACCTGATGTATGATACACGTTATGTGGGGTGTGGTGGCTCCCAGAAACTACCTGGTTACTTTGGTTATGTGGACATGGTGGTGTAATGCATGAGGTGTATGTTGATGCATGAGGTACATGTTGTGGTGCTTTGACCAAGTGTCTACGGGCTAGCCTTCTTGGAGAGAGATGCTCAGGACGTGGTCAGGAGCTTTTTGGGATTCGTGGTTGTTGTTGTCTTTACTTTCCTTTTTGGTATTATAGATTTTTCTTTCAGTTGTAGTAGTTCTTTCATGAAATTACATTTTTCTACTTGGGTTTCTTTTATATTGTAGTCTGAAAAGGAGTTGGTTGGTATCTATCTTATCTCTCTCTTCCTCATGTGTTCTCTTAGAGGGTAATGTCTCTCATCTGTGTGCTTTTTATACCCTCAGTACTAGTCTCCAACCCTACTGGAGGCGGTACTCGGGGGTCACTATCTCTCTTCTCCCATTGCCTACCTAGGAGGGGTACACTTTGAGGGGAGGGTTTGTGACATAGTGTTATCAGAGTTCTAGTTGATGGATATGATGGAGTTAAGAGTTGGGAATGGATGAGGTTGCATGGGTTGGTAGGGAAACACTATCACCTAATTTTAGAAAGTGTTGTAAACATGGTAGACTGGCTAAGATATGGGTATTTAGGGCCCCCTATGATCTGATACACGAACCTTTAATCTTATAGTGGCTACTAAACAAGGTGATATTGGTTTTAGGGTATGGACCTAGGAAAGGATCATGCATCATTATTCATTGCACCTATGTTTGAATGGGTAGACCTTGGGATGGGTTAACCAAAAATGAATAAAATAAAACAATTAATTAATGTTAAGTCTTCTATATTTCAGTTTTAGGAGCTCTAACTATTTTTTCTTTTGCAGGTATGGCTTCAGGTTGACATCCTTGTCAGGTTCGCATAGAAGATGTTCAGTAGGTTGCACCTGTAGATCGTCGTATATTAGAGGCCGATGAAGATGAAACTTGGAAGAGTACACTCCGATAATTTTAGTTAAAGAGTCTACATAAGTACAAGGTATCCATTTCAAATGTAGTCTCAAAATACCGGTTAGAAGAGGTTGAGATAGCTTTCAGTTCGATCCATGCTCGGAAGGGGAATTGGGTGTCATTGGTTGTGACGATGCTGCATGGGGCAGAAATGTACTGGTGGTTCTTGTTCCTTAGAGATCACAAGGAGTTGATAGTCTCATGAGATAAGTTCTGAGATTAGTTTAAGGTCAAGTTTCTTTCTTCGATCGTAAAGGAGGACAGTCACTAGGAGTTACTTACACTTCGACAGGGTAGCTCCAGTGTGCGAGAGTTAGGGATCCATTTTATGAACCTTCTAAAATATGATCCGAACCTGTTTCCGAATGAGGAGGTCAAAGTGAGGCATTTTGAGGAGGCTTTGCATCCAAATATTCGACGTGAGATCACCCCATTTATGCATAAGACATATCTTGATGTGCTGGTGAGGGAAGAGGTTGCTGATAGGACGTTAGCCAAAACCATATCGTCATGAGAGGGGAGTCATCAAGATTCCTCATGAAGTATATCTGTGGTTGAGGGTTCCCTATTTTTAGGGAAGAAGGGTTTCTATTCAACTAAAGGTAGGTCCCTGCCCTCAATGTATCATTTATCTAGGGGTATCAGCTCTTAGGCCAATGTTAAGGTACCATGATTCTATTTTTCTTGTAGAGGATGAGTTCATCAATGGAATGAGTGCCCAACCTTTATGAGTAGTCAAAGTGTTCCAGGTGTTCCAATTTAGGTTCTCCATTGAGGCAGTTCTAGCTGAGGCAACAGTAGTAGGTTACACCAGCTTTGGATCAGCAGAGAGCAGATGGAGAAGGAAGAGGATAACTATGGGATGCTCCTCGTCCTTAGAGAATAGATCACTATTGTGGAGGTGGTCTTCAGTAGGTCCAGAAGTTCCATGGAATAGGTTTTGGTCATCTTCATGCATTATCATTTCTAGTTTCAGGAAAGCCAGACGTCGTTTGAGGTACCATTTGCTTATTTTTGTTTGATTCAGGAGTGACACACTCCTTTATATCACCTATCCTTGTCCATTCCTTAGGAGTTTAGGTAGAGAGGATTTTAATTCTCTTGGCGTTGACTATGCCATTTGGAGGTCGATCTGACTTGTTTGAAGTATGTAGAGACTTTGAGCTAGTATTGGAGAAACACTACTCTTGGGGAGATTTCCTATGTTTACAAATACAACCATATGATTTCATCCTTGGTATGGATTGGTTGAATTTGGTACAGGCTATCATGGATTACTTCCAGAGGAAGGTGGTGTTCTTTGATGTTGATGGATTACCAGTAGTGTTTTTAGGAAAACGAGGCCCTCGGATGGGTCAGAGGTTTGTTCTTTCTTTATCATCCTTGATGGATGAGTTGATGTTGAGTTCATTGGAGGTTCAGCAGTCGGCGTTTCCTAGGGTTATGGAAGAGTACCCTGATGTATTTCTATAAGAGGTTGTAGCATTACCCTCTCGATGGGAGATCGAGTTTGGGATTGATCTAAAGTTATGCATTTATTCTATATCGATGTCTCCATATAGGATAGCGCCTTCTAAGTTGCAGGAGCAGCGTATACAGCTTGATGGTTTATTGCATAGTGGTTTTGTTCATCCAAGTGTGTCACTGTGGGGTTCATAGTTTTTTTCATGAAGAAGTCTGACAACAGTTTGTGATTTTGTGTTGATTATCATCGCTTGAACATAATGAGAGTGAAGAACCGCTATCCTCTTCTGCAGATTGATGATTTATTCAATAAAATTAAGGGTGAAAGTTTGTTATCAAAGATTTATTTGTGGTCAGGATATCATGAGATGCGTGTGAGGGATGAGGATATCCCGAAGACTTATTTTCATTGTTTTCATGGGCATTAAAAGTTTGTTGTGATGTCATTTAGTGTGATGAATGCTCCAACTATGTTCATGAGGTTGATGAACACTTTGTTCTTTGAGTTTCTAGATAAGTTCATGGTGGTTTTTATCGACGACATCCTTGTGTGCTCCATGTCTGAAGAGGAGCATGCAGGGCATATGAATGTTGTTTAAAGAGTTCTTCATCATGATAATCTATTTGAGAAGTTATTAAAGTGTGAGTTTTGGGATCGATAAGTCAGTTTCATAGGGAATGTTGTATCCCAGTAGGGATTAATTGTGGATTTTTCGAAGATATTAGTAGTTGTGTCTTGGGAAGCCCCTAAGATAGTGGCATAGGTATAAAGTTTCCTTGGTCTCATAGTCTATTACAGAAGTTTTTTAGACAATTTATATCGGGTTGTAACTCCTTTAATAGTATTGACTATGAAGGATCAAGCGTTTGTGTGGAATGATTAGTGTCAGGAATCTTTTGATCATCTAAAGGAGATGTTGGTCAGTGCCCCGGTTCTTTTTATTCCAGTAGAAGAAGTCCAGTTCAAAGTTTTATATGATGCTTTGTGTCTGGGGTTGGGTTGTGTTCTAATGCAGTAGAGATCAGTTGTTTCTTATGGGTCTCAATAGTTATGACCCCATGAGCGTAACTATTCCACCCATGATCTTGAGTTGGTGGCACAGTGGTGTGGAGGAGAGTACATGGGAACGTGAGTCGCAGATATGTGATCAATACCCCAAGTTGTTTGATATTTAGTTCTTATCTTGTAATGTTGTTCCCTTGGTGGTAATAGACCCTTTCTGGTTATGTGATGGAATTCCCTTATTGCTTGTTGTGGATTTATCTCTTTTGAGTGATATCTCCCTAGGGAGAGTGTTTAAGAGTTGGTTGTGGTTGTCACGTGGTTTCATTTTGCTCCTTTTATAAAGCGGTTGAGCTCCTATGGTGGTGAGAGCCTTTAGTGGTATCTCATGGGGTGGATGTTCGGACGACCCCATTTTTGTTTCCTCTCTGGGATGGTTTTTGGATTCTTGAGGATGAGAATGTTTTTAGAGGGATCTGATATAATGGCATGTACCTCCCTGGTCCATTACTTTTTGAAAAAATTGGGGGTTGAGGTGTTCTGGGAGGCAGTGGTGACTCATTTCAAGAGTTTTCCAAAAATCCAGTTTTCCAATAGTGAGTCAGTAATGGTAGGTTGCTGATGGTAGGTCACTGATGGTAGGTCATGATGGTGAGTCGCAATGGTGAGTCAGAATGGTGACTCGCACCGGTAGCTCGCCAATAGTGACTCACACTGGAAACTCACAATGGTGACTCGCACTAGTGGCTCGCAACGGTGGATCGCAACGGCGACTCACCAACTGTGATTTATCAAATGGTGACTCATCCAATGGTGACTCATCCAATGGTGACTCATCCAATAGTGACTTTCCCAATGGTTACTTGTCCAATGGTGACTCGTCCAATGGTAACTCGTCCAACGATGAGTCATCCAATGGTGACTTGTCCAATGGTGAGTCGTCTAACAGTGACTCATCCAATGGTGAGTAATCCATTGATAGATCTTCCACTGGTGACTCACCCAACAGTGAGTCATTTCCAATAGTTTGTCAAAATTTCATTTTTCTCCAGTTTTCTAGTTTGCTACAGTTTCTCCCCTTGACATTTTCTTTGACATAAAATGCATTAAAAGCCTTGTTTTAAGGGATTTAAGGCCAATTCAAAGCCCATAAATCCTATCTAAATTTTCCTAAGGGATAAGGTGCCTTTACTCAGTCAAAATGCATGAGCTTGACCAGATCCGCCTTTAATGGAAAATCTAAATCGTATCTTAAACTGCTGCTCCATTTAATTTTTCAAAAGGGCCAAGATATCTTCTGCCCTAATTCTTCCTTCTTGTTTTCCTTGGTAAAAGACACCCATATTTCTTCTTATCATATGATTTTTGAGATCAAACTACAATCCTTAGATCGTGTTCCTTTGGAGTTTTCCTGCTGAATGTGCATCCCCTAATTTGGTGCAACCTGGAAGTGTCGATCAGTCTTCGATATAAGGTATGTTCTACCTCCAATCTTCTTCATTCCTCAATTTGTTTCCTCCCATTTATCCTTTCCATGTGACAATATGTGATCTCCATGTTTCTAATGGAGCTTTCTCGGTTGTTGGCTAGTGTGATGGTGTCGCGGCGTCCTCAGGTGGATGCAGTCATTGCGAAAGAGGTGATCGTGATCCATTATGTTGGAAAGTTCTCATGCGAAGAACATCGGAAACCTTTTGAGGTAGGGGATTTGTGGATTATCTATTCTATTTACATGCAGTAGTAGAGTTAGCATGATTTAGCTCACTGGATCATAATTAAATTTACTTAATAAGTATTTGAACTGGATTAAATAATTGGTATCAATTTTTTAGTGATGTTATTGCGTATTGATTTTCTAGATAGTGTAATATCTATGATTTTCTTGTTTGGCATGTCGTTCTTGATGGAAACTGATAAAGAACTTAAATCTATAATTAATTGATATTTATTTGGATAAAGGATTGAAGAGACAGGTTAATGAATCTGGTTATTGTTGTCGGAAATTAGTAAAGAACGTAAAGCCAGGATTAATTGATATTTATTTTGATAAAGGATTAAAGAGGTAGGTTAATGAATCTGGTTGTTGTTGTTGTATTTTTATGACAATCAAATGGATCTAGTTATGCATGTTTAATTGAATCTATTAATTCAAGATGGAATAAAGATCTGATTGTGTGATAAAATTAAATGTCTTTGTAGGGATAGAGTTTCCCACTTGCTTGTAAAGGACAAGTGCCTTATGTTTTGGGGTCGTGGGATCTCATTGCGTCTGAAGGCTGGATGCCTTGTTTTAGGGCCAAGATCCCAGTTGCCTTGTTTGTTTCCTACTGCTTGTGTTGTGGTGTGAGCTTGGGATGGCTAATCCTAGAGGGATGTTATGGTATGTGGGGGTAGGGAGGCCTAGTGGTTTTGGTAGCAGTTGACACCTAGAGTGGAGAGATGCATTGGTTTATGCAAGTGGGTGTCAAGGAGGACACCAGAGATAATGAAATGGGTTGAAGCTAGGATTACCCGTTGATATGAATGTTGGGTTCTTGATGAATCTATTGTTTTTTTATTTATTTTAATTTCCCCACTACTTGAGGTAGAAGGTCTTGTTTACCCTCCTTGAAAAATAGGCGAAGACGCGTGGTGTATGCCATGTGATTTTTGTGTTTAACTATTCAAGGACGGATGGGTCTATGCTCCTTCTATAGGTGGAAAAGACTCGACGGGTGGTTTGTATACTCACTGTGTTGATCCCCTTGTGTTTAGTAGCTTATAATGATTTTCTAGAATGCCTGGAAATATAGAAAAGTGATAATTCTATTATTAAATGATTGAATAAATGATGCTTAATCCATAGTGTATGAGATTTCTAGGATGTAATGTTGAGGTTATAATTTAAAGGAACTGTGGACTTGGTTTGGTTATGCTTGGAGGGCATGGAACTTTGTTGTGGTGCTAATAAAATGTAATGTGGAAATTGATAATGGTTAATTAATAGTTAAAGAATTAATTAATGTAAAGTGAAACTGATAAACAGGGATAAAATAATTAAAAATAAATCTTTAAATGGTTGTGTGCTTATAGGATATCTAGTATTTGCAGTGACAGCCAAGAGTCTGAGAGACATTAGCTGTAGTTGAGTCTAAGATTGTAATGTCTCAGAAATTCCATGTGTTTTTTTAATTATATGGAATTATTTCAAGACTAGAAGCATTGAAAACACCTGATTTTGAGGCCCGGTGATCCCAGAATAGAATTTTCAACTTTTTTTAAGTTTGTTTAAATAAACGTACGAATGGGGTTTTCTAAATTTTAAACCAGTGCTTGTATCAGAAATATGATGGCACTATTGAACTCAGAACATCGGGATTCTCCTAGGAAAGACTTATCTTCGACCGGTGAGGGTCGACTAGAAAATATAGTTTTCGGACTTTTTGGAACAAAAATAAAAATAACTTAAAAAGTTATTTTATTTGTTTTTATTCACTGTTTAAAGGTGGCACATCCGCACTACGGTGTGGTGACGAGGCAATGATGAATCCCATTAATGAGGCTCGTAAATGTGCAGCATAACAAATCATTAATTTGAAGCATAATAGAAATTTTGTTTCATAAATGTAATAGTGTAATGATGTGATGACGTAGCATAATAGAAATGCTACGACGCGTTTCTCTTTTAATGGAATAACGGGTTGGAGAAACAAAGGGAAATCTGGGAATTTCTCTCACGAATCGATGGTGATGAATCCTTTCCAATGACGAATGTCGGAGAATCACTAACGATAATGACACCCTCAAAGAATGGGTCCGAGACCGGAGAGTGACGAACGCCAACCCCCGTAGACAGATCGTTATCGGCAACGAGCTTCCCTCTAATCAAACCTTATCTAGGTAGGGGTTAATTTTTGTTTTGATTGCTCATTCTTCTTTCTAAAACCAATGAATGCAGACCAACCCACAAATATGTTGATCTTCGGGTTGTTAATCTTGAGGGATGATTTCTTACATCGGTGTTTTTCTTCAAAATCATTTTTTTGTGGATAGAAAATAAATTTCAGCTTCCCGTGTTTCAAAACATCTAATGTAGAGGAATCAGGTCGACACAAACAAGGCCCTAATTCCTCTGTCTTTGGGTGTTCTTATGATGTTTGTGACCAGACTTTCAATTTGATGGCAAGGAAACACCAAGGCCATAGTAGGAAATATGCGGCCCCAAGGAACCCGGGGGCGCAGCCGGTTGTTAGAACAGACCATCAGAGCGGACCCGGTGGTCCACGGAAGGTAGTACCGGCACACTGGTGCAAAAATTGGTGGTCCGCGGTGGCGTCTGCAGGTGGGTGGAGGTGTGCCACGATGGCGCATCGAGATGGCAGTCGCGGCCAGCTCAGGTCATGGTGATGCGGCAGGAGCCACCAGCAGCGGGCCGGTGGCAGGCAAACAAGGGTGCGGCCACCCGGCCACATCGGTGGGTGGCCCGTACTATACGGTCCATGGGGACAGTGTGTGGGACCAAGGAGAGGCTGGCTTAGCTGGTCGTGGGGCACTAAACCAGACACCAGGTGGCATCCGGGTTGGAGGAGATCAGCCCACCGGTTGTGGGTTGGGCTAGCAGGGTGAGAACCGGGCCGCTGAGCGGCCCAGGCTTGAGTTAGTTGGCCAGTTTTTGTGGACTGGACCAATGATATAAAATTGTGTCGTTGGGAGGCTCGGTGTGGGAGAGAACTGGCCCGCATATTTCGGGTCGGGCTAGATGGAACTAAGTTGTTGGGCGGCCTCGCAAACTGGACCCACGACCAAACCGGGTCTGGCCCAGCAAGGCCCAATGCGCTTGGCCCACTGGCCAGGCTATCCCAGACCCAAACTAGGTTGGGTCGGGTCAATTGAACAAGGCCAGGGCATGCGGGGCCCCCAGGCTAGGTTGGTCAGTTCGGTCCGACTGGGTCAGATCAGACCCAGACACAACCGGACCCTGTTTACTAAAATGCCAATATCTTTTAGACCAGGAATCCAATTGACAAGTCGTTTATATCATTGGGACCCTCGCGATGAGGCGGTTCTTTTGGCATGATCTAAGGAGCCTTTCATGGAAGTTTAAATATTACGAATGGATTGAAGAGTGGATTCTCTTGAAATCAAGTGCACTATGTGCGGGAATCTTGCGGCTGGCTAAGACCCGAAGACTGCTCACAAGAAACCCTGTGTGGATTAGCTACAATGGCTTAAGTGGGTAGCGACTCTGTGTGACCCGGTAGGCCCACGGTGTGGAGCGGCTCTATGTGACCCGGTGAACCCATGGTACTCATCAAGGATGAGTACCTCAGTATGATGGTCTAAGTGGGAAACAGCTCTGTGAGACCTGGTAGGCCCACATTGGGGAGTGGCTCTATGTGACCCATAATACCCACGGTACTCATTAGGGATGGGTACCTCAGCAGTACAAAGTGTTCAGTGTTATTACTAATAGTCTTTCTTTCTATACTTTATATTATACTTGTGTGAGATGATAGTACATTGTGTATTCATTCCTTTGTGGTCTTTACCTTACGTTTCAGGATCCCTATTAAGTATTGTGTTACTCACCCATGTATGGGCTCTTCCCGCACATGTTGTGTCTGATTCAGATGATAGGTGCTTCGACAAAGACCTTGGTGTCCTGGGACTAGGCGGTGCCCAGTGAGATATGACAGGCAAGAGTTACTTCTATAGCTACCAGCAGCCACTCCTTGCCTATCCTTCAGGTGGTGTTTTCAGCAAACATCTTTTCAAAGATCCTTTGTACTTTCCTAATTTCAGTTTATCTTTTTGTTGGGTTTGTATTCTGGCCCATTTTACTTACAACTATTACCTTTACTCAGTGGTTTTTTTACTGGCATGCATGTTTTCCTTTCCATTATTTTTGGGGACGTGGTTATGTGTGCGTGCATATAGGTACTCAGGAAAATTCTTCCCACTTGCATGTTTATGCCTTCAGTTCTAGTCACCAACCTCTGTCCTTCGGGAGGCGGGCTTAGGGGAGTCACAACACGGGCCATGGGGGATGAGTCATGACAAAGAATAGGTTGTGCCCATAGTGTGGTTGTGATCAATATTATATCATGTACTTTTGTTTTTTTATATTCTACTTCACCCTATTGGTTAGGGAAACTGACACCCTAGGGATTCTGAGCCCTGGGGTTGTTTTCCCCAAAATCCCGGTGGGAGGATAGATGGATAACTACCTCCTTTGGCCCCACTCTCTTCTCTTGGTAGTTACTTGTTATGGTATGCACGGTAGTTAGTTTTCTCCATATATGTGTGTAGAGGGTTGTAATGGCTTGTGGTTATTCACACACATATATTCTAGATATAGTTTCATAAAGGCTACTATACGTATAGCGTGTGGGCTGTGATGGATTGAGGATCCTTACTCAGTGTGTGGGCTATAATGGCTTGAGGTATAATACTCGATGTATAATACACATTATGTGGGTTGCGGTGACTCCCAGAAACTACCTAGTTACTTTGGTTACAAGGACGTGGTGGTGTGATGCACAAGGTTCATGTTGTAGTGCTTCACTCAGGTGTCTACAATCTAACCTTCTTGGAGAGAGATGATCAGGACGTGCGATGTTGGGGAAAAACAGAAAATTAGTGGGGAAGTGGTAGTGAGGTACCCTTGATATTATTTATTATATTATATGATCTTGTGTGCGATACTTGGTGAGAGTAGCCATGGTGAGGATGGGAACTTAGTAGACCTAATTAGGTGAAAAACTAGTTTCACTTATTGTTCACTATGTTTTAGAATGCTTTCTTTACTTTTTTCACAAGAGGATCCAAGGAGGATCCTAATGAGTATATTGTTATACTCACCCTACGTATATATAAATTGTTTTTCAGGTCAGTTGGATCAAGTTGGAGATCCAGATGTTTACTACTAGATTGTTGGTTGCATGAGCTGTTTGGGCTTCGTGGTCACTATCGTCTTTACTTTCCTTTTTGGTACTGCAGTTTTTCCTTTCAGTTGTAGTAGTTCTTGCATGAAATTACATTTGTGTACTTGGGTTTCTTTTATATTGTAGTCTGAGTAGGAGTTGGTTGGTGTCTATCTTATCCATCTCTTTCACATGTGTTCTCTTAGAGGGTAATGCCTCTCATCTGTGTGCTTGTTATACCCTCGGTGCTAATCACCAACCTGGGGACTACTGGAGGTGGAACTCAGGGGGTCACTATCTCTCTTCTCCTAATGCCGACCCAGGAGGGGTACACTTTGAGGGGAGGGGGTCATGAAAATTTCCCCCTTCCCTGGTTCTCTCATGCTCCTGTGTCTCTCCGGTGGTGAATCTTTGTGCTTGCCGAACTCTGCAGTACACTGCTAGTGTACCGCTCCTGGTGAAGCTTCAACGACAAAAATCATGTTCCAGGATGAGTAGTCGTGGAAGATGATCCAGTCTAAGGAAGTTCTTATTGTGAGATTTGGGATCTTCAACAATCTTGGATAATTCGGAACAGTCAGGTGAAGACGTGAATAGATTTGGACGGCCAGACCTGTTAGCATCCGGAACTATAAGTTCCTTACGATTTCTTTCCTGAATATCATTTATAGCAGTTGTATCTTTTGTGTTTTTGATGTTTCTATGTTTCTGTATATTGTAAATCCACTTCTGTTTCTTGAGCTTAATAAAACGCATGTGTACTGAGTGGTGTTCTTGTCGTGCACGTAGGTCCCCACAAGATCAAAACACATTAAATCTTGTATTCTTGTTCTTTATTTTCCTTTCCTTCATTTCTTATATTGGTTATGTGGATTTCATTTTCCATTAGTAGTAAATTAGTTCGGTCCTCATTTGGGGTTTACGGTTCTTGTATTCGGGACTGCTTCTCCCCTCACAAAGTGGTATCAGAGTTATACTAGTTTTCTTTTGTTGTCAATTTAAGATTCCTGATTTTTTATTCACATTTTTTATTTCTGGTTTTATTTATTCACTGTCATCTCACTCTTAAATCACCACTGTCTTTCTTGATTTCAATTATTTAAATCCATTATCCCGTCTATATTTCTCTGCATTTTGTATCCCTTTGGATAAACATTGTTTACCCAAGAGATTGGTCGGCTGTTGGGGGCATACGCTTGACGTTGTCCATAAGAAATCACATTTACTTTGTGGGTAAACATGTCAACAATGAGATATCAAATTGATAAATTTGATGGTGACAATGACTTTAACTTGTGCTGAATTAAGATGAGAGTTTTTCATGTACAGCAGGGCCTAATTGATGCCCCCATGGACCTAAAAACCCTATTATTACTGTAAATGAAACCAGACACCCCACTACTGAATATATAGATGTACCCCTTGATGTGTTAGGTAAAGCACATAGCTCTTTACTGCTTTAATTAGGTGATAAAGTTTTAATAGAAGTTGCTTATGAGCCCACTGCTACTGGTATTTGGCTTAAGCTAGAGAAATTGTATATAACTACTTCACTTGTTGGTGAGATTTATTAAAAACACCGCATGTTTACTTTTAAAATGAAACCTGGTAGTTCCATTAAAGACCATCTTTATGAATTTAACAAGGTTATGTTAGATTTATCCAAAATTTATGTTACTTTTAATGATGAAGATCAGACAATGATCCTCTTAATTTCTCTAGATAATACTTACAACACTTTAGTTGAGACCATGATGTAGGTCGAGACTCATTGACTCTTGAAGAGGTCAAGTCAGCCCTTATTTATAATGAAATACACACTAAACTTGGAATTAAAGGTGAGGTGGAGAGTTTATTCACTAGGGGTATACCTCAATCAAAAGGGAAGAAGAAACAATTCACTAAATATAAAAGCAAGAACAATAAGCACCCAAAACCTAGATCTGATCCTAAGGAAAGAAAAGTCACTGGTTTTCATTGTGGAAAACCAGACATATTAAACCTGAATGTAGGAAACTCAAACATGAGTTAGAGTCTAAACATCCCACTAAAAATCTCTCTTAGTTGACTCTAGATTAAGGTGTAATTTTGGCCCGGTGGCCCGAAAAATCGACCGGCCTGACCCTAAAGCCCGACCGGCTCGGCTTGGAAAAGCCCGAGTCGGGCCAGGCTAGGCTCGAGACAATGGTTTGTAGGGTCAATCTTGGGCCTATGTTATCAGGCCTGCAAGCCGGCCTGGCCCGTAAGAGCCTGGCCCGCTAGACCGTATAGAGCTCAGCCCATAAAAGTCTGCCCACTCTTAAAAAAACTAGGAAGCTGCTGGTAGGGAGAATTGAAACCCCTACCATGCGTTTCTAAGGTTGTGCCTGAACCAACTGTTCTAAGTGGTGAGTCTGGTTTTAAATTAGTAACCTTATATATATATATATATAAATCTAATAAAAAAACAAAACATAACCCAACCCCACCCCACCCCACCCCTTGCAGCGCGTGCGGGTCGTCGGGCCACCCCCAAGTCTTCCTTTTTTTAATTGGTGAAATGATATATATATATATATATATATATATAAAATAAAAAAACACTACCCCACCCTACCCCATGCAACGTGTGTGCAGGTCGCTGGGCCGCCCCCCCAAGTCTTCCTTTTTTTTAATTGGTCAAATGATAAATATATATAGATAATAAAAAACCTACTTACCAAAACCCCACCATGTAGCACGCACGGCGCGGTCCGCCCACCCCCCAAAAAACCCCATCTTCCATTTTTTATCGACAAAACCAAAATAAAATATATATTAAATTATTTATTCTAAAAATCGATGCATGCCCCACTTGACTTGTAGCATTTCATCCCCCCACCTATGTTTGATCACTACCCTATTTTTTTCACCTGCATACCACTTAAAAAAAATTAAACGTTATATGACCGTTTTAAATGTGTTGGGTGGGTAAAAATATAAAACCAAACTGTCATATGACCATCTGATATTAAAAAAATACAAAAAAATTGTGCATGTTTTTTATTATAAATAACACACCCAACTCCATCATTTTTTTCAACTTTATTACTCTTACATTGTAAACCTCTTTCATCGGAACCGGGTTGCTGCTAGTGCTACACAAACATCATTGTGTTGGTTTTTCAAGTCGTGCGTGCATATCAGTATCAAATTTGTGTTTTCATCATATACTCTCAATACAGTATTTTATTTATTATTTTGAAATTTATAATTTATTTTATTTTTTAAAATGGGTCCCCATTAATTAGTTGATCCTGAATCTATTGGCTCACCTAGTGTTGATATTCCATCTTCATCTCATCTTTCTCAAGCTGCATCGTCGTCTAGGCCTAAAAATCATTCTAATGTTTGGGATCACTTTGAAAAAATTTATGTTAATGAATTTAATGGTCCAAGAAAATTAAAAGAAAATGCAAATATTGTGCTATGTTACTCAGTGGTTCATCTAATAGAGGCACTAGCCATCTTAAAAGGTATGCCAATGCACATGTTAGAAGCAATCAACCAGATATTAGAACACAAATGCAATTAGGAATTAATAAAATAAATAATTTTTCTTACCATCCTATACGTGCACAGGATATGATAGTTGATTATATAATTAAAAAACAAAAACCTTTTAATACTAATGAATGTCCAGATTTTACTAATTTAGTTCAAGGATTATTTACTCATCAATATAAACCTTTCTCACGAAATACTACTAAAAAAATACAAAAAATTAATAATATTAAATCTGATATTACAAATATTTTTTAAAAATTAAATGGACTTGTTTGTTTAAAATATGATTTATGGACTTCTAATCAACATATGGAATATCAATGCATTACAGCTCATTTTATCGATAATGATTGGAAGGTGCATAAAAAAATTATTTCATTCAAATTAGTTGAACTTTCATATACTGGTCACTCACTTGGTGTTTCATTAAGAGATCATATTTTTGAATGGGGTTTGCAAAATAAAATATTTACAATTACTACAAATAATGCATCTTAATATAATAATACAGTGACATATTATATCTACATTACAATTACCATGTGATGGAAAAATATTTCATGTATGTTGTTGTACTCATATTTTACATTTGATTGTTAAAGATGGTTTATCTATTTATAAATATTTGGTAGATATTATTAGAAAATTCATTAGCATTATTAATAGTTCTGCTAATCGTGTACACGCATATAGAAGGATTTGTCAACAGGAAAATATCAAAGAATGAAAATTAAAATTAGATGTAGAAAATATATGGAATTCCACATATTATATGTTAAAATTATCTTTAAAGTAAAGAAAAGATATAGATTTGTTTTTTCAATCTACAATAGTACGTGAAGAAGTTATTATCCATGAAGAAAATGTTTGGAGTCATGTTAAATTATATAAATATTCTTTGCATGTATTTGAAAAATCAACTCGAATATTTTCACATGTATATATTCCTACATCGCCTTTAGTTTTACATGCTTTAACTAATATAATGTCTATTTTTATAAAATATATGGCTTATTAATATTATATACCCATTATTAATGTAATGAAATAAAATTTTGATAAATATTTTGAGTCGTTTCCTATAATATTTGGAATGAAAATTATATTAGATCCAAGATGTAAAGACAATGGTTTGAAAACATTTTTAGAAATTATTTTTGATGATGAATCTCAATTTGATGGTATATTTTATTTTTTAGAACAATTATATAATGAATATAAAGTTATTTTACATGTTGATATTAATAGACGACCCACACCAACTACACATTTTTCTCAAGGTAGTGGAAGTATATGGCCAACTATAAAAAATAGATGACTTTTCGAATCCTTCAGTGAAAGCACATATGAACTGCAATGATATTTAAACTCTCCACCAATTGATAATGAAGATGATTTTGATATTTTAAATTGGTGGAAATATTATGAATCTACTTGGCCTATACTAACACAAATTGCTCATGATGTATTTCGTGTTCCTGTTTCATCAGTTGCATTTGAGTCTACTTTTAGTGTATGTGGGTGAGTTATTAGTGATTATCGTACATGACTTACACCAGACATGGATGAAGCTCTTATATTCACAAGGGATCATTTGTACGCACATGATCGACAACAAAAAATTATCAACGTTGATAATGAGCTCGATATGTTGTCAAGCCCCATCGAAGACACAACATCATAATCAGATTGTTGTTTTTTTTAAGATTATTATAATCCACTTTTGTAATGGAGTATATATATAATGTATTTTTTTATTAAATACATTTCACAGTTTTTTTTCATTAAACAAATAAATAGTGTACTTTATTAATGTTTATTTGTTATGTACTTTTTTCATCACAAATAAATAATATATTTGTTTATTAAATAATGTTTCATATTTTTAGGTATAATATATATGTGTGTGTGTGTGTGTGTGTCTGTGTGTGTGTGTGTAAATGATTTAACATAATATATATATACATATATAATAACTCATATTACATATTAACAAAAAAAACTCACCCATGAATCATCCATTTAAGGGTGTGTATTTTTCTGAATCCTTTGTCTTTTCATGGATGTCAAGTGAGTATTAGTATGTTTCTAATTAGTTGCGGTGTAGTGCATAAATAATTTTATGCATACAAAATATATCATGTTTATATAATACGCAGGTGTAAAACATTGTGAAATGTTTTTATTAAGAAACGGTGTATATATATATACTATTTATAAAATAAAGGATATAAAAATGTTTTTAAAAAAGAGGTTTTAAAAAAAAATTAAAAAACATTTAAGAAAAACGTTTTAAAAAATTGTGTAAAAAATGTTTAATTAAAAAAAACATTTTAAAAACTAACATTTTAAAAACACATTTAAAAAATGTTTTAAAAACTCATTTAAAAAAAGTTTTAACAAAAAAATTAAAAAAACTTACAAAAACGTTTATAAAAATATTAAAAATCATTTTTACTCATTATATAATTTATTTTAAAATTAACATAAGCCCGTAAGGGTCTGCCCGTAGCCCGTCCCAACCGATGGTTTGGGTAGGCCTGAGGTTGGGCTTGGGCCGCCTCATGGGGTTGTTCGGTCCAGGTCGGCCCGACCCAAAGAGTAGTTCATGGCCCAATTTTTTTGAGGGAAAACCTAGCCCGACCCCATCCAGGTCGGGCCAGGCTGGGCTGAAATTACACCCTTACTCTGGATATGACATTGCTGAAGTTCTTAATGTGTCCATTCATGCACTCAATGAAGAGTGGGTCTTAGACTCAGGTTGTTCCTTTCATATGTGCCCTTTTATAGAGTCATTCCAAGATTTGGTTGAAAGGGTAAAAGGATATGTCCTCTTAGGTGATAATAAGAGGTGTAAGGTTGAGGGAAGTTGTTCTATTTTGATAGAACTAGATTACAATTTCATCATCACTTTACTTGATGTAAGGTGGGTTCCCAACCTACATAAAAACCTGATTTCCTTACCAATAGGGGTTTTCTTTTAGGTCTGAAAAAGGCTATCTTATAATCTCTAAAGGCTCTAGAACCATTCTTAAAGGGTATTTAATAAATTGGTTGTATGACTTGAATGGAAAGACTCATTCAAGGTAGTTGGGTAGTGTGTACAATACCAACACTGATAATATTATGTTTTGGCATAGAAGGTTGGGGCATGTTAACTCCAAAGGCCTTGAAGAACCCAACAAGTAGGGGTTGTTGAGTGACATCACACCTTCTAATCTTTCCATTTTGTGAAGAGTATATAATGGGAAGATCTAAGAAAGTTACCTTTAGTAGGTCTAGCTTTAAAGCTACCAGCCACTTACAGTATATCCATTCTGATCTTTGGGGACCAACTAGGACCACCTCTCATTGTGGAGCTCATACTTTGTCACCTTTATAGATGAATTATCTAGAAAAGTCTGGATTTATATTCTTAAAAATAAATTTGATGTTTTCCAAACCATTAAAACATGGAATACTTTGGTTTAAAACCAAAGTGGGAAGAAAATAAAAACCATGAGAACTGATAATGGGATTGAATTCTTATCCCCAAAATTCATTTAGTTTTGTGAATCTAAAGGCATTAAAAGGTATAGGACTATTAGGGAAACCCACAAACAGAATTTTCTTGTTGAGGGGATGAATAAGACTATCTTAGAAAGAGTCTGGATCATGCTTGCATGCTCAGGCCTCCCCAAATCCTTTTGGGCAGAGGTTGTTAGCATTGTTGTTTACCTAATGAATAGGTGTCCTTCCTCTGTCAATAAATTCAAAACACCTGAAGAATTTTGTAATGGAAATCCCCCTTCTTATACCTACCTAAGAGTTTTTGGTTGTACAGCTTATGCTAATGTTAAAAATGATAAACTGGAACCAAGAGCTCTCAAATGCATTTTTATTGGGTATCCCAAGGGTGTTAAGTGGTATAACCACTAGGTGGATAAACTTGGATACCAAAAGTGCACAATAAGTAAGTAGGGATGTTGAATTTCATGAGTGTTCCTCTCCTAAAACTAAGTCTATCACCACTACCACAAAACTGGGCAAGGCATGCACATGCCTTTATCAGTGCTAACGGAAAAGCACTGATAAAGGGCCGGACCTTTATCAGCGCTTTTGTTAGCGCTGATAAAGGTTGTATTTATCAACGCTTTTTCATTTTAGCGCTGATAAATACATCCTTTATCAGTGCTTTTTACTAGCGCTGATAAAGGCTCACACGGATTTGTTAAAAACCCGCGGGTCCTCTTCCTCCTCCCTGCACCTGGTCAAGCTCTCGCGGAAGCCCTCCTCTGCACCGCTGCCGCCGCCTCCTCCTCCTCCGCCGCAGCTGCCGCCTCCTCCTGCTCCTCCTCCTCCGGCCGCCACCTCCTCCTCCGGCCGCCTCCTCCTCCTTCTCCTCCTCCTCCGGCCACCGCCTCCTCCTCCGGCCACCACCACCTCCTTCTTCTCCTCCTCCAGCCTCCTCCTCCTCCTCCTTCTCCTCCACCGCAGCCTCGTCCTCCTCCTCCTCCACCGGCGCTTCCTCCTCCTCCTCCTAGTCCGCTGCCTCATCCTCCTCCTCCACCGGCGCCTCCTCCTCCTCCTCCTCTGCCTACTCTACTGCCTCCTCCTCCACCGCGGTTTGAGAGGTGCCTCAAGTACTCAGGTGAGTCTCACAAGCTTTATTTTAGTTTTATATGATGTTTTTTGGAGATTTTTCAAATGGAACATGGTTTTGTGTTCATATTTTTTGAGAAACAATGTAGAACCTTGAGCATGAGGAGGTTTTCAGTCCTCTTTCTAAATCACATAGTTGACTTTCATGGTTAGTGAAGGTTAACCATGGGATATCTTAGAGGAAACCATGTGAGGTGGATTTTAGTTAGGGATTAACATACCATTTTTTCATGATTTCATACAAAACATGTGAAATTTTGTAGACTAAGGTAGTTCCAATTTACATAATTAATGCGTATTTTGGTAAACTATGTTGACCAAATATTTGAAGAGGTTTTCTTGTACAGTGCCACCACATTATTAATATATGGTTTGGAAAATTGTGTAGAACATTAAAATTATATTTTCATCTTTTTCCCTCTGAAATTCCAATAGGGGAAGCCCCCATTTCTCATCCTCCCTCTTATACAATGCCCAATCGACCCACCCCCTTATTCCTCTTTGATTCTCCTTTCCATGGGGAGTTTTCTAGTTGATTTATTCAACAATTCTAAGTGATTTCACCATCTTCCTTACCATTTTATTCTTTATATTTAGTTTCTATTGATTTTTGATTTATCTAGATTAGGTTTTATGGGTGATTCAACTGGAGCACGGTGGTATCATATTGATTTGATGGGGGTGTTTTCCTACCTCATGTATAAGAGGCATCATGATGGTATCTGCAAGTCACCAATCATTATGAAGGATTTGTGTTTCCTTTTGTAGTTTTCATGGATATTGGATCAAATTATATAATGTTGTCTATGGATTTGGTTCTGATGGTTGGGTATTTTTCCTAAAATGGCACTAAGATCCCACTTCAGATCTTATATGGATTTTTGGTCTTGGTTCTAACATGAAAAGTCCACAAGATGAGTTTCTAGTGAATATAACAAGTTTAAATTGATTTGGATAATTAATTATAAATGTTATAATTTAATAATTTTGGTTTTTTGGAGAGAGGAAGGAGCTATATTGATGAGTTGATCTTGGGGTAGACAAATGGATGAGGCTTAGCGAGCCTAGGAAAAGTTTTCAACTTGGAATTAAAATAGTAGAAACATATAAAATAGGTATGTGGTCCTGGTAATTTCTTTATGGATTTATAAATTCCTTAATGGGTGTTATTAGAGTGAGTGTGACTTAGAGGACCTTGTTAGGGGGAATCCGGAGACCTCTTGGAATACATTCTGTGACTTTTATGTATTTGTTCCCATAGGCCACACATGGAACTAGTGATACATCAGAGCCCTTGGCCTTATTTAATTGAACCTAAAGTGTGTGAACATCCCCCTTGGGGATGTGACTACTTGGGTGGGTATAACTTTGTAAGGTTGTTGATAGGCTGGATGTGTAGACTGACCCAGAACAAACCTATATATTGAAATGGGACATGAGCCATCTCTTGAGACTATTTATAGTATGGAATATTACCATGTAAATATTATGAGGCTATACCATGTAAGACACTAATAAATAATATGATGCTCTCATGCGATGAGTGTTTCACTACATCATGTGCTTCTGTTGGATGGTGACGTTGCAATGATGGTCTTCATTCTTAACAGCTTATTGATCCAAACCTTTAATGGTTTTCCTTTCTAAACATTGGTTTTAATGTATTAAGGTCTTTCTCAGGTTTCATTTCAGCCCTTAATTTTAAAATAACAACTGTATAACAGCATGAATAACATAACTCAAGTTGATAGAGAAGAAAATTTATGAAGGCATTGGATTCCCTTCGAGCCAGATGGATTAGTGTTGTCCCCATGGATAGTAAAACCCCTTTTGGAGATCATGGAATAGTTGATAATAGGTTGTTTGGATCATTCATTGCTTCTAGATATTTGTCCAGATTTTCCTTGGTGTTTTTGGTTTATACTTCTCTCAATCCCTACTGGTGTAAGTTCTTTTCACCTTGTGTTTGTACTTATACTCTTTTTTTTAATTGAGTCCTTTGGGGCATGAATTAGGTGACCAATTCATGTCACAACTTTTATTAAAAAAATGACCTTGAGGTGGTATTTTATTGAAATGGAAAAAATTACATAGTAGTGAGGTCTATGATACTACTAATAGGGACATTGATTTTGAGTAGTGATTATATTTGTTATGAAAAGTGGATAGGTGAGAGATTTCAGTCCTTATTGTGTATTTGGCCTGTTTGGTTGAGTGTCCTGCACTACTGGGGTTATGTTGTTGGGAACAATTTTATACTAGTATGGATACTACTCAAGTTGTGATAATGGGATGAAGGTTTTCCAGGTTATTATCATATTCACCAGGGTGAGTTTATATCTACGGTAATTATCAATGTATACTAGGGTGAAAGACCTCATGATTATTGTTATGGTTGGTATAGTCATCACAATGTTCTCAAATACACTTTGGCACTAGCCAAAGTTGGTATGGATGATCGAGGCTACGAACCTGAGGATCAATGATGATTTATTTATTTATTTATTAGATATTATTTATTTATTCAGAGCATGAAACATGCACATATAACTAAAAATTAGAATTTATGAAACCACATTGTTGGTTCCCTACTGAGTACCCAAGAAATCCTCATGTATTGAAGGTCAGGTAGAATTGGGTCCCAGTGTTTCCAGATCGAGTTGGAGTAACTTTGATGGGTTTTAGAGATCTAGATGATGTGAGGCTTGGGGATTGTAGTGGTTCCCAATATATTTTTTATTTTGGTATTTATTTATTCCTTTATTTCCTTGAAGTATCTTGTTTTTTATCTAAATTATACTCATATTCCTTCTCCTTTAACCTATATAATTATCCTATGGATTTTAAATAGGATGAATATAAATAAAGAATGGATGAATGCAAATCGGTTGACAAAAGAGTATGAAGAAGGCATGAAAGAATTTATCAAGTTTGCAATAGATCATGCATGTGACTCTTCTCAAATCCTTTGTCCGTGTTTATGCTGTTGTTATTCAAAAAAAATTAGTCCAGATGAGTTGGAAGAACACTTGATCTGTCACGGAATAGATCAAAGTTATACATGTTGGAATAAACACGGGGAAACAACGAATGTAGGTAGTGACTGGGGTGACACTGTGTTTTATGGATCATCTGATATGATTACAAACATGAACAATGAATATGACCATATGGAGGATGTGATTACAGATGTGAATGATGATGAAGATCGTATTGAGAAAATGACAAGGACCTTCGAAGATGAACTTCGTGATTGCCCAAAATTGTTTGAGAAGTTAAAAAGTTGTGCAAAGACGCCATTGTATGCTGGTTGCACTAAATATACAGCATTGTCAGCCGTACTGAAGCTGTATAATTTGAAAGTAGATAACGGGTGGAGTGACAATAGTTTTACGAAACTACTTGCCCTCTTGAATGACATGCTCCCAGAAGACAATGAGCTCCCGAGCCGAACATACGATGCCAAAAAAATTCTACTCTCTATGGGTATGATCTCTGAAAGAATACAGGCCTGCCCGAATGACTGTATACTATTTCGCAAGGACCACAAATCACTTAAAGAATGCCCAAAGTGTGGTGCTTCTCGATACAAGAAAGATGAATCTAGTCCTACTAAAGTTGTATGGTACTTTCCAATCATTCCAAGGTTTAGACGCCTATATGGAAGTGAGGAGACTGCAGAACAATTAACATGGCATGTAGATACAAGAATTAAATATGGGATACTACGTCACCCGGCAGACTCTCCTCAGTGGAAGAGAATCGATCATGAGTATCCTGAATTTGGAAACGATTCGAGAAACCTTCGTCTTGCGTTATCTACAGATGGAGTGAATCCTTTTGGTTTTCAAAGCAGCAGTCACAGTACATGGCCGGTTATGTTGATAAATTATAACTTACCACCGTGGTTATGCATGAAACGAAAATACATCATGTTATCTATGCTTATATCAGGACCAAAACAACCGGGTAAGGATATTGATGTTTATTTAGCTCCATTGATCGAAGATTTGAAATTATTGTGGGATTCAGGTGTTACATTGTATGATGCTTACAGAAAGGAAGATTTCACTTTGAGAGTCATGTTGTATGGGACGATAAATGACTTCCTAGCTTATGGAAATTTGTCAGGATATAGCATTAAAGGAACTCAAGTTTGTCCCGTTTGCGAAGAAGGTACACAATCAATTAGGTTGAAACATTCATCGAAAACCATGTTTCTAGGACATCGCAGACTTCTACCGCGACGACATAAGTACCGTTCTTGGAAGACATCATTCAATGGAAGTTCAGAAGAACGTACAACACCATCTCCACTAACATGCGATCAATTGTTTGAGAAAGTTAAAAATTTGGACACTACTTTTGGTAAACCGGCTTCGAAAAACCTTACGAAAATCGGTTGGAAAAAGAGATCAATTTTTTTTGAATTACAATACTGGAATTGTCTGTATGTAAGACATTTTATTGATATTATGTATGTAGAAAAAAATGTATTTGACAGTGTTATCGGCACGTTGCTAAATACATCTGTCAAAACAAAAGATGGAATTAAGGCTAGGTTGGACATGGTTGAGATGAGAATATGAGAAGAGTTGGCACCAGTAAAGGGTGAAAAACGAACATTTCTTCCTCCTGCTGCTTATACTCTTTCCAGGCAGGAGAGATATCAGTTTTGCAACTTCTTGAATGACGTAAAGGTTCAAGATGGGTATTCATCAAATATCAGTAACCTTGTGTCAATGAGCGACTTGAAGTTAAAAGGTCTAAAATCACATGACTGTCATGTTTTGATGCAAAATCTCATTCCAATTGCTTTACGTTGCATTTTTTCCAAGAATGTCTGCCATATATTAACGAAACTGTGTTTCTTCTTCAAAGCTATATGCAGCAAAGTTATAGACCCGGAGAAATTGCCAGCTATGGAAAAAGAAATTGCCGTCATATTATGTGAATTTGAAATGTTCTTCCCGCCTTCATTTTTTGATATGATGGTTCATTTGATGGTCCACTTGGTGAGAGAGATTCGACTATGTGGTCTTGTACATTACAGATGGATGTACCCCATTGAACGGTATATGAAGATTTTGAAAGGGTATGTCAAAAATCGAAGTCGGCCAGAGGGTTGTATTGCAGAGCGATATATTGTTGAGGAAGTCGTTGAATTCTGTACCGAATAATTGTCTGGTGTGGAAAGCATTGGCTTACCGAAATCTCGTCACACTGGGTGGTTAGAGGGTGAAGGAATTTTTGGAAGAAAGGTTGTCACAATCAATATTACAGATCGGGAGCAGGCCCACCTTTATGTTTTTCATAACAGTTTGGACGTTGACCCATATGTTGAATCCACAAAGAAATTCTTAGGCAATTGAATCCATCAAGGGCTGAAAAATGGATATCAAATACACATAATCGACAGTTTATAGGATGGTTTCAAGATCATATTTTTAAGAAGTCAGATGAAAATACAAAGTCTATTTCGGAACGACTTCGATGGCTAGCCAGAGGACCAAGTGTGTATGCATTATCTTACAATGCTTATGTAGTTAATGGTTATACATTTTATACTAATGAACATGATGAAGACAGTACCATGCAGAATAGTGGGGTTACACTTGTGGCTGAAGTGATGCATGTTTCCGGTGCTAAGGACAAAAATCCAATTTATGCGAATATGTCATACTTTGGCATCATCAAACAAATATGGGAGTTGGATTATACGGAATTTCAAGTTTCTATATTTCAATGCAAGTGGGTTGATAACAGGAGTGCTGTTAAAATAGATGATTTGGGATTTGTGAAAGTTGATTTCAGTAAGGAAGGGGAGAAAGACGAACCATTTATAATAGAATCACAGGCAGTGCAAGTATTTTATGTTCCTGATCCCGCAAACCGAAACTAGTCAATTGTTCTGTTATCGACCAAAACAGCTGAAGGGTCAGATGAAAATTCAATGGAAGATGATCCTTTCATTGGGATTTCGCAATCATTTCGCAGTGGTCCCAATGTAGACGACGTTTTGTATGTCATAGGAGACCACAATGAAGGGATATGGATAGTTGATAGAGGGGTCAAATCCCTTCAGCCTTTTAAAAAAAAGGGAGTTCAATAATCAGGTTATTGATTTTTATTGTAATATAGATTGTGTTACATTATGTTATTATCTGTTCGTTGCTGCTTTTATGTGATCTAACTTAAATTTTAAACCAGTTCTGTAGATAATGACTTCTTCACCCGCTGATGCACCCAATCCTGAGACACAACACGTCTCTCAACCTGTTGCAGTTGGTCCCATTATTGAGAGACAACAGGTCTCTCAACCTGTTGCAGCTGGTCCCACTACTGACGTACAACAGGTCTCTCAACCTGTTGCAGCTGGTCCCACTGCTGAGAGACAATAGGTTTCTCAACCTGTTGCAGCTGGTCCCACTCCTGACGTACAACAGGTCTCTCAACTTGTTGCAGCTGGTGTCAGTGCCGAAGCTAGTGCTTCGGAGAAACATAATGATGATGTAGAAACTGAGGAAATGGTAGGCGATGAAACCCCAACGACACAAAAAAAAATAGGTGCGCCGTAGTTTAACAGTTTTAGAAAAAATCCTTAAGGCAAAAGCAAAAGGCATCAAATATGAGGTGGGATGGAATAAGCTAGGCCAACATGTAAACCCCAACAAAGCCATGTTTAGTAGCTACATTGGAATCGTCACTCGACAACGCATGCCGATTGACATAGAGTCGTGGCACCATGTTGTCAGTGGGTTGAAAACATTAATGTGGGAAGAGATTACGGTAACATTACGATATCATCTATTTAATTTATTAAAATAAAATAAAATATTGAAATATTGACTAACCCTTCATCATCTCTTGCAGAGTGCATTTATAGTAGATGTTTCGCACAAAGAATATGTTTTCAGACTGGCAGGAAGGATTCATAGAGGCTTTCGCACCATTTTAACAAAAAATCATCTGAAATATGCCGAAGGGAAAATCAAGCCGCACCCGCCTCCTCTTTATGCACACTTGATATCCCAAGGAACGTGGGATGCGTTTTGCAACCGTCGTGCGGAAAAGAATTTTCAGGTACATTGTGTTTGGTTACACGTTGTGTAACGTTGCTTGTATTCATCACATTGATTGATAGGTTTTTATTTATGAAACAACAACTGAGTGCTGAAAATAAAGAACGGGCAGCAAAACTAGCGTACCCCTACCGTAAAGCAAGGTTGGGGTACACTTCAATTGAAAAACAATTGGTATGTATTTTAAAAGTACTATAATAATTTTATGTGACAGAAAACAACACTGTAACCATGTTTCTCTATTTATAAGAAGATTGATGAAGCAAAATCTCAAGTCACTTCCATTCCACACCATGTGCTATGGAAGGAGGATCGTGTTAATAAAGAGGGAAAACTGATAGATGAAAACACACAAAAAGTGTGGGAAACATGTGTAAGTATGACATAATATAAACTTGTTTTGCTTTAAATCACTATTACATAACGATGCTTACTTATTTTTTCATATTTTCTATTTAACATAGTCACAGGAAACATCAACACCCACACCGGATGCAGACATACTTTCAACAGCCTTGAAACAACCAGAACAATATGGCCGCATCAGAGGTGTGGGTTTTGGGGTGTCACCCAAGACATATTTTAAGAAAAAAAAAGAGGATGAACAAACTAAAGAATTGCATGTAATGAGAGATAGAGTAGCTACCCTTTAAGAACTAATCCAAACTCAGGGAGAGATTATAAAGAGTTTGATGGAGGAGAGGCGAAGAGAACAAACAACTCAAGAACAACCCCCACGAGAAGATCCACCCCTCACCAGCTTTGAGGCGAGCCATTCCCCTCAAAGACCTGACTTAACCGCGGTAATCAATGTTATAATATTCATTTTTGTGAGATGTGAATCACATAGACACTGATACCTTTCATTTAATGATATTCTGTAGGGTGAAAATGAATGTGATTTATATCTGTCAACTCCCACCCATCGCATTGTAGCGAGGGCTACGGTGTTCAATATGCAGAATGACACGCTACACTTTAGACCACTTCCAACCGGTCATTTCAAAGTGTCGATTAACGTAGCTCATGAGCTGAGCGTCGAGCTACCCATGCCAAATGACAATGACGACATTCATACGGTGGAAAAAGCTATTGGAACATTCGTTGCATGGCCGTCGAATCTTGTAAAAAAACACGTCGAGTAGGAGGTATTCATTTCCAGTTCATTTTTCAAGTAGAACCTTTAACATTAAATTAGAAAATGGCTGAACCGATGAATGTTATTACAGAAGTATAAAATGGAGAAGCTAAAACGAAAGAGCGGCTCCAATATTGGATCAACCAACCGATCAAAACGATCTACTGAGAGCACGTTCACCCCGCCCGTTCTATATCCACATTTAATATCATTGCAAGCTCATGTGGATACGAAAATGAAAGACGGAAAGAATCATACAATTGTTTGTGAAAAAGATATGTACGGAGAGGAAACAATGGATTTCGTTAGTGCAGACGCTGTTTCTGAGATCATCACATACGACTGGCTAGGCGCCTCAGTTATAAATGTATACATGAGGTATGTTTTCATGATTTGATTTTACAGAAGCTGATATAATTTGATAATTATGGATAAATACATCTCATATTTTTCACAGGAATATATATGAAAAACAATTGAAGGGATTTTCCCATTAATACAAATTTGGACTCGTTAGTCCTCACACCATTTCTACACAACGAACAGAAATAGATTCTAATTTTCAGGATGAATTGATGTCAAATCTGCTCAGAATTTTTCAAAGAATAATTATGTTATCTTTATATGGTCATTGATATCTCCCTTTACACTTATTGATCATCTATGATCTCTCTTTCTTATGTTTCATATCCTTATATTAGTGAATTCCTACTACTTAGTTTGAAAATGACATAAACTTTGGAAAAAAACACCAATGACACATGGAAAACCGAGCAAACGCCTTCAGATTGTTTTGATACTTTAGGACAATGATCCATGAGTCATTTTTGACGTGTACGAATTGACCGCACCTCAATCCGATGCACGGTGTGACCGGTATGTCTAAAATTGTATGATATCAGTTTGAAAATGACATAAACTTTGGAAAACAACACCAATGACATACGCCAAACCGAGCAAACGCCTTCGGATTGTTTTGATACTTTAGGACAACAATCCAAGAGTCATTTGTGACGTGTAAGAATTGACCTCACCTCAATCCGACGCACGGTGTGACCGGTATGACTAAAAGTGTCTGATATCAGTTTGAAAAATACATAAACTTTGGAAAACAACACCAATGACATACGCCAAACCAAGAAAAAACGTTCATATTGTTTTGATACTTTAGGAAAACGATCCACGAGTCATTTGTGACGTGTACAAATCGACCGCACCTCAATCCGACACACGGTGTGACCGGTATGGCTAAAATTGTCTGATATCAGTTTGAAAATGACATAAACTTTGGAAAAAAACACCAATGACAAACGCCAAACTGAGAAAACGCCTTTGGATTGTTTTGATACTTTAGGACAATGATCCACGAGTCATTTATGATGTGTACGAATCGACCGCACCTCAATCCAACACACGGTGTGACCGGTATGGCTAAAATTGTCTGATATCAGTTTGAAAATGACATAAACTTTGGAAAACAACACCAATGACATACGCCAAACTGATAAAACACCTTCGGATTGTTTTGATACTTTAGGAAAACGATCCACGAGTCATTTGTGACGTGTACGAATCGACCTCACCTCAATCCGACGCACGGTGTGACCGGTATGGCTAAAAGTGTCTGATATTAGTTTCAAATTGAGATAAACTTTGGAAAACAACACCAATGACATACGCCAAACTGAGCAACCGCGTTCATATTGATTTGATACTTTAGGACAACGATCCACTAGTCATTTGTGACGTGTATGAATTGACCGTACCTCAATCCGACGCACGGTGTGACCGGTATGGCTAAAATTGTCTGATATCAGTTTGAAAATGACATAAACTTTGGAAAAAAACACCAATGACATACGCCAAACTGAGAAAACGCATTTGTATTGTTTTGATACTTTAGGAAAACGATCCACGAGTCATTTGTGACATGTAATAATCGACCGCACCTCAATCTGACGCATGTTGTGACCGGTATGGCTAAAATTGTCTGATATCAGTTTGAAAATGACATAAACTTTGGAAAACAACACCAATGACATACTCGAAACTGAGCAAAAACGTTCGTATTGTTTTGATACTTTAGGAAAACGATCCACGAGTCATTTGTGATGTGTACGAATTGACCTCACCTCAATCCGATGCATGGTGTGACCGGTGTGGCTAAAATTTTCTGATATCAGTTTGAAAATGACATAAACTTTGGAAAACAACACCAATGACATACGCCAAACTGAGAAAATGCCTTCGGATTGTTTTGATACTTTAGGACAACGATCCATGAGTTATTTTTGACGTGTACGAATTGACCTCACCTGAATCCGACGCACGGTGTGACCGGTATGGCTAAAAGTGTCTGATATCAGTTTCAAATTGAGATAAACTTTGGAAAACAACACCAATGACATACGTCAAACCAAGCAAACACCTTCGGATTGTTTTGATACTTTAGGAAAACATTCCACGAGTCATTTGTGATGTGTACGAATTGACCGCACCTCAATCCGACGCACGGTGTGACCGGTATGGTTAAAATTGTCTGCTATCAGTTTGAAAATGACATAAACTTTGGAAAACAACACCAATGACATATTCCAAACTGATCAAATGCGTTCGTATTGTTTTGATACTTTAGGAAAACTATCCACGAGTCATTTGTGACATGTACGAATCGACCGCACCTCAATCCGACACACGGTGTGACCGGTATGGCTAAAATTGTCTGATATCAGTTTGAAAATGACATAAACTTTGGAAAACAACACCAATGACATACGCCAAACTGAGAAAACGTGTTCAGATCGTTTTTATACTTTAGGACAACGATCCACGAGTCATTTGTGATGTGTACGAATCGACCGCACCTCAATCCGACGCACGGTGTGACCGGTATGGGTAAAATTGTCTGATATCAGTTTGAAAATGACATAAACTTTGGAAAACAACACCAATGACATACGACATACCGAGAAAACGCGTTCGGATTGTTTTGATACTTTAGGACAACGATCCACAAGTCATTTGTGACGTGTATGAATCGACCACACCTTAATCCGACGTACGGTGTGACCGGTAAAGCTTTTCATTAGATAAAGAACCAGTATTTATTAAATGAGATAAATCAATCAAAAACATATTGATTTTACATTATTCCCTTTCATTGTTATGAAAATGAAAACTTTTGTGTTTAAAATTTAATATTTTAGTTTCACATTTCCATATTAATGTATTCTTTCATATAACTATTTTAATTTCTTTCATTATTTCATTACTAACATAATATTTGTTTTCTTATATAGGTGAATTTTTTTCCTTGAGTTCGGATGCTTTGTTCGGCAACAAATACCATCGAGAGTGGATCACGGATATCAAAGGATGAAACATGAATGTTTATAACTGTTGTTGAATAATTGTAAATTTAACCATGTAAAACAATGTTTGAAATTTATATAGCAATGCGTTTTTTTTTGTATTCATGATGTTAAGTAAATGTATATACCGTTGTCAGTCAAAATATTGGGTGCGGGTGCTATGGTGTGCAGGTGTGCATGTGATACTTTGTGCAGGTATTCTGGTGTGCAGGTGTGTAGGTACTGTTTTTTAGGTGTAGGCGCTGGGGCCTTTATCAGTGCTTTTTTAGCGCTGATAAAGGACACCTTTAACAGCGCTAGAGGAGCGCTGATAAAGGACACCTTTAACAGCGCTAGAGGAGCGCTGATAAAGGGACCCTATATCAGCGCTCCGAGAAGCACTGATATAGATGACCTTTATCAGCGCTCCACCACGCGCTGATAAAGGGGACCCCCCCCTTTATCTACGCCAGAATTAACAGTGCTTTTCTAGCGCTGTTAATGCTGGTTTTTAGCGCTGATAAAGGGGCAGGTTGTAGTAGTGCACATCTGGGATCACTGAACCAGCCTTAAAAAAGGCTGATGAATATGATCCTCCAACTAATTTTAAGGTTGTTGTCTAGCCTACTCCACTTACACCACAACCCACTATTGAGGCTAATTCTGAGTCTTTTGGTTCAGATTCTGAATCTAAACCTCCTACCTCCAATAGAGATTACCAGTTAACCCAGGATAGATAAAGGAGAGTCCCAATACCACCTATGAGGTTCATCCAATATTAAATGGCTTACTATGCTTTCCATGTGTCCCATGATCTTATAGATGATGACCCTCAAACCTATAGGCGAGCCTTAAATGACAGACTCAAAGCAGCGGGTCTCTGCCATGAATGAAGAAATGCATTTTTTAAATAAGAACCATATCTAGACTGTAACGACCCAAAATTTCATTAATGGAAAATCCCTCTTGATCCAGTTAAATGTTTCTTTATGTTTTTTTATAATATGTCAACTTCTTTAGTTTAACGTTAAGATTTGTGACCGTTACTTTTATAGTCGTTGAACAGTGATCATCTGGGTAGTTTAAATATAAGGCTTTAACGAACTAATTTTCTACTCAGACAAAGGAAGCGATGGCCTCATCCAGTAGAATTTCCCCTTACGAAGCCCATTTGTCGGAGCTCGGAAAGGAGGTGGCATCTTTGGGCTTTGCCCTTGACCAAGCCCAAGCTGAGTTTCATCAAGTCAAGCTCGAACGTGATCGTCTATGGGAAAAATGGAAGTTGATAGAGATTACCACTCGAGCAATGTTATCCGAGCAACCCCAAGAGTCTGTCACCATCGCACACCTTACCCTTAGGTCTTATGCGGCTATTTTAAGGGGTTATGTAACAAATAAGTAGCACCATGTTCATGTACATTATTTTTGTATATAATAATGAATATAATTCCTAGTCATTTTTGATACTTTGTAATTAGTTTTTAAAGTACAAACGGTGTTTTTAGTTATTATTTAATTAAGAATTATATTTTATTAAATTAAAGGATTTTTGAATTAAATAATATTTTAATAAAATATTATTATTAATATTAAATTAATTTTTATTAAATATAAATGATCTTATAATTTTATGAATGCAATTAAAATTTTTATTAAGGTTTGAAATCCATTTCTGTCAAAACCCGTGAATTTTTTTATAAATGTCGGTTTTTATTTTAAAAGTGAAAATTCACATATTTAGAAAATTATTTAGATAAAATAAATATTATTTTTGGAATCAGGACGTCGAAATTATCCAACGGTGGATTTTTCATAATTTTCTGAAACAGTCAAATTTTTGGGTAAAAATTAAATACCATTTAAATATATAATGTGTTTTATGACATCATAATGACCCAATGGTGATGTAATAAAATACCATAATCCTTATGTTCGGCCAATATATGTTTTATCATTAAAATAATGAGGTTTTGGGTTTGTTTGACTCACTTTTCAAAGCATTAATGGAGCCCTCAAGACTTATTCAACACTTTGCCTTTTTAAATTAATTTCCATGGGAGTGTGACTCACCTCCACATAAGCAACCCTAATTTTTTAATAAGTTCGGACCTTGGCCTTGTAAAATATTGTTTTCCTCTTTCCTTTTCCAGAAACCATGGGCAAATACCATGGGATGGTTTGTGGTTTGGATTATTTTAATATAAGGGGTCCCAAACCTAAATAATAAAGAATTCTCTCACCTTTCCTATATAAACCCACCCAAGCTCCCACTTCCTCCTCACCCAAAGCCCTTGAAGTTCGTCCAACCTCTGCCCTACTCTCTCTAGAATCCTCTCAAGGTGCTCCAAGCTCCCAAGAAGCCTCTCACAAGCCTCTCTCTAGCCTTTGGAAGCACACTTCCAAGTAAGGGTTTTTTTTCTTCCTTTCTCATTTTTGTCAATTTTCTTTAAGTTGTATTGCCCTTTTAATTTCAATTATGAATGTTGGGGTACGGTTTCACACCTCCCCCATACTGCCCTCTTATTGTTTGAATTATGGGAGAACCCTTTCTCTCTCATTAAATGCCTCCCATGTACACCTGTTACTATGCTGAAATTCCGAAAGGAACTTCTCTCTCTTCTTTTACATTCAAGCAATACTTTTGTATCATGAATTTAAATTCCATTTCAATTGTTGGGACATGTATATATATGACCTACTTACTGTCCATTACATGTAAATATGATGAGGAACCCCTTTCTCTCTCATCAACCCTTTTTATGAGTCCTTATGTCACGCCGTTACGCTGCCGAAATCACACCGATTTTCTAAGCCAATGTCATTGTGTAGTGAATACCATGCCCATTTCTCCATCAAGGGTATTCACCTTTATGCACATTTACTTATTGATTGTAAAGTTTCATGTATGAATTCCACATTCCTTTATCGTGGAATAAATGATTATGTTTTATGAATCCATGTTTTATGATCCATGTGGCACACTTATGCATGAAATGAAATGTTTAAGAAGGGTGCGCCCTTTATAGCGCTCCAATGCATTGGGTAAAGTATAGTATCATGATACGTCATGTGCAATGAGTGTTGACTCATGCTAATTCAAGTGCAACGAGGGTTTACTCGTGCTTCAAGTGCAATGAGGGTTTACTCATGCTCCATGTGCAATGAGCCTTGGCTCATGCTAATTCAATGTTAAGTGTTGTTGCCACATTTCCATGTTATGATCATCATGCTTTATCATGCCTTTATGTTCATGTTTCTATTATGCTCTATTGATATGCCTATTGCCTAACATGTATTTCACTCCTCATGTTATTCATTGTTTACTCCCTTACTGGGCTTTATAGCTCACCCTTTTCTTATGCATGTCCTCAGGTTATCCCATGCAATGCTAAGTACGAAGGAATGTAGTGGTCATGTAAAGGAAGTTTTCAATAAGGATGTTGTACTTCAAGTTTAAAGTTTTTATGTAATGATCCTAAGCCCCAAAGACACTAAACCTCTCGATCTTCTTTGTTGTATCAAGTGAAGTTTTATGTAATAAGGCATGTTTAAGTTGTAATAAAAAGCAGGGTTGTCATAGTTGGTATCAGAGGATAGGTTTAGTTATTTTTGGGATTAGGAAACCCTAGTAAAGTCTTAGATACAAGACTAAGCATAATAAAAACATCCCTAAGTTTTGGTAAATACTAAGTAAGTGTTTTATCAAACAAATACATCCCTGTCTGGATACGAGCAGGTAGAGGCGGCTCTGGCACAGATGTATCCTAGGGGTAAAACCCGAAAACACCGCTTTGAGCTAGACTCGAACGGGAACTGGTGCATGACAACGGGCCTTGCTGCACTCTTGGTTACGACACTCCCGGGGGATATGTTTTGATAAATTCACAATCTTAGTATGAACCCTTATTAAGGGAAAAATGCCCCTAAGAATATATGTTAGAAGGAAGATCATGAAAAGCCTGGATTGAATCCTATAGACTCATGAGTTAAAGAGATTAAAGTTTATTTATAAGTCATCAACTTTTGTCTTTGGATTACCCTTTATTTGTTACCCCTAACTTTCCTTTTATTCCATCCAATGGCCGGTAATAGGAGAACTCGGGCTAACAACCGTTGTGAAGATCAGTGTGATGATTGTACTTATGAGATGCCCAATCCAATGGGAGCGGGAATTGCAAACTTTGTCACACTTCTCTCTCAGCTAACTCAAGTTTTGAATAGAAACACTGGTCAAGAGGAACGTTCAACCCCTCCTAAGAAAGAACAAGTCGCTATTGAAAGCTTCATGAGACAAAGACCTCATACTTTTAGTGGATCATCCGATCACACGATTGCTGAACAATGGATCAACTCCATTGAAAAGATATTCTCCATCCTCCAATGCTCTGAAAAAGAGAAGGTTCTCCTGGCGGCTTATCGTATGGAGGGTGAAGCTGATCAATGGTGGACATTGATCAAAAATACGAAGCCTGAGGAGGAGATCAAGGCTTTGGAATGGAAGGTATTCCGGAAGATGTTTTTCGATAAATATTTTCCACGCACCCTCCGTCTTAAGATGGAAAGGGACTTCCTTTCCCTCAAGCAGAAAGATGAGGAATCTGTGGGAGTGTACGAGGCAAACTTCACAAGGCTTGCACGATACGCTTCCGGCTTTGTCGTTACCCCCGAATGCAAGGTTGACCGCTTCTTTGGTGGGCTGAAGCCTAGCTTGCGGAAATCATTAGTGATCCGTGACTTCGAAAACTATGAGGAAATTGTCTGATGTGCCCTCAAGGTTGAAATGGAGATCGGAGAATCACAGGGGTATCATGGGGACAAGAAGCGGAAGGTGGACTTCAATGCTGGTGGTCCGATGGATAAATCCAACGGCACTAAGAAATTCCAGCACCCCACTTGCCAAAAGTGTGGAAAGAAGCACCCTGGAAATTGCCTTAGGGGGACAAGAAAATGCTTCAAGTGTGGAAGAGAAGGGCACCTAGCTGTTAACTGTCAGCAAGAAGGACCCGCGGCTGCGACGGAGGGGAGGAACGCTCCGTTCGAACCTCAACGCGTTGTTCAATGCTTCAAATGCAAAGAACCGGGTCATTTTGCGAATCAGTGCCCTAATCCAAGGGTTATCGGAGGCAATCAACAACCTCCAAGACAGCAAGGACGAGCTTTTGCCATCACTTCTGCCGAAGTGAACCCCGACAACGAAGTGGTGACAGGTACGCTAGTTATTCATTCAAGAATAGCGAACGTACTTTTTGATTCAGGTTCTACGCATTCTTTTATATCTCAAAAGTTTAGTAGAACAATCCCTGCACCACCACAAATCATGGAAGTAAAGATGTCGGTGAGTACGGCAAATGGGGCAATCATTGCATCCCATGAGTATAAGTCCTCCCCTATTATAATCTGTGGATTGAATTTCCCGGCGAACCTCGTCATACTCCCTTTGGTGGAATTTGATGCAATTCTTGGCATGGATTGGCTTTCCTTATATAGAGCCAACATAAATTGTCGGGAGAGGGAAATCACACTCCATATGGAGAATTGACCCCCGATTCTTTACAAGTGTCAGGAGGAAGATGAATCTCCTTTAGCTCCATCATCTCAAGCATGGATATTACTGCCTTATGAGCACGCATATCTGGCTCAGATGATTGAGTCCAAGGAAGAAACCACCCTTGAAGAAATGCCTATTGTGAAGGAATTTGCTGAAGTATTTCCCGAGGAACTTCCTGGTCTTCCCCCAAGAAGAGATGTTGAGTTCTCAATTGAACTTATACCTGGGGCGCTACCAATATCCAAGACTCCATATAGAATGGCTGTGGTTGAGCTTGAAGAACTGAAGAAACAACTACAGGAGAATCTGGATAAAGGGTTTATACGCCCAAGTGCATCACCATGGGGTGCACCAGTCCTCTTCGTCAAGAAGAAGGATGGGTCAATGCGGCTTTGCATCGATTATCGTGAACTTAACAAAATCACGATAAAGAACAAGTATCCTCTCCCAAGAATCGATGACTTGTTTGATCAGCTGCGTGGAGCACAATACTTCTCCAAGGTCGACTTGCGGTCGGGATATTATCAAGTAAGGGTGAAGAAGGAAGATATCCCCAAGACTGCTTTTCGTACAAGGTACGGGCACTATGAATTCATAGTAATGCCTTTTGGACTCACCAATGCTCCAGTAATATTCATGGACTTGATGAATAGAGTCTTTAGAGATTACCTAGATAAATTTGTGGTAGTCTTTATAGATGATATTCTAATATACTCCAAAACCAAGGAGGACCATGAGGAGCATTTAAGAACTGTACTGGAGACTTTGCGCAAGGAGAAGCTCTATGCCAAGTACAGCAAGTGTGAGTTCTGGTTGAAGGAGGTCTCATTCTTAGGCCATATCATCACAAGCAATGGGATATCTGTGGACCCCTCCAAAACAGATGCAATTGAGGGATGGCCGAGGCCAACATCGGTAACTGATATCCGTAGCTTCTTGGGGTTAGCTGGATATTATCGAAAATTTGTGAGAAACTTCTCACGATTGTCCAACCCTCTTACCAAGCTAACTCGAAAGGGAGTAAAGTTTTCTTGGAGCGATGAATGCGAAGAAAGCTTCAAGGAGTTGAAAAGGAGGCTTATCACTGCACCTGTGCTCACTTTACCCACAAGTGGGGAGCATTTTGTGGTATTCAGTGATGCTTCGAAGAAGGGATTAGGATGTGTGCTGATGCAGAATGATAAAGTGATATCCTATGCCTCAAGACAGTTGAAAATCCATGAGCGAAACTATCCAACGCATGATCTGGAGTTGGCGGCGGTGATCTTTGCCTTGAAAATCTGGCGGCATTATCTCTATGGAGAGAAATGTGAGATATATACTGACCACAAGAGTCTTAAATATATATTCACACAGAAAGAGCTTAATATGCGCCAGAGAAGATGGATAGAGCTCATAAAGGATTATGACTGTTCAATACATTACCACCCTGGGAAGGCGAACAAGGTGGCGGATGCCCTAAGTAGAAAGGATCCAGCAATTCTATCAATGATGAGAATTGAGAAGGATCCAATCTTCTTAGACTTGATGAAGATGGACGTGGGAATCATAAAGAAGGGAACATCATCAATCCTTTCACAAATGATTGTTCAACCATCTCTTTTGGAAAGGTTAAAGGATGCTCAAAAGGGTGATGCGAGAATCCAAGAAAAAGTGGAAGCTATCAAAAAGGGAAAATCCTCAGAGTTTAATGTTAATTAAGAAGGAATTGTGCGGTTTGGGAAAAGACTATGTGTTCCATCAAGTTCAGAGCTGAAGAAGGGACTTTTGGATGATGCACATAGTTCAAATTTCTCTATTCACCCAGGGAGCACAAAGATGTATCGAGATCTCCGAGAAAACTTTTGGTGGGATAATATGAAGAAGGAGATCGCTGAATATACATCAAAGTGCCTGGTGTGTCAGCAAGTGAAGGCAGAGTGGCAGAAGTCTAAGGGGATGATGCAACCATTGCCCATACCAGAATGGAAATGGGAGAACATCACCATGGACTTCGTCACTGGACTTCCAAGGAAATCCAAAGGCAACAATGCAATCTGGGTTGTTGTGGATCGTCTTACAAAGACTACACACTTCATTGCTATTCGAGAGGATTTCTCTTTGGATCAACTGGCACAGATATATATCAGGGAAGTGGTACGGTTGCATGGAGTACCACTATCTATTGTGTCTGACCGAGATCCAAGATTTACCTCTAAGTTTTGGAAGAGTCTTCAACATGCTCTGAATACTGAACTGAACTTCAGTACGGCCTATCATCCTCAAACTGATGGCCAATCCGAGCGGACTATCCAAACACTTGAGGATATGTTGAGAGCGTGCTCAATGGACTTTAAAGGAGGATGGGATCAACATCTTCCTCTAGTTGAGTTCTCTTATAATAATAGTTTCCACTCGAGCATCCAAATGGCACCATATGAAGCCCTGTATGGGAAAAGGTGTAGAACACCGGCATGTTGGGATGAGGTCGGTGAACGTAAGCTGCTTGGACCAGAAATGGTCGAAGAAATGGTGGAGAAGGTGAAAACCATTCAGCAGCATATCAAGGCAGCCCAAAGTCGACAGAAGAGTTATGCAGATAATCGTCAACGAGACCTTGAGTTTAAAGTCGGAGACATGGTGTTTTTACGCATATCTCCATGGAAGAAGGTCATGAGGTTTGGAAAGAAAGGGAAGTTAAGTCCAAGGTACATCGGCCCCTTCGAGATTCTTGATCGTGTTGGGGCTGTGGCCTATCGACTAGCACTTCCACCTACTATGGCCAAGGTGCATGATGTCTTCCACGTATCCCTCTTAAGGAAGTACATACCAGACCCTTCACATGTACTCTCTTCTGAGGTGGTACAATTAGAAGACAATCTTTCTTATGAGGAGCAACCAGTGAAGATCTTAGATCGTAGAGAAAAAGTTCTACGAAATAAGACAATGCCCCTCGTCAAGGTGTTGTGGAGAAACCACAAGTTTGAAGAAGCAACATGGGAGTCGGAGGATATGATGAAGCTAAGTTACCCACATTTGTTTTAGTGTGGGAAAAGGAAAATTTCGAGGGCGAAATTTCTTAAGGGGGGAATGTTGTAACGACCCAAAATTTCATTAATGGAAAATCCCTCTTGATCCAGTTAAATGTTTCTTTATGTTTTTTTATAAGATGTCAACTTCTTTAGTTTAACGTTAAGATTTGTGATCGTTACTTTTATAGCCGTTGAACAGTGATCATCTGGGTAGTTTAAATATAAGGCTTTAACGAACCAATTTTCTACTCAGAAAAAGGAAGCGATGGCCTCATCCAGTAGAATTTCCCCTTACGAAGCCCATTTGTCGGAGCTCGGAAAGGAGGTGGCATCTTTTGGCTTTGCCCTTGACCAAGCCCAAGCTGAGCTTCATCAATTCAAGCTCGAACGTGATCGTCTACGGGAAAAATGGAAGTTGATAGAGATTACCACTCGAGCAATGTTATCCGAGCAACCCCAAGAGTCTGTCACCATCGCACACCTTACCCTTAGGTCTTATGCGGCTATTTTAAGGGGTTATGTAACAAATAAGTAGCACCATGTTCATGTACATTATTTTTGTATATAATAATGAATATAATTCCTAGTCATTTTTTATACTTTGTAATTAGTTTTTAAAGTACAAACGGTGTTTTTAGTTATTATTTAATTAAGAATTATATTTTATTAAATTAAAGGATTTTTGAATTAAATAATATTTTAATAAAATATTATTATTAATATTAAATTAATTTTTATTAAATATAAATGATCTTATAATTTTATGAATGCAATTAAAATTTTTATTAAGGTTTGAAAGCCATTTCTGTCAAAACCCGTGAATTTTTTTATAAATGTCGGTTTTTATTTTAAAAGTGAAAATTCACATATTTAGAAAATTATTTAGATAAAATAAATATTATTTTTGGAATCAGGACGTCGAAATTATCCAACGGTGAATTTTTCATAATTTTCTGAAACAGTCAAATTTTTGGGTAAAAATTAAATACCATTTAAATATATAATGTGTTTTATGACATCATAATGACCCAATGGTGATGTAATAAAATACCATAATCCTTATGTTCGGCCAATATATGTTTTATCATTAAAATAATGAGGTTTTTGGTTTGTTTGACTCACTTTTCAAAGCATTAATGGAGCCCTCAAGACTTATTCAACACTTTGCCTTTTTAAATTAATTTCCATGGGAGTGTGACTCACCTCCACATAAGCAACCCTAATTTTTTAATAAGTTCGGACCTTGGCCTTGTAAAACATTGTTTTCCTCTTTCTTTTTCCAGAAACCATGGGCAAATACCATGGGATGGTTTGTGGTTTGGATTATTTTAATATAAGGGGTCCCAAACCTAAATAATAAAGAATTCTCTCACCTTTCCTATATAAACCCACCCAAGCTCCCACTTCCTCCTCACCCAAAGCCCTTGAAGTTCGTCCAACCTCTGCCCTACTCTCTCTAGAATCCTCTAAAGGTGCTCCAAGCTCCCAAGAAGCCTCTCACAAGCCTCTCTCTAGCCTTTGGAAACACACTTCCAAGTAAGGGTTTTTTTTCTTCCTTTCTCATTTTTGTCAATTTTCTTTAAGTTGTATTGCCCTTTTAATTTCAATTATGAATGTTGGGGTATGGTTTTTCACCTCCCCCATACTGCCCTCTTATTGTTTGAATTATGGGAGAACCCTTTCTCTCTCATTAAATGCCTCCCATGTACACCCGTTACTATGCCGAAATTCCGAAAGGAACTTCTCTCTCTTCTTTTACATTCAAGCAATACTTTTGTATCATGAATTTAAATTCCATTTCAATTGTTGGGACATGTATATATATGACCTCCTTACTGTCCATTACATTTAAATATGATGAGGAACCCCTTTCTCTCTCATCAACCCTTTTTATGAGTCCTTATGTCACGCCGTTACGCTGCCGAAATCACACCGATTTTCTAAGCCAATGTCATTGTGTAGTGAATACCATGCCCATTTCTTCATCAAGGGTATTCACCTTTATGCACATTTACTTATTGATTGTAAAGTTTCATGTATGAATTCCACATTCCTTTATCGTGGAATAAATGATTATGTTTTATGAATCTATGTTTTATGATCCATGTGGCACACTTATGCATGAAATGAAATGTTTAAGAAGGGTGCGCCCTTTATAGCGCTCCAATGCATTGGGTAAAGTATAGTATCATGATACGTCATGTGCAATGAGTGTTGACTCATGCTAATTCAAGTGCAACGAGGGTTTACTCATGCTTCAAGTGCAATGAGGGTTTACTCATGCTCCATGTGCAATGAGCCTTGGCTCATGCTAATTCAATGTTAAGTGTTGTTGCCACATTTCCATGTTATGATCATCATGCTTTATCATGCCTTTATGTTCATGTTTCTATTATGCTCTATTGATATGCCTATTGCCTAACATGTATTTCACTCCTCATGTTATTCATTGTTTACTCCCTTACTGGGCTTTATAGCTCACCCTTTTCTTATGCATGTCCTCAGGTTATCCCATGCAATGCTAAGTACGAAGGAATGTAGTGGTCATGTAAAGGAAGTTTTCAACAAGGATGTTGTACTTCAAGTTTAAAGTTTTTATGTAATGATCCTAAGCCCCAAAGACACTAAACCTCTCGATCTTATTTGTTGTATCAAGTGAAGTTTTATGTAATAAAGCATGTTTAAGTTGTAATAAAAAGCAGGGTTGTCATATAGACTATTGTAAACAAACCAACCAATGCTAAAATAATTGGGTCCAAATGGATTTATAAAAGAAAAGAAGACAACACCGAGGTAAATAAAATCAATTGAAAAACAAGGTTAGTTGCTAAGGTTTTCCTTCAAAAATAAGGCATTGATTACTCTGAAATCTTTTCCCCTGTTGCTAAGTATTATTCTATTAGGTTTTTACTTTCTTTTTTTGTCTATAATGATCTGTATATTGAACAAATGGATGTTAAAACTGTCTTCCTACATGGTGATTTAAAAGATAAACCCTTTTTTTAAATAATCATGATGGTTATTCTAAGCAATTTAAAATGAAACAAGTCTATCTGCTGAATAAATCTTTGTATGGACTGAAACAAGCCTCTAGGCAGTGGTATATGAAATTTGATTCATTCATGTTAGATAACCAATTTTCAAGGAGTCAATATGATGCATGTGTTTATTTTAAATCAACCAAAAATTTTATTCTTTACCTACTGATTTATGTTGATGACATGCTTACCATTTTTAAAAATATGAGTTTAATCATTGCTATAAAATCCCAACTAAGAGGAAAGTTTGAAATGAAAGACTTAGGTGCTGCTAAGAAAATCTTAGGTGTAGAAATCATTAGAGATAGACTAAATAAATTTCTTTACTTATCTCAACATGCTTATATTTTAAATATTTTCAAGAGATATATGTTTAAATCTCTCAAACCTATTAACATACCTCTTGGACAAAACTTTAAACTTTATTTAACACAAGCACCTATTATTGAAGTTGATATCCAGTTTATGTCTAAAACTCCTTATGTTAACATTGTTGGTAACATTATGTACTCTATGATTTGCACGAGACCTGATATTCCCTATGAAATCTGCACTCTTAATAGATTTATGGATTCACTAGGGAAGTCATATTGGAATGCCCTTAAGAAGCTTTTAAGATACCTCTCTTGTAGTTCAAATATTTCTTTATGTTATAGTAGAAACATAGATACTGCTGAAATTATTTTTGGGTATGTTAATACTGATTGTGCTGGAAATATTGACACCCATAAGTTTTTAACTGGTTATGTGTTTACTACTTGTGGTGGTGCCATTTCCTGGAAATGCAATATGCAATGTGTGGTTTCTCTTTCAACCGCAAAATCTGAATACATTTCCCTGACTAAGGCAGTCAAAGAAGCCTTATGGATTAAAGGCCCGTCCTTTGGTAAATCCAAACATATTAATATTAGACTGCATTTTATTAGATACATTATAGAATCAAGAACCATGTGTGTCAATAAGATACACACTGACATAAACCCGACTGATAGTTTGACTAAATGTGTGGTATTGTATAAGTTTAAATCCTGTTTAGATAGGTTAAAATTGGTTCCTATTCTACAACCATAGGTGCAAAAAACATTTCTAATTTTCAAATGAAAATGGTGCAGATTTGTGAAACATGGTATTTGTAGAATGATAAGAGAGGTGGACCCAATACCCAAGATAACTCTCTAAGATAGGCCTTGAGGTTATTTTATAATGAATAATAAAGACCACATAAGACCACAAGTCTGATGTGGGATGTGGACTTCAACACTCCCCCTTAAGCTAGGTCACATAATTAAATAAAATAAACCAAAAAAAAAAAACAAATCAAATACACTTTCAGTATTCCCCCTCAAACTGAACATACCCAGCTTGCTGACAAAACAAGACAAAATAGAACAAAAGATAATCTCTATGACTGATGCCCCCCCTCAATAAGTTGATAGATAATGATGCTGAAAAAGATTGTCAACCAACAAACAACGTATGCCATGCAGAACCAGCAAGAATACAATACTACAAAAATGGGCAAGGGAAGCGCCCCCTTATATCAGCGCTAAGCAAAACCACTGATAAATCAACCCTTTATCAGCACTAAAATTTTAGCGCTGATAAAGAATCCCTTCATCAGTGCTAAAATTTTAGCGCTGATACAGGGTAACCTTTATCAGCGCTAAACAAGCACTGATAAAAAGACCCTTTATCAGCGCTATAAAAGCGCTGATACAGGAAGGATTTATCAGTGCTTTTTTAGCACTGATAAAGAGAACCATTATCAGCGCTAAATTGTTAGCGCTGATAAAACCTTAGTCTATTTTTTATAAAGTCGCTCGCACAGTGCCCTCATTTTATCATGACCTAAAGCTCTCACGGTACAGGAACCCTATGACTCCCCTCCACCGCCTGCTGAGTTCGCGTTGCCAGACCTTCGTTTCCCTCGCTTCTTATTGCCGGACCTCTGCCGCCCACTGAGTTCGCGTTGCTGGACCTCCGCCACCCTCGCTTCTCATTGTCAGACCTCCGCCGCCCACTGCTGGACCCCCGCCGCCCTCACTTATCATTACTGGACCATCGGTGAGTGGACCTTAAAGCTTCTGTAATTCTCTATTAGGTAGTAATTCACTATTTTGATTTTCCTCATCATTATTTTCCATTATCTTCGATTCCCATTTTCAGAATTCAATGGTTTTGGGGTGAATTGAATCTAGTGGAGGAGCGGTTTTTAAAGGAATATGTGGATCTGGTCGGTTCACAGGGCCCTGTGATTGGAATTTCTGATCACATGGTGTGTAATCCTATGAACACATGTCGTTTTGGGGTTTTTCATTTAAAAACTGAGGTACATCATATTACATGGCCTGGTATCTTGTGTGAGTTACATGGTTTGTAGTAGTACACACCATGTTGGTCTACACGAAACAGGCAGTCCTTCTTCCCCACAAGTCTTGTGGCTGAGAGTATAAGATGTGTAGTTCTAGACTACACAACTTAGGGTCTTAGTTGTACACACCAACCAATACCATGTCCTTACATGACATGTAGAGTATGAGTCACATCATGTTCTTTGAGATTACATAGCATTACGACATCGGTACATTCCCAAAGGGAGGCTTTGGGTGGACAGGTCATATATTTTCCTCTTAGTGGGTTTTTTGCATATTTGTATCACCTATGAGTTAGATTTAGATAAGTAAATATTTCATTTTGAGTATATTTCTATATAGATCATGATGGTGGGGTCTTCTTTGCTATCAGAGAATATTGGAAAGATGTTTCGGGGCTATATGGATCATAACCCCAAGGTGATGATGACTGGATCCTGATGTTGGTTCAGAGCAAGTAAAAGGATGGTAAACCACCTGGAAGCACTCAAAAACCAAGGAATTGGACCATCATGTTTATTTCAGAGTTTGGTACTCTTTGTAATTTCATTGGTAGTTCTGAATCCTTTGTAAGAGGATGAAAGTTTCGTGAATGCAGGAGTTTGGGAAATTCCTCAGCGATATCCTCATTAAAATAGGGAAGTTCAAAGGGGCTGATAAAATTATGTGGGAACTCAAGGAGATTTTGTTATTCCCACGAACAAAAAATTTGGATTTCATGCATGTGGTTTGGATTAGAGGATATAGAGTTAATCATTCACTCATGTTATGTGATGGTCTTCGTGGTCAGTTTATATTGTGGATGGTAGGTACCCTCTCTCCCAAGTACCACCCAATGAGTGGTTAGAGGAGATAGAGAGTGAGACAATTTCATAGCATTCTCAATGGCCCTTTCATCAGATCCTCGACTTCGGTGACTATGAGGGGAGAGAATTGTGGGCATGGTATGGGGCACTTGCTTAAGTTAGCATCATTATCGAGGTGTGGTTTATTCCTTACGTCGATGGATTTAGTAATCCCTGAGAGATGTGGGGTGTGGGTTTTCTATGTTAAGGAATAGTTTCCTAGAGCTCCCTTTGTGGTACGGGATAACCTTTTTGTAGACAATGAATAGTTTGAGATATCATTTACATGAATTTTAGTCCTCCCATGTATTTTTTCAAGGTTTAGAGAGAGAAAGAAGTGATAAGATTAAGATCCGGTTGATCTTTCCTTCTTGGATCAAGTCCAGGTTCTTCGAAGGATTATGTGCTTGTTCTATGGTGTAAAAATCGCACGTGCTAGCACATGAGAGTCTATGATCAATAAAACAAGAGCTTCCAACGGTGACACCTCCTTCCTTATGACTTTTTTTTTGGAATCTATGACCCTCTTCAAAGGGAATCTCTATGGAGTGAACAAAATACCTTCGATCCCGGCCACCATCCATTGTTTGTTGGGGGTGAATTTAATGTCATTTCCAACCCAAATGAAATGAAATGTAGAAACACATTCCAGAGGAAGTCCATCATGGATTTTGTTCAGTTCATGGCTGGGAAGGGCCTCATTGATCTCAGCTTCTCAGGTGATAGTTTCACCTGGTGCAACAACTTCAGGGGTCATCACTGTTTGTGGAGTCTATTGGATAGGTGTCTAGCCAACATGAAAGCCACTAACCTATTCTCAAATACCATGTTTTTCCATCTTGATTGAGGTATTTTGATTCACTCCTCCCTCTTGGTTTCCATTTCTTCTTAGCATGATCATCAAGAACGGTTTCACTTCCACCAGTAGTGGGTTAACATCCTAGGGTACCAGGACATGGTTTGTGAAATATGGAATGAACCCTTGTAGGAATATCGGTCCACCTTCAACCTTAGTGACCTAACCTCGAACCCCGATAGGTGCATGTTCGCCCCTTCCTCCTCAAGAACCTTCACCACCTGGGACTACTGTCGCATATGGTCTCCTTTAGAGTATTCTGATAGTTGGAATGATATCTTTGGTTTATTGGATTATTAACACCAGTTTGAGATTTATGTGTGACTATATACTTATTATATTTTCTTATTATTTCTTATACACCACCACTTGAGTCGAGTAACCTGATTGAAATCCATATTGGTACTTTGGTTCTGATGTGGATATGGTTTTTTATGTGTTTATGACATGTGTATGTGTGGATATATGGGTATTTAGGAATGATGATATTGAATGTAGGGTAGAGGCCTAGGAGTGGTAGATGTATCATTCTTGATTATTCTTGTGTTTGTTCTGGGGTGATTTGAGGAAACTATAATGAATCTAAAGTAATTATATTTAATGAAGATGAATAAACACTAATGGTTAGGCTCTATTAATCTCTATTTTTATAAGGAAGTGGTTCTATTCTACTATATTTGGAAGTATTGTTTTGTGTACTTGAACCATAAATACTAATATTTGAGATTAAAATAGGATGAAGATGAATAAAGATTGGATGGATGCTAATCGTTTGACAATAGAGTACGAGAACGGAGTGAAAGAGTTCATCAAGTTTGCAAAGGATCACGCAAAGGATCCTTCTCAAATCCTTTGTCCGTGTTTACATTGTTGTTATTCTAGACTACTTACTCCAGAGGAGTTGGAAGAACATTTGATATGTCACGGAATATATCAGAGTTATAAATGTTGGAATAAACACGGAGAAAAAGCGAATGTAGCTACTGGCTAGGATAAAACTGTGTTTTATGGATCATCAGATATGAATACAAATATGGATAATGAAGAAGACCGTATGGAGGATGTGATTACATATGTCAATGATAATGAAGATCGTATTGAGGAAATGAAAAAGACAATTTAAGATAAACTCCGTGATTGCCCAAAATTGTTTGAGAAGTTAAAGAGTTGTGGAATGATGTCATTGTATACTGGTTGCACTAAGTATACAACATTGTCAGCTGTACTGAAGTTGTATAAATTGAAATTAGGCAATGGATGGAGTGATTTCAGTTTTACGGAACTACTTGCTCTCTTGAATGACATGATCCTGGAAGATAATGAGCTCCCAAGACGGACATATGAAGCTAGACGAATGCTAATCTCGATGGGTATGATTTCTGAAAGAATATATGCCTGCCCGAAAGACTGTATATTGTTTTTCAAGGAGAAAAAAACACTTACAGAATGCCCAAAGTGTGGTGCTTCTCGATACAAGAAAGATAAATCCAATCCTACAAAAGTTGTATGGTACTTTACAATCATTCCAAGGTTTAGACGTCTATATGGAAGTGAAGAAACTATAAGATAATTGTCATGGCATGCTGATAAAAGAAATAAAGATGGGAAATTACATCATCCGGCTGACTCTCTTCAATGGAAGAAAATTGATCATGAGTATCCTGAGTTTGGAAAAGAGCCGAGAAACCTTTTTCTTGCATTATCTACAGATGGAGTGAATCTTTTTGGTTTTCAAACCAGCACTCATAGTACATGGCCTGTTATGTTGGTAAATTATAAATTGCCACCTTGGTTATGCATGAAGCAAAAATTCATCATGTTATCTATGCTTATATCAGGACCAAAACAACCTGGTAATGATATTGATGTTTACCTAGCTCCTTTGATCGAGTATTTGAAGTTATTGTGGGATTCAGGTGTTATGTTGTATAATGCTTATAAAAGTGAATACTTCACGTTGAGAGCGATGTTGTATGGAAAAATAAATTATTTCCCTGTTTATGGAAATTTTTCAGGCTATAACATTAAAGGAACTCAAGGGTGTCCCATGTGCGATGAAGATACAGAATCAATTAGGTTGAAACATTCATCGAAATCTGTGTTTCAAGGACATCGTAGATTTCTACCTTGTCGGCATAAGTATCGATCTTGGACGACATCATTCAATGGAAGTTCAGAACAATGCACAACACCGTCTCCACTAACAGGTGATCAGTTGTTTGAGAAAGTAAAAGATCTGAACACTATTTTTGGTAATCCATTTTTGAAAAACCTTACGAAAATCAGTTGGAAAAAGATATCAGTTTTTTTGAATTACCATACTGGAATTGTTTGTACGTCATACATTTTCTTGATGTGATGCATGTGGAAAAAAATTTATGTGACGGTGTTATCGGAACATTGCTAAATTACCCTGGAAAAACAAAATATGGAATTAAGGCAAGGTTGGACATGGTTGACATGGAAATAAGAGAAGAGTTGGCTCCCATGAAGGGTGAAAATCGAATATTTCTTCCTCCAGCTGCTTATACTCTTTCTAGAGAGGAGAGATATCAGTTTTGAAACTTCTTCAATGATGTAAAGGTTCTAGAGGGGTATTCATCAAATATCAAGAACATTGTGTCAATGAATGATTTGAAGTTAAAAGGTTTGAAATCACATGATTTCCATGTTTGGATGCAAGATCTAATTCCTATAGCTTTACGTTGCATTTTACCCAAGAATGTTCGTCATACGTTAACCAAACTTTGTTTTTTTTCAAATATATATGTATCAAAGTTTTAGACCTGGAGAAATTGCCAGCTATGGAAAAAAGAAATTGTCATCATATTATGTGAATTAGAAATGTTCTTCCCGCCAACATTCTTTGATATGATGGTTCATTTGATGATTCAATTGGTGAGAGAGATTCAACATTTTGGTCCTGTGCATTATAGATGGATATATCCTATTGAATGATATATGAAGATTTTGAAAGGGTATGTCAAAAATCGAAGTCGGCCAGAGGGTTGTATAGTGAAGCGATATATTGTTGAGGAAGTCATTGAATTTTGTACTGAATACCTATCTGATGTAGAAAGCATTGGTCTCCAAAAATCTCATCACACTGGACGCATTGAGGGTGAGGGAATTTCTGGAAAAGAAGTTGTGACAATCAGTATTACAGATCAGGAGCAGGCCCATCTTTATGTTTTGCATAACAGTTGGGAGGTTGCTCCATATATTAAAACTCACAAAGAAGTTCTTAGGTAGTTGAATCCATTAAGGACTGAAAAATGGTTATCAAATACACATAATCACTAGTTTATAGGATGGTTTCAGGACCATATTTTTAAGCAGTTGGATGAAAACCCAAATTCAATTTCAGAACGACTTCGATGGCTAGCCCTTGGACCAAGTGTGTATGTATTATCTTACAGTGGTTATGTAATTAATGGTTATAAATTATATACAGATGAATATGATGAAGATAGTACCATGAAAAATAGTGGAGTTACACTAGTGGATGAAGTGATGCATGTTTCTGGTAGTAAGGACAGAAATCCAATTTATACAAATATGTCATACTTTGGAATTATCAAACTAATATGGGAGTTGGATTATACGACATTCCAATTGCCGATTTTTCAATGAAAATGGGTTGATAACAACAGTGGTGTTAAAATAGATGAATGGGGATTTGTGAAAGTTGATTTTAGTAAAGAAGGGTATAAAGACGAACAGTTTATAATGGCATCACAATCGGTACAAATTTTTTATGTTCCAGATCCCACAAACCGAAAGTGGTCGGTTGTTCTGTTATCGTCCAAAACTATTAAAGGGTCTGATAAAAATTCAGTTGAGGATGATCCTTTTAGTGGTATGTCACAATAATTTCGGAGCGGTCCCAATGTAGATGATGTTTTGTATGTTAGAGGAGACCACAATGAAGGGATTTGGATAATCGATAGAGGTGTCAAATCCCTTCAACCTTTGAAAAAAAGAAAGAGAGTTCAATAAACAAGTTATATTTTGTTTGTAATATAGATCTTATTATCTCATGTTATTTTCTTATCATTACTGAATTTATGTAATCTAAATTAAATGTTCAACCACTTTTGCAGATAATGACTTCTGCACATTTTGGTGCTCCTAACCTTGTGGCTAAACAAGTCTCTCAAGCTGCTGCTGCTGCGGTTTCTACTGCTCCTGCTACTCCTGCAGCTGCTGCTGCTCCTGCTGTTGCTCCTGCTGCGGCTCCTGTTGCTCCTACTACTCCTCCTACTGTGGTTCCTACTACTCCTACTACTCCTTCTATGGCTGCTGCTGCTCCTGCTGTTGTGGCTCTTGCTTCTTCTAGTGATGAGGTCCAACTACCATCAGCACTTGTCGTTGATAACATTCCAGATGAACATATAGATGATGTTGATATCGATGAAATGGTCGGGAATGAAGGACCGATGTCACAGAAAACACAGGTGCATCATAGTTTGACGGTGTTAGCCAAAGTTTTTAAGGCGAAAAGCAAAGGCATCAAATTTGAAGTCGGATGGAATGCACGAGGCCAACATGTGAATCCCAACATGGCTATGTTTAGCAGCTATATTGGAGTTTTCACTCGGAAAGGTGTGCTGATTGACATAGATTCATGGCACCATGTTGTGTTTGGGCTGAAGGCTGTGATTTGGGATGAAATTACGGTAACATTATGAATTTATTTCTTTAATTTACTAGAAAATAAAATAATGAAACAATGTCTTACTCTTCTCAATCTCTTGAAGAGTACATTTATAGTAGACGATTCACACAAGGATTATGTACTAAGTCTTTCAGGAAGGATTCATCGAGGTTTTTGCACTATTTTAACAAGATGTCACCTAAAAGATTCCAAAGGTAAAATAAGCCTGCACCCACCCATTGTCTACGCTCACCTGATATCCCAAGAAGAATGGGATGAATTTATTGGCAGCCATGGGGATGAGAAGTTTCAGGTACATTGTGGGTGATAATACATTGTTTGAGGATACTTGTATTCATCACTTTGATTTTAAATATTTCATTTATGAAATAGAAACACTGTATTGAAAATAAGGAACGTGCATCAAAACCAGCATACCCCTATCGTAAAGCAAGGATGGGGTACGCATCATTAGAAAAGAAAATGGTACGTATTTTAAATTTACAGTAATATTGTTAGGTGCCAATAAACAACATCATAATTATCTTTCTATGTTTATATGTAGATTGTTGAGTCTAAAACCAAATACACCTCCATTCCACGTCATGTGCTATGGAAAGAGGCACATGTGAATAAGGAAGGGAAGTTAGTAGATGAAAACACACAAAAAGTGTGGGAAATATGTGTAAGTATGACACGATGATAAAAAGATTTGTTTTAAATTGATATTACATAAAAATAATTAGTTATTTTCCTATATCTGACAGTCATAGGAATCAGCTACTCCTGTAGCGGATATAGACCTATTATCGACGACTTTGAAGCATCCAGAAAAATATGGTCATGTCAGAGGTGCGGGGTTTGGGGTGACACCCTGAGTATATTTTGAGAAGAAGAAAAAACAGATGCTACAGATGAAAAATTGGAACAAATGAGCAAAAAATAGCAACCCTTGAAGAACGATTGCAATGGAAGGGAGAGTTGCTAGCAACTTTAATGGGTGGGAAGCAAAGGGAAGACACAAGTCAGGAACAACTAGCGTGTGAACATCCCTCCCTACCCCCCAACAACTTTGAGGCGAGCCATTCCCCTCAAAGAACTATCTTAGACATGGTAATCAATATTCTAATAATTGTTCTCATGTAATGTGAATCATACAAACACTAATAATTTTTCTGTACTGATCTTCTACAGGGTGATAATGATTGTGATTTATATCTGTCAACACCCACCTATCACCTTGTAGTGAGGGCTACAGTGTTCAATATCCCAGATACCACGCTGCATAATAGACCACTTCCGAAAGATCATCTGAAAGTGACGATTACTGCAGCTCATGAGCCAAATGCAGAGCTACCTATTCCACTTGTTTATGATGATATTCATATGGTCAAAAAGGATATTGGGACATTCATTGCATGGCCGTCACAACTTGTAAGAGTACATGCAGACAAAGAGGTATTTATTTCCTTTTTTTCAAGCTAAACCTTTAACAATTAATGAAAAAAGGGTCTGAACCAATGATTGTTGTTATAGACGGAGAAAGGGAAGGGGGTGACAAACATCAGCTCAAAACCATCTAAAGGATCGACCAACTGATCCCAAGGAGCTACTGAAAGAACAATAACACCACATGTTCTCTATCCACATTTACTAGCATTGAAGACTCATGTGGATATGAAGCTAAAATAGGTTAATAGTCATATAGTGGTTTTTGAAGAGAATATATATGGAGAGGAAAGTCAAGATTTCGTTGCTACTGAAAATGTAAATGAGATCCTTAAAAACAGTTGTCTAGGCATCACATTTGTAAATGTATATATGAGGTATGTTTCCGTGAATTGATTTTATAAAAGCTGGTCTAATGTGAAAATTATGACTAAATGCATTTTAGAATGTTGACAGACGCATTTATGAAAAACAGTTGAAGGAATTTTCCCATGAGCCAAGATTTGGACTCGTTAGTCCTCATACCACATCAACACACCTAACAAAATTAGAGCCATAAAAAAAGGATACAATAGTGAATGACTTGCTGAAAACATTTGAAAGGAAGATTATAGATGACAGACTCTTCCTAATACCAACCATGCAGGGGTAAAACTCTATGATTAAAGAATATCAATTATATTTTCACTTATTTTATTACATATTCATTTTTGTGTTTTTACGCAACATTGGTTGCTAATTGTGGTGAACTTAGATACTCCAAAGATTTATTTTCTAGATTTAAAGCAAGGATATCCATCAAACCGACCACACATGATGGAGTTTTTGAATCTGTAAGACACTACATCTTATATTTTAGGTCTAAACATCAAGTAATATAATTTATATTATCTTTTACTGAGGATTCTATTATGATAGGGTGGTTTATCATTATAATCTAAAAATAATAATGAGGACAGGGGCTAAGCATAAGGAGGCGAGCAAGTACTACGTCTGGACACATATCAGGGTATATATAATAAAATTTCACTATCCAAACACATCTCAACACAATTTACTTATTCTCCTAATGATCAATTTTTTTTGCAGTGTCCAAAACAAACAAACGATAATTATTGCGGTTATTATGTTTGTAAATTTATGAAAGAGATCATTTTTCATCAACAAACTAGCATCCCTAAAGAGGTATTTTCAAAAACAACTACTAGTTCGTTTAATTTATTTATTAATTCTTTATTTTTATATTTTGCAGTACTACTCTGAATGCCGAAAAGAATCATACTCACAAGATGAGATAAATGTGTTCAGAAATGAGTGGGCCACATACCTGATGGAATATTGTACACAAATACAATGAAGATCTGACTTGGGTACATGTACAATTGGTGGTCATTTTTGAGAGGGGTTAAGGGGATCAAAAGATGAAACATTGTTGTATGTAAATGTTATTAGGAAAATTGTAATTGTTATTAAATAAAACATCCTATATCCAATGAGTCATTTTCCCATTTTAATAGATGATATGCACCAGCAACATGCAAGAATGCCGAACCACTCAAAGGGTCTCAATTTTGTTTAAAATGGACACAATTTTAAGTGAAAACAACAACTAACCTACGGAAATCCGACCAAACACATTCGGATTGCCTTGATCATTTATAAGAACAATCCAAGGGTCCTTGGTGATGTGTATGAGTCAACTCCACCTCAATCCGAAGCACGGTGTGGCCGGTACCACTCAAAGGGTCTCTATTTTGTTTAAAATGTACACAATTTTAAGTGAAAACAACAACTAACCTACAGAAATCTGACCAAACGCATTCAGATTTCCTTGATCTTTTATAAGAATGATCCAAGGATCCTTGGTGACGTGTAAGAGTTAACCCTGCCTTAATATGAGGCACGGTGTGACCGGTACCACTCAAAGGGTCTCTATTTTTTTTAAATGTACACAATTTTAAGTGAAAACAACAACTGACCTACGGAAATCCAACCAAACACATTTGGATTGTGTTGATCCTTTAGGAGAATGATCCAAGGGTCATTTTTTACGTGTACGAGTCATCCAAACTTCAATATGAGTCACGACGTGTATGGTAGCACTAAAAGGGTCTCTCTTTGGTTTAAAATGGACACAATTTTAAGTGAAAACAACAACTGACCTACGGAAATATGACCAAACACATTCATATTGTCTTGATATTTTATAAGAATGGTCCAAGGGTCCTTGGTGACGTGTAAAAGTCATCCCCGCCTCAATCCGAGTCATGGTGTGACCATTATCACTCAAAGGGTCTCTCTTTTGTTTAAAATGGACACAATTTTAATTGAAAACAACAACTGACCTATGAAAATCCAACCAAACGCATTCGGATTGCCTTAATATTTTATAAGAATGATCCAAGGGTCCTTTGTGATGTGTAAGAGTCAACCTCGCATCAATCCGAGGCATGGTGTGGCCGGTACCACTCAAAGGGTCTCTATTTTGTTTAAAATGTACACAATTTTAAGTGAAAACAACAACTGGCCTATGGAGATCCGACCAAACGCATTTTTATTGTGTTGATACTTTAGGAGAACAATAAAAGGGTCCTATTTGATGTGTACGAGTCATCTTCTCTTCAATATGAGGCACGGTGTGGCCGGTATCACTCAAAGGGTCTCTCTTTGTTTTAAAATAGACACAATTTTAAGTGAAAACAACAACTGACCTACGGATTTCTGACGAAACACATTTGGATTGTATTGATATTTTATAATAACAATACAAGGGTCCTTGGTGACGTTTACAAGTCATCCCCGCCTAAATATGAGGCATGGTGTGACCGTTATCACTCAAAGGGTCTCTCTTTTGTTTAAAATGGACACAATTTTAATTGAAAACAATAACTAACCTATGAAAATACAACCAAACGCATTAGTATTGAATTTATATTTTATAATAACGATCCAAGGGTCCTTGGTGATGTGTAAGAGTCAATCCCACCTCAATCCAAGGCACGGTGTGGCCAGTACCACTCAAAGGGTCTCTATTTTGTTTAAAATGTACACAATTTTAAGTGAAAACCAAAACTGACCTATGGAAATCTGATCAAACTCATTTTTATTGCCTTGATATTTTATAATAACGATACAAGGGTCCTTGGTGATGTGTAAGAGTTAACCCCGCCTTAATATGAGGCACAGTGTGGCCGGTACCACTCAAAGGGTCTCTATTTTGTTTAAAATATACACAATTTTAAGTGAAAACAACAACTGACCTACGGAAATCCAACCAAACGCATTTTTATTGTGTTGATACTTTATAAGAACAATCCAATGGTCCTTTTTGACATGTATGAGTCATCCCCACTTCAATCTAAGGTACGGTGTGGCCGGTAGCACTCAAAGGGTCTCTATTTTGTTTAAAATGGACAAAATTTTAAGTGAAAACAACAACTGACCTACATAAATCAGACCAAACACATTTAGATCGTGTTAATCTTTTAGGAGAATGATACAAGTGTCCTTTTTGATGTTTAAGAGTCATCCCTGCTTCAATCTGAGGCACGGTGTGGCCGGTATCACTCAAAGAGTCTCTCTTTGGTTTAAAATGGACGCAATTTTAAGTGAAAACGACAACTAACCTACGTAAATCCCATAAAACGCATTCAGATTATCTTTATATTTTATAAGAACTATCCATGAGTCCTTTTTAATGTGTACGAGTCAACCCTGCCTCAATCCGAGGCACGGTGTGACCGATATCACTCAAAGGGTCTCTATTTTGTTTAAAATGGACACAATTTTCAGTGAAAACAACAACTGACCTACAGAAATCTGACCAAAACCATTATGATTGTGTTGATCCTTTATGAGAACTATACAAGGGTCCTTTTTGACATGTATGATTTATCCCCAACTCAATCCGAGGCATGGTGTGACCGGTATCACTCAAAGGGTCTCTATTTTGTTTAAAATGGACAAAATTTTTAGTGAAAACAACAACTGACCTACGGAAATACGACCAAACTCATTCAGATTCTATTGGTCCTTTATGAGAAAGATCCACGGGTCCTTTATGATGTGTATGAGTCATCCTAGCCTCAATCTGAGGAATGGTGTGGTTGGTATCACTCAAAGGGTCTCTATTTTGTTTAAAATGGACACAATTTTAAGTGAAAACAACAACTGACCTATAGAAATATGACCAAACCCATTAGGATTGTGTTGATCCTTTAGGAGAACGATCCACGGGTCCTTTATGATGTGTAAGAGTCATCCCCGCCTCAATCTGAGGTACGGTGTGGCCGCTATCACTCAAAGGGTCTCTCTTTTGTTTAAAATGGACACAATTTTAATTGAAAACAACAATTGACCTATGAAAATCTGACCAAACGCATTCATATTGCCTTGATATTTTATAAGAACGATCCAAGGGTTCTTGGTGATGTCTAAGAGTCAACCCCGCCTCAAACCGAGGCACGGTGTGGCCGATACCACTCAAAGGGTCTCTATGTTGTTTAAAATGTACACAATTTTAAGTGAAAACAACAGCTGGCCTACGGAAATCAGACCAAACCCATTCGGATTGTGTTGATCCTTTAGGATAACGATTCAAGAGTCCTTTGTGACATGTAAGAGTCATCCCCGCATCAATCCTAGGCACAGTGTGACCGGTATCACGAAAGAGTCTCACTTGGGTTTAAAATGGACACAATTTAAAGTGAAAACAACAACTGACCTACGGAAATCCGACCAAACGCATTCGGATTATCTTGATCTTTTATAAGAACGATCCATGGGTCATTTTTGACATGTAAAATTCAACCCCACCTCAATACGAGGCACGATGTGGCCGGTACCACTCAAAGGGTCTCTATTTTGTTTAAAATGGACACAATTTTAAGTGAAAACAACAACTGACCTATGGAAATCCAACCAAACGCATTAGGATTGTGTTGATCCTTTAGGATAAAGATACAAGGTTCCTTTTTGATGTGTAAGAGTCATCCCCGCTTCAATATGATGCATAGTGTGGCTAGTAACACTCAAAGGGTCTCACTTTGGTTTAAAATGGACACAAATTTAAGTGAAAACAACAACTGACCTACGGAAATCCAACCAAACGCATTCGGATTGTTTTGATATTTTATAAGAACAATACAATGGTCCTTGGTGACATTTAAGAGTCTTCCTCACCTCAATCTGAGGCACGGTGTGGCCAGTACCACTCAAAGGGTCTCTATTTTATTTAAAATGTACACAATTTTAAGTGAAAACAACAACTAACCTACAAAAATCCGACCAAATACATTTTTATTGTATTTATACTTTAGGAGAAAGATCCAAGAGTCTTTTTTGATGTGTAAGAGTCATCCCCGCTTCAATCTGAGGCACGGTGTGGCTGGTAGCACTCAAAGTGTCTCTCTTTGGTTTAAAATGGACACATGTTAATGTGAAAACAACAACTAACCTACGGAAATCCAGCCAAACACATTCAAATTATCTTGATCTTTTATAAGAATGATCCATGGATCCTTTGTGATGTGTATGAGTGAACGCCGCCTCAATCCAAGACACAATGTGGCTGGTACCACTCAAAGGGTCTCTCTTTTGTTTAAAATAGACACAATTTTAAGTGAAAACAACAACTGACCTACGGAAATCCGACCAAAAACATTCAGATTGTGTTGATCCTTTAGGAGAATGATCCACAGGTCCTTTAATCTGAGGCACGGTGTGGCCAGTAGCACTCAAAGGGTATCTCTTTGGTTTAAAATGGATACAATTTTAAGTGAAAACAACAACTGACCTACGGTAATCCGACCAAACGCATTCGGATTGTGTTGATATTTTATAATAATGATCCATGGGTCCTTTTTGAAATGTACTAGTCAACCCCACCAACCCCCTGGACTGCTCCCCACCCCCCTGGACACCAACCCACCCCCTGGACACTCCCACCCCTCTGGACACCCCCCACCCCTCTAGACACCCCCCCACCCCCACCCCCTATAAAGCCCCCCTGACACCCTGGACACCAGCCCACCACCTAGAAAGCCTCCCCGGACACCCCCATCCCTGCGGACACCCCCTACCCCCCCTTGTACAACAACCCCAAACCCTTGAACAGCCCCCAACCCCCTGAATTCTGAATTGAATTCTTTATATACTTAATTAACTTATGAATTATGTGTTAATGGTGTACGGGTATACTTGTTGTATGGGTATACTTGGTCTAATTAGATTATGATTTATGTGTTAATTTTTCATGGGTATACTTTCTCTAATTAGTTTATTGAGATGCTGAATTTTTTTTTCAGGTGTTCGGGTGTGCTGCTGTAGATTTTTTCGTAGCAGTAGACATGGCATTTATCAGCGCTTTTTTAGCACTGATAAATGAAGCTTTTATTAGAGATAAAGGAGTGATGATAAAAAATGCATTTATCAGTGCTCTTTTAGCGCTGATAAAGGGTTTTCTTATCAGCGCTCCTTTAGCACTGATAAAGTCCACCTTTATCAGTGCCTTTTTAGTGCTGATAAAGGGTGCATTTATCATCACTTTTTTAGCGCTGATAAATTTAGCTTTTATCAGCGCTGATAAAGGGTACACCCTTTATCAGTGCCGAGATTTACAACGCTTTTTTAGCACTGATAAAGCCCGTTTTGAGCAATGATAAAACCCGTTTTCATAGTAGTGATATATGGACTGAGGATGAAACAGAAGGTGGGGTCAGTTGACGAAGTGCTGGGAAAGCCACATAGGCAAGGCCGAACGACGAAGCACCAGGAGTGCCGCACTGGCGGGGTTGGATGATAGAGCACTGGGAAAGCCGCGTGGGCGGGGCCGATCGATGAGGTGTCGAAAAAGCCACACAGGTGGAGTCGGACGACGGTGCACTGGGAGAGCCGCGGAGGAGCCGATGGGCTAATGACGAGGCGCAACGGAGGAGCCTCATGGTTAGGGTCAACGAGAGCAGATGGCGCCGGACGCAGAGGCGCAACTTGGTTGGAAGAGGGCCTGTCAGCAGTGTCTGACAGGACTGGTTGGAGAGGAGAGTCGGGGCGAGGAGGTGGCGCAAAAGGAGGGCTAGCAAGCAGGGGAGGCAATGCTCCATATCTAGACGACACAGTGCGAAGGGGAGTTGGTCAATGAAGGAAGGGTTGTCGGAAGGGAGAATGACGGGGAGGCAGCCCTCCAGATCTGGACGGTGTGGTGACTAGAGGGGAGTCGGTTGCCAGAGGAAGGGCTTTCGGGAGGGTGAATGATGGGGAGGCATACCTCCAGATCTGGACGGTGCGGTGAGCAGAGGGTCGTCGCGTAGGAGGCATCAAACAGGAGAGAAACTGCGGAGGATCCGTCACATGTGCAAAGAAACAGGGGCCGCCGAGGAGCCGCTCGGGATGAGGTGGAGGCTAATCACAAAGGGAGGGGCGGTGCCTGGAGTGTGCTAGCATTGGGACTGTGTTGGGAACATGCGAGTGCTAAGAGGGGTCGACCAGTGTCGTTGTGCGCAAGGAGGGGGCCACAGGGAACCGTCGCGCACAGAGAAGGGGCCGCTGAGGGCCATCGTGGGTGGATCCGTCGAACAAGGTGACACGCAGAGAAGTAACGAAGACGGCAGGGGGTGGCGATGTCGTGATAGTTGCTAATGGCCTAGGTCGTCGCCCCCCACGGGGGAAAATCCTTAGGTGTTGGCCGAGAAAAAGAGACGAAGGGATGGGTAGGGTTTAGAGAACCTCCTCTGATACCATGTATAATGATAAGAGAGGTGTACCATGTAGAATGATAAGATAGGTGGACCCAATACCCAATATACCTCTCTAAGGGAGGCTTTGAAGTTGTTTTATAATGAATAATAAAGACCACATAAGACCACAAGTCTGATGTGGGATGTGGACTCCAACATTATTCATTTATTGATTTTCATATTGAAAATGTTTCATGTTCAATTCTTCCCATTTAAGTTGATAATATGCATGGATGAAAAATTGTGTATATTTTGTAAATGTTTTAATTTTCTTTTATTATTATGCTCAATTATTTACTGGGCCATGTTTTATCCGTGTGGGCTTCTCTGTGTGCCTCTTGGCCTCCAGCCGGCCCGCTGCTTACGCACACCTTCACACCTTGGTGATCGGAAACATCTCTTGTTGGTAATTGTTTAAACATGGTGCCTATTTGATCTACACCCTCCATGTGTATGGGTGAATCATTGCGACTACTAGGTTTCTGTTTTGACACAGTGGTGTGGCCTCTCCTAATTGAAAGTTCTGTTTGAGGCGGGAAGGCCGGTGTAAGGGGCATTGAACGCCCCTGCATTCAGTCGCTTCGGCTCTGAATTCATTATGGCTTTCCCCCATCACTTTTTCTCTTGAGAACCCATGTATGTTTCCCAAGCCCTATTTGGATGTGTTCCGATCTCTGGTGGTGAATCTCCATGTCTTTCGAACTCCGCGGTACACTACTGGTGTACCGCTCCTAGTGGAGCTTCGACAACGACATTATTATGCCATGCCGAGTAGCCGAGGGAGACGATCCAGTCCAGGGAGGTTCTTCTTGCAAGTATTGGGATCTTCAATGAGATTCGACGATTCAGAACAGTCAGACAGAGATGTGAAGAGATTAGGACGATCGGACCTGTTAGCATTTGACACTGTAAGTTCTTTACGATTTCTTTCCTTAATCTCGTTTTTAGTAGTTGTATTTTTTGTGCTTCTATTGATGTTTCTTAATTTCTGTATACTGTAAATTTGTTTCTGTTTTTTGAGCTGCTTAATAAAACCCATGCGTACCGAGTGGTGTTCTTGCCGTGCACGTAGGTCCTCATGGGACCGAAGCATGTTAAATCTTGTGTTATTGTTATTTCTTTTCCTTTCCTGTATTTCTTGTATTGGTTGTGTGGATTTCGTTTTCTGTTAGCAATAAATCAATTCGGTCCTTGTTTGGGGTTTTCGGTTCTTCTTGTATTCGACACCACTTCTCCCCTCACAGATTTCAATATGTTGGTTTCATATGAAATGTTATTTTCAGTAAAGAGATCATGTGAAATAGCAGATTTCAATTCAAAATAAGCTTCATTTTCATCTAGAATATACTCCCAAGGGAACTCTAAAGTGCTAGGGGTAGGTTGACTTCTCGCCACTTTCTTTATTTCAGCTTCTTCACCCGAGGCAGGCCACATGACTGCCGAACATAGATCCACAGATTCCTCTTCTTCTACAAAGGTTCAAAGAGCATCTTCTTTTGATTCTCAGGAAAGTACAAAGAAAACTCACTGAGTTCCTTGGCCAAAGGCTCAAGGTACTCAAATTTCATTATTTACTTGATTTAAAATATAAATTCAATGAAAATAAATTCCTCACAACCTGTCTTATAGAACCCCCTAATTTTATTGGCATAACATGCCAACATTTCTTCTAAAGAGCTCTCCATATCCCTCTAAAGTCCATTTTTAAATCAGGGGACAACAGTAAAAACAAGAAGGTTTCACGAAATATTTCACACACAGTGATCATGAACTCTTAAAATTCATATCACAACAAGTAAAAACATAGAGAGATTGAATTCACATTATGTTGCGGGGAGTGCCCCTACGCGAGAGACAGTCCCCACGTAATAGCCCAAGAACTATTGGGTGTTTTGATTCGTCAAAATCTGAAATGCATAAACAACGTTTATATTCAATTTTTTACATGAAAATTGATAAACATAGAACATGTTCACATTGCATTCAAACAATAAGGAATGTTCAAATGAATTCAACAACAGTGAACAATGCACTGGAAGTGGCAATTACAATAACGTATTAAATTCAAAACTAACATATTTGAATTAATATTCAGAAGCAGCGAATTCATCCAGCAATTTACAAGTCGAACAAATGCGGAAATGGAAAGAAGTAAAAGGGACACAAAGGATTTACATGCTTCGGCCAATGAACTACGTGCACGGGGCAGGATCATCACGGGTTTTTCACTATGCAAGAACAAAGGAGTACAAGAGGAAATAAAGGACACAGCAACGCACAAGCTAAATTGGACAGAAAACAGAAATAAGATGCGATGAAAAACAAGCAACACGCACAAGCTTGTAAAAAATCGAAAAAGAAAAACTATAACAGGAATAAGACCCCCTTACCGGGGTTCGGCGTCACCTTATTGATGAAGAATCTTGTGAAAGGATGCTGAAATAGTGTCGCGGAGTCCAACAGCTCAAATCCTCTATGATCCATGTTGCTGTCCAGTTTCATATCCACGAACCAGTTGATGTTCAAAAAACATCGTTGCTGTCCAGTTTTGGTGCATACCAAAACTACTGTTGATGTCCAGGTATGCAACCTGACAATGGTATGATCCATCACCACTGTCCGGTGAGGACTTGTATTCATGAAAAGGAGAAAACAAGAAAACCCCCCAAAACCAAAGGCTCTCTCCTATGGCACTGATCTCTATCGGCCGAACCAAAAATGCCACCCTAGCCCTGTAGACCCTGCATATGGATCTGAAAACTGTGCAAGAACATCCTTGCATCTGGATTTGAAGAGAATGGGCGCCCCTGCTCTTCCTCTCTTGGCTAGGCCGAGTTGTTGTCAAATGGAAGGGTCCGCAGCATTGTGAACTCCAAATGCCGACTCGCTAAAGCTTGCTTGTGTGAATCTAGCCGACCCAAATAGTGAGGATGACGGGAGGCACAAAAAACTGCAGATCTGTACCCGAACCGGTGACCGTGGCTGGAGATGACAAATCTTGTGGGTCCAAGACCACCGATGAACAAGCTGTAGGGATTCGTCGTCGTTTGAGCCATCGCGGAAGATACTCAATCCTTCCTCTCTTTGCCGGCAGCAAACCAAGAACGCCATCGTCGGAGTCTCTCTCTCTCTCTCTGCCCAACTGCGCTGCTCCCTCGCCACAAATCGACCAAGAAACTGGAGTGGCACAGATCTCTTGATGCGGATCCGACTGCGCCTCCGCTCTCCTTCTCTCAGTCAATCTGAGAGATGATCTCTTTCTCTACCAAGCCGAATGGCACGCTCTTCCTGAAGTGGTGCCCTCACACCTCAAGTGGAGCTGCTGCAGAAAAGACCCGGAGGGGCACGTGGATGGTGGAAAATAAATAGGCGGTGCCCCCCCCCCGTTGAAACTACGTAATAGTTTTCTATAAAAAAAGGAATACTAAAATATGCATTTAATTAACAATAAAAAATGAATTATTAATTGACAAATCTCCACCTTGGAAATTAAATGCATGAACATATTTAATATGCAACAACATCACATGCTCCACCTTACAAATTAAAACCTAAACCAAATGATGATTTTGCACCACCTAACATCATCAACTTGGGGATATCCTAAACAGGAAATAACCAACGGGGTATGACCCAAACATTCCCCCAAACCATGTATCAACTGTGACACATGTCGCCCGAAGTTGAATGATATTGAAAAAATAATATACATGTTCAGAATAAAATAATTCTAAACAACTGCATGATGAAAGGTCATACCTGCACTTACCTGAGTCACTCTTAGATGATGCCAACGAGGAAATCATGGACCGACAAATCACATGCCAACAGGTCCCCACACTAGCTCAGTTATGCTTGCAGAACACCAACAAAACTGAGCAGTATCCATCCTCACACAAAACATGGAAAACCAAAACTCGGAGAAATTCACATAGAATGTAACTCAGTACAAAAACAGTGCAATCACGCAAAGAGGAGCATAAAGAGAGAGAAACATAGAGAAAACATGCATAGTAAGTGAAACATCCCAAAAGAGTCTCCACCTGAACCCACAAAAACATATCAGGACCAAAGGACCAAGAACCGTCGACTTTAAAACCAAGACACGCCACCTGGACTTTCGATGCAAGGCACCATAAGATCCTCAACCGAATGGATTCAGAATCTCCCCCATAGGAGACGACCGCCTAAACAAAATCCAAAAGGAGACTTCCTCACACAAAGGGGAAATTGCAAGGACACATGCAAGCAGTCCCAACATCCTAAGACAGCTCTAAAACGCGAGAACAAAGCTTAAGAGCCAGCTAGACACTAGGGGAAAACAAGCCGCAAAAAGGTCACACATCCTAGTCTAGTCTTACTAACGGCACACGGTTCCCAGGAAATCAAACAAAGCCACTAAACAGGGTCGAACAGTAAACAAAGAGGCTTGGTGGCCAACCAAGCGACACTACACCCACAAGCTACCCAAACCTAAACACCAAACTCGCAATGGGACCATACCCAGAGCAAATAGTCCTAAAGGATGCAGAGGATCACAATGGAGCTAACATAATCTCATCTCCTAGGCAAAAGGCAGACACTAGAGACACAAGATGCTACCAAACCCTTACTGCTATCCAGCTCTCAAACATAGGCAAACCTCACATAGAACTCATTCCTACCCCGAAACCATATACACACATAGGTAGCAACTACCAAGAGGCATCTTTTGAGGCTCAGACAGGTAAAGGAAAATGGAAACCAAAAAATGAGGAATCAAACTACCAGCAGCAGAATGAAATTACAACCAAAGAGAGCTAACGACCTAGCTGAACGAAACAACAAATCATGCTGCTATATGTAAAATCCACTAACAAATCATTTGAAATCAAACTAACAAACAATTTCAAATTTTAACAAAGAAAAACATAAACCCAATTAGGCTCTGATACCACTTTATTGCGGGGAGCGCCCCTAAGCGAGAGACAGTCCCCACGTAATAGCCCAAGAACTATTGGGTGTTTTGATTCGTCAAAATCCGAAATGCATAAACAATGTTTATATTCAATTTTTTACATGAAAATTGATAAACAAAGAACATGTTCACATTGCATTCCAACAATAAGGAATGTTCAAATGAATTCAACAACAGTGAACAACGCACTGGCAGTGGCAATTACAGTAACATATTAAATTCAAAACTAACATATTTGAATTAATATTCAGAAGCAGCGAATTCATTCAGAAATTTACAAGTCAAACAAATGCGGAAATGGAAAGCAGTAAAAGGGTCTCTATTTTGTTTAAAATGTACACAATTTTAAGTGAAAACAACAACTGACCTACGGAAATCCAACCAAACGCATTTTTATTGTGTTGATCCTTTATAAGAACGATCCAATGGTCCTTTTTGACATGTAAGAGTCATCCCTGCTTCAATCTGAGGCACGGTGTGTCCGGTAGCACTCAAAGGGTCTCTATTTTGTTTAAAATTGACAAAATTTTAAGTGAAAACAACAACTGACCTACGGGAATCAGACCAAACACATTTAGATCGTGTTAATATTTTAGGAGAATGATCCAAGTGTCCTTTTTGATGTGTAAGATTAATCCCTGCTTCAATATGAGGCATGGTGTGGCCGGTATCACTAAAAGGGTCTCTCTTTGGTTTAAAATGGACGCAATTTTAAGTGAAAACAACAACTAACCTACGTAAATCCCACCAAACGCATTCAGATTATCTTGATATTTTATAAGAACTATACATGAGTCCTTTTTAATGTGTACGAGTCAACCCTGCCTCAATCCGAGGCATGGTGTGACCGATATCACTCAAAGGGTCTCTATTTTGTTTAAAATGGACACAATTTTAAGTGAAAACAACAACTGACCTGCAGAAATCTGACCAAAACCATTAGTATTGTGTTTATCCTTTATGAGAACTATCCAAGGGTCCTTTGTGACATGTATGATTTATCCCCAACTCAATACGAGACATGGTGTGGCCGGTATCACTCAAAGGGTCTCTATTTTGTTTAAAATGGACAAAATTTTTAGTGAAAACAACAACTAACCTACAGAAATCTGACCAAACTCATTCAGATTCTATTGGTCTTTTATGAGAAATATCCAAGGGTCCTTTCTGATGTGTATGAGTCATCCCAGCCTCAATCCGAGGCACGGTGTGGCTGGTATCACTCAAAGGGTCTCTATTTTGTTTAAAATGGACACAATTTTAAGTGAAAAAAACAACTGACCTACAGAAATATGACCAAACCCATTAGGATTGTGTTGATCCTTTAGGAGAATGATCCATGGGTCCTTTATGACGTGTAAGAGTCATCCCCGCCTCAATCCGAGGCACGGTGTGGCCGCTATCACTCAAAGGGTCTCTCTTTTGTTTAAAATGGACACAATTTTAATTGAAAACAACAACTGACCTATGAAAATCTGACCAAACACATTCGGATTGACTTGATCTTTTATAAGAACGATCCAAGGGTTCTTGGTGATGTCTAAGAGTCAACCCCGCCTCAAACCAAGGCACGGTGTGGCCGGTACCACTCAAAGGGTCTCTATTTTGTTTAAAATGTACACAATTTTAAGTGAAAACAACAGCTGACCTACGGAAATCAGACCAAACCCATTCGGATTGTGTTGATCCTTTAGTATAATGATGCAAGAGTCCTTTGTGACATGTACGAGTCATCCCCGCCTCAATCCTAGGCACAGTGTGACCGGTATCACTAAAGAGTTTCACTTGGGTTTAAAATGGACACAATTTAAAGTGAAAACAACAACTAACCTACGGAAATCCAACCAAACGCATTCGGATTATCTTGATCTTTTATAAGAACGATCCATGGGTCCTTTTTGACATGTAAAATTCAACCCCAACTCAATACGAGGCACGATGTGGCCGGTACCACTCAAAGGGTCTCTATTTTGTTTAAAATGGACACAATTTTAAGTGAAAACAACAACTGACCTATGGAAATCCAACCAAACGCATTAGGATTGTGTTGATCCTTTAGGGTAAAGATACAAGGTTCCTTTTTGATGTGTACGAGTCATCCCCGCTTCAATATGATGCACAGTGTGGCTGGTAACACTCAAAGGGTCTCACTTTGGTTTAAAATGGACACAAATTTAAGTGAAAACAACAACTGACCAACGGAAATCCAACCAAACGCATTCGGATTGTTTTGATCTTTTATAAGAACAATCCAATGGTCCTTGGTGACATTTAATAGTCTACCTCACCTCAATCTGAGGCACGGTGTGGCCAGTACCACTCAAAGTGTCTCTATTTTATTTAAAATGTACACAATTTTAAGTGAAAACAACAACTAACCTACAAAAATCCGACCAAATACATTTTTATTGTATTGATAGTTTAGGAGAAAGATCCAAGAGTCTTTTTTGATTTGTAAGAGTCATCCCCGCTTCAATCTGAGGCACGGTGTGGCCGGTAGCACTCAAAGTGTCTCTCTTTGGTTTAAAATGGACACATGTTAATGTGAAAACAACAACTGACCTACGGAAATCCAGCCAAACGCATTCAAATTATCTTGATCTTTTATAAGAATGATCCATGGATCCTTTGTGATGTGTATGAGTGAACTCCGCCTCAATCCGAGACACAGTGTGGCCGGTACCACTCAAAGGGTCTCTCTTTTGTTTAAAATAGACACAATTTTAAGTGAAAACAACAACTGACCTACGGAAATCCGAGAAAAAACATTCAGATTGTGTTGATCCTTTAGGATAACGATCCACAGGTCCTTTAATCTGAGGCACGGTGTGGCCAGTAGCACTCAAAGGGTATCTCTTTGGTTTAAAATGGATACAATTTTAAGTGAAAACAACAACCGACCTACGGTAATCTGACCAAACGCATTCGGATTGTGTTGATATTTTATAAGAATGATCCATGGGTCCTTTTTGAAATGTACGAGTCAACCCCACCAACCCCCTGGACTGCTCCCCACCCCCCTGGACACCAACCCACCCCCTGGACACCCCCCACCCCTCTGGACACCCCCCACCCCTCTAGACACCCCCCACCCCCACCCCCTGTAAAGCCCCCCTGACACCCTGGACACCAGACCACCACCTAGAAAGCCTCCCCGGACACCCCCATCCCCCCGGACACCCCCTACCCCCCCTTGGACAACAACCCCAAACCCTTGAACAGCCCCCAACCCCCTGAATTCTGAATTGAATTCTTTATATACTTAATTAACTTATGAATTATGTGTTAATGGTGTACGGGTATACTTGTTGTATGGGTATACTTGGTCTAATTAGATTATGATTTATGTGTTAATTTTTCATGGGTATACTTTCTCTAATTAGTTTATTGAGATGCTGAATTTTTTTTTTCAGGTGTTCGGGTGTGCTGCTGTAGATTTTTTCGTAGCAGTAGACATGGCATTTATCAGCGCTTTTTTAGCACTGATAAATGAAGCTTTTATTAGAGATAAAGGAGTGATGATAAAAAATGCATTTATCAGTGCTCTTTTAGCACTGATAAAGGGTTGTCTTATCAGCGCTCTTTTAGCGCTGATAAAGTCCGCCTTTATCAGTGCCTTTTTAGTGCTGATAAAGGGTGCATTTATCATCACTTTTTTAGCACTGATAAATTTAGCTTTTATCAGCGCTGATAAAGGGTACCCCCTTTATCAGTGCCGAGATTTACAACGCTTTTTTAGCACTGATAAAGCCCGTTTTGAGCACTGATAAAACCCATTTTCTTAGTAGTGATATATGGACTGAGGATGCAACAGAAGGCGGGGTCAGTTGACGAAGTGCTGGGAAAGCCACATAGGCGAGGCCGAACGACGAAGCACCAGGAGTGCCGCACTGGCAGGGCTGGATGATAGAGCACTGGGAAAGCCGCGCGGGTGGGGCCGATCGATGAGGTGTCGAAAAAACCACACGGGTGGAGTCGGACGACGGTGCACCGGGAGAGCCGCGGAGGAGCCGACGGGCTAATGACGGGACACAACGGAGGAGCCGCATGGTTAGGGTCAACGAGAGCAGATGGCGCCGGATGCAGAGGCGCAACTTGGTTGGAAGAGGGCCAGTCAGCAGTGTCTGGCGGGACTGGTCGGAGAGGAGAGTCGGGGCGAGGAGGTGGCGCAAAAGGAGGGCTAGCAAGCAGGGGAGGCAACACTCCATATCTAGACGACACAGTGCGGAGGGGAGTTGGTCACTGAAGGAAGGGTTGTTGGGAGGGAGAATGACAGGGAGGCAGCCCTCCAGATCTGGACGGTGTGGTGAGTAGAGGGGAGTCGGTTGCCAGAGGAAGGGCTTTCAGGAGGGTGAATGATGGGGAGGCATCCCTCCAGATCTGGATGGTGCGGTGAGCAGAGGGTCGTCGCGTAGGAGGCATCAAACATGAGAGAAACTGCGGAGGATCCGTCACACGCGCAAAGAAACAGGGGCCGCCGAGGAGCCGCTCGGGATGAGGTGGAGGCTGCTCACAAAAGGAGGGGCGGCGCCTAGAGTGTGCTAGAGTTGGGACTGTGTTGGGAACATGCGAGTGCTAAGAGGGGTCGACCAGTGTCATTGTGAGAAAGGTGGGGGCCACAGGGAACCGTCGCGCACAGAGAAGGGGCCGCTGAGGGCCATCGTGGGTGGATCCGTCGAACAAGGTGACACGCAGAGAAGTAACGAAGATGGCAGGGGGTGGCGATGTCGTGATAGTTTCCAATGGACTAGGTCGTCACCCCCCATGGGGGAAAATCCTTAGGTGTTGGCCGAGAAAAAGAGACGAAGGGACGGGTAGGGTTTAGAGAACCTCCTCTGATACCATGTATAATGATAAGAGAGGTGTACCATGTAGAATGATAAGATAGGTGGACCCAATACCCAATATACCTCTCTAAGGGAGGCCTTGAAGTTGTTTTATAATGAATAATAAAGACCACATAAGACCACAAGTCTGATGTGGGATGTGGACTCCAACATTATTCATTTATTGATTTTCATATTGAAAATGTTTCATGTTCAATTCTTCCCATTTAAGTTGATAATATGCATGGATGAAAAATTGTGTATATTTTGTAAATGTTTTAATTTTCTTTTATTATTATGCTCAATTATTTACTGGGCCATGTTTTATCCGTGTGGGCTTCTCTGTGTGCCTCTTGGCCTCCAGCCGACCCGCTGCTTACGCACACCTGCACACCTTGGTGATCCGCAAAATCTCTTGTTGGTAATTGTTTAAACATGGTGCCTATTTGATCTACACCCTCCATGTGTATGGGTGAATCATTGCGACTAATAGGTTTCTGTTTTGACATAGTGGTGTGGCCTCTCCTGATTGAAAGTTCTGTTTGAGGTGGGAAGGCCGGTGTAAGGGGCATTGAACGCCCCTGCATTCAGTCGCTTCGGCTCTGCATTCATTATGGCTTTCCCCCATCACTTTTTCTCTTGAGAACCCATGTATGGTTCCCAAGCCCTATTTGGATGTGTTCCGATCTCCGGTGGTGAATCTCCATGTCTTTCGAACTCCGCGGTACACTACTGCTGTACCGCTCCTAGTGGAGCTTCGACAACGATGTTCTTATGCCAGGCCGAGTAGCCGAGGGAGACGATCCAGTCCAGGGAGGTTCTTCTTGCAAGTATTGGGATCTTCAATGAGCTTCGACGATTCGGAAAATTCAGGCAGAGATGTGAAGAGATTAGGACGGTCGGACCTGTTAGCATTCGACACTGTAAGTTCTTTACGATTTCTTTCCTTAATCTCGTTTTTAGTAGTTGTATTTTTTGTGCTTCTATTGATGTTTCTTAATTTCTGTATACTGTAAATTTGTTTCTGTTTTTTGAGCTGCTTAATAAAACCCATGCGTACTGGGTGGTGTTCTTGCCGTGCACATAGGTCCTCATGGGACTGAAGCACGTTAAATCTTGTGTTATCGTTATTTCTTTTCCTTTCCTGTATTTCTTGTATTGGTTGTGTGGATTTCGTTTTCTGTTAGCAATAAATCAATTCGGTCCTTGTTTGGGGTTTGCGGTTCTTCTTGTATTCGAGACTACTTCTCCCCTCACAGATTTCAATATGTTGGTTTCATACGAAATATTATTTTCAGTAAAGAGATCATGTGAAACAGCAGATTTCAATTCAAAATAAGCTTCATTTTCATCTAGAATATACACCCAAGGGAACTCTAAAGTGCTAGGGGTAGTTTGACTTCTCGCCACTTTCTTCATTTCAGCTTCTTCACCCGAGGCAGGCCACATGACTGCCGAACATAGATCCACAGATTCCTCTTCTTCTACAAAGGTGCAAAGAGCATCTTCTTTTGATACTCAGGAAGGTACAAAGAAAACTCACTGAGTTCCTTGGCCAAAGGCTCAAGGTACTCAAATTTCATTATTTCCTTGATTTCAAATATAAATTCAATGAAAATAAACTCCTCACAACCTGTCTTATAGAACCCCCTAATGTTATTGGCATAACATGCCAACATTTCTTCTAAAGAGCTCTCCATATCCCTCTAAAGTCCATTTTTAAATCAGGGGACAACAGTAAAAACAAGAAGGTTTCACGAAATATTTCACACACAGTGATCATGAACTCTTAAAATTCATATCACAACAAGTAAAAACATAGAGAGATTGAATTCACATTATGTTGTGGGGAGTGCCCCTACGCGAGAGACAGTCCCCACGTAATAGCCCAAGAACTATTGGGTGTTTTGATTCGTCAAATTCTGAAATGCATAAATAACGTTTATATTCAATTTTTTACATGCAAATTGATAAACATAGAACATGTTCACATTGAATTCCAACAATAAGTAATGTTCAAATGAATTCAACAACAGTGAACAATGCACTGGCAGTGGAAATTACAATAACGTATTAAATTCAAAACTAACATATTTGAATTAATATTCAGAAGCAGCGAATTCATCCAGCAATTTACAAGTCGAACAAATGCGGAAATGGAAAGAAGTAAAAGGGACACAAAGGATTTACATGCTTCGGCCAATGACCTACGTGCACGGGGCAGGATCATCACGGGGTTTTCACTATGCAAGAACAAAGGAGTACAAGAGGAAATAAAGGACACAACAACACACAAGCTAAATTGGACAGAAAACAGAAATAAGACGCGATGAAAAACAAGCAACACGCACAAGCTTGTAAAAAATCGACAAAGAAAAACTATAACAGGACTAAGACCCCCTTACCGGGGTTCGGCGTCACCTTATTGATGAAGAAGCTTGTGAAAGGATGTTGAAATAGTGTCGCGGAGTCCAACAGTTCAAATCCTCTATGATCCATGTTGTTGTCTAGTTTTGTATCCACGAACCAGTTGATGTTCAAAAAACATCGCTGCTGTCCAGTTTTGGTGCATACCAAAACTACTATTGATGTCCAGGTATGCAACCCGACAATGGTATGATCCATCACCACTGTCCGGTGAGGACTTGTCTTCATGAAAAGGAGCAAACAAGAAAACCCCCCAAAACCAAAGGCTCTCTCCTATGGCACTGATCTCTATCGGCCAAACCAAAAACGCCACCCTAGCACTATAGACCCTGCATATGGATCTGAAAACTGTGCAATAACATCCTTGCATCTGGATTTGAAGAGAACGGGCGCCCCTGCTCTTCCTCTCTTGGCCAGGCCGAGTTGTTGTCAAACGGTAGGGTCCGCAGCGTTGTGAACTCCAAATGCCGACTCGCTAAAGCTTGCTTGTGTGAATCTAGCCGACCCAAATAGTGAGGATGACGGGAGGCACAAACAACTGTAGATCTGTACCCGAACCGGCGATCGTGGCTGGAGATTCCAAATCTTGTGGGTCCAAGACCACCGATGAACAAGCTGTAGGGATTCATCGTCGTTTGAGCCATCGCGGAAGATGCTCAAGCCTTCCTTTCTTTGCCGGCAGCAAACCAAGAACGCCATCGTCAGAGTCTCTCTCTCTCTCTCTGCCCAACTGCGCTGCTCCCTCGCCGCAAATCGACCAAGAAACTGGAGTGGCACAGATCTCTTGATGCGGATCCGACTGCGCCTCCGCTCTCCTTCTCTCAGTCAATCTGAGAGATGATCTCTTTCTCTACCAAGCCGAATGGCGCGCTCTTCCTGAAGTGGTGCCCTCACACCTCAAGTGGATCTGCTGCAGAAAAGACCCGGCGGGGCACGTGGACGGTGGAAAAGAAATAGGCGGTGCCCCCCCTTGAAACTGCGTAATAGTTTTCTAAAAAAAAGGAATATTAAAATATGCATTTAATTAACAATAAAAAATGAATTATTAATTGACAAATCTCCACCTTGAAAATTAAATGCATGAACATATTTAATATGCAACAACATCACATGCTCCACCTTACAAATTAAAACCTAAACCAAATGATGATTTTTCACCACCTAACATCATCAACTTGGGGATATCTTAAACAAGAAATAACCAACGGGGTATGACCCAAACAGTCCCCCAAACCATGTATCAACTGTGACACATGTCGCCCGAAGTTGAATGATATTGAAAAAATAATATACATGTTCAGAATAAAATAATTCTAAACAACTGCATGATGAAAGGTCATACCTGCACTTACCTAAGTCACTCTTAGATGATGCCAACGAGGAAATCATGGACCGACAAATCACATGCCAACGGGTCCCCACACTAGCTCACTTATGCTTGTAGAACACCAACAAAACAGAGCAGTATCCATCCTCACACAAAACATGGCAAACCAAAACTCGGAGAAATTCACATAGAATGTAACTCAGTACAAAAACAGTGCAATCATGCAAAGAGGAGCATAAAGAGAGAGCAACATAGAGAAAACATGCATAGTAAGTGAAACATCCCAAAAGAGTCTCCACCTGAACCCACAAAAACATATCAGGACCAAAGGACCAAGAACCGTCGACTTTAAAACCGAGACACGCCACCTGGACTTTCGACGCAAGGCACCATAAGATCCTCAACCGAATGGATTCAGAATCTCCCCCATAGGAGACGACCGCCTAAACAAAATCCAAAAGGAGACTTCCTCACACAAAGGGTAAATTGCAAGGACACATGCAAGTAGTCCCAACATCCTAAGACAGCTCTAAAACGTGAGAACAAAGCTTAAGAGCCAGCTAGACACTAGGGGAAAACAAGCCGCAAAAAGGTCACACATCCTAGTCTAGTCTTACTAACGGCACACGGTTCCCAGGAAACCAAACAAAGTTGCTAAACAGGGTCGAACAGTAAACAAAGAGGCTTGGTGGCCAACCAAGCGACACTACACCCACAAGCTACCCAAACCTAAACACCAAACTCGCAATGGGACCATACCCGGAGCAAACAGTCCTAAAGGATGCAGAGGATCACAATGAAGCTAACATAATCTCATCTCCTAGGCAAAAGGCAGACACTAGAGACACAAGATGCTGCCAAAGCCTTACTGCTATCTAGCTCTCAAATATAGGCAAACCTCACATAGAACTCATTCCTACCCTGAAACCATAGACACACATAGGTAGAAACTACCAAGACGCATCTTTTGAGGCTCAGACAGGTAAAGGAAAATGGAAAGCAAACAATGAGGAATCAAACTACCAGCACCAGAATGAAATTACAACCAAAGAGAGCTAACGACCTAGCTGAACGAAACAACAAAGCATGCTGCTATATGTAAAAGCCACTAACAAATCATTTGAAAGCAAACTAACAAAAAATTTCAAATTTTAACAAAGCAAAACATAAACCCAATTAGGCTCTGATACCACTTTATTGCAGGGAGTGCCCCTAAGCGAGAGACAGTCCCCACGTAATAGCCCAAGAACTATTGGGTGTTTTGATTCGTTAAAATCCGAAATGCATAAACAATGTTTATATTCAATTTTTTACATGCAAATTGATAAACAAAGAACATGTTCACATTGCATTCCAACAATAAGGAATGTTCAAATGAATTCAACAACAGTGAACAACGCACTGGCAGTGGCAATTAGAGTAACATATTAAATTCAAAACTAACATATTTGAATTAATATTCAGAAGCAGCGAATTCATTCAGCAATTTACAAGTCGAACAAATGCGGAAATGGAAAGCAGTAAAAGGGACACAAAGGATTTACGTGCTTCGGCCAATGGCCTACGTGCACGGGGCCGGATCATCACGGGTTTTTAACTATGCAAGAACAAAGGAGTACAAGAGGTAACAAAGGACACAGCAACACACAAGCTAAAATGGACAGAAAACAGAAATAAGACGCAATGAAAAACAAGCAACACACACAAGATTATAAAAAAATCAACAAAGAAAAAATATAACAGGACCAAGACCCCCTTATCGGGGTTCGACATCACCTTATTGATGAAGAAGCTTGTGAAAGGATGTTGAAATCGTGTCGTGGAGTCCAACATCTCAAATCCTCCATGATCCATGTTGCTGTCCAGGTTCGTATCCATGAACTAGTTGATGTTCAAAAAACATCGCTGCTGTCCAGTTTTGGTGCATACCAAAACTACTGTTGTTGTCCAGGTATGCAACCCGACAATGCTCTGATCCATCACCACTGTCCGGTGAGGGCTTGTCTTCATGAAAAGGAGCAAACAAAAAACCCCCCAAAACCAAAGGCTTTCTCCTCTGGCACTGATCTCTCTCGGCCGAACCAAAAACGCCAACCCTAGCACTATAGACCCTGCATCTGGATATGAAAACTGTGCAAGAACATCCTTGCATCTGGATTTGAAGAGAACGGGCGCCCCTGCTCTTCCTCTCTTGGCCAGGCCGAGTTGTTGTCAAACGGTAGGGTTCGCACCATTGTGAACACCAAATGTCGACTCGCTGAAGCTTGCTTGTGTGAATCTAGCTGACCCAAATAGAGAGGATGACGAGAGGCACAAAAAACTGCAGATCTGTACCCGATCCAGCGACCGCGGGTGGAGATGCCAAATCTTGTGGGTCCAAGACCACCGATGAACAAGCCGTAGGGATTCGCCGTCATTTGAGCCATCATGGAAGATGCTCAAGCCTTCCTCTCTTTGCCGGCGGCAAACCAAGAACGCCATCGTCGGAGTTTCTCTCTCTCTCTCTGCCCAACTGCGCTGCTCCCTCGCCGCAAATCGACCAAGAAATTGGAGTGGCACAGATCTCTTGATGCGGATCCGGCTGCGCCTCCGCTCTCCTTCTCTCGGTCAATCTGAGAGATGCTCTCTTTCTCTACCGAGCCCAATGGTGCGCTCTTCCTGAAGTGGTGCCCTCACACCTCAAGTGAAGCTGCCGCAGAAAAGACCCGGTGGGGCATGTGGACCGTGGAAAAGAAATAGGCAGTGCCCCTGTTGAAACTGCGTAACAGTTTTCTCAACAAAAAAAGACATTCAAATAAGCATTTAACTAAAAATAAAAAATGAATTATTAATTCACACAACCGACAGTGATTAAAACTGCTGTAAAAAAGTGGAAAACAGTAGCATTAATGAGCAGTGAGTAGTGAGCAGTGAGCAGTGAATGTTTCTTTTTATTTTTTATGAAAACTAATAATGAAGAAGAGAACCCGAGCTCCCTATCTTCCATCTCGATTGCAGCATACGAACACCGTGACTGGATCAGCCTCAGATCACGCTCCATCGACTTAGCAAACATATCGGTGCTTGAAAGTTTTAGGTCCACGCTCCAGATATTCTGAACAAGCCTCGATGAACACCGTCTTCCACATAGCTCAGATCTCGAATTGCAGCAGCCAACCATCTTCAGAACTGCACCCTTCGATCTCGTTAGTGCAGCAGCAAAATCGGAACAACACTGACACAAACCCACTTACAGAAGAACTCCAATTCTGAGCTTTATACAAACATTGGCAGAACAACCAATACGAACCCACTTACAGAAGAACTCCAAATCTGAACTCCAACTATTGCTTATATGTTTAATCTGTATATTAAGTGTCATTCATATTGGTCTTATAGTTTGTATTTTATAATCTTTCAAAGACACGTACTTGAAACATTTTTAAGTTTCAAGTTGGTGATTTTGAAAGCTTATAAATTATTTTTCACCAACATTTTTTTATGAAATTCTTTTTATTTTCAACTATTTCTTATATGTTTAATCCATATATTAATTTTCATTTATATTGGTCTTATATTTTGTATTTTACAGTCTTTCAAAGTCACGTACTTGAAACATTTTTAAGTTTCAAGTTGGTGGTTTTGAAAGCTTATAAATTATTATTCATCAACCCTTTTTATGAAATTCTTTTTATTTTCAACTATTTTTTATATGTTTAATCTATATTTTAAGTTTCATTCATATTGGTCTTATAGTTTTTATTTTAGTCTTTCAAAGACACGTACTTGAAACAGAATCTCGTATCGGAAATGCAGAATGTTCTACACAGGAAAAGGAAACCATGAATCCCAAATCAGAAATGCAGAATGATTTCTGGGCAAACCCTCTTATAAAAGAGACCATGAGTGAAAGTTTCTGTCAGAATCCAGACTCTTGTAATGGCAGTACTGCTGGATTTTAAAAAAATTATTTTTATTTTTATTTTTTGTTTTGTTTTGTTTATATATATATATATATATATATAACAAAACAAAAAAAAAAAAAATTAAAAAAAATGTTTTTTAGGATGCGTGAACGGGGTTCACGCATCTTTCAAAGGGTTTATGATGCGTGAACCCCATTCACGCATCTTCCTGGGATCGGTGATGCGTGAACGGGGTTCACGAATCCTAGACCCATTTTTAAAAATATTTTGGACCCTAACCCATTTAGGCATAAAAAAAATTCAAAAACCTAAAAAAAAATTACTCATCATGTAAGGGAGTCACGATTTCTGCGTGGAAATATATGTGTGTGTGTGTGTGTGTGTGTTTGTTTGTGTGTTTGAAACGTTTCTAACAAACATTTTCAATATCCATCCGCTTCTCCCTATGTCCACACATCGCTACTTCTATATTGCAAACGATCCCAGCTTCATTCCATAAAATGCATAGGCGTCGATATTGATAAATAAATATTTTATTTTATTTCATAAAATGCTAAAGATGTTTTAGTGTTGATTGCGCACTTTGGTTAGAATGTTGGTCGTTCTTATAGCACGGTTTCATTATTATTTCACATGATGAAACTTGCTTATGAATAATTTATATACACAATACCCTAAAATATAACACAATCATGGATATGGTTTTTAAAAGCGTTAAAAAACGCTGATAAAAAAGTTCTCATATTAGCACTGATAAAAGAGTCATTTATCAACATTGATCGAATATCTATTTTATCAGCGTTTTTTTTAAAAAGCGATGATAAAAATCAAAAAAATAAATAAATCGAAGGCTCTCCCCATCGCCCCAATCCCTGCACTCACCTACCTGCGCACCCACTCGCCCCACCTCCCGCCCGCACATCGCTTTAATTATGCTACACCCACCTGCACTCGCCTGCACGCCCATGCCTCCGCACAATCACGAATATGGCTTTTAAAAGTGTTAAAAACGCTGATAAAATGGGCTTTTTATCATCGATGATAAAAGAGGCATTTTATCAACGTTGATAAAAGATCTCTTTTATCAGTGGTTTTTTTAAAAGCGCTGATGAAACTAAAAATTTATATATATATATATATATATATATATATATATATCAGAGGCCCTCCCCACCACCCCACCCCCTACACTCGCTTGCGCACCCACTCGCCCCACCTCTCGCCCGCACACCTCTTTCACTGTGCTACAGCCACCTGCACCCGCCCGTGCATATCTGTAAGTATAATTATACATATTTATATATATTTACATATATTATATATTAATGTGTATATACATATCTTAGAATATATTGATAATAAATATCAGTTTATTAATACAGACACAGTAACACACACACACATTATATAGATATATAAATATTCATATATTTATATTTTAAATAAAATGGATAGTAGTTTTTATTTCGATAAGTCTTATATGTTGAGAAATATAGTTTGTATGTAAATATGTTTAATTATTTATTTATAAAATTAAATTTTTATGTGGGAGTATATAAAAAAAATATGTTTATATTGTTGTATATTTGATAATAAATAACAGTACATTCTGAAAATCAATAAAATTTCAAAGCCATGATATCAATATGAATATAATTCCTAGGAAGAAATTCAGTCCTCATTGAAAAAGGGCAAAAAGACCCCCTTAAACAAGGCTGCAAATCTATCAAATGTTAAAAAATCGGGGCACCCCGACTAAAAAGTTAGTTTTAAAGGCCTTCTGGGCCTTTTTTTCCTCGAAAAGCATGACAGAGAGTTTACCCTCAATTATTAGGGTGTAGAGCTCGTCGCAGGTTTCGATTTGATATGTGGTAGAGCCCAAACGGACACTCAGATCAAAAGTCATGGACGTTTAAAGTTCAAGTTGCATTTTCAACTTTTAGATCTTTAATTTTTTTTTGTTTTTTTTATATTCAAATTGTTATTAAATGACTACTACTCGATAAAAATTACAAAATTATTAATTAAATATATATTTTAAATTATTTCATGAACATTTTTTACTGAATATCTTATATATTAAGTTTCAATTTATATTTATCCTTATGTTAAACATATTTAAAAAATATATATTATATTTATATCAATATAAATATATTTATATATTTATAGAAATATAAATATATTTATATATTTATATATTATTTTTAATGTTTTTTTAAATATACCTCATTTATCAGCACTAGTAAAAAAGCGCTTATAAAGGGGAGTCTTTATCAGTGCTTTTTTACTAGCACTGATAAAGGGTAACGCTGCCTTTGCGTTGACTTTTGGAAGTGTAATGATGAACTGGATTTAAAGACCGACATCTGAATGCATTCTAACCATGTTGGTTTTGCTCGCACGCATTGATTTAAGTAAAATTATCACTTACGATGTTGTTATCGCTTTACTATTATTGCATGTTGCCATGGTATGAATGATATATTTAAAATCCTTACTGGCCTTCATGAAAACCTAGTATGGTGGATGCAGTGACGATGGAAATGATGTTGACACTATATTGTGATTGGAGGCACGCTATGGTTGTGTGGGTGTTGTGGATGGTGATGAGATATGTTGGTCGAATGGCTTTGTAATGGCCTGAACCTCTCTAGTCCATTCCTTTGCAAAAATCTGGTGTCTGAGGTGTTTCGGGAGGTCAAGGTGACTTGTCCCCAAAACTTTGTGAAATTTCCAGTTATGTGAACAGTGTCATCGGTAGCATTAGGTGAACAGTGCAACGGTAGCCTTATGTGAACAGTGTCATTGGTAGCCTTATATGAACAGTGCAACGGTACCCTTATGTGAACAGTGTCATCGGTAGCCTTATATGAACAGTGCAACGATAGCCTTATGTGAATAGTGTCATCGATAGCCTTATGTGAACAGTGTAATGGTACCCTTATGTGAACATTGTCATCGGTAGCCTTATGTGAACAGTGCAATGTTACCCTTATGTGAATAGTGTCATCGGTAGCCTTATGTGAATAGTGCAACGGTAACCTTATGTAAGCAGTGTTAATGGTAGCCTCTTTCCCTTGCCAAATTTTGAGTTCATGAACAGTGTTTCCAGAACGGTGAGGTTTCAATGGTAGCCTTTTTTCCTTTTCCAAATTTTGAGTTCATGAACAGTGTTTCCAAAACGGTGAGGTTCCAATGGTAGCCTCTTTCCTTTTCAAAATTTTGAGTTCATGAACAGTGTTTCTAGAACGGTGAGGTTCCAACGGTAGCCTCATTCCTTTTCCAAATTTTAAGTTCATGAACAGTGTTTCCAGAACAGTGAGGTTCCAACGACAGCCTCTTTCCTTTTCCAAATTTTGAGTTCATGAATAGTGTTTCAAGAACGGTGAGGTTCCAATAGTAGCCTCTTTTCCAAATTTTGAGTTCATGAACAGTGTTTCCAGAACGGTGAGGTTCCAACGGTAGCATCTTTCCTTTTCCAAATTTTGAGTTCATGAATAGTGTTTTTAGAATGGTGAGGTTCCAACGGTAGCCTCTTTCCTTTGCCAAATTTTGAGTTCATGAATAGTGTTTCTAGAACGGTGAGGTTCCAACGGTAGCCTCTTTCTTTTGCCAAATTTTTAGTTCATGAACAGTGTTTTTAGAACGGTGAGGTCCAACGGTAACCTCTATTTCCTTTTCCAAATTTTGTGTTCATGAACAGTGTTTCCAGCTTCCTACAGTTTCGCCCCTTTGACGTTTCCTTTGACGTAAAATGCATTTAAAGCCTCATTTTAAAAACTCTAAAGCCGATTCAAAGTCCATAACTCCTATATTAATTTTTCCAAAGGCTCAGGATGCTTTTACTTGGTCAAACCGCGTGATTTAATGCGATCCACTTTTAATGGAAAATCCAGTGTATCTTAAAATGCTGCTTCGTTAAATCTTCTAAAGGGACGTGATATCATCCTCCCTAGTTTTTTCTCCTTGTTCTTGGTTGTGAGATTCTCAAACCTTCCATTCCCTCCCGTAGAGTTGTGCGATCAAACATTCCTCCTTGGATTGGTTTCCCTCTGTTTTGATGCAACCAAACAGTATCGATCAATATTCGATATAAGGTACGATCTATCGCTATTCTTTTGGGTTCATCTCCTTCTGTTTCTCCTTGCCCTTTTATGTAACACTATCTACATGTTCCTAATGGGCTTTTCTTGGGTTTTGACCAGTGTGGTGGTGTCTTTTCATCCTTGGGTGGATACAATTGTCACGGGGGGAGGAGATCGTAACCCGTTTTATGGCTCGTTCTCGTATAAAGAATGTCAATAACCATTCGAGGTAGGGGTTTCGTTGCTTCTCTTTTGTTTTATGTGTAACTGTAGAGTTAGTATGTTTTATCTCACTGGATCACAATGGAATTAACATAATAAATATTTGAACCAGATAAATAAATTGAAATCGATCGTATGTTATTGCGTCTTGATTTTCTAGATAGTGTGATATCTATGCTTTCTTTGTTTAGATTTTCGTTCTTGATGGAAATTGGTAATGAATGTAAAGATGGTATTAATTGATAATTGTTTGGCTAAAGATAAAGAGGCATGTGAATGAATCTGATTGTTGTTGTTGTAATTTGATGTTAATCAAATTGATGCAGTAAGCATGTTTAATCAATTTGTGATAGCTTACTGTTTAGGTTTCCTGAAGTTGGAACCTATGAATAATAAATCAGTTAATTCAAGATGGATTAAAGAACTGGTTGTTTGATAAAATATAATTCCTTATAGGGTTCTGAGTTACCCTCTTGCTTGTTTAAGGGCTAAGATCCCAATTGGTATGATGTTTGTGTTTCCTGCTACTTGTGTTGTGATGTGAGTATGGAAGGCTATTGTGATATGTGGGGGTAGGGAGACCTATTGGTTGTGGCATCATTTGATGCCTAGAGTGGAGAGATGCATCGGTTTATGTATGTGGGTGTCGGGGAGGACATCAGGGATGATGAAACAGGTTAGATGTGAATTTTTGGATGCTTGCTGATTATTATTAGTTGTTTATCTTCTTTACATTCACCACTGCTCAAGGCAGCTGGTCTAGATTACCCTTCTTCCAAAAGGGGTGAATATGCATGGGGTATGCCACATGCTTTCCGTGTTTAGCTTCTCAAGGGAGGATGGGTCTATGCTCTTGCTATAGGCGGCAAAGTCTCGACGGGTATTTCATCTACTCACCACATTGAGCCCCCTTGTGTTTAGTAGCATAGAATGTTTTTCTAGATTGCCTGGGAATATGGGAAAGTAATGTTGTAAATAAATAATTGAATAAATGATGTTAACCCATGGGGCTAGAGATTACTAGGGTGCGACGTTGAGGTTGTAATTTGAAGGAACAATGAACTTTGAGTGTGATGCTAATGAGATATAATGTAGAAATTATTGATAGTTAATTAATGTTTAAAGAATTAATTAACGTAAAGTGAAACTGATAAAAAGGGAATGAAGTAATGTAATAAAGCTATTTAAATGGTTGTGTGATTATAGTATACCTAGTATTAGAAGTGTCACCTAGGAGTTTGAGAGACGTTAGCTGCAGTTGAGTCTAAGACTATGTTATGTCCATAGTGTGGTTGTGAGTTATAATATATTCTATACTTTTTGTGTTTCTATACGCTACTCCACCCCGTCAGTTAGGGCGACTGAAACCCCAGGGATTCTGAGCCCTGGGGGGGGGGGGTTTCCCCAACATTCTGGGGGGAGGATGGATGGCTGACTAACCCCTTTGGCCCTGCTCTCTTCTCTTGGTAGTTACTTGTGCTGGTAAGAACAAGAGTTAGTTTTTTCCCATATATGTGTGTAGAGGGCGGTAATGGCTTGTGGTTATTCACACACATATATTCTGGATATGGTTTCATATGGACTACTATAGGTGTAATGTGTATAGGCTATGATGTATTGAGGATCCTTACTTTGTGTATAGGCTATAATGGATTGAAGTTTAATACCCGACGTATGATACATGTTCTGCGAGCTGTGGTGGATCTCAAAAACTACCTGGTTACTTTGCTTATGTGGATGTGGTGGTTTTGTTGCATGAGGTGCATGTTGTGGTGCTTAACCTAGGTGTCTGCAGGCAAACCTTTTTGGAGAGAGATGCTTAGGATGTGCGACGTTGGAGAAAAGCGGCAAACCAGTGGGGAAGTAGTAGCGGGGTACCCTTGATATTCTTTATTATATTATATACTCTTGTATGCATTACTTTGTGAGAGTAGCCATGGCGAGGTTGAGAACTTAGTATACCTGTTTAAGTGACAAGTTAGTTTCACTTGTTGTTCACTGTGCTTTATCATGCTTTCTTTACTTTTGCACGAGAGGCTCCAAGGAGGATCCTACTGAGTGTACTGTTATACTCACCCTATGTATATATAAACTGTTTTTCATGTCACTTAGAGCAGGTTAAAGATCATGCTAGTTTCTACTAGCTTGGGGTTGCAGGATCTGTTTGGGCTTCATGGTCACTATTATTTTCACTTTCTTTTGGGTACTTGTAGATTTCCCCTTTTAGTTGTAGTAGTTTTGCATGACATTACATATGTGCACTTGGTATTTCTTTTATATTGCAGTCTGAGTTGTAGTTAGTTAGTGTATGTATTATCTCTCTCTTTCGCATTTGTTCTCTTAGAGGGTAATGCCTCCCATTTTTGGTGTTTATTATACCCTCGGTGCTAGTAATCAACCTGGGGCCTACTGGAGGCAGGACTCATGGGTCATTATCTCTCTTCTCACATTGCTGTCCTAGGAGGGGTACACCTTGTGGGGAGGGGGTCGTGACAGAGTGGTATCAGAGCTTTGGTTGAGGGATAGGATGAAGTTTAGTGTTAGGCATAGGTGAGGTTTCATGGGTTGGTTGGGAAACCGTGTGAGTCAAGTTTAGCAAGCGATGTAAACATTGGATTTCGGTTGGGACATAGGTGTTTCGGGCCCCCTATGATCTGATGCATGGATCTTTAAGTTTACAATGGCTACTAAACAAGGCGATACTAGTTGTAGGGTAGAGAGATAGGAAAGGATCACTAGTGCAGAAAATGTTTTTTACGTCACCATTTTTTACGTGGTTATATAAAACCGACGTCATAATATGTAAAACGAGGTTTTTTACGTCGGTTATTTAATAACCGACGTAAAAACCTGAGTTCAGTACACCTTTAACGTCGGTTATTTTTATAACCGACGTTATTAATCGCGCGGATTCGTGTTTTACGTCGGTTATACATTAACCGCCGTAAAAAACAGAAGCGGGGGGTGTTTGTTACGTCGGTTATTCAATAACCGACGTAACAAATTGACATATGTACGAGTTATTACATCGGTTATTGAATAACCGACGTAAAAAACGCGGTTTTTGAAGGCCTTTTTACATCGGTTATAAAAAAAACCGATGTAAAAAAAGAATCCGCAAATGTTTTTGACGTCGGTTATGGAATAACCGACGTAAAAGAACGCGGATTTTGAGCCCTTTATAACGTCGGTTATAAAATAAACGATGTAATAAAAGAATCCGCAGATGTTTTTGATGTCGGTTATGGAATAACCGACATTATAAATGTTTTTAAAAAAATTATAACATCGGTTATTGAATAACCGACGTGATAACTCATTTAAAAATTTACCCAGACCGGTGGATTGTCATTCGCGAGTTTACCTTCGACAGTCGTGACTCGTCTCTCTCGCGCGTAAACCCGAATCGGCTCGTCCATTTCGTTGGTTTAGATTCGTTTTGCGATCATCGTTTCTCATATTTAATCTCCTCGGATCAATCATCTAAACTCGCAGCACTCAGGTAATCCTCCCACTCGTTCGTTTTTTTTCGCGGATAGTATATATATATGTGTTGTGATTTTTTTGTTGAAACTAGCTAAGATTCTTCGATTGCGAACCCTTTTAACTCGTTTTGGCACCATAATCTTATTTATCATCCCTAGATCTATTAGTTCGACTTGCAATATTGACTAATTTTATGATTTCACTAATTTTTCATCGTTTTCTATAAATCCCCGAGAGGGTTGGGGCGTGTCCATTTGGATGGGTTGCCCTTTTACAGTTGTTACTACTTTATTCACACACAACCATGGCATAGGTGCATGGATTTGGGATCACATTACCATTTTCACCCCCTGCAAACAAAGTTTCACGAGGAGGACTCGCCAGATTTCCCCTCGGCATGTTAAAAATTTTAGATACCCTCTTTTCAGCAAGTAAAAAATTAACTTGTTTTTTCTTCACTACTTATCCTAAACAAATAAAACCACCATTATTTCTAGAACCTCTACTAGATCCATTGCATCCATCAACATACATATTTGGATCTGAAAGCATCCCTTAAGCCTTATGTTCGATGCTAACATCCTTTACTGATCTATAGAAAATATGATGGTCTGCTAAGCTCTCCATTTAAAAGTCAAACCCCACCAATTATTCATCCTCATCATGAGAAAATGGCACAACATCTGAATTTCTGATTCAATCTCTTGGGTCACTGAACAAACATTAACTCCTTCAAATCCACACCTGGAATAGACAACCTAATGTCGAGTTCCTTCTCTATCTATTGAAACTCAGTTCTTCCTCCACACCTAAAAACATTCTTTGAATGGCCCAACTTCTTGTTATGGTAAATTTTCAGTGATTCCAGGGGGGTGGGAGGGCTATCAAGAGGGTTGGGGGGTGTCCAGGGGGGTGTCCAAGGGGGTAGGGTGTGGGGGGTGGTGTCCAGGAGGGGTGGGGGGCTGTCCAGAGGGGTCGGGGGGTGTCCAGGGGGGTTTACAAGGGGGTGGGTGGGTGTGGGGGGCTGTCCAAGGGTGTGGGTGGGTGTTGGGGGGTGTCCAGGGGGGTTTCCAAGGGGGTAGGGGGTGGGGGTGGTGTTTAGGAGGGGTGGGGGGGCTGTCCAGAGGGTTGGGGGTGTCCAGGGGGGTGTCCAAACAGGTCGGGGGTGGGGGGTTGTGTCCAGGAGGGGTGGGGGTGCTTTCTAGAGGGGTTGGGGGCTGTCCAGAGGGGTCGGGGGGTGTCCAGGGTGGTGTCCAAGGGGATGGGTGGGTGTGGGGGGCTGTCCAAGGGGGTGGCGGCCTGTCCAGAGGGGTCGGTGGGGTGTCCAGGGGGGTGTCCAAGGGGGTGGATGGGTGTGGGGGGCTGTCCAAGTGGGTGGCGGCCTCTCCAGAGGGGGTGTCCAAGGGGGTGGATGGGTGTGGGGGGCTGTCCAAGTGGGTGGCGGCCTCTCCAGAGGGTATTTGGGGTTGTCCGGGTGGGTGGGGGGGCTGTCCAGAGGGTTGGGGGATGTCCAGGGGGTGTCCAAGGGGGTAGGGGGTGGGGGGTGGTGTCCAGGAGGGGCGGGGGGCTGTCCAGAGGGGTCGAGGGGTGTCCAGGGGGGGTGTTATATCTTACTATATTTTGTTTAAAAAATAATATTCAAGCATATTTTTTTAAATACACATCGATTTGTTTTATATTTCAAAATTGTTTACATTCAAATTATGATTTTTTTCATATAAACATATATTTGTCTTATCTAAAAAATATATATATTTTTGCTATTTGTTATAGGTAATAATGAGTCGAAGTTGGATTACGGCACATCGAATGAGCAATGAATATGAGGAAGGTTTTGATGCCTTTTTGGAATTTGCTAAACGAAATGTTCCAAGTAGTGACATTTTTTTCTGTCCATGCCTGAAATGTCTGAATATGAAGAAGTTGAAAAGTAGAGAGATAAAAGATCATCTGATTTGTCATGGTTTCAATCCGAGTTACAACCCTTGGATTTGGCATGGCGAAACTGGACAGAATGTCACTGATGATAATGAATCGCAAGATGGTAACTCCGATGGAATTGAAGAAATGATTCGCGATATTGTAGCAGAACAAATTGAGATAGAACCGACAGTTGCACGTCTATATGGTGATGCCGAAAAACCATTATATCCTGGTTGTACATATTTTACGGTTTTTTCGGCGGTGTTAAGATTGATTAACCTGAAGGCGAAACATGGATGGAGTGACAGGAGTTTTACAGAGCTGCTACAATTGATGAAAGACATTCTTCCAAAAGATAACGATCTTTCAGATTCACATTATAAGGCCAAAAAAATATTATGCCTGATGGGATTGGGATACAGGAAAATACATGCCTGTCCGAATGACTGCATTATATATAGGAAGGAATATTAATTTCTGAAAGAGTGTCCTAAATGTGGGACATCACGGTATAAGGTGAAAGAAAAATCACAAGCTGATGTAGAGATTACAAAGCTCCCTTTAAAGGTATTTTGGTATCTTTCTATAATTCCTCGTTTCAAACGTTTATTTGATAATTCACATGATGCAAAAAGGTTAAGATGGCATGCTGATGAGCGGGTATGTGATGGAAAAATACGTCATCCAGCTGATTGTCCACAATGGAAGAAAATTGATGCCCAGTACCCTACATTTGGAAATGAAATTAGAAATCTGAGACTAGGCTTGTGCACAGATGGAATGAATCCATACCGAACCCTCAGTAGCACACATAGTTCATGGCCTGTTTTATTGGTAATTTACAACCTCTCTCCTGAAGTTTGTATGAAGCGCAAATATGTCATGTTGAGTATCATGATCTCTGGTCCAAAGCAACCCGGCAATGATATTGATGTATACTTGTCACCGCTGATTGATGATTTGAAACTATTATGGGCTGATGGTATTAGGGTGTATGATTCTTATAAAATGGAATATTTTCAACTGCATGCAATGCTTCTATTCACTATAAATGACTTCCCAGCATATGGAAATTTGTCTGGATACAGTGTTAAAGGGCATAAAGCATGTCCAATTTGCGAACAACAGACGTCATATTGTCAATTGCATCATGGGAGGAAAACAGTGTACATGGGTCATCGAAAGTTTTTGACTATGGATCACCCTTATAGAAGACTAAAAAAGGCATTCAATGGCTCACAAGAATTTGATACTGCTCCAAAACCTTTATCCCCAGATTTGTATTTTGGGAGGGTGAAAAACCTTGATGTGACATTGGGAAAGACACATAAATCTGGTAATGATAGACATATTTGGAAGAAAAGGTCAATATTTTTTGAGCTACCATATTGGAGGTATCATGAAGTCAAACATAATATTGATGTCATGCATGTGGAGAAGAATATCTGTGATTCTTTGATCGGAACATTGCTAGATATTAAAGGAAAGACAAAATATGGGTTGAATGCAAGGTTAGACCTACTATCAATGGGAATACGTTTGGAGTTAGCTCCCACTCCTAAAGGAAGACGAACATTTCTTCCCCCGGCTTGTCATACATTATCGAAGAGGGAGAAAAGTAGCTTCTGTCAGTGTCTTCATGATATCAAAGTGCCTCAAGTTTATTCTTCAAATGTAAAAAATTTTGTCTCATTGAAAGACTTGAAGTTGATAGGTATGAAATCACATGATTTTCACGTCATGATGCAACAAATTCTACCAGTTGCACTGCGTGGAATATTGCCCATCCGTGTCAGAAAGACTATAATGAGGTTGTGTTATTTTTTCAATTCAATTTGTAACAAGGCGATTGATGTGAATGCTTTGAACATTTTGGAAAAGGATGCAATTTTTATACTTTGTCATTTGGAAATGTATTTTCCTCCAACTTTTTTTGTTAAGATGGTGCATTTAATGATTCATCTGGTTCGAGAAATAAAGCTTTGTGGACCTGTATATCTTCATTGGATGTATCCTTTTGAAAGGTATATGAAAATATTAAAGGGATATGTTAAAAATCCATATCGACCTGAAGCCTCCATTATTTAAAAGTATATTTCTGAGGAGGTAGCAGAGTTTTGTACGAGCTACTTGGCTACGACGCAACACATAGGTTTGCCTCCATCTCGCCATGAATGGGTTAATAATGAGGGAAAGGGGATTCGTGGATTGAAAGTCAAATCACTGTCAGCTGAACAGATGAAGAAGTTAGAATCATACATCTTGAATAACATAGCTGATGTTCAACCGTATATCACATTGCATATTAATGAGTTGAAACAATGTCATCCAAAGAAGAAAGAAATGTGGATTTTGAATGAGCACAACAAAACTTTTTTTCCATGGTTTAAAAAGACCTTGCTTGGTAGATCAGATGTATCAGAGACATTAAAATGGATAGTGGGTGGTCCATCTTTAAATGTGATAACATGGTCCGCTTATGACATTAATGGCTATACATTTCATACGAAAGCTCAGGACAACAGAAGTGCAGTTCAGAATAGTGGTGTATTGGTGTTTGCAGAAGCAATGCATTTTTCGAGTGCTAAGGACAGAAACCCAATTTCGGCATCAAGTGCATATTATGGAGTGATTGAAGACATATGGGAGGCTGATTACTTTAAAATTAAAGTTCCTGTTTTTAAATGTAAATGGTTTATCGGTAACAACAGTGTCAAACACGATGAATTTGGAATGACACTTGTTAATCTGAATAGATTGGAAGACACAGCTGATTCTTTTATAATGGCAACACATGCCAAACAAATTTTCTATGTAGTAGATCAATCAGATATGCAGTGGGCTGTTGTTTTACAAGGGAAAAAACAATATGTTGGTGAGGATGAATTTGATGAAGATGCTGATTTATGTGAGATCCCTACTTCCATGGAAAGATTAACAGAACATAATGATGAGTATGTTGAAGACATGGTTTGTGCCATAAGGAACGATCACGACGAAGGAATTTGGGAAAACAATCCAACTGTACATTCCTAAAATTACAGGTAACACATGTTTATTTCTTGTTTACATTTAGTTTTTTCATATAATGTTAGATATTGTAAATTTTTTACTTATTAAAACATGTATCAAACCAAAATGATAAAACAATAAAAACCGTAAAGAGGAGAAGTCCTGGGCGCACCGGCTGGCCGGTGGTGGATCACCGGTTGGCCGGTGGTCCAGACAGAAAAGCTCTGTCTGGTCCACCGGTCGGCCGATGATGAGCCAGCGGCCGGCCGGTGACACCAGGCAGTGGGGGGGGGGGGGGGGCTGTCCAAGGGGTGGGGGGGGGGGTGTCCAAGTGGTGGGGGGTGTCCAAGAGATATAAGGGGGGGGGGGGTTCCAAGGGGTGTTTGGGGCTATCCAAGGGGATGGGGGGGTTTCCAAGGGGTCGGGGGGGTGTCCAGGGGGTGGGGGGGCTGTCCAAGGGGTGGGGGGGTGTCCAAGGGGTGGGGGGGGGGTGTCCAAGGGATATGGGAGGGGTGTCCAAGGGGTGTTTGGGGCTGTCATAGTGTTTGGGGGGTGTAAATGAGGGTGGGGGGGCTGTCGAAGGGGTGGGGGTGTCCAAGGGGTGGGGGGGGGGGTGTCCAAGGGATATGGGAGTGGTGTCCAAGGTGTCTGGGAGTTCTGTCCAAGGGGCCGGTTGGGTGTAAATGAGGGTGGGGGGGCTGTCCAAGGGGTGGGGGGTGTCCAAGGGGTGGGGGGGTGTCCAAGGGATATGGGAGGGGTGTCCAATGGGTGTTTGGGGCTGTCCAAGGGCTCGGGGGGTGTCCAGGGGTCGGGGGGGGGGGGGTGTCCAAGGGGTCTGGGAGGGCTGTCAAGGTGTGAGGGGTGTCCAATGGGTGTTTGAGGCTGTACTAGGGGTCTTGGGGGTGTAAATGAGGGTGGGGGGGGCTGTCTAAGGGGTGGGGGGGTGTCCAAGGGGTGGGGGTGTCCAAGGGATATGGGAGGGGTGTCCAATGGGTGTTTGAGGCTGTACTAGGGGTCGTGGGGGTGTAAATGAGGGTGGGGGGGCTGTCCAAGGGGTGGGGGGGTGTCCAAGGGTTGTGGTGGGGCTCCAATGTGGTGGGGGAGGGGCTGGCCAGGTTGTTAGGTGGGTATAGATGAGGGTGGGGTTCAGTTGGGGCTTGGGGGAGGGCTGGCATGGTTATTTTTGTTGTTTGGTTTCTGGTTGCTTTTTGGTGAGAGCAGTGCAATTATTTAAAAAAAAATGTCGCTTTCACGTCGGTTATTTTATAACCGACGTGGTAAATAAATCGGTAGGGGTTTATCACGTCGGTTTTTTCGAGAACCGACGTGATAAAACCGTTCCCGGGCCTTTTATCACGTCGGTTCTTAATATAACCGACGTGCTAAAAGGCCTGGGAATCGAGTTACCACGTCGGTTATTGGATAACCAACATGCTAAAACGTTTCCCAGGCCTTTTTATCACGTCGGTTATTTAAGAAACCGACGTGATAATAGGCCCGAGGAAGGGTTAATCACGTCGGTTATGTCATAACCGACGTGATAAACGATATCCCAGGTGTTTTATCACGTCGGTTTTGAAATAACCGATGTGATAAACCCCACCCCGTGCATATTTAGCACGTCGGTTATTAATGAACCGACGTGATAAACACCGTGATGTTAGGGATGTTACGTCGGGTTTTAAATAACCGACGTAAAAAACATTATTTATAACGTCGTCCGTATTAACGTCGCCTAAAATCCGACGTAAATAATGAAAAATAACCGACGTAAAAAATGTTTTCTGCACTAGTGGATCATGCATCATTCTTCTTTGTGCCTGTGTTTGAATGGGTAGACCTTAGGATAAGTTAAAATAAAATGAATAAAAGAAAAAAAATTAATTAATTAATGCTGAGTCTTCCATATTATAGGTTTAGGAGCTTTAACTGTTTGTTATTTTATAGGTATGACTCCAGGTTGACGTCCTCATCAGGATCACATAGAAGATGTCCAGCAGGCTATGCCAGTAGATCGTCGTAGGGTAGAGGTTGAAGATGATGAAACTTGGTGGAGGAAACTCTGAGAGTTTCAGTGCCAGAGTCTACATAAGTATGAGGGATCCATTTCAGATGCATTCATGGAAGACTAGTTGGAGGAGGTCGAGATAGGCTTCATTTGATCCGTGCTCGAAAGGAGCACTGGGTGTCCTTGGTTGTGATGATGCTACGTGGAGTAGTGAGGCATTGGTGGTTCTTGTTCCTCAGGGATCGTGAGGAGTCGAAGATCTCATGGGAGGAGTTCTAAGACACGTTTAGAGTTGAGTTTCTTTCTTCGACTGCAAAGACATTCAATTTCCAGGAGATTCTTACCCTTCAACAAGGGAGCACTAGTGTGCGAGAGTTTGGAATCCGTTTCAGGAACTTTTTACGATATGCTTCGGACCTGTTGCCAGATTAGGAGGCCAGGGTGAGGCATTTAAAGGATTATTTGCATCTAGAGATCCAGTGCCAAGTCACCCCATTTATACTGAATACATATCTTGAGGTATTGTCAAGGGTAGAGGTCGTTGAGAGGAAATTGTTCAGAACCAGATCATCACAAGAGGGGAGTTGTCATGATTCTTTATGAAGCAGAGCTGTGGTTCGGGGTTCTCGGTTTTCAGGGTAGAAGAGTTTCTGTTCGGTCGAGGGTAGGTCCCAGCCCTCAGCCACTCGTTTCTCCAGGGGCAGCAGCTCTTAGGCCTATGCCAATGGATCATGCACTTTTTTTCTTGTGTTAGTTGAGGTTATCAGTAGCGAGAGTGTCCGACCTTTTAGAGCAGTCATCGTTCACTAGGTTTTCCACTCCAGGTTCCTCTGTTGAGGCAGTTCTAGTTGAGGTAGCAGCAGTAGGTTTCACCATCTTTAGATCAACAGAGGTTAGAAGTGGTAGGTAGAGGACAAACCCATGACACTCCCCGTCCTCAGAGAGCATAGAGCAACCATGGTAGTGGTCGTCATCAGGGTCAGAGAGGCCATGGAGGTGGTCGTGGCCAGCTTCATGCTTTAGCGTTGCTAGCTCTAGGCGAGCCAGACATCGTTCGAGGTACCCTTTTCTTGTTTTCTAACTTGGTGTATTACTTGTTTGATTCAGGAGGGACACACTCCTTCATATCACCTACCCTTGTCCATGCTTCGTGACTTGAGGTAGAGAGACTTCCAGTGCCCTTGGCATTGACTACGCCAGTTGGAGGTCGAGCTGACTTGTTTGATGTATGTAGAGATTGTGAGCTAGTGTTGGGGCAGCACTGCTCTTAGGGAGATTTCCTATATTTAAGAATACAACCATATGATTTCATCCTCTACATGTATTGGTTGTATTCAGTGTAGGCTATTGTGGATTGCTTCAGGAGTCAAGTTGTGTTCTTCGATGCAGATGGAGAGCCAGTAGTGTTTGATGGCGAGCGAGACCCTCAGATGGGTCATAGGCGTGTTCCATCCTTATCATCCATGATAGATGAGATGATGCTGAGTTCTTCAGAGGTTCAGCAGTTGGCATTTTCTAGGGTCATAGAAGAGTACCATGATGTCTTTCCAGAAGAGGATGTAGCCTTACCCCCCCCCCCCTGACGAGAGATCGAGTTTGGGATTGAGCTATAACCAGGAGTGCCTCCTATCTCTATGTCTCTATATAGGATGAACCCTTCTGATTTATGAGAGCTACGTATACATCTTGATGGTCTGTTACAGTGTAGTTTTGTTTGGATGAGTGTGTCACTATGGTGCGCACTAGTTTTTTTTGTGAAGAAGGTTGTTGGCAGTTTTCAATTGTGTATCGATTATCGTCGCTTGAACAAAGTGACAATAAAGAATCGCTATCATCTTCTAAAGATTGATGATTTATTTGATCTACTGAAGGGTGCATGTTGGTTCTCAAAGATTGACTTGAGGTCAAGATATCATCAGATTCGTGTGAAGGATGAGGATATCCTGAAGACTGCTTTCCGTTGTCTTCATGGGAATTATGAGTACGTTGTAATGTTTTTCGGTGTGAGGAATGCTCTAGCTATATTCATGGGATTGATGAACACTGTGTTTTGTGAGTTCCTATAAAAGTTCGTGGTGGTTTTCATCGATGACATCCTTGTGTACTCCACATCTGAGGATGAACATGCAGAGCATCTACATGCCATTTTGGGAGTTCTTCGTCAACATCAGCTATTTGGGAAGTTGTCAAAGTGTGAGTTTTGGGCTCGAGAAGTCTGTTTCTTGGGGCATGTTGTGTCCCGGTAGCGAGTAGTTGTGGATACATTGAAGATAGAAGCAGTTGTGTCTTGGGCAGCCCCCAATACAGTGTTAGAGGTACAAAGTTTCCTTGGTATCACGTGCTACTATAAGAGGTTCGTAGATGATTTCTCTTGAGTTGAGACTCCTCTGACAACTTTGACCAGGAAGGATCAGGCATTCATATGGAATGATCAGTTTCAGGCAACTTTCAAGTATCTAAAGGAGAAGTTAGCAAGTTATCCAATTCTTTGTCTTCTAATAGAGGGAGTTCAGTTTGATGTTTTCTACAATGCTTCGCATATGGGGTTAGGTTGGGTTCTGATGCAACAAAGATCAGTTATTTCTTATGGGTCTCATCAGTTGATTCCCCATGAATGTAACTATTCCACCCATGATCTTGAGTTGGTAGCTGTGGTATTTTCTCTAAAGTTGTGGAGACATTACCTTATTGGCGAGCGCTTTGTGGTTTTCACCGATCATAAGAGTTTGAGGTATGTTTTCTCTCAGCGTGACTTGAACTTACGACAGTGTCAGTGGATGGAGTTCTTACAAGAATACTACTTCAAAATATAGTATACACCTGGAAAGGGGAATGTTGTAGCTAATGCACTGAGTAGAAAGTCACGTGGTGATGTAGTGCATGAATCTGGTGACTCCTGGAGAGTAATGGAAGAACTGCCAACATTACATCACGACATGGGAGAAGTTGGGGGTAGAGGTTGTCTTTTTCAGATGACGATATAGTCGTCTCTGATACAACAGGTGGAAGAGTCCCAGTTGGTGGATCTAGAGGTGGAGGTCTGAAGAGACCGAGTTGTTTGTGGCGAGGCTCCTGATGATTGGTTTGAGGATGAACAACACCGAGTGTTGTATCATAGAAGGATTTTTGTTCCTTTGTCCATGCATGAGATGGTTCTCAGAGAGTTCCATAGTTCATTTTTAGTGGTGCATCCTGAAGTGAAAAAGATGTATCAAGCCTTGAGGAGTCAGTTTTGGTGGCCTGGGCTAAAGCATGAAGTTGAGGAGTTTGTGTCTCGATGTTTGGTCTGCCAGAAGGTGAAGGCTGAACACCGTGTTCCTGGTGGTCTACTCCATCCATTAGATATTACTCAGTGGAAGTGGGAGGAAATCTCAGTGGACTTTGTTACTAGTTTACCTCGACCTTTGGGAGGACATGATGCTATTTGGGTGGTAGTGGATCATTTAAAAAAATCATCCCACTTCATAGCAATCAAGGAGTCAAGATCATTGGAAGTTTTGTCGAGGCAGTATCTGGAGGAGGTGGTGAGACTTCATGGAGTCCCAAGGATGATCATCTACGATTAATATCCTTATTTTACCTCTAGGGTTTATAGAGGTCTCCAACATGATCTTGGTTCTCAGCTATGCCTTAGCACTGCTTTTCATCCTCAGACGGATGATCAAATAGAGTGAACCATCTAGACTCTTGAAGACATGTTACGCTCTTGTGTCCTAGATTTTGGAAGTCTGTGGATGAAGAACTTACCCTTGTTGGAGTTCACTTACAACAATAGTTTTCACTCCACCATCGGTGTGGCGCCATTTGAAGCCTTGTATGGACAACCTTGTCCTTCTCTGTTGTGCTAGAATGGGGTTGGAGAGTCCATAATTCTTAGACCGGAACTAGTGCAGAATACAAAAGAGATGGTTCAAGTGATTCGTGAGAGGATGAAGATAGCACAAGATCTTCAGAAATCATATGTCGATCAAAGGATGGGACCCTTAGAGTTTGATATTGGGGATCATGTGTTTCTAAAGGTAACTCCCCATCGTGGACAGCGAAGGTTTGGTCGTGAGAGTAAGACTTCTCCCTGGTTTGTTGGGCCTTTTGAGGTGTTTTCTCATGTTGGAGCTATGGCGTATCGAGTAGCACTCCCCCTACATATGAGCCAGATACATGATATTTTCCATGTATCACAGCTTCATATTTATCTTCATGAAAACTCGCACATCATCGATTGGGGAGAGATCGATGTTTATGATGATGCGAACTTGGACGAGTAGCCGATAGAGATCCAACAATACAAGGAGAAGGTGTTGCATGGGCGTTCTATTCCATTGGTTCGTGTCTTGTGGAGACACGGTGGTGTTGAGGAGAGTACTTGGGAACATGAGTCGTAGATACGTGCTCAGTACCCAGAGTTGTTTGATGTTTAACTATTTTTATGTAATGATGTTTGCTTTGTGGTTATAGAAATTTCGTGTTTATAAGATGGCTTTCTTTGGTTGCTTCTTGTGGCTTACTCTCTTCTGAGAGGTATCTCGATGGGTAGTTGTTTGGACTTTTCTGTTTCCTTTAGGTTGGTCTTGAATTCTCGAGGACGAGAGTGTTTTGAGAGATATCTGATGTAATTTCCTAAACCTCTCTGGTCCATTCCTTTGCGAAAATCTAGTGTTTGAGGTTTTCTTGGAGGTCAAGGTGACTTATCCCCAACACTTTTTCCAAATTTCCAGTTATGTGAACACTGTCATCGGTAGCCTTAGGTGAACAGTGCAACGATAGCCTCATGTGAACAATGTCATCAATAGTCTTATGTGAACAATGCAACGGTAACCTTATGTGAACAGTGTCATTGGTAGCCTTATGTGAAAAGTGAAATGGTAGCCTTATGTGAACAGTGTCATTGGTAGCCTTATGTGAACAGTGCAATGGTAACCTTATGTGAACAATGTCATCAGTATCCTTGTGTGAACAGTGCAACGATAACCTTATGTGAACAGTGTCAACAGTAGCCTCTTTCCCCTGCCAAATTTTGAGTTCATGAGCAATGTTTCCAGAATGGTGAGGTTCCAATGGTATCCTATTTCCTTTTCCAAATTTTGAGTTTAGTAACAATGTTTCTAGAACGGTGAGGTTCCAACGGTAGCCTCTTTCCTTTCCCAAATTTTGAGTTCACGGATAGTGTTTCCAGAACGGTGCGGTTCCAATGGTAGCCTCTTTCATTTGCCAAATTTTGAGTTCATGAATAGTGTTTCCAGAACGGTGAGGTTCCAATGGTAGCCCCATTCCTTTTCCAAATTTTGAGTTCATGAACACTGTTTCCAGAATGGTGACGTTCCAACGTTATCCTCCTTTGCCAAATTTTGAGTTCATGAATAGTGTTTCCAGAACGGTGAGGTTCCGACGGTATCCTCTTTCCTTTGCCAAATTTTGAGTTCATGAATAGTGTTTCTAGAATGGTGAGGTTCCAATGGTAGCCTCTTTCCTTTTCCAAATTTTTAGTTCATGAACACTGTTTCCAGAATGGTGAGGTTCCAATGGTAGCCTCTTTCCTTTTCCAAATTTTGAGTTCATGAACAATGTTTCTAGAACGGTGAGGTTCCAATGGTAGCCTCTTTCCTTTGTCAAATTTTGAGTTCATGAATAGTGTTTCCAGAACGGTGAGGTTTCAACAGTAGCCTCTTTCCTTTTCCAAATTTTGATTTCATGAACAGTGTTTCCAGAACAGTGAGGTCCAACGATAACCTCTATTTCCTTTGCCAAATTTCATGTTCATGAACAATGTTTCCAGCTTCCTATAGTTTCACCCCTTTGACGTTTCCTTTGATGTAAAATGAATTTAAAGCCTCATTTTAAGGTCTCTAAGGCCGATTCAAAGGCCATAACTCCTATATTAATTTTTCCTAAGGCTCGGGATGCTTTTACTTGGTTAAACTATGTGGTTTAATGCAATCCTCTTTTAATGGAAAATCCAGCGTATCTTAAACTACTGCTCCGTTAAATCTTCTAAAGGGACAAGATATCATTCTCCCTAGTTCTTCCTCCTTTTTCTTGGGTGTAAGACGCTCGAACCTTCCATTCCCTCTCGTAGAGTTGTGCGATCAAACTTTCCTACTTGGATTGGTTTCCCTCTGTTTTGATGCAACCAAGCAGTATCGATCAATCTTCGATATAAAGTATGATCTATCGCCATTCTTTTGGGTTCATCTCCTTCTGTTTCTCATTGCCTATTTATGGAATTCTATCTCCATGTTCCTAATGAGATTTTCTTGGGTGTTGACCGGTGTGGTGGTGTCTCTGCATACTCAGGTGGATACAGTTGTCACGGGGGGAGGAGATCATAACCCGTTGTGTGAATCATTCTCGTATAAAGAAAGTCAATAATTGTTCGAGGAAGGGGATTCGTTGATTCTCTTTTCTTTTACATGAAATTGTAGATTTAACATGTTTTATCCCACTGGATCACAATGGAATTGATATAATAAATATTTTAACTGGATAAATAAATTGATATTGATCATATGTTATTACATCTTGATTTGCTAGATAGTGTGATATATATTATTTATTTGTTTATCTTTTCGTTCTTGATGGAAATTGGTAACGAACATAAATATGGAAATAATTGATAATTGTTTGGATAAAGATAAAGAGGCATGTGAATGAATCCGATTGTTGTTGTTGTAATTTGATGTTAATCAAATTGATGCAGTAAGCATGTTTAATCAATTTATGATAGATTACTGTTTAGGTTTCCTGAAGTTGGAACCTATGAATAATAAATCAGTTAATTCAATATGGATTAAAGAATTGGTTGTTTGATAAAAGATAATTTTTTTTAGGGTTCTGAGTTACCCTCTTACTTGTTTAAGGTCCAAGAGCCCAATTGGTATGATGTTTGTGTTTCATGCTGCTTGTGTTGTGATGTGAACCTGGAAGGTTGATGTGATATATGGGGGCAGGGAGGCCTATTGGTTGTGGTAGCAGTTGGAACCTAGAGTGGCAAGAGGCATAGGTTTATGCATGTGGGTGTTGGGGAGGACACCGGGGATGATGAAACAGGTTAGATGTGAATGTTTGGATGATTGCTGATTCTTATTGGTTGTTTATCTTCTTTACATTCCCCACTACTCAAGGCTGTTATTCTTGCTTACCCTTCTTCCAAAAGGGTCGAAGACGCACAGGGCATGCCATATGCTTTCCATGTTTATCTTCTCAAGGGAGGATGGGTATACGCTCTTGCTATAGGCGGAAAATTCTCAATGGGTAGTTCATTTACTCACTGTGTTGAGACCCCTTTTGTTTAGTAGCGTAAAATGTTTTTCTATAATTCTTGAGAATATGGGAAGGTAATGATGTCAATAAATAATTGAATAAATTATGTTAACCCATAGGGTTAAAGCTTAATGGGGTGCAAAGATGAGGTTGTAATTTGAAGGAACAGTGAACTTTGGGTGTGATTCTAATGAAATATAATGTGGAAATTATTGATGGTTAATTAATGTTTAAATAATTAATTAACATAAAGTGCAGCTGATAAAAAGGGAATGAAGTAATGTAATAAATCTCCTTAAATGGTTGTGTGCTTATAGGATACCTAGTCTTAGAAGTGTCAGCTGGGAGTCTGAGAGATGTTAGCTACAATTGAGTCTAAGACTAGGTTATGCCCATAGTGTGGTTGTGAGTTATAGTATATTATGTACTTGTTGCATTTCTATTCGCTACTCCACCCCGTCTGTTAGGGTGACTGATACCCCAGGGATTCTGTGACCTAGGGGGTGTTTTCCCCAACATTCTAGTAGGAGGATGGATGACTGACTACCTCCTTTGGCCCCTCTCTCTTTTCTGGGTAGTTACTTGTGCTGGTAGGTACAACAGTTAGTTTTTTCACATATATGTGTGTAGAGGGCTGTAATGTCTTGTGATTATTCACACACATATATTCTGGATATAGTTTCCTATGGACTACTATAGGTGTAATGTGTATAGACTATGATGGATTGAGGACCCTTACTAAGTGTATGGGCTATAATGGCTTGAGGTTTAATACCTAACGTATGATACATGTTATGCGAGCTGTGGTGGCTCCCAGAAACTACCTGGTTACTTTTCTTACGTAGATGTGGTGGTTTTATTGCATGAGGTGCATGTTGTGGTGCTTCGCCTAGGTGTCTATGGGAAATTCTTTTTGGAGAGAGTTGCTTAGGACGTGTGACGTTGGGGAAAAGCAGAAAACCAGTGGGGAAGTAGTGGTGGGGTACCCTTGATATTCTTTATTAAATTATATACTCTTTTATGCATTACTTGGTGAGAGTATCCATGGTGAGGTCAGGAACTTAGTATCCCTATTTAGGTTACGAGTTAGTTTCACTTATTGTTCACTATGCTTTAGCGTACTTTCTTTACTTTTGAACGAGAGGCTCTAGGTAGGATCCTACTGAGTGTACTGTTATACTCACTCTATGTATATATGAACTATTTTTCAGGTCACTTGGAGTAGGTTGGAGATCAGGCTGGTTTCTACTAGCTTGGGGTTGCAAGAGCTTTTTGGGCTTTGTGGTCACTGTTGTTTTCACTTTCTTTTGGGTACTTGTAGATTTTACCTTTAGTTGTAGTATTTTTTCAAGACATTACATATGTGCACTTGGGATTTATTTTATATTGCAGTATGAGTTGGAGTTGGCTGGTTTATGTCTTATCTCTCTCTTTTGCATGTGTTCTCTTAGAGGGTAATGCCTCCCATTTGTGTTTTTACTATACCCTTGGTGCTAGCCGCCAACCCGAGGCCTACTGAAGGTAGGAATCGGGGGGTCATTATCTCTCTTCTCACATTGCCGGCCTAGGAGGTGTACACCTTGTTGGGAGTGGTTTGTGATAGGATTAAGCAAAAATCCTTATTTAATTATTGATATTTAAGCTTATTACCTTGAAATGTTCAACGTGTGTTATTTATTAATTATTTCCCTGGGCAAATTTTATTTCTTCTGTATATAAGAATGGAGTCGCAGTGCCTGAAAATATCACTGCTACAAATCCTCCTTTTATCAACGATTGAAAACTATTTATCAGCGTTAAAAATAATTTATTTTCTAATCCCTGATAAATGGTGTCCCTTTATCATCGCTAAAAAAACACTGATAATGGGGGTTATTTATCGGCACTAATTTAGCACTAATAAAAATCATACTGGTGCATCGTGTTGCTAAAATTACAGCACACTACAACAGCAAATAAAAAATTTAATTGAAATAAAATTTAATCACAAATATCATGAAAAAATGTTGTATTATATACATCTAAAACATTAGTTTGTAAAATTACATTAGTAAGTACAATTTATCATAAATATTCAAAATCATCAATGTCCTATTGTCTTTTGCCCCCAACCCTCTCTCAAAAGAGCTCGACCATGGTATCAGTTGTCGAACAAATCACCTTAGCTCGAGTAAAAGAGTGCACTTCTATAAAAAACAATTATTATGTTAGAAATACTATAAAAAAATTAAACATAAATATGAAACAATACATTAATAAAATGTCATTTTAAAATTGAAACCATGTGTTTTGAGTCATATCAGTCACACCGTGTATCATATTGAGGTGTGATATATTCCTACACATCACAAATGACTTATGAATCGTTTTTCTAAAGTATCAAAACAATTTGAATGTGTTTACTCAATTATGAGTATGTGACGTGTGTTTTGAACTAAAGTGTCAATTTTAAACTAAAAACACACACTTAAAGTCATATCGGACACACCATGTATCAAATTGATGTGCGGTTGATTCCAGAACTTGACAAATGATTTATGAATTGTTTTCATAAATTATCAAAATAATTTGAATGTGGTTTCTTGATTTTAAGTATGTAACATGTATTTTGAACTAAAATGTCAATTTTAAACAAAAAAAATGCACTTAGAGTTATATCGGGCACACCATGTATCAGAATGTGTTGTGGTTGATTTCAACACATAATAAATGACTTATGGATCATTGTCATGAAGTATCAAAACAATTTGAATGTGTTTTCTCAGTTTTGAGTATATAACGTATGTTTTGAACTAAAATATCAAATTTAAACTAAAAACACACACTTCGAGTCATAACGGACATACTATATATAGGATTGATATGTGGTTGATTCCTACACATCATAAATTATTTATAGATTTTTTTCATAAAGTATCAAAACAATCTAAATGTGTTTGCTCAGTTTTGAGTATGTGGCGTGTGTTTTGAACTAAAATGTCAATTTTAAATAAAAACACGCATTTTGAGTCATACCGGTCACACCGTGTGTCGGATTGATGTGCAATTGATTCATACACATAAAAAATGACTTAATGATCATTATTCTAAAAAATGGAGACAATTAGAGTGTCTTTTCTAGGTTTCCAGTGAGTGACACACATTTTTAACTAAAATGCCATTTTAAACTGAAAATACGTACATTGAGTCATACCAGTCACACTATGTATAAAATTGAGGTGTGAATGATTCCTACATGTTACAAATTAATTATGGATCATTTTAATAAAGCATAAAAAAATATAAGTGTGTTTTCTTGATTTTGAGTATGTGACATGTGTTTTGAACTAAAATGTCGATTTTAAATAAAAACACACACTTCGAGTCGCACTGGTCACAGTGTGTGTCATATTGACATGCAGTTTATTTCTACATGTCACAAATGACTTAAGGATCATTTTTCTAGTGTATCAAGACAATCCAAGCATTTTTTCTAGGTTTTCAGTGAGTGACACGTGTTTTTAACTAAAATGTCATTTTTAAATTGAAAACGCGTACTTTGAGTCACACTGGTTACACCATGTCGTATTGAGGTACAGATGATTACTACACATAAAAATTAATTATGGATAATTTTAATAAAGTATCAAAACAATATGAATGTGTTTTCTTGGTTTTGATTTTGTGGTGCATGTTTTGAACTAAATGTTAATTTTAATTAAAAACACACACTTCGAGTCATACCGATCACATCATGTATTAGATTAACATACGGTTGATTCCTATACATCATAAAAGACTTAAGGTGTGTTGTCCTAAATTATTAAGACTATGAGAATGATTTCTAGGTTTTCAGTGGGTGACACATAATTTTAACTAAAATGTCATTTTTAAACTGAAAACATGCACTTTGAGTCATACTGGTCACACGGTGTATCAGATTGAGGTGCGTTCAATTCCTACACATCACAAATGATTTATGGATTATTTAATTAAAGTATCAAAATAATTTGAATGTGTTTTTACAATTTTGAGAATGTGACGTGTGCTTTGAACAAACGTGTCAATTTTAAACTAAAAACATACACTTGGAATCATACCGGGAACACTGTGTATCAGACTGAGGTGTGGATGATTCCTACATGTCACAAATGACTTATGAATTGTTTTAATAAAGTATCAAAATAATCTGAATATGTTTTCTCTGTTTTGAGTATCTGACATGTGTTTTGAACTAAAATGTCAATTTTAAATAAAAACACACACTTCGAGTCATACCGGTCACACTGTATGTCAGATTGACATGCAGTTGATTCATAAACATAAAAAATTACTTTAAGGGTCATTTTATTAAAGAATTAATACAGTATTAGTGTGTTTACTGGGTTTTTAGTGATTGAAACATATTTTTAACTATAATGACATTTCTAAACTGAAAACATACACTTTGAGTCATACCGATCACACCATGTATTAGATCAAGGTACGACTGATTCCTACATGTCAAAAATGACTTATGAATCATTATATTAAAGTATTAAAATAATTTGAATGTGTTTTCTTGGTTTTGAGTATTCAATGTTTTTTTTGAACTAAAGTGTCAATTTTAAACTAAAAGCATACACTCTGAGTCATACCTGTCACACCATGTATCAGATAGAGGTGAGACTAATTATTACATATCACAAATTAATTATGAATAATTTTACTAAAGTATCAAAATAATATGAATGAATTTTTTGGTTTTGAGTATGTGGTATGTGTTTTGAACTAAAATATTGATTTTAAATAAAAACAAACACTTCCAGTCATGTCAGTCACATTGTGTGTCAGATTGACTTGTGGTTGATTCTTACATATCAAAAATGACTCAAGGATTGTTATCCTAAACCATCAAAACATTATGAATGTGTTTGATACAACTCTTTCTTAAATATGTTGTTTTATACTTGTCAATACTATTCAAATGTCACCAACGTGTAAGTCAAACATGCAGTATCACATCCAAAAGAAAAAAGAAATGAAAAAATTAATGTTAGAAATTTTTATTTTAAATTTTACTTATAGAAAATGAATGAGGTGGAGTCAGAAAAAAATACTTATTTGTAAGCAGTAACTTCTTTATGGAGAATAGTTAACAGAATGAGTTATTATGTTATGTTATTTTTATAATTTATTGTTCTTGAATGGGTTGAAGATGCTTCAATTATCTAAAACTTATAGATTGCTTATGGATCTATATCTACCCTTCTAATAATAACATTGGTCCTCCCTTTAAAACTTGATAAAGTCAATAGTGTGAAGAAACAACTATCATCTATTCATTTTGAGGTCCTACACTTTCTCTCAAAGATTAAGTGACTATCAGTCTAGGAGGAAACCCTAGATCCAATGGATGATATCAGTGTGAATGTTATTACTATTTAAAGTGAAACAAACTTTTGTTGTATACACTAAATTTTTGTATCATTCTTACAAGAATACATTTTTTTACTGAACCCGAGGTTAACGGTTTGTGTAGAAAAATTCCTATCAACGATGTTCATGATAATGAGAATATTAAAAGTATTATGGTTCTTCAACTTGGTAAGGTAAGTAAATGGACATAATTTATTTATTTTAATCCATGGGAGTAATAGGGATACATATAACTTGGAGTATATTACTAGAAACCTGGTAATTTTGGAGACAAGAACACTTTTGGGGGTGATCTGATATATTTATATAAAAAGTATGTTGGGGCATCTGATATTCCTAATATGCCTCTCCCAGACATTGTAATTCTCATGTTTTATTCTTGACTTATGAAGAAAAATGCATTAGTTCTTTTGGGATGGATTTATAAGAAAAGACATAGAAAAATTCTAGTCAGGTTTCTATCATGTGTAAAGGAGGGGAATTGGTTAAAGGTTTCTTTGAACAAAATCCCTACATACAATCCTCCATCTAAAACATTTGTATGTTCCTCACAATGGGGGGAATTTATGCAAGATGGACCTATTATTATTGACATTCCTTTAACTAATAAGGGATTCTATGATAATCAAATCCTTCAATAAAAGATGGTGCTTGTAAAATTAGAGTGAGGTTTTAATTTATAGAAGCATGTCGGTATATTGGTGAACATATTATCAAAATGGAAGCTTATTCTCCATTAAAAAAGGGAAATTTCTTTTAAATAATTAATTTTATTAAAATTTTAAGATCCAAGATTGTTTTTATTGATGATTTCATCAATAGTATAAAAAGGATGAGGGATGAAAATTTCCTAGGGTGGAAAATTCTCTAATGCTTCGATGTTGTTTGATCAGGGCTAGAGAGATTCCAAACAAATTAGTGACATGTCTTTAATTGATGATAATTACTATAGAACAAAGATTTATTCATATAAAGATGAGCTCAACTTTCTTGTCATAAAAAAATTATATTTGATCAACACTATCAACTAGTTATTGATCATTTGAAATCTTCACCTTACATAATTTTTTTTACAACCAATACTTTTCATTTTTATTTTGAAGTTCATTCAACATTCAAGGTTATCTAACAATATTGTTGTAGTGATTCAAAATAAGAAATTCTTGAAGGCGGATTGTGGTTACTATTCCCCAGGTGAATATTTTCTATTTGATAAGCCAAAATGTTGAATGAATTTTAGAATAAAAAGAAATGTGCATCATCCTTATCGAGTGCATGATCATAGTACATGAGCGCATTATCCATGTCGAAGACTTCATAGATAATTGTTTTTCTCTGATCATTTTGTGCTCTTAATTGATCACAAAATGGACAAAGAAAAAACAATTATCGATGAATTTATTTCTTCATGATATATATGAAACTTAAATAAATAAGTATCAGATAAAAATGATAAGGAAATTAACTAAACAATCAGATAAAATTATGAGAAAAGTAACTAAATAAGTAGTAGGAAGTCACATATTCATGCTTTTTGCATGCATTCTAACACCATGCATGTTTCCCATTCATTTCTAAACAAATATATTTCCTCTTTTAAATAAGAGGACTATTTACAGTCTTGGTAGTACTAGAAAAATATAAATAAACAAAGGAATAATAAATATTTTAAATGAAATTGTAATTATCATCATAAATACCTTCTTGAGGATGCTAGTTTGTTGATGGAATACAATATATTTCATAAATTTACAAACGTGATAACAACAATATTTGTTATGACTTTTTTCAGACATTGAAAAAACATTTAGAAAAATAATTAATTTATTTTGATATATGTTTTTATAGTGAAATCTTATTATATATACCCTAATAGTTATCCACTTGTAGAAGTCGATAGGCATCATGTTCTCATGGATTGTCATCATGCCATGATTTTTATGATATTTAAACACCACCCTATCATAATTTTTTTTATTAAGGCATAATATAAAATATATAACATGATGTTTATTTGTAAAATGTTTCATGTGGTGTATTAAATTTTTTTATAAATATCATCACGTGTGGTCGATTTGTTGGGTATACTTGCATTGAATCCAAAAAATAAATCTTTGGAATATCCAAATTGATTACAATAAGAAACCAATGCTACCTAAAGATAGGAACAATTAATGAAAGGAATTGAACAACATTTGATATGATTAAATTGTAGAGTTTGACCCCTATATCGTGGTTATTAAGAAGAGTCTTCCATCTATAAGTTTGTTTTCAAACTTTGCAGCCAATTTTTTCACTATTAATGAATATTCATCTTCTTCCAATGATATTTTTTGTGTAGAAGTGATGTGAGGACTAATGGGTCCAAATTTTTGTTCATAGGGGTTTCCCTTCAAATAGTACTGATATATATGCCTGCAAGAAATATAAATAGCATTTAACTATAATTAACATAGTAGATAAGCTATTGGACAAAAAATATGAAAACTGGTCGAACCGTGTAGCATCGTTAATTTCAAATGGGTGTGATGAGACTAGACATTTATATAACCCAACGAACACTACTTTGAAGGTATGCAGGACAGTGGAAGTATAGGGTTGAACCAATAGGGAAGAGAAGGTGCTACTACAAAATGTGATTTTAACAGTGCTGACATTTATCAAAGCTAGAAAAATTCACTAATAAAGTCAATCTTTATCAGTGTTAAACTAAGCGCTGATAAAAGAAGCCCTTTATCAGTGCTAAAAAGAACTGATAAAGAGAACCATTTATCAGCGCTTTTTTTAGCACTGATAAAAGGTAACCTTTATCAGCATGTTTTTGTCATTGATAAAAGTTTACATTTATCAACGCTTTTTTAGCACTGATAAATGTCCAGAATAAAATGAAAAATTAAACAAATTAAAATAAAATGAGTAAATTAAGAAAAATATGAAACATGTTATTAATTAAATAATTTTTGATAAAAATGAATAAATTTAATATACATATATAGATTATAAATATTAATAAATAGTATATATTAAATATAGATATATAAAATGAATAAGTATAATATATAAAATGTTAATTAAAAACATATTAATGTCTTATTCATTTTTAATGTTGTTTGATTTTTCAATTTAACCTATATAAAACTTCATATGTTGCATTTATTTCATGTTCAAATATATCTGTGTGTGTGTGTTAATGTATTTGTCTACACAAACGTACACACAAATATATTTATGCAATATATATAAACACATACACCTAATATTTATGTAATTTATTCAAATTTTAGTATATTTTAGAATTTCATTATAACATGATACATTTAATATATATTATGTTTTAATTGGTCAATTTTTTTTTCAATACTACAATTTCATTTTTAATGTTTATTATTTTTTATTTTTATTTTTGAATTTGACTATTTTCTATTATTTATTTATATATATATATTTTTATTTACTAAGTTTTATTATTTTCAATATGTATTTATCCACTTCAATATATATATATATCCATATTTTTTTAATAAATTATATTTATTTAATAAAACTTATCTGTTTTTTCAATATTTTTAAAGTGTACTCATTTTGAATTATTCAATTTCACTCATTTTTTAAATACATGTATTTAAGATTATATATCCATTAATAATATTAAAAATATATTTGTAAATAAATATTTATAAATAAATATATTTATAAATGTATATTTACTATTTTTATAAGTATTATAAATAAGTAATTATTATAAATGAATAATTTTTTTAAATTATTTATATAATTATAAATAAAAAATTATATATATTTAAATAATTATAAAAATAAAATAAATTTATTTAAATAATTATAATATTATAATAACGTTATTTAAATAATTATAATTATAAAACTTTTATCAGTTCTTTTTTAGCACTCATAAAGATCAATCTTTATCAGCGCTAAAAGAGAGCCGTTAAAATATATATTTATCAGTGCTAAAACATTAGTGTTGATAAAGCTAGAGATTTGTTAGTGCTGAAAAGATGCTGATAAATCCTCCTTTTATCAGTGCTTATAAATTTAGTGCTGATAAAATGGATCTTTATCAGCACTTTTCTAAAAGCGTTGTTAAAAGTGTCCCCGATCTATTTAAAAAAACCATGACCACGACTAAGTTGCTCGTGATTCTCAAGCTCTCACGGAACACCTTTAATGCCATCATGACTCCTATAACTTCCCTCAGATTAATCAAGGCTAGAATCCTATGTATCTCATTTTCTACTCTTCCTCTATCGTTGTTTGATGTTTTGGGTTCCACATTTTGTGTTTTTGCGTTGTTCTTAAACATGATGAACCCTGCATCTCTTCTCATCGCTACTGAAATACAAGGAGTGTGGTTTTATTTCTTCTTCTCCTTTCCTATTTATTTGAGTGTCTATCCCATTTTCCCCTAGAGACAAACATATTTGGTTTACTCTACTCTCGACATTAACAAGTAGACCTCTCATCCCCCTCAATTTTCTCTTCATTTGAATAATATAGGGTTCCAAAATCTAGGGATTTTATCAAATTTAATTCATCTTATATACTAGATTATAGATTCTAAAGGCTTAATTATGAGGGATTTTAAGGATTAGGGGATACCAAGTTGTGGCCCTCATTTTTTGGTGATGAATGTATAGGGACCAAGGTAAGTGTAAAAATCATTAAAATGTGTTTTGTAGATTTTTGTTATTCATGTAAATTGTTAAACCATGAAATGGATTATTTAGATCTATGATTTTGATGAATAATCTTTTATTGAATTCAAAAATATATTCAATTAATTAGTCACCTTCCAAAAATTATTTTAGTGATGCATGTTGTGAGAGTTTTGTTTTTTATTTAATTCAAGATTATTATCAAACTTTAACTATGGGTTACAATGAGTGATGGGGAATTTCTTTGGTGATAAAAGTATGTTCAAAAATTTTAAAATTGTTTTCCTAGATTGGATAGAGTTGAGAAATCATTGGGTAAATGGACTTAGAAATACACAACAACATATAAAGAGTGTATTTCCCAAAATTAAGCAAGTTATCCATGGTTGGATAGTGGATCAAGAAAACTATGAGATGCGATCTATTAATATATATACTAATCAAAATAGAGAGATAATTACTTTATAGGATAAAAAATAATTTGAAAATCCATCTAACATGGTGAATAACCGTAGAGAGAACAAAAATTGATTAAAATATACTTTTGATGGTTTGGATCTTTATGTCCTATAAGTCATGTAATTTGTTATCCATGCCCAAAATGCAAAAAATAGAGATGTGATCCCCATATTGTAATTAACCCTTTGGTTCATTCCATATCCAAACATCTCTTCTTCTTTGATAACTATTTATCACTAGGTTAAGGCACTAGCACTCCTTCGGTGATCGAGGGTCCTCAAGAATATTTCTATGATTAAAGGCTAGTGTAATATACTTAAAGGATAGAATAATTTTATTTGCTGCTTCAGTGTTGTAAATCAAGATATATTCCATTGAAGCTTAAATATGGATTCCACTGATACTATATTACAAGTATTCCATAGGTGTTTTTTCTTTGTTTCCATTCACATTTATACTTGAGATAAATCGACCCGTGTTTGGGTTTTTATACCTCTAATTATCATAGAATGATACCCTAAAACTCATAAGTGGTATTAGAGACTTGTTCTTTAAAGAAACAATGTATTAATCTATTATTTTTTCGAATAAATAAATGTCATATTGTATCTATGGTTCCTCTAAGATTTTATGGTAATATATCATAATAATAAATTTAGGATTTCATTGAATAGATTCATTTTATTTATAAGAGAAAAAAAATTCTAGATCAATACTGAGCATAAGCTAAAAAATTCACCCTTTAAAGGGGTGTATGTTATTGGAGGGATCTTATGGTGGATTAAAAAAATATCCAAAATTGAAAGGTGAGGAATCCTTGAGTAGACAAAAGTGATGTCCAATGTAGGTGGGGTGAGATTCATTTCTTTAAGACCATTAGAGTGGAGGTATTCCAATTCCTATTCAATTGAAGATACTTTTTTAGTGATTCCATTAGTGTAGGTTCCTAGGACACTTTAATCCTTAGACGCTTGATTGTATTCCATCTCTTGATTATGGATTTGACTCCCTCTTTCAAACTAGCCTTCCTCCTATTATCAAGAAATGGAAGGCAATCAAGAATCTGAGGATGAATTAAATAAAGTTAGTGAAGTTCAGTTGTACTGTAGTATCAAAGTATTATATCTCTATTCAAGACATCAACAATTTTCATACAAGATGGATGCAATTTTGAACTTTTATGCATGAATTATATTGCATTTTTGTTATTTAAGACAAATTAAATGTTTGAATACTCAAGAAAAAAATGTCTTTTAAACATGGAGATGTTTCCAATCCTGATCAAGAACATAATTTTGATGATTAAACTATAGAATTATTTGGGGATCAACAACATGTTGATGAAAAAAATAAAAAAAACAAGAACGATACAACATCACAGTTTTGAATAAAATTATCTAGGCAAGAAGTCAGGGTATAAAATTTGAGGTTGGTTGGAATCAATGTGACCAACCTATTGACCCCAAAAAATCAACATTCATTAGTTATCTTGGGGTCACAACGAGGATGAATGTGTTGGTTGATATTGACTCATGGTACCACATCCAACCTGTAATGAAGAAAGTCCTTTGGAAAGATATAACGGTAATGTTATAATATACTTTCTCTATTTCAATGAAAAATTATATAACGAAACATTGATTTAGTTTTCATTATTCATTATAGAATTCATTTATTTTATAATATTTCCATAATAAATTTGTCTTAATGGTCGCTAGAAAATCGCATAGAGGCTTCCAGACTCTTCTAACGAAATTACATCTTAGGGATGCTGAGGGGAAAATAAATCCTCACCCACCACTTAGTTATGCACACATTATAAAGAAAGAAACATGGACTGATTTCTGTAATTTTCATAATGAGAAATCATTTTAGGAGCATTGCAGTTGATAATATATTATTTTACATTATTTATTTTATCCAACTTGATTCAAAATTATTAATTTATGAAACAACAAAAGAGTGCTGAAAATAAAAAACGTGCATCAAAACAAACATACCCCTATTGCAAAAGAAGGATGTGGTATGCTTCATTAGAGAAGAAATTGGTATGTATTTTAAATCAAAAATAAAAGTTTAATTATGTTATATGAAACAACATATGTTCCTTTGTTTATATGAAGATTTATGAATCAAAATCTGAATCCAATTTCATCCTACATCATGTACTATGGAAGGAGGCTCGTATAAATAAGGACGATATATTAGTTGATGAAAATAAAAAAGCAGTATGGGAAGCATGTGTAAGTATGACATAATTTTAATTAGTTATGATTTATAACAATATTACAAAAAAAATATATTCATTTTTTTATGGTTTAGACACAAGAATTAGCAACAAGCGTACCAGAAGAAAAGCAAATTTCAGTAGCTTTGAAGCGGCCTGAATAATATGGTCACTTTAGAGGATTAGGTGTTGAAGTATCTCCTTGAACATATTTCAAGAAGATAAATCCACATAAAGATATATATAATATGGTGAGATGACTGCTGACACAAATAAACTCAATGCGAGATATTATTTTTTGGTCTAGTTTGGTAGACCAATGTATAAGAAAGGATCAAAGTGAACCAACAGTGGAGCAAAGATCCACACATGAACAAAATGATCCCACTAGATTTGAGGCTATTCATCCCCCCCCCCCCAATTGCATACCCTACCCAAGGTAATCAACTTTTTCATTACTATTTCTCCAAAATGTGAATCAAACAACTTTTGATAACTTTATATTACTAAAATTCTCATAGGGTACAGTTGTATGTGATTTTTATCTATCAACACCCATGTATTGCCGTGTTGTGATGGGTAAAATGTATAATATCCCAAGTGACCAACTACACAATCAACCCCTCCCAAACAATCACATGAGAGTGGGGATTGAGGTAGCTTATGAGCTGACTACTGAGTTTCCTATTCCACTCGATGGTTTAGATATTACAACAGTTGAAGCTGCTATTGGATATTTAATAGCATGGTCATATAATCTTATAAAGATAAATGATGTGTATCTTTATAAAAAAACTCATAATAAAAACATGTAACATTTGGTGATAAAAGGTCTGGAGTGAGGTATGATATTATAGATGAATAAAGTGGTGAAGAAACGAAAGGTCGAATCGAGAAAATCCAGTGAATCAACCAAGAAAACAAAATGACCTTCCGAGAGTACCTTCTCCCTGCCAGTTCCAGAGCAATATTTATTATCATTAAAAATTCATACAGAGACCACATTTAAATATAAAACTATGTCTTACATTGAATATGAAGAAAACATATATGGAGAATCCTTCATAGACATAATTGGTCATGAGACTCTAACTGAGATTCTCAAGCCAGAATGGCTGGGCATTTCAGTTGTGAATACATACATAAGGTACATTTTCATATTACATCTGTTCAAGTAGTGAACTAAATATGTTTATTAAAGTTAATAACTATTAATATTTTGTACAGGAATTTATATTACAACTATATAAATGGAAGATCACGTAAAGAATGATTGGATTCATTAATCCCTATATCATTTGTATGAAAAAACTTACTTTGGATAAGGAAGAAATTGATATGAAAAAAGAATATTTACTCAAAGTGTTTAATAAAAAATCATCAAAAGAAAAACTATTTTAATTCCTACAATGAAAAGGTAAAACTCTATGATCTAATCACATAAAATATATTTTTAATTTTTTCATTACTTAATTGTTTTTTTAGGAAACACTGGATGTTGATAGCAGTCAAAATAAACACCCCAAATATTTTTTTGGATTCAATGAATGGATTTCCAACCAACTGACCACACATGATGTGTATTGTGAATATTTAATACACTAAAATCAATATTTTATAGATAAACATAAAATTATATGTTATGTCTATGTTTTAATGAGAATTTTGTTATGATAGGGCAGTTACTCAATAATAGCTAGATCATGGCATGAAGTTGGTGTCTGAAAAGATAAAGCCTGTGGATTACTAAAACTAGAAACAAATTAAGGTATATATAGAAATATTTAACTATCAAAATATTTCAAAGAAATTTACTTATTTTGGTCAATGTTTCTATAGTGTTTGAAACAAGACAATGATATTGATTATAGATATTATGTTTGAAAATTTACAAGAGAAATCATAAAGAATGAAAAGACCAGCTTCCCCCAACTAGTAATATTTGATGGTAATTAAAATTTCATTAAATATATTTTATAATCATTTGTTTGTCTATATTTTTTCTTAGTACTATCGATATTTCTGACAACAGAGTTATTCAAAAGAATAAATCAATGTGTTTAGAGATGAGTGGGCAACACAATTTTCGTCAGAATGTATGCCGACAAAAAATTTAGGTGATTAACTGCTATGTTTGTGAGATACTATGAGTTATGACCATCGAAATATATTTGGGGTGTGAATTATTAGTGTCAGAATGCTTATATATTATTTTTGATCTCTTTCTCAAGGAGAAGAATAATGGAGGAAATCAATTTGTTCAGAAGCGTTGACCTGCAAATAATAAAATTGTTAGGAAATCATAGAGGTGGAGGCAAAGGCAAAGTAAAAGTCAAAGTTAGAGTCAGAGTCAGAGAATGATATAAAGGAGGTGGCAGAGGCAAAGACTAAGGTGGAGACCGAGGTAGAGGAGGATATGAAGTGTTGGCTTGAAAACAATAAAATTTTTGGGAAATGAATTAGAATAAATATCATACCATAATTTTGTTTTATAACAATTATTTAAAATTGCACACAACACTTTTCACTTAAGATAAGAGTCATTGTGCGTGTTTCCTATTTAAAATGACATTTTAGTAAAAAAACACATGTGGAATGATCAAAACCAAGTAAATGAATTCATATTATTTTGGTACTTTAGGAAAAAGATCCATACCTCATTTGTGATGTGTATGGATCTACCTCAGCTCAATTCGACACATGGTGTGACCAGTATGACTCCAAGTGTCCGTTATCAGTTTAAAATTGTTATTTTAATACAAAAAGTTTCACTCATCGAAAACCGAGCAAACACGCTTGGATTGTCTTGATAATTTGGGAAAAAGATTCATAATTCATTTGTGACATGTATGAATCAGTCTCATGTAAAACCCACACATGATGGCACATATATGTCTCAAAGTGCATGTTTCCAGTTTAAAACATCAATTTAGTAAAAAACACATGTTGCGTACTCAAAACTGAGCAAACATATTTGGATTGTTTTGGTACTTTATGAAAATGATCCATACATCATTTTTGATATGTAGGGATCATCCACACCTCAATCAGACACATGGTGCAACCAGTATGACAACAAGTGTGTCATTAGTTTAAAATTGACATTTTAATGCAAAAAAGTGCCACTCACTAAAAAGTGAGGAAACACACTCATATTGTCTTGATAATTTTGGAAAATGATTCATAATTCATTTTTGATGTGTATAAATCAATCTTATGTCAAACCCACACACGATGCCACCTGTATGTCTCAAAGTGCGTGTTTCTAGTTTAAAATGACATTTTAGTAAAGAAAACATTTTGCATACTCAAAATTAAGGAAATTAATTATGATTGTTTTTATACTTTAGTAAAATGATATACAAGTCATTTGGGAAGTGTATCATTCATTCACACCTCAATCCTATGCACGGTGTGATCGGTATGACTCCAAGTGCGTCTTTTTATTCAAAAGTGACATTAATTTTAGTGAAAAAAACAAATCAAATACTCAAAACTGAAAAAACGCATTCATATTATTTTGATACTTTATAAAAATCATCCATATGTCACTTGTGATGTGTAGGGATTAGCCGCACCTCAATCTGACATACAGTGTGACCGGTATGACTCCAAGTTCATTTTTTATTAAAAACTGATATTAATTTTAATAAAAAACAACTGACATACTCAAAACCGATCAAACACATTATGACTATTTTGGTACTATAGGAAAATGACCCATAAGTAATTTGTGACGTGTAGGGATCAGTCACACCTCAATTCGACTCACAGTGTGACTGGTATGACTCGAAGTTCACCTTTTTATTCAAAATTTACATTAAATTTAGTAAAAACAACTTAAATACTCTAAAATAGTGTTTTTATTTTTCTTTTATTTGTGTTATAATTTTTTTTCTTTAAAATCAGTATTTTTATCTTATTTTGGTAATTTTTGTTGTTTTTTCTGCTGATTCAGTGTATTGTTGCAATACACTACACCTGTTTCTAATGATGCAGTGTGCTGTAACATCACACTATAGTTTTCACATTTATCAGCGCTAATAAATGCACTGATAAAATCATGATTTATCAGTGCTTTTAGAGTCACTTATAAATTTACCCATTATAAATGCTTTCAAAAGAGCTCATAAAGGACTCCTTTATCGACGCTGATAAAGTCTATCTTTATCAGCGCTTTCAAAATTTCTGATAAATGGGGTATTTTATTAGCGCTGATAAAAGCATGATTTATCAGTGTTGTTTTACACTGATAAATCTACCCTTTATCATCATCTTTTTAGCACTGATAAAATCTATGGACTTTTAGCCACGCTAAGGTAGTCAATGCTTTTCTATCACTGATAAAGACCAATTCTAGCATTGTTAAAGGTGTGTTTTGTAGTAGTGAGGCAATGACTTGTGACCTCGAAATTGGAACCTAGAAGTGGATACCTCATGTGATTCTATAAAGTTAGGTTTTAAGTTAAGTAGATTAGACTAAATTTTAGTTGATAGAAGATGGGTTCCCGATCAATTTCAAGGACCTACACAAAGGATATCCATAAATCTAACAAGGGAAGGTCTATTGGATTATACCGTGTAGTTTTTTTAGAATCACTAATTTATCCTTGGTCTATAAATTTGGATCTACCCTGATTAGAAACTATTCTTTGATCCATATGTGGTTTTTAGTCTAGATGCATTAGGTGAAACTACAAAGGTAGAAAAAAAATCAAACTATTGGACTTAGTTTGGTACATTCCAATTAGGTTGGGGTCCTTCCCTTACAATATCCTAGTTTGGATCATGCATGGGAATGAAATCCTATTTTATTATCAACCTAAATCCTTATCCAATAAATTACCCTAGTTTGGATTTAGAAATTAATTAAAGAACTGTTACCCCTACTCTCGATCTCTAGACCTAAGAGGATTAGCCCCACATGGAAAAAATATTAAAGATGAAAATAATAAATGTAATTGAAGCTGACATGGATTCAACATAATAATAAAATAACTCAATTGAAACAATAGTTGAATGAATGTAAGCAGGAAACAAACCCCAACCGTAGAAGAAATAATGACTGTATCATGATAGTTAAAAAATAAAGGAATCATCCCACATTGAAACAAAAAAGGGAATCAAAGCTTATTCAAACAGAACCACTATAGAAAACCTATAATGAAAACAAAATAAAAACAAAAGAAAAATAATGTAAAAATAGAGAAAAGGGTGAAGCTCTAGAAATCATCTGGTGCTTGGAATATAAATAAGCCAAAACACCTTATGGCGTAAACAATTTTTACATCATAAGTATTATTTAATTTCTCTCTTCTTGGAACTTTTACATTTCAAGGCATTATTTTACACTATAAGTGATAACTTTGTAGTCTCCAAAATTCCATATCTCCACTTTTTATAGCTTGAATGGAAATTGCGGAGTCTTCAAGCCCCGAGGGTTTTACAATGTAAGCCCTGTATTTACATCGTAAGTTCTTATTAAACAATTTATTTTCCTTAAGAAAAAAGTTCCCCAATAAGGATTCCAAAGGAATTTTTTTTTGATAGGAAACACAAATTAAAACCAAGAAACTAAAACAAAGTGTAAAAAGAAATTATTAATCCTCCAAAACCACCCCTATAGAGAAAATCAGTCATGCCTCATAATCGAGTTCTTTATTTAAACCCCTTTTCCCATTAATTTCCATTTTCAACCATTTCTTAGATAACTGTACCCATGTTTCAATTTTCCTCATCATGAATTTCCTCTCATCACTCAAGGTAAAATAAAAATGGATTTAAGCTCATCCCTTAAGTACATGTTCCTAAACATAGAATTTCATTGGTTCTTAACATCTCCACTCTGTAAAGACAAATAACACAATTAATCCTAAGGGATTTAACATTAAGGTTCAAATTACTCTAAGGATGAAGGTAAGCGGGTAGATGATAAAAAAAATCAAGCTGAAAAATGAGGGGAAACTCTAGAGTATAATGGCTTCACCTGGGAAGCCATATTGGCAGTATCCATGTTTCAATTTGCTTATACAATCTGCACTCTTATTAGATTTATGGATTCACCTAGGAAGCCATATCGGCATGCCATTAAGCATCTTTTAAGATACCTCTCTTATAGTTTAAATATTTCTTAATGTTATAGTAGAAACATGGATACTGCTGAAATTATTTCTGGGTATGTGAATGCTGATTGTGCTGGAAATATTGACACCCATAAGTTTTTAACTGGTTATGTATTTACTACTTGCGGTGGAGCCATTTCATGGAAATACAATATGCAATATGTGGATTCTCTTTCAACCTCAGAATCTGAATACATTGCCTTGACTAAGGCAGTCAAAGAAGCCTTATGGATTAAATTCCTATCCTTTTAACTCAGTATTTTTAATTCTGCAATTTGTATTTACTCAGATAGCCATTCTGCACTTCATATGTCCAATAACTTAGTATTTCATGGTAAATCCAAACATATTGATATTAGATTTCATTTTATTAGAGACATTATAGAACCAGGAACCATGTGTAGCAATAAGATACACACTAAAATAAACCCAACTGATAGTTTTACTAAAGGCATATTTTGAATTCTATTTAGATAGGGTAAACTTGGTTCCTATTCTATAACCATAGGTGCAAAAACATTTCCAATTTTCAAATGAAAATGGTGAATATTTGTGAAACATGGTATTTATATACTGATAAGTGAGGTGGACCCAATACCCAAGATACCTCTCTAAGGGTGTCCTTGAGGTTATTTTATAATGAATAATAAATACCACATGTGACAACAAGTCTGATGTGGGATGCAGACTCCAAGACCCCCCCTCAAGCAAGGTCACATAATTAAAGAAAAAAAACCAAAGAAAAACAAATCAAAGACACTTTCAGCACTCCCCCTCAAGCTATACAGACGCATCTTGATGACAAAACAAGAAAAAATAGAACAAAATATAATCGTCATGACTGTTTCTCCCCCTCAAGAAGTTGATAGATTATGCCGCTAAAAAAGATTTTCAAACAAAAAACAATGTCCTCCATTCAGAACCAATAGGAATAGCTGGAATGATGATGCAACAACACGCAAGGCTGGTCAACAGAGTGTCGGGAAAGCCGTATAGGCAGGGCTGGACGACGGAACACCAGGAGAGCCATACTGGTCGGGTTGGTCGATGGAGTGCCAGGATAGCCGCGCGGGCAGGGCCGATCGACGAGGTGTTAGGAAAGACACATGGGTGGGGTCAGATGATAGTGTGTCGAGAGAGCCGTAGAGGACCCGGTGGGCTAACGACAGGGCGCAGTGGAGGAGCCTTGCGGTCAGGGTCGGTGAGAATAGATGGAACCAGATGCAGAGGCACGACTTGGCTGGAAGAGGGTTAGTCGACAGGGTCTGATGGGACTGGTTGGGGAGGAGATTCGGCGTGAGGAGGTGGCGCACAGGGAGGGCCGACAAGTAGGGGAGGAAGCACTCCATATCTGGACAGCGCAGTGCGGAGGGGAGTCAGTCGTTGGAGGAAGGGTCGTCAGAAGGGAGGATGACGGGGAGGCAGGCCTCTGGATCTGGACGGCGTAGTGAGTAGAGGGGATTCGGTCACCGGAGGAAGGGTTGCTGGGAGGGTGAATGGCGGGGAGGCATCCCTTTAGATCTGGATGGCGTGGTGAGCATAGGGGAGTCGCGCATGAGGTTTTGAACAGGAGAGAAACTGTGGAGGTGTCACACCACGAATTTTAATTTTAATTTTATTTTACTATTTATTGGCTTTAGATTCTCTCGTTGAGGCTTGGTTTGAACGTGGGTCTAATTTTTTTGACATTTAATAATTTTAATGGGTTTTGGACCCATGTGCGGTCACCATGTGGTGGGAGGTAGCCACGCGGTCAGCCCAGGTGCCCACGAAAACGTCTAACATTTAGAATAAATTCATATTTATGTAGAGGAAGTGAGTTGAATGTTTAAATTTTTATAATAATAATGTTATTATGTAATTAATAATAATATTATTAATGAGGTGTTATTATTTTTATTATTTTTATTTTTATTATTTATATTATTATTATTTTTGTGGTTAATTTTATTATAATCATTTTTTGTGTTATTATGATTATGATTATGATTATGATTATTATTATTATTATTATTATTTTTATTGTTATTATTATTATCTTTGGTTTTAATATTATTATTATTACAAGATAAAATGAAAAAAAGGGAAACCCTATTCTACCCGGCGGTCACCCACCTCCCCCTTGTTTTGTTCCCTTGTTCGCGCACCAGGACCTTGCCTCCGATCCTCCTTCCTGCATCGCCACTCTGGCACCTCGCCCTCACACTCCCCTCACCCTCACTCCACCTCTATCCCCCTTTATCCCCATTTCCCTTCACCCCTGGCTCCTGGTTTCCCCCCTGCAGGACCGTGCCTCCAGCCTTCTACCTCCTCTACCCCTTTAGGTCCCAGCCACCCTCACTTCACTCCAGACCTCCTTGAACCCAGCATCCGCCTCGCCCTCCAGGTCCCCACCTCCATCTTCTTCACGCTCGCCCCCAGCTGCCTCCGGCTTCCCCCGTGCTACTTCCCTCTGATGCCCTCACATCCCCACACCCAGCCTCCTCCTTACACTAGCTCGATGCACCAGCCTCACGCCACCATCATCCCCCGTACAACCTCATGCTCACCCCCTTCACCCTCCAATTCTGGCCTTGCCCTGGCTCCCAGTCACCGAACTCACCTCACACCCCAGCACACCATGTCACCCCTACCTCGCCTCCACCTAGCGTTGGCCAGCCACGCTCCCCATGGCCTCCTACTGCTCCATCCTCCGACATCCAACCTTCTGCACCTCTGGCTAGGCCATGCTCCAACAACCTACTGCCCTAAACCCCCCTACTCCCTATTTTCCAGTGGCCCAAACCCCCCCTACGCACGCTGTTTCTAGTGATCTTCCGATACGAACTCGAACCTCCTTCGCAACGCCTCCTCCTCCCCTCCGGCATGCGGAATCCTCACTTTCGGTGTGTTCTTCTTATGGTTTTGCATTATTCCTTCAAATTTTGCAAACTCTTTTGTTCAGTTTAAGTTCTATTCATTTTTCTCTTTGTTTTAGGTGTGCGCTCGGTCCACAGGGCGTTGCTCCTCATTCCATTCTATCATGTCTGCTCCTGCTTTGAGGTAGGCAAATATGCATTTTCCTTTATTATTAAGTCCAATTAGTACTTGAATTTTTTAAATAAATTTTTTAATTAATTCACACCTTCCTAATATACTTAGTTTACCATCTATATTGTTTACAAGTGAGTTGGTTTTGTTAAAAAAATAGTTTTGAAGTGTTTTCTCAAGTTATGTTCATGTGTTCCTATGAAAAATATGTCCACTGGTTTCCATAGGTTGTTTTGATAATAATTTAAGCATGATATGCACCTTCAAGATACTCCTTAATAGGTTGTGATCATGTTTCTGATTTGAATGAATTGTTTATAAATTATTTGGTCTGTTTATCAAATTTTTTATAAATTGTCTCGTATGTTCATAAAATTTTTAATAAACTGTTTGATTCGTTATAAAATTGTTTATAAATAATTTGGTCTATTTATTAAATAGTTTATAATTTTTTTGTCTTGTTCATGTAATTGTTGATAATTTTTTTGGTTTTTTATAAAGTTTCCATCACTTTAGAGTTTTTGAAAGACATAGTGAATATGATTTGGTGTGATTTTAGAAAGGAAAACTATTTTCTTAACAAATGTGAGGTATTTGGGTGTTTTATTGGTTATATCTGGTTAAGGGTCCATTTGAAATGTTTTCTAATGTTTATTGTTTTTCCTAAATGTATTTTAATTTTCAAATAAAGTTGGTCCCCTTGAGTGGTTTCTAAGAAGAGTTTTAAATGAGGTCTTATAAAGTGTTGCTTTAAGTGTTTTGGTAAACATGGTTTTTAATGGGTTCTTTAAGGTTTGACCATTTGGTTTAAAACATATTTTGGTGTTTAACATTGTTTTGAAAATGGTTCGTAAATGTTTATTGTTTTGGCATGTTTTGGTAAATGCGTGTTTTGGTAAATTCATGTTTCTATGAAAAAATATTGACATGTTTTGGTCCATTTGACCATGTTTGTGAGAAGTGACATTTATTATTGTTTTGGAAACATTTCTAAATGTTTTGGTAATGGTTGAATGAGGTAAATCTAAAGGCCCGTTTGGAATCTTTGAGATGGTATGTTGGAAAATCCGTCTTTGGTTAGATCTCATGCCTTGTCGATTGGTCATGAGACAAGAGGGTCCTCGGTATGGGACTCCTTTTGAGAATATTTATTCTAAGGCATGAGAATAATCTTGAGGTGGTCTGGGTGGTGCCGGATTATGTCGCGTGCTTGTTCATATATGTATGGCTTGTTGTTTGAATGTGTGACACACCTCTTTGTGAACATAGCACAGAAACTTAGCATAGCAAGGGGGTTTACTGAGAACGATTGCTGCACTAGTTTAGACTACGTACTGGCTAGTGGCCCTTAGTATGGACTTTGCTCTGCTAGGGGATTAGGCCCCTTGGTTAGGCCAGGTAGGGAAACACCGAGCATTTGGGTGTTATGACATCATCGAGAGTAGGCATGCCTTCAAGATGAGTCACATGTATAGTACGTTTTGGTCTTCCTCCGAGTTCCTAGGTTTTTCATGATCCTTTGATACAAGAATTGTTAGTACCATTTCCCTTGCTGTGTGTGTGGAATCATACCATTGAACTTGGTTTTGGGGTTTTCTTGGAATTTTTTTTTATATATGACCAGTTTTAAAAAGGATTTCAAAGTAAGTGTTTTGGAAAAGTTTGTGTGTTCCCCTCTTTATTTCTTTTCCTTGTTTTTGAATTATAAGGGCAATGAAATTGTGATTGTTAGTTTTTAAAATGCATTGTATATGAGAAACCCTTATTTTTTTATAATTTTAGTTCAAACTATTATTATTGGTCTCTTTTGGAATTAGAAAATGCATGGATTCTGTGGTTCACTTCTGGAATCCCTATAGAGAGTTTTTATGCTCATGCCTATTTTATCATTTCAGTTGCAGGTCCTCTTTACTCAGGTTCTCTTGGCTGGATTGCTCATTATTTGAGAAAGGTCGTCCTTTTTTTGGGTGGTGACCTGGAAGGTCGCGTGGAGGTATGTGCGGTTTTACTTTATTTCTGCTGCGAGTTTTATTTTATCATCATTTTTTATTTATTTGTTTACCTCTTTTTTATGGGAAAAATTGTTCCCTCATGTTATTTTTGATGCTCGACACTAGTTTATAGCCCGTGGGGATCAGGAATGCCCCTTGGGACATGCTGCAGATCAGCTCGGGAGACCGGTTCAGGGTCGACCTGGGTTTGTTCGTGACAAAATGGTATCAGAGGAGGCCCTTGTTATTTGGGGTGTCCATTAGATTGATATTAGGACTATTGGGACTCGAGAGGTAGGTACGAGAAGGACGTCATGAACCCTCACCCATTCCGAACCTCGAGTCAACATGGGTAGTCTGGGAATTGATTCCTTGTCTCGTTCTGGTTTGTTTTAGATTAAGGGATGATATCAGAGGCAAGATTATGTTACATCATGATTTCACATGGAGTAGTGACCCATGTGGAGTCCAAGTACATGGTTTAATTTCCTCCTAGTTTTTGACGCTTACTTGGGGCATGTCCCACTACCATGTCGCCAGGTTAATCATTACTACTAGTCCCTCACTCTAGTAAGTGATGCAAGTTGAGTGTCATCTTGGTTTTGGTTGGTGTTAGTGCACTTCTGAAAATGAAAAAGGATTTTTGAAATGATAATTATTTCTTTTAAATGACTTTAAATTCGTGAAATGGGTTCTAAAACTGAAATCTTTTGGTCTAAAAATTTGGTGTTTTCTTGGAATTGGTAGAGAAATGGTTTGGGAGAAACCTCAGGTACTCTTTATGAATGTTTGCACATGTGAGGGAATGCATGGAAAGTGCGTTTTGGTGCGTATGAATAAAAGTAGATGAAGACATGTGCAATGGTTCATGAGGTTACTGGGGTGTGTACTTGGAATTAAAATCTTGACCTTGTCTTTCTAAAGTGATTTTAAAAGGGGGAAATTATTTTTGAAATTGAACTTGGTTTGAAAATAGGGTTTGGTATTTGGAAAGTGTCCTTGAAAGAAAGCAGTTTTGAAATCTAAAATAGAAAAGAAATTTTGGGTTGTGTTTGTATTAGTTTGGTTTTTGAGTCAATAAATTTTGGCTCAGGATGTTACTTTTAATTATACTTTGATTTGATATCGGCTTTGGCTTGGTGTTTTATATGTGTTCATAAAATGCCAGCTAGAAAGGTCTCCAAGGTTTTTAATTTCTCATGCCCATTTTTTGGTCCTTCTCAGACATTGTATGTCCTTAATGGTGATCGGGTTTCGTTAATGGAAATTGTGTGGTTTGAAGAGGTCGAGTGCATTTTTGGGATGTTGGGAACTCCCGAGTCTGTTAGAGTTCGAGGTGTCTTGGGATTGTTTGAGGGTTCATCTTTGGAAAAATGGGAGTTGTTCGCCCCACCATCACTACAAGTTGGGATGACGTGGTATGTTTTTAAATCCGTCTTTGTCTGGTGATTCATACCTGAAGAGGTGAAGACAAAGAAAATGGAAGATCTCATGCGTATTCAACAATTCCAACGGATGGTGAAGAAATATGTTGACCATTTCAAGGAGCTTGTGTCCTTTTCTCCGGAGGTAGCATCACAGGATTTGATGAATACTTCTCTCTTCATCGGGGGTCTTTTTCTAGAGATCAAGGAGCACGTACTCCCTTCTAAGGACCATAGTTTCGAGAATCTGGTGGATAAGGTGTTCCTAGCTAAGGTGGTCTCTGAAGCACAAATGGTTGGAAATACAGTGTATCCAGTTACTCGTGAAGGTTCCTCGTTTGGTGAGCAGGGTGTGCTAGAGGGACCCATTCCTAAAGGGCCCTCTATAATGGTTCTGGCTTTTGGTTCATTGGACTGTTCAGTGGTGTGCCACCAGTGTGTCTGGTTTGGGCACGTGAAGCCTTCATGTCGCATCCCTCCGAAGACGTGTCATCGTTGTGGCTGTTTGGGTCACTTGGAGAAGTTTTACAAGAAGCGTCTCCTGAAGAAAACGTTTTGACTGGAGAATTTCTGTGCCTGACTATGAGGAAAGATATTCTTCAGCCATCAAAACCCCAGCCATAGGTCTTGGGGTGAAGCTCGCGCACAGTCAGGAGTTTCTGGGGGTGTGAAGCCTCTGTTTGGGTTTTGTGTTCCGTGTTGGCAGTGGAACATTTAAAGTCTTTTTGTTCTCATTTTTCCACTGTTAAAGTTTTGACATCGTTATAAGTTCATTGTTTCATCATGGAGTTATTATAGAAATATTATATTGTAATCCAAATAGTTTTGTTTGTCTGATCATATTTTTCTGAATCATGTGTTTTTCTTAAAAGTGTATTTAGCCCTTTCCTGGATTGATCTTGGTTTAGCTGTGTTCGTTTGGAGATGTAAGTGCCTATGGAAGATTCTATGTTTGTGGTTATACTCGGGTTCACTACTTGGGGTAAGTTCCACTCGGAGGTTTTCCCCTAGTGTTGAGAGTTTTTGGTATGGTTCGAGAGTTCCGTGTTTTAGTGAAGGTGTTGTTCGTTTGTGATGTAGAACTTAGTTTGGATCGGTTGGGAGTTCCTGCATCGCCCCCCCCTCCCAGGATGATATGTTTGGGTGTTAAATTTTTTCACTAGTTGAGTTATTGTGGTGGAGAGAACCCTATCATGTTCTCCCATTCTCTTGTGTTGTGATTTATTTCGGTTTCAATCGGGCATGAATTCATGTTTTGTCTATTGTTTGTCTGGGTGACTTTCTGGGGGCAGAAAGTGTCTGTGGTGGGGAGAATTGTCACACCCTTACTTTTAAGTTTATTTTTATTTTACTATTTCTTGGATTTGGGTTCTCTCATCGAGGATCGATTTGAATGTGGGTCAATTTTTTTTGACATTTAATAATTTTAGTGGGTTTCATACTCATGCGCAGTCACCACACGGTGGGCGGTAGCCGCGCGGTCAGCCTGGGTGCTCGTGCAAACGTTTAATGTTTAGAATAAATAAAAAATTATGTAGAGGAAGTGAGTTGAATGTTTTAATTTTGTATAATAATAATGCTATTATGTAATTAATAATAATATTATTAATGAGGTTATTATTGTTATTATTTCTAAATTTATTATTTATATTATTATTATTATTATTTTATTTTTATGATAATCATTTTTGGTGTTATTATTATCATGATTGTTATTATTATTATTATTATTGGTTTTAATAATAATATTATTAAAAGATAAAATGAAAAAAAGGAAACCCTATTCTACCCAGCGGCCCCCCCTTCCCCCTTGTTTTTTTTCTCCTTTTCGCGCACCAGGACCCCGCCTTCGGTCCTCCTTCTTGAATCATTGCTCCGGTACCCCTCCCTCATGCTCCCCTTTCCCCCGCTGTACCTATCGCCCCTTTTGGACCTATTGCCCTTCTCCCCTCACTCCTGGTCTCCCCCCTGGAAGACCTCACCTCCGACCTTCCGCCTCTCATTCCCCATCAGGTCCCATCTGCCCTCACTTCACTCGGGCCCTCCTCGCGCCCAACATCCGCCTCACCCTCCAGGTACCTGCCTCCGGCTTCTTCACGCTCACCCCCAGCCTCCTCCGGCTTCTCCTCTGCTACTACACTCCGCTACCCTCACTTCCCCACACCTGACCTCCTCCTTGCGACGACTCATCGCACTAGACTCACATAGCCATCATCCCCCATCCAGCCTCGTGCTCACCCCCTTTGCCCTCCGATTCTAGCCTCACCATGGCTTCCAGTCTCCAACCTCACCTCGCACCCTAGCACACCAAGACTCCCCTACCTCGCCTCCACCCTGCACCATCCAGCCACACTCCCCACATCCTCCTGCCGCTCCATCCTTCAGCCTCCGACCTTCCGCACCTCCGGCCATGCCTCACTCTGGTAACCCGCTGCCCCAAACCCCTCTGCATGCCCTATTTTCCAACAGCCTGAACCCCCCTTCACACGTTGTTTCTGGCAGTCTTCCAGTGCGAACTCGAACCTCCTTCGCAGCGCCTCTGCCTCCCCTCTAGCACGCAAACTCCTCCCTTCTAGTGTGTTCTTCCTCTGGTTTTGCGTTCTTCCTTCAAATTTAGCAAACTCCTGTGTTATATTTAAGTTCCATGCATTTTATCTCTATTTTAGGTGTGTGCTCGGTCCGTAGGGCGTTGCTCCTCATTCCATTGAGGTTTCTCCGTGTCTGCTCTTGCTTTGAGGTAGGCGAATCCTCATATTCATTTACAATTAAGTCCAATTAATACATGAGTGTTTTAATTAAATTTTTGACTTAATTAAAACCTTCCAAATATACTTAGTTTACCCTATATAGTGTTTACAAGTCAGTTGGTTTTGTTAAAAAAACAGTTTTGATGTTTTTTCTCTAGTTATGTTCATGTGTGCTTATGAAAAATATGTTCACAGGTTGCTAAAGGTTGTTTTGATAATGTTTTAAGCATGATACGCACCTTCGAAATACTTTTTAATATGTTGTGATCATGTTTACGATTTGAATGAATTGTTTATAAATTATTTGGTATGTTTATCAAATTTTTTATAAATTTTCTCATATGTTTATAATTTTTTTAATGAATTGGTTGATTCATTATAATTTTTTTATAAATCATTTGGTCTATTTATTAAATCGTTTATAAATAGTTTTTCTTTTTCGTGTAATTGTTGATAAATTTTTTGGTTTGTTTTTAAAGTTTCCATCACTTTAGAGTTTTTGAAAGACATAGTGAATATGATTTTGTGTGAGTTTTGAAAGGAAAACCATTCGCTTGACAAATGTGAGGTATTTGGGTGTGTTCTTGGTTATATCTGGTTAAGGGTTCATTTGACATGTTTTCTAAAGTTTCTTGTTTTTTCTAAATGGGTTTTAATTTTCAAATTAAGTTGTTCCCCTTGAGTGGTTTCTAAGGAGAGTTTTAAATGAGGTCTTATAAAGTGTTGCTTTAAGTGTTTTGGAAAACATGGTTTTTAATAGGTTATTTAAGGTTTGAACATTTAGTTTAAAACATGTTTTTATGTTTAACGTTGTTTTGAAAATGTTTTTTAAATGTTTATTATTTCGGAATGTTTTGGTAAATGCATGTTTTGGTAAATGCATGTTTTCGTGAAAGAATATTGACATGTTTTGGTCCGTTTGACCATGTTTGTGAGAAGTGACGTTTATTTTTGTTTTGGAAACATTTATAAATATTTTGGTAATGGTTGAATGAGGAAAAACTAAAGGCCCGTTTGGAATATTTGAAACGGTATGTTGGAAAACCCCACTTTGGTTAGATCTCATGCCTCATCGATTGATCATGAGACAAGAGGGTCCTTGGTATAGGCCTCTTTTTGAGAATATTTATTCTAAGGCATGAGACTAATCTTGAGGTGGTCGGGGTGGTGCCGGATTGTGTCACGTTCTTGGCTATATATGTATGGCTTGTTGTTTGAATGTGTGGCACACCTCTTTGTGAACATAGCACAAAAACTTAGCATAGGAAAGGGGTTTAAGGAGAACGATTACTGCACTAGTTTAGACCACGCACTAGATAGTGACCCTTAGTATGAACTTTTATCTACTAGGGGATTGGGCCCCTCAGTTAGGCTAGGTAGGGAAACATCGAGTGTTTGGGAATTATGACGTCATTGAGAGTAGGCATGCCTTCAGGATGAGTCACATATATAGTACGTTCTGATCTTCCTCCGAGTTCCTAGGTTTTCCATGATCCTTTGATACGAGCATTGTTAGTACCATTTCCCTTTTTTTGTGTGTGTAATCATACCATTGAACTTAGTTTTGGTGTTTTCTTGTAAATTTTCTGTATGTATGATCGGTTTTCAAAAGGATTTCAAAGTAGCTGTTTTGGAAAAGTTTGTGTGTTCCCCTCTTTATTTCTTTTCCTTATTTTTGAATTTTAAGGGCAATGAAATTGTGATTGTTAGTTTTTAAAATGCATTGTATATGAGAAACCCTTATTTTTTTATTATTGTAGTTCAAACTAGTATTATTGGTCTATTTTGGAATTGGAAAATGCATGGATTCCGTGGTTCACTTCTGGAATCCCTACAGAGCATTTTTATGCTCATGCCTATTTTATCATTTCAGTTGCAGGTCCCCTTTGCTCAGGTTCTCTTGGCCGGATTTCTCATTATTAGAGCAAGGTCGGCCTTTGGTTGGGTGGTGACCTGGAAGGCTACGTGGAGGTATGTGCAGTTTTACTTTATTTCTGATGTGAGTTTTATTTTATCATCAGTTTTTATTTATCTATTTACCTCTCGTTTATGGGTAAAATTGTTCCCTCATGTTAGTTTTGATGCCTGACACTGGTTGTCAGCCCATGGGGATTGGGTATGCCCCTCGGGACATGTCGCAGATCGGCTCATGTGACCGATTCAGGGTCGACCCGGGTTGGCTTGTGATAGGAGGAGCTGTCGCGCACAAAAAGGAAAGGGGTCCGCTGAGTAGCTGCTTGCGACGGGGTGGAGGCTTTTGGGGATGGGAGGGGCGGCGTGAGGAGTGTGCTAGTATCAGGAGTGTGTTGGCGATAGGTGAGGGCTGGGAGAGACTGGTGAGTGTTGTTGCGCGTAGGGAGGGGGCTGCAAGGGACCGTCGCGCGCAGAGAAGGGGCCGAAAAGGGCCTTCGTGGAAAGATCTGTCGTACAGGACGACGCGCAGAGAAATGCCGAAGATGGAAGGGGGAAACACTATCGTGATGGTGGCCAATGGCCTAGGTGGCTACCCCCCATAGGAGAAAATCCTTAGGTGTCAGCCGAGAAAAAGAGACGAAGGGAGGGGTAGGGTTTAGAGAACCTCCTCTGATACCATGTAGAATGATAAGAGAGGTGTACCATGTAGAATAATAAGAGAGGTGGACCCAATACCCAAGATAACTCTCTAAGGGAGGCCTTGAGGTTATTTTATATTGAATAATAAAGACCACATAAGACCACAAGTCCGATGTGGGACGTAGATGCCAACGATATTCATTTATTGATTTTCATATTGAAAATGTTTCACGTTCAATTCTTCCCATTTAAGTTGATAATATGCATGCATGAAAAATTGTGTATATTTTATAAATGTTTTAATTTTCATTTATTATTATGCTCAATTATATACTAGGCCATGTTTTATCCGCGTGGGCTTCTCTGTGTGTGTCTTGGCCTCCGACCGACCTGCTGCTTACGCATACCTGCACACCCTGACGATCCATGACATCTCTTGTTGGTCATTGTCTAAACATACTGCCTATTTGATCTACACCCTCCATGTGTCCGGGTGATTCATCGCGGCTGCTGGGTTTCTATTTCGGCACAGTTTCATGGACTCTCCTGATTGGATGTTCTCTTTGAGGCGGGAAGGCCGATGTCAAGGGCATTGAACACCCATGCATCCAGTCGCATCGGCTCTGCATTCATTCTGGCTTTCCCCCTCAGATGTTTCTCTTGAGCTCTCATGTATGGTTCACAAACCATATTTGGATTCCTTACGATCTCCGATGGTGAATCTCTAAGTCTATCAACTCCGCGGTACACTACTGGTGTACCGCTCCTAGTGAAGCTTCGACAAAAACGTTCTTATGCCAGGCTGAGTAGCCGAGGGAGACAATCTAGTCCAGGGAGGTTCTTCTTGCAAGTTTTGGGATCTTCAAAGAGCTTCGAAGATTCAGAACAGTCAGGTGGAGACGTGAAGAGATCACGAAGATCAAACCTATTAACGATTGACACTGTAATTTCTTTACAATTTCTTTCCTGAATCTCGTTTGTAGTAGTTGTATTTTCTATGCTTCGGTTGATGTTTATTCATTTCTGTATACTGTAAATATGTTTCTATTTTTTGAGCTTAATAAGACGCATGCATACCGGGTGGTGTTCTTGTCATGCACGTCGGTCCCCATGAGACCGAAGCACGTTAAATCTTGTGTTATTTTTCTTTCTTTTCCTTTCCTGTATTTCTTATATTGGTTCTGTGGATTTCGTTTTCTGTTAGCAATAAAACAGTTTAGTAAAAACATAGAGAGATTGAATAAACTCCTCACAGCCTATCTTATAGAACCCCCTAATGTTATTGGCATAACATGCCAACATTTCTTCGATGAAAAATAACTCCTCACAACCTGTCTTATATAACCCCCTAATGTTATTGGCATAACATGCCAACATTTCTTCTAAAGACCTCTCCATATTCCTCTGAAGTCCATATTTAAATCAGGGGACAATAGTAAAAACAAGAAGGTTTCACGCAAAATTTCACACACAGTGATCATGGACTCTTAAAATTCATATCACAACAAGTAAAAACATAGATATATTGAATTCACATTAAGAGAGTCACCGACAGTGATTGAAACTGCTGTAAAAAAGTGGAAGACAGTAGCATTAATGAGCAGTGAGCAGTGAATGTTTTTTTTATTTTTTATAAAAATTAATAATGAAGAAGAGAACCCGAGTTCCCAGTCTTCCATCTCGATTGCAGCATATGAACACCGTGACTAGCTCAGCCTCAGATCACACTCCATCAAATTAGAAAACATATCGGTGCTTGAAAGTTTTAGGTCCACGCTCCAGATATTATGAACAAGCCTCGGTGAACACCGTCTTCCACATGGATTAGATCCTGCATTGCAGTGGCCAACCATCTTAAGAACTGCACCCTTCGATCTCGTTAGAGCAGCAGCAAAATTGGAACAACACTGACACGAACCCACTTACAGAAGAAATCCAAATATGATCTCTATACAAACATTGGCAGTATCCAGGAGCTCAGACTCTCTAACCCTCATCAAGTCACTAGATCCACACGATAAGCATAAAATACACAAGCTTGGATTGAACCCAACAGAACAACCAATACGAACTCTCTCTCAGACTCTAGTCCTTTAAGTCGCGATTTAAGAGGGGAGAAAAAACAATGTGAGTATGTATCATGTGAGGGAGTCACGATTTCATCATAGAAATATATATAATTAAAAATAAATATTTATAAATATAAATCTATTTATAAATATATTTACTATTATATAATTATAAATGTAATGTTTTTAAATATTTAAGTTGTCATGTAATTTTTTTTGTTTACTATATGTTTGTTTTTCTTTTCATTTTTCAAGAAATTATTATATGTTTAGTGTGTGATAAATTTTATTTAGATTGTACTTGAACTTTATAATTTATATGATTCTAAAGTCACATACATAAGCATAATAATGTTACAATTATGAGACTTTGAAAATATATAAATTATTAATAGTTAATTTAAATTATTTGACATTTACTATATTTTTTATTTTCTTGTTATTTGTCTTAAACAACAATTAATTATCATCGTAAATAGGTTTTTTAATATATACAACATGACATCCGAAAACATCAATGACGACGCCCCCCCGATACCTTCATGCGACGCCTGAATCTCACATACTCTCCGTGTTTGACGTCCGTGTTGCTCTGATGTCCTAGCTGTGGGTTCCTCCTCTTCTAGTGCTTCTAGTGCCTTCTCATGGTGATGTGTAGAGGACTAACCAAAACCATGTGAGGAGGACAGATCAAAATCATATGGGGAACCATATGGATCTGAAGCTCCTATAAATGGTAGAAATGAGGCAGTGAAGAAGGGCTCGTCGAGAGGAGAGGGGGCCGCCATAAGCTGTGTGACCACACCCAGATTGAAGTCTATAGTAATCTGCGGCGATGAAATCTGTGGTATATAAGTGTCTCTCTGCTGTGCAATATCATCAGTCGACTGGGCCGGATCGTCTCTCTATGGTGTGGCGGCATCTGCAGAGCCGCTCTCGGATGTCGATGTCGTCGCATCTACCCCTACTGATGTGCTCGTCTCTGTCGTCCAGCTGGAAGCGGTGGTGGTGGTGCATTGTCCTTAGTAGGAATATTAGGGACATCTTCATCCTTAGGAGCTTCAGCTAGAGGATATGAATCAGGATATACCTGTGGCTCCTCATCAAAAAAAATGTCATGTATCAACTGAAGATGATCGAGGAGAGCAAACACATCCTGGTGAACTACATCCCACCTAATATATACTTCCTCATGAGGCTGTGTGGTATGTGAAAGATAACCAATGGCGTCTTCCTGCAAATGAAATAACATTCAAATTAATAGCAAAAATGAGTTAAACAAAAATAATAAATCTTAGTAAACATATCAATTGCTGAATTCCAATACCCTGACGTGTAAGGTGCATGATGGTGTGACGTCGATACCAGTCTACATAATCCCCCTAATCAGATAACTGAGAGCATTTTGTGGAATATCCAAATGGAAAGATACTAAATCAGGCATGCATGTCCCAAAGTTCGATATAAGATGCATGAGTCTGTCGCCAGTTTGTCATTTGTGTACCTACAAGCACAATCGAATGTAACTTTGCAGGTTTTCCTAGTGCCATGGGGATATGTTGTATATAACCGAACTGGCGCATGACTCGGTCTAGATGGTTCCACTCAATGATGTGTAAGTGAATGAGTGGCACCACTACAACACGATCTCCAACCATAGCTGTGCAATATGGTGAAAATGATGCATAGACATAACCTGTATACGGACTCCATAAAACTTGAAATGTAAACTCAAAAATTAAGTCATATATTAGCATGATATTTTTACTAAGATTATATTGAAATAACTTAAAATAGTGATAACAAAACAAATTTTCCTACAAAAAAATACTCTTTAACTTACATTAGCTGGCACTATGGCGTCGAATATCTGTCGGAAGTTGTGCAGACTATGTCTTGGAGAATGTACATACTTCTGAGACTGACTCCACCTGGTTAAAAAAATTAATATACGGTAAGTTTATAAAAACAATAACAAAATTACTATATAATTGAAAGTAAGGATGTAGGCATACCATCGTCCCTGAGGATAGTCCTGAAATAGCTTCAATGCAAGTGGTGCGATAGCTCGAGGAGCGATGCGTGGAAAACACTCTCAGGCCCACATATATACTAACACCATGGAACCTAAAATCTGATGTGAATCGGCCTGAAAATTGGTATAGAGACATCTATACAGATGTGCTAATACAGTGGACCCCCAACTGTATGTATCCGTCTGATCCAGATCCTCAAGTAATGGGAGGTACATCATGTGTACCAAAGCGGTGGAGTAGTCGATGCACAACATTCCTATAAGAAACTACAAAATGTATGCACGTGTGTGCTGAATAAGCATCTACTCGTCTGCATCACCAAGAATGATGTCGAAATGCTGATCAAGCCACCTCATGCGCAAGCGTGAACCCTGGATGACACCTCATGCACCGATGACATCAATGCCTAGTAGCCTCTGTATAACTGCAGCCCAGTCACCACTACTGGCACCCCTAACTACATGTCCATGGATGGGTAACCCCAGCATGTAGGCGACTTCCTCTAAAGTAATAATCATCTCTCCCTCTGGGAGATGAAATGTGCGTGTCTCTGGCCTCCTTCTCTCAACCAACGCAATAATCAAATGATGATCAATGGTCTTGAAGTCACACATAGAGACTCCATAAAATCCCGCATGTCTAAGGTATGAACAAATAGATATCGGCGGTGCCTCGTGATGGAAATGATGCGCTCTCCGAACAACAAGATGTCTAATAGGTCGTCGCGCCAACACATCACGGGACACATGTTTCTCCTGGGCAGATAACAGTGGCTGCTCTATCTAAATGTACAAATAGTAAAACATTAATTTCATGTAAGATATGAAATTTATCACGTAAGGTATGAAATTTATCATATAATGGTTGAAAGAAGCATAAACACATTGGGTCAGTTGTTGTCTCCCGTGTTGGGGTGTTGGGGTGAAGATGTTCAAAGTTTCTTGATTTTTGTTTTGTGGCCATTGTAAGTTCATCTTTCATTATAAAAGTCTGATGACATTTTCATTTCATAGTTCAAATGGTTTTGTTTTTTTGAATTTGAACCTTTAAATGGTTAGCACTGCATGATTAGATTTAATCAAACAACACCAAATCAAAAAAATGAATCTACCTGTATATGAAAACATTTATGTGTCATGTGCGGGTTCATTTAAATGCTATATTTTGGTTATTACTGTTGTTGTTTCTACTGATATAGTGTGTTGGAATAATATTGATGTTTATTTTTCTTCATATATAAGTACACTTTCTAAAAGTTACCCTATATAAAAATAAGACAAATATGATTAAAAATGTTTATAATGATAAAAATGATTACATGTACAAAATTTTATAGTAACTGATAGAGTACATGATTCATTTTAACCATTAGATCATTTTCCTATGTGTCTAGGGAAACGTGTCTTCATATGACCTTCCTAGAAGCATATGATGCACCTTCATCCAACTGGTTGTTCACTTGGCCAATCCATCTCATTTCGAATATAAGTCGACTTTGGCCTCCCTTTAGGTCGAAGTCTAGTGTTGTTCGGTAGAAGCATGGGTGTGCCATCAGACAGCCAAAAATTATGATATTCCACAATTATTATCCATGGAGTACTGTAGCAGGAGTTGATGATCTCAAGTCGATAAGTTGGATCAACGAACTACTCCCAAGATACGTGTACATAAGCACATACTGAAATCACATGTCCATAATGATATCTTAGTGCTTGAAAGTTGCCACATTTACAGTAACGCTTCTCCAGTAAAACAACTTGCACATGACCATTTCTATAAGCCACAACATCATAAGGCTCAGTGACCTCAAATCGTTGCTCTGGATGATTAAATGTAGTTACACGGTAAGTTGCAGCCTCCTGAAGAACTGTATCTAGCTCGCGTTGGAAATGATGTCCATAGCACATCCCTCTGTTCAAGCCCTCTTCATCCTGCTTTCCTCGTTCCAGAAAGTACTTTACACTCCGACAGAAGGTCTCTTGTACCAAACCTGTAATTTATATTTAAGACATTATAATAATATTATATTATAATTGTAGCTCTTCTGAGTAACATATAATCAAATATTCGTATTTACCTGTGATAGGTAATTTTTGAACTCCCTTGAAAACCCCATTTATACATTCTACGATGTTGGTCATCATATGACCATATCTCCTCCCATCATCATATTCCAATGACTATTTCTTCTTTGGGATTTGCATCATGTAATCATACACTTCCGGATTCACTCTTTGAATATCTTGAAGACGCTCCTCCATCCTTTGCTATTGAGGCTCTTATGCTATCAAACAAGAACTCATCTAAACATATATAAAAATAACTATGACAGAAAATTTTAAAATGAAAAAGGATGTTCATACCAATTTTTAAGATTCCCTTCTTCATCAACTCATTCTTGAACTTCTTCTAAAAATTGCTAGCAACGTGTCAAATACAGTATCGATGATGGGAATAGGGTGGCCTCCACGAAAGACCCTCAGACTGTACTACCTCCTTGATTTCATGGTGGCGATCTAAAATAAGACAAATCCCTTCCGCATCCATAACAAAATCTCAGAGGCATTTCAGAAACCAGCTCCATGATGAGAAGTTCTCTTTCTCCACAATTGCAAATGCCAAAGGTAGAGGGGCTCAATTTCCATCTTGTGTGGTGGTAATCAATAAAGTTGCTCTATAATTTCCATACAGAAATGTTCCATCAATCTATATAAACTGCTTGCATTATCTAAAATCTTCCACACATGGTAATGTCCAAAATAATCTATCAAACACAACCATTGAGCAGTCAACTTGGTTGTGTTGGTTAACATATTCAATAGTATTTAACCGCTAGACCACTTGATTAATGTGGCATAGAAGCTCCAAAAGTTATGGTAAAACTTGATAAGAGTCATCCCAATCACCGTACACATTCACAATAGCCTTATGTCGTGCCGCTAATGCCTTCCAGTAAGAGATTTGGTACCCAAAAAGTTGTTTGATTCGCTCCATCACTAGAACCAAAGGAATGTCTTGACATTCTCTAATAATTTCAACAATAATAGTTTAAAAAAACTCAAAATCTAATGAAGAGTGTTCATGTGACAAGCTTGGGTTCAAACAAGTGTGTGGAGTAAATCTAGTGATGTGCCAGATGTTAAAAGTGTTATCAATTATAGCTCGCATACGCATTTGACAGTTTGATTCATATTTGTCACAATGGATCAAATAGTAAGACCTCTTTAACTCTTCTACAACATAAGAGTAATGTATTTCAATATGATATTGTTTTATCACATTTTTCATTTCTTCTTTTCTCTCAAACTCTCTACCAATATACATAACACCGTCATCTGACACTCGATTTGTGCCACCAATGATTCTGGGAAATTATGAACTGGGAGTAATAACTGACCAATCAAATTTTGGCAAGTGATTCATACCTTCAGTCGACCATGAAGCCAATAGTGAAGGATGGTTCAATGGTTGGTTGAACCACACATGAGTGGGAACAGACTGATCTTCTACATGCTCTTCTTCTTCTTCTTCTTCAACTTCCTCTTCATCTTCTTTTTTGAAATTGTCATCATCCTCAAAATCATCGACCAATGCATCTAAAGTATGTGGAGGACTATCCATTGAAAATATGGCCAATGGAAATGATGGAACAACTACTGATGCTGATGGAACTTCTTGATGTGTAGGAGCATATGACATAGTCTCATGAGTTTGAGATGGGACAACTTCCAATGTTGATGGAACCTCCATTGTAGCTATAGTGACATACAACTCCATCATTTGATTCCCAGGTAGATACTTAACCAATGAAAGTACATATTCCCAATAATCATCATCATTTACCGGATATGACACATGCCAAAACCTATCTATATATTGAAAATGTCTGAATGTGATGGACTCTATCACTTGATTTCTTGCCATTTTTAACTTTCGATGAATTTTCCTTTGCATAGATTCCAAAGTAGTACATCCTCCAAGCAACATAACAACCTCTGGATGTATACTATAACTACATCCTTGTTCTGTCTCAATTATTTGAATGTTGCAATAAATATATGTGGTAACCATATTTTTTATCTAAAATAAACCATTTTTATTAATTAAATCTGATTAGAGAATCAATTTATGTATGCATGCTTCTAATAATTCAGGTTGGAATCCTAATTCCTCCACAAAAATCAATATGTTCAAACCATATTGATGTGTAACTCTTTACACAACCCACAAGTTTGTGTTACTTACCCAAAAATAGAAGTCAAACATATTCATACATATCCACATGCATTATATGCATGAGGTACATGAACACATCATGTAAAAGCATAGAGTTATATGAAATTGAAAAACTCCACATTAGTAAGCCCAGAGCGACATATAGTAAACCCCATTCACTTTCCTAGATAAAGAAATCCTTTGGTAAATTAGATGGTCCAACCCAAAGCCCCTCTACCCGGGGATACTTTACTCAAGAGAGCATTCATTTCATGACAAATCTAACACTTAATATGCAAAAAAATATATTCAAGTTTATAACTTCAATTAAAAACTGAGGTCAAGGTAGATGGAAAACTAAATTCATTATCATACCTAGAATGTAATGCAAGGGTATATTCTAGAAGTAATTTATAACTACTTCGATACTTAATATAACTACTTTTCTAATTAAGATAACTACTTCGCTAATTAAGATAAATACTTTAATTCAGTACTTAGTTATCAATTAATTACCTAGTTACCTTGAATTAATTACCTAATTATAATTACTTAATTCCCTAATTAGAATTACTTAATTACCTAATTATAATTACTTAATTATCTAATTATAATTACTTAATTACCAAATGAGAATTACTTAATTACCTAATTATAATTACTTAATTACATAATGAGAATTACTTAATTACCTAATCACCATTAATTAATTACCTAATTACCTTTACTTAATTTCCTAATTAAATTTAATTAATTGCCTAATTAAATTTAAGTAATTGCCTAATTACCTTTAAGTAATTTCCTAATTAGGATTAAGTAATTGCCTAATTAGATTTTAAGTAATTGCCTAATTAGATTTAATTAATTGTCTAATTAGATTTTTAATTAATTCCCTAATCACATTTATGTAATCCCCTAATCACATTTAAGTAATTTCCTAATAGAGGTTAATTAATTACCAAATCATAGTTAATTAATTGCCTAATCAAAGTTAATTAATCGCATAATTGCATTTAATTAATCACCTAATCACATTTAATAAATCGCCTAATCACATTTAATTAATTGCCTAATCACATTTAATTAATTGCCTAATCAAATTTAATTAATTGCCTAACCACATTTAATTAATTTTCTAACCACATTTAATTAATTGCATAACCAAAATTAATTAATTGTCTTACCATAATTAATTAATTTCATAACCATAATTAATTAATTGCCTAACCACATTTAATTAATTGTCTAACCACATTTAATTAATTACCTAACCACATTTAATTAATTGCCTAACCATAATTAATTAATTGCCTAACCATAATTAATTAATTGCCTAACCATAATTAATTAATTGACTACTTATAATTAATTAATTTCCTAAACATAATTAATTAATTTCCTACTTATAATTAATTAATTTTCTACTTATAATTAATTAATTGTCTACTTATAATTAATTAAGTACCTACTTATAATTAATTAATTACCCACTTTTAATTAATTAATTACCTACTTATAATTAATTAATTACCTAACTATATTTTAAAAAAAACTATTACTATTTCTAAATATAATACAATAATTATAAACTAATTCTATGAATTAAACAAATAATTAAAAAATCAAAATATTAAATAAATTTAAAACAAGGATTACCTCAAATTTGCGGAGAGTTGGCAGCGCAGATAGAGCAATCAGAGTAAATTGAACCGAAGTAGAGAGAGTGTAAAAAACTAGAGAGAAACAGTGAGGAAGATGGGAAAACTAGAGAGAGAGAGAGTGAGGAGGATGGGAATTGGGGGGGGGGGGTGAGCTGCTTTTATAGGGTATCCCAAGTCTCAGTGACACTTGAAGTGGTGCTGGTAGGCTAATCCCAAAGGGATCAGCAGCACTTGAAGTGGCGCTAATTGTGTGTACTGTACACGATCAACACCACTTGAAGTGGCACTATGCTCCTAAAATATCTCAAGCACCACTTCAAGTGGCACTTTGAACCCATATTCCTAATTATTTTAACCCTAGTAGACCCATTTTAGTAAAAAAAACCCATACCGCCAAATTATCCTAATTGCGCACTTTGGTTAGAATATTGGTGGTTCTTATAGCACAGTTTCGTTATTATTTCACATGATGAAACTTTCTTATGAATAATTTATATACTCAATACAGTAAAATACAACAAAACCACAGATATGGTTTTTAAAAGTGCTTAAAATTCCTTTTATCAATTTTAGAAAAGCGTTGATAATTGAATATGTCTTAAAAAGAGTCCCTTTTATCATCGTTAAAAATACTAATAAAAACCCCTTTTATTAGTATTAAAAAAAACGCTGATAAAAGGGGCTTTTATCAGCACTGATAAAGGATCCCTTTATAAGCGTTGATAAAAGACCCCTTTTATCAGCGTTTTTTATGTACTGATAAAAATCAATAAAATAATATAAATTGGAGGCTCTTTTAATAGCTCTTGACCACACCTTTAACACCGCTCACCCCCCCTGCACTCGCTTGTGCACCCACTCGCCCCACCTCCCGCCCGAACACCCCTTTAATTGTGCTAGAGCCACCTGTACCCATCTGCGCACCCATGTCACCACTTGGATTCGAACCCGATACCTCTCCCTTGCACACTTGCACCTATGTCACTAGCTCATTTTGTTTTGTTCTCCCTTTAATGATATATCTATTTATAATATTAGTTTTACATACATTTATAAAATATGTTTTTTGTGTGAGTTTATAAATAAATAAATACATATATACAACACACACATACACACACACACATGTGTGTGTGTGTTTCTGTAAGTATAATTATACATATTTATATATATATTTATATATATTTATATATATTATATATTAATATATATATATTTATATATATTATATATTAATATATATATATACATATGTTAGAATGTATTGATAATATATATCTGTTTGTTAATACAGGCGTACTAATACACACACACACACACACATTATATAGATATATAAATATTCATATAAATGTATTTTAAATAAAATGGATATTAGTTTTTTATTTCTATAAGTCTTATTTATTGATAAATATAGTTTATATGTAAATATGTTTAATTATTTATTTATAAAATCAATTTTTTATGTGTGAATATATAAAAAATATGTATATATTGTTATATATTTGATTATAAATAATAGTACATTGTGAAAATCAATAAAATTTTGAAGCCATGATATCAATATGAATGTAATCCCTAGGAAGAAATCCAGTCCTCATTGAAAAAGACAAAAATACCCCCTTAAATGAGGCTGCAAATCCATCGAATGGTAAACAAACGGGGTAACCCGACTAAAAACATAGCTCTAAAGGCATTATGGGTCTTTTTTAGCCTCGAAAAACATATGGGATGGTTTAACCTTGGTCACTATGGCATAGATCTCATCGCAGAATTCAATTTGATATGTGGTAGAGCCCAAACAGACACCGAGATCAAAAGTCACAACCGTTTGAAGTTCGAGTTCCATTTTCAACTTATTTTAGATCTTTAATTTGTTTTTTGTAATTTTTTTATATTCAAATTGTTATTAAAATGACTATTACTCGATAAAAATTAAAAAATTATTAATTAAACATATTTTTTAAATTATTTCATAAACCTTTTTTACTAAATATCTAATTTCTATTTATCCTTATGTAAAACATATTTTAAAAATATATATTATATTTATATCAATATAAATATATTTATATATTTATAACAATATAAATATATTTATATAATGTTTTTAATGTTTTTTTTGAAATATACCCCCTTTATTAGCGCCTGTCAAAAAGTGATGATAAAGGGGGTCTTTCTTAGCACTTTTTTACTAGCACTGATAAAGGGTAGTGCTGCCCTTGTGCCGAATTTTTGTAGTGTAATGATGAAGATGGATTTAAAGACCAGTGTCTGAATGCATTATGAACATGTTGGTTTTTCTCACATGCATTGATTTAAGTAAAATTATCACTTACGATGCTTTCTATCGCTTTACTATTATTTCATATTTCCATGGTATGAATGATATATTTAAAATCAATAATGGCCTTCATGAAAACCTAGTACGGTGGATGTAGCGATGATGAAAATGATGTTAGTACTATATTGTGATCGTCGGCACATTGTGGTTGTGTGGGTGTTGTGTATGGTGATGAGATATGTTGGTTGAATGGTTTAAGCAAAAATCCTTATTTAATTCTTGATATTAAAGTTTATTACCTTGAAATGCTCAATGTGTGTTATTTATTAATTATTTCCCTCGGCATATTTTACTTCTTCTTTATATAAGAATGGAGTCGTAGTGCCTAAAAATATCACTGCTATAGATCCTCCTTTTATCAACGATAGAAAAATCTTTATCAATGTTAAAAATCATTGATGTTCTAAGCACCGATAAAAGGTGTCCCTTTATTAGTGCTAAAAAACAATGATAAAGGGGGTCATTTATCGGTGCTAATTTAGCGCTGATAAAAATCATACTAGTGCAGTGTTCTGATAAAATTACACCACATTGCAGTAGAAAATACAGAATTTAATTAAATAAAATTTAATCATAAATATCAGCAAAAATATTGTATTATAGACATTTAAAACATTAGTTTGTACAATTACATTAGTAAGTTCAATTTATCATAAATATTCAAAATTATTAATGTCATATTTTCTTTGTCCCCCAACCCTCTCTCAAAAGAGCTCGATCATGGTATCAGTTGTCAAATAAATCACCCCACCTCAAGAAAAAGAGTTCACCTTTATAAAAAAAAATTATTATGTTACCAATACTATAAAAAATCAAGCTGAAATATGAAACAATACATTAATAAAATGTCATTTTTAAATTGAAACCACATGTTTTGAATCATACCGTCCATGTTGTGTATCATATTGAGGTACAATTGATCCCTACACATCACAAATGACTTATGAGTCATTTTCCTAAAGTATCAAAACAATTTGAATGTGTTTACTCGATTATGAATATGTGATGTGTCTTTTGAACTTAAGTGTCAATTTTAAACTAAAAACATACACTTCGAGTTATATCGGGAACACCGCGTATCAGAATGAGTTGTGGTTGATTACACAACATCATAAATGACTTATGGATCATTGTACGGAAGTATCAAAATGATTTGAATGTGTTTTCTTGATTCTGAGTATGTAACGTTTGTTTTGAACTAAAATGTCAATTTTAATATAAAAACATACACTTCGAGTTATATCGGGAACACCGTGTATCAGAATGAGTTTTGGTTGATTCCAAAACATCATAAATGACTTATGGATCATTTTCCTGAAGTATCAAAACAATCTAAATGTGTTTGCTTAGTTTTGAGTATATAACAGATGTTTTGAACTAAAATATCAATTTTAAACTAAAAACACACACTTCGAGTAATACCTGACATACTGTATATCAGATTGATATGTGGTTGATTCCTACACATCATAAATGATTTGTAGATAATTTTCATAAAGTATCAAAATAATATGAATGTGATTGCTCAATTTTGAGTATGTGGCATGTGTTTTGAACTAAAATGTCAATTTTAAATAAAAACATGCACTTTGAGTCATACCGGTCACACCGTGTGTCAGATTGATGTGTGGTTGATTACTACACATCAGAAATGACTCAAGGATAATTTTTCTAAAGTATCAATAAAATTTGAGTGTGTCTTTTAGGTTTACAATGTGTGATACATGTTTTTAACTAAAATGTCATTTTTAAACTGAAAACACGCACATTGAGTCATACCGGTCACACCATGTATCAAATTGAGGTGAGGATGATTCTTACATGTTACAAATAAATTATGGATCATTTTAATAAAGTATCAAAACAATATAGGTGTGTTTTCTTGGTTTTGATTATACGGCATGCGTTTTGAACTAAAATATCGATTTTAAATAAAAACACACACTTCGAGTCACACCGGTCACACTGTGTGTCATATTGACATGTAGTTGATTCCTACATGTCAAAAATGACTTAAGGATAATTTTTCAAGTGTATCAAGACAATACGAGCAAGTTTTCTAGGTTTTCAGTGAGTGTCATATGTTTTTAACAAAAATGTCATTTTTAAACTGAAAACACGTACTTTGAGTCACACTAGTTACACCATGTATCATATTGAGGTGAAGATGATTCCTACACATAAAAAATGACTTATGGATCATTGTACTAAAGTATCAAAACAATATGAATGTTTTTTCTTGGTTTTGAGTCCGTGGTTTGTGTTTTGAACTAAAATGTCAATTTTAATTAAAAACAGACACTTCGAGTCACACAGATCATAACATGTGTCGGATTGACATGTGGTTGATTCCTACACATCATAAATGACTTAAGGTTCATTCCTAAAGTATCAAGACAATACGAGCATGATTTATAGGTTTTTAGTGAGTGACACATGTTTTAAACTAAAATGTCATTTTTAAACTGAAATCATACACTTTGAGTCATACTGGTCACACCGTGTTTCAGATTGAGGTGCGTTCAATTTCCACACGTCACAAATGACTTATGGATTATTGTCTTAAAGTATCAAAATATTTTGAATGTTTTTTCTCAGTTTTGAGAATGTAACGTGTGCTTTGAACAAATGTGTCAATTTTAAGCTAAAAACATACACATGGAATCATACTGGGAACACTGTGTATCAGACTGAGGTGTGGCTGATTCCTACATGTCACAAATAAATTATGAATTATTTTCCTAAAGTATCAAAATAATATGAATATTTTTTCTCTATTTTGAGTATGTGGCGTGTGTTTTGAACTAAAATGTCAATTTAAAATAAAAACACACACTTCGAGTCATTCTGGTCACACTGTATGTCATATTGACATGAAATTGATTCATACACATCAAAAACGACTTAAGGGTCATTTTCATAAATCATTAATAAAATATGAGTGTGTTTGTTGGGTTTTTAGTGAGTGACGTGCGTTTTTAACTATAATGAAATTTTTAAACTGAAAACATACACTTTGAGTCATACTAGTTGCACCATGTATCAGATCGAGGTGCGGCTGATTCCTACATGTTACAAATGACTTATGAATCATTGTCTTAAAGTATTAAAAAATTTTAATGCGTTTTCTTGGTTCTGAGTATTAGATGTCTGTTTTGAACTAAAATGTCAATTTTAAACTAAAAACATACACTCCGAGTCAAACTGGGCACACCATCTATCATATAAAGGTGCGACAAATTTTTACATATCACAAATGAATTATGAAGCATTTTACTAAAGTATCACAATAATATGAATTCATTTTCTTGGTTTTGAGTATACAACATGTGTTTTGAACTAATATATTGATTTTAAATAAAAACAAAAACTTCGAGTCATGTCAGTCACATCACGTGTCAGATTGAATTTTGGTTGATTCCTACATATAAAAAATGACTCAAGGATTGTTTTCCAAAAGAATCAAAACAATATGAATGTGTTTTCTACAACTATTTCTCAAATATGTTTTTTCATACTTGTCAATACTATTCAAATGTCACCAATGTGTAAGTCAAACATGCAGTATCACATAAAAAAGAAAAAAGAAATGAAAAAACTAATGTTAGAAATTTTTCTTTTAAATTACACTTATAGAAAATAAATGAGGTGTGGTCGGAAAAAAGTACTTATTTGTAATGAATAAATTCTTTATTGATAATAGTTAACAGAATGAGTTATTGTGTTATGTTATTTCTATAATTTATTATTCTTGAATGGTTGAATATGCTTCCATTATCTCAAACTTATAGATTGTTTATGGATCTATATCCACCCTTCTAATAATAAAATTGGGCCTCCCTTTGAAACCCAATAAAGTCAATAGTGTGATGAAACAACTATCATCTATTAATTTTGAGGTCCTACTCTTTCTCTCAAAAATTAAGATACTATCAATCTGGGAGGAAACCCTATATCCAATGGATGGTATCGGTGTGAATGATATTAATATTTCAAGTGAAACAAACTTTTGTTGCATACACTCACTTTTTGTATCATTCGTACAAGAAGACATTTTTACTGAACCTGAGGTTAGCAGTTTGTGTAGAAAAATTCCTATCAACGATGTTCATGATAATGAAATTATTAAAAGTATTAAGGTTATTATACCTGGTAATTTAAGTAAATGGGAATAATTTATTGATTTTCATCCATGGAAGAAATAGCGATACATAGAACTTGGAGTATATTACCAACATCCTGGTAATTTTGGAGGCATGAACACTTTTGGGGGTGATGCGATATATTTCCTTAAAAAGTATGTTGGGGAATATGATATTCCCAATATCCCTCTCCCGGATATTGTAATTCTCATGTTTTCTTCTTGACTTATCAATAAAAATGCATTGGTTCTTTAGGGATGGATTTATAAGAAAATATATAGAAAAATTCTAGTTTGGTTTCTATCATGTGTAAAGGAGGGGAACTTGTTAAAGGTTTCTTTGAACCAAAGCCATGTATACAAGCCTCTATCTCAAAAATTTGTATATTCCTCACAATGGGGGGAATTTATACAAGATGGATATATTCTTGTTGACATTCCTTTAATTGATTAGGTATTTTACGATAATTGAATCCTTAAATACAAGAAGGTGATTGTAAAATTGGAGTGAGGTTTGAATTTAGATAAGCATGTCGGTATATTCCTAAACATATTATGAAAATGGAAGCTTATTCTCCCTTAACAAAGGGAAATGTATTTTCAATGCTTAATTTTACTAAAATTTTATGATCCAAGACGGTTTTTATTGATGATTTCATCAATAGTATAAAAAAGGATGAGGGATGAGAACTTCCTAGGGTGGGAAATCCCTGAAATCTTTGGTGTTGTTTAATCAGGGTTGGAGAGCTACCAAACAAATCAGTGACATATCTTTCATTGATGATAATTACTATGGAACAAATATTTATTCATATAAATACAAGATCAATTTTCCTAGAATGAAAAATTGGATTTGTTCAAAACTATCAACTAGTTATTGATCATTTGAAATCATCACCTTATATAAACAATTTTACAACAAATAATTTTCATTTTTAATATGAAATGTATTAAACATTCAGGGATATCTAACAAGATTGTTGCAGTGATTCAAAATAATAAAAACTTGAATATGAACTGTGGTTACCGTTCCCCAGGTGAATATGTTCTGTTTGATAACCCAGAAAGTTGAATGTATTTTAGAATAAAAAGAAAAGTGCATCATCCTTATTGAGTGCATGATCATAGTACATGAGCACATTATCCATGTCTAAGACTTCATTGATAATTGTTTTTCTTCGATAAATTTGTGCCCTTAATAGAGCACAAAATGGCCAAAGAAAAAACAATTATCAGCGAAGTCATTTCTTCATGATATTAATGAAAATTAAATAAATAAGTATCCGAAAAAAATGATAAGGAAATTAACTAAAAAAGGAGATAGAATTATGAGAAAATTAACTAAAAAAGTAGTGGTAAGTCACATATTCATGATGTTTTCATTCATTCTAACACCATGCATGTTTCCCATTCATTTCTAAACAAATCTATTTTCTCTTTTGAAAACAATTACTGTCTATAGTCCTCGTAGTACCAAAAAATTATAAATAAAAAAAGGATTAATAAATATTTTAAATGAAATTGAAATTATCATTAGAAGTACCTCCTCAGGGATGCTAGTTTTTTGATGGAATACGACATATTTCATAAATTTACAAAAGTTATAAACAAAATATTTGTTATGAGTTTTTTTTGAACATTGAAAAAACATTGAGGAAAATAAGTAATTTATTTTGATATATGTTTTTATAGTGAAATCTTATTATATATACCCTAATAGTTATCCACTTTTAGAATTCGATATGCCTTATTTTCTCATGAATTGTCATCATTCCATGATTTTGATGATATTTAAACACCACCCTATCATAATTTTTTTTATTAAAGCATAATATAAAATGTATAACTTGAAGTTTATTTGTAAAATGTTTCATGTGGTGTATTAAAAATTGATAAACATCATGTGTGGTTGATTTGTTGGGTATAAATGCATTGAATCCAAAAAATAAATCTTTAGAATGTCCAAATTGATTACAATAAGCAACCAATGCTACCTAAAAAGGGAATAAGAAATGAAAGGAATTGAAATGTATATTATATGATTAAATTATAGAGTTTTACACCTACATCGTGGTTATTAAGAAGATTCTTCCATCTATAAGTTTGTTTTCAAACATTACAACCATTTTTTCCACTATTACTGAATATTCATCTTCTTTTAATGATATTTTTTATGTAGAAGTGATGTGAGGACTAATGAGTCCAATTTTTTGTTCACAGGGTTTTCCCTTCAAATAGTACTGATATATATGCCTATAAAAAATATAAATAACATTTAACTATAATTAATGCAGTAGATCAGCTATTGGACAAACAAATTATGAAAACTGATCGAACTATGTATCGTCATTAATTTCAAATGGGTGTGATCAGATTATAAATCTATATAACCCAACGAGCACTACAACAAAGGTATATAGGACAATGGAAGTTTGTGTTTGAACCAACAGGGAAGAGAATGCACCACTACAAAATGCTCCTTTAACAATGCTAACGGTGGCAAAATTCACTAATAAAGTCCATCTTCATCAGTGCTAAACTAAGCGCTGATAAAAGTCCAGAATAAAATGAAAAATTAAACATATAAAAATAAAATGAGTAAATTAGGAAAAATATGAAACATTTTATTAATTAAATAATTATTGATAAAAATGAATAAATTTAATATACATATATATAGATTGTAAATATTAATAAATAGTATATATTAAATATAGATATATAAAATGAATAAGTATAATATATAAAATGTTAATTAAAAACATATTAATGTCTTATTAATTTTTAATGTTGTTTTATTTTTCAATTTACCTGTATCAAATGTCGTGTGTTGCATTTATTTCACATACATGTGTGTGTGTGTTAATGTATTTGTATACACAAATGCACATATAAATATATTTATGCAATATATAGAAACACATACACCTAATATTTATGTAATTTATTCAAATTTTAGTATATTTTAGAATTTCATTATAACATGATACATTTAATATGTATTAGGGTTTTAATCGGTCAATTTTATTTATTTGTTTTCAATGCTACAATTTAATTTTTAATGTTTTTTATATTTTATTTTATTTTTGAAATTGATCATTTTCAATTATTTATTTATATATTTATTTATTTACTATGTTTTAGTATTTTCAATATGTATTAATCCACTTCAATATATATATCCATATTTTTTTAATAAATTAGATTTATTTAATAAAACTTATCCACTTTTTCAATATTTTTAAAGTGTAATCATTTTGAATTATTCAATTTCACTCATTTTTAAAATAAATGTATTTAATATTATATATCTATTAATAATGTTAAAAATATATTTTTAAATAAATATTTATAAATAAATATATCTATAAATATATATTTACTATATTTATAATTATTATAAATAAATAATAATAATTTTTTAAGTAAGTATTTATATAATTATAAATAAATAATTATATATATTTAAATAATTATAAAATTAAAATATATTTATTTAAATAATTATGAAATTATAATAAAGTTATTTAAATAATTATAATTATAAAACTTTTATCAATGTTTTTTTAGTGCTAATAAAGATCAATCTTTATCAATGCTAAAAGAGCACTGTTAAAATATATATTTATCAATGCTAAAACATTAGTGATGATAATGCTCTAGATTTTTCAATGTTAAAAAGGCGCTGATAAATACTGCTTTTATCAGTGTGTATAAATTTCGTGCTGATAAAATTGATCTTTATCATCACTTTTCTGAAAGTGTTATTAAAAGTGTCACTGGTCTATTTTAAAAAACCCTGACCACGACTTAGTCGCTTGTGATTCTCAAGCTCTCACGGAACTCCTTTTCTGTCGGTGTGACTCCTATACCTTCCCTCAGATTAATCAAGTCTAGAATCTATTGTATCTCATTTTATACTCTTCCTCTATCGTTGTTTGATGTTTTGGGTTCCGCATTTTCCATTTTTGCGTTGTTCTTAAACATGACGAACCCTACATCTCTTCTCATCGCTACTGAAATACGACGAGTGTGGTTTTATTTATTTTTCTCCTTTCCTATGTATTTGAGTGTCCAACCCATTTTTCCATAGAGACACACATAGATGGTTTACTCTACTCTTGACATTAAAAAGTAGACCTCTCATCCCCCACCATTTTCTCTTCATTTGAATAATATAGGGTTCCAAAATTTAGGTAGTTTCTCAAATTTAATTCTTCTTATATACTATATTATCGATTCAAAAGTCTTAATTATGAGGGTTTTTAAGGATTAGGGGATACCAAGTTGTGGCCCTCATTTATGGGTGATGAACATATAGGGACCAAGGTAAGTGTAAAAATAATTAAAACATGTTTTGTAGATTTTGGTTATTCATGTAAATTGTTAAATCATGAAATGGATTATTTAGATTTATGATTTTGATGAATAATTTTTTTTATTTAATTCAAAAACATATTGAATTAATTAGTCAATTTCCAAAAATTATTTTAGTGATTCATGTTGTGAGAGTTCTGTTTTTTAATTAATTCAATATTATTATTAAACTTTAACCACAGGTTACAAAGAGTGATGGGGAATTTCTTTAGTGAGAAAGGTATGATCAATTTTTTTATAAAAAAAATCTTAGATTGGATAGAGTTGAGAAATCATTGGGTAAATGGACTTAGAAATACACAACAACATATAAAGAATGTATTTCTTGAAACTAAGTGAGTTATCCATGGTTGTATAGTTGATCAAGAAAATTATGATATGTGATTTATTAATAGATTTACTAATCAAAATAGAGATATAATTAAATTATAGGATAAAAAATAATTTGAAAATCCATATAACATGGTGAATAACAATAGATAGAAAAAAAAATTGATTAAAATATACTTTTTATGGTTTATATCTTTATGTACTATAAGTCATGTAATTTGTTATCCATGTCCAAAATGAACAAAATAGAGATAATATCTCCTTATTGTAATTAACCCATTGTTGCATTCCATAGCCAAACCTCTCTTCTTCTTTGAACATTGTTTATCCCTAGGTTAAGGCGCTATCACTCCTTCAGTGATCGAGGGTCCTCAATAATATTTTTGTGATTTAAGGCTAGTGTAATATACTCAAAGGCTAGAATACTTTGTTTTCTGCTTCAGTGTTATAAATAAAACATATTCCATTTAAGCTAAAAGATGGATTCCACTAATATTATATTACAAGTATTCCATAGGTGTTTTTTCTTTGTTTCCATTAACATTTATCCTTTAGATAAATCAACCTTTTTGGGGGGTTTTATCCTTTTAATGATCATAGGATGATACCATAAAACTCATAAGTGGCATCACAGACTTGTTCTTCAAAGACAAAATGTATTAATCTATTAGTTTTTTGAGTAAATAAATGTCATATTGTATCTATGATTCCTCTAAGATTTTATATTAATATATCATAACAATAAATTTAGGATTTCATTGAAGAGATTCATTTCATTTATAAGAGTAAAGAAATTCTAGATCGATACTGATCATAAGTTGAAAAATTAACCCTTTAAAGGGATGTATGTTATTGGAGGGATCTTATGGTGGATTAAAAAAAATATCCAAAATTGGAAGGTGAGGAATCCTTGAGCAGATAGAAGTGATGTCCAATATGGGTGGGGTGAGATTCATTTCTTCAATACCATTAGAGTGTAGGTATTTCAATTTCTCTTCAATTGAGGAGACTTTTTTATTGAATCCATTAGTATAGGTTCCTAGGACACTTTAATCCTTATACGATTGATTTTCATCCATCTCTTGATGATGAATTGGACTCCCTCTTTCAAACTAGCCTTCCTCCCATTATCAAGAGATGGAAGGAAATAAAGCATATGAGGATGGATTAAATAAAGCTAGTGAAGGTCAGTTTTACTATAGTATTGCAGTATTATATCTTTGTTCAAGACAACAACAATTTTCATAAAAGATGGATGTAATTGTGGAATTTTATGCATGGAGTATATTGCATTGTTGTTATTCAAGAAAAATTAAATGTTTGACTACTCATGCAGACAATGTATTCTAAACATGATGATGTTTCCAATGTCGACCAAGAACAAGTAATTGATAATGAAACTACGAAATTATTAGGGGATCAACAACATGTTGATGAAAAAAAGAGAAAAAAAAAACAAAAACGACCCAAATATGCAGTTTTGAATAAAATTATCAAGGCAAGAAGTCAGGGTATAAAATTTGAGGTTGGTTGGAATCAACGCGTCCAACCTATCTACCCCCAACAAGTCAACATTCATTAGTTATCTTGGAGTCACAATTAGGATGATTGTGTCGATTGATATTGACTCTTGGCATTACATCCAACCCGTAGTAATGGAAATCCTTTGGAAAGATATAAAAATAGTGCTACAATATACTTTCTCTATTTTACAGAAAAATTATATAATGAAATGTTGATTTAGTTTTCATTATTCCTTGAAAAAATCGTTTATTTTAGAAGATTTTTGAAAGAAATTTGTCTTAATGGCCACAAGAAAATCCCATAGAGGCTTCTAGAACCTTCTGATGAATTTATATCTTAGGGATGCTGAGGAGAAAATAAAGCCCCACCCACCACTTAGTTATTCACACATTATAAACCATGAAACATGGACTATTTTCTGAAATCATCACAATGAGAAATTATTTCAGGTGTATTACAGTTGATAATATATTATTTTACATTATTTATTTTATCTAACTTGATTCAAAATTGTTAATTTATGAAACAACAAAAGAGTGATGAAAATAAAAAACGTGCATCAAAACCAACATACCCCTATTATAAAGGAAGGATGGGGTACACTTCATTAGAGAATAAATTGGTATGTATTTTAAATCAATATTAAAAGTTTAATTATGTCATATGAATCGACATATGTTCCTTTGTTTATATGTAGATTGATGAATCAAATTCTGAAGCCACATTCATCCCACGTCACGTGCTATGGAAGGAGGCTCGTGTAAATAAATATGGTATATTAGTTGATGAAAATAAAAAAACAGTATGGGAAGAATGTGTAAGTATAACATAATTGTAATTTGTTATGATTTATAACAATATTACATAAAAATAAATATGTTCATTTTTTTATGGTTTAGACACAAGAATTGGCAATGACCGTACCAGAAGAAAAGTGACTTTCAATAGCTTTGAAGCGGCCGAAACAATATGGTCGTGTTAGAGGATTAGGTTTTGGAGTCTCACCTAGAATATATTTTGAGAAGATAAAACCACATGAAGATACATATAATATGGTGATATGAATGCATACCCAAATAGACTCAATGCAAGATATTATTTTTTGGTATGGTTTGGTAGACCAATGTATAAGAAAGGATCAAAGTGAACCGGCGGTGGATCAAATATCCACACATGAATGAAATGATCCCACTAGATTTGAGGCTAGTCATTCCCCCCAACCACATACCCTACCTAAGATAATCAAAATTTTCATTACTCTTTCTCCTAAATGTGAATCAAACAACTTCCGGTAACTTTATATTACTAAAATTATACAGTGTAGAGTTGTATGTGATTTTTATCTATCAACACCCGTGTACCACCGTGTTGCGATGGGTACAGTTTATAATATCCTAGGATACCATCTACAGAATCAACCCCTCCCAAAAAATCAGATGAGAGTGGGGATTGAGGTTGCTTATGAGCCGACTGTTGAGTTGTCTATTCCACTTGATGGTCTGGATATTACAACAGTTGAAGATGCTATTGGAGCTTTCATATCATGGCCGTATAATCTTATAAAGATAAATGAGGTACATATTTAAAAAAAATCATATTAAAAACATGTAACAGTTGATGATAAAAGGTCTGAAGTGAGGTATGATATTACAAATGAATAAATCAGTGGAGAAATGAAAGTTCAAATCAATAAAATCTAGTGAATCGACCAAGAAAAAAAATTCCTTTCGAGAGTACCTTATCCATGCCAGTTCTAGAGAAATATTTATTATAATTATAACTTCATTCAAAGACCATATTTAAATATAAAACTATGTCTTACATTGAATATGAGGAAAACATATATGGAGAATCCTTCACAGACATAATTGGTCTCGAGACTCTAAATGAGATTCTCAAGCCAAAATGTCTGGGCGTTTTAGTTGTGAATACGTACATAAGGTACATTTTCATAATACGTATGTCCAAATAGTGAACTAAATATGTTTATTAAAGTTAATAACTATTCATATTTTGTACAGGAATTTATATTACAACTATATAAAGGGAAGATCATGTGAAACATGATTTGGATTCATTAATCACTATATCATTTCTATGAAAAAACTTACTTTGGATAAGGAATAAATAGAGTTGAAAAAATATGAGTTACTCAAAGCGTTTAATAAAAAAGCATCAAACGACAAACTCTTTTTGATGCCTATAATGAAAAGGTAAAACTCTATGATCTAATCACATAAAATATTTTTTTAATTTTTTATTAATTAATTTTTTTTGTTTTTTTAGGAAACACTGGATGTTGATAACAGTCAACAAAGACACCCCGAATATATATTATTGGATTTAATGCATTGATTTCTAACCAACCGACCACACGTGATGCGTATTGTGAATATGTAATACACTATAATCAACATTTTATAGATAAACTTAGAATTATATGTTTGGTCTATGTTTTAATGATAATTTTATTACGATAGTGTGGTTGCTCAATAATGGATAGATCACGGCATAAAGTCAGTGTCTGAAAAGCTAAAGCCTATGGATTACTAAAACTGGAAATAAATTAAGGTATATATAGAAAGATTTAACTCTAAAAATATTTCAAAACAATTTATTTATTTTGTAAAATGTTTCTCGAGTGTCCGAAACAAGATAATGATATTGATTATAGATATTATGTTTGCAAATTTATGAGAGAAATCATAATGTATGAAAAGATCAGCTTTCGCAACTGGTAATCTATGAAGGTAATTACAATTTCATTAAATATATTTCATATATAATCATTTGTTTGTCTATATTTTTTCTTGGTACTATCAAGATTTCCGACAACAGAGTTAATCAAAAGAAGAAATCAATGTGTTTAGAGATGAGTGGGCAACACACTTTTTGTCAGAATGTATACCGACAACAAGTTTAGGTGATTACCTACTATGTTTGTGAGATAGTATGAGTTATGACCTTCAAAATATATTTGGGGTGTGAAACATTAGTGTTATAATGATCATATATTATTTTTTATCTCTTTCTCAAGGAGAAGAATAATGGAGGAGATCAATTTGTTTAGAAGCACTGATCTGCAAACAGTAAAATTGTTGGGCAATCACGAAGGCGAAGGCAGAGGCATGGGCAAAGGAAGAGGCAGAGTTGAAGTTGGAGACCGATGTGGAGGAGGTGGAAGAGGCAAAGACTGAGGTTGAGACCGAGGCAGAAGAGGATACAAAGAACTAGCTTGAAAACAATAAAATTGTTGGGAAATGAAGTAGAATAAGGATCATACCATAATTGTGTTTGATAATAACTATTTAAAAGTGCACACAACACTTGTCACTTAATATAAGAGTCGTTGTGCATGTTTCTAGTTTAAAATGACATTTTACTAAAAACACAAACATGACATACTCAAAACTAGGAACACACATTAGGATTGTTTTGGTAATTAAGGAAAAACATCCATACCTCATTTGTGATGTGTAGAGATCAACCTCACCTCAATATGACACACGGTGTGACTGGTATGACTCCAAGTGTTCGTTATTAGTTTAAAATTGACATTTTAATACAAAAAAGTGTCACTCACTAAAAACCAAGAAAACACGCATAGATTGTCTTGATAATTTGGAAAAAAAAATTGATAATTAATTTGTGACATGTATGAATCAGTCTTATGTAAAACCCACACACGATGCCACAAGTATGGATCAAAGTGCATGTTTCCAGTTTAAAACGTCATTTTAGTAAAAACACACTTGGTGTACTCAAAACTGAGAAAAAACATTTGAATTGTTTTTATACTTTAGGAAAATGATCCATACATCATTTTTGATGTATAAGGATCATCCACACCTCAATTATACGCACAGTGTGACCGTTATGACTCCAAGTGTCGGTCATTAGCTTAAAATTGACATTTTAATACAAAAAAATGTCACTCACTAAAAACCAAGAAAACGCGCTCATATTGTCTTGATAATTTGGTAAAATGATTAATAATTCATTTTTGATGTGTATGAATCAATATTATGTCAAACACACACATGATGCCACCTTTATGTCTCAAAGTGTGTGTTTGCAGTTTAAAATTTTAGTAAAAAAACACATGTGGCGTACTCAAAACCAAGGAAACACATTCTAATTATTTTGATACTTTAGTAAAATGTTCCATGAGTCATTTGGTATGTGTATATTTAAGTCGCACCTCAATATGACATACGGTGTGACTGGTATGACTCTAATTTCATTTTTTTATTCAAAATTGACAATAATTTTAGTGAAAAAAACAATCCACATACTCAAAACTAAGAAAACAGATTCATATTGTTTTGATACTTTAGGAAAATGATCCATACATCACTTGTGATGTGTGGGATCATCCGTACCTCAATATGATGCACAGTGTGAGCGGTATGACTCCAAGTTCATTTTTTTATTCAAAACTAACGTTAATTTTAATCAAAAAAACAACTAACATACTCAAAAACGATCAAACACATTCTGAATATTTTGGTACTTTAGGAAAATGATCCATAAGTCATTTGTGATGTGTAGGAATCAATCATACCTTAATTAGACTCATTGTGTGATCTATATGACTCAAAGTGCACCTTTTTATTCAAAATTTACATTAATTTTTTAAAAAACAACAACTTACGCACTCTGTAATAGTGTTTTTCTTTTTTTTTTCCTGTATTTGTGTTAGAAATTTTATTTCATTTAAATTTAGTATTTGTATCTTATTTTGGTCATTTTTGTTGTTATTTCTGCTGATTGAGTGTGTTGTTGCAATACACTGCACCTGTTTCTGGTGATACAGTGTGCTGCATCATCGCCATGTAGTTTTCACATTTATCAATGCTAATAAATGCTCTGGTAAAGGTATGATTTATTAGTGCCTTTAGAGACACTTATAAAGCTACCCTTTATCAATGCTTTTAAAAGCGCTGATAAAAGACTCCTTTATCAGTGCTTATACAATGCTGGTAAAGTCAATCTTTATCAGCACTTTCAAAAGTGTTGATAAATGGGGTCTTTTATCAACGCTGATAAAAGTATGATTTATCAGTACTTTTTTTGCACTAATAAATCAACCCTTTATAAGATCCTTTTTAGTGCTGATAAAATCCATGGACTTTTAGCCATGCTAATGTAGTCAGCGATTTTCTAGTACTGATAAAGGCTGATTTTAGTGTTGTTAAAGGTGTGTTTTGTAGTAGTGAGGCAATGACTTGTGACCTAGAAATTGGAATCTATAAGTGGATACCTCACACAATTCTATAAATTTGGGTTTTAAGTTAATTAGATTGGACTAAACTTTAGTTAATGGAAGATGGGTTCAGGATCAATTTCAAGGATCCTACACAAAGGATATCCATAAATATAACAAGTGAAGGTCTATTGGATTATACCATGTAGTTTTTCTAGAATCACCAATTTAGCCTTGGTCTAGAAAATCGGATCTACCCAAATTGGAACCAGTCTTTGATACATATGTGGTTTTTAGTCCATATGAATTAGGTGAAACTAAAAAGGCAAAAAACAAATCCAACTATTGGTCTTAGTTTGGTATATTCCAATTAGGTTGGGGTCATTCCCTTACAATATCCTAGTCTGGATCATGCAATGGAATGAAATCATATTTTATTATCAACCTAAATCCTTAGCCAATAAATTACCCTAGTTTTTATTAAGAAATTCATTAAATAACTATTACCCCTACTCTTAATCTCTAGCCCTAAGAGGATTAGCCACACATGGGAAAATATTAAACATGCAAATAATAAATGTAATTGAAGCTGGCATGGATTCAACATAATAATAAAATAACTCAATTGAAACAATAGTTGAATGAATGTAAGCAGGAAACGAACCACAACAGTAGAAGAAACAATGATCATATCATGATAGTTGAAAAAGAAAGGAAGCATCCCACATTGAAACAAAAAAAAGGGAATCAAAACTTATTCAAATAAAACCACAATAGAAAACCTATAATGAAAACAAAATAAGAACAAAAGAAAAATAATGTAAAAATAGAGTAAAGGGAGAAGCTCTAGAAATCATCCGGTTCCTGGAATATAAATAATCCAAAACACCTTATGGCATAAACAATTTTTACATAATAAGTCTTATTTAAGTTTTCTATGTTTGGAACTTTAACATTTCAAGTCATTATTTTACAGTATAAGTTATAGCCTTTCAATCTCCAAAATTCTATATCTCCACTTTTTACGGCTTGAACAGAAATTGCGGAGTCTTCAAGCCTCGAGGGTTTTACAGCATAAGTCCTGCCTTTATGCTATAAGTTCTTATTAAGTTGGGAACTTTTACAGCTTGAATGGGGTTTATGTCCTAGCCTGCGACTGTCCTATCTTCAAGGGATTTATGTTGTAAACTATTTTTTACGGTGTAAAATGTTATAAATTTCAGAATTTTGCAGCAACGAACCCTCTTCAATGTAAACTAAAATTTTCTGCAAAAAATAATCAAAACCCACAGAATAAATGTATAAAACATGTTTAAAGACTAAAAAAGTGATTCCAAATATATATATATATATATATATATATAAATCAAGACTATCAAATTCCCCCATACATGAACAATTGTTTTTCCTCAAGTAAAAAGTGTCTCAATAATGATTCCAAAGAAAATAATTTTTGACAAGAAACATGCATTACAACCAAGAAACTAAAATAAAGTGTAAGAATAAAGTGCTAGTCCTCCAAAACCACCCCTGTAGAGAAAATCAGTCATGCCTCATAATAAAGTTCTTTATTCAAATACCTTTTCCCATTAATTTCCATTTTCAACCATTTCTTAGATAACTATACCCATGTTTCAATTTGCCTCATCATAAATTTCCTCTCATCACTCAAGGTAAAATGAAAATGGATTTAATCTCATCCCTTAAGTACATGTTCCTAACCATATCCTTTCATTGGTTCTAATACCTCCACTTCGTAAAGACAAATAACACAATTTATCCTGAGGAATTTAACACTAAGTTTCAAATGACTCTAAGGCTGAGGCTAAGTGGGTAGATGATAAAAAAATCAAGCTAAAAAAGGAGGGGAAATTCTAGAGTATAATGCATGATAATCAAGAATAGTGAAATTAAGAATCTCCTCTAGAAAGTAGCATCTATACACTCCCAAAAGCTCCGAGCATGTACATGGATGTGTCATGAAATTGTGATGATGGTATCATGTTTCTTCCATTTTCTCTTTTTTTCTTTTTTTCTCGAATTTCATGTTTAGAATAGATCTCATATCCACCACCTAACCACATATGATCTATCATGTGATTCATCAGTTTGGTAATGGTGATTTTTGACCTTCTTAATACACAACCCATTTTTTTAAGAAATAGGATAATCATGATGGTGTAATAGAAGTAAACATGGACCACATTCTATGGATTATGTAAAAATATCATTGCACTTCTCCTCAGTAGCAACATCCCTTTTCCAATAGAAATGACCATCCCCAAATACGTATTCAAGTGAAAATCATGAAATCATACCAAATAGTAGGGTAGGAAGGGATAAAATGGTCTTGTAGCAAGGATTAATCATAACAAGGTCATCCATGGATTAAACGAGCTTAATAAGGAATAATGCACTGGTGGGTTTTAGGAAAAATGGATAAAAAAATGTATCAATCATTTTAACAATGTATTTGTTCAGTAATTGCCTCAGTAATATTTTAATGCAGGTTTTGATAGGTTTACCTGCCCCAAGAATATCTCAAGAAACATGATCATAAAATAATGGGAAAAAGTAGGTCCATAATCCTCTTAAGAATGAGAATACATATAAAAGAGGAAATCAGCCAGGGCATATTATACAGTAATAAGTATATCAAAATAAATTACAAGAATATAGAATCATAAATAAATTACTCAAATAAAAAATCATACTAAAATTCTAACTAGAAATAAATAATAGATTTTAACATTTTCCATCCAAATTTTCTCTTTTATTTACACGGGTGTAATAAAATTTCAAGTTAAATCATGCTTCTAATGAAAAATTTCTCCTAAACTATTGAGAACAAGAAACAATCCAGGTGTATATGAAAAAACACTCAAGAAATCCCCCCATACTTAAAATGAAATGTTGCTTGCATTGTTTTGGGAAGTGATGTGAGAGAGATAGCAATGAGATCATACATATATAAAAATGAAAGAATGGAATTAGTGTATGGGATCAAGAGATCCCTATTTAAAATGTCATTCCATGGGGGAAAATGTTGTAGGTTACTGTGAAACAGGGCTACCTACAAAAATGTTAGAATGAAAGCATACCCATACTGGATAAATGATCAGTTCATAGGATATAGACAATATGAAAGCAATAAATGGGAAGGTTCACACATTAGGAAAAAAAATATGAGCATAGATATAAGTGCATGGAGTAGAATACAAACTAGGCACTAGAACGAAATACCTAAAAAACCAACCAAAAAATAAAATAAAATACCTACACAAACTCAGCAAAGACTCAAAAGATACAAATATGGGTTGTATCCCATAAAGTGATAACAAATATGTCATCATCTATACTAATGGATAAAGATCAATCAGAGCAGTCCACCGAATCAGCTGTCCTTGGCCTGTTTCGGGAGCTGGAGCATCCTGGAAGGTTATGGACAGATCTCTTAGGGCACTCCCTATATTACGGATGCACAAGGAAATTTTTCATGGGGAAGGACATATGGTAGCCTAGCTGGTCCATCATAAGTGATAGAATAATCATATGATCGATATATGATAGACTAAATGCATTAGTAATAAGAAAAGAGCAAGAGAGAAATATCATAAAAAAGTGGATTCCTTATATTATAAAATGTAAATGATACAACTAGGGATAGGTAATATAAGAAATATAGAAATACTCCCAAAAAAATATCAAAACAAGGGAGGGGTGCAGTAGGGTACAACTAAGAATATTGGCAGTCCCCTCCTTAATGTTAGGTGGATGGATCTTCCCTTCCACATCAATATCAATGATAATGGCATTAGGCTCGGTTGTGATTGGGGGGAATTGGTCAGATGGTAGAGGAGGTTAACTGTCGATAAAGACAGAGGCTATGTGTTTGGAAGCTGGATCGATAAAATGCACCTCAAATATAGTCGGTAAGGTAGGGCCCTTACCTCATTGAGTGTGCTCTTCTAATAAATCATGTTGGGCAGCAAGGTTAGTGATCTTAGGAGAAATCTCGATTGGGGTGGTTGAAGGTGCCATGGTGGATAAGGTAGAAATAGAGGTGGAATCTAGCTTAGTGACCGGAGGGTGTGGGTGGGTGGCTGGAGTGATTTGGAGTGGAACAAAGGAAGGTAATTGGGAAGGATCAATGAAGAGAATACTAAAATTATGTCATATCCTCCACTGGTTCTCTAGAATATACTAGAGAATAATTTCATGTCTGCAGATCACCTCCCAAATATCCAAAAGAGTAGAGAAAGGCTGAGAAGAAACTGATGCCTCGAGTCTAGAAGCTATGGGTTGATCATCAGGAATGTAAGGGGAGGTAAAATAAGTAGGATCATGGGCCTCATTGGCAGCTTACTCAAGAGCCCAACCATAGTGACCACCCACCTTCTGAAGTAGCCCCATCTTAAGGAGCATGGAAATATCCATGGACTGAATTAGGCTTAAAGATGAGAGTGGATGGGATTTTTTGAAGATGAATAGGTGTCTAGTGAGACGTGTGATGAAGGATACACCCATAAGTGTATTGTGCCTCTACTTGGCCTGACTCTCACAATATAGAGAAAATCGGCGGGCCATGTTCACCGCGGGGGAACCCATGGCTGTGGAGAGAGTGGACACCTCTGTTTTTGTGGGGAACCCATGGTAGTCACTTCATTACATCCAGACATGGGATAAAGCATGGTGGATGACCCTGAGAGCAGAACCCTTCAGCTAGGTTCTCTTTATTGTGGGTGGATCATGAATGTTGGTGGGGTCACAGGCTATCTGTGCCCAGTACAACAGAATGTTTGTCTTGTTCAGATCAAGACGCACGACACCATAAACTATAGAGGTATTTAAATTGGATGAATAAATATCTAATCCTACCCCAAAATCACCCAATTTTATCTTGAAATCCTAGCCTCTCAACATGAAGGTAACGTGGATGACATCCATCTTGAACATGATCTGCAAGTCTAGGAAGAGATCCCGATATGTCTCCTCATGCACCTCAACAATGTGCAAGAGGTTCATCTGTATAATGGGAGTCCATATCTTCCTCATTAATTATGATATTGTGTAGCATAGCCAAATGAAACGTTTTGTTGGTAACCATCAGCTTGGACTACAAATGGACCAAGAGTACTTGCTGCTGCGAGTCTACAAAGTGCAGACATAGATGAAATTGAGAAGGCATAGTAGTGATGCACCCAATTTGTGTATAAATTTCCACATACTTTATTGAAAATAAGAACATGTTTTCAGAAAATACCTACTACTTAGTGGAAAAATACTTTAATTTTGGTGATCTTGTTCATTTTCAGGTAATTTCTATCCAAACACACAAAAATGGGGGAAAACTGAGCAAAATTTCTAACTACACAGCATGTACATATATACACGTAGTGTACATTCAGACTCAGACACAGATTGGCTAGGACAAGTACATGCCCATGTTACCAGAAGTAGGTACACGCTGTGTAAATCATATACACGCCGTGTATACTCTTCTAGAAGCGGTTGGCGGCAAAGAAGAAGTTTACACGCCCATGTGTCTGGCTAATCTTTACACGTCGTGTACATCATCTATACACTGTGTCGCCCCTTCTAGAAGCGGTTGGTGGCCGATAAATGAGAGTACATTCCATTTATGGTGGCTCTACACGCAGTGTACTTCCACCTACTAGGAAGCATCGTGTTCTAAGTCAAAGATGGCGTGTTAGGCCACTCATCGGTAGAGAAAAAGATGACAAAAGCATGTTGATAGGACTACACAGCGTTTACTTTTTCTACACGTTGTGTACTTTTTTTCTATAAATAGAGGCCTTGGTCTCTGGTTTGGGGATTCATTAGTGAAGATATGAAGGAATGAGGTCCTTATGCTCTGCTACCATGCTACCATCATTCCACTACTCCACCATTCTACCATTCTACCAAAGAGCCAATCTCTCCTAGAAGTTTCTATGATGATCACATCATGTATCGAGGGTTCTGATTTTATCTTTTCTTCTACATGTAACTAAACACCCAGTGTGTTGGGGTTGTGGGTGATGAAAGATTTTTAATTTGAACTAGTTGTTATGATTGTTTTTGTTCTATTTAACTCTTCTTATTCTTCTTTAATCACTTTATTTTATCACTGAAAATTCTGATCCAGACCAAGGGCATAATTTTCAAGGACTCAAAAGAAGAATAACGATGAATACTTTCATGATCATTGGAATTATTCACCGACTCAAAAATAGACTACTCTAAATAAAGAAATGTGAAACAATGACTACCAGACCAAGGATTCAGTTTCCTCAGCTATAGACATAAGTTTACCAGACCAGGGAAACCTTGTTATAATTGAAACCCAGAGTATTGGGTTATCATGAATGACACAACCTCATAAGAAATTTTATTTAACAAAAAAACTCTTAAAAATCCACAGCCCATACACATTTACCTCCATATTTTCATCAAAACCAAATTCCTGTGTTTTTCTATATCTATTAAGTAATTTTCTAAGAAATCAAAATCCAATCATATTTTCATAAAAACCTTAAAAATCGACTCTAAATTCAGAACACTTCACTAGATCAAGTACAAACAAGATAAGAAAGATAAAAATAACTTCTTTTCCCTATGGATCAACCCCTTACTAGTACTATACTCGTTAGGGTAAAACAATTTAGGATACCAATAACATACCTTTGGTGAAATGACTACCAAATTTTGGCACTGTTTTCGGGGAATAAAAAGTTAAATTTTTCTTTGTTTTAATTAAGTTTGTATCAAATTTTAGTGGAAATAAAAATCATAAATTCCCAAAATATCTTTTCTAATCTCATTTCTATTTATCTTTATTTTTCCTCATTTATGATTGGTGTGTTTAGTATTGTGAAAGTTCTTAGGTGTATGAGTGGTTACCTCACTTGTTCCAAGAATGCTAAGTCATCGGGGTTTCTCCCAATTGACCCGGAGATCGAACAAACACTTTTGAGGCGACGACGATCACTCATGGACAAGCATAACCAAAATAATCCCATGGCGTGGAATGAAGAAGGAGATCCAACCACTATCCAAGGAGCTAGACAACCATTTGGTCCAGATGACAACCAGAACCAGCAAGCTCCAGGATATGGCCCACAACAGCTCCAACAGTTCCAACTGGAGCGGATGCCATTTTTACAGCCAGGCCAGGGGCCGTACTTCACCCCTCAGGAACAAAAATACATGTCGCCTCCACTCCCTCAGCAGCCACCTCCATATCTTAATCTCATGGTGTACGGCCTGCCATCTATTCACAGAGCTAAAACATGAATTATTCGTCCACCAGTGCAGGACCAACACTTCTAGATCAAGCCCGATATCATGCAACTGATCCAAAACACCGTTTTGTTTGGTGGCCTGCCCAGCGAGGACCCTAATTCCCATCTCTATAATTTTATGGATATCTTTGACACGTTCTGCTACCATGGAGTGTCTAAGGATTCCATTCATATTCACCTCTTCCCATTATCTTTAAGGGATAAAGAGAAAGACTGGATAAAAGGATTGTCGTAATAATATATCCTCGCCTAGGAGGAGCTATCCTAGGAATTCATGTTCAAATACTTCCCACCCTCAAAGATGGTGATTCTGCAGAACGAAATACACAACTTCCAGCAACATGAATCAGAGTCATTATACGAGTCATGGGGTGTTTCAAGGAGATGTTGCGAAAATTCCCACACCACGGACTCCCACTTTGGATGTAGGTCCAAACCTTCTATGGAGGACTAACAACAAACACAAAGTCCACGATGGATGCTGCTGCTGGAGGTACAATTATGAGGAAGTCCTCTGAAGATCATTTTGAACTACTAGAAGACATGTCTACCAATAGCTTCCAGTGGAATTCCGAGGAGGGCACACAGAAAAGAGGTATGCACAACATCGATACTACTACTATGTTTGATGCCTAGTTGGATGCTATGTCCAAAAAGATTGACGCGCTCAATCTAAAGGGCACATCCCAAGTACACACGGTGAACCATCTGACATGCAGTGAATGTGGTGATAACCACATCATGGGAGAATTCTCAGGACCTACAGTCGGCCCTTCGACGAGCGAGGTGAGCTATGTTTCTCAAAACTAAGGGCCAAATCAGTACCATCAATACCAGAACCCGACATGGCGTGATAAAAAAACATAGGCTAGGGCCAACAACAGTAGAATCCTCCACCCCATTGACCACCTGACTACAGTCAACCTCCTTATCAGAACTAGTACCTGAGACAAAAACAGACCCAACAAGGCTCTTATCAGTATCAAGGGTATCAAAACCCTCACTCGCAGCAGCCATAACAGCCACCGCCTCCACCAGCTCTACATCCACCTCAGTAGAAGAACACCTCAAGGTTACAAGATCTTATTAACAAGATTATATATATTATTGAGACTAGATTCCAGAATTAGGAGGCTTCAATTCGAGTCCTGGAGAACCAAATTGGCCAGCTGGAAAACCAACTCTCAGGGAGGCATCCCGATACACTACCGTGTAACATTGAGAATAACCCAAGGGAGGAGGCCTATATCGTCACACTATGAAGTGGAAGGGATATCTAACAGAAGTAACCAGCACGACTAGGTGCACCTACACCCCTACTAATGATGAAGGTACAGTTACAAACCCCTCCTCATCCAAAAGCCCACTGAAGGAGGCTTCATAGAATAAAGGAAATGAGTTTTTCAAACCCTTCGAGCCTACCTTACCCTTCCCAGAGAGGATGAAGTAGAGAAAGATGGACCACCAGTTCGAAAAATTCATGGAAGTATTCAAGAAGTTTCACATCAACATTCCTTTTGAAGAGGCACTGACGTAGATACCCATATATGTGAAATTAATGAATGAGATCATCTCCAAAAAAAAGAAATATAGACGATTTGGGCACCATTTCCTTAACCAAGGAGTGCTCAGAAGTCGTACAACATTTGATTCCTCCCAAACTTTAGGATACAGGTAGCTTCACTATTCCATGCACTATTGGGCCATGTGAGTTTGGGAAGGCCCTCTATGACTTAGGGGAAAGTTTCACCTCATTACCCTTATAGTTTTTAAGAATCTAGGGCTCAATGATCTGAAGCCTACCCAAGTAGCCCTTCATCGTTTCGACTAATACATCAAATATCTGAAGGGGCTACTGGAATACGTACTAGTCATGGTGGGTAGGTTAACCCTCCCCACAGATTTCATCATCCTTGACATGGAGAAAGACCAAGAGGTGACTCTCATTATAGGAAGGTATTTCCTAGCTACTGGGAAGGTACTGATCAACGTGCACCATAGGGATATAATTTTTAGAGTAGGATAAGAAAGAGTCTCCTAAAATTTCCTCAAATCCTTCAAACAAGCATCATTATTAGAGCATGATGGATGCTATGCAGTGACCACTGTGGATGACCACTTAAGCAAAAAAGGAGACTATCTGGAATGTTCTCTCCCCTCAGATGACTTGGTTTTTCTAGAGAATCCAGTTGATGAAGCACTAGAGGACCTAAAATTCCTAGAAGGCCAGGGCGGCCACTATTAGCAATGTGTTGTTATTCCCAACATTCTGGAGCGGGCAGTGGTGCAACCACTTGTACCTTTGATTCTAAAGGTGCATGAAATAGAATTAAAGCCTCTTACATCTTCTTTGAAGTACGAGTATTTGGGAGACCATCAAACATTGCCTGTCTAACTTAGTGCGGCACTGTCACAGGAGTAGGAGGATTCACTTCTGCAAGTTTTGAAAAAGAGGAATCACACTATTGGGTGGAAAATTGAAGATTTGAAGGGAATCATCCCTACCATTTTCACCCACAAGGTGCTGCTAAAAGAAGGTGAGAATCAATCTCGGTAAACAAAATGATGCCTGAACCCCCCCCCCCCCATGAAGGAAGTTGTGAAGAAAGAGGTAATTAAGTTGCTGGATGCAGGCATCATATACCCCATATCAAATAGTCTGTGGGTGAGTCCCCTACAAGCGGTACCCAAAAAGGGGGGTATCACTATGATTTCAAATGATAAGAATGAGCTCATCCCCACACACACTGTCATAGGTTGGAGAGTCTATGTGGACTATAGAAAGTTGAATGACACCATGAGGAAAGATCATTTCCCTCTACCCTTCGTGAACCAGATTCTAGAGAGACTAGCGGGGCATAAATTTTACTGCTTCCTCAATGGCTATTCCGGATATAATCAGATTTCCATTGCTCTCGAGGATCAAGTGAAGAACACATTTACTTGCCCCTACAATATCTTTTCTTACTGAAGGATGTACTTTGGCATGTGAAATGCTCTCGCCACCTTCCGGAACTGCATGCTGGCTATCTTCTATGACACGACAGAACATATCCTGGAGGTATTCATGGATGATTTTTCCGTTTACGGAAAATCATTCACCACTTGCTTTTGGAACATAGAGTTGGTTCTAGAAAGATGTGAGAACACTAACCTAGTTTTGAACTGGGAAAAGTGTCATTTCATGGTCCAGAGTGGCATCGTCCTTGGCCATAGAATCTCAGAGAAAGGGATAGAGGTGGACCCGACAAAGATAGAAGTTATTTCATGACTTCCTATTCCAACTTCTGTCAGAGCCATCCACAACTTACTAGGGAATAAAGGATTCTACGGCAGTTTGTCTGTGACTTCTCAAATATATCTCAGCTCCTCACCAACCTTATGACCAAGGATGTTGTTTTTGAGTTTTATGTGCCATGCACCATAGTTTTTGAGCACCTGAAGCAGTGCCTGGTGGAAGATTTAGTGATGGTTTCTCCCAACTAGGAGGAACAATTTGAAGTAATATGTGATGCCAGAGATTATGCATTGGGAGTAGTCTTGGGCCAGCGACCTGACTGAATTTTCCGACCCATCTATTATGATAGCAAAACGCTCAACAAGGCACTGATGAAATACACCACCATAGAAAAGGATATTCTAGTAGTGGTGTTCTCTTTTGATAGGTTTCGTTCTTACTTAGTGTTATCTAAAGTTATTTTCTATACTGACCATGCAACACTCAAGTACTTACTGAATAATAAGGATGCAAAGCCACGACTGATCCGATGGGTACTCCTCCTACAAGAATTTGATTAAGAGATCCGAGATAAGAAAGGGTGTGAGAGAATTGTTTCTGATCATCTCTCCCGCCTAGAGCTACCTCATTTAGAGGAGGAAGATCAAGAGATCATTGAGGATTTCCCTAATGAGCACTTCTTTTTTTTCAAAGAATCACCTAGACCCTGGTATGCTGATATTGCTAATTTTATAGTTACAGGAGACCTCCACTCAAACCTCTCCTTCCAGCAAAGGAAGAGGTTTCTCTCTTATGTCAAGAGGTACTTCTAGGAAGATCCTCTTCTATTCTGATCCTGTGTAGATGGGGTGATCCACCGTTGCATCCCAGAAACTGAAGTTCATGGAGTCTGAGAATTCTTTCATGACTCGCCAGTTGGGGGACATCATGGACTAGACCGTACTATTGCAAAGATCCTGCAGTCTGGGTTTTTCTGGCCCACCATTTATAGAGATAACCGATCCTTTTTTCCCATTGCGATCGATTACAAATAACAGGTAATATGGGACGTAGAGTTGAGATTCCCCATCACCCCATCCTAGAGGTTGAGATCTTCGACGTCTGGGGCATATATTTCATGGGTCCATTTCCCCCATCTTTCAGGAACACTTACATCCTAGTCTGCATCGACTACATCTCCATGTGGGTGGAAGCCACTGCAAAAGCACACGACATGGCCAAGGTGGTCATGGGCTTTTTAAAGAAACACATTTTTAATAGGTTCGATATTACCTGTGTACTGATCAGCGACAGAAGGACCCACATTGAAAACAAATCGATGAAAGGAATATTGTCGAAGTACGAAGTGAAGCATCATATGAGATGCCATATCATCCCTAGTCCAATGGACAAGTGGATCTCTCCAACTGTGAGATCAAGCAGATTCTGGAGAAAACAGTGAACACTTCGAGGAAAGACTGATCTAAGAAGCTAGATGATGCTTTGTGGGCACATCAGACCGCTTTTAAAACACCAATGGGGATGTCCCCATTCCGCCTCATCTATGTTAAGCCATGCCATATTCTAGTAGAGTTGGAGCACAAATTTTATTGGGTCGTTAAGGACTTGAATTTTGATCTGAAGGCAGCTGAAGAGAAGCAAAATTTCCAACTATCAGAACTTGATGAAATCCGATTAGAGGCATATGATAACACCAAGCTGTACAAGGAGAAGACAAGAGAAATCCACGACTGGATGATTTCACGAAAAACATTCCAACTCACTGATCATGTACTCCTTTTTAACTCCCGTATTTTATTATTCCCAGGGAAGTTAAAGTCAAGATGATCAGGACCATTCCGAGTCATATGAGCATTCCCTCATGAAGCGGTGGAAATTTTTGGAGAGGATGGTCAACTGTTCAAGGTGAATAGACCGCGGATGAAGACTTACCATGACATGGAAGACATGGTGGGAACAATATCCACCATACATCTCAGATAAGTAGAGGTAATTTGGTCGATCCAATGACCTAAAAACAAAGGTGCTTCCTAGGAGGCAACCCAATAGATACACACCGTGTACCACTTATATAAATGAAGTGTATTGATTCCTATTTATTTATATTCTTACTATTATAAATATATAGATTAACTAAGTAATAAATAGGGATGATGTCAGTGTTGATGGTAAGGTCACTAGATTGTATCTGAGCCGTCACTAGTTCGAATCCCTCCTGACCTACCTTCGGCACGGGTTCATCCTTTTTATTATCGTGTTTTTCTTAAATGGTGTGTGTTGTATTTTTCATATTATATATATATATATATTTATAAGAAAACCCATGATGGGGATGGATCAGTTGGCCAGGGTCGTAACCCAGTTCCAAAAGACCCGGGTTCGAATCCTGACAACTGCCCCATTTCCATCATTTGTCCTTTTAATAAAACCACACGGTATGTCTTTCGATATACATTGTGTTCATCATTCTTTCATTAATAACTGAAAATATTTTACACATAAAGGAATACATGAGGGTGAAGTTGGCATATTGGCAGATTCTTGTCCCTGGAACCAAAAGACTCGGGTTCGAACTCGGCTAATCTCCCTGCTCCATCCCTTTTTGTCTAATTAAAAACCACACATCATGCATTTTATTTCTCCTGTATAGTATAGACCTTATAAATTAAATATATTAAAATATTAAATAGGGGAAGAAGTACAACCTTTGCTCTAGTGGTTGAGGTATTCTGTTCAGAATGGTCGATCGCCGGTTCGAATCGCGCCCCAAGCATCGGACCAAAGGTTGTACTTCTCTTTTTACAATTTTAGAATACACAATGTGTATTTCCCGATACATTATGTGTATAATTTTTTTTTTGATAAATTATGTATATATATACACATTTATTTTATTTTAATTATTAATATTAATTATTATATAGTTTACTATAATAATTATATATATAAAACAACTAGTGATACACAACGTGTAGTCCACTGATACATGTCGTGTACCACAGCTATAAAGGCTGCGCCCCACCTATCTTGAGCCCGTGTTGCGTGAGCCCCCCCTGTTTCTTCTCCCACACACCGTTTGGCCTCCCCACATTCAAATCCACAGATTTCTTACATTTTAGATTTTGATTTCTACTGTATTGTGATCCTCGGTCTAGGTACACCCTTTATTTCAAGATTTCATAGGCGTTTAGGGTGATTTGTGGATCAGCCGACTATTTGACTTCCATGGTACACAGACACGATACCAAGAACACACGTCATGTACTATTGTACATTACTACACACTACCTCATTCGAAATCTGAAGCTACACGGTGTGTATGTTCGGTACACACCATGTACCCTCTAGCATCTTGCCCGGGTACCTCATCCACACGGCCAGGGAAACCATGTTTACATACACAGGGTGTTTGTTTGGTACACGTCATGTATACCATTTCTCTAGGACAGCCTGTGTCCAGCCCCCACATAGCCAGGGAACCATTAGCCTATACACAACATGTATATTTTCTACACTCCATGTATCCTTACCAGGCCTATTCCTTGCCCACTCAGTGTGTCTATCTAGAGAACACGAGATTCTAACCCGCTTCCACTACATGTCATGTACTTTTTTTACTTTTATATTTTATTACATTTTATTCTTTTTCTTTTTCTTTTCTTTTTCTTTTTTTTTGTTTTCCTTTATTTTTCAGGATATGGCTGACAAATACCCTTCACATGGGAAGCATCCTGCCTCTGCTGGTGAGGGTAAGAGGCCCACATTTTTTCAGATACGACTCCGGCCCGCGATGACACTAGCTCCAAACTTTCCGAAGTACCAGCCTCCACCTCTGACCATCCTTCTACCACCCACCACCTTGGTAGAGGCTGGTCCTAGTGTCTAACCTCCACCATCCCACACAGAGCCTCCGAGCACCATCATGTCTTCACCATCGGCTGCCCCATCCAGCGGGCCTTCGTCTTCTACAGCCGCTCCACCCCCAGAGCCATCCCCTACTGCTGTACCAACTGATATAGTCCCTGTGGGTGTCCCCTGCCCTTGCATGGTGTTATTGGTTATAAAAATGGTGCACAATAGAGTCCAGAACTTCTCTCTCCACATGATCCCATTGAGCAATTGTTATCTTGATAGAAACGTCCCTTAGTAGTTGGGTATTTAGGGAGAGTTGGAGGATCTCCTCTGGTACACACCGTTACTCATGATTTTACAGGTCAGCACTCCTATTTTCAGTTATTTTTGGAGTTCGCAGCATCTTTCGAGTTCGACGGGCCCGTGTACCGGGAGATGCCTAGTAATGCGGTCCTGGTGGTCTGATTTCAACTAGGCAGTCGACCTTTCTCATTGATGACCCTATCCTTTGCTTCACCCACTGGTGCTTTAGCACCATCCTATTACTCCACCACAAGGATATGGGGGTCATGACCGGCTGTGACATGGAGCTCCTCACCTGTGTCATTCAGCAGGACAACCCGGACCTCCAATACCTTTCTGCCTCCTACTTCCATGCCATGTTCACCGACCATCAGGGAAACCTGAACGGTGGGTTTTACGCCACCTGCCTTGCCCACCACCTCGGGGTTTTTGAGCCTTCCCTTCCCCATGACCGGTTAGGTTCCCCCCAGCGGATGAACTTTATTATGCTTATTCGCATGGTATTGGTCCGGAAGCAGGGGCACTTACATCCTTTCCCAGGCCCCCCACCACCCCCCACCGCCCCTCTTGCCCCCACTGATGCACCTAAACCTCCTTCACCACCTCTTCCAGCTACCTCACCCTTCCTTACTTCCTCTCCCATTCCCCCTCCCACCGACCCCCTACCCCTTCCCCCTCCTCACCCTCGGCTGACCTCCCCATCCACATCTGCCTCACCGAGATCGACCACCACCAAGCTCGTCTGGAGCATCAGCAGGTTACTCTCCTTCAGTAGCAGACTGCCTCTACTCAGCACCTGGACCATCTTGAGAGGATAGTGGAGATACTACTACAGCATCTGGGGATTCCCATTCCACTGGTGGATGCTTCTCCTTCCGCACCTCCGGCTTCCCACGTACCACCTTCAGGTGCTTTTGTGGCCACGGACTCTGTCCTCATCTTCACTACAAGCCCCGGCCCGACTCCTCTTACTGATATCGTTGTCCCAAACACCCCTTCACTGAACTCCCTACCATTGGCCGATGGCTCTCTACCTCCGGCTACTACAACTTTTATTCTGGATACAGCTTCTAAGCCTCCAACTTCCATAGCTACTGATCCGTCTTTGTCAGCTGCTTCTGTACAAGATGATTCCTCTTCTTTGACGACCCCCTTATGGGTTTTTGGGAAATTTTCTTCCATTATATATATATATATATATATATATATATTGATATCTTGTGCTTGTGTTCTATTGTGTATCCTTGCATTTTTCTTTCTCCACGACCGTCACAGGTACTCTGGCACGCTCTAGGCTATCCTTCTCCACCGCTTCCCTTCCTTCTTGACCTAGACACGAGGGGAGTATTGTTTTTCCAGCTTTCATTGTTTTTTTATTTCACGTTTTACTTCTTCCATTACATCCCATCATCCTAGTCCACTATTGTGTCCCCACATTGCCTTCTCCACCTTTTTGTGGCACTTGGTAGACCATGTTCCATATTAAGTATGGGGGAGAGTCCCTCGACTACCTTAGTCTTTTCCCTTACTGTCATCTAAAAGACATCATTATTGGATGATATATTTGACAACGTGAAGAAATTTTGATTAGTCATATTTATAAATAATAAAGCTAGAAGTAGAAAAATTTTAAAGGTTGCATGCTTATTTTTCTTTTTAAGTGATTTAAAATGATTACTGATATAGTTTAAATGGAAACTTGTAATCCTTGGATAAATACATTAATTAGGCTAATCATTTATATGAAAGTCCTGACCTGATTTTATCTTTATTTGTTTTTTTTTTCCACTCCTGAGAGGTATTATAAACCCTTCAATGTATTCTTTATAATACCCTCTTTCTTAATAGATTCTTAGGATATACATAACTACTAGAATTTTCAAGTTTTCTTTTCAAAACATGAATAATTTTTGAATTACATTAAAATTATTGAGGCATTAGATTGTTTCAACACCTTTATATTGAGACCTACCCTACATCTAATCTTCGTGAAGCCCCTAGAAACCATGAACATCCTTGATTGGAAGCCATATTACAAGCCTATTTCCCTTCCTACCCTAATTATTTTATAATTTTGTATGATTATTCACTTGATCCTAAAAGAGGGAATTAGAAGTACATGACACATTTTTGTGAATCATCATGAAATTAAGTGTGGGGGAAAGCCTCTAGTTCATTTGGGGAAGAAAGGGTTCCAAACCTCTATTTGTGGAATTTATAAGTGGTCCCCTTTGTTAAAAAAATGATACAAACAAAGGTACCTTATACTCACATGTTGGTTTGTGAACCCTACCTAACTAAGGGAGAGGGTGGTGATGAGAGCATTTGATAGAGCTTGTTGAGGATGCTTTTACATTGAGATTTATTTTGAATATAATGCATTGTTATTTAAAGAATTTAGCCTCCATTTTCAAGCCTTAGAGTTTGTTTTTCACATCTTTACCAACCAACCCTTAGCCATAGAGACATCAGAACCTTATTGAAAAGCCCTCATGATTTTTTTAAATCAATTTTCTGAAGTAGAGAACTAGATTACTTGAAAACCTATGGATAGAGTGTATATATATTTGATTGAGCATAACTTTGATTTAAAATATCTTATGTGTTGGTTATATTATTGGTGAGGTAGATCATCAAGTGGCTTGTTTATTTTTGAAAGGCTGAAAAGTGTGTTAAAAAGAGGATGAAAGTAGTTAATTGAATTGTATATAAGGCCTGATTAGAATATCTTATGAATTGAAACTGTTTTGTACTTTTTAGAATTTTCTCTTGTGACTGTATCATTTACACTTATGATTAACTGAATTCCTTTAAAAATATAGACTCTTTTAATTAGATGTTGAGATTTTCTCAAGGGTAAGAAAATCACTAAGTATGAGGGAGTTTGATGCACCCGATTTGTGTATACATTTCTATATAATTAATTGAAAATAAGAACATGTTTTTAGAAAATACCTACTACTTAGTGGAAAAATACTTTGATTTTTGTGATCTTGTTCATTTTCAGTTAATTTCTGACCAAACACACAAAACTGGGGGGGGGGGGGGAACTGAGAAAAATTTACAACTATACGGCCCATACACATATACACACCCTGTACATTCAGACTCAGACATAGATTGGCTAGGACAAGTACATACCCAAGTTACCACAAGTAGGTACACACTGTGTAAATCATATACATGTCATGTATACTCTTCTAGAAGCGGTTGGTGGCTGAGAAGAAGTTTACACGCCCATGTGGCCGGATGATCCTTACATGCCATGTACATCATATATACGTCATGTCACCCCTTCTAGAAGTATTTTATGGTCGATAAATGAGATTACATGCCATGTATGGCGGCACTACACACTGTGTACCTCCACCTACCAGGTGGTGCCGTGTTCCAAGTCAAAGACGGTATGTTAGGCCACCCATCAGCGGAGAAAAATATGTCAAAAGTTCTTTGACAGGACTACACAGCGTGTAATTTTGCTACAAGTTGTTTACTTTTGTTTTCTATAAATAGAGGCCTTGGCCTCCGGTTTGGGGAGTCATTAGTGAAGATCTGAAGGAAGGAGGTTCTACTGCTCTGTTGTCGTGCTACCATCATTCCACTACACCGCCATTCTACCATTATACCAAAGAGACAATGATAAAAACTATTTTGATGAATATTTTATTGATAATAAATGATATACTTTCCTCAAATTGTGTTAAATATGTTCAATTAGAAAGTATTTGGGATTAGATCATTCATTTGAATATTTGATGAAAATTTCAGTTTTACCCTTTCAAAATCACTGTAGTATTTCGATCATAAATATTTTATTTGAATTAGTTGAACTTGATATTTTTTAACTGTGTTTCTTACTTCTTGTGCTACAACTTTTATTTAGGACACTAGATCAAAATAATGCATTTGGATGGAGTAATTGGGCCATAAAGTAAAAGGTGGGCTGGACACGCCAGAATGGATAAGATTCTGTATTTGAGCCATAACTCCTTCATCTGGGATTTTCTTGAGCCCAAATTTTTAGAGGAGATAGAGGACCCATATCCTCACATATGATCCTTCTGGAAAAAGATCTGATTCATGGGTTTCAGTGGTCAAATGGGTAGTGCAAGTTGGATTAAAATATTTGGCCAAATTTCCACATTCACACTTGAAACAACTTGTAACCTCTCATCCCATACCCTCTATAAATTGGATTTTTTATCATTTTTAAGGGTTGGGACGTGAATTTTGATGTTTAGGGAAGAGGAGAAGTGGATAAACTCCAATTATCCAACCATTTAAATAAGGTTATCTCTTGAAGCAAGGATCCCTTCGTCAAAGCCTTCTTCTTCTCCTTCGTGTTGTAATGCTTTTGTTTGTGTAATAAACTTATTTTTTATTATTTTATTTCTTCTCTTTTCTTTTGTTTTTTTTAAATTTATTCTTCTCTTAATATTACTCTTTGTGTTGGAATTCTTGAGTAGAATCATTATTGGGTTATACCCATTATAAACCTTTGCACATGCAAAACGCTTCTACGATGATTACGCCACCCATTGAAGAGTAGTCTTTTAGTAATCGATCTATCTCTTACCTTATAAATTAATTTATTTTGAATCAATGATATAATGTAATTAACATAATATGATCAATTAATTTAATTTTTAATTTAATTGAAACTACGCAAGCAATTGAACAATTAACACAAAAACACGAGAGGATGAGATTTTGTGTAAATTGTGAGAGTGCGAACTTAATCGGTTATACAAAACCATACGAGATCAATTTGTAGTGTTAAAATATAATCACTTAAATAAATTAATTCTAATTTCCAGAGGGGAAATGTGCCTTAATTTACCAATGACCATAATCTAATCTTAGAATATCAATCAAAGCAGGGTGCTGCGATTGCATGTTCCGAAGTTAGTTTAGGGTTAAATTCACTTCATCTTCGTGGTAAAGTTAATTCATGTAGAGTTCGGGATTTAACAAATTAAGGGATCATAATTAAGTTAATGTTAATTTATATTATAATTATTAATAATATATTGAAGAGGTAGAGTTAGATCGATTACGCCTTTTAAAATATTTTCTAAAAAAACATTTTCTTGTTGTGTGTTTTTAATTAAACTTCATTTCAAAATTAAAAACAAAAAAAATGAAATCTTCTTCCAGAAAACTTCTTCTAGATTTATAAACTCTAAACAACCCCCATCCTTTCAAGTAGTGTTTTAATTCTATTCTATTTTATTTTTAGAATACCTCTAGAAAGTTGTTTTAATTCACTTCCTCCTTTGAGAGACGACCTTGGTCAGCCACTCTGCTGCACCTAAGTACCCCAAAATCACACTAATCATTTGAAGGCACCCACGACAGTGCTCTTTAAAATTGGTGTCATTTTCGAGGAGGCAAGTAATTATTTCAACCAATTAGAGGTATTTATTTTATTTTAAATTTTATTCTCTTCCTCTCTTCTTTCTTCCTTCTTTACCCAATCAATTTTTTTCTCTTCTTCTTTTATTTTCTTCTAATTATTTTTTGACCATCAACTCAAAATTATTATTTTTATTTTACTATGGTCCAATTTCTTTATTTTCATCTTTCATTGATTTATGATACGAACTGATCCTGAAGATCTCTTAGATCTTGACCCTGAGATTGAACGTAGCCTTCGAGCTCGAATCAGACAGTCTTAGTCTACGGGAAGTTTCAATATTCAAACAGTTGGTGAAATCCACTCTTCTAGAAACATTGAAATTGGAAGAAATTCAAATTAAAACATAAAATAAGAACCAATGGCTGGAAATAATAACAATGATCTAAATAGAACCATTCGAGAATTGGTTGCACCTGATATTAAGTATCAACCAAATTGTATTGCATACCCAAATCTCAAATCAGACTTTGAACTAAAATTTAGGTTAATTCACTTACTTCAAAAGTTTCATGGCCTCTCTGGTGAGGATCCCAATAAACATTTGAAAGAATTTAATGTGGTTTTCTCAACCCTAAAACGTAGAAATGTCTCTGAAGATCAAATCAAATTAAGAGCATTCCCATTTTCACTTGATGGAGCTGTAAAGGATTGGATGTACTATTTACAACATGAAGATGTACCATGTTGGAATGATTTGAAACGTCTTTTCTTGCAGAGATTTTTTCCAGCATCAAGGACCACTTCCATTCATAAGGAGATCTTGGGGATCAATCAAGCACAAGGGGAGTCAATGTATGAGTACTCGAAGCAATTCAAGAAGTTGTGTGAAAGCTGCCCACATCACCAAATCAGTGAGCAACTACTCATCCAATACTTTTATGAAGTACTAAAACCTATGGAGAGAAGCATGGTGGTTGCCTTAGAAGGAGGGGCATTGGTGGATAGGACACCAGTAGCCACACATGCATTGATTGAGAAGATGGCCCAAAACTCACAACAATTTGGCGATAGAGGTAAACCACATGTCAGGGGAGTACATCAGGTAAGTCATTCTTCTATTGAAAGTAATTTGATTGATACCAAGTTGGAAGAATTGACCACTATGGTAAGGCAGATTGATTTGGTTCAAAAGACATCCCAACCCACTCCTTCAAGGCCTTTTGGCATTTGCACTGAGACAAGCCACCCAACTGGCTGTTTCCCCCAACTACAAGAAACAGAAGATTGTGTAGCAGTATTCCCTGGGAGACCATATCAGCAACAACAAAAACCACATCCCCAACAGAATTATGACTCCTTTTCACCAACATTCAACCAAGGGTGGAAGGATCAATCAGAGATGAGGTATGGCTCTGTTCAACAAAAAATGCCCCCTTTTCAACCAAACTTCCAGAAGCCTCCACCTTACTAACAGGGTTTCCAACAACCCCAAAGGAGATTCGAAGCTCAAACATCAACAAGTCAGCAACAAGGGAATCTCCAACACAAGGTAGACTCTAACACTAATGATCTTTTGAAACAAATTTTTCTTAATCAACAGAATGATCTGAAGAGTCAAGGTTCAGAGTTGAGGGAGTTGAAGACTCAAATGATCCAGATTGCCACAACCCTCCATGAACTGGTAAGTAAGAATTTGGGAAATCTTCCTTCCCAACATACTCCCAATCCAAAGGGTAATGTCAATGCCATTACATTGAGAAGTGGTAAGCGAACAATAGATGCTTCTCCACCTATCATTCCACTGGGATTCACCTCAACTCCGGAGAAGCCCCATTCCATACCAACTGATGAGAAACCCAAGGAGAAAGATAAAGGTAATAAAAAGATTGATTTTGTTCCTCCTAAACCTCTTCTCTTTCCAAATAGGGTTGTTAAAACCAAGAAGATGGCTGAAGAGGCAATGCCAAAGGAGGTTTTGGACACATTCAAGCGTGTGGAGATCAACATTCCTCTACTTGAAGCCATTAAGCAAATTCCAAGGTATGAGAAATTCTTAAAAGAACTTTGTACCAATCAAATATGGATCAAGGGAAATGAGAGGATCAATCTTGGAAGGAATGTGTCAGCACTCATTACACCAACTATAGCAATGCCAATAAAGTGCAAGGATCTAAGGACATTCACTATCTCATGCACCATAGGGGAGTTAAACTTTTCTAATGCACTTTGTGATTTGGGAGCTTTCATAAATGTGATGTATCACTCTGTATTCTCTTCTTTGCAGGTTGGTGAGCTGAAACCGACGAGAGTAGTGGTGTAGTTGGCGAATAGAACTACGACATATCCAGCGGGAGTTCTTGAGGATGTACTTGTCCGGGTAAGAGACATGATCTTTACAGTAGATTTCTATGTGCTTAACATGGAGGATGATTAGGTAAGTTCTCATGCCCCCATTATCTTAGGTAGTACCTTCCTCAAAACTACAAAAACTATCATAAATGTCAATGAGGGTACACTTTCCATGGAATTTGGGGATGAAGTTGTGATATTTAATGTTATGGATTCCATGAAGTACCCCTCATAGGATCATTATGCATTTGTTATCTCCCATTTTGAACCACCAAGTAAAAACACCATGGAATTGGATTGTCCTATGCTTAGGGAGATTATGAGTATTGGTTCTAGTTTTATGTCTAAGAGTACTTCCACACCCATTTCTAAGGAACAAGACTCTCTATGATTTGATTTTGAAATGGAATCATATTCTGATTTTGATCATGTGAACACTGATTATGACATGGATGTTGAGTATGCTGATGGATTTGATGCTTTATTCTCTGATTTTGATGATGTATATTCTGATACTGATGCTCTTTGTGCACATATTTCAGTTCCTTCTATGTCTCCATCCATACACCACCCCCCTACACTGGAACTCAATCCATTTCCACCAAATCTCAAATACTCATACTTGTTGAGTGGTGAGAAGTTACCTGTTATCATTGCTAACAATATCCCTTTTGAATATGAGGAAAAACTTTTGAATCTTTTGAGGGAGAACATCAGGGCAATCGGGTGGACCTTGGCTAACATATCAGGTATTAGCCCCTATATTTGCATGCATAGGATTCTTTTGGAGGATGGGGCTAAACTGGTGAGGCAACCACAAAGGAGACTCAATCCAACCCTTCTAGAGGTTGTTAAAAAAGAGGTTAAAAATTGATCGAGGTAGGTATAATCTATCCCATTTTATATTCTTAGTGGGTAAGTCTTATTCAGGTTGTGCCTAAGAAAAGTGGTGTTTCTGTTGTTAAAAACGAGAAAGATGAGTTAGTTCCAATGAGGGTACAAAACAGTTGGTGTGTGTGTATTGATTATAGGAAACTAAATCATTCCACTTGCAAAGACCATTTCCCCCTCCCATTTATTGATCAGATGCTTGAGAGACTAGCTGGGAAGACACACTATTGTTTCTTGGATCGATTTTCTGGATATTTTCAGGTTCCTATAGATCTGGAGGATCAGGAGATGACTAAATTCACCTGTCCCTTTGACACATTTGCCTACCGGAGGATGCCATTTGGACTTTGCAACGCCCCAGTTACCTTCCAGATATGTATGGTGAGTATTTTTTCTGATTTTATTGAGACCTGCATGGAGGTATTTATGGATGATTTTACAGTGTATGGGTCTTCATTTGATGAATGTCTAAGTAGTTTGGGAAAGGTGTTGAATCATTGTATTGAGAAGAATCTGGTCCTTAACTTTGAAAAGTGTCATTTCATGGTAGAGCATGACATTGTCTTAGGGAATGTAGTGTCAAAACATGGGATAGAGGTTGATATATCTAAGATAGAAATTGTTTCATCCTTACCCTATCCTTCATGTGTGCGTGACGTTAGATCTTTCCTAGGGCATGCAGGGTTTTATCAGTGCTTCATAAAATATTTTAGTAAGATTGCTCTTCCTATGTCATGATTAGTTCAAAAGGATTCTGATTTTGTGTTTGATGATTTTTGCAGGACTTCCTTTGATGAGCTAAAGAAGTGTCTGACCACTCCATCGATCATACAGCCCCCACGGTGGGAGATTCCTTTTGAGCTTATGTGTGATGCCTCCAAATTTGCGGTTGGATATGTCTTATCTCAGAGGGTGGAGGGACGTTCACATGTGATCGTCTATGCATCGAGGACATTAGATTCATCCCAATAAAACTACACAACCACGGAAAAGGAGTTTCTTGCTGTCATATTTTCTTTAGATAAATTCCTTTCATATTTATTAGGCTCTAAAGTAGTTCTTTTTTCTGACCATACAGCTTTAAGGTACCTCTTGAAGAAGCCAGATGCAAAGCCCAGGCTGATCCGATGGATGATCCTTCTTCAGGAATCTGATATTAAGATAAAAGAAAAAAAGGGGTCAGAAAAAATGGTAGCAGACCACATGAGAATGCTTACTCACACACTAGAGGATGACACCTTGGACTAGGTACCACTTCGGGACACTTTCCCCGATGAGCATCTTTATTCCATCTTAGGTACGCATCCTTGGTATGAAGATTTAGTTAACTACCTTGTTGCCTCTGAAATCCATGAAAATTTAAAGAAACATCAAGTCCAAAAATTAAAAAGTGAGTCTCGATATTATGTTTGGGATGATCCATACCTCTGGCGCATGTGTAGTGATCAATTTATTAGGAGGTGTGTTCCTGATCATGAGTTGGAGTCTGTTTTACATTTTTTTCATACACTTGCTTGTGGTGGACACTTTATACCCCAAGGAATATCTAGGAAAGTTTTGGACTCTGGATTATATTGACCTAGCTTATTCCATGATGTCTATGTGTTTTGTCAGTCATTATCTCATTGCCAATACACTGGGAACATTTCTAGGAGACATTATATGCCCCAACCACCCATATTATTCTATGAGATTTTTGATGTATGGGGCATCGATTTTATGGGTCCTTTTCCTAGTTCCTTTGGTTTTTTGTAAATTTTGGTTTCTATTGATTATGTGAGTAAATGGGTGGAGGCTAAGGCCACCAGGACTGATGATTCTCATGTTGTTGTGGACTTTTTCAAAGCACAAATTTTTTGCAAGTTTGGAGTACCGAATGCCATCATCAGTGAACAATGGACACACTTTTTCAATCGGAATTTGTCTTCCCTCCTTTGTAAGTATGGGGTGACACACAAAACATCGACACCATACCACCCCCAAACAAATGGTCAGGCTGAGGTTTCAAATCGTGAGTTGAAACAGATTTTAGAGAAAACTGTTAAGCCAAATAGGATGGATTGGAGCAAGCGCTTGGATGATGCATTGTGGGATTATAGGACAGCTTACAAGACACATTGGTATGTCCCCATTTCAGATTGTTTTTGGGAAAGCCTGTCATCTCCCCGTGGAAGTTGAGCATCGGGCTTATTGGGATATAAAGAAATGCAACATGGATTCGGCCCAAGATGGAATCCAAAGGAAGATGCAAATTTAAGAGCTTGAGGAGATTTTATTTTCTTCATATGAGAAATCAAGGCTGTATAAAGAAAAATAAAAAGCAACTCATGATAGAATGATCCAACAAAAGGAGTTTCATGTTGGAGAGAAAGTCCTTCTCTACAGTTCACAACTGAAGCTGATGCCTAGTAAGTTGTGTTCTAGATGGTTAGGTCCTTATGTTGTGACTAATGTTTTTCCTTATGGTGCAGTGGAGATCACAAAAGAAGACACAGGAAGGATCTTTACAATCAATGGGAAGAGTTTGAAGAGATACATTGAGGGACTTCCTACTGATGCAGTGGATTTTATCACACTACAAGACCCCGTCATCACTTGAAAATATCAGGTTGTTCCTAAACCTTTAACTTTTTTATTCTTTGTCCTATTTAAAATTATACATTTCATGTTCATTTATCATCTCATGGGTTCACATTGAGGGAAATGCAAAATTTTAAGTGTGGGGGAGAGAACCTTTTAGTTTAGTAATTTCAATTGTTTTCCTGTTAAAAAATCAAAAAAAAAATTGTGTGTTTTTCAAATTTTGTGTGTTTATTTTTCAATTTTCTGTGTGTTTTTGAAACTTTTGAGCTGAAATGATTCTCATCACGATTTTTAAATCCATATCAATAAGTGAAACAATTTATCCCTTGAAACTAAGATTAAATTAATGATGAAATGACTTTGTTTCAAGTTCAAATATTTAGTAATTTCATGAAACGTACATTGAATTTTGAATCCCATGCCACATCTCACTGTCTTTATATTTGAAACAACTTTCCTGTGAGGCTTCTAAAACATTATTTTCATATTCTTTACATTCACCTCACTTCTTGATAGAACCAAACCATGCTTGATTTAACCAGAATTTGATTTATTCTTGTCAAAACTTAAGGGTTTGAGGTACTTATGTTTAAATGATTGAGACATTTGTTTGGTATTAAAGCCCCTATTTTAAAGAATATTTTTTTATAATGGCCTAACTTGAACATTTAATCCTCTTATCCCTTATAATACATGCACAACCTATTAGGTTAGCCACATTATAAGCCAATTTTTCCTATCCAACCAACTCTTGAAGTGAAATTTCATAACCTAGTTGATCTTAAGTGTGGGGGAAGTTGTCTTGTGTTGTTCTAACACATTTTGTGATACTTCGGATGAAAAATTAAATTATTAAGATATGTGTTTTCTGATGAATAAAAACATTATATTTAAATTTGTTCCTTTCTGGAGCTTTCATGATAAAAAAGATGTGCCTTTCTAGAGCTTTTAATAGAGGTGGAAAGTTGTGCCTATCTGGAGCTTTTAAGAAAATAATGTTCGAGAAGATTGACATTTTTTCTGTGAAAATGTTGAATGGTGTGAAAATTACTTTATTTTTCATGATTATTGATCTGAATTGATACTATGGGGATTGAGGAGAAGACCATATTTAAGTGAAAATTATATTAATGCAATTTTTCTTCAAAGAGTCAAGCCCTCCTTATTCAGCCTCAGAATTTTCCAAATCTAAATCCTACCAACCGAAAGCTACAGAACAACCCTGAAAAATCCTCATGATAAACATATTTACTTGAATAACATAAGGTAGTGATTTAAGAATTTATTAAGCCTATGTTGACCCTTGTATGTGTTTGGATGAGAAAGACATTGCAAAAAAAAATTGACATTTGTGTGATAAGAGAAAATTCAAGTGAGGTAAGTGTTTTGTGAATGGGAGGATAAATAAAGTGGAAATATAATGAATTATATAAATGAAGAACTTGAAATAATGGTTCTTTTATGAGGAAAGATATCTTTTGTTTCTTGGTGTGTAATTGTTTGATCTCAAAGATATGTGTTTTAAAATTGGTTTTGATTTGATATTGATGTTTACTTGATATGAGGTTTTGCCCAGAAGTGAAAAAGGGTAAGTGTGGGGGAGTTGATAAAACACTATTTTGTTGAATATTTTATTGATAATAAATTATATAATTTCCTCACATTATGTTAAATATGTTCAATTAGAAAGTATTTGGGATTAGATCATTCATTTGAATATTTGATGAAAATTCCAGTTTTACTTTTTCAAAATCACAGTAGTATTTCGATCATAAATATTTTTATTTGACTTAGTTGAACTTAATATTTTGTAACTGGGTCCCTTACTTCTTGAGATACAACTTTTATTCAGGACACTATATCAAAAGAATGCATTTGGATGGAGTAATAGGGCCATTAAGTAAAAGGTGGTCTAGACACGCCAGAATAGATAAGCTTCTGTATTTGATCCATAAATCCCTCATCTAGGCTTGGATTGAGCCCAAATTTTGAGAGTATATATAGGACCCATATACGCACATATGATCCATATAGTAAAAGAGCTGATTCATGCGTTTCGGTGGTTAAATGGGCAGTGCAAGTTGGATTAAAATATTTATCCGAATTTCCACATTCACACTTGAAACCGCTTGTAACCTATCCTCCCCTCCCCTCTATAAATTGGAGTTTTTATCATTTTTAAGGGTTGGGACATGAATTTTAAAGTTTAGGGCAGAGTAGAAGTGGATCCACTCTAATTATCTGACCATTTCAATAAGGGTATCTCTTGAAGAAAGGATCCCTTTGACGAAGCCTTCTTCTTCTCCTTCGTGTTGTAATGATTTTATTTGTGTAATAAACTTCTTTGTTCTTCTTTTATTTCTTCTCTTTTATTCTGTTTTGTTTAAATTTATTATTCTCTTAATCTTCCTCTTTGGGCTGGAATTCTTGAGTATAAGCATTATTGGGTTATACCCATTATAAACCTTTGCACATGCAAAACGCTTCTACGATGATTACGCTACCCATGGAAGAGTAGTCTTTTAGTAATCGATCTATCTATTACCTTATACATTCATTTATTTTGAATAAATGATATAATTTAATTCACATAATATGATCAATTAATTGAGTTTTTAATTTAATTTAAACTAAGCAATAAATTGAACAATTAACACAAAAACACGCGAGGACGAGATTTTGTGTAAATTGTGAGAGTGTGAACTTAATCAGTTATACAAAACCATACAGGATAAATTTGTAGTGTTAAAATATAATCCCTAAACTCAATTAATTCTAATTTCCAGAGGGTAAATGTGCCTTAATTTACCACTGACCATAAGCTAATCTTAGAACATCAATCAAAGCAGGGTGCTACGATTGCATGTTCCGAAGTTAGTCTAGGGTTAAATTCACTTCATCTTTGTGGTAAAGTTAATTCCTGTCGGGTTCAGGATTTAACAAATTAAGGGATCATAATTAAGTGAATGTTAATTTAAATTACAATGATTAATAATATAGTGAAGAGGTAGAGTTATATCGATTACGCCTTTTAAAATATTTTCTAAAAAACATCTTCTTGTTGTGTCTTTTTAATCAAACTTCATTTCAAAATTAAAAACAAAAAAAATGAAATCTTCTTCCAGCAAACTTCCTCTAGATTTATAAAATCTAAACAACCCCCATCCTTTCATGTAGTGTTTTAATTCTATTCTATTTTATTTTTAGAATACCTCTAGAAAGTTGTTTTAATTCACTTCCTCCTTTGAGAGACGACCTTGGTCAGCCACTCTGTTGCACCTAAGTACCCCAAAATCACACTAATCATTTGAGGGAACCCACGACAGTGCTCTTTTAGCCAATATATCCTTGAAGTTTCTATGATGATCACATCAGGTATCGAGGGTTCCATTTTTATCTTTTCTTCTATGTGTAACTAAACACCCAGTGTGTTGGGGTTGTGGGTGATGAAAGAGTTATAATTTGGACTAGTTGTTATGATTTTGTTTGTTCTATTTAATTCTTTTTATTCTTCTTTAATCACTTCATTTTATCACAAAAAATTCTGAGCCAGAACAAGGGCAGAATTTTCAAGGACTCAAAATAAGAATAATGATGAATACTTTCATGATCATTGGAAGTATTCACGGACTCAAAAATGGAATACTCTAAATAAAGAACTATGAAACACTGACTATTGGACCAAGGATTCGGTTTCCTCATCTCTAGACATAAGTTTACAGGACTAAGGAAACCTTGTTACAATTGAAACCCAGAGTGTTGGGTTATCATGAATGACACAACCTCATAAGAAATTTTATTTAACAACAACCTCTTAAAAATCCACAGCCCCGACACATTTCCCTTCATATTTGCATCAAAAACAAATTCCTGCATTTTTATTTATCCATTAAGTAATTTTCTAAGAAATTAAAATCCAATCATCTTTTCATCAAAACCTTAAAAATCGACTCTAAATTTAGTACAATTCATTGGATCAAGTACAAACTAGATAATAAAGAAAAAAATGATTTCTTTTCCCTGTGGATCGACCCATTATTGGTACTATACTCGTTAGGGTAAAACAATTTGAGACATTGATAACATACCTTTTTTGAAATGACTACCAAGTAGAAACCCATGAATGGAGGGATTCAGACTGCAAAATTTAAATGTAGGTAGAGGAATACTATGTGGGATCCACTGGTGGTGGTGGCGAAGGATAGGAGGCAACAAATTTAGAGCCCGGCATTTTTCCTTGGGTGGTTTCTTTTCCTGGGCCACACATTCGGAGGGTGGAAGACTACCACATTTAGTGTGGACCATGATGGAAAGACGGAAGGAGGAGTTGCGACCGAGGGAGGAGGATATGAATGAGGGGAGGCACGACTGAGGTGTAACTAAATAAGGTGAGGAGATGATGGAGGAGTGACATGGGAACGAGGGAGGAATGAAACTGGCCATAAATCCTAGTCTTACGTGTTAAGTAAGTGGGCTGTAAAACTTACGGTGTAAATTTAGTATTTACGCTGTAAGTTGTGTGTAGATTTGATTTTATAAACCATGAAATTTTACGATGTAAATTGGAGTTTTATATCATAAATTTTTTTTATTTCTTTATTTTAACTGGAAACTCAGTACTAGTCCACCGATAGTGATCAGGATGAGATTCAATGATCCTAACCTACCTAAATAGAACAAACCTAGGTTGTCTTTTAATCAAAACTTCATTTGAATTCGAGACCTAGACATCGTCCTAAATTAAGAGAATTTGAGGTACATGACACACTCTTATTGACATGGCTCTAGATAAATTTGTAATCGACATCCATTGACTTTAAAGGGTGGTCTATTTCCTCATTAAATATCTATAATTCTATACGGAGAGACTTTAACGACTTCAAATGAACCTGGCCATCGAGATTTCAGTTTTTTAGGGAATAATTTTAGGAGGGAATTGAATAATATAACTTTTTCCCCATTGTGAATACCAATCATGCGATGCGGTAGTCATGTAATTACTTTGTTTTCTCTTTATAAATTTTTTCATTATCATAATCATCCCTTCTGATTTCTTCCCACCCATCCAATTGCATCAATCTATGTTTCCCAGTCTTTTATGAAACCACGTTTAACTTTTAAATTTTCCTGTATGAGTGGTGTTCTAATTCCAATGGAAGATGACAGAGTTTTCCATAGACAATTCAAAAAGGAGTTGTGTCGATGGGTGTTTTATAAGTCATTAGATTTTCCCAAAGTGAATCATCAATTTTTATACTCAATTACTTCTTATTTGTATTGATTGTCTTTTATAGAATTTGTTTAATCACCTGATTAGAAAGTTTCACATGCCCCCTAGTTTATGGGTGTTAAGGAGTTCCAGTATTGTATGAAATCTCATAATTTTAAAGTAGTCCTTTGATGGAAGTATTATTTATGTGTGTTACCTAATCACTAATGAGTGATCGAGGAAATCTAAATCAGGAAAAGATTTTTTTTTTCAAAAATTCATTGACCACTTTGGTCATGTCAAGGGTCAGAGCTTCCACTTCTACCCACTTCAAAACAAAGTCTATATCATCCAAGATGTATAAGTTTCCATGAGAATTGGGAAAAGGTCCCATGAAATCAAGTCCCTAAACGAAAAATATTTCTACTTCCAGGATAGTGTTCTGGGACATTTTGTTACGTTTCCTAATGGTGTTTTTTATGACATCGATCATAGGTTTGGAAAAAAATCTTATTTATTGATGAAGTGTGGGCCCAATGAATTCACTTGGAATAATTTTAGCCACATTACACTCATACCCATGATGTACAATAGTCGGTGACATTTGATAGAATTCTAAAACACTTTGAATTTCATCCTGTGGAATGAAGCATCACATTAAACCATCAACACGATGTTTAAATAACAGTGGTTCATCCTAGTAGTAGTGCGATGTATATGATAGAAGCTTCGTACTATGATAATAGGAGAAGTGTGGGTAAGTAATTATATTGGAAATATATTTTTCTATGTCATAAAACCATGTTCATCCTTACACATCCACATTGAAGAGTTTCTCATCAGGGAAGTCATCTTCAATTCTCATCTCTTCTTCATCCTCAATATTGGGAAGTTAAACTCTAGATAGATGTTCAAAAATGAAATTCTATGTTACTTTTTTTTCTTTGATGACGATTTCAAATTATTGAAGTAGTAGGATCCATCGTATTAGTCTTGGTTTGGATTATTTTTTATTCATAAGGTATTTCAATACTGTATGATTAGTGTAAACCGCAACTCTGAAGAGCACAAGGTATAACCTAAACTTGTCAAACATGAAAAATACTACCATAATCTCTTTCTATGTGGTAATTTAATTAGTTATAGAATCATTGAGAGCGTGGATGGTATAGTAAATGGGAGGAAAAATATGTCCAAACCACCGTCCTAAAATAGTGCCCACAACAAAGCCACTGAAATTACACATAAGCTCGAAGTCCATGTCCGAGTCTAGCGAGACAATGGTAGGAGCGACCACCGGGTTTCTTTTTATAGCAACAAAGGCCCACAAAAATTATTCATTGAATTCAAAAAAATGTCCTTAGATAGTAGGTGTTTTAGTGGTTGGGCTATTTGTGAAAATTATTTAACAAAGCAACGATAGAACCCCTTGTGGCCCAAAAAAACTCCTTATGCCTTTCATAGTTGCGGGTTTGACTAAGTATTTGATTAATTTGATTTTGGTTGGGTCGAATTCTATGTCATGATATGAAATTTTATTCCCAAATACTATGCCTACTTAGACCATAAAATGAAATTTCTCCCAATTTATCACTATACATTTCTCTTCACAACACTGCAACACCAGTTCCAAATTACTCAGACAGACCTCGAAGGAGTGTCCATATATGAAAAAATCATCCATTAAGATTTCTAATGACTCCTCCACCATATCATGAAAGATATGTGTCATAAAATTTTGGAATGTTTCTAGCTCATTACACATTCCAAACGAAATTTGTCAATAGGTGAAGGTTCCGAAAGGATAAGTGAACATTGTCTTTGAATAATCAACTATGTCAACAACCATTTGATTTTATTTGGAATATCCATCCAGAAAACAATAAAATTCATGTCAAGATAATCTCTCAAGCATCTGATCCAGAATGGGATTGGGAAGTAGTCTTTCTGGGTTACTATATTGATATTTCTATAGTTGACACACACTCTCTGTCCTATTATGGTTCAGTTTGGGATTAATTCATTTTTATTATTTTTTATTACAGTTAAGCCTCCCTTCTTTGGTACTACTTACAACGGTCTCACCCATTCACTGTTAGAGATGAAAAAAATAATACCAGCATCGAGAAGCTTCAAAAATTATTTCTTAATGACTTCTTTCATTGTTGGGGTGAGTCGTCTCTGGGGTTGGCATTTTGGCTTAAATCCTTCTTACAGGTAAAATATTGTGGGAGAAAATTGTGGGGTTGATCCCATGAATATCAGCCACACCCCATGCTATTGATTTTTTGTGCCTCTTAAGGTCTTTTATTAGTTTTCTTCGTGCTCTTTATTCAATTCTATGATTATGATGGCAGACAATGCCTCTTGAGTCTCTAAGAATGAGTATTTTGATGTGCTCGATAGAGGCTTCAATTCTAGTGTTGGTGGCTTAATAATCGAGGGTGTGAACTCTAGAAATGTGTCTCTTATTAGAGGTTTGATATAGTTTACCACCTTGTATTTACTACCATATTCTTCATTGGGAGATAGAGTCTACCTCTCATCTTTAATTTCCATGAAATAATCTTTTTCATTAGTCATAAAAATGGCTTGATAGTCAAATGAGTCGCACTTTTCTTGAAATATTTTACCAAATCAAACACCGCATTTTCCTTATCGACTCTAAAGATCAATATACCTTGGTTCACATTGATTAATTATTTTTTGATGGTAAGAAATGTTCATCCTAGAATTATGGGGACATATTACTCTTCCTCTATATATAGGATCTGAAAATCAGCAGATAATTTCTTTTCCAACTATAACTAAGATGCCCTCGAGAAGTTCCTGAGGATACTTGATAGATCAATTAGCTAGATGAAGTTCCACTATCATTGGTTTCAAGTCTTCAAGCCCCAATTTTCAAAATATGATCATTAACATGATATTTATACTTGTTCTGAGATCACATTAGGCTTTTCCAAAATTACATGTCCCTATGATGCATAGGATCAAGAAACTATTGAGATCTCCCATCTTTGGTGGGAGATTCTGGTATAAAACTATGGATAATTCTGAGATCACAAGAGGAAATGACGATGACGATGATGGTGTGTCAACGATGACGAATGAAAGTGTGTGTGCAAAGATGATGGCGTGCGACGATGGAGAGAGAATTATCGATGACGTCGTGCAAAGAGATTCATGAAGGTGTCATGTATCGAAAGTCCTCTTGGTTGCAGAGATCAAGCGGTGTGTCCCGGTTGCGATGATCGGTGGTACAACAAAAATGGTATGTTTATGGTGTCAGTGTTGCATTGTAAAAGGCCTTCGGGTGTTGTTAAAAATACTTTGGGTGCTGTGTAAAATTCTTTCGGGTGATAAAATGTCTTCGGGTGATAAAAGGTTTTCAGGTGAAATCTTCTCTTCTTGTGTGTTTTATGCTACAACGACTACTTCCGCTGCGGCGCCGGGCTCCGAGCCCCAACAGTGGTATCATAGGGATTGGTTGAGCAGAACATGGGGGAAAGCATCTGGTGGAACAACTTATCAAAGACTCAGGATTGAGATGTCATCGGAAATAATGGCGGTATCAGTGGTGTTGCTGGAATATCGAAAGTTTTCTTGGCCGCAGGTGTCATGCGGCGTGTTTCGTTCATTGGGTGACACTCATATCTTGGTGGAGATGACGATCAAATTGACCCAGATGGTGGAGATGACTTTGGAATATTTGAATTTTAAATCAAGGTCAATATTTTTGGGAGTTATTGATTTAAAATTTAAATAATGAGGAGAGAGAAAATTATTAATGGAAGGATTTTCTCAACATTAATAGAGGATTTTCTCCTAACATTAATGAAGAGTTATTCCCAATATTAATTGATGGAATAATGATGGAATTATGAATGTTGACTGCATTAAATGGAGATATGGACATGATGCCTATATAAGAGGATGTGGTAGCATGTTTTGAAATGTGGGCTGGCAAAGATGTAGCCACCAAGAGAGAAATGAGGAAGGGGTTGTCATGTTTGCGGTAACCGGTACGAAGCGAAGATGATGAAGATGAATGAAGAAGAGATGATGACGACGACGATGATGGTGTGTCAACGATGGCGAATGAAAGTGTGTGCGCGAAGATGATGGTGTGTGATGATGGAGAGAGAATTTTCGATGATGGTGTAGGATTGAAATAATGATGTAGATGCTCAATATACAAGAGCGGGGGGGGGGGGGGGGGTGAATTGCACACTTTAAAAATTTTCTTAAACAAGGAAAGATATAAGTTTAAAAAAGTTAAACTAAGAAAATTCTCAACACCTCTAACACTAATTGAAATATTGGGACAAAGTATGAAGTTACAAACATCTAGTTCTATACACTTGCTTAAATCTGGAAAGTGATTCAAAAAAAAAAGGTTCCGGAAATATGGATCCGGAAAATGAAACTTAACCAAAGTTTACAATATGAGATTCTATCTTAAAGCGTATAGAATCTAACTAAGTCAGAGTACAAGTGTAATGAAATATAAGAAGGTTATACTTTTCTTACAATTCAAAATGCAGTGGAAAAACTTGTAACAAAAACAAGTAACAAGATATAAATCTTTTAACCCAAAGAGAAGAGTAACCAACAACCTTGGATAAAGGTCTCTTGATTTATAATTTCAAGAAAGTATGTCTTACCCACACCTGGGTAAGCCCTCGATACGAAGATTGGAGTCTCTGTATTGCTATCCCCGCAAGCCCTCAACTTCAAGGTAGTTAGAACCTTTGTCTTCCTCAGCAAGGAAGCCCTCGAACTTCAAGGTAGTCGACACCTCTATCTTTCTATCCCCGGAATCCCTCGAATGTAATCACCAACATTCAGCATCACACGAAGCAGTCTGAACAAGCAGTTTAGTATGCATAAGGCATGAAAAGCTTCTCTCTCTAGAAATCACCTTAACAGCGTGTGGTCTCTAGAGTGATCAACTTGTTGTTGAGATATTTCAAATGAACTCTTATTTATAGGCTCGGTAGAAACGGTCGGCCCCCTCCTCCAACAGTCATATTTTCCTTAAATTTCAGAGATTCCTATACATGTGTCACTTAACCAACGGTTAGTTAATAACTGAAGGCATGACATCATTTTATAAAAAACATATGTAACTGAAAGCACGATATCATTTTAAAACAAACTCAACAATTCGGAGTGTAAGTAAAAAGTTCAGAGTCTAATCAAAAATATATTCGGAGTCTATAATACAAGGATATTCGTATTCTGTTTATCATGAGAATTCAGAGTCAGAATTCATAATCACAATTCGTCACCAGAATTCGTAATGAGAATTCATATTTAGAATTCATCATCAAAATTCGCAATGGGAATTCGTAATCATAATTCTTCATCAGAATTCGAAGTTTGAACTTTATTAAAGTTCACATACAAAATTCGGAGTAGAACTTCATTAAAGTTCACATTCAGAATTTAGAGTAGAGCTTCGTTAAAGTTCGCATCCAGGATTCGGAGTGCAACTTCATTACAGTTCACGTCCAGAATTCGGAGTGGGACTTCATTACAGTTCACCTCCAGAATTCGGAGTGGAACTTCATTATAGTTCACATCCATAATTCGGAGTGGAACTTCATTACAGTTCACATCCAGAATTCGGAGTGGAACTTCATTTCAATTCACATCCAAAATTCAGATCCTAAAACAGAATGCTTAATATCTAAGTATTTATAGGATTCCAAGGTTACAAATATGAATCCAAATTTTATACTTAGTCAAAATATGAACAATGAAAATATGGTAAGGATAAATTTTATTAGAGAAGGAAATTTTCCTTATAAAAGCAAAGCATAGAAAAAAAAATTTGCTTAAAGATAAGGTGTTTGTGATTTTCAAAACAAGAAGGAATGGAAAAGTCATAAGTAAAACCTTATTGACTCAACAATCTCCCCCCTTTTGTAAAGTACAAATAACCTTACAAAAAAGAATATAAGGACTTGGAATAAATTTCTAGACTTTTAAATTAAAGCTTATCTCCCTTTGTTTATGGATAATGATGAATACGACTAACTCCCCCTTAGGCTTTGAAACTCTAAGAATCGTATTCTAGATTTCCGGAATGGAATTTTTCATTCTGATTATAGAAATCTTCATGATGAGTACTTCCCCTTAGATAAAATCCCCCTTACTTAAGGAAGTTTATTCTAAACTTATAGTTTTTTCCTTTATCTCCTTATAATTATTTTTCAATCTCCCCCTTTGTGATTTTCAAAAAGAATACGAGGGAATGGAAAATAGAACAAAGTACCTGAAATATTAGTATAGATATCCAAACAGAACAGAAAACAAATTTCATTACAAATGGAAGAGTTTGTACGAGGAAAACAAATACAACACAAGATCGGGTTTGATTCTATTTGGCTTCTTTTTCCTTGGATAACAGGCTTTTAAGAATGGTCTTCATTTTCTTCAGCTCTTTATGGTCTTCCTCAACTTGCTTCTCTAAAGCAACGATTCTTGCATCTTGACCCTCTATTGCCACTGCCTGAGATTTAAGAACTTCATCTTGCTTTACAAGCTTATCTTCGAGCTCAATCTGTAGATCTCTATCCCTTTTAAAATTTTGAGCAAGAGAGTTAACCTTCCCATTTAAGTCTCTGACTTCTTGAATCCGATCATTTTGATCAAGGGTTAAATTTTTCTCAAAAACATCTGAAAGATTGCTGATTCTGGAATCTACGTTATCAAAAGCATCCTTGACCTCTACTTGAAATTTATCAAACACTTCGAAGTCTGCAGTGACTTTCTTGGACCACTTGGTCATCTTCTGGCAAGAAGTCCTGTGAGCTTCATAATCAATAAGAAAATTCTTGTCATCAGCCTCAAGCTTAACACACTTATCCATCACCATGGATATAGAATCTGATTTTTGATTCATACTATGCTGAAGCATCTGGCACTTGGAATCAATAGTTGGAAAAATCGGAATGACATCCACTAGCTTTTTCAAGGAATCAATAACAAAGTCATGTCCTAAGGCCGATGACTCTGAATCTGATAGTTGGGTAGGAGATGGTTGTTCCTCTATCTCATCCAACTTTCCTTTAGATGAACCAACAACTGCCTTCTTCTTTACATTAAGCTTTCTAGGTGTAACAAAAATCACCTTTTTTCCCTTGTCAAATTTCGAAACTTCTTCAGCATTTGGAGATTCTTGCTCACTGTCAGACACTTGAACAATTTTATCTTCATCAATTTTTTCTTTTTCAGCTCCTTCTTTAATGAAATCATGATGAAAGATTTATTCCTTAGAAGGATAGTTGATTTCTTCTTCACCTTTCTCATCATCTGCAGGAGTAGCTAACTTGGAAGATCCAGCTTGAGAAGTCCAGAGTGAGATTTTCTTGGATGGAGTTCCCTTATCATGATATTATTCGATTTGCCTTAATATATCATTAGAACCTCCATTCATCTTAGTTTGTTGGACTTCCTCCACAACTTGCTGAACTTCTTCTAGATCTTCCCTTTCTTCCACAATCTTTTCTTGTGATTTTTCTGGAGTCTTCTTTCCCGGAGTCTCGGGAAAACCTTCAACAAAAAAAGATTTCAGAATGGGAATTTTTTCAGATGCTACTTCAGTAGCCTTCATAAGATATTGAACAATCTCTGCCTCTGACATCTTCTTCTTCATCTTCTTATCTTTTTCAACCTTCTCAAGGTAATTAGCAGTCTTCTCCCTTAAGGATTTAGCTTCAGACAGGTCCAATCCGAACTAAGGTTCCCCTTCTTTCCTTTTCTCTTTATCTTCCCTCCACTTAGCAGCCACCTCATCTGGATATGATTTTTGTTTTTTTCGGCTTGGGGGGTGCGGATTGAACTTCCTTAGACTTGGGGGTTTTGTCAGGCACTTCCACTTCCTTAACCTTTCTCTTCTTTCCAGCCTTCTTTGTTGGTTTTTGAGCTTCTTGCTCCTTCTTAGCAGCTTCAATCTCTTCCAGTGAAAGAAGATAAAACTCACCAGTTTCCTTAGAGAAACCCATAAACATCCTTTTCAAGGTATCATCACTTCCAAGAATAACCTTACAATCTCTCGGTTTGGAAGTTCAAACAACCTTAAAAGAGTCAAGACACCGAATAATAAGCTTGGAGCGCAAGGCCGGATACATGATAATCTATGCTTTCAGATTCTCTTCTTTGATATTCTTAATTGTAATAAGAATATGCCTCATCGGATTGATTTTTCTTAGATTTACCAAGAAATCCAAGATGTAAATATCACTTTTCTTAAGATTATCCTTATCACCTCTTCTTGGTATGAAAAATCCTTGTACCCATAACTATAACACCTGGTTTTTTGAAGAGAGGTGAGCAATCTTGGATGTCTTATCATCTTCGAGTCTGAGACATTCCATTGCCTTCACTTTACTGAAACTACCTTGCACATTTGGTAGCTTATGTGAGCAAAATTCTGCTTCACCATCATATTATAAGCCCACCAAGCTTGAAGCCTTGGTGTAAGAAAGCTTGTAAGTCTTACCATATCTCTTAAAATAAAATCTTTCTCTACCATCTTCTTCATAAAAGAAAACAGACTCATAAAATTCTACAAGAAAATTTGTATAAACAGCAAGCTGATTCCCTAGTTTCGATACGCAAAAATCTTCCCAACCATTGAGTTTGATATTCTTGGAAATTAGAGAATCGTACTCACTGAAAAAATCTAGATGGACCAACCTTTCCCTGTTAAATAACCAACTTGAGATTGGCTTCGTAGAATACATATCTTGAGAAGTGGCTTCTACAGACATTCAAAATAGAGTGCTTCTAAAGAATTCGGAATGGACTTGAGAAATATCGGAATTGCCTTAAGTAAGGGAGGCAGAGCTTCAGCATGCAAAAGCTTGATATCCGATGTGGGACAAGCATCGGGAGTCCCCTTTATATAGGCACTGAGGTGAAGGTTCAGCTTCCACGATTGATCGAATGACTAAGAATCATTGATATTTGATCTGACGATTGAGAAACAAGCCGCAAGGAAATCTTGAATAGGTTCCGATCTTTTGAGGTTTTTTTTAAGAAAAATAGAATCTGAAAAATTTTAAAACTCATAAGAAAATACCAGCAAGTAAAATATGACTAAAAAACTTAAGTAAGGAAATCATACCTTTCGGATTGGCTAGGATGATTATTCGTAATGGGTGATATTCTTCTTGAAGAAAATTTGACTACGAAAACCTTAGTATGAGAAACTCACTACGAAAAACATGAGTACGAAAAATTTCATTACGAAAATTCCCAGTATGAAAATTTCATTACAAAAATTCCCAGTACAAAAATTTCATTACAAAAATTCCCTGTATGAAAATTTCATTACAAAAATTCCCAATATGAAAATTTCATTATGAAAAATCCCAATATGAAAATTTCATTACGAAAATTTCTAGTACAAAAATTTCATTACGAAAATTTTGAAAAACTAACTATGAAAAATTTTTGATTACAAAAGTTTTGAAAACCTGACTACGAAAATTTTCATTATGCTAACAAGAAAATGTACTCCCCCTATGAAAAGGAGTTTGTTACTATAAGGAGGATTGTTCAACAAGAATTTAATGAAGAAGTATTACCTCATGGTTATCATTCCTAACTTCTGTTTAATTTATTCAAATCTATCGGACGGTAATGATTTTGTGAAAATGTCAGCAAGTTGATCTTGTGTTCTGATAAACTGAAGAATAACATCTCCTTTTTGTGTGTGATTCCTAAGAAAGTGATACCTAATATCTATGTGCTTTGTACGGGAGTGATGCGCAGGGTTTTTACTAAGGGCAATGGCACTTGTGTTATCACACAAAATTTGAGTCTTAGTAAAACTCAAGACATAATCTGTGGGTGTGTGTTGCATCCACAACACTTGAGCCCAACAACTTCCAACTACTACATATTCAGCTTCAGTAGTGGGAAGTGTTACAGAATGTTGCTTCTTGCAAGACCAAGAAACTAATGAATCTCCTAAGAAATGACAAGTTACGGATGTACTTTTTCTATCCATTCTACAACCACAAAAGTAAACATCAAAAAAACTTTTCAAAACAAAATCATTTCTAGAAGTATAAAAGAGTCATAAATCCATGGTTCCCTTTAAGTAGAAAAAAATTATTTTCACTGTCTTTAAATGAGATTCCTTAGGATTGGATTGATATCTTGCACATAAGAATACAAAAAACATTAAGTCTGGACGACTAGATGTCAAGTAAAGTAAACTTCCTATCATACCTCTAAAAATTGTCTGATCCACTGGTTTTCCAGCTTCATCAAGATCAAGAGAGTTTAAGGTACCGATGGGAGTACTCATACTATTAGTGTTATCATATCCATAATTTTTAAGAAGATCTTTAATATACTTATGATAGGATATATAAGTTCCTTCTGGTTTTTGAGAAATTTGAAAACTAAGGAAAAATGTTAACTCACCCATCATACTTATTTCAAACTCATATTTCATTATATTCGCAAAGGAATCAGTTAAATATTGCTGAGTTGAACCAAATATAATGTCATCCACATAAATTTAAACAATCAAAACATTTTTCTTATCTTTCTTTATAAAAAGGTTTGGATCTTCATTTCCCTTAACATAGTTATTTTGAAGCAAAAATCCTGTTAGTCTATCATACCAGGCTCATGGGGCTTGTTTAAGGCCATACAAAGCTTTGGTAAGTCTAAAAACATGATCAGGATGTTTTGTGTCTTCAAATCCAGGAGGTTGTTCAACAAAAACTTCCTCTTGAACATAACCATTAAGAAAAGCACATTTCACATCCATTTGAAAAATTTTAAAATTAAATAATGCTGCAAAGGAAAGTAAGATATGAATAGATTTAAGTCTAGCTACTTGAGCATAGGTTTCTTCATAGTCTATTCCCTCTTGTTGATTATAGCCTTTAGCAACTAGTCTAGCTTTATTTCTAACAATAACTCCATTTTCATCACACTTATTCCTGAAGACCCATTTTACTCCAATAACATAAGTTTCCTTAGGTCTTTCAACCAAGGTCCAGAATTTATTCATTTCGAATTCATTTAGTTCATCTTGCATAGCTTTGATCCAATCATCATCACCTAAAACTTCATCAGTGCTTTTTGGTTCTAATTGAGAAAGAAATGCTAGATGTTCTACTTCATTTCTTAAGGAACTTTTAGTCCTTACAGGTTGATTGACATCACCAATGATACTATCACTGGGATGATTCTTAAGAAATGACTGGTTTGGGTTTTGAAGAACCTGTTCATCAACATAGGATAGGAAATCTTCTGGGGTAAATGTTTCAGAAGTATCTTCTTGAACATTTTCCTTATCAGAAGGATTTTCTATCAAAGGTTGATAATCAGTTTTTGAACACACATCCGAAGATGTAGGTTGGGGTTGTTTAAAAACAAAAGGACCAATTTCATCAAATTTGACATGTACTATTTCCTCAATAGTACAAGTGTTTTTGTTGAAAACTCTATAGGACTTGGAAGTTGTGGAGTAACCTAAGAAAATTCCTTCATCAGATTTTGGTGCAAATTTGTGCAAATTATCTTTATTATTCAAAATGAACACTTTTCAACCAAAAACCTTGAATTAAGAAAGTCTAGGTTTTCTACCATTTCATAACTCATAAGGTGTTTTATTAAGAAAAGGTCTAACTAAAACTCGATTTATAGTATAACAAGCAGTACTTACAGCTTCAGCCCAAAAATGTTTTGCAATAGAATATTCACTCAACATGGTTCTTGTTATCTCTTGAAGAATTCTATTTCTTCTTTCAACAACACCATTTTTTTGAGGAGTTCTTGGTGCTGAGAAGTTATGAGTAATACCTTTTCTACTACAAAAAGTTTCAAAATCAGAATTTTGAAATTCTCTTCCATGATCACTATGAATAGTTATCAAAGGAATATTTTTCTCATTTTTAACTTGGGCTCTAAAACTTTTGAAATAAGAAAAAGCTTCAGACTTATTTTCTAGAAAAAAGACCCATGTAAATCTAGTGTAATCATCAACTAGGAAAAATACATAATACTTTCCACCAATGCTTCCAGTTTGTGTTGGACCAAAGAGATCCATATGCACCAACTGTAATGCATCAGTTGTTGAGACTTCACTGATTGATTTAAAACTAGATTTATATTTCTTTCCATATTGACAAGGATCAAAAACTTTTGAAGAATCAAATCTAAGCTCCGGTAGATCATTAACTAATCTTTTCTTAGAAATCTTACATAAGTTCCTAAGGTTACAGTGACCTAAACTTCTATGCCATAACCAAAAATGATCTTCCATTGCACTAAGGCAAGGTAAATCTTGGATTCTAAGGTCATATAAGTTTAGTGTGTATACATTCTCTTACCTATGGGTAGAAAGAATAAAATCTTCCTTGGAATTGTGTACTAGACATTTATCATTCCTAAAATTCACAAGGTAACCTTCATCACATAATTGGATTATGCTAATGAGGTTTTTCTTAAGACCCTTAACAAATAAAACATTTGAAATCAAAGTTTTACCAAGAAGAACAATATTACCTATACCAACAATTTCTCCCTGAGCATTATCTCCCAAAGTTACTTTTCCTCCTTTCGTCCTGATAATCTTTTCAAAATAGTTTTTGTTACCAGTCATATGCCGGGAACATCCACTATCCATGTACCAAGTATTGTTGTTGGTACTTTCCCTATTTTCTTGAAAATAAGAAAAAGTTAGGTTTTCGGAATCCAGACTTGTTTGGATCCGAGATTTTCAGATAAAAAAATTTTGGGCACCCACATATTCTTAGAAAAATAAGCCTTATGAAAGCCTAAAGATTGAGTTTTGTTTAAAGAACAATTCTTTCCCCAGTGACCACGACATTGACACTTGGTACAAAATGGGGCACTTTGAGGAATAAAGTAGTTGTTACTAAAAATCGGTTTAGCATGGGTATAACCAAATCTGGATTTGTTTCTTAAAGGTCGTATTTGTGAAAACATCTTATAAAAATTTTCTTTACCTAAGGTAAATTTCGACAAACACTTATTTAAGGAAAATATTTCAGACTTGAGTTTTATAACCAAGTTTTTATCATCAAAATCATTAGATTTGGAACTAGAGCTAGGCTCGAAAACACTTTTCTTAGAAATTACTTTTTCTAGATCTTTAGAAGGTTTATTCTTGTCAGAATTTAATTCCTCAAGATCTTTAGAAATACTTACAAAATAAGAATTTTTATTATCAAGATCTTTAGAAAGATCTTATATTTCTTTAGTAAGAATAGAATTTCTAGAACTTACTTTATCATGTTTTTTCATGAGTTTTGAATTCTCAATCTCAAGAAGTTTAGAAAATATAGAAACTTATTCATATGTAGGTTAAGTATTTTCTTCATCACAAGATGATTCTTCATCAGAAGAGTTATAATATTTACTATCATTAGAATTCAAAGAAACATTGGTCAATGATTCAGCATTGTGTACCTTATCCATAAAGCAATGATTGTCAATAGGTAATCTGGATATAAGACCAAGATTCTTTTGTCCTGAAGATTCATAATCAGAAGATTCATCTGAAGAGTCACCACCACTAGCACTCCAGGTATCATTATCTTTCAGAACTTTCTTAGCTTTGAACTTGTAATACTTCTTTCTGTTCCTTTCAGAATGCCTTTCTTTTCTCTCTTTATTTTTGAGCAAAGGGCAATCCGGTCTGATGTGTCCATCTCTCTTTCATTCGTAGCATGTAAATTATGGATCTTTCTTATCTTTCCTTTCCTTTTTCTTATACCTGGATTGGAAATTTCTTTTTCAAGCTATCTTGTTCATCCTTCGAGCAAGGTTTGCTAACTCATTCTCTGAGACATCACTCTCACTAGATTCGGATTGGATAACAACCTTCTTAGATTTGGATCTAGTTACTCTCTCAGGAGTCTTAGCTTTCATGTGATTAGAAGTTGTTGTAAAAGCAACACTGCCATTACCATTCTTCTTCTTTATATTATCTGCATCTCTCTTCATTCTTGTCTCATGTTGAAGAAGAGTTCCAAATAATTCATCAAGAGTAGTCTGAGAAACCTTCTTATTCTCATCAATAGCAGTTCTCTTGGATTCCCACTCATTGGAAATAATATCAATGATCTTATCAACAAGAGAATTATAATCTAAACCTTTCTCACCAATGGATTGTAAACAGTTCCCAATAGTCATGAATCTTTATTGCACTTTGCATATGGGTTCCCCATAAGGAAAATTGAAACCATGATACTCAGTCCTCAACATATCTCTCCTAGTCTCAATGACATTAGATGTACCAAAATGTGTAACTTCAAGTTTCTTCCATATACAATTAGCTGTTTCACAAGAAGAAATTTGGCTATATATATTCCTGGTCATAGAACATAACAAAGTATTGCGTACCTTGTAGTTTAATTGATAATCACGCTTCTCTTGATTTGTAAAGGTATTAACTTTCTTATCAGGAATTTGATAACCTCTAGTAATCATAACGAAATTGTCAACTCCAGTGTTGATTACAAAAGTCTTCATGCGATCTCTCCAATATTCATAATCATCACCATAAAAAATTGGTGGTCTTGTAGGATTCAGGTTGTCAATTGAACCAATATTCATACCTACCATCTATAAGAAAAATTTCTTTCCACACACACTTGTTAATAACAAAATTTCAGAATGAAGGAAAATATTCCTAAGCAAGGAAAATATTAGAACAATGACAAACTGAGCAAGAAAAACTTATATGTGAATATAAGTATTTCAGAGACATGCTCTAATACCAATTGTAGGATCGAAATAATGATGTAGATGCTCAATATACAAGAGCGGGGGTGAATTATACACTTTAAAAATTTCCTTAAACAAGGAAAGATCTAAGTTTAACAAAGTTAAACTAAGAAAATTCACAACACCTCTAACACCAATTGAAAGATTGGGACAAATTATGAAGTTACAAACTTCTAGTTCTATACACTTTCTTAAATATGAAAATTGATTCCGAAAAATCGGTTCCGAAAATATGGATCCAAAAAATGAAACTTAACCAAAGTTTACAATATGAGATTCTATCATAAACCGTATATAATATAACTAAGTCAGTGTACAAGCTTAAGGAAATATAAGAAGGTTATACTTTCCTTACAATACAAAATGCATCGGAAAAACTTGTAACAAAAAAAGTAACAAGATATAAATCTTTTAACCTAAAGAGAAGAGTATCCAACAACCTTGGATAAAGGTCCCTTGATTTATACTTTCAAGAAAGTCTGTCTTGCCCACACCTAGGTAAGCCCTTGATATGAAGATCGGAGTCTCTGTCTTGCTATCCCCACAAGCCCTCAACTTCAAGGTAGTTGGAACCTTTGTCTTCCTCAGCAAGGAATCCCTCGAACTTCAAGGTAGTTGGCACCTCTGTCTTCCTATCCCTAGAAGCCCTCGAATTTAATCACCAACATTTGGAGTCACACAAAGCAATCTGAACAAGAAGTTCAGTACGCACAAGGCATGAAAATATTCTCTCTCTAGAAATCACCTTAACAATGTGTGGTCTCTAGAGTGATCAACTTGTTGTTGAGCTCTTTCAAATGAATTCTTATTTATAGGCTCGAAGGCAACGGTCGGCTCCCTCCTCCAATGGTCATATTTTCCTTAAATTTCGGAGGGACCTATACACGTGTCACTTAACCAATAGTTAGTTAATAACTAAAGGCACGGCATCATTTTATAACAAAACATATATAACTAAAAGAACGAAATCATTTTAAAACAAACTCAACAATCTGGAGTGTAAGTAAAAACTTCAGAGTCTAATCAAAAATATATTCAGAGTCTATAATACAAGGATATTTGTATTCTATTTATCAGAAGAATTTGGAGTCAGAATTCGTAATCACAATTCGTCACCAGAATTCATAATGAGAATTCATATTCAGAATTCATCATCAGAATTCATAATGGGAATTCGTAATCAGAATTCTTCATCAGAATTCAGAGCTTGAACTTTATTAAAGTTTACATCCAGAATTCGGAGTAGAAATTCATTAAAGTTCACATTCAGAATTCAGAGTAGAGCTTTGTTAACGTTCGCATCCAAGATTCAGAGTCAAACTTCATTACAGTTCACATCCATAATTCAGAGTGGAACTTCATTACAGTTCACATCCAGAATTCGGAGTGGAACTTTATTACATTTCATATCCAGAATTCGGAGTGGAACTTCATTACAGTTCACATCCATAATTCGGAGTGGAACTTCATTACATTTCACATCCAGAATTCGGAGTGGAACTTCATTTTATTTCACATCTAGAATTAGGATCCTAAAATAGAATGCTTTATATCTAAGTATTTATAGGATTCCAAGGTTACAAATATGAATCCAAATTTTATACTTAGTCAAAATATGAACAATGAAAATATGGTAAGGATAAATTTCCTTAGAGAAGGAAATTTTCCTTATAAAAGCAAAGCATAGAAAAAATATTTGCTTAAATATAAGGTGTTTGTGTTTTTCAAAACAAGAAGGAATGGAAAAGTCATAAGGAAAACCTTATTGACTCAACAGACAGTGTGCAAAGAGATTCATGAAGGTTCCATGTATCGAAAGTCCCCTTAGTTGCGGAGATCAAGCAGCGTATCCCGGTTGCGATGATCGGCGGTACAACAAAAATGGTATGTTTATGGTGACAATGTTGTGTTGTAAAAGGCCTTCGGGTGTTGTTAAAAATCTTTCGGGTGCTGTGTAAAATTCCTTCGGGTTATAAAATGCATTCAGGTGATAAAAGGTCTTCAGGTTAAATCTTCTCCTCTTGTGTGTTTTATGCTGCAACGACTACTTCCGCTGCGGCGCCGGGCTCCGATCCCCAACAGTGGTATCAGAGAGATTGGTTGAAGTGCTCAATAGCAGAACACAATGGAGATTATATGGTGGAGCATCTTATCAAGGACTCAGGACTCGAATGTCATCGGAAATAACGGTGGTAGCAGTGGTGTTGCTGGAATATTGAAATTCTTCTTAGCCGCAGGTGTCATGTGGCATGTTCCGTTCGTTGGGTGACATTCGGATCTTGGTGGAGTTGACGATCAAATTGACCCAGATGGTGGAGACAACTTTGGAATATTTGAATTTTAAATCAAGGTCGAGATTTTTGGGAATTATTGATTTAAAATTTAAATAATGAGGAGAGAGAAAATTATTAATGGAAGTATTTTCTCAACATTAATAGAGGATTTTCTCCCAACATTAATGAAGAGTTATTCCCAATATTAATTGATGGAATAATTATGGAATTGTGATTGTTGACTGCATTAAAGGGAGATATGGACATGATGTCTATATAAGAGGATGCGGTAGCATGTTTTGAAATGTGGGCTGGCAAAGATGTAGCCACCAAGAGAGAAATGAGGAAGGGGTTGCCTTGTTTGCGGTAACCGGTGCAAAGCAAAGATGATGAAGACGAATGAAGAAGAGGTGATGGCGACGACGATGACAGTGTGTCAATTATGGCGAATGAAAGTGTGTGCGTAAAGAGGATGGCATGCGACGATGGAGAGAGAATTGTCGATGACGGCGTGCAAAGAGATTCATGAAGGTTCCATGTATCGAAAATCCTCTTGGTTGATGAGATCAAGCGGCGTGTCCCGATTTCGATGATCGGTGGTACAACAAATTTGGTATGTTTATGGTGTCAGTGTTGCGTTGTAAAAGGCCTTCGAGTGTTGTTAAAAATCATTGGGCTGCTGTGTAAAATTCCTTTGGGTGATAAAATTCCTTCAGGTGATAAAAGGTCTTCAGGTAAAATCTTCTCTGCTTGTGTGTTTTATGCTGCAACGACTACTTCTGTTGTGGCACCGGGCTCCGAGTCCCAACAGTGGTATCAAAGGGATTGGTTAAAGTGATCGGTTGTAGAACATGGTGGCGAGCATCTGGTGGAGCAGCTTATCAAGGACTCAGGACTCGGATGTCATCAGAAATAACGGCAGTATCAGCGGTGTTGCTGGAATATTGAAAGTCTTCTTGGCCGTAGGTGTCATGCGGCGTGTTCCGTTCATTGGGTGACATTCAGATCTTGGTGGAGTTGATGACCAAATTGACCCAGATGGTAGATATGACTTTGGAATATTTGAATTTTAAATCAAGGTGGAGATTATTGGGAGTTATTGATTTAAAATTTAAATAATTAGGAGAGAGAAAATTATTAATGGAGGGATTTTCTCAACATTAATGGATGATTTTCTCCCAACATTAATAAAGAGTTATTCCCAATATTAATTGATGGAATAATGATGGAATTATAAATGTTGACTGCATTAAATGGAGATATTGACATGATGTCTATATAAGAGGATGAGGTATCATGTTTTGAAATGTGGGCTGGAAAAGATGTAGCCACCAAGAGAGAAATGAGGAAGGGGTTACCACGTTTGCGGTAACCAGTGTGAAGCAAAAATGATGAAGAGGAATGAAGAAGAGGAGATGATGACAGAGATGATGGTGTGTCAATGATGGAGAATGAAAGTGTGTGCATGAAGATGATGGCGTGCGATGATGGAGAGAGAATTGTCGATGACGGCGTGCAAATAGATTCATGAAGGTGCCATGTATCGAAAGTCCTCTTGGTTGCGGAGGTCAAGCAGCATGTCCCAGTTGCGATGATCGGCGGTACAAAAAAATGGTATGTTTATGGTGTTAGTGCTGCGTTGTAAAAGGCCTTCGAGTGTTGTTAAAAATCTTTTGAGTGCTGTGTAAAATTCCTTCGGGTGATAAAATGCCTTCGGGTGAAATCTTCTCCTCTTGTGTGTTTTATGCTGCAACGACTACTTCCGTTGTGGCGCCGGGCTCCAAGCCCCAACATGTACATGGTAGTCAGTTTAATAGTCTTATTGATCTTCCCTACTCAGTGTTCAAGATTGTGGAGAGAAGCTCTTTAATTTTTCATCTCTGTCTCCTATGTAGTCATTCACTGGTCTTCTTTTTGAACAAATGTGGTGAGTATATTTTCTAGGTTCGACTATTGAGGTGTGACTCATTGTGTCTGTCTCAGTGGAGCTTGCTGAAATTGTTGTTTTTAAGGAGGAATAAATTGATGAGCCCTAGGTGGAAAGGGTTATTATGGAAATGGTTGTTTTGTTCGAGGAGCTTGGTTCTATGGTGGGTACCTAGGTGATCCCTGATTCCATGGTAGATCATGATCACTTTTCTTTTGATAGAACCCTTAACTGAGTTGTTGTTGAACTGGTCTATGTGGATAAAATGGATGCTGAAATTATTATAGTTATTGAAATTGATAGCATTGTTGATTTTAATTTACATAATTACAATCCTGACTTTGGGTTTCTTTCATCCCTACTTTATATTCCTGGTATGGGTGTGGGCCTCCACACATTTCACATGCTTGAATCTCCATAATAGGAGTAGGTGGTGGTGGTGGTGGAGGATAAGGTTCCTAAAAGTTTTCTAGATTCTTTGTAAGGGATTCAACCTGGGCATCAAGGTGATTAGTTTACTCTACTTGGTGTATTCCACATTGAGGGGGTCCTTGATTACTTTTACAAATACTAGCATTATGAGAAACCTCGTCTAAAAGGTCTCTCCCTACTTCAAGTGTCTTAAGAACGAGTCTGCCATCTACAGTGACATCTACCACGGTCCATGCGAAGAGTTGTAGGCCATGATAAAAGGTTTGAAGCTGTATCCAGACATCAATTCCATGATGGGGTCACTTTCTGGTCACTTCACTACTACAAATATGGTCTTTATCAGCGCTAGAAAAGTGCATTAATAGCGCTAAAAAAGTACTGTTAATCGAGACGAAGATAAAGGGGGGGTCCCTTTTAGTAGTGCTCAGAAAAGAACTGATAAAGACGGCTTTTATCAGTGCTAAAAAAGCGCTGATAAACAACCCTTTTATCAGTGCTTTTTTTAGCGCTAATAAAAGTCAAATATATATATATATATAATGTTTTAACAGCGCTTGACCCCCCCCCCTTATCAGCGCTAGGCGGACCCCCCACCCCCCCCCCCCCCACACTCTCCCACGCGCTGCCCTTACCGTGCATCCCCCACACACGCGCACCTCCTTTCTTCCACCCAAACTCAAACCCGTGACCACCCCCCTTGCGTGTCTGCACCTTTACCACTAAGCCATTTCGTTTTTTCTCTATTTAATGATATATCTATTTATTTGTATATATATATATATAGTTATATTTATTCGTATATTAATAATGATTCATATTAATATAAATATATTTAGTTATATTAATACATATATATTTATTCATATATTAATATATATATATATATTTATTCATATATTAATATATATTAATATTTATATATATATAGTCATATTTATTCGTATATTAATATAGATTCATATTAATATAAATTTATTTAGTTATATTAATACATATATATTTATTCATATATTATTATATATATATTCATTCGTATATTAATATATATTTATATTTATTTATATATATATTTAGTTATAATTTTTTATCTGTATATTTATTTGTATATTAATATATATTTATAAGATTAGTTTTAAATACATTTATAAAATATGTTTTTTATGTGTTTTTATAAATAAATAAATAAATATATACATTCATATATACAACACACACACACACAGACACACACACACACAAACACATAAATATTTACGAATAAATACATATATATGTGTATTTGAAAAGCCATAGAATGTTAAAACGATCATAACTTCTAATCTAGAAGCCCGTTTCAACTCCACAACCAATAAAATTGAAGAAAATAAAACAATATTCGATATGATATGTGGTACAGGCCTAACGAACATTCAGATCAGAAGTTATACTTGTTTGAATGTTAACAAATTGGGGTATTCTGACTAAAAACTCAGTTTTAGAGACCTTCTGGGCTTTTTTTGGGCTCGAAAAATGTGATAGAAGTTTTTTTTTCAAATTTTAGCACGTAGAGATCATCGCAGGCTTCCATTTGATATGCGGTAGAGCTCAAACGGACACCCGGATCAAAAGTTATGGCCGTTTAAAGTTTGAGTTACATTTTCAACTTATTTTAGATCTTTTATTATTTTTTTTTGATTTCTTTGTGTCTTAAAATTGTTATTAAATGACTTTTAATCGATGATAATTATCAAATTATTAATTAATAATATTTTTTAAAATATTTTAAAGCCATTTTCACTAAATTTCTTATATATTAAATGTAATAGTCTATTTATACTTATCTGAAACATATTTTAAAAATATATAGTATATTTATATCAATATAAATATACTTATATAACAAAATATTATTTTTTAGGATTTTTTTTTTGAAATATAAAATTTATCAGTGCTAGAAAAAAACATTGATAAATCCCCTCTTTATCAGCGCTACTAAAAGAAGCACTGATAAAGGGTCCCCTTTAACGGCGCTAAAAAAAGCGCTGATAAAGGGAGGGCCTTTATCAACGCTAAAAAAAGCGCTGATAAAGGGTAGCGCTTCCTTTGCCCGTTTTTCTAGTAGTGCTTCCTTAAAATGGTCCCAAACCTCCCATACTGATTCACCATCTTCTTGAGTGAAGTTTTGGATGTCATTTCAGAGTTTCCAGGTTCATATGGGCGGGAAATATTTATCAATGAATTTCTTAGCTAAATCATCCCAAGTAGTAATGACTCAAGAGCTTGGATTTTAAGAAAATCCTTGCCTCTATCACATAAGGAGAAGGGAAAGACCCTAAACTTGATAGCGTCTAAAGATACACCTTGATTTCTGAAGGTGTCATAGACTTCTAAGAAGTTTGAAATATGTTTGTGTGGATATTCATTATAAAGTTCACTAAATTGACATGTGTTCTAGATCATGTGAATTAGTCCAGGTTTTATTTCAAATGTGTGTTCCGGAATGGGAGTCCAAACAATGTCAGGTGCAACACCACTGATGAATGACAAGCCATAGTGTATAATGGTGTGCTCCAGCGGTAGAGGTTACACTTCCTATTGTTCAAGTGGCACATATTGGGCATTCTATGGATTAGGATTCACAAGATTTTTGTGGTCATCCATGTTTGAATGATTACATGTAAAAAAGGAAACTCTCAATTTCAAGTTCAAACTCATGAGGTTCACGATGGTCTAGGTTCTTTGAATGAGTTAGAGTGGCCCGACTCATGCATTGGAAGCTAAACATGAAAGAAGTAACTAATCCATGTGTGAAAATTGTAAAAAGAAATGTGAAAGAGAAAGGTAAGGGGTGTGAGGAAATCTAAGATTCATGCTGAAGTTCATTATGTTGAAGCAAACAACTAGCTCCCCAGCAATGATACCAAAATTTGACCGGCCCACACAACATCATTAATTCTGTGCGGGTATGATCCGATTAGAAAATTATATAACCCAACTAGCACTGCTGTGAAGGTATGGAAGTCCGAATTCAAACCCATAGGGAAGAGAAGGCAATGAACTGTGAACTAACAATTGGAACCTAAAAGTGGATTCCTCACACAATTATATGAAGTCGGATTTTAAGCTAAGCCGATTGGACTAAACTTTAGTCGATGGAAGAAGGGTTTGAGAACAATTTTAGGGATTCAACACAAAGGATATCCCTAAATCCAACAAGGGAAGGTCTATTGGCTTATACGGTGTATTTTTTCTAGAATCACTAATTTAGCATTGGTCCAGAAAATTGAATTTACCCGAATTGGAAACCACTCTTTGGTCCAGATGTGGTTGTCAGTCCAGATGCATTAGGTGAAACTAAAAAGGTAGAAAACAAAATCAAATTATTGGTCCCAGTTTGGTTTACTCCAATTAGGTTGGGGTCCTTCCCTTGAAATCTCATGGTCTATCTCATATAAGGGAATGAAATCAGATTTTATTATCAACCTAAATCCTTAGCCAATAAATTACCGTAGTCTTGATTTAAAAATTCATTAAGGAATTGTTACCCCTACTCTCGATCCCCAACCCTTAGAGGATTAGCTGTGCATGAAAAGAATATTAAACATGAAAATAATCTATGTAATTGAAGAAAACATGGATTCAGCGTAATAATAAAAGAACTCAATTGAAACAGTAGTTGAAGGAATGTAAGTAGGAAATAAACCATGACAGTAGAAGAAATAATGATCGTATCATTGTAATTGAAGAAGAAAGGAAGCATCCCACATGGAAACAGAAAAAGTGAATCAAAAATTGTTCAAACATAACCAAAATATAAACCCTAGAATGAAAATAAAAGAAGAAAAATAGTAAAATAATGTAAAAAAAGAGAAAAGGACGAAGCTCCATAAATCATCCGACACCTAGAATATAAATAGGCAAAAACACCTTACAACGTAAACCGTTTTTACACCATAAGTCTTCTTTAATTTCTCTCTTCCTAGCACTTTTATGTTGTATGTATTTCTTTTACGCCATAAGTGACAGTTTTGTAGTCTCCAGAATTCTATATCTCCACTTTTTATGGATTCAAAGGAAATTGCGGGGTCTTTAAGAGCTGAGGGTTTTATAACATAATTTCGACCTTTACAGCATAAGTTATTTTTAAGATGAGAAATTTTACATCTTGAACGGGTTTTACGGCCTGGCCTACGGCTATTCTGTCTTCGAGGGATTTACGTTGTAAACTGGTTTTTACAGCATAAAATGTCTAAAATTTCATACTTTTTCCGCAACAACCCATTTGCAATGTAAGATCAATTTTTTTTTTGCAAAAACCAATAAAAAACCAAAAAATAAATGTATAAAACATGTTCAAAGACCAAAGAAATGATTCCAATATATATATATATATATATATATAAATTAATCTTATCAAAAACACATCTCATGTATATATTTAAAACTAAGACTCCTAGCCATTAATGCATGAGAATTTCATCTACATTCTCAAGACCAAGAAAGTCTATAATGGCCTCTTCATACATTTTTTCTTCAAAATCAATGATAGTTATATCACTATTTTTTAATTTTGTATATGCATGAACTTTTAATGTCAATAAATGTGGAAGTGGATTTGGTGCTCAGCTCATGAGCTATGTAAATCCCCATTATCACATGAACTTTTGGTAGTTATTTATTACATAGAATATCTCCTTGTACATTGTACACTGTACCCCCCAGAACAAGGTGATGGGTGGGTGGTGATAAATATAAATCACAATCATTTTAACCCTGTAGAATACCAATACAAGAAAGGTATTGATTTGTTCCAAATTCATATTTAATAGAAATGGTTATCAAAAAATTGATTACCTCTGGTAAGTCAGACCTTTGAGGGGAATGACTCGCTCAAAGCTGGTCGGGGGGGAGGGGGTATTCATGTATTGTTTATTGTTGTCTTGGTTCTTCTCATTAATGTATTCCCATAACATTATCTAACAACTCAGACTACAAATTAATTTTTTCTTCCAAATCATATATTCATGTCTTCATCTCATCTATTTTCTTATATTTATCCCCCCGTGAATTTCTTTTCTCAAAATATGTTCGGGGTCACACCTCAAAACTCACACCTTTGATGCAACCATATTGTTCTGGACACTTCAAGGCCATTGATATTGGTTGATCATCAAGTACACACAATGATGATTCCTGTGTCTAAGATGGATAAAAAATATAAGAAAATAAGTAATCATTGTTATGTAATGTTCATTTAAAGCATACAAATTTTTTATTATGTCATACTTACACATGATTCCCATACTTTTGTGTATTTTTATCTATAGTATCCTATCTTTATTTACACGAGTCTCCTTCCATAGAACATGACGTGAGATGGAAGTGACTTTGGATTTTGATTCATCAATATGCATATAAAAAAAGGAATATAATTATGTTTTTTTCATGCCACATAAAATTATTACTGTAGATTTAAAATACATACCGTTTTTTTCAAGTGAAGTGCACCCCATCCTTTCTTTACTGTAGGGGTACGTTGGTTTTGTTTCACGCTGCTTATTTTCAGCACTCAGTTCCTATTTCATAAATTAACAATTCTTAATCAAAGTTATTAATACACATATTGTCAAGTAATGTATTACTAATCACAATGTACCTAAAAGGATGCCTCCTCACAGTGACCAATAAACACATTCCATATTTCTTAATTTATCATATGTACATACATCTATGGAAGGTGCAAGTTTACTTTCTCTTCACCATCCCTAAGATGATACTTTGTAAGAATTGTTTGAAATCCTCTATGATCCTTTCTATTGAACATTAATACAATTTTTATTTTTCATTCATCTTGTATAAATACACTCTGTAAGGGATAATGAAGAGTAAATAAACGTTTCATTATTTTGTTTTTTAGTAAAATAAAGAAATTATATCATAATTTTACCATAATCTCTTCCCAAATTAGTTCCTTAAGCGTGGGCACAATATTGCGCCATGTATCTACATCAACTAACATGTGCATTTGAGTGGTGATCCCAATGTAACTAATAAAAATGGACTTGTTGGGGTTAATAGGTTGGTCGCATGCATTCCATCCAACCTTGAATTTGATGCCTCTGTTTATCACCTTAATATTTTTTGTTAACACCGTTATGCTACGACACTCCTGTTTTTTCTAGGAAATGGGTTGTTCACCTTCTTTTATTTCTTCATCTTCAACATCTTCAAGTTGTTGTTCCTCAAGATTGGTAGCATCATTATGTGCAGAAAATTGTTGTTCCTCTGCATTGGGAGCATCAACATGTTGAGAAACCTATTATTCCTCAGGATTGGGAGAATTTTCATGTGAAAAAACATGTTTTCCATCTACATTGGGAGTATCATCATGTTTATAAACCTCTTGTAGCTTTGGATTGGGAGCATTGGTATGTGCAGAATCCATTATCTACAGAAATGGTTGAACATTTAATTTAGATTATGTAAATGCAGCTATGAACAAATAATATTATGAGGTGATTCAATGTATATTACAAAAAAATATAACATGATTATTTAACTCTTTTTTTTCTTTAAAGGTTAAAGGGATTTGAACCCTCTATCAGGTATTCAAATCCCCTTATTGTGGTCTCCTTTGAAATAAAAATCCCCATCTATAGACCATCATGAAATGATAGCGACGTCCCAATGAAAGAGTCATCCTCAGTTGAATTGACATCTAACCCTTTAGTGATTTTAGCTGATAACAAAATAATTGATCACTTTCTATTTATAGGATCTGGAACTTAAAATACATGTACTACCAGTGATTCCATTATAAATGGTTCATCATTGTGCCCTTCCTTACTGAAATCTATTTCCAAAAATTCTAATTCATCGATTTTAACCGCACTCATGTTATCAACCCACTTGCATTGAAAAATCAGGACTTGGGAATGTTGTTAAATCCAACTCCTATATTTTTTCAATAATGCCAAAGTATGTCATATTCACATATATTGTATTTCTATCCTTATTACTGGATACATGAATCGCTTCAACCACAAGTGTAACTCCACTATTTTTCATGGTATTGTGTTCATCATTTTCCTTTATATAGAATGTATAACCATTACATAACCATTATAATATAATACATGTACACTTGGTCCTGTGGATATCCATCGAATTCATTCCAAAATTGAATTCGAAATTTCAATTGACTCCTTAAAAATATAGTCTTGAAACCATCCTACAAACAATCAATTATGTGTATTTGATATCCATATTTTATCCCTTAATGGATTCAAATGCCTAAGAATTACTTTGTGGGTTTCAACATATGGCACAACCTCTAAACTATTATGAAAAACATAAAATTGATCCTTCTATTACTCTGTAATAGTAATTACAACAACATCTATTCTAGAAAATCCTTTACCCACAAGATGCCCAGTGTGATGAGATTTTGGTAGACCAATGCTTTCTATGTCAGATAGGTAGTTAGTACATAATTAAATGGCTTCCTCAACAATATATAATCTCTAATACAACCTTCTAGAATAATTCTACTTTTGACATACCCATTCAAAATATTCATACTCCATTCAATAGGGTACATCAATCTATAATGTACAGGACCACATAGATGAATCTCTCTAACCAAGTGAACTATCAAGTGAACCATCATATAAAAGAATGACAGTAGGAAGAACATCTCTAATTCACATAATATAATAGAAATTCCCTTTTCAATAGTTGGAAATTTTTTCAAGTATATAATTTTATTACATATATCTTTGAAAAAGCAATAGATATTGGTTAATGCATGATGAACATTCTTAGAAAAAACGAAATGTGAAGCTATAAGCATTTGATCTTGCATAAAAACATGATATTCATGTGATTTCAAGCCCTTAAACTTTAAATTATTCATTGAAATGATATTATTGATATTTTATTAATACCCATATAGAACCTTTATATCATTTAGAAAGTTGAAAAACTGATATTTCTCTTATCTAGAAAGAGTCTAAGTAGCCGGAGGAAGAAAAATCCATCTTTCACCCTTCACTAGTGCCAACTATTCATGTATCCTTATGTCAATCCTGTACAACCTAGCCTTAATTCCATCCTTTATTTTTTAAAGTGAGTTTATTAAGGTTTTAATGACACTATCACATACATTTTTTTCCACATGCATGAAATCAAGAAAATGTCTCATGTATAATCAATTCCAGTATGCTAATTCAAAAAAATAACTGTTCTCTTTTTCCAACCGGTTTTTGTAAGTTTTTTTGAATAGGTTTACAAAAATCATTATCCATATCTTTTACTTTCTCAAACAGTTGATCACCAATTAGTGGAGACAGTGTTGTAGTTTCTTCTGAACTCTCATCAAATGATGTCGTCCAATATCGATATTTATGTCACCAGGGTATAAAAACACAATCTTCTAGAAATAAAGTCTTTGATGAATGTTTCAACATAATTGAATGTGTACCTTGTTCAAAAATGATACACACTTGAGTTCATTTAATTCTATATCATGATAGTTTTTCATAATCAGGAAAATTATTTATCATATCGTACAACATGGATCTCAATATGAAATCTTCATTTCTGTAAACATCATACAACGCAACACCTGAATTCCACATTAATTTTAAATCTTCTATCAATGGATCCAAATAAACATCAATATCATTACCCGACTGTTTTAGTCTTGATATAAGCAAAGAAAACATAATGTATTTTCAATTCATGCATAGCCACAATGGAAAGTTATAATTTACCAACATAACTGACCATGTACTATGAGTGCTACTTTCAAAACCAAAAGGATTCAACCCATCTGTAGATAGAACAAGACAAAGGTTTCTCGGCTAGTTTCTAAATTCATAATACTCATGATCAATTTTGTTCCACTGAGAAGAGTTTGTTTGGTGACAATGTTTCTTATATTTATTTCTTGTATTTGCTTGTCATATCAACTATCTTACAGTCTCCTCACTTCTATATAGGCACCTAAACCTTAGAATTATTGGAAAGTGACTTAAATGTTTTTAAGGAATTGATTCATCTTTCTTTTATAGAGACACACCACACTTTGGGAAATTTTTAAGTGATTTATAGTCCTTGAGAAATAGTATAAAATCATTTTGAAAAACATATATTCTTTCAAAGATCATACCCATTGAATGTAGAATTCATTTAACATCATATGTTTATTGAGGAATCTCATTATATTTTGGGAGCATATAATTAAAGATTGAAAGCAGTTCAGTAAAGCTGATGTCACTCCATCCATTTCTAATTTTTACATTATATAGCTCTAGTATGGCTAACAATGCTATATATTTTGTACAACAAATATACAATGGAATCTTTGCACAACTCCTTAACTTCTGAAACAATTTTGGACAATCATGAAGTTAATATTCAACTATTATTGTAATTTCCTCAATACAATCTTCATTATCATTCACACTTATAATTATATCCTCAATATGGTCTTAATCATTATTCACACATGAAATCATATTAGATGACCCATAAAACACAATGTTATCCCATTCACTAGCTATATTCAGTTTTTCTCCATGTTTAGTCCAACATTTATTACTTTGATCTATTTTGTGACAGATAAATTGTTCTTCCAACTCCTCGGGACTAATTAGTCTTGAATAAAAATAGTGTAAAAATGGACAAAGGATTTAAGAATGGTCATATGCATGATATTTTTCTAATTTAATGAACTCTTTCACCCCATCCTCATACTCTTTTTTCATATGATTGACATCCATCTATTTTAGATTAATATGCATCCTAATTGATTCAGTAATATTAATATTTAACAAAATAAATAAATACACATAAATTATGATCTTATAACCCTAAAAGGAAATTCTTAAAGAATCATTTAAGCTGCATAAATCCATTGTTATAAGATAATGAGATTTGAATGATGCGTGTTGATATTACTTTTTAGTGGTCGAAATCATTGAAGGAAGGGAATGTGTGATATATATAAATTTATAAAGAATCTAATTAAATTTTCTTTTAATTCAAAACACAGAGATCAAGGGTGGTTTCTATTAATTTGTTAGGTGGGAGTACAACAAGAGGGAGGAGTTGATATTTATTCATTTCTTCACTTGGTATGTGGCAGGTTAGGTGGTGTTTTAGTGATAGGATTATTAGGATATGAAGTTTAACTTTTATATATGTTTCATGTTAATTGAATTTCAGTATCCTCACTTCCATACAAGTGTCTAAATCTTGGAATGCATGGAAGGTACCATGCCATTTTTGAAAGACTTGATTCATATTTATTTAATTGATCCACTTCAGACTGATGAAAATTTTAAAGTAAACCATATTCCTTTACAAAAAATACACAGTCATTTGGAAGGACATGTATTCTTTCATAGGTAATAACCATGGAACATAACACATGTTTAACATAATATATTAGAGAAGTAATCTTATTTTCATCTGGTAATATATACTTCTAGAGAGAAAATAATTTTATAAATATGGGGTCACTACAACAATTTCTAACTTTCAAATTATATAGTTTTAGTATGAGAGATAATGTTATATATTTATTACAACTTACAAACAATGACATCTTTATAGAGTTCCTTAACTTCTCAAACAACTTTGGATAATCTTGAAGGTCAAATTCTACTGTTGTTGTCATTTTTGTAATTTTATCTACATAACCGTATATAGTTGTTCTCATATCTGATGATCCATTAACCATAATATCATTCTAGTTACTCGCAATATTTAGTTCTTCCCCATCTTTAGTCCTACATTTATAACTTTGACCTATTCCTTAACAGATCAAGTGTTATTCTAACCCATTTAGACAAATTCATCTTAAACGATAATAATGTAAATTCATCTGGAATAATATAAATTCTTTAACCTCATCTTCGTACTATTTTGTCATACAATTTGCTTCAAAATATTTTTGATTCATAGTCATCCTTTTTGGTTTAACAATAGTCATATTCCAATAAAAAATATTTACATGCATAGAAGGTATGCATATAATGTATCATTTTTACATATGTACATTGTATAAATTATACATTTAAAGAATACGCTTATAAAATAATATATATATATATATACATAAAGTATATAAAAGAAAAGAATACAAATTTTATACTTTATACAAATATAAAGTATACATATATTGTACAAAAATATCAGAACATAATATAAACAATACATATAAAGTATACTTTATAAAGTACAAAGGGTATAAAGTACATAATACCTAAACTATAAATATAGATTATATTTAAAAATTAATTTTATATATTTCAAATATTTATGCTTGTGTAGTTGTTTACAAACATAAATTTTTTCATAATACAAATACATATTTGGATAATATAAGAGTAAATATACATTTATGTATATATATGACTATAAATTTACATGTACACACACACAAACACACATGTATATATTCATAGATAGAAATATGTATTTATGTGTGTGTGTGTGTGTGTCAATTTACATAATATATATATATATATATATTAACAAATTAAATATTTGTGTGTGTAAATATCTATTTGTGTCATGCGTGTAAACATTTTACACACACACACATATATATTCATACATATATACATACATACATATAAATATATAAGAACACACACACACACACACATATGTACACACACACATATATCAATAACTATATATTTTTGATTCTATATATTTATATTAAGTATTCTATATGCATGTGGGTATATAAGAAAATGATGATAAAACATTAAATCATTCACACATACACATATTTGATTTGTAAACAAATCAATAAATCAATCTTTTGAGTACATACCATAGGTTTATAAGTCTATTCAACCAAATGATTGAGAGAAAAATCAGTAAAGCTATGTGATGTAAGATTGACTAGAGGAGTAGAAATAATATCATACCTTAGGTTTTGAAAGGGTCGATTCTTCTAAGAGGTTTAAGGGGGAGTGATGACAGAGATTGACTTCCGTTAGAGCTTGAATGATGCAAGGAAGTGAGTTCTCTTAGGGATGAATTTATAAGATCGAGAAGAGTTTTATCATAACTTTCCAAAATGCATTGATAAATATGAGATTTATCAGCACTAAAATAATAAGCGTTGATAAAACCTATACTCATCAGTGCTAAATTTAATGCTGATAAAGATATACCATTATCAGCATTAAATAAGCACTGATAAAACATATCTTTATTAGCACTATAATTTTAGCATTGATAAATATAGGTTTTATCAGTGCTTTTTGGAAAATACTGATAAAAACTGTTTAAAATTTAATACAAAAATATTAAATGAATATATATTAAATATGAATAAATTATAAAAAAGTAAAAAAAAATAACATTACCAATGAATATACAACCTTAAATGCATGAATGCTAAAAATGAGTGAAATTGAACAATTAAAAATGAACAGATTTTGAAAATATTAAAGAAATGGATAAGTTTTATTAATTAAATAAATTATTAAAAAATTTAAAATGAATATATATTAAAATAAAGATGAATACATATTGAAAAGATTAAAAATAGTAAACACATACAAAAAAAAGAATTTGTGAGATTAATTGCATGAATTGTAAACACATACAAAAAATGAAGAAAATATTAAAAAATGCATTTATATACATTAATTATATATAGATTTCAAACATTTTAAAAACATTACAACTTAAAAAATTAAATTGAATGAATATTAATCATATAAATTTTAAAAAATTAAGAATATTAAAAATTAGAAAATAATTACGTATAATTTATAAGATTAATTACATTAATTGTAAACACATACAAAAATGAAGATAATATTAAAAAAACGATTTAAATAAATTAATTGTGTGAATTTAAAACATTTTAAAAATATCACATCTTAATAAATGAAATTCAATAAATATTAATCATATAAATTAAAAACATATTAACAATATTAAAACTTAGTAAATAATTATGTATAAATAAATATTAAAAAATGAATAAATTCCAAAAATATTAAAAATTAATAAATATTAAAGTGAATAAATAATATTAAATGAAATAATATTAATAACAAAAAAATAAAACTGAATGAATTACAACAATATTTAAAAAAGTGAATTCGTAACATTAATTACTTGAACTACAAACACATTAAAATGAATAAAAATGAATAAATAGATGATATTAATTATATAAATAAGAAAACTATTAAAAATGAATTACACTGACTATACACAAATATTAATAATTAAATTAAATAAAATCAAATTAAATACACTCACATATATCCAGAATGAATAAATTAAAATAAATATGATTACCTAATTTTTTAATTAAGTAAAAAATATAAAAAATTAGTTAAATAGTATCTACTTTTCATATATTAAAAAATAGATTTAATATAATTACATAATTAACTACATAAACACCAACATGGTGTTAGGTATGACGTATGTTGGGGTTCAATTTCTCGCTAAAATAGCATGGGTGGAAGATGGTATTATAGAAATCAATTATATAAATTTCAAACATATTAAAAATATTAAAACTTAATGAATAAAAAAGAATAAATATTAATCATATAAATTAAAAACTTATTGAAAATATTGAAACTTAGTAAATAAATATGTGTACATTTTAAAAAATGAATAAATTCAGGAAATATAAAAAATTAATAAATATCAAAGATGGAAAAAATGATATTTAACGAAATAATATTAAAAATGAATAAATAAAACTAAATAAATTACATTTAAAAAAAGTTAATTTATAAAATTAATTACATGAATTGAAAAACCTGAAAAATAAATAAAAGTGAATAAATAAATAATAATATTATTACTAATTATTGATGTATGCACTGTATTGATTGTATATAGAAATATAATTAATTGTCAACCTTTAGCCCGAATGGCCCGAAGGCCTTCTTTTTATTTTATTATAGATAATCCCCCTTTTAAGGGTTGAAGGGGAACCTGTACATGACCCGTAGGCTCAAGGCACAAGGCCAGACATGACCCGCAATACATGACCCGAAGGCCCAGAGGCATATCATGCCCATTACATGACCCATAGGCCCAGCCCACTAGAACTTCCCCTCCCCAGCATCTTACATCATTGACATCCTTAGCTCCCCACCTTGCATTGCTGATCAGCTAGCATTGCCCCGTACAAAGTTGCACGGTGCCTGGTCCCGATGGTGGCTGCCATACCCTCTCATTCTTCCAATCCGGTTAGCTCTCCATCTGGTGGCTGCTACTCCTGTTGCTCTGATCCCCTTCTAGGGCCTGTTCTGTATGAACTGGGCTACTCAATGGTCTATGTGACCCGAAGGCCCTATGGCCCGAAGGCCTTTGATGACCCGAAGGCCCTGGAGACCCGTAGGCCCATACCGGTGGCCCGAAGGCCCAAATCGGGTGAATAGTTCTGGCTACTACAGTACCGAACAGTAACTGCTATAGTGACTGCTACAGTATTGCTACAGTACCGGAAATTTGCCTCCACCCGGTTTTGAACCCGGGTCTCTTGGATGCCAAGCAGGAGCCCTTACTACTCGGGTACAGGCTCGTTGGCTCAACCTTTAGAATTTTTAATAATTATTAAAGATGTTATTATTTAATTAAATATATAAATGTTTAAAAATGTATAAGTAACCATAAAAATTGAATATATTACAAAAATATTAAATGAATATATATTAAATTGAATTCATATTAAAAATGAATAAATTACAGAAAATACTAAAAAATTGAGAGATATTAAAAATAAATAAATAATATTAAATCAATAAACAGACATATGCATTCGTATATACATATGCATGGGGACATACATATACACAAACATACACATACACACACACACACACACACACACAGATATATATATATAGATACAGATACACAAACACATACACATACACACAGACATACACATACACATACACATACACATACACATACACATACACATACACATACACATACACATACACATACACATACACATACACATACACATACACATACACATACACATACACATACACATACACATACACATACACATACACATACACATACACATACACAGACACATACACATACACATACACATACACATACACATACACATACACATACACATACACATACACATACACATACACATACACATACACATACACATACACACACACATACACATACACATACACATACACATACACATACACATACACATACACATACACATACACATACACATACACATACACATACACATACACATACACATACACATACACATACACATACACATACACATACACATACACATACACATACACATACACATTCACATACGCATAAACATGCATATGTACACATACATGCACATACACTTACACATAAATGCATACACATACATGTACACATATGCATCTACACATAAATGTACACATATGCATATACACATACACATACATGTATGTATACACATACATACAATTACATACAGGTGCATGTACATGCATACACATATATACATATTCATATGTACATACACATACTACATAAACATATACATACATATGCACATACACATACACATACACATACACATACACACATACATACACATAGACATACATGTAAACGTACATACACATACACATACACATACATACACATACATACACATACATACACATACACATACACATACACATACACGCATACATACACATAAACATACATATATACATGTACACATACATATACAGACACATACACATACACATACACATACATATATATCCATATATACATATATTTACATACACATACACATACACACATACATACAATTACAGAAACATATATGCATGATGAATAAACACACATACATACAATACACTCACCCACATACATCCACATACATACACATATATATACATGTATGTATATTTTAAATTATTTAATATGAATATAAATATATAAATTCAAATATGAATCACATATTTAAATAAATATATTCATTTATGTATTATATAATTGTTTAAATAAAATATTAATATACCATATTTATATTGATTATATACACATTTTGTAAATAATGTATATAATATACTATTAAACATTTTTATTGACCAATATAAATTTGATAATTATATATATATATATATAATTATGAAAACAATATTCATTTTTTTATTAAAAGTTATATAAATCATATTTATATATTTTATTTACATACATATAATTATTGTAATATAAATATTATTTAAAAATATAAAAATATGTATATAAACATTAAAATTATTCATTATAACCATTATTAGTGATAATCAAAAAGCCCTGATAATGGGAGGACTTTTATCAATGCTAGAAAAAGGCGATGACAAAAGGTACCCTTTTATCAATGCTTTTTTAGCGTTGATAAAATTACCTTTATCAATGTTTTTTGTTATCACTGATAAAAGTTACTCCTTTATCAGTTCTTTTCATTTAACACTGATAAAGGCCAGTGCTGAATATCACACGATCTGTAGTAGTGTATAAAATTTCAAATCATTGGTGAAATAAATGAATGGAGATGGTTCTTAATGGTTATAGATGATGATGAAAAACTTGAATATTAATAAATGTAAGCATGAAATTAGGGCATCGAAGGCACTTGGCTTGGAAGATTAATGTATTAATTTTGGAAATGAATATGAAATAATATTAATTAATTTATTGTTGGTTAATAATTAATATTGAACATTGGTGCCTATTTTTAGAATCAGTTTTCTAGTATTTAGTGTAGCATCTTGGTCAACTTGTGGATTGTTATATTATATAAATATTCTAGTTTTTAGGAAGTTACTCCTAGGATGGTTGTGTGCTATCTATATCATTATTTTATATGATTTATTATACTCCACCACTTGAGTTGGTTGGGGAAGTCGATGCTCATACTTGGTTGTGGGTTCTAGGTGTCTTCCCAACATTTAGGTTGTAGATATTTTCATATGGATGACTACACCCTACTAAAAGTTTCCGGAACAACATAAGTTCTTATTGGGGCCAATCCCAACTCAGCAAATTTCAGATTTGATATATCATTTGCATATTGTATAGGAAATAAACTTCATGACTAAAGAAGGCCACCAGAACCAAGAGAATACATTTTCACGATAAATTTATAATTAATTTAAATAGATAAGAAGAAATAATACCTTAGTCTTAAGATCTTTCTTTGATGAAGGTTTAGATTATATTTAAACCTTTTCGGTCAACCATCATTACATTTACAGTATCCAAGTCTAGAATCTCTCTAGTGGTAACCCACATGTTCTCTTTTGATCTTCAAACACTGCTAATGGATTGAAGGGTGCTAGCGTGGAAGATTGATCATCTTGCAGTGTCCATACTGATCATTGTGATGACTATTTCAGGTTTGAATAATTATCCTTTCACTCTCATTCTTATCACGATGGAGTAGGAAGGATAATCTCTAGATCATTCTTCAATCTTGATAGAGAGATCTAGATTCTTTTGTACATAAAGATTCTCCATTTTGGTTAATCTTTGGACAAAAAACATAATCATATAGTTATAAATATAGGGCTAGAGTTAAAATATTATTTAATTGCACAACGAACCTTAAATAATATATTAAATCTTATATGACCCTATTCCATGTAATAATAATAATAATATTTTATCATGGCGTGTTCTAATTGGAACAATGATAAATATTATTTTACCATCTTGAAAATTAATATTTATCACCGAACATGATATTGGTCTAATAATCATCCTCATTATTTATCAAATACCCAAATAAATATTTATCCATTAAATAAATAAATATTATATATTCACATAATTAAATAATTACCTTTTTAATAAATATTTATTTAATTTATGTGATCAATAAATTCTGAATAAAATTATTCCTCATTCTTGAGAATAACATTTATTCCAATAATTAAATTCACATAGAATTTAATTAATATCCACAGGAACACTTAGTGTGTGACCCTATAAGATTCTTTCTCATTGGCATTAGGTGAGCTTGCCTAAAGTCTAAGATTACTATCAACTAATGGGTTAAGTCACCCAAGAGAAATAAGTTAATGTTGTAATGTTGAAAACCACACATGATTGCTCACTGTATAATACAATCTATTTGAAAATATATCTCATCAAGTAGTTTTCACACCCGTATCATCAACCTTTATGCTTGATATGTATTTCTTTGACTATCTGAAATAAAATATTTTTTACACCATGAACATAGAATTTATTGTGACAGTTCCATTTCAATCAAATGGCTGAGATATCAACTTTCATTAATATTGGAGGTACAAATCCATTCTCGACTTATTTATTAATAACATGTCATTCGTGATGCACCCAACATACCCTACTTCCTTCGAACATATGATGCCATAGTTTTGGTCATTAATATAAGTGAACGAGTCATGAAATACATTGATAATAATATTAAAGTCTAAGGACCATTATACACACTCATAAACAAGAATATCTAATGACACATAAACATACATAATTCCTACTAGTGGGTCTATTCTTATAATCTCTCGTCTTGGAGATTACCATGTGAAAACTTCATGATAAGAAGTCTCATATCCTTACAAGTACTCATACTTGACATTCAACATACTACGTTCCCCATCATAGAATGTTATCCAACCATAGAACAAGGTTTAAGAATATCATCATGGAATTTTAAGGTTCTCATCATAGCAAGAAACTGCTATGCCCTTTTGAATGTGAAAAATACTCTACGACATTATTACATTAAATTCACAAAGAACTATGAATGATATGTAATAAGATATTTTAATTAATATTAAATTAATTGAATATACATGAAATCCAAAGCACACACAATTTATTTTAGGACATCAACTCAAACAGACTCCAACTTGGACTAGAGATAACTACCAATGACTTTTAGTTCGCTGGATCTGACATAATGATTATATTTCTACCAAGTTAAGGTTTTAGCCAAGGGGTCTGTCAAATTTTCTTACATAAATAATCTGATCACTACAACTTCTCCCCTATGAGAAAAATCCCTCAAGATATGATACCTCCAAAGTATGTGCTTCGTCCGCTGATGTGACCTTGTCTCCTTTTCCAGAGCCACCACTCCATTATTATCATGATAGAGTGTGATGGGGTCTTTACTGCTAGGAACCACATCAAGTTCCTAGATGAATTTGGATATCCAAAATTCTTTTTTAGCCACCTCAGAAGCCACAATATACTCATAATCTATTGTAGAGTCTATGACCATGGTCTTTTTTGAGATATTCTATATCATAACACCTCCATTGAGAGTAAATATGTACCCCATTTGTGATTTCATATCATCTTGATCTATTTGGAAACTATAATATGAACATCCTATGATGACTAGTTACTTATATCCTCTATAGACTAGGAACATATCCTTAGTATGTATCAAATACTTAAGGATAGCCTTGAATGCTGTAAAATAGTGGTCACCTAGTTCAGGTCGATATCTTCTTACCACAATTAAGGTGTATGTGACATCTAGCACAGTACATAGCATATCATACATGACTTACCCAATCACTGATTCATATTGATTCCTTTCCATCCTTTTTATTTCCTCATGTTCCTGAGGAAAAATTTTCTTAGAAAGATGAATGCCATGTGATACTGGTAGCAATCACTTCTTGGATTGTTCCATACAGAATCTCTTTAGTATCTTATCAATATATGTATACTGACTTAGACCAAGCATTCTCTTGGATCTATCATGATGGATCTTGATCCTAATAAGATATTTTGTTTTTCCTAAGTCCTTCATGGAGAAGCATGTGTTCAACTATAATTTAATAGATTATAATACTGGTATTTCATTTCTAATAAGTAGTATTCCATCGATATAAAATATTAAGAAAACAACCACACTGCCACTAAACTATCTATAAACACAAGGCTCACATTCGTTATTTATGAAAACAAATTCCATTATGGATTAATAAAAATTAATGTTTCATGACATGGAAGTTGGCTTTAATCCATAAATGGATCTCTACAATTTACATAACTTTTTGGAATCCTTTGGAGTCAGAAACCCTTCAAGTTGTGTCATATATACTTCTTATATAAGGTTCCAATTAAGGAAGTATATTTTAACATCCATGTGATAAATCTCATAATCATGGCGATCTGTTATGGAATGTATAATTCTAATGGATTTTAGCATAACAACTGGTGAAAATGTTTTATCATAGTCTATGACTTGATGTTATTTGAACCCTTTCACAACTAGTTGTTCCTTCTAAGTAATGAATTTTCCATCCATGTCTATTTTATTCTTGAACACCCATTTGCAACCAATGAGATTTACATCCACTAGAGGATCTACCAAAATTTAGACACGGTTTTGATACATTGAATCAATTTCAAAATTCATAGCTTCTTACCACTTAGAAACTGTTATGTCACTTACTACTTACTTGTAGGTTTTAAGATAATTATTATCAACTAATAACGAGTCACCATCCCTAGTGACTAGAAAACCATATATTTTAGGTTCTATAACCTCTCTTGTACTCCTACACAATACTTGTGTCTCTGGAATGTCTTCATCCACCAAGCCTTGTGGAATCTATTCTTATGCCAACTCTTGTGTACCTTGATCCTAGACTTCACCAAAGTCCATATCACTCCCATTATCACTTTTATAGATGTGATCCCTCACCAGGAATATGACATGACTTTCCAAAATTACCATTTTATATGAGGGTCCATATAGGTAATATCCCCTTGTTTCCTTGGGGTATCCTATAAAGTTACAATTTATACCTCATGGTGAAAGTTTTTTTCTTTAAGAGGCCTTAAAAAATGATTTTCATCCCCACACATGTAAGTATGACAAAATGAGTTTCTTTACACACTAAAACTGGTATAGAACACTATCTATCACTTTAATTGGAACCTAGTTTAGTATTTTTGTTACTTTTTATAACTTGTATTACCAAAAGCATAATATAAGAATCACATGACTCATCATTGATCTCACCATGAACAATAGTGTGCGGTTCCTCCTTTCACTTACACTATTACATTGTGGTGTATAATTAGGAGTGAGTTAGAATAGAATCCCAAACTCATTCAAATAATCAATGATTAATTTATTAAGATATTATCTGCCAAAATTTGAGCAGAGTTTATTAATCTTCTTACCAAGTTTATTCTCAACTTCATTCTTATATTATCTGAATCTATAAAATGAATATTAATTATACCTCATTAAGTATACATATCTATATATACTAAAATCATCATTAAAAGTTATGAATTATGAGTATCCAACCCTTGATTTAACTAGAAATGGTCCACACACATCGATATAAACTAATTCAAGAATATATTTATCCATTTAAACTTTTCCACTAAATGGGGATTTGGTGATTTTGTCTTGTAAACATGTGTGGTAGACACCAAGAAGGTTTAGTTTATTGGAATCTAAATATCTATCTTGATGTAATTTGTTCAAATTATTTTTATTCACATGACATAGCTGGTGATGGAATAGTTGGGTGTAACATGAGTCATGTGAACTAGTTTTATTATCAATTACCTTTACTTGGTTTGCATAATCCAACACATAAAGGCCATTATTTAAATATTTTTTACCATAACATATGATTTATTTATAAAATAAACAACAAATATTCCCAAATTTAAAAATAAATCCATATGTATTATTTCTGGATACAAATTTAATGTTTTTGATGACTGAATAATCTTTTAAAACCAAGGTGCTAGTCCCCAACAGCCACAACAACAAGTATGGACCCATTGGCTACTCATAGATTTACCTCACCCTAAGAAATATTATGGAATCTACTTGGTTTCTATATTTGAATACATATGTGTGAACCATATGATATATCTAATACCCAGTTTATAGAAATGGATATATTGTACTCAATAACAAACACACCCAAAGCTTCCTCTTGCTTCTTTATCTGAGAGTAATTTTTCTTCCAGTGGCATTTCTCACCACATGTAAAATAGATACCATCCTATTCCCTTACCAATATCCTGAACCTTTTATTTTTAGGAGGGATTTAAAAGAATATTTAAACATGGAATTAGTATTAAAATTTGTCACGACCCGTCCCCTAAGGCTCGTGTCGTGACTACCCCAATCCCACCTTCCATAGGCCAGGGGATGATGACTAGCACTGAAAGGCGTATTCCCTAAAAATGGTAAGGCATTGCCTTTATAACCTATAAACTCACGCAACCAAGCACACATAAAGATACGAACATGAGTAAACTGAAAAGTAATAAAGAGTGTTTACAGTAAGTAAAAGGATCTAGAATACAAGCCCAACTGGAAAGTACAAGAAAAAATGGAAAGTACTAGTAATATGAATAGATCCAGTGAACACCCACCAAGGATCCTATATAAAGGATAGGTACAAATCTCGAACAGTCGTATCTACAGTATGCCTCGTTTAAGGTCCACCTCCAAAATACCTCCAGTTCTAGTATCCTCGTCCTCAATTAGCGCTGTCTGTCGTCGGTACCAAACACAACAAGGTGCATGCATAACCCGTGTAGGGGTGAGTATAACGATACTCAGTAGGGACACCGAGACCCTCAAGGTCTCAAAAAATCCACAAAGGATAAACCACAAAGCATGTAAAATAGTGCCAACCCTACTTAGGTATATTCCCATACATATACCTAAGTTATCAAGTATACTCATCCCATTCATGAGGAAACTCAATGCCCAAATCCATAGCCAAAGTATAACTGTTCCATGAAGGAAAGAATACCACAAAGGTAACACCACATAGTTAAGTACCACAAAGGTAATTCCACATAGAAGAATACCACAAAGGTATCACCATGAAGGTAAGTACCACAAAGGTACGCCACACAGAATATTACCACAAAGGTAAAGACTCAGCTCACACTAGGTATAACTTAGGTATGGTAGTAAAGATGATTAGATGTAACTAATGAATAATCTTACTCCATTAAGAAGTAGACACACTAAATATACTAAATCATCAAACCCACATAGGATCCTAAATCACAGACCCACATAGGATCGTAGTACATCATCAGACCCACACAAGATCCTAGTACATCATCAGACCCACACAGGATCCTAGTACATCATCAGACCCACATAGGATCCTAGTACAACAGACCCATGAAGGATCCTAGAGTAGTCCCATGTGGATTCCTAGAGCGGATCCATGTGAGAATCTCAAACACAGACCCACACAGGATCCTAGTACATCATCAGACCCACATAGGATCCTAGTACAACATACCCATGAAGGATCCTAGAGTAGTCCCATGTGGATTCCTAGAGCGGATCCATGTGAGAATCTCAAACACAGACCCACAAAGGATTGCAAATCATAGACCCAAATAGGATCCCTTTCTCATGTTACAGCCAGCTACGGGTTCCCGCACTAAGCTCACTTGATTTTAGTAGGGTACAATCCTCAAGCCACAATTTGATAATATAACTTCCACTAAGTCCCATTATAAAGTATCCCAAAGTAAAACCACGTAATAGGGGTATGAACACAACAGACAATGCGTCAATCGGACGCTCGGTCTGTAAGTTATTGGCCTTTTAGTCCTAAGGGCCTGATTGGATTCGTGCTCAATCCAACATGGCCGTACCCCAACATTATCCAAAACTAAAGTTGGAATACCAAAAGTAACATATCGATCCAAGGTTACTGGATCCGTAGACAGTTCGTCAAACAGACACCCGGTACCAAAGTTATGGCAAAAAAGGTGATTCTGGGTCCAGTTGGGCCCGGGTCCGACCCGCTGGGTCGTGGCGGGCCCGACCCATGCTGGGCGGCCCTAGCTGCATGTGGGGGGGGGGGGGGGGGTGCACTCCCTCCACATTCAATCACCGAATGCCCGAAGCCATTTGGTCCCCAGCTAGCACACGGGACCCACCGCTGGTCCCGCTCGGTACAGCTCGGCCGACCGAAATGTCGGCCCCTTACTCCTCCCAGCGGAGAGTCGTACACCGCCCCTCCGTGGCCGGACAAACACCGGCCGCCTTCCACCATCCACCGCGTCCAGGCAGGCCGCGACCACTTGCTCCGACAGCGGCGCGCTGTTGCGCCGCCCGTGCTTTTGCGGCTGGCCGAAGCACCAACCACCCTCCGTCCACCACCATGGCCGGCAACAACTGACCATCCTCTAGCCTTCGCGTGACCTCTTTCTCTACCAGCGGTGAGGATTCATGCCACCCTAGTTTCGTGCGGTTGGTCCGGCAGGCAACCACCACTTTTTCTTCATCGCAAAGAACACAATAACCATAAAGAATAGCAGAGGGATCGGACCGTGTTCATTTAGATTACACCCTCCGCATTAGGTTGGTAGCAGGTGAATCAAGAGGATTAATTCAATGAAAACCATGAAGAACAAAAAAACCCTACCTTTTCGTTCATTGGAGGATGTCTTGAGGAAGAAGTTGAAGTTGTTGGAGAACGTTGGCATTTGTTTCCTCCACAAGGTGTTTCCGATCCGGGCTCGGGTCGGTTCCTCGTTCTTCATTGGAGAGGCTTTCTTCGTTGGAGAGGCTTTCTTCATTGGAGAGGAAGGTTTTTTCCACAGCTTTCTCCTAATTCTCCTCCTTTCCAACACTTCGCCAACCAATCCTCCCAAAAGTGAAGGGGAGCCAATATAAATTAAATTAAGTTTAACAATTTAATTTGTTGGCACAATTAATTGGCTCCATTTAATGCGAGAAATATGTTAATGGGGAGTTGAGAGGTTTTCCCCCCATTAAGAGGAGTTCGGGTAGTCCCCACCACCATGAATTTAAATTTGGGGGGGGGGGTTTCTAGCTCGGGTGGTCCCCACCACAGAGCATTCAATTGGGATATTAAAGAAAAATAAAATAAAATATATTCTTTATTTTATTTTTATTTCTAAGAAAAACATGAAAACTAACTCTCACCCTCGACCAAATGCGGTCGAGGTGAAGGTATCCTTAAGAGAATACTGGTGCTATGAGTTCAATGATGTTCTCAGATTTCAATTCCAAGCACCGGTTCAAAAGTTACAAAAACCCACTCACATGTTTACTGAACGTACCCGAAAATAAGTTCAAAAATTCAATCCAGGCACACCGGGCCTCGGAATCACGCACTGTCAATTTTCGCAGACTCGTAAAATTCCCATATAATTACAAACAAATTACATGGTAAATCTTGGGTCTTTAAATTCTCCCCACCTCAGGGATTTGCATCCCCATAAGCCACAACACAAACTAGAGAAACAAGTGAGGGGTACTGAGCATGTATCTGAGCCTCCCGCTCCCATTTGTTCTCTTGGAGGTTCCCGTGATGCTAGAGAACATGCACCAGAGGTATCAACCACCCACGAAGGACCCACTCCTGTTGATCCTCCATCTCTACTGGAACCTCCGTAAACGTCGCCCCATCATCGATGTCCAGCTAACCATGGTTGATGACCTAGGTAGGATCATGCACGTATCTCCTCTGCTGAGATACGTGGAAGACGTCATGCGCCCGGTGCAACTGAGGGGGAAGAGATAAGTGGTAAGCCACCTCTCCAACTCTGTTGAGGACCTAAAAAAGTCCGATGAATCTCAGAGATAAATTGTCTTCCCGACCAAATCTCTACAAACCTCGTCGAGGTGAGACCCGTAGAAAGACGTGGTATCCATCCTCAAACTCTAGAGGCCTCCATCTCCTGTCAGCATAAGAATTATGCATGCTCCATGTAGTATTCATCCACTCCTAGATGATCTGAACCTTCTCTGTGGTAGCCCATACCATCTCTGGTCCCAGGAGTGCTGACTCCCTTGGGTCAGTCCAGCACAAAGGCGATCTGCAAGGTCAGCTGTATAACCCCTCGAAAGGTGCCATCCCAATGGTGGAGTGATAGATGTTGTTTTAATAAAACTCCATAAAGGGAAAGTGATCCTCCCAGCTATGACCGAAGTCGAGGACGCAAGCACACAACATGTCCTTGAGGGTCTGAATGGTCCGCTCATTCTGGCCATCCGTCTGAGGATGGAAGGCGGTGCTGAAACAAAGATGCATCCCAAAATCCTCCTAAAACCCCTTCCATAGCCGGAAAGTGAAACATGCATCATTATCAGAGACAATCGTCAAGGGTACTCCATGTAGTTTCACAATATCCTGCACATAGAGGCGTCCCAAGCTCTCTACTGAACCCTGCTCTCTGATCGGTAGGAATTGGGCCGACTTGCTGAGTCTTTCGATGATCACCCAAATAGAATCATGAAACCTATATGTACATGGAATTTATGTCATGAATTCCATGGATATACCATTCCACTTCCACTCTGGGACCTCTAAAGGATGAACTAAGCCTGCTGGTATCTGATGCTCCACTTTCACTTGCTGACAAGTGAGGCACCAAGAGACAAACTCTGCTACTGATTTCTTCATTACCGACCACTAGTGCTGTTGTTGGAGATCTTGGTACATATTCGCCACTTCTGGATGTACCGCTAGAGGGGATGTGTGGAATTCCCTCAACAATTCACCCCGAAGCGACACTGGCACCATGGTACGTCCTCTAAAAAGGATGACGTGCTCCCCACCTTTAGAAAATCCATTAGGTGCCTGTCCTGTGGATATCTGAGCACGTCAAGACTCAAAGTCAATGTCCCCACACTACACCTCCCTGACTCATTGAAGGAGTGGGGGAGTGACTGTACTAGACTGAAGAAAAGCTACTCCATCTCAATCCACAAAGGATATCTGCAAAGCGGCTAGTTGCTCCTTCAACTCACCTAGCATCTGTATACCAGATCTCCTGCTGAGTGCATCCGCTACAATGGTCCCCTTACCAGGAGTATAGACTATCTTGAAGTAACAGTCCTGGAGGAACTCAAGCCAACATCGCTGTATCAGGTTCAGGTCCTTTTGAGAGAAGATATACCTGAGACTCTTGTGATAAGAGTAGACTGTAAAAAGTTCGCCCATCAAGTAACGTTGCCACATATTCAAGGATAAGACCACTGCTGGTAACTCTAGGTAATAGGTAGCATAGTTCTGCTCATTCTATTTCAGATATCGAGAACCATACGTGATCACTGATCTCTCCTTCATCATAACACATCCGAGTCCGGTCCCTGATGCATCACAGTAGACTACAAACCCAAATCCCACCTCCAGAAGCCTCAAGATGGGGCACTAGTCATTCTCTGCCTGAGCTCCTGAAAACTCCACTAGCATCTCTCTGACCATACAAAGGGTTGCCCTTTATTTTTCAGTGCTGTTAAAGGTGCTGCAACTCTGGAGAAATCTGGCACAAATCTCCTATAGTATCCGGCCAAACCCAGGAGACTCCGTACCTCCGTTACACTCCTGGGTGGCTCCCAAGAAAGTACCACCTCAATCTTCGCTGGATCCACTACAACTCCCGCCTCCGAGATGACATGTACCAGAAAGTGATCCTCTCAGATCCATAACTGTCACTTCGAGATCTTACCATAAAGATGGTGCTCTCAGAGTGTGTCCAGAACTATCTACAAATGATAGGCATGCTCCTCCTCAGTAGATGAGTAGATCAGAATGTCATCAATGAAGACCACCACAAAGCGATCAAGATATGGCTGAAAGATCATGTTCATGAGTCCCATGAACTCTACTGTAGCATTGGTCACGCTGAACGACATAACCAAAAACTCATAATGGTTGTACCGACATCTGAAAGTCGTCTTCTGCACATCCTTGTATCATAATGTGAGCTGGTGATAGCCTGATCTGAGGTCTATCTTTGAGAACCACCATGCTCCCTTCAACTGATTAAAGAGGTCTTCAATCCTCAGGAGTGGGTACTTGTTCTTCACGGTCACCTGGTTCAGGCATCGATAGTCAAAAAAAAGTCTCTAGCTCCCATCCGCCTTCTTGGAGAACAAAATTGGGACTGCCCAAGGTGAAACACTGGGCTGGATGAACCCCTTCCCCTGTAAGTCCTCTAGCTATACCCGTAGGTCATGAAGCTCCACAGGAGCCATCCAATACGCTTGTGTAGATATTGGTGTCATCCCCATGTACAAATCAATATAAAATTCCACCTCTCTACGTGGAGGTGGGCCCAAAACATCATCAGGGAAGACATCTGCATACTGGTCCACCGCTACAGGATAACTCATACTCTCCATGTCAACTACTCTGAGGTTAAGGCTATCCAACTGATGAGTGATCAGCTGCACCCTCCTCCGGGTAAGTACGTCCTGTGCTGCAAAGGCTCCCTTCTCATCGGTGAAGGTAAACCTAGTCCCATTCGTGCAGACACACCGCACTTTGTGCCTAATACAGTCAATCTGAGCATGGACTATAGATAACCAGCCCATACCCAAGATGACATCGTAAGGCCTCGATGTCGCTACTAGGATATCTCAACCGAAGATCTTGCCTCCTAGAGTAAGCTCACACTACCGTCACTAGTGTGTAATCGTCAAATCCTCTCCCATATAAGTCTCTAGCCGTAAGTATCGAGCCAACGAATCCACCAGAATCTCCAAGCTCTGAACGAGGGTAGTGGAAATAAACAAATGACTGGAACCTGTGTCTATAAGTACTACATCTAAGGTAGAGTAGACACAGATCGTACCTCGTATCATCTCCGGAGTGTCATGGTCGTAGGCCTCAGCAACCTGAAGCTGGGCTTGCCCCTGTCCTTCTGCTCCCTGTGGTCGGGGTGGACCACCTGGTGGTGGTGGCAGTAACATCTCAAATTGTCTCCCATCGCCAGCTGCACGGACACCTCCTCTGCGACGTCTGCCTGCTCCCTGCGGACCTCCTCATTTAAACTCCTGTCTCTACCTAGGTGGTCCTTCGACTGTCTTCTGATCATCCGTATGACGGGTCAGGCAGTCACGAGACATGTGATTTTTCCCGCCGCATGTGAAATACTGCCTACTCCTTGCATGACTGGCTCTGTCTCTTGTTCCCCACACAACTGGCCCTAAATCTTACAGTCGTCCACCTGTAGGTCTGGTCCTCTTGGACCTCTGTAATATCTATCTGCTGCCAGCTGCATAAGACTCCGCTACATGACGCCCGGTGGTGGGTATCGCTGCTGGTGACTTCTTATCAAGAAAACACTCCACTAAGAGGGCTCGATCTAACACCCTCTCCTGCGTCAGGATGCTAAGAGAAATCATTGAAGCCCTGATCTCCCACCTGAGTCCCTGCTCAAAGGTCTGGGCCCTGAAGAATGGGTCCTACACCATATCAGTGGAGTAGCGTGATAGGTCGGTGAACCTCGCTGAGTACTGAGCCATAGTCATGTTGCCCTGTTGCAGATGAAGAAGCTCCTATATGCGCACTGCCTGAAGGGTCACTGGGAAAAACTCTACCCAAAACAGGCTCTCAAAGTCTGCCCAGAGGAGTGTCACCTCGTCGTGAACCTGGGTTATCAAGCCCTACCATCTTCCTACTGCTGCCTTTTGAAGACTAGCAGCAAGGATCACCATGAGATTAGTTGGTGTCCCTACCAGTCGGAAGACTCTCACCACGGCCTCCAGCCAATCCTCAGCCACATGTGGGTCCGTCTCACCCCTGAACCTGGGTGGCCTCTGGTGTTGGAACTCGTGCAACACACTCAAGTGGCGTGTACCCTATACTATCGGGGCTGGTGGCATCAGTGGCCCAATGGGTAATGGTACCGCTGGTTCCTCCGCTGGTGCCTCTACTAAAAGTGGGCCCTGCACTGAGGCCTCGTCGCTTGGTGGGCTATCATCACGTACTCTACCCGGAACCCTAGCCGGCTGTCTGCGTGGAGGCATCCTAAAAAGAAACAGGTGCTCCACGGTCAACAAGTTATACCGGGTGAGCTGACTCAAAAATTTCACAAATCATACTTTTCAAAAACACACTCACAATCAGTGTTTTTATGCACTGAGTCAGAAATCCGAAGTCAGGGTCCTGGTGTGTGGACACATCAACCGCCACACCAACACTGGATTCCCTAAACAGATAACCACACTCACTACACTTAACACTATTTCCATTAAAAGATCATATTACAATGTTCTATGGTAGAACTGACTCCTCTGATACCAATTTGTCATGACCCATCCCCCGAGGCCTGTGCCGTGACTACCCCAAGCCCGCCTTCTATAGGCCAGGGGCTGGCGACTAGCACCGAAAGGCGTATTCACTAAAACTGGGAAGGCATTGACTTTATAACCTGTAAAATCACACAACCAAGCACACAAAAAGATACGAACATGAGTAAACTAAAATGTAAAAATAGTGTGTACAGTAAGTAAAAGGGGCCAAAATACAAGACCAAATGGAAGGTATAAGAAAAACAGGAAAGTACTAGTAAGCTCGACAGCTCTGGTGAACACCTGCCAAGGATCCTACCTGAAGGGTAGGTACATATCTCAAATGGTCATCTCTGCAGTACGCCTTGTCTAAGGTCCACCTACAAGCTACCTCCAGTCCTGGTATCCTCGTCCTCTGTTAGCATTGTCCGTCGTCTGCACCAAACACAACAAGGTGCGGGCATAGCCCGTGCAGGGGTGAGTATAACGATACTCAGTAGGGACCCTGAGACCCTAAAGGTCTCAAAAAATATACAAAGGATAAACCACAAAAAATGTAAACCAGTGACAACCCTACTTAGGTATATTCCCATACATGTACCTAAGTTATCAATTATACTCATCCCATTCATGAGGAAACTCAAAGCCCAAATCCTTAGCCAAAGTACAACTGTTCTATGAAGGAAAGAATACCACTAAGGTAACACCACATAGGTAAGTACCAAAAAGGTAACACCACACAGAAGAATACCACAAAGGTATCACCACGAAGGTAAGTACCACAAAGGTATGCCACACAGAAGATTACTACAAAGGTAAAGACTCATCTCAAACCAGGTATAACTTAGGTATGGTAGTAAAGATGATTAGATGTAACTACTAAATCATATTAATCCATTAAGAGGTAGACCCACGAAGGATCCTAAATCATCAGACGCACTCAGGATCCTAGATCACAGACCCACATAGGATCCTAGTACATTATCAGACCCACACAGGATCCTAGTACATCATTAAACCCACACATGATCCTAGTACATCATCAGACCCACATAGGATCCTAGTACAACAGACCCACGAAGGATCATAGAGTAGTCCCATGTGGATTCTGATAGAGGATCCATGTGAGACTCTCGAACACAGACCCACAAAGGATCCCAAAACACAAACCCACATAGGATCCCTTTCTCATGTTACAGCCAGCTACAGGGTTCCCGCACTAAGATTACTTGATTCCGATAGGGTATGCTCCTCAAGACACAGGTAGATAATCCAAATACCATTAAGTCCCACTATGAAGTATCCCAAAGGAACACCACATAAAAGGGGTTTGAACACAACAGACGATGAGTCAATCAGACGCCCGATCTGTAAGTTATTGGCCTTTTAGTCCCAAGGGCCCAGTTGGATTTGTGCTCAATCCAACCCAGACATACCCCAAACTTATCCAAAACCCAAGTGGGGCATAACAAAAGGACCATCTTGATTCAAGGTTTCTGGCTCCGTAGACGGTTCATCAAACGGATGCCTGGTAACAAAGTTATGGCCAAAAAAGTGATTCTGGGTCCAGTTGAGCCGGGGTCTAGTCTGACCCGACCCGGCCCGCGTTGGGCGGCCATGCCCGCACTGGGAAACCTATCCTGGGTGGCCCTAGCTGCATGCGGGGGGGGGGGGGGGAGTCACGTGCCCCCCCGCCTTTAATCACCGAACGGTCGAAGTCGTTCGGTCGCCAACCAACACGCAGGGCCCGCCGCGGGTCATACTCGGTACAGTTTGGTCGGTCAAAATGGCTGGCCCCTTACTCCTCCTAGTGGTGCATCGTGCACCATCCCTCTACGGCTGACCGAACGTCAGCCGCCTTCCACCATCCGCCGCGGCCAGGTGGGCTGCGACCACTTTCTCTTACAGCGGCGTGCGGTCGCGCAGTCCGTGCTTCCGCGGCTGACCGAAGCATCAGCTTCCCTCTATCCACCGCCGCGGCCGAAAACATCCGGCCATCATCTAGCTTCCGCGCAGCCTCTTTTTCTACCAACGGCATGGATGCGCGCCGCCCCGGTTCTGTACGGCTGGTCCTAGAGGTGGCTGCCACTTTTCTCCCCCATGAAGAACACAACAATCATAGAGAACATAAGAGGGATCTGGTTGTATTCGTTTGGCCCGTACCCTCCACATTAGATCAGTAGCAGGCGGATCAAGAAGATTAATTCAACACAAACCACTAAGTACAAAAAAACCCCTACCTTGTCGTTCTTTGGAGGATGTCACAAGGAAGAAGTTGAATTCGTTGGAGAACGTCGGCGTTCGCTGCCTCCACAAGGTGCTTCTTATTTGGGCTCGAGTCGGTTCCTCGTTCTTCGTTGGAGAGGCGTTCTTTGTTGGAGAGTAAGGGTTTATCCATATCTTTCTTCCAATTCTTCTCCTTTCTAACACTTCGCCAACCAATCCTACCAAAAGTGGAGGGGAGCCAATATAAATTAAATTAAGTTTAACAATTTAATTTGTTTTCATAATTAATTGGCTCAATTTAATGGGAGAAATAAATTAATGGGGATTTGAGAGGTTTTCCCCCATTAAGAGGGGTTTAGGTGGTCCCCACCACCATGGATTTGAATTGGGGGTTTTTCTAGCTCAGGTGGTCCCCACCACCGAGCATTCAATTGGGTGGTTAAAGAAAAATAAAATAAAAGTTATTCTTTATTTTATTTTTATTTCCATGAAAAACACGAAAACTAACTTTCACCCTCGACCAACTATGGTCGAGGTGAAGGTCTCCTTAAGAGAACACTGACACTGCGAGTTCAATGGTGTCCTCATATTTCAATTCCAAGCACCGGTTCAAAATTTACAAAAAGCTGCACGCACGTTTACTGAACGTACTCGAAAAGAAGTTCAGAAATTCATTTTGGGCACACCGGGACTCGGAATCACGCACCGTCAATTTTCGCAGACTCATAAAATTTCCATATAATTAAAAAAAATTACATGGTAAATCCCAAGTCTTTAAAAAATATCTTTGTATGACCTTTAATTTTGTTCACCATAAGGACAAAAGTATTTTCATACTTTATATCCTTGTCATCTTGGAGAATTAGAGTGATAAGATCTTGAATAGGCTTATCTATGTTTTTCATATTAAAATTAATAAAAAATATGTATAGTCTATAAGGTAGTGATGAAAGAATGAGATCAATATGCAGTTATTTATTTAGTTTTAAAACTAGAATATATGGTGCTCAATATAGCCAATGAGTCTAACTACATTAGGACTAATTGGTGCACCTTGTCTAAGTTTTCTCTAAAATATCTCTTTGGATATCTCAAATCATTATTTCATTTCTATCTCCTAATAAAGACCAAAAAGATATTGGAGCATGCTATAAACATTCATGTCTTACTGTGATTTCATGAGTTCATTAAACATGAATGAAAGCATTAAACACTAAATGTCAACCACATTTCTCAGGTGTTTATCATAGATAGTGAACTCCTCATCACTCACCTCCTTTGAATCCATATCATGCATTTAGGATTCTAGCACATAAGACTTCAGATCATGGAACAATACTACTCATAGGCCTTTGAACCATTCCTATAAGTTACTTCTAGTTAGGATATATTATTTATCTAGTATTGATCACATGGATAATGTGGTTGATTAACTTTTATTTATTCTTTAATAATAAAAGATCAAGTTATTAATACATTTATTGGTTACAAATTATGCGAGACAAATAAATTTGAATTTTATTAAGTCTCTAACTATTTTATCAAGTCACAATGACCCTCACCATTGAACTGATAATATACTATCACTTTATAAATTCTAGCAGAAAAGATCCATATTTCCCTTCTCATGATCCATAAAATGGCCATGAAACCAATAATAATGTGTTTAGGTTGGTGGTATTTCCAATTGAAGGCTTGCATTTATTTATTCTGTTGAGTGGACTCTCCAATCCTAAAATATTGACTCATATTTCTTCAAAACTAGCCTCCAAATTTGTATTGAATAGACTATGTTTGTTAAATTTAATACAAGTTCAGTTAATTCAACCCATTATCTTAGATAAAATTCACCAATAATTAAAAGTGATCTTGACTATGTCTTGAACCAACACTTTAAATATGGTCTGTCATAATTCAGATAATGGAATACATAATAAATTAATATCAACTTGAGATATATTGTTTATTATGTGTAAATATTTCTTTTTTTATCCTTTACAAGTCTGGTTAAAATAAATTGTATTTTACTTTAGGTATTAACCATGTTTTGATAAAACATTTACACATAACCCATTTATTTGAATTCCATCTTTGTATATAGGTTCATTTATTTATGTGATCATAGTCTTGTATCTATAAAATAAATCATACATAAGAAAAAATAAAATAAATAAATAAATGAAATAATCATGAGCTTTATCTAATGTTTTATTTATTGAGTGGATAATAAATCTACCAATGAACCTAGGAAAAAACTTCTTGTGTCGGCCTTGGCATGAGTTGAAGCATCCCATGTGTCCACCAATGTATTGATTGGGTTGGTTTAACCTCAGTTCCATCTTGAACTGCCTCCACACACATTCATACACTCCTTTTAGTACATATGTTTTATAACTTACACATATACGAGGGGAACCAAAGGATTGGTTAAGGGGAATTACATAAAACAACCTTGGATACACATGCCATACATAATAAAATAGGACGGGATGATACACAGTCCATCATATTTAATTTAATAGTAAATAATTCAAAAACCATGTAATACAATTAAATTAAATAAAACTAACACATTCATAGACCTGGTCAAATCTCATGTTTTTTCATACACATGAAATCACCATGCATTTCAAATAATTAGCTAGAATTTATTTCAATTCGTTCTTAGATAAGATAAAACATGCTTGAATTAATCCGATTAATGGATTTATTAATCAGTCAATTAATTTTATATTATTCCATCCAATTGTCCTAAAATTCCCATTTATTGTGATTTTAAATAAATGATTTAATTTTATTTAAAAGTTAATAAAATAGTACACAACTATGTACTTAGAAAAAACTCGATGAGTACCTGTTTGAACTATTAAGTATGGTTATATCTTTATACAATGCACTCATACAACATATTATGTGCATGAAATGTGTTGTAATTTTATGATGTGTACTACCAAATTAATTCCACATATAACACATGAATATTACATTGCCTGTATAATTCGATGTGTTCAGTATTTGTTATACAACGAACATACATTAATTATAGTTTCGAATATTACACAGAATTAATTAATAATTTAATATAATATAAAACCTAAAGACTAGTGTGTACTATAAATTTAATGACCCATGAAACTTAGGTTGATGAGGTTTAATGGATTAATCAATTAAATTTAACATTTCTATGTAAATAGATAAAGTACACAACATGTGCAAGATGGCCACATAGCGTGTACATTGCTTCACTGGATATCCGCAGTACACACCTAGGGACTCTATGTGTACTTCTTATAGACATTTAGGAAGTAAACGACATATAGAAATGATACACAATGTGTACTTTAAGTGACATGGATTCCATCATGTAAAATCCATATATTAAATACACACGACGTATTAGTTATGCGACACATATTGACCCCATGTTTTCTACCTTGAAAATACGTGGACTACATTTCGTGTAGGAAATCTTCACAGTATGTATTCCAGTAATGATTTGTGCCACCGAAGCTGGTCAACATGAAGTGCATTTAATGAAGGTGATGTGTCTTCATTACATGATGACCCATATTCCACGCAGGTTTCCTGGTGTAATGAACAAGGATACACAATGTGTGACAAAGAAATATATGCAGTATAACCTTGTATTATTTGTCCAAAATTATGTTTACCTATGGATGGGTTTTTAGATGAATTATTCTGTAATTATTACACAATATTTGTTATGTGAATGAGAAATTAAAAGGATGAAGAATATATTTCGACAACAGTTCAAGAATGAATTAAAAATTGAAATGAAATTTAACTTTTAAATGTGCAATGATCAACAAGTAAATAAATAATTATAAATTTTAATGTGACCCCTCTAATACCACTTGATGGTTCTAGATGTTGTATAATCTCTTATTGGGGATAATACCGACTCAGAAAATTTCAGATTTGATGAATCATTGAAATATTTTACAAGGTTTAAACATTATGAATAAATTTTTTTTCCAAATAATATTGATAAATAACATCATCAGAACCAATAGAAGATATTTTCCTGTTGATTTTATAATTAATTTAAATGGATTTGGATAATGAATACCTCAATCTTGATTTCTTTATTCAATGAAGGTGTTGATCATATAAAACCTTTTTTGGTCAATCATCATTGCATTTGTAGCATCCAAGGGTAGAATTCCTCTAGTGGTGATCCACATGTGCTTTTTGATCTCCAAACAACACTGATGGATTGTTGGGTGATTTCATGGTAGATCGATCATCTTATAGTGTTCATCTTGATCACTATGATGATTATTACTGGTTTTAATAATCTTCCTTGCACTCTCAATCTTGAGATGATGAAGTAGGAAGGAGAATCACTAGATAATTATTTATTCTTAAGAGAGAGCTCTAGATTTTGTTTTGCACAACGATTCTCAATTTTGATCAATCTATACACAATAAACACACTATTCTATTTATAGAGATAAGGTTAGGGTTAAATTATTATTTAATTTCAAAATGACCCTTAAATAATATATGAAACTTTATATGACACCATTCCATGTAATAATAATAATAATAATATTTTCTCATAGCGTTCTTTAACTCGTGGAATGATAAATATTATTTTACCAACTTGAAAATTAATATTTATCACCGGACATGATCTGGTCCACTATTCCTCCTCATCATTTATCAAATACCTAAATAAATATTTATTTATTCAATAAATAAATATTAAATATCCGTATAATTAAATAATTACATCGTGAATAAATATTTATTTAATTTATGTGATCAATGAATCATGAATAAAATTATTCCTTGGTCTTGAGAATAATATTTACTCCCATAATTAAATTCAAATAGAATTTAATTGATACGAATAGAAACACCTAGCATGTGACCCTCTAGGATTCTTCCTCATTAACATTAAGCGATCTTGCATAAAATCTAATATTATTGTATAGCACCCAAGAGAAAAAAAGTTAATGTTGCAATGTCAAAAACCACACATGAGCACTAAATTTATAATATAATTTGTTTTTTCAGGATATCTCATCAAGAAGGTTTTACAACAATTTCATCAACCTTTTTGCTTGATATGTCTTTCTTTGACTATTATAAATAAACTCATAATTTCATAATGACCATATAATATAATGTGTTAGTTAAATTTAAATAAAAGGGTCGGGATATCAAGTTCTATTAATATGGAAAGGAAAAATCATTCCTCAACCTATTCATTAATAACATTTTATCCGTGACATACCCAACATACTTTACTTCCCATGAACATATGGTGTCATGGTTTTGGTCAGTAAATCTAAGTGTGTGATTCATGACATGCATTAATAATAATCTTAAAGTCTAAGTTCCATTGCACACACTTGCATATAAAAATATCTGATGACATATAAATATAAGAAATTCCTACTAAAAGGTTTGTTCTCATAATCTTCCATCTTGGAAGTTATTAAGTGGAAAATTCATGAGAATAAGTCACATATACTTATGAGTACTCACACCTAATGATTAACATACTATGTGATCTATCCTAAAATCTTATCTGACCATAGAATAAGGTTTAATAATATCATCATATATTTTTAAGGTTCTCATCATTGTGGGGAATTTCTATGCCCTTTTAAGTATGATAAATACTATGTGGAATTATTATATTAAAGTCATGTAGAACTATGAATGATATGTAATAATATATTTTAATTAATATTCATTTCATTGAATATACCTGAAATCCAAATTATATATAGTTGGTTCTAATATACCAAATCCAACACCCACCTCACCCTCTCTTCTAGATATAGAACCATTATGTTGGCATATTTGGGCTGTGGCAGCTTACTATATAGGATATGTTCTCATACAAGCCGTGATGGCTTGCGATTACAATATACATGTATATATAGACTATAGAACTTAAGGTTATATCATATAATTTTATTCCATTTGTACTTATACACGAGTTGTAATGACTTGAAGTATAGTGTATAATTCATAGGGATATTATGGCTTGTAATTGATATGTGATGAGATGGTATATGATTGCGATCTATGGTTGTGGTTGTGGTGTCTTCATGGGGTGCAATGTGACTTGTAGGTAATGGGAGAGCAAGGAATTAAGATGTTTGGGTTTAGGAAAATTGGTTCTAGGGGGAAAGTGGTAGCGGGGTGCCCTTATCATATATATGATTCTTAATTATATTATATACATCTTTTCATTACTTATTGAGTGAGTCGTGGTAAGGTTGATAATATAGATTTCCTGATTAGGTGATGAGTTAGTTTCCCTATTTATTCATTGGATATTTAGTATACTTCTTTCATATTTTCACAAGAGGATTTTGGGAGGATCCTACTAAGAGTACTTGTATGCTCACCCATATATATATATATTTTTGTTTCAGGTCTGTAGGATGGAGTTGAAGATCGAGCTAGACGTCACTAGATCTTGGCTACTGATCATGAATTATGGGAGTTTTTGGTCATTTCCATAGGAGTGGTTCATGATTTATTTCTATTTTTCAGTTATATTCTCTTTTATGATGTTTCATTCATGTACTAAGATGGTTTATTTATTTATATTGGGTTTTTTAGTGGTTTATTTATTTTCTTGGAAATATTGAGGGTAATTCCTCCCATATGTGTATTCTTTATACACTTAGTGCTAGTTTCCAACCCACATACTATTGAAGATGGGCTCGAGGGTCACTTCTATCTTCACTACCAGCCCAAGAGGGGTACCAGTGGGGGTGGGTCATACTAGTACATGTTATTAACATTATCCCAAAGGGAAATAAAAATACTGTGATTAATTTTATTTTTCTTATGAATGATTCATATAGAAAATGATTGAGTAATATATTTGAGATATTACTATATGATAGTGCTTATATGGGAAAACACACTCAAAATGATAAATTTTGAGTGCGGAGAAAGGTTTTTTGAGGTGTTTATTTATAAGTGAATTTGAATGGGTTTATGAAATAAACCTTTGAATATATTATTATATAGTCTTATTATTAGAAATAATGATGATATTTATGACTATGAATAAAAATTATTCTCAAATGATCCAATTCTATTATGATTAATCCATACATGATGTCATTGAATAGTTAAATTTGGATTATAATCTATATACTTTATTCATTTTATATCGATTTTTAAACCCCTAATTTAAAATTTATGAAAATGTTAAAAAATTTATTTTACCTAATTTAAAAATCTGGAATCCAAAATTTATTTTCATTTTTTTGAATTTAGTTTATAAATATAATAAATTCAATTTTTTAACTAATTCCAACAAATCATAGAAAATTCATGCTTTGGGAAAACAAATTATTCATTTTTTCAATGATTTATTTTTATTATTTTCATAATTTTATAGATTATTAACTCCAAAAAATATATATGTACATTATTTTTGACCGAGAGTAGGTTTTTTTAATATTCACATTATGGTTATTATTAATAGTGAAATCATTTTCATGTTATAGTCAAATTCTAATTATCATATTCTAGCGGACAAATTTCAAAGCATGCACTCTTATAAATTAACTTGATTCGATACCATAAAAATATACTTCTCATGATATTAGTTTATGAAACATCTCTAACAAATGGATCATTTTATTATTTCATATATCTATGTATCTTATAATCCTAATATTCATTAGGAAATATCAGAAAGGGTATTTTCAAATTATAATGAAGCCATACATTTTACTTTATATTATATTTTTTAGATTTATCTATTGAGGTTAAGGAAACCATATATTTTTTATTTTATAAATATAATTAATAAAATGTATAAAATTTTATGTTTTGGTTATTGTAACATATGATTAATGTATATTTACATCACATTGAAGAACCTGGTCTTACATTCTACCCACTAATGTTAATTATCCCATGAAATTTAAGTCATATATCACCCCATGACAAAATTTGGATCAATATTCATCATTGATTTCATAGGATCTATTGGGTCCGACTGATTATGATGTGATCCACATGGAATTTTTAGAGGGATATGGGAAAATTGGGATGATAATAAATTAAAAAATTTCTCAATTAACAATTATTTGTCCTAAAATTATATTTTATTTCCAGAGGGAAAATTATTCAATCTATAACTTCCTTAATTCCTCTGAACAAAATATTGAAAACATATACATTAAATTAAATCACAAGATAACACATGTATTTTACTTGGTTTACCAACACTAGGATATATTGAAGGACTATAAACATTGTGATGTTCTAGTATGCCAAAATAAATTATAAACATATGTTTTCATAGATAAAATGTTTAATCAATAGTTAATCCATGCCAAGACACACTTCCATTATAAGTAGATTAATGATCACTTACATCTCATCTAAGGGACACTACCACTTACTCCTACTTTGTTAACTTCTTTATGAATGGAATTAGGTTATATAATTTTAGTTCTCTTAAATATTTATGTGAAAAGTGCCTAAATAATATTCATGTTAGATGCATCATTAATACACTCTTTGCACCCTCCTTACATACCAAGCTGATTATGATCAACTCCTTATTATGAGAGTTAAATTATTTCAAACCAAATGATCTATACAACAATAAAAAAATTCTCTTAGTCTAATTAATTTATGAAATTTAATTATCTCTACTATGAAATTCCTTCTTTAATAAATTTTTTTAATCAATTAGATTCTATGAATCATGATACATCCTTCAATGTATTGTATTTATCGATTGATCCACTATCAACAACTCTCTCTTATTATCCTTCACTAAAAAGTGGATATAACAATATTTCCATATTATTAATTTTCTCTATCCACTTATATCATATAAGACTTTTAATACTCTCAATATATAAACCATTAAACTAATGGGTGAGAAAAATTAGATTCATCATAATCTTCTAGATTCATTCCAAGTGTCAAAAACATTTATGTATGGTTAAATATATCTAATCATATCAATCCAAATCAAAAAAACACAGGGAATATAACTCATTATCTTTAGGAAATTTTAATCTATATGTTATATTGATATTACTAGTATCATATGGAAATGACAGTTATTATGGAATAATTTTCATTTGTTACCTGGTCCTCTTTAAAATCATGGTCTGATTACTCTTTAAAAATAAAAAAATCACGAAGTCTATATCTCCACATATTTTTCAACCCGAATAATTGTAATGTAACAAAAATTACTATGGTGCAACATAAAATACATCCATAAATGAATATCTATCATTGTTTCATAGCCTCTAATCCATAATGTCCATCATTGAACACTTCTATTTAAATTCTCCACCTTTATAAATTGTGGGGCCATGTTGTGACCGGATTTTCAACCACAAAAAATGATCATTTATCTCAGTTTATCATTATTTCATGAGAAAAAATTTATTTCTTTTAGACACACACACACACACACATATCTTACAAATATTATCAAAACATTTTGTAACATTAAAATCAATAAAATACAACAAAAAATATAGAGATCTAGTGTCTTAATAAATTTGTTACAAAATACATCAATATTTAAATAAACTAAATAATCATTATTTATATATCTATATCTTGATCCTAAAGCTCACAATATTCCTATAATGATATGAGGTATCCTGGGGAAATATATAAAAAAAGAGGTAACCCATAAAAAATAATAAAGGGATAGAATAAGATCAACCAAGGGTAAGAAAATCATAATTTTCAATAATAATAACATGGAATTAATAATGGAATGGATCATAAACCATCACATAGAAAAATTGAATAAGATAAAATGTTTCATGGGTATAATTCCCTAATATTTTACTCTATATCTTTCCTTTAAACAAATCTAATGTGTTTGATAGCTTGCTCCACATACAACACCGAACTAAAACAAGCCACGACACATTAGATGGATATTATTAATAAAATTTTGAAATAATAAAAACCCTATTAAATAAAAGGATATTACTAAAATAAAATTTCTTATATTTAGAGGTTAAATAATTAATATTATTTAATACTAAAAAGGGTTATTCTTTCTCAAATAATTATTTTTCAAAAAGGGTTGTGTATTTTATCCTAAAATATTAAATAAAAAAATTTAAAAATATTATTTTTATACTATATAATATTTAAATAATTTAATTTTTTAATTTGATGAGATATTACTAAGAGCACTTAATGTTTAAAAAGGTCATTTTTTAATAAAACTAGTTTTTTTATTTTTTTATTTTCATTTAAAAGATAAATTTATAAATTTATAAATTTTAATTTTATAAAATAAAATAATTTTTTAATTACAAATATAAATATTATCCTAATGTGAATTTATATTTTTATGAAATAATTGTTTTTAGGTGAATAGTGAAAAATATAGTTTTTACTAAAATTACAGCGTTAATGACTATATCAAGAAGTAACTATAACTTAAAAAATTATAAAACCATTTTCCATTATCAAATACATATTTAAGGAGTAAAAAAATACATTTATAAATATTAATATAAATTTATAAAATCTACGTTTCACCTTATATTAACTTAAGTAATATTTTCTAATAAAAGAAACTGTTTTTGTCGGTTCTTTTAATTAAATATTATTAGGGTAAAATTCAGATTTGGATTGATTTTAAAGCCATATAAATTTTATTTTTTTATAATAAATCAATTTATATAATTAAAATAAAATACATTGATAATTTTCTTAAACACATAAATTTTAAGCTTAAAAATACACCTTTTCTAAAAACGAGTTTTTACATGTTATATGTGCTAACGTTAACATATATTTTTCATACACATTGAAATTTAATCTGATAAAATTAATTTCATATTTTTAATAATTATTTAAATGTTATTTAATAAGGTCTATTTTTTTATGCATTAAAATTAAATTACTTGGGTAAAAATCAGTTACCACAGTAAAACCAAAAATGGTAAAAGTGAAAATTATAAGAGTGAAGGGCTTAATTTTTTTTAAAATAGTGTAAAAAATGAATGGTTGAGGTATTATAGACCTTAAATCATCCCAAAATACATTATTATACATTATTTAGTCCTCTTGATATGTGAAACATGTGCTCTCTTTATATTAAGTTGATATATTTACAAAAATGCCATTATCACCACTTATAAAAGGGGCCTCTCACCCCCTTCAAGAACACCATAAAAATAAAGTTTCCTCTTAGAAATATACCCTTTTTTACGTATTATATAATCCCATTCCTTTTAATTCAGACTCTAGACATATGATATTTTCCTAATACCTCCATTTACAAGGAGTCCTCGAAGGGAAATCCCAAGTCCTCAATGTGAGTACCTTTCTTTCCCTAACTTATTTTATTTTCTTTCATACTTCCCAAAATATAATTTTTTAATTCCTAAATATTTAAATGAATATTTCTTTATACTAAATTTTATTATTCTAAGTTAATACCTATTAACCACCTTTTCCCTTTTCCTTTAAGAAAAATGAAATCGTCATTCATGAACTATGCAGAATACCGCCTCCACGAAGCGACGTCTTCCATTTTTCACCACTACCTATATTCACTAGTTATAATGATGGAATTGAATAATAAATGTGAAATATATGATATAATTATAATTATGAAAAGGAAAATTATTATCCTTCTCCTTTCCCTCTCATTATTTGAGAAATGAAAACGTTAACCATTCGTTGCACGGACTACCTCATTTACAAAGTAATATATCTCATTTTTCATCTAGTTTCATTATTATTTATTAAAATATTTTTAAATATTATTTAAAACCTTAAAATTATGCATATAATATCATTATTATTATTATGTAATAATGATATTATTCCAAAAGAAACCACTTTCATAATTATAATCATCCATTAATTATGGCATGTTCATGTTTGTGTTAGTCTAGCCACCTACCTGAATCATACTATAAAACAATATCATGGATGAATATGAGAAATTAATTACTGATAATATATGATATAAATAATTGAATAAAAATTTTATTTTTGTTCTATAATGGTAGTATTAATATTAAACTCATTAATTAAGATACCAACATTAGTTCATTAAAAATCACCAAAACTTTATCATCACTGATTTAATATTTAATGATCATAACCAAAAATACCATAGAATGAAATTATAAAATTATAAATAAGTATAAAAAATAAATAAATATACCTTTTATGGTATGGTAATGAAGAAATTTTGTAGAATAATGAAGAATGACACCACTATTACGAAACTAGTTTAAAATGATCAATATCACCCACACCTTATTTTGAAAATAGATAATAACTAACTAATATACATGAAGAGAATAATTATAAATGAAGTTTATAAAAGGTTTTATATAAGAATATTTTTATGAAATATATTATTAAGATATTTATTTTTTTAGAGGAGATTCAAGCACTTTAGTGGAAGTCAGGAATTAAGGTATGGGGTTCTTTGTCTCAAATTTACTTTTTTGAGACATATTTCATATTATGCACCATAATATATTTAATATGGTTTGATTACTGAATAATGGGTGTCCTTTACAATATTAATGTAATTCATGGGGTTTTAATATCCATATCATGTTCTTTATTTAAAAATATTTGATTCAAAGGATATCAAGGCTGTAAGGGTCTTTATTAACTCAAATCCCTTCGTTGAGTTATAATGCTTCTTATTGAGCATATTTATTCCAAGATTGGTATCTTATAAACCAATATTTAATTTCATGCTACTTTATATTAATATATGGGGAGACTAATTTTTAATTAAAATATTTTACCTTAATTAATTTCTTCCTAAAAAAGTATATCATTATTGATAATAATTTCCATCCTCTTTAACAGTGGGTTCCCAACCTCATCCATATTTTTCTTTCCCACTAATGTTATAATTTATATTTAGAAACATAATTATGTGTTATCTATTGTGACCTTAATATTTCTATTATTCTATTTTCAAATGCAAGTTTTTTTATCTATTTTTATGATGTGTTTAACAAATGTATTTTAAAATATATTAAAGGTTTTCCTTCCATATTCATTTTTTATATTCCACTACAAATATCATATAAAAACCTTTATATAACATTCATGGATAAATTATTTAATATCATTTTTTAAAATTAAATGTTTTAAAAAGTTTTCACTTCATATTTTTGAAAATTACTTTTGAATATAACCTATAACATCATCTTTTAAAACTATGGTAAAAAGGTTTTCTAAAAACTCTTTTATGGTTTATTTCACCATATAATAATTAATATTTTAAAATATTCCTTTCCATTTTTTAATTTTTTTTAAAAATAATTTTAACTATTGAATATTTTAAAAATAAAATGAAATATTATTATATTTTTCCAAAAAAAAATTTTGATTTTAAAAAGGAATTATTGATTTTAAAATGAAATTTAAATTCTTGTGTTATTAAGAAAGGAATATTCAAGTGTTTTTATATATTCTTAAAGAAAGTTTATGAAACGATCTTTCTATTAAATAAATTTGTCTTTTTTACAAAAACCCTTTTTTTTGGGTTTAACACGATAATTTTTAAAATGTTTTATCACGCTAAAAGTATTTTATTTTAAAGAAAAAAAATTATAAGGCATTTTAAAGACTTTTAAAAAGGGTTATTTTATTTTATTTTTCAAGTGATTTATCCATTGATCTTAAAAATTAATTTTTCATATATTCTCTTTATTTACATATAGGGGTATTTTTAAGCCATAATTCAACTTCTTTATTTATATGTCTTATAGAATGTTCTAGGAATGTTTTTCCTGAAACCCATAAATTTTCCATATGTTAGTTTAGTGATGTTTGAAGTATGAATGTTTTCATGTTATAATGGAACACCTATGTATGAATGATGATGGGTGGGGTCCTATATCACTCTATAATGAAATGGTCAATTATTTATATCCCATGAGACAAGGATGTTAAAATGGAATTTTTTTTGTTCATAATATAAAGTATGAGCATTTTGTTTGTTAACAACATGAAACGTGAGAATTTTATTTATTGAAAACATAAATCATGGGAATTTTGTTTGTTCACAACACAAATCATTTGAATTTTTTTATTCAAAACATAAATCTTGGGAATTTATTTTGTTCACAACATAAAGCATTGATTTTTTTTGTTCACGACACAAAGGTTGGACATTTTTATTGTTCACAATGTTATAATTTCCCTATGATTATGTTTGTTCCAAAGTTATTTATCATGCTACATTTCAAGGGAATGTTACATTTTCAAACCATATGCCTATAATTATTATCCATGACTCATGTTTATTATCTCACAATTTCATACTCTTTTTCCATGGTATATGTTTGTTCAATTGAGATTATATGACCTTATATCATGAATTATAGACAACTCTTATTGTTCCATGTTTTTTATAAGATATTTACCATACTCATGTTTTCTCATATGATTTTGATCTAAACCTTGATGAAATTCTGATAAGGTTTCCCTTACTGAGTGTTTGAGCTCACCTCTTTCTTATGTTTTCTTCCCAGATTATAAAGTTGATTATAACCTCATATATTTCTATAATTGGATCTATACTTGTTTGAATATGGAGAAATTTTCACAAGTTTCATAAAATAAGTTTCTTATGTATATGATACTCAAAGACACTAAACCTCTTGTTCTTGGGATTGTGTGATTATTTATGAGATGTAATTTTTTAACTTATGGTAGTGTTGTAAATAAATATAGGATCATCTCACTTTTTATCAAATCCAATGTTTAAAAAAAGTGTTTTTAGAACCAGATATGAGAGTTTGGGTATTTGGTGCCTCAGTTGGTATCAGATAAAGGTTTAGTAATTTTTTATAATTAATTTAGTCATTTTGGGAATAAGATGAGATAATTTTTTTGAAAAATATAGGGATAAGTCTGAGGGATAAGTCTAAGTATAGTATAACATTCTGGAGTTTTATAAAAGTAAATATTATGTGGTTCTCCTAGAAATTACATCCCTATGTAGAAAATGGAAAGTAGATGTAAATATGATACAAATTCCCCTAGGGGTAGGTTAGTTGAGTATAAACTCAATATTCACTTTGTTTCATGATGAGTGGGCCTAAGAATACACATTTGGGTAGAAACTCTTTGGGGATATGATTTGGTAAATTCACATCCTATTTATAAGAAATTATGAAGGATTTATTATTTTAATAAATTAGTTTAAGGAATATGAGAGAAAATAACTTAAAGAAACCTAGTTTGAATCAAGGGTGGTTTAGGTTTAACTGAATTCTAATGTAATGGTTTCAAAGAATAATACATTTCAGGGTTGAGTTTTTATAATATTATTTATTATAATTCTCTTAAAATATTAATACTGATCATTCATCATTAAAAATTTTGGTTTTATAAATGTATGGATCTAGGAGGAACTAAGTTTATAATGGATGTGATGAACAATACAGTAATTGACCTAATGATAAACCAAGTGGGATAAATGCTAGTATTGAAAATTTTATGGTTATGCTCACCCAACTATCTCAAGTGATGATTAATAACTTGAATCTTTATAAACATCAGAATATAAAAAATAATGGAAATATAGAGTTTTATTAAATATCATGTGATGAAGATGACAAAGGAATGAAAATTAAACTTTCTACATGTCGAAAATGTTGGAAGAATCACCCAAGGGAATGTATTAAAGGAACAATAAAATTCTTCAAGTGTGGAAAGATTATCCATCAAGCCCATGATTGTAAAAGAGATATGAAGAGGTTAGAAAATACAATGGAAGGTATTGGAGTCCCAAATAATACACCATTCACACTTCAACACTTCAAATACATGGAGTTTGATAATTATCCAAATTAATGCCTCAATATAAGTTCTAGCAAGGATTATAGGTACCAACAACCTCCTAAACCTAGTAAACAAGTGAAAGACTATCCAATAACAACTACTAAAGTGGATCATGATAATTAAGGAAGACTTATCCTCTTATCTATATTTAAGTATGGATTATCATATTATGGTCTAGGGTATCTAGGAAGTTTTCTAAGAAAATTAAATCACAACCCCAATGATTTTATTATCAAATAAAACTTCTTGTTTCATTGTATCCCATGTTGAAGTTTATGGGATTTTTACTTGGGAAAATCTTTTTATCCTTCCTTTATATTAATTTACTTTGATTTTAGAAATTGATTGGTCTCCTCTACTTAGGTAAAACATTATTTGGAATAAGGAAAGAACATTTTATATCAACTTATTATATTCTATTAATGCAAGGATGAGTATGAATACCAATTAGAAGAAAATTATATAATATGGGTCTTGATATTGAATAAATATATAACCTTGGCTCAAATGGTTATAGAAAAAATAATGATAGAGATAATCCTATAATAAGGAAAAAAAGGTTTCCAATTTTTGTAAGGTTAACATCTATCTAGAAATTTTATATTTAATAACCACTATATTTTAAATACCCTTATATATTTTCATTATTATATGATAATTAAAATTTTGAGGATGCAATTTATTTATGGTGATAAAATTTAATACTCCAAGATTTTCCATATATATTTACTTTAAATAAATCTAATGTGTAAGAACCCGAACCTTATTTTCAGGATTTTTTTTCTTTTCTTGTCGTTTTTGAGAAAAATAGGAAATTCTGGAAATTTTCAAAGTACACGCACTGTACTCAGTTACCACAGGTATCCGTGTAATGGTTGTGTAGTAGCCATGCACATGGACATGTGGGGGTGACCTGGAGGCTTCTTAAAGTGGAGTACGGAAAAGGAGAGTACACGTCGTGTACTTCAAAAGTACATGCCTTGTAATTTTTTTTCATTAAACGCACCGGGGTCACGTCCGATGGACAGAACTGTCTCCTTCTCAACCTAGTTCGTCTGGGAGCGCTGAGTAGATACAAATCTTTGACGAGCCCCTGGCCGAGCATCCTTCCTCCGAATCAAACACCAACGGTTGCGTTGGAATCACATCGATGATTTCTCTCTTCTCCCATAGCTTCTTTTCTTGATTCCTCTTCTTTTCCATGTTATCTTCGGTTGATTGTTTTATACATTTTCATAGACCTATAGTGTTATAAGGTGTTTCATGCCTCGAGGTTCAATTATATTGATCTCCTAACTTCAAGGTAGGTGGTTTGTGCCTTTTTGTAGAAAGTCTTTGAGTTTTATGTGCAATTTTTCCCAATACCCATGAACAGGGTATTGCGCATTTATCGTTTTATCCCTATTGTTTTCCCGCTTTGCTTGTATTCCTGAGTAAAGGTTATTTATTGTGAATAGGGTAATTTTCTATGCTTTGGATGTATTGCCCATGAATTTTTTTCCTGTATTGACCTCTGGGTCTAGGTTGCCTTTTAGGCTGCTGTTTACTATTCTATGCCTAGTATATTAGGATGGTGTGACTGTTGTTTTGTTATGATGTTATGCTTTAGAATTCTAGAAAAGTAGTTCCATAGGTATAATTTGGCCGTTATGCGATGCTATACTTGCTGATTTGAAACAGGACCGTGAGAACCTAGTGTAGTAGACCATAGGGAGAATGGACGTAAGGGATTTTCCAGAGCATCTTTTATAATTTACAATGTGAGACCACATGGGGAATTGACATTGAGTGCTTCCTCAGAGAGTCTGTAGTTCCTCGACGCGGGCCAAAGAGGAAATGTGACATAAGTGCTTCCCTAGAGCACCTTTAGTACCGATACGAGACTATAGGGGGAATTGACGGTGAGTTCTTCCTCAGAGAGTCTATACTCAGCTGAACCAAAAGGGTGAGACTGTGTGTGCTTCCCAGAGGGTTTCTTGTATCTGTTAGGTAAGACCATAGGGGATAGGCTATGATTACTTCCTAGAGGGTTACTTGTTTGTGATTATCTACTTTGATTAGCTGTTGCTTGATATCTAAAACTATGGATTGTTACTGTTGAGTACTTCCTTGTTTACTTCTTTCTGCACTTTTACCTTCCATATACTCACTGACTATTAAGCATAGATCTTGTGGTGGTTGCTTACTGAGATTAGTCTCACACCCTATTCGGGCCATGATTTTGGGCCCAAACAGATTATACTGTAGCAGGTATAGATAAGGGAAAGTGCCCTTCTACTTCAGATACATGATTGAATTGGAGCTGGAGAGCATGTGACCAAGATGAGGCTTGCGATGCTGAGGAGTTTCTTATCTGTTTTCCTTTTGTACTTGGGTTTAGTACTATATTCAACATTGTGACTTGTTTGGATGCTTTCCTAGACATATATGTATCATGCATCATTTATATATATATATATATATATATATATATATCTACTCCAATTGTTTCTTTATCAGTCTTCCGCTGTTGCTGTTGCTTGGTATTATTACTGCTTTCGCTATTGTATATCTGTTTACTTCCGCTGTTTACTCTACCAATGAGGGAATAGTTTCCCCACTATCGCATCCAAGGCCCTCGCTACTAGTCAGAAACTGCTGGCATTCGGGGAAATGCGCTTGAGGCCATGTGACCAACCGGGTACGTGGTGCCTTTGGGTGGCTTCCGGAACCGGGACATTAAAAATTGGTATCAGAGGAATTATTTTCTTCTTGACTTATTGTTTGGAGCCTATAGCCAAGTATATGAAAGAATAAGGACTTGGTAATAAGCTGTGCCCATGAGTATCTAACCTGTGTACAGGGAAAATCCAATCTATATCATTTATTATAATTTTTATGGTTTTGAAATTTTACCGTTGATTTGATTTCACTATTGGGTGATTCACATGTTTTGCGTTGTTACCGTTGATGTTATTGAGGTTATATTTCTATCACAACCTGATGAGACGAGGCTATGTCATCCCATGCATCATATTGGCACTTTTTAGAAATCACATGTCATGCATTCTTGCAATGTCATCTAGGATGCATTAACAATTGCATGTTGTTGTGATAGATGTTGTGTAGAATATGCATGTTGTTGTGATATATTCCTAGATAAAAAAATTTCTGCTTCTTGTTAGAGCATTGATTGTGTGAGGTTTTGTTTAAATAAATTCCAAAATCAGGTTCTTGAGGTGTTATGGGCCCTCATGGACCAAAATTTGGTGGATCATTGACTTGTTTACCTTTTTATAACTTGTTTAAGATGCCAAACTTTTATTCACGGAGAGTATGGGCCCTCACGGATCGGAATTTGGCACTTTCAGTGTTTGTTTTAGTGTTTTCTGGGCTCCAGAGTAGTTTCTGAGGCTTACTGTCTGAAAAAACCTAGAATACATGCCGTGTAGTTTTGACCACATGCAATGTGTTCTTCTGTTCGGGAAGAAACTGTTTTTCTTAAGTACATGCCGTGTACTTTATGTACATGCCGTGTAGTCTCTAACTGTATCAAAGGCTGCATGGGTAGAGACACGAGATGGAGAAAGGATGGTAGGAACACGCCATGTACCGGTTGTGCACGCCGTGTAGTGTAATCATAGGACCCCAGCTGTGTAGCTAACAATACGGGTCGGTAGAGTCTGTTCTTTTACACGGTGGGTCCACCCTGAACATGCCGTGTAGTGTAATCCTAGGAACCCGGCCGTGTAGATAACAACACGAGTCAGTAGAGTATCTTCTTTTACACGCCGTTTCCACCCTGAACACGTCATTTAGTCTGACCTAGGTACCCGACTGTGTCACTAATAACACGGGCCATGGGAAGCTTGTCTAGTACACACCATGTCTACCGAGAACACACCATGTAGTCTTGTCTTAGAAGAGCCATGTAGAAGGACTTGGGCAGGGGAAGAGGATTCAAGTACACGCCATGTGTGAGGACAACACGCCGTGTGTATGGGGTGTTACATGACCAGTTGTGATAGGAGCACACGCCCATGTAAATGACTTAAGGGAACACGTCGTGTAGTAATTGTACACACCGTGTAGTCATGTTTTGTTAAACTTGAGTGCTTTATTTCTCCTGTTCCCTTCTCACCCTTCCAGTTTTCGGTCCTTGACAATCTTTTTCTAAGGTGTGCATTTGACCTTGCAGAGTCATGCCATCGAGACATCCTCCGGTTGTATGCTAGTTTCCAGGCGGTGATCAGGCATCGTACATAGCTGATTAGGGACTCCTCGCAGATCCTCCTATTGTGCCAGTCTTGAAACCATCAGTTATACCTGTTACCGGTGCTGATACACAGTTCAGGGAAGGCTTCATGAAGATGATGCAGACCTTCTAAGTAGCACTGCCTCCTTCTTTGTCTATGGCAGAATTGACGTGGGTTTTCCAGCAGCAGCATCCTCCCACCTTCTTAGGGGAAGGAGGAACTAAGGCTACATAGTCATGTCTAGAAGCCATGATGATGATATTTGAGCATATGGAGGCGCTTCCAGAGAGGAGACTGAATCTTGATACTTAAATGCTATGGGATTATGCCAAGAGATGGTGGGATGTGATCTCATAGGCAGGTCATCAGTAGGTTATGGATTGGGAGGAGTTCCAGCGCATCTTCTATGAATACTTCTATCCGGAGACCTTGAGGGACGATCAAGCCGAGGAGTTCATGAGTTTGGAGTAGGGTAATCTTTTTGTTATGGTGTATTCCTCTTGCTTCACCGAGCTTCAGCGATTTACACCCTTCTTATGGGGAGATGGGATATTCCTAGAAAGGAAGTTCTAGGATGGTCTCAAACATGACATCCTCTCTCAGGTAAATATCTTCCGGTTGAATTCCATCACTTTAATCGTCAACTAGGCACTGATCATTGAGCAAAATATGAGGGATTTCAGAGTTGTGAGATAGGGCAGCTCGACTTCTGGAGTTAGCATCCCTCCTACTGATAGTAGGAAGCGCCGTAGGGAGTCTTCAGATGGTGATCCAAGGAGGTGGTACACATCTTCTGGTAGTCAGGTGGTGTGCTACCAGTGCGGAAGGAGCGGGAACACAAGGCCGCAGTGCCATAGAGACCTAGTGGAGTGGCAATCTTATGGAAAGATGGGTAATCTTCAGCACTTTTGTCAGATTTTCTAACCAGCAGATGGTGATAGAGGTTCTTCTATGACTCCTCATACAGGAGCAGCTCCACAAGTTTCTCAGCAGTTTGGGAACTGGTGTTCTTTTGGCCGTTCGGTCCAAGGCGGAGGTTGCGGCCATGGTGGTCAGTCACTAGTCTACCAGTGACAGTAGGGTGTATTATCTCAGAGTGATCAGGCAGGGTCACAGGGCCACAGAGCTAGCCAGAATATTATAGTGGAGTAGACGTAAAAGGAGCAGGATCTTGGACCCTCTACAGTTTGAGGTACGATGCTAGTTGCCTCAGTTTTATCTTTATCTCTTTTCGATACAAGAGCTTCCCATAGCTTTATATCTATTTCTATGGTGGAGAGCCTTGGGCTCTGCATCTTTTCTTCTACTGAAATCTTGACGTTAGACACTCTGTTGGGGACTAGAACAGCTAGTGTACGTCAGTGCAAGGAGTTCCCTCTTGAGGTTGGTGGGTGTTACTTCCTTTGGGATCTCTATTTCCTAGAGATGATAGACTATGATGTTATTCTCAGAATGGACTGGCTAGTTCCCTTCCAGGAAGTCGTCGACTGTTATCGCCGTAGGGTGAGTTTCATATCACCTAAGGGTGGATCTTTTCTTCATAAGGGAGAATGTGATGTACAGGAGTGCAGAGCGGCTCCAGAGCATCATGGGTTAGGAGGAGTTACAACTAAGATTTCTAGTCTATATCTGGATGACTAGGGCACTTCACAGATGGACTTTCCCCCAGTGGTGGATCATTTTAGAGATGTCTTTCCAGAGGAATTTTCAGGTTTTCCTCTAGAGCGCAAGGTGGACTTTTCGATTGAGCTTGTTCCAGGATCGGCATTGGTGTCCATTCCTCCTTATAGGATGGCTACACCTGAGTTGAAGGATCTCAAGAAGCAGTTGGAGGAGTTGTAGGAAAATGGTTTCATCCGAACTAGTACCTCTCCTTGGGGGTCACCTGTCTTGTTTGCGAAGAAGGCATGTGACACCCTCAGGTTTTTGTGTGGATTATCGGAAGTTGAACCAGTTGACAGTAAAAAACCGATATCCCCTGCCGAGGATTGATGATCTCTCTGATCAGCTTCAAAGAGCCCGGGTGTTCTCGATGATTGACTTGAGGTCCGGTTATCATCAGTTGCACATTAGACCATCAGATATACCTCTTAAAGTCTTCCAGAGTAGGTATGGTCTATATGAGTATATGGTTATGCCATTCAGTCTCATGAACGTGCCTACAGTTTTCATGGCACTGATGAACCGAGTGTTCCATCCATACCTGGATTCTTTCATGGTTGTCTTCGTGGATGATATCTTGGTGTACTCTCACACTTGACACGACAATGATACACATCTTGATATCATTCTGAGTACACTGATGGATCATCAGTTATATGCTAAGCTCTCAAAATGCAATTTTTTGAAGGTTCAGATTCACTTCTTGGGTCATGTTATCTAGGAGACAAGAGTATCAGTTGACCTAGAGAAAGTGAGAGCAGTAGTTTCCTAGGAGAAACTGAAGAACGTCTTTGAGGTACAACGTTTTCTAGGGCTGTATGGTTACTATATGCATTTCATAAAATACTTTTCACGCATAGCAACACCACTCACGGGTTTGACTAAGAAGGGTGGAAATTTCTTATGGTCAGATTGTTGTGAGTCAGCCTTTCAGCTGATGAAAGGGAGGTTGACTTCAGCATATATACTAGTCTTTCCAGAGCTAGGAAAGAGCTATACTATTTATTGTGATGCATCAGGTATCGGTCTAGGAGCTGTGCTTATGCAGGGAGATGGAGTCATTGCGTACTGGTCTCGACAATTGAGGCCACACGAGAGGAATTACTCGACGCATGATCTAGAGTTCACTGTAGTTGTTCATGCCTTACGCTGTTGTAGAAATTATCTTCTGGGAGAGCATTTTGTGGTTTTCACCAACCAATAAAGTCTTAAGTACATCTTCACTCAGCGTGATCTGAATTTGAGACAGTAGAGGTGGGTTGAGTACCTAAAATCCTTTGACTTTGAGCTTGCCTATATGCCTAGGAAAGGCAACGTAGTGGATGATACGTTGAGAAAGAGAACTCAGATATAGGTAGTTCAGGAAGCCAGTAGTGAGTGGTAGCTTATGGCTCTATTCTCAGAGATACATTTGGAGGTGCACGACAGACAGGGGAAGAATTTTCTATCTTATGTAGCTATTACCTCTACGCTTCTTTATCGAGTTCGAACGTGGAATCTATGAGATTTTAAAGGCCTATTCTTATGGGAGAGTGTGTCAGGAGAGGACCCTATTCCTGGATAGACCATAGGCGAGGATGAGATATTTCGTTTCTAGGTATGCATATGGGTGCCAACAGATATACACGAGGAGCTGATGAGAGATTTTCATTCCTCAGTTTGGGCAGTTCATCCTAGTTTCACCAAGATGTATCATGATCTACATCGTCATTATTGGTGGCTAGGTATTAAGAGGGATGTTGCTGGTTTCTTCATGAGGTGTTCCACCTGTCAGTAGGTGGAAGTGGAGCATCTGCGACCAGTAGGTATTTTGCAGCCGTTACCCATTCCCGAGTGGAAGTGGAATGATGTCGTGATGGATTTAGTGATAGGGTTTCTAAGGTATCCTCTAGGGAACAATGTAGTATGGGTTGTCATTGAAAGACTTACGAAGGTTTCTCACTTATTTCCGATCAAGGAGACCTTCATTGTTGATGAGATGGGACATTTGTACATCTGAGAGATTGTATGTTTTCATGGAGTTCCACACTCCATCATTTCAGATAGGGATGCTCATTTTACTTCTTGGGTCTGGAAGGGGATTAAGAAGGCTTTGAGTATATATGTACTTTTGATTACATCCTACCACCCTAAGACAGATGGCCAGTCCGAGCGTATGATTTGGGTTCTTGAGGACATGCTCCGAGCATGCATTCTAGATTTTGGAAGTTCTTGGGAGAAGCACATACCTCTAGTGATGTTTTCTTATAATAATAGTTTTCAAGAACTATTCTAATGGAACCTTATGAGGCCTTGTACAGTAGGCTATGCCGATAACCCTTATGTTGGCTAGAGGTAGGAGAGGCAGCTTTGCTAGGACCTCATCTTGTTTAGGAGACCATAGAGCTGATAGAGTTGATTCTGAAGAGGATGGCTACTGCACAGTCTTGTTAGAAGTCTTATGCTGATCAACAAAGATGACCTCTGGAGTTTGAGGTCAGGGATAAGGTTTTCCTGCGTGTCACATCGAGGTTGGGGAACAGGAGGATTAGGAGATAGCGTAAGCTTTCACCAAGGTACGTCGGGCCATTTGAGGTGTTGGAGAGAGTTGGGTTAGTGGCCTATTGGTTGAAGTTACCTCAGAAGTACTGGGCTATGCATGGAGTCTTCCAAGTTTCTCATATTTGACAATAATTTTCAGACCCATCTCATGTCTTTCAACCCAAGGAGGTTTAACTTGAAGTTGATGCATCTTTTGAGGAGCATCCTATCCGGATTGTCGACCGCAATACAAAGGTTCTCCGTGGACAGTCTGTTCCTCTGGTACGACTGCTATGGCAGCACGAGCGAGTACATGAAGAGACTTGGGAGAGGGAGGCTGATGTACGAGCGTAGTGGCCGGAGTTGTTTGGGGTTTCTTCTTCTACACTGTGCTAGGGAAATTCAGGGACAAATTTTTTTAAGGGGGAAGTTTGTAAAAACCCGGACCTTCATTTCAGGTATGTTTTTTCTTTTCTAGTCGTTTTTGAGAAAAAAGGAAATTATAGAAATTTTTAAAGTACACCCCGTGTGCTGGCCGTGTAGCGGCCATGCACACGGCCATGTGGGGGTGACCTGGCGGCCGCCTAAAGCGGTGTACGGAAAAGATGAGTACACGCCGTGTACTTTTTTTGTTCATTAAACGCACCAGGGTCATGTCTGATGGAAAGAACCATCTCCTTCTCAACCTAGTTCGTCCGAGAGCGCCGAGCAGCCACATATCTTCAACGAGCCCCTAGCCGAGTGTCCGTCCTTCGAATTAAACACCGACGGTTTTGTTGGAATCGCATCAGTGAGTTCTCTCTTCTCCTAGAGATTCGTTTCCTGATTCCTCTTCTTTTCCAAAGTATCTTCAGTTGAACATTTTATACAGTTTCATTGATCTATGACATTATAATGTGTTTCATGCCTTGAGGTATAAGTATATTGATCTCCTAACGTCGAGGTAGGTGGTTTGTGAATTTTTGTAGAAAGTCTTTGGGTTTTATGTGAAAGTTTTTCAAATACCTATGAATAGGGTATTGCGCGTTTACTATTTTAGCCCTATTGTTTGCATGTTTTCTTGTAAGCCGGAGTAGAGGTTATTGATTTTGAATAGGGTAATTTTCTATGCTTTGGATGTATTTCCCATGCATGTTTTTCCTGTACTGACCTTTGGGTCTAGGTTGCCTGTTAGGCTGCTGTTTACTTTCCCTTGACTAGTATTGTAGGATGGTGTGACTGTTGTTCTGTTATGCTGTTATGCTGTAGAATGCTATCCAAGTAGTTCTTGAGGTGTACTTTGGCCATTACGTGATGCTATACTTGCTGATTTTACATAGGGCTGTGAGAACCTTGTGTAGTAGACCATAGGGAGAATGGATGTAAGGGCTTCTCCAGAGTGTCTTTTATAATTTATGATGCGAGACCACAGGGGGAATTGACGTTGAGTGCTTCCTTCGAGAGTCTATAGTTCCTCAACGCAGGCCACAGAGGGAATGTGACATAAGTGCTTCCTTAGAGAGCCTTTACTACCGATACGAGACTATAGGGGGAATTGACGGTGAGTGCTTCCTCAGAGAGTCTATACTTAGTTGAACCAGAGGGGTGAGACTGTGTGTGCTTCCCAAAGGGTTGCCTGTATCTGTTAGGCAGGACCAATGGGAATAGGCTGTGAGTAATTCACAAAGGGTTACCTATTTGTGATTATCTGCTTTGATTAGCTGTTGCTTGATATACGAAACTTTGGATTGTTACTATTGAGTACTTCCTTGTTTACAACTTTCTGCACTTTTACCTGCTATATACTCACTGACTGTTAGGCACAGATCTTGTGGTGGTTGCCTATAGGGATTCGTCTCACACCCTGTTTGGGTCATGCTTTTGGGCCCAAATAGATTATATTGTTACAGGCATAGATAAGGGCAAAACCCCTTCTACTTTAGGTACTTGATTGCATTGGAGCTGGAGAGCATGGGACCAAGCTCAGGCTTGCGATGCTGAGGAGTTTCTTATCTGTATGCAATTAATATTATTAAGAAAATTTAGGAATAATAAAACCCAAAGTAAATAAAATGATATTACTCAACTAAAATTTCTTACGTTTTGATGTTAAATAATCAATATGATTTCATATTGATAAGGATTGTTCTTTCTCAAATAAATATTTACCTAAAAGTTTTGTGTATTTTTTGTTGATATATTAAATAAATCAATTTTAAAAGATCATTTTGATAATATATAATATTTAATTATAAAAACTAATATAATAAAATCATTTAAGTTAAGAATTTTTATGAGATAATACTAATAACAATTAATTTTTTAAAAGTCCATTTTTCAATTAAAACAATTTTACTTTATATTATGTGTTTTTATTTAAAAGATGAATTTATAAATTTTAGAATTTAATTTTTTAAAAATAAAATCAATTTATTAATTTCACATATCAATATTATACTAAGGTTATCATTTGATAATTTTATGAAATAATTTATTTTTAGGTGACTAGTGAAAAATAAAGTTTTTACTAAAATAATAGCCTCTATGATTATATCAAGAAGAAAGTATAAATTAAAAAACAATTTTTTTTCATGATCAAATATGAATTTAAGGAGTAAACTATACATTTATAAATACTATTATTAATTTATAAAATATATTTTTAAACTTTTATTAACTTAAGTAATATTTTCTAATAAAAGAAACTGTTTTTATCTGTTCTTTTAATTAAATATTGTTATGGTAAAATTTGTATTTGGATTTATTTTAAAGAAAAATAACTTTTATTTTTTTATGATAAACCAATTTATATCATTAAAATCAAATCAATTGATAATTTTATCCTACACTTAAATTTTATGCTTAAAAATACACATTTTCTAAAAATAGGTTTTTATGCATTACACGTGTTAATGTTAAAATGAATTTTTATTACACATAGAAATTTTATCTGATAAATTTTATTTCATATTTTTAATATGGGGTTCCAAATTATGTAATAGGTTTTATTTTATTTTTAGGAATTAAAATTAAATTACTTAGGTAAAAATTCGCTAACATGGTAAAACCAAAAAATGGTAAAAGTGAAAATTATAAGATTAAAGGACTTAAAAACATGTTTGAAACATATCTAAAAATGAATTCTTGAGATATTATAGACCTAATATCATCCAAAAATATTTTTTTTCCATTTTAAAGTCCTATTGACATGTAAAACATGTTCTCTCTTTATATTAAGTTGAAATATTTATAAAAATTCTATTCTCACCACTTATAAAAATGGCCTCTCACCACCCTAAAAATTGGATTCCTCTTTAAATTATAAAAATTTTCATTACCATATAATCTTATTCATTTCCCTTGAGACTTTGGCCACAAGATATTGTCCTAAGACCACCATTTCCAAGGATTCCTCCAAGGGAAATCCCAAGTCCTCTATGTGAGTACCTTTTCCCCTAACTTGTTACATTTTCTTTCTTACTTCTCGAAATATAATTTTATAATTACTATATAATGATACAATAAATGTTTTTATACTAAATTTTATTATTCTAAGGCAATATATATTAACCACCCTTCCCATTTTCCATTAAGAAAAATAAAATTGTCATTCATGCTTTTTTCAGACTACCACCTCCACGAAGCGATGTCTTTCATTTTTCACCACTACCTCTCTTTACTAGTTATAAAGTTTAAATTGAATAATAAATGTTAAATATATAATATAATTATGATTATTGACATTAAAATTGTAAACCTACTACTTTCTATCTCATTATTTGAGAAATGAAAATGTTAATCGCGTGTCGTGCAAACTACCACCTCCATAAAGTATTGTATCTCATTTTTTCACCTAGTTTCATTATTATTTACTAAAATATATTAAAAAATGATTCAAAAAATTTAATTTATATATATAATATCATTATTCTTCTATAATAATGATATTATTCCAAAAATAAACAACTTTCATATTCATAATCATCTATTAATTATGGCATGTTCATGTTTGGGTCGGTCTAACCACCTACTTGAACCATGCTATAAAATAATATCATTGATGACCATGAACACTTAATTAATGATAATATATGATATATATATAATTAAATAAATATTTTTTTTTGTTATTTAATGGTAACATTAATATGAAACTCATTAATTAAGATACAAACATCTGTTCGTTTAAAATCATTGAAACATACTCATCGTTGATTTCATATTTAAGGATCGTGACAAAAACTACCATAGAAAGAAATTATAAAATTTTATATAATTATAAAACATAAATTAAATTACCTTTTATGATATGGGGATAATGAAATTTTGGAGAATAATTAATATTAACACCACTATTATAAAACTAGTTCAAAATGATCAAGATCACTCACACTCAATTTTGAAAATAGATAATAAATATAAAATATATATACAAAGAATAATTATAAATGTAGTTTATAAAAATTTATGGATATGAATAAGGTTATTAAATATATTATTAAGATATTTATTTTTTTATTCAAGAGATTCAAGTGTTTTAGTGGAAATCAATAATTAAGGTAGTGGTTCTTTGTCTCAAATTTTATTTATTGAGTCATATTTCATATTTTCACCATAATATATTTTATATGGTGTGATTACTTAATAATAGGTTTCATTTACCATATTTATGTAATTCATGGTTGTTTAAGAGCCATATCATGTTATTTGTTTAAAATTATTTGATTCAAAGGATATTAAGGTTGTAAGGGTCTTTGTAAACTCAACTCCCTTCGTTGAGTTATAATACTTATTATTGATCATATTTCTCCCAATATTGGTATTTTACACCCTAATATTTATTTTCTTGGTAATTTTTATTCCTATCTAGGGATAAAAGATTTTTAATCCAAATATTTCACCTTAATGAATTTGTTCCTCAAAAAGTATACCGTTGTTGAGAATAATTTCAATCCTATTTAATGGAGGTTTCCCCTCCTTATCCTATATTCCTTTCCCTCTAATGTTCTCATTTATATTTTCAGACATAAGTATGTGTTATCTCATTTTACCTTCATATTTCCATTCTTCTATTTTCAAAATAAACTTTCTTATATATTTTTATGATGTGGGACATAAACAAATGTATTTTAAAATATTACAAATATTTTCCTTCCATGTTCATTTATTTTTTCTTCCAATCTACATTTAATATAAAAACCTTTATAAACCCTTCAAGTATAAATTATTTAATATAATTTTTAAAATTAAATGTTAAAAAAAGCACTTCACATTTTTGAAAATGACTTTTGAATGTGACCCGTAAATTTTCCTTTTATAGCTATAATAAAAATATTTTTAAAAAAATATTTTTTTGGTTTCTTTCACTGTATAAGTAGTTTTATTTATGAATCTTCCTTCAAATGTAATAATATAGTTTTAAAAATTATTTTAACTCTTTAATATTTTTAAAATAAATTAAATATTCATATATTTTATAAAAGTAAAAGTTTGATTTAAAAAATTAATTATTAATTTTAAAATGGATATTAAAGTCTTGAATTTTAAGAAATAAGTCTTTAAGTTATTTTATGTATTCTAAAAGAAATATTTTAAAATCATATTTCTCTTAAATATATTTGTTTTTTTTCAAAAACCCTATTTTGGGTTTTACAGGATAATTTTTAAAATGTTTTATCAAGATCAAAGTATTTCATTTTAAATAAAACATTTATAAAGAGTTTTAAGGGATTTAAAAAGGGCTATTTACTCTTATTTTTAAAGTGATTGATCTATTGATCTTAAAAAATATTTTTTCATCTATGATACTTATGTTACACTAGAGATATTTTTAAGACACCATCCAACTTGTTTCTCTAGATGTCTTATAGAATGTTATATGAATGTTTTTCATGAAGCCTGCCTATTTTCCATGGGTTATGTAAGGGATAAGATCCTATTATCAAGTTTCTTTTCATGTTTTTAGAGTTGTGGTACTAGTAGAAATCCAAGAATAGGTCTTGTGTTTTTTGGAAGCTATAATCTATAAGTTGAGTGGATTCATGACCTGAAAGGCTGTTTATGTCATGAATGTTCCATTCATGACTTCTGTTAAAGTAAAATTCCCAACCCAAATAAAAGTCACAGATTGTGTGAGGGTGATCTATAGGGTATATTCATGCTATGAATGGAATAAACAACATTAATGGTGTTTAGGTTTAGACCTTGGTGAAGTTTACTGTGAAAACTCACATCATGAATATTAAATTCATGATTTTAATTAAATGTAGGTCGAGTGTTTTTGAGGTGATGTTTTTTTCAACAGGCCTTAAAGTGTGACACATTCACAACATGAATGAACAATTAAAATGGTGAATATCCACTAGGCAGTGTGTATATAAGACATGAAACACCCTTGACTTTTTTGAACCCTGTAGATTTTCTCCCAAAACTCCATGTGGCAATGATGTTCTCTAAAGGTGTTCTGAATCACTTTTGAAAGGGATTAATCCTGACTTCCCATGTTTCATATTTAGTGTGTGTTATTACTATTTTTTATGTTTTATTTAATATTCTTCCTTATATTTATTATTTCCATGCTACAGTGGTTTGTCTCTCTATTCCTTGTAGAGCTCTTTTATTTTTTGTTAGAACAATTATGGAATAACGTTCTTATAGGGATGTAATTTTTTTATAGGAGAGGTGATCAGAGATCCACGTTGTTGTTACATTCTCATTCAAGGAACATTAAATCCTTGATATAGGGGATTCATTTATTCTCCACATGCAATCCTAAATTAATCATGCATTACCCATTTGGGTGGCTGTGGAATTAACCATAATAAATAATAAATCATATTAATGAAAGAAATGGTTTATGGTTGCAGTAATCATATGTTTTCCACAATGATACTGGTTTGAATTTTTTTCTAGATAGTGTACTATCTATGTTTATTCTTGTGGCACATTTTTGTTATGCATTGGTTTATCATGTTAGTTTGATAAATGGTTAAAGAACATAAAGCTGATAATTTTTGGTTGGATAAAGAATTTAAATAGTATGTTTAAGAAATCCATTGATTCATTTAATTTTATATAAATCAAATGTTTCTTAATTCATGTTTAATTAATTTTTTCTTCCATACGTTAATGTAAATGGATTAAGAACTTAAAGCTAGAATGCTTGTTATTATTGTTAATAAAGAGGCATGATAAATATGAATTATTATTCCTTAAGTTTTTTTGAAACTAAAATTTATGCAAGTGAGAATGTTTAAATAATTTATAGCTTGTATTAGCTGATTTCTTTGGTTACCCATAGTTGTAACATTTAATTAATGAATTATTTAAATTAATAAGGAATATAAACTAGTTTTTTGATAAAGGTAAATGTTTGGGTTTGAGAGAACCTCTTTTCCCATAAAGGTGGGATGACTTGTTTTAGGTCTTAGATACCCTATTGATTTTGTTTGTTGTTTTATTCCTTCTATGTTTTCTATATATGTGAGACTTGACATGAGATGTTATGTGAGATTGGGATAATGGTTGGTTGATGAGATATGATTGAGTAGGCTTAGAGTTTATAGTAGTAGTTGACACCTGTGATGGTGAGATGCATGGTGATATTCATGATGGTGTTGGGATGACACTGAGATTGATGGAATGGGTTGAAGATACGATTTAACATTTATGTTCTTAATTCTAGGATGATTTATTGTGAATATTATTCCTAAGGGATAGATTACCGAGTTTCTCATTTATGTCATTATAAATCTCCTTGATGGAAGCTTAGGATGTTTCCTAGAGTACCTGTAATTATGTAATGATAATGTTTAATAAATGATTTATCCCTTAGGTTTGGTGTTTATTGGAATGCTGAAAAGATGTCAATATTAAGAGACCGTTGACTTAGTTAGATTATTACTGGAGGACATAGACTTCACTTTGAGGTTAATGAAATGTGAATGAAATAATATAAATTAAATTTTAATTAATTAATTAACATAAAGATAAATTTTAATATAAATGAATGATAATTAATGAAATAATTCCAAAATGATTATGTGCCTACTGGATACCTAGTTCTTAGAAATGAAAACCATGTGTCTGAGAGATAATAACTGTAGTTGAGCCTCAGACTAGGTTTGTTCCTTAGTGTGGTTGTGAGATATATTATATCCTATATGTTTTATGGTTTCATATAATACCCCACCCATGTTGGTAGGTATAATGAAACCTAGTGGACTTTGGGAGGGTGTTTTCCCTAATATCCAGGTTGGTGAGGAATGGATGGATGACTACCCCCTCTAACCCCAATCTCTTCTCATGGCAGTATATATATACTACTATGAATAGTTGTTATATTTCCTTTATACACATGTAGAGGGATGTAATTACTTTTGGTAATTTTACACACATATATCTCCAGATATATTATCCTAAGGATTATTATAGGTATGATGTGTATGAGCTATGATGGTTCAAGGTTCATTACTCGACGTATGAGATATGATGGCTTGAGGTACAATACTTTATGTATAATACATGACCTAAGGGGTGTTGTGGATCCTAAAAACTACCTGGTTACTATTTGTATATGTGGAATGAGATGATGAGATGATGTGATGCACGAGATGCATGCAATGATACTTTAGCCTCAGTGTATTCGGGATGGATTCTTTGAAGAGAGAAGGACTAGGACGTGTGATGTTGGGGAAGAGAAGAAAATCAGTGGAGAAGTGGTAGTGGGGTACCCTTTTGTTAATTATATTACCTATTATATGAGTTATTTGGTGAGAGATAACCATGGTGAGACTGAGAACTTATTATACCTGTTTAGATGACGAGTTAGTTTCACTTTTTGTTCATTGAGATTTAGCATGATTTATTTATGTTTTGAATGAGATTCTCAGAGGATGATCCTATTGATCATGCCCATTATGATCACCCTACATATATATAAACTATTTTTTAGACTTCTAGTTTCCTTTTTAGTTTTTCTAGTTTGTATGAAATTATATGCATGTACTTGGATTTTATTTTACTCTCATATTTAGCAAGAGTTGTTTGGGTATACTTGTATTATCTATCTTTCCTTATATTCTTTTAGATGGTAATGAATCCCATTCATGTGTATGATACACCCTTGGTTCTTTTAGCCAACCCATGGACTATTGGAGGCGGGATTGAGGTGTCATTATCTTCCTTCTCCCATCACCGACTCTGGAAGAGTACCTTGGGGGGGGGGGGGGGTAGGGGGTCATTATAGAGTGGTATTAAAGGTTCATGTTGAGAGATATGATGGAGTTTGAAGCAAGGCACATGCAAGATGACATGGGTGAGTAAGGAAACAATGTTATTTTAGTTTATAGGCAAGGTAAACAAGGGATACTAGATGAGACATGAATATTTAGGCCCCCTTGTAATTTTATGCATGAAACTTATGTTCACTAAGCTTGCTAAGTGAAGTGATACTGGTTGTGGGGTAGAGACCTAGGAAAGGATCGTGCATCATCCTTCTTTGTGCATGTGTTTGAAATGAGTTGATCTTGGGTTTAGGCTATAACTTGAATAAAATGAATAAATAAACAATCTTAAATATTCCATATTATAGGTTTATGAGTTGTTTACCATTTTTTCTTGTCTAGGTATGGATCTAGGATAATTCCTTTATCAGGTTCACACCGGGGATGTTCCACAGGATGTTCTAGTAGATCACTACAGAGTAGAGGTCAACGATGATGAAACTTGGAGGAGGAAAATCTGATAGTTTCATCTACAGAGTCTATAGAACTATGAGGGATCCATTTCATACTTATTGAGAGAGGATTTTTTAGAGGAGGTGGATATAGATTTCAGTTCGATCTATGCTTGGAATGAGAACTAGTTTTAATTGGTAGTGAAGATGTTGTGTGTAGCAGTGAGTTAGTAGTGTATCTTATTCCTCAGGGATTGTGAGGAGATATAAGTCTCATGGTTGAATTTATGAGACTAGTTTCAAGTAGAGTTTATTTCTTTGACTGCGAAGGTGGATAGTCACCATGAGCTACTTACCCTTCGATAGGGGAGTTCTAGTATACTAGAGTTTGGGATCCATTTCTGTAACCTTATACATTATTCATTGAACCTATTTCTAGATGAGGAGGCCAAGTAAAGGTATTTTGAGGAGGACATGTGTCCAAAGATCTCGCACTATGTCACCCCGTTTATGCTACCCATGCATCTTGAGGTTCTGGTGAGATACGAGGTTATTGAGAGGATGCTGACTAGAGTAGGGTCATCATGAAAGGAGATTCATAGGGACTCTCTATAAAGTAGATCTATGGTCTGTGGTTCCCAATTGCTTATATAAAATATCTTTCAAATATCTTAGGTTGGGTATCAACCATCATCATCTAATTTCTTCACGGGTGATGGCTCTCAAAAGTTTTCCTATGGATCAGATGCTTGTTTTTCATGTAGAGGTTGATGTTATAACAACAAGAGTGCCCAAATTTTATGAGAAGGTAGATTCCACTAGGAATTCCACTTTAGGTTGCTCATCAATGTTTCATCTGAGGTAGTAGTAGCAGGATACTCTAGGTTGTGATCAGTAGAGAGGAGATAGGGTGGGCATAGTATAAATCTGAGATTCTCTTCATCCTCAAAGAGAAGAGTGTGGTCATAGAGTTCGTCATCATTAGAATCATAGAGGTTATGAAATAGTCTATGACCAGCTGCATGCTTTGGAATATCAAGCACTAGGTGAGCCAGACGTAAGTCAATGCACCTTTTCTTTTTTCTACTTGGCTTCATGCCTTGTTTGATTTTGGAGTGACACACTCCTTCATATCACCTTACCTAGCCCATGATTTTAGAATTGAGGTGTAGAGGCTTCCATTTATTTTAGCATTGACTATGCCAGTTAGAGGATGAGATTACCTGTATGAAGCATGTAGAGACTATGAGATAATTCTAGGGAAGCACCGATCTTGGGGAGACTTACAATATTTATAGATACAACCATATGAAATCTTCCTTGGTATATATTGACTGTATTTAGTTCATGACATTATGGATTAATTCAGGAAACAGATTGTGTTCTATGACATAGAAAGAGAGTCTGTCGTATTTATTGGTGAGTGGGAACTCAGATGAGTTAGAGGCATGTTTTTCCCTTGTCTTTCTTGATGGATAAACTAATACCAAATTTATCAGAGGTCAATCTGATGAAATTTCCTAGATTTGTGGAGGATTAACCTTATGTATTTCCTCATGAGGTTATGACATTACCCCTTCGATGATAAATCACGCTTGGGATAGATCTATAGCCATGTATTTCTCCAATCTCAATGTCTCTATATAAGATGATACTATCTCAGTTGTGAGAGATGTAGGTAAAGATCAATGATCTATTGCAGTGTGTCTTACTTTGGATGAGTTTTTTACCTTAGGGTGCACTAGTTTTGTTATATTAGGATGTTTCATGTGTATCTATAAACAATGTAATAAATTATTCACTATATTAGGTATACTATGATTGGTGTTTTTACACACACATCCACCCAGAACACATTTATTCATAAAGAATTCCAATTATAGTTTATGTATTTGTTTCTACTAACATCACTTGAACAAGGTGATAGTGAAGATCTGCTATCCTCTTCCACTGATTAATGCTTTATTTGATATATTTAAAGGATCTAGTTGGTTCTTAAAGATCAATCTATGGTTAGGATATCATCAAATGCAATTGAAAGATGAGGATATCTTGAAGACATATTTTTGATGTTTTCTTGGGCATTATGGGTTTTTTTGTAATGCTATTCAATATGATGAATGCTCTGACCATGTTCTTGGGATTGGTAAATGTATTGTTTATAGAATTCATGGATCAGTTTGTGGCGGTTTTCATCAAATACATATTTGTGTATTTCACATTTGAGGAGGAGCAGACAAAGCACTTTCATGATGTTTTAGGAGTTCTTCATCATCAAAATCTATTTAGGAAGCTTCCAAAGTGCATGTTGTGGGCTCATGAAGTTTGTTTCTTGGGGTATGTCATGTAATAACAAGAATTATCTATGGATCCTTCAAATATTTAGGCATTCATTTCTTGGTCATCCCCCAAGACCATTGTAGAGGTACATAGTTTCCTTGGACTTGAACGCTATTATAGGAGGTTTTTAGCTAATTTCTATTTGGTTGAGAATCCTTTGATAGACTTAACCAGAAAGGATCAAGAATTCTTTTGGACTGATAAGTGCCAGATAGATTTTGAGTAATTAAAAGAGAATTTGGTTAGAATTATAATTATCTATTTTCCATTAGAGGGAGTTAATTTTTGGGTTTTCTTTGATGCTTTTCATCTTGGGTTTGGATATTTTATGATGTATCAGAGATTGGTTGTTTTTATGGGTCTCAAAAGTTACATCCTCATGAGAATAACTATTCCACCCATGATCTTGAGTTGGCTACAATTGTGTTATCCTTGAGGTTGAGGAGATATTACCTCATCGATGAGAATTTTGTGATTTTCACTAATCAAAAGAGCCTAACCTATGTCTTCTTTCAGTATGACTTGAACTTATGACAGTGACGTTGGTTGGAATTTTTATAGGATTATGAATTTGATATTTCATATACATAAGGAAAGGGTAATGATGTAGCTAATGTACTGAGAAGGAAGTCACCCAGTGATGCTATGTGAGAATCTAGAGATTCCTGGAGAGTAATAAAAGAGCACTCAATGATGCACTACTGAAAAAATGCCTATACCCACAGTTCAAAACCGTGGGTATAGCCTATACCCACAGTTTTGGGAACCGTGGGATGGAACGACATCAGTATAGGTCCCCAGCCTATACCCATGGTTTCCCAAAACCATGGGTATAGGTGTCCTGCCACTGTGTCACCGAAACATAGCCAATCGCCACGATGTCAATGGATTTTACCCACGGTTTCAAAACCATGGGTATAGGTCCTAAAATAATGCAGTCACCGAGTTTCGATCCTGAAACCTCTTCACTGCAAACACCGCATCTAACCACTACCCTAACATCACCTATATATATATATATATTTAGTTAAATATAGTTATAAAAACCATGGGTATAGAGGGAAGAACCGTGGGTATAGGGTTCCTGCCAAAAAAAATTCCTTCCCGCAGAAAAAAAATTCCCCGCACACACAAAAGTGACCTATACCCACTGTTTTTCATAACCATGTGTATAAGTATTTTATCCCAGACCTATCCCCACAGTTTTCCCCAAAACCGTGGGGATAGGTACCCCTATACCCACGGTTTTGTGGAAAACTGTGGGTATAGGTCACTTTTCAGGACCTATCCCCACGGTTTTGGAAAACCGTGGGGATATACCCCCCAATACCCACGGTAAAAACCGTGGGGATAGGTCTTGAAAGGTCACCTATACCCATGGTTTTCCAAAACCGTGGGTATAGGGGGGGGGGTCTATCCCCATGGTTTTGGGGAAAACCGTGGGGATAGGTCCATTTTCCAGTAGTGATGCATCTTGATATGGGAGAGGTTGGTGGAAGAGGTTTCATTTTTCAGATGATAGTGCATTCATCCTTTTTACAATAAATAGAGGATTCCTATATAGGGAATTCTGAGGAGGTATATAGAGGCTGAGTTGTCTTTGGTGATTCCCATGATGGTTGGTATAAGGATGAACAATACTAGATGTTGTTCCAAAGTAGGGTTTTGGTCCCTTTAGCGATAAATGATATAGTTCTCCATGAGTTACATAGATCACCTTTGGTGGTTCATCATGGAATAAAGAAGATGTAACAGGCTCTAAGAGGGTAGTTTTGAAGGCCTGGTTTAAAGCTGCAGTTGCAGAGTTTATGTCTTGATGTTTGGTCTACTAAAAGGTGAATCCCAAGCACCGTGTTCCTGGTTGTTTTATCTTTCCATTAGATGTTCCTCAGTGGAAGTGGGAGGCTATCTGAATGGAATTCATTATCAGTTTACCTCGATATTATGGAGTCTTTGATGTTATATGGGTGATAGTGGATCATTTTACAAAATCATTCCACTTCACAGTGATCATGGAGTCAAGCTCAGTGGAGGGTTTTTCAAGGTAGTACCCAGAATAGGTAGTAAGACTTCACATGGTATTGAGAATGATCATACGTGATCATGATTCTTTTTTTTACCTCCATGGTTTAGAGAAGTATATAGAATAATTTTAGCTCCCAGTTATGACTTACTACTACTTTTCATCCACATATGAATAGTCTGATAGAATAAACTATCCGCACCCTTGAGTACATGTTGTGTTATTATGTACTAGATATTTGAGGTTCATGGATGAGGTACCTGCCTTTGGTTGAGTTCACATAAAATAATAGTTTTCACTCCACTATTGGTATGATATTGTTTGAATCTTTGTACATATGACCTTACTATTATCCATTGTGATGGAATAGGGTCAGAAAGAAAAAAATTATAAGGCCATGACTAGTGTATAACATGACATAGATGGTTTGGGTGATTCAAGAGAAGGTGAAGGTTGAAAATGATCTTCAGAATTTCTCCACCAATCATAAGATGAGACCTATGGAGTTTGATGTTAGAGATGTTGTATTTCTTATGGTGACTCCTCATCATGGGAAGTAAAGGTTCGATCATGGGAGTAATATTTATCCCTAGTTTTTTGGGTCTTTAAATGTGTTGGATTACGTTGGATCCATGATTTATCAGATAAAAATTCCCCCACAGATGATCTAGAAACATGATTTTTACATGTGTCATAGCTTTTCTGATATCTTCATAATGAATCCCACATTATTTATTGGGGATAGGTCAATGTTGATGATGATTCAACCTTCAAGGAGCATCCCATGGATATCTAAGACCACCATGAGAGGGTGTTGCGTGGGTATTATACCCCCTTGGTTCATGTATTTTGGTGACATGGTGGTGTAGAAGAGAGTACCTAGGAACATGATTCACAGATGCATGTTCTATATCCTAATTTTTTTGATGTTTAGATCTTCTCTTGAAGTGATGCCCATTTGTGGATGTTTACCTTTATTTATTTTATGAAGTCATTTCCTCTTCCTTGATGCTTTGTTTATGGCTCTTATATTGTTTGAGAGGTATCTTCTTCAAAGGGAGATTTGAGATAGTTATTGGTGTTTCATGGTTTTATGATTTTTCCTCTGAGTGAGGTGTTTGAGATCTTGTAATGGTGATATTCTTGAGAGGCATCTCACATGGTGGTCATTTGGATGACTCCTTGTATTTATTTCTCTCTAGGATTGGTTTTAAATTCTTGAGGATGATAATTGTTTGAGAGGTATCTAATATAAGGGTCCATATCCTTTTTTCCCATTCCTTCATATTTTTTTTGGATTCATAGTTCTTAGAGGAATCCAAGAATAGGTTTTGTGAGCATGAATATCAAGGGGAAAAATGGTTAGGTCTAGGTCGAGAAAGGGGAAGCAAGGTAAGATCATTTCTAGGAATTTCCCGATATACACGGGGGGGGGGACTAGACCTCACAAAGACTACTAAAACATTTCAAAAACAATAGTAACTCAATATTTAGTTTGGCCAAGAATAATGGTATATAATAAAAAATAGTGGAATCATCTACAATTGAAAGGGTTAAACAGGTCTCCGGTAAGATGAAAAAGAAGCCTCCAATAATGGTAATAAAGGTACCGGAAGGTGAAACCATGGTGTAGGAACAGGTGGGTGAGAAAGCAGCTAAAAGGGCACTCAATAGATAAATCACTATGCTGGATCAGGGATCTGTACTTAACAGAGAACAAAACGGAATGGAAGGATAATTGGTAACTGAAAAAGTGGAGTCTCTGAAACTTACTCTTCACTTAGAGAAAGAGGCGTTGATTTAGAAACAAGACTGAATTTTTTCTTGAGGCTTCAATGAACATAAAATCAACTCAAAGGAATTAATACAGATATGGGATATAATTGACAACCATTTTGAAGATCTTATCAACAATAAACTAGATATCCAGATAACTACTCTCCATAAGGAATTATATAGGGTGTCCAATTATAGAAATCTTAGTTTGTTTTTTAATAATTTTTTGATCACTTTTAGTATGTTGTGAATTTGTTTTATCTTCTATGGTTTCCCACTTCTCCCTTAAAGTGAATTTAAATTTAAATTTAAATTTAGTGGTGAATGTAGGTCGAGTGTTTTAGAGGTAATGTTTTTTTCGACGGGCCTTAAAAAATGGGACATTTATAATGTGAATGACCCATTAAAATGGTGAATATCCACCTAGTGGTGTGCCTATAATATCTACAACACCCACTACTTTTTTCTAACCCTATATATTTTCTCCCAAACTCTAGGAGGCCAATGACATTATCTCAATGCGTTCTGAATCCATTTTGAAGTTGATTAATCCTGGATTCCTATGTTTGATTCGTAGTGATCCAAGGTGTGTTATTCACATTTTCTTTTGGTTTCTTCGGACTTATTCCTTTCTTTACTTCTTTCCATGATATGGTGGTTTCTCTCCCTTGACCTTTTGGAGTTTATTTGTTTTTGGTTGTTATAGTTGTGGTATGATGTTCTTAGAGAGTTGTAGTTTTCTTATGGGAGAGGTGATTGGATATCCAAGTTGTTATTCTATTCTAATTTGAGGATTGTTAAAGACTTTAGGTAGAGTATTTTTTGATTCTCATTTTATATTACATTCAATTAAAAATTAATCATGCTTTACCCATTTCGATGTAAATGGAATTCACCATAATAAAGAATAGATAATATTAATGAAAGAAATGGTTTATGTTTGTAGAAATCGTATGTTTCCCCCCATGAAAATGGTTTGACTCCTTTTTTTATAGATAGCATGATATCTATGTTTATTCTTGTTGATCATGATTTTTATTCATGGGTTTATCATGTTAATTTGATAAATGGTTAAAGAACATAAAGCCGGTTATTATTGGTTGGATAAAGAATTTAAAAAGCATGTATAAGGAATATATCAATTCATATAATTTGATAGAAATAAAATGTTAATTAATGTATGTTTAATTAAATTGTTCTTACAAATATTAATGTAAATATCTTAAGAACTTAAATTTGGAATGCTCATTGCTAATTTTAATAAAGGGTCATGTTAAATGGGAATTATTCTTCCTCAAGTTTTGTTGAAACTAGAATTTATGCTAGAGAGAATGTTTAAATAACTTATAGATTGTATTAACTGATGCCTTAGGTTACCTATAATTGTAACATGTAATAAATGAATTTGTTAAATCAAGATGCAATAAAAACCAATTGTTTGATAAAGATAAATGTTTGGGGATGGGAGATTTTGTTTTTCTATAAATGTGGGATGCCTTGTTTTAGGGATTAGATACCATATTGACTTTATTTATTGTCTGCTACCTTATATGTTTTATCTAGATTTGAGCCTCACTATGTGATGTGATGTGAGCCTAGGATGGCTATTGGTTGATGAGATATAGAAAAGGAGGCCCAAAGTTTGTGGAAACAATTGATGCTTGTGACAGTAAGGTGCATGGTGATATACATGATGGCGTAGGGAATGAAACTAGGATTTATGGAATGGATTAAAGTTGAGTTTTCTTATTGTTTTTCTTAAATCTAGGATTCTTACTTGTTAATGTTCGTCTTAAGGGATGAATGATTGGATTACTCATTTTCTTACATTCCTTTCCCCACTGATTATAGTAGTTGGTTATGTTTGGTTGTGAATATTCTTTATAATAGCTTAGGATAATTTATAAAGAACCTGAAATTATGTAATGATTATGTTTAACAAATTATTTTACCCTTAGGTTTGGTGTTTGTTGGAATGATAAAAGTATATTAATCTTAAGAGACCATAGACTCGGTTGGATTATGCCTACATGGCATGAACTTCACTTTGAGTTTAATGAAATGTGAATGGAATAATGTAAATTAAAGGCTAATGAATTAATTCACATAAAGAGAAATGTTAAAATAAATAAACGATAATTAATGAAATTACTCTTAAATTCTTGTGTGTCTGTATGATATATAGTTCTTAGCAATGATAACCAGGTGTCCGAGAGATGATAGATGCAGTTTAGCCTAAAACTAGGTTGATTCCCTTAGTATAGTTGTGAGATATATTATATCCTGTATGTATTATGATTTCATACACTACACCACCCATGTTGGTTGGGCGACTGACCCCTTGTGGACTCTAGGAGGTTGTTTTCCCCAACATCCATGTTGGTGAGGAAAAGTTGACTGATTACCCCATCTGATCCCATTCTCTTCTCCTGGTAGTATATATGTGCTGGAATGCATGGTGGTTAGCATTACCATATATACTTGTAGAGGAATATAATGAATTGTTATTATTTCACTCACACACACACATCTCCATATGTTGTATCCTAAGGATTATTATAGGTATTATGTGTATAAAAAAAAGATGGATCTAGGTTCATTACTCGACGTATGGGTTGTGATGGATTGAGGTGCAATACTCAATATATAATATATAAAACAAGAGATATAGTGGGTCCCCTAAACTAATTATTTACTATCTAGAGTTCTGTCATGGGGTGATGAGATGATATGATGCACAAGATGAATGTGATTCTACTTTAGACCAGGTTTCATCGGGCATTATTATTTAGAGAGAGATAACTTAGGATGTGCAATATTGGGGTAGAGCGGCAAATCAATGTAGAAGTGGTAGAAGGGTACCCTTTTTTTATTATATTATATTGTCTCTTGTATGAATTACTTGGTAAGAGATAGCCATGGTGAGGATAATAACTTAGTATACCTATTTAGGTGATTAGATAGTTTCAATTATTGTTCACTGGGCTTTAGAATGCTTTCTTTATATTTTGCATGAGAGGATCCGATGAGGATCCTACGGAGTATACCAATTATAATCACCCTAAATATATATAAATTATTTTTCAGGCCAGTAGAATTAGGTCATAGATCGAGATATATTTTAATTGTTCATGGTTCTTCAAAATCTATTTTAGTTTTCTTTTCAGTTGTTCATGTTTTTATGACATTAGAATCATGTTCTTGGGTTTCTTTTACTCACATCTTGAGCATGAGTTGTTTGGGTATAATTGTCTTATCAATCTTTCCTCATATTATTTTAGTGGGTAATGCCTACCATTTATGCATATGGTGTACCCTTAGTGCTTTTAACTAACCCATGGCCTATTGGAGACATGATTCATGTGTCATTATCTCCTTTATCCCATCATCGTCCCAGGAGGGATACCTTTGGTGGTGGGAGGGGGTGGGGAGGGGGTCGTGAAAGGTTAGTTTAGTGATGTTTAAATTATGAATGTTTTCATGTTCTAAAGTCACACATATGCATGGATGATAATAATTGGGGTCCTATATCACCCTATAATGCATTGGTTGTGGATTTATACCACATGAGATAGGGATGTTAAGTATGAACATTTTTTTTCACAACATGAAGCATGGGTATTCTGTTTTTTCACAACATGAAGTGTGGGAACTTTTTTTGTTCACAATATGAAACACATTCATTTTTTGCAACATGAAGCATGGGAATTTTTTTATTCACAATAGGAAGCATGAGAATTTTTTTATTGACAACATGAAGCATGAGAATTTTTTTATTCACAATGTTATAATTTCCCCATGCTCGTGTTTATAAAAAAAATATTTATTATTCTATGTTTCATTGGCATGTTACATTTCTAAGCTATATTCCTATGATTATGATCCATGGATCATGTTTATTATCACATTATTTCACACTATTTTTCCATGGTATATGTTTGTTCATTTGAGATTACATGTCCTTATATCATGGCTTATAGACAACTCTTATTGTTCCATGTTTTTAATAAGATATTTATCCCCAAATCATGTCTTCTCATAATATTTTGATCTAACCGTTGATGATATGTTGATAAGTTTTCCTTTAATAAGCATTCAAGCTCACCACTTTATTATGTTTTCTTTCCCCATGTTAAAATGTTGAGTATAACCTAGGAGTTTTCAAGAAGTGGATGTAATGCAGTTCAAATATGGAGAAAGTTTCACAAGTATCATAAGATAAGTTTCTTATATATTCGATCCTTAAATAAAATAATATTCCCATTCTTGGGATTGTGTGATTATTTTTGAGATTTCATGTTTAACTTATGGTAATTTTTTTAATAAAGATAATTTGATCTCACTTTGTATCAAAACCAATGTTTAATGAAATTATTTTTACCACCAGATCTAGGAGTGCGGGTCTTGGGTACCTCAACAAGAACATATTAACCATGAGTAAGATAAAAATTTGGAACAAACATAATATATTTCGTCATAAAATTATGTCATGTCACACAGTAAAGATAATATAAAATAATGTGATGGGATTACTACTTATGTTCCATACATTATATGTAATGAGATGTAAGAATTAACCATTATATTATGGGACTATATAATTTTGGAACCTTCAATTGGATCATAATACATCATTCATATGTCTTCCATATATAAAATAAACTTATATGAATCATAAAAACGAAATAAATCCATGAGAATAAAATGTGTTACATAATGAAGTCAACAATATTAGTTAAATGGAGAGTCTCATTGATAACCAAAATATGAAGGAACTATATCATATTGAATTTTAAAAGGTCATAAAAAACATTTAATAACTGATTTTAGTCCATTAAGAAATTAATAAAGGTGGAGGGAAAATATAAGAATCATTTTGTAAAAAGAAAAAAAAACTAAAAAAGATCTCCTTGTAAGATTCATTGCATTTGGAATAAAGAAAAAATAGAAGGGGAAAAAGGAATGCATATACCATGAAAATTTAAAATGAATGTTTATATTGAGTATATAAAGGAATCATATATAAAGGGAATAGAAAGTGAAGTTCCTAAGGATCATAGAACGATTGAGAAGTGGGGGTTGAATCAATTGTTATATTTTTAAAAATTTCCATCTTTAAGAAACATAACCCCTACAACTTATTAAAGTTATTTACTTATCACCTTTTGGTAAACTCACATTAATAAAAAATTAGAAAAGTAATCAAATCACACAAGATTTATAAGGTTCAGTATCAGTGTGAGAACCTATATCCTTTCCATGGACACTTCTGTGGGTTCATGGAAATTCACTATTATTTAGAAGTGAATAAAACTTTTATGTCAAATCCCATTGGACACATTTTATCTCCCGATAGAAAATATTATACTGAATCTCATTAGTTACGAAATTTTCTTACAAAATTTGATCCATAACAAAAGTATATAAATTTGTGAAATTTTCTCTAACCATGGTTTGTCGGGATACCCTCTCCGATGTGCCTTCATCTGAGAGGCCTGCTTCTGATGGCCTCCATTCGATGCACCTTTCTTAAAACTACACATTTTAAATTTTTATTGGATGCTTCTCAACTCTTCTATAACATTTGTAAATATTCTTTAATTCTCTATCATTTATAAATTTCTTATAATTTCCTTAAACTCTATGTTTAAGAAACTCTTCAAACTTTGTAACTTCATGAAACTTCAACATTGTATCTTTGAACAAACTTCAACTTTGTAACCTAATTAAACTTTAAAACTTTGTAACTTTCATAAAATAGAAACTTTTTAAATTTGTAAAACATTCTCCTTATGATTATAATGTTCATGCACATTCACTGTACGATCGTACTATCTGTCTGATCATATTATTCATCCGATTGTATTATTCATACACTGAAAAAAATGTGTCTGATTACAATAGTCCACCAAATATTCACTTTATAAAACTTGAAATTCCAAAATTTATTATAACTCATTTTTTAGAATGTTTTTCCAAAAAAATTCCCTCTGATTCAATGTTTATCCGATAACGAAGTACAAACTTTCTAACAGAAGGTTCATCTAGAAACCTAAACTTTGGAAACTCCAGAAATCTACACTTCTCTTTTATTCTATAATATTTAACTCATATAATGACTTCTTCATGATGTTTTGGGAACTTAAAAGAACAAAAAATCATCATTTTACTTTATCTAGAAAGTTCTTATCTTTCCAACTTTTAAAACATTCTGACTTTACAACTTTCTTCATTTTAGAAACATTCTTAACTTCTAGACTTTCTTAACTGTCCTTATCTCAGTAACTTCTGAATTTATAACAATTTTGAATTTTCAGAAAAATCTTACTTTCTAACATAATCTTTGTCTGATGATCTTCATCTTTATACAAACTTAGAAACTGAAAAACTAGACTTTCTAATTTTTTTTCATATGATAGTTCATCTTATCAGAAAATTTTCAGTTATTCAAACTTCCAATTTTCTAAAAACTTTTGCATCTACTAATTCTCTATCTGATATGCTACATCTGATGCTTCTTTATGCGATAAGCTATATCCAAAAAACTTAAACTTCCATTTTTAATAAAATCTTGTATCATGAGATTTTTAATGACTCAATAAACTTTGATATCAGTATAGAAAATTCCAACTTTATTTATAAGGTTTTTATCTTTATAACTTTCCAATCTTTATGGCTTTAAAACTTTCTTCATATTCTACAACTTCATAACAAAAGTTTGTTAACTTCCAGAAACTCTTCTTTTCCTGTTAGAAAAAAACATTCTTTAACAAAATTTAGTTGTCAACCAATAAAAAAATTTATTATAAAAACATCACAAAGGATCTTCAATATCCCCTTTGTATTTTTTGACAACATTATTTAAAAACTTTTAGCACTCATTATTTTTCATCACTTAGACTTTTTCACAACTCATTTTTATAACAACTTAAGTTTTTTAAACTTTCACCAAAACATGGATTTTCTCAAAAGTCAGTGTATTGAAACTATACTACTAGATAAAGTAATGTTTTTGAAGTAATTACATCCCTTAATGACATGAAAATTTATGCCCATGTTAAGATAAACCCCCCTCACTTTTATCTTCTCCACTTTTTTTATAAATTCTAAAATCACAATTTTCACTCTCTTTTTTGTTTACTTTATGATAACAAAAGCTTTATATTCATTATAGAAATATAAAAACTTCTTAAAAAGTTTCTACTTTCTCTCCCCCTTTGTCAACATAATCCAAATCACAGTGGGGGACTTACATAAGATGTTTTATGAAGTCTTTGGTGGAGGTTTAACATGAAGTTTCCACCTCAAATACATAAATATTTATTTTGGTATAGATTTTGTAAAAATATCAAAAATTTGATACTTCATCAAAATATATTATAGTAAAACATCTCCATCAGTGACTTTCTAATTTATAAGATGAAACCTAATATCAATTTTCTTTGATCTTGAGTATTGGACATGATTTTTAGAAATATCAATTGCACTCTGATTATAAAAAAGTATCATCAATGGTGTAGAAACTTTCACTTTAAAATATTCTATATGAACTTTCATCCAAATTTTTTTTTGTAAAATTCTAGACGGTAACAACATATTTTTATTCCACCGTGCTCAAAGTTATAGAACTATATTTCTTACTATTCCAACTGATACAACATTTTCCTAAAAAATTACCCTCTTAAAGTTTATTTTTTATCATTACAATCTCTAGCCTAATCAGTATAAGTATAATCATGAAAGTTCATACTATAAATTCTTTTGTACATCATCCCATATGAAGTTGCTTCCTTAACCTCAAAATTATTTTTCTACTAACATATGATATTATTTCAGATCAATTTGATATTAGGAATATAAAGTCACAAAATAAACAATATAAGGTCTTTAGGATATTAGGTAAAGAAAAATTCCTATTAGCTTCCCAAAATATTTATGATTTACACAATTACCGATTCCATATTTACTCAACTTTGTGCTCACTAAAATCATGGTATAAAATTATTTATAATATTCCATGTCGAACTTTTCTAAAAACTCCTTGGCATACTTTTCTGGAGATAGAAAAATGTATTTCCCTTTTTTTGAACTTTTAAACCTAGGAAGAAAGTTAATTATCCTAACATTGACATCTCAAAAATCTTCACAATTCCTTCATAAGTTTTTTACAAAAAAATTCTCTATCCCCAGAAAAAATTATAACATGCACATAAACAATTAAAATAAAGGTGTATGAATCCACTTATTTCACATATAAGTTACTATCACCTTTTCCTTTAGAAAAATTCTATTTTTTTTGTAAAATTATCAAGTTTTGAGTACTAGGAACATGGATCTTATTTTAACCCATATAGCTCTTTATTCAATTTACAAACAATACTTTCATTGTTATCAAGTAGAAAACCACATGGTTTCTCAATATAAACTTATTCCTCAATCTCCCCATTTAAGAAATATGAATTTACATAAATTTTAAAAAATTTATAACATCAATGTGAAACCACCTATAAGAACATTCAGATGGTTTCTAATCTTGAAATTGGGTGAAAATTTTCTTCAAATTCCACACCTTCCACCTGTTCATAACCTTTACAAACAAGTCTTGATTTGTTTCTTGAAACTTCTCTATGTTCATTAAACTTGTTTCTATATAACCATTTTGTTCGAATAACATTTTTATTTACTATATGTGGAATAAGTTTCCATGTTTCATCTTTCTTATTTTTATCCAACTATTCATCCATTTCATTAACCCGTTATTTTTGTTTTGTTACTTCTAAAATTGATTCTGGTTCAATCTATGAAATGAGTGATATATTCTTTTCAAATACCGACCTTCTTCTAGTCTAAATTAGATATTTCTACTTTCCATGTATATTTTTAATTTCAAACTATTTCTATAAGGTAGTAAATTTCAAATTTTCACTTCCAGTTTCACTTTCCTAATCACACAATTCCTTCGAGTCTTGATATATCTATATTGGACCACTTTAATTTTCATTATAAATCTTTAATTTGTATTCATAAACATTTTCAACATAATTTATTAAGGATTATATATTTTCAATAACTTTCACAACATATAAATCCAAAAACATTTTTAAACATTTGTTCCAATATTTGTAACTTTTTCCGTTGGGTGAATATCCCATGAAAGTTCCTTCATAATATTTTTCATCAAATTTCCCAAGATCTGGATTTTTGATTTTTAGTAAACATGGACTTCCAAAAACCTTTAAATGTTTGACTTAAGGTTTTTTATACCACATTTAATAAGAATTATTTTTTGATTCTGGTCTTAAAAAACTTATGTTGTGCACATGTAAAGTAGTGCTGACGACTTCTCTCCAGTATAACTCTGAAAGTTTGTACTTTTCCAACATGATTTTTCCAATTTCTACAGAAGTTAAATTTTTAATTTCTAAAAATACATTTTCTTGAGGGTTTTAAGGATTAATATATTTAATTTTAATTCCATGATTCTCTAGATAAAATTCAAAATCATTACATGTGAATTCTGTATCATTATTAGTTATCACCATTTTATAAACCCCAATTTCTCTCTCAACATATCTTATGAAGGATCTAAAAATTTATAAAACATTTGATTTATGTTTCATAAACATGATATTGGATATATGATTGAAATAATCAATAAAATTTATTAGTTAAAAATATTATATTTTTTGATTTATATCTCATTAGCCCACAAAGATTTGAGTGAATAAGCTCAAGAGGTCTAGTAGATTGAATTTCTACTTTATTATAGATTATAATAACCATATTTATTTTCTGAAAAGTTATGAAGAAATTATATTATATTATTCTCAGTGTTTTTAAATTTCATACAAAATTAATTTAACACCCCTAGATTTTATAAAATAAAACTATGTTTGATAGCTTATTCAACACGAAACACTGAGCTGTATAACCCATGAGGTGTATAATTTTTATAACCCAGACATTGAATTAAAAGGTATGAATTATATTAAATACCACATGATATATATATATATATATATATATATAAATTTACTACTCAATGTAAATTATTGATAAATTTTTAGTAAATAATCAATCAATTTTTAATAATGATTTTTTTAATAATGATGATTATTTTTTTCATGAAAAAATAGTATAATTAACTTTTGGAACTTTTATAAAGTTTATTTGATAAAATTAAAATCATTTTTTAAATGGTAATATAAAAATTTACTTTGGGTAAAATTTTAGGAATTTTCCAGAAATATTGGGTTTTCAGTGATTAGTGAAAAATACCAATTTTTATAAAAACAAGTCTTTAATTTTTAATAAATTAAGTAATTTAAAAGTCCCACTATGTTTTAAATATTATTTAATTTAAAATATGTATTATTTAGTTATATTTAATCCAATTCATTACTTTTTAATAGACTTTATATTGGATTTTAGTATAAGTTTGTCCCCAAGTTAAAAAATAGGATTTTTCTGAAAACTATTTTGCAGTACAGAATGTGTCTACTTTTAATTAATTGAAAAGAAAACCATAAAGAGGAAATATTTAAAAAAAAATTATATATTATATATCAATAAATATTAATTTGTTTTCATACAATTATTATTATTATTCATAGATTTAATTTAAAATCATCTTTTTTCTCAAAAAATACACATCCTGAAAACCCGCTTTTTCATTGCATCTGTGAGTTTTGTTTTAAATTAAAATTTTCCAGTTATATGGATTTAATTTGGTAAAATGGATTCCATATTTTTAATTAAAATTATTTATATTATATAATAAGTTCAAATAATTTTTTTACCACAATGAATAGTGAAAATAATAAAAATTAATTACCGTGATTAAGGTAACAATGGATTTACTAGGGGGTTAAACTAAAAATATAAGGGTTAGAATGACTTAAAAACTTGTCTAAAAATATATTTTATGGAAATATTTAGACCCTATAATGTATAATGGTCTATAATTATCCATTTTTGATCCTTATAGTTTGTGAAAAATGTGGGTATCACTTTTTATTTTGAAAATTACAAGTGTACCACTCACCTCACTTATAAAAAGACACCCACTATCCTCTATTATTCAAACATTAAAAACATTTTGGTTCGGACAATACCTAAAAAAATTGATTATAAACTTCCATACCATCATTCTATAAGCCTTGGTTTGGTTATAAATTCATTATAGGAATACTTTAGGTATAATTCTAAAGAGGTGTCCCAAGAAAAGGTAAAATTCAAACTATGCATTTTTATTTTATTTATTCTTTCACATCCTTAAAACAATATTAAATTATTATTATATAATAACACCACTATATCCCATATTATTATATTTTGTTATTTTAATTTAATAACCTAAATATATCTCCTATTCCATTAAATGGGATATGAAATCGTCATTCGTGTGTACAACGGACTACAACATCACAAACCAATGTCATTCATTTTCCATCATCACATGTCACGACCCGTCCTTGGGGTCCATGCCGTGACTACCCCAAGCCCGCCTTCCATAGGCCAGGGGCTGGCGACTAGAACCAAAGGTGTAAATCCCGATAAAAGGGAAGACATTTCCTTTATAAAAGAAAACAAACAACACAGAGTATGCAAACTGAAGTAAACACTAAGTAAACTGAATACACAAGTAAGTGCTGGAAAGTAAATGAGCCAGTATACAAACCCAACTGAAAGTGCAGTATAACTAAAAAGAAAGTACAACAACTGAAAAGTAAAGCAGCAACCATGAATTCGTCCTTCAGAACTCCCACCAGAAGGGTGAGTACAGACAGTCTCGTCGGATCCTCGGGTCCGGCCGTTCTCTCCATGTATGTCCCACCTGATAGACCACCTCCGGGTACCGTCCCACTCCTCAAGCATCAACCACGATCAACGCAGTCTGTCATCTGCAACCAACACAACGTAGTGCGGGCGTTATCGGTGTAGGGATGAGTATACGATACTCAGTAGGGACCCCGAGACTCCCGAAGGTCTCCCAAAATCCACAAAGGATAAACCACAAAGAAAAGATACAATCATGAAGTATCAACCATCTCTACTTAGGTATATGCCCATACATATACCTAAGTCATCAATTCCAGTTCTGCTCCAACTCACGAGCTCAATTACAACCCAGTCCACATAGGAAAGTATAACTCAATCCACACAAGAAAGTACGTCCCAATCCACACAGGAAAGCAAGTCAATCATATCAAAGATATAGATTGAAAGTCAAGACTCGGATCACACAGGTATACTATTCACGAAGAGGGGTGGAGATGATTGATGTAGCCTCTGAATCATCTCCTCTGTCGAACCCACGTAGGATCCAAGTACAGATGTCGTCGCTGCCGAACCCATGTAAGATCCAAGTACAGTAACCATCACTATCAAACCCAGATAGGATTCAAGTACAGTCTTCATCGCTGCCGAACCCATGGAGGATCCAAGTACAGTCATCATCGCTTCCGAACCCATGGAGGATCCATGTACAGTCTCTATCGTTGTCGCAGTCGCAGCCAGCTCTAGGGTTCCCGTACATAGCACGCTCGAATCCGGGAGGGTCCGCTCCACGAGCCAAGGGGGTTGATACATCAACTGCCACGAAGTACAGAGCTTATGTATCACAATTTTCTGTCTCGTCAATAGGAACTCAATGCGACAGACGGCGCGTCAACCGGACGCCCGATCTGAGAGTTATTGGCTTTTTCGTTCTAGGATCCCGGTTGGTTTTTAAGCTAAAACCAACCCGAACATACTCCAGCTGCATCCAAAACTTGAGCGGAGTAAGCCAAAATAACCTTCTCACTAAGAGGAATCCAACAAAGTCGATGGCACGTCAATCGGACGTCCGGAGCTCAAGTTATAGGCGTTTTCACTCCGAGGGCCCGGTTGGCATCGCGTTCGAACCAACCCGGTTGTACCCCAAGTTCTCTGAAACCTTAAGTTTAATATACCAAAATGACCGTGTCGATCCAAGAATCCCAATGCAACTGACGGTGAGTCGATCAGAGGTCCGTAGCCCAAGATATAGGCGTTTGAACGGATCTGTCTGAAAATAGGGGGTTTGGCCCTGGTTCGACCCGACCCGGGTTCAGGTCCGGCCCAACCGGTGTGGTCCGGCCCAGCCGATGCGACCCGACCCAACGCGGGCGGTCTAGCCCAGCGCGGGCGGTTCGGCCCAGCGCGGGCGGTTCGACCAAGCGCGGCCAACCGAGCGCTGAGCGGGCACGAAGGGGGGGGGGGGTCTTGTTTTGAAACGGCGGCCCCCTCTCAGCGGGGCCCACCCTTTCCTGCTGGCAGGGGTTTACAACCCTCACTCTTCCCGAAAGCGACCGACCGTAATGGTCGGCCCGTGAGATACCGCATGACCCCCATGGGTCCCGCCTCCTGGTGTGCCGGCGGCCGGCCGAGCCCGGCTGCCTCCTGTCGAACCTCCGCAACCTAAGGCCGCGGCTTCCGTCTGTCCGGCGTGGCGCGACGGCACTACACCATTCCGCCGCGGCCCACTCTTGGATGCCGCCTCCTTGGGCCTCACTGGCACGACGCGATGGCGCCACCCTCCACCGCCGAGGCCCTCTCCAGCCGTGGTCTTCATCGTTCCCGCACCTTGCAACGACACCTCAACGTCTTCACCTCAAATGCCATTATTAATAAACAAGATACGGGGAGGAGAATCAGTCATGTTTGGGTGGTCCGATTTCCTCCCGTTACGTTGGTAACAATTGGAAAAATTAAACGAGATACGTCAATGTTAATTCAAAGAACAATCTTAATTCAGCAATAATGAATTTAACCCCTACCTCAAATCAAGAAGGTTGATCACTTGAAGAAGGAAGGAAAAGCTTTCGTTGTTCCATTGACGTTGCCACGGGATGACGACGTCGCTTCGTCAACGTCGAGAAAAAGGAAGTCGAGGTTGGCGCTGGCGTTCTTCACGTTCTTCAACGAAGAAGATGAAGTTCTTTCTCCTCCCAAGCCCAACACAACGAGCCAACCCCCAAATAAGATAAGTCCACCCTTATTTTATTAAAGCATGGAATGCATTTAAAATTACAAAATTCAAAAACAACTCACTTAATTAATTAAACTTAAGTTGTCTAATTAACTAGGTGTTTAGTTGTCATGAATTAATGTGGGAGAGTTACATAACTTATGAGGGGTTTAGAGGAGTTAGGGAATGTGAGGGGTTGGGCTTGTGTGGGACCCAACTCACCTTTAACCACTCAGGGGTGGTTAGTATCTAGTAGGTCCCACCCCAACTTCCACTCCTAGGATTAAACAACTTTGAAAAGAAATAAAATTGTAACACAATTTTATTTTACTCTTCATTTAATCCACACATTTTTCTACAACTCCTACCAAACAAACGCAACTCCAGTAAAGGTATTCTTAAGCAATTACCGGCACTGCGGTTTCATCGGTGCCCTCAGATTTTGATTCTGAGCACCGGTTCAAAAGTTAGAAAAACCTGCTCGTTCGTTCACTGAACATACCCAAGCTAAACTTTGGAAATTGATTCCGGGCACACTGGGTCTCAGAATCAGGTGCCATCAGAAACTGCGTACTCATAAAATCCCAAAGAATTTAAGAAAAAAAATTTCCTCAAAATTTTCAAGTCTTTACATTACTCCACCCTCAGGGATTTACATCCCCGTAAAGATACATCTCAAACTAGGGAAAAAAAAGGAGGGTACTGAGCATGCATCTGAGCCTCCCGCTCCCATGTGCTCTCCTAGAGGTTCCCGTGCTGCCACCTGATGTGCACTAGAGGAATCGACCATCCACGTAGGACCCGATCCTATTGATCCTCGATCTCCACCGGTACCTCCGTAAAAGTCGACCCGTCATCGATGTCCAGCTCCCCAAGATCAATGATATGCGTCGGGTCGTGCACGTATCTTCTCATCTGAGATACGTGAAAGACGTCGTGCACCCAGTGCAACTAAGGTGGAAGAGCCAGACGATAAGCCACCTCGCTTATCCTGCTGAGAACCTGGAATGGTCCGATGAAGCACGAAGATAACTTTCCACCCTGACCAAATATCTGTAATCCATGCCGAGGTGAGACCCGTAAGAAAACGTGGTCGCCATCCTTGAACTCTAGTGGTCTCTGCCTCCTATCAGCATAAGACTTCTGTCGGCTCTGAGCAGTCCTCATCTGCTCCTGGATGATCTGCACCTTCTCTGTCGTGGCCTGGACCATCTCTAGTCCCACAAATACTGACTCCCCAAGGTCTGTCCAGCACAGAGGTGATCTGCAAGGTCAGTCGTATAATGCCTCGTATGGTGCCATCCCGATGGTGGAATGGTAGCTGTTGTTGTACGCAAACTCCACCAAGGGTAGGTGAACCTCCCAGATGAGACCAGAGTCGAGGATACATGCACGAAGAATTTCCTTAAGAGTCTAAATGGTCCTCTCTGTCTGACCATCCGTCTGAGGGTGAAAGGCAGTGCTCAGGTGTAGCTGCATCCCAAATGCCTCCTGAAACCCCTTCCGGAGCCGGGAAGTAAAGCGAGCATCTCAATCGGAGACGATAGACGATGGCACACCATGAAGCCGTACGATATCCTGAACATATAAGTGTCTCAATCTCTCCACTGATCCCTTCTCTCTGATGGGTAGAAAGTGGGCCGACTTTGTGAGTCAGTCTATGATCACCCAGATGGAGTCGTGTCCTCTGGAAGTACATGGAATTCCAGTCACGAATTCCATAGATATCTCATCCCACTTCCACTCCAAGACCTCCAAGGGCTGTACCAAGCCTGCTAGTACCTGGTGCCCCGCCTTCACTTGCTGACAGGTGAGAAATTGAGAAACAAACTCTGCCACAACCTTCTTCATACCTGGCCACCAGTGTTGTCGTCTGAGATCCTGGTACATCTTCGCTACTACTGGATGTACCGTTAAAGGGGAAGTGTGAAACTCTCTCAGCACCTCCTCCTGTAATGCAGCTGGTACCATGGTACGTCCTTTGAAAAGGATGATGTGCTCTCCCCCTACAGAAAATCCATCAAGTGCCTATCCTGTGGAAATCTGTGCATGCTGCATCTCACAGCCAACGTCCCCACGCTGTGCCTCTCTGACCCGCTGAAGAAGTGGAGGTGTGATTGTGAGTGACTGTAGAAAGGCTTCCCCACATCTATCCACGAAGGATATATGTAAAGCGGATAACTGCTCTGTTACCTCTCCAAGTAGCTGAATGCCCGTCCTCCTGCTGAGATCATCATCTACTACATTCCCCTTTCCAGGAATATAGACTATCTCAAAGTCATAGTCCTGGAGGAACTCAATCCATCGCTGCTGTCTCATGTTCATGTCCTTCTACGAGAAGATGTACCTGAGACTCTGGTGGTCAGAGTAGACTGTAAAGCACTCGCCCATCAGATAGTGCCGCCAAATCTTTAGAGCGAAGACCACTACTGCTAACTACAGGTCATGGGTAGCGTAGTTATGCTCATGCTCTCTCAACTGTCATGATCCATAAGCGATCACTACCTGCTCCTTCATCAAGACACACCCGAGTTCGGTCCCTGATGCATCACAGTCAGCTACGTACCCCACTCCCTCCTCCGGTAGCCTCAAGATGGGTGCACTGGTCAATATTTTTATCATATCCTACAAGCTCTGATGACATCTATCAGACCACACGATGGGTTTCCCCTTCTTCGTCCAAGATGAAAGTGGTGATGCAACTCTAGAGAAGTCTGACACAAATCTCCAATAGTACCCAACCAGACCTAGAAAACTCCACAACTCCGTCATGCTCTGGAGTGGCTCCCAAGCTAGCACTGCCTCGATATTCACAGGATCCACCACAACTCCCACCTCAGAGATGAAGTGCCCCAAGAAGTGGACCTCATGTATCCATAACTGAAACTTCGAGAGCATACCATAAAACTGGTGCTATAGAAGTGTGTCCAGTACAACCCGCAAGTGGTAGGCATACTCCTCCTCAGTAGTCGAGTTAATCAATATGTCGTCTATGAAGAATACAAAAAATAGATCGAGGTATGGCTGTAAGATCTTGTTAATGAGACTCATGAACACTGCTGGAGCATTGGTTACACTGAACGGCATAACCAAGAACTCATAGTGGCCATACTGAAACCCAAAGATCGTCTTCTGCACATCCTTGTCTCGAACTCTGAGCTGATGATAAGATGACCTGAGGTCTATCTTCTAGAACCACCATGCTCCCTTGAGCTGATAAAAGAGGTCGTCAATCCTCAGAAGTGGATACTTATTCTTTACGGTCTCCTGGTTTAGGAAACGGTAATCGACACACAGTCGCAAGCTCCCGTCCGCCTTCTTGGAGAACAAAATCGGGGAAGCCCAGGGTGAAACACTGGGTCGAATGAATCCCTTTACCTACAAGTTTTCCAGTTGTACCCATAGCTCACAAAGCTCGGTGGGAGCCATCCAATATGCTGGAGTAGATATTGGTGATTTCCCTGGGTACAGGTCGATGTAGAGGTCTACCTATCTGCGAGGAGGTAGTCCTGGAACATCGTCAGGAAAAACGTCCGCATACTGATCCACCACAATAGGGAAACTCAGACTCCACACATCAACTGATCCTATGATGAGGCTAGCCAACTGATGAGTGATCGGTTGTCCTCTCCTTTTCATGAGTCCATCCTGCGCTGCAAAGGCTCCCTTCTCGCTGGTGAAGGTGAACCTGCTCCCATCTGTGCGGACACACCGCACCTTGTGCCTAATACAGTCAATCTGAGAATGGAACATAGATAACCAATCCATGCCCAAGATGAAGTTGTAAGGCCTCGCCGCCGCTACAAGAAGATCCCATTTGAAGCTCTAGCCTCCTAGAGTAAGCTCACACTGCCGGCACCAGTGCGTAATCGTCGAGTCTGCTCCCGTAGGAGTCTCTAGCCGTAAGGATCGAGCCAAATGCTCCATCAGAATCTCTGAGCTCCGAACAAGGGTATCAGAAATGAAAGAATGACTCACCCTTGTGTCTATAAGAACTTCAGCAAGGGTGGAGTAGACATAGATAGTACCTCGAATCATCTCTGGTACACCGTGGTCGTAGGCCTACACTGCCTGAAGCTGATCCTGCCTCTATCCGCCAGCTCCCTGTGGTCGGGGTAGACCTCCTAGTGGTGGTGGTGGTAGAGCCTCAAAATGTCTTCCACCACCTTCCACTTGGCCAACTCCTCTGCCTCGTTCGCCTACTCCCTACGGACCACCACGATTGAACCTCTACCTCTTCCTGGGTGGTACCTCGACTGTCTGCTGCTCCTCTGCATAGAGGGTCGGGCAGTCACGAGTCATGTGGCCCTGCCCGCCGCATGCATAGCACTGTCTTCCTCTCATATGACTGGATCTACTGTGTGTGCCCCGCACCTCTGAGCTAGTATCCTGAGGTCACCCACCTGATGGTCTGGTCCGCTTAGACCCCTGTGACATCCGTCAACTGCCAGCTACAGAAGAATCCGCTATGTGCCACCCTACAGTAGGTCTCGCAGCTGGTGTAGGCTCAGCAAGACATCTCTCTATAAGAAGGGATCACTCCAATACTCCTGCCTGTGTCGGAATACTGAGGGAGATCATCAAAGCCTTGATCTCATGCCTCAGTCCCTGCTCGAAGGTCTGGGCCTGGAAGAATGGGTCCCGTACCATGTCCGTGGAGTAGTGAGAGAGATTGGTAAACCTCGCTGAGTACTGGGCTATAGTCATGCTGCCCTTCCGCAGCTGTAGCAACTGCTGAATGCGCACCGCACGGAGGGTGGCTGGAAAAAACTCCGAGTGGAAGATGCTCTTCAAGTCCGTCCATAGAAGTGATGCATCATCGTGCACCTAGAGTATCAGGCTCCACCATCTACCTGCTGCCGCGTGCAGGATACTCGTCGCAAGGATCACCATGAGGTCAGCTGGTGTCCCTACTAATCTGAAAACTCGGACAACAGCCTCCAGACAGTCCTCGACTGCCTAAGGGTCTGTCTCTCTGCAGAACCTGGGTGTCCTCTGACGCTGAAACTCATGCAGTGCACTAAGGCGACGTGCACTCTCAGCTGCTGGAGTTGGTGGCATCGGTGGCTCGGCGGGTAGAGGTACCGCCGGTGCCTCCGCTGTAATAGGGCCCTGCAGTGAGGCATCGTCGCTCGGTGGGCTGCCATCTCATACAAAGCTCGGAACCCAAGCTGGCTGCCGTCGTGGGGCCATCCTAAAAAGAAACAGGTGCGCCATGGTCAATACAGTATACCTGGTGAGCTGACACGAAGTAATCACAAAGAAGACTTTTGAAACACACATGCAATCAATGTTTTCATGTACTGAGTTGGAAATCAGAAGTCAGGGTCCTGGTGTATGGATACGTCGGCCACCTCACCAACACTGGACTCCCTGGACTGATAACCACACTCAATACCCTTAACACTATTGCTTCACATAGAAGAAAGATCATAGTCCTGAGTTCTGTGGTAGAACAGAACTCCTTTGATACCAATTTTTCATGACCCGTCCTTGGGGCCCATGCCGTGACTACCCCAAGCCCACCTTCCATAGTCCAGGGGCTGACGACTAGCACCAAAGGCGTAAATCCCGATAAAAGGGAAGGAATTGCTTTTATAAAATAAAACAAACACCACAGAGTACACAAAATGAAGTAAAAAATAAGTAAACTGAATACACTAGTAAGTGCTGGAAAGAAAATGGTCCAGTACAAAAACCCAACTGAAAGTGCAGTACAACTGAAAAGAAAGTACAACAACCGAAAAGTAAAGCAACAACCACGAAGTCGTCCTCCGGAACTCCCATCTGAAGGGTGAGTACGAATAGTCTCGTCGACTCCTTGGGTCCGGCCATTCTCTATGTTTATGTCCCACCGATAGACCACCTCTGGGTACCATCCCGCTCCTCAAGCCTCAACCACAATCAGCGCTGTCCATCATCTGCAACCAACACAACATAGTGCGGGCGTAGCCCGTGCAGGGGTGAGTATATGATACTCAGTAGGGACCCCAAGACTCCCGAAGGTCTCCCAGAATCCACAAAGGATAAACCACAAAGAAAAGATACAATCACAAAGTATCAACCATCTCTACTTAGGTATATGCCCATACATATACCTAAGTCATCAATTCCAGTTTTTCTCCAACTCATGAGCTCAAGTACAACCCAGTCCAGACAGGAATGTATAACTCAATCCACACAGGAAAGTACGTCCCAATCCACAGAGGAAATAAAGTCAATCATATCGAAGATATAGATTGAAATTCAAGACTTAGCTCACATAGGTATACTATTCATGAAGAGGGGTGGAGATGATTGATGTAGCCTCTAAATCATCTCCTCTACCGAACCCACGTAGGATCCAAGTACAGATGTCGTCGCTGCCGAACCAATGTAGGATCCAAGTGCAGTAACCATCGCTGCCGAAACCACGTAAGATCCAAGTACATTCGTCATCATTGCCGAACCCATGGAGGATCCAAGCACAGTATTCATCACTGTCGAACCCACAAAGGATCCAAGTATAGTCATTATCATTTTCGCAGTCGCAACCAGCTCTAGGGTTCCCGCACACAGCACACTCAAATCTGGGAGGGTCCACTCCACGAGCCAAGGGGGTCGATATATAAACAGACACAAAGTACAGAGTTGATATATCACAATGTTCCGTCTCGTCAATAGGAACTCAACGCGACAAACAACGTGTCAACCGGACGCCCGGTCTGAGAGTTATTAGATTTTTCATCCTAGGGGCCCGGTTGGTTTTTTTAAGCTAAAACCAACCCAACCGTACTCCATCTATGTCCAAACCTCGATAGGAGTAAGCCAATAAAACTGTATCACTAAGAGGAATCCTACAAAGTCGATGGCATGTCAATCGGACGTCCAGAGCTCAAGTTATAAGCCTTTCCGCTTCGAGGGACCGGTTGGCTTCGTGTTCGAACCAACCCGGCCATACCCCAAGTTCTCCGAAACCTTGAGTTTAATATACCAAAACGACCGACTCGATCCGAGGATCCCGACTCAACTGACTGTTTGTAGATCGGAGGTCCGTATCCCAAGATATAGGCATTTGAACGGATCTGTCCGAAAATAGGGGGTTTGGGCCCGACCCGACCCGGCCCAATGCCCCCTGGGTCGGCCCGAACAGGGTCGACCCGACCCGGGTCCGGGTCCGGCCCAGTTGGGCATAGCCTGACCCGGCAGGCGCAGTTCAGCCCAGCAGATGCGGTCAGGCCCAGCGTGGGCGGTTCGGCACAACGCTGGCGGTCCGGCCCAACGCGGCCGGCCGAGCACCGAGCGGGCGCGAAGGGGGGGTGGGGCTTGTTTTGAAACAGCGACCCCCTCTTGGTGGGGATCTCCCTTGCCTACTGGCTGGGGGTTACAACTCCTGGTCTTCTCGAAAGAGTCCGACCGTAATGGCCGGTCGGTGAGCTGCCGTGGGACCCCCGCGGGTCCCGCCTCCTTGTGTGTCGGTGGCCGGCCGAGCCCGACCGCCTCCTGCTGAACCGCAGCGGCTTTCTTCCGTCCGGTGCGGCGCGACGGCGCTGCTCCCCTCTATCGCGGCCCGCTCTGGCCGCGGCCCCTTGGTGCTCCGGCGCAGCGCGACGGCGCCGCACCCCTCCGTCGCGGCTCGCTCTTGGCCACGGCCTCCCTCGGCCTCACCGGCACGACGCAATGGCACCACACTCTACCGCCGAGGCCCGCTCTAGCCGCGGTCTTCATCGTTCCCGCGTGGTGCAACGACACCGCGCCATCTTTTCCTAAAATTCCATTATTAATAAACAAGAGACTGGGAGGATAATCGGTCGTGTTTGTGCAGTCTGATTTCCTCCCATTACGTTGGTGACAATTGGAAAAATTAAATGAGATACATCAAAGTTAATTCAAAGCACAATCTTAATTCAGCAATAATGAATTTAACCCCTACCTCAAATCCAAAAGTTTGATCGCTTGATGAAGGAAGGAAAAGCTTTCGTTGTTCTATTGACGTTGCTGCGGGATGACGATGTCGCTTCGTCAACGTCGAGAAAAAGGAAGCCGAGGTTGGCGCCATCATTCTTCGCGTTCTTCAATGAAGAAGATAAAGTTCTTTCTTCTCCCAATCCCAACACAACGAGCCAACCCCCAAATAAAATAAGTCCACCATTATTTTATTAAAGCATGGCATGCATTTAAAATTACAAAATTCAAAAACAGCTCACTTAATTACTTAAACTTAAGTTATCTAATTAATTAGGTGTTTAGTTGGCCTGAATTAATGTGGGAGAGTTACATAACTTATGGGGGGTTTAGAGGAGTTAGGGAATATGAGGGGTTGGGCTCATGTGGGACTCACCTCACCTTTAACCACTCAAGGGTGGTTAATATCTAGCAGGTCCCACCCCAAATTCCACTCCTAGAATTAAACCAATTTGAAAAGAAATAAAATTGTAACACAATTCTATTTTACTCTTCATTTAATCCACACATTTTTTTACAACTCCTCCTAAGAAAATGCAACTCTAGTAAAGTTCTTCTTAAGCAATTACCGGCGCTGCGGTTTCATCGGTGCCCTCAGATTTCGATTCTGACCACCGGTTCAAAAGTTAGAAAAACCTGCTCGTTCGTTCACTGAACGTACCCGATCTGAACTTCAAAAATTGATTCTGGGCACACCGGGACTCAGAATCAGGTGTCGTCAGAAATTGCGTACTCATAAAATCCCAAAGAATTTAAAAAAAATTCCTTTAAATTTACGGGTCTTTACATCACATCTCATGGATTGTTTTAATGATGTATTTAAAGTATATATATTATATTTGTAACATATTTTTACTTATTAAGTTATTATATCACATATACCTTCTTACTTTATATTTTGTGGGGGATACGATAGCGTCGTTCGAGTGTACGATGGACTACCACCTCATGAAGTAATGCAGTTCATTTTTACTAATGCTTTACATGGAAGGTAATAAAGACAAATTTAATTAATATATTTGATATAAAATAAATAATAATGGTATTTATGACATATTTATAATTATTAAAAGATAATATATCATTTTATTTCTTACACTAAATAATGATAATTTCGTTCGTGGACATGTGGACTACCGCCTCCATAAAATGATGTGATTATTGTTTTCATCACTAAATCAAATGGATGATATATGTAAGTATATTTAAAGATATAATATGATATTTATTATATTATTATCATTATTCAAAGATAAAACAATGCATACCTTCCTTCAATAATGATCATTGAAAAATAGAAACGTTACTCATGCATACGTACGACCTACCATCTCCATGATCATAACACATTTCATTTTTCATAGGCATATTTCATGATTGGTTTTGAAAAGTAAAATTGATGTTTAAATATGATAATTATTTCATGATTATTATTATGTATATATTAAATAATTACCTCTTTGACCATGATCAACACACCAAATCCATTTTGAAATAATGAATCGAACATCCTCAAAAAACCTGCTGTGGACTTAACTGATCAAGTATTTGAATATTCCATTATAAAGAAATAAAATAAATTATTTAAGTAAAAGTTATTAAACCTATAAAATTTTATTAGGAAATAAAATAATTGATTTAAACTTATTATACAGGATTTAAAGGATATACAAGAAAATTCTGGACTCGAGGTAAGGGATTTTCATATCACTTTTTACTTTTATGAGATACATTCCATATGCATTGCCTATTTATTTTATATTGGGTATATACTAACCATTAATGTATATTATGATTATTCTCCTGAAAATTATTTGGATTTACATATCTATTCTATGATATCTCTTTCATGAGGTTTACGGTTCAAAAGTTACCAAAGTTATAAGGGGTTTTTGTCTCAATTTTCCTTCTTTGAGACATATATTATGCTATGCACCTATCTTCTTTTAGGAGGTGTATATACAAACCATTTGACATGAGATATAATGAATTTACTTATTCTCATGATATTTTAAGTTTTATTTAATATTATTCTTTCATGAGGCTTACGATTCAATGTTACCAAAGTGGTAAGGTTTTTATGATACAATCTCATCATTTATCAAGATTGTTTATGTTTAGGATTTTTATGATGAAATATTATTATAAATATATCAAAAAACTAAAAAAACATTTTTATCATATAGTTATTTCATTAGAATAAATATTTTCCCTTCATTTTACTCTCTTTATGTACTTAAGAATTCAAAATAATGTTTTTATGAAAAATAGTTTTTATTTCTCTATTCGGTCAAAAACCCTTTCTCTTACAAAACCATGTTTTCTAAAAACGTTTTCAAAAATGTCTCTAACATTATTTAAATGATTTGTTAAATAAATTTTTAACTATGTTTTAATTTTTACAATTTTTTTACCAGAATATTCTTATCATTTTCCAAACAATTCCCATTTGGACCTAACCAAAAATGTGAAAGGAATATTTGTTTTAACATGTACGGTATGAAATGAATTTCCCACAACCATGAAAATTATTTTACTTGAATATTAATTTATATGTTTTAAAGGTTATTTTTAAATAAAAACATTTTTAAATTTTTTTATTTTTTAATTTTTTTGAACTAAAAATGATATTTTCCTCAAGAAATGTTTTAAATGATTTTTAAATCTTCCATTATAAGTTTTCAAGGTTATTTTCTTATAAAATGATTTTAAAAATGTTTTATTTTTTTGAAAATTGGGTTTTTAAAAATTAAAAGTATATTTTCCTCAAAAAATGTTTTAAATGATTTTAATGGCCCCTTTATATTATTCCAAGGTCGTTTTCAAATAAAAGGATTTTTTGTAATAATTTTTTTGATTTTTTAGTTTTTAAAAGTGATTTTTAAAATGAATATTTTATTTTCCTCATAATGTATTTAATGATACTTGAATGGTATTTCTATTCATCAAATTAGAAAAACCTTATTGTTACTTATGCTTGAATGGGGATATTTTATAATGATACCATCCTCATTCTTTCTCTATATAGATTATGATTGTTTCAAAGAAATTTTTATGGAACCTATTTCTTTTACATTGTTTAAAAATGTTACAAAGATATTTTTATAGAAACCATTTATTTTCCATTGGTTAAACATGTTTCGAAGAGATTATTATGGAACCTGTTTATTTTCTAGGGTTTAACCATGTTTCAAAGAGATTGTTATGGAACCTATTTCTTTTCCATGGGTTAATCATGTCTTAAAGAGATTATTATAGAACCTATTTACATTCCATGAGTTAATCATGTTTTAAATATATTGTTATGGAACCCGTTTATTTTCCCATTGATTAATCATTTTTCAAAGAGATTTTCATGGAAGTTATTTATCTTTCATGGGTTAATCAAGCTATACAAGGAATAATGATTGTTTTTATGAGTTTTAAAATTAAGTGTAATCTACATGTAACTTATTTATGGTTCTTAGAAATTATATATGATGGGTGTGCTTAGATAGAATCGGGTGAGCCAGATATTGCTTATACGACGGGTGCATCCAGATAGCGATTTAATGAATTTGGTAATGATTATGTTCTCTATAAAAATATAATATAAGCTGAATGTATGGTTATTATATCTGTAAGGATTCTGTAATGGTTTTGTAAGTGTTCTTTGAAGATGATGTCCTAAGATACCAAAATATTTTTGTTATGATTTCTATGGGTTATAAATATTTCCTTTGATCAATATTGATATCAAATGGTTCATGATTATAGATTCTGATGACTCTTTCCATTGTTAAAGAGTTATGCCATGTTTTTATGTTTGATGATCCAATTATTGATGGGTATGAATATTCTTATATTACGCTCATGAAATTTTATTGTGTCATCATACCCTTATTCTCTTCTTATACTCATTGATGACATTTAATTGTTAATGATTATGTTTACCCTTTATATAATCATTTGAGCTTAACTTTATTACATTTCCTTTTACCTAGGTTATCAAGTATGATTTTGAATGAATTATGACTAGAAGGCTTTCATATGGATGATGTTAATAACCTAATATAGAATATGAAAATCTATGTATAGTGGGAAATATACTCTCTGGAATTATTGGGTAACTTTTATGTAAGATTTTGTCTTAATTATATAAAAATATAAACCTAAAAGGTCCTTGAGAATATAAGTTGTCCAATTTTTTATTTTGATATTGTAGGTTTTGGATGGTGAAAATTGGGTCACCTTCATCGGCATCAAACCCAAAAATGTAATGTTTATGATTTTAGCACTGGATCTGAGAGTGCAGGTTCATGGTTGTTATAGTTGTAATCAAAGGGAAGGTTTAGAAAACTTTGTGGATTAGGATGTTTTCATCTGAGTTTATCTTAAGAGTTATGGATACCATCATAGTTCTATAATATTAAGGATGATCATAATTTAAAATTCTTATACACCCCTTTTAGGTTTTATAATATGAGATCTTAAAGTGACTAATGAAACTTTAAGATATTTTTTATTAGGTTGAAGTATATGTAATGATTCGGTTTAATGTGAATCATTCCTATACATTTTATAGACATAAGATTTATGTTTTTGATTAAATTTAGGGTTTATATGATCTTTTATATTAAGGTAATTATGGGAACATGTGTTTTATCATATAGATAAACATGGGATTGAAAATTCATTTAGTTACTAAGTGATCAATGTTATTTTGAAAAAGAGATCGCCATACTTTTGTGCTTGTAATATGAAAGGTATGAGATAAAATTAAAGGTTAAATTTAATTTTGAGGTTATTTAGGTTATTTAGGATATAGGTTTATGGAATTATTTGGTTCAAATATGGGTATCACTATTTAATTTTGAAGGTTAATGTATCATATTAAGGTTTATTCATTTTGGAAATTATCTTACCATGTGCTAATAATTTTGGTTTTTGTTAATTTATAAAGATATTAGTAATATATTTTTATCCATTTTATGGTTATGTGGTCTTTAAAATTTGATTTTAGTGCTTCAGGTATGAATAATTAATCTTGAATACTCATCGTTTGGAGAAAAAGATGAGATTGTGGTGGAAATTGACAAAAGGGTAAAATTCTATTAATCAAATAAGTATATTTGTGGTGGAAACAAAAAATTTTCCTATTACCATCATTTATGATGATATCAATAACCTTTTTCAAACCTCTTTGTTTTATGGTTTTGAAGTCCTCAACTTTCTATGGATCATTCAATTTTTTGTGATCAATGATCTCTATCACTACATATCATTATCTTGGAATTATGATTTTATACCAGGTCCAAATATTCACTTACCACCTATTTTCTCCTATTTTTAAACCTAGTATGTGTTATTCCAGATGACCTGTGTATTTCCCTTACTCTTTTATTAAGAGGATGTTTTGTTAACCCTTTTTATGACATAGATTTACGAAAAAAGTATTTTCCAATGTCCAAACTTTGATTACCAAGGTAAATTTTAAATTTAAAGTAATTTATTTAAAGGGTGTAGGATTTAACACTATGAGATTTTATAAAATAAAACTATGTTCGACTGTGTATTCAACACGCAACACCGAGCTTAAATGACCTGTGAAGTATACAACCATTATAACCTAGCCCTTAAATTAGTAGGTATAAACAATATTAAATAATTTATGATATATATATATATATATCCCACTCAATATAAATTATTGATAAATTCTTAGTAAATAATCAATTAATTTTTAGTAAAGTAATTTTATTCTTAAAAAATATATTTTCTTCAATAATGATATTTATTGATTTTCATGAAAAATATTATAATTAACTTTTGGAAATTTTTGAAAATGTATTTAATAAAATGAACATAATTTTTGAAACCATAATATTAAAATTTAATTTGGGTGAAATTTTGGGATTTTTTAGGAAAATATTTGTTTTTTAGTGAATAGTGAAAAATACCGTTTTTTGTAAAAAAATATTTTCTTTTAAATAAATTAAGTAATTTACAAGTTACATTATGTTTTAAATATGATTTAAAGAAAAATAATAATTATTTAGTTATATTTAATCCACTTTATTACTTTTTAATTTTCTTTATATTATATTTGAGTGTAAGTTTGTCTCTAGGTTTAAAAATAAGAATTTTCTTGAAAACAATTTTAAAGTGCACAATGTTTCTGCCTTTTCATTAATTAAAAAAAACCCCAATTAGGAATTATTTTAATGAAATTTATAGATTATATACCAATAAATATTAATTTGTATTCATAAAATTATTATTATTATTTATAGAGTTAATATAAAATCATATTTTACTTGAAAAAATCACGTCTTGAAAAACCACTTTTTTGACGCGTCTGTGGGTTTTTTTTAAATTAAATTTTGAAAAATATATCAATTGAATATGGTAAAATGTGTTTCATATTTTTAATCAGAATAATTTATATTATCTAATAATTTTAACTTAAATTTTTTATCACAGTGAATAGTGAAAATAGTAAAAATTAATTACCGTGGATAAGGTAAAAATAGATTTATTGGTGGATTAAACTAAAAATAAAAGAGTTAAAATGGTCTAAAAACTTGTATAAAATATATTTTATGGACACATTTTGATGTTATAGTATATAAGGGTCTATAATGATCCATTTTTATCCTTATGTCATGTAAAAACATGGGTATCACTTTTTCTATTGAAAAATTACAAGTGTGCCACTCACCACACTTATAAGAATATTTTAAGTATGTGAAAAACTGACCACTTTAACCACATTCAACACACCGATGATTTTTTGAAATAATGAACCGAACACCCTCAATACACCTAATGTGGACTTAATTGATTAATTATTTGAATATGTCATTATAAAGAAATAAAAAAATTATTTAGTTGAAGTTATTAAACCTATAAAAGGTTCTTAATAAATAAAATAAATGATTTAATATTATTTTGTAGGAGTGAAAGGACATAAAAGGAATGTTCCGACTCTAGGTAATGGATTTCCATCTCATGTTTTACTTTTGTGAGACACATGTCATATTTTCCACATATTTATTTTATGTGGTGTTTATACTACCCATAAATGTACATTATTATTTTTATTCTGAGAATTATTAGTATTTACATATCCATTCTAGGATCTATCTTTAATGGGTTTTAAGTTTCAAATGTTACTAAAACGAGAAGGAATTTTTATCTCAATTTTCATTCTCTGAGTCATATGTTATGTTATGAACCTATATTATTTTATGAGGTGTATATAAAACCCATTTTACATGAAATATAATAAATTTACTTATTCACATGATATTTTAAGTTTCATTTAATGTTATTCCTTCCCAAGTCTTATGATTCAATTTTATCTAAGTGGTAATGGTTTTATGATACAATCTCATCGTTTATCAGAATTATTTACGTTTATGATTTAGATGATGAAATATTATGATCCATATCACAATAAAATCCTGAATTTTATTTTACTATTTTTATTTCATGAGAATACATGTTTTCCCTCCATTTTCCTCTCTTTATGTACTTAAGATTTCAAAGGAATGTTTTTATGAAAAATCATCCTTATTTTTCTCTTTATTTGAAAACAAATTATCTTCAAAAACTATGTTTTCCAAAAATGTTTTTAAAAATTTACAAATAATTTATTAAACAAATTTTTACCCATGTTTTACTTATTATTATTTTTGAAAGGAATATTTTTTTTTCAATTTCTAAACAATTCTTATTTGGATTTTTATTAAAATATGAAAGGAATATTTGTTTTAACAAGTATGGCATGAATGAAATTTCCTACCGTCACAAGAATTATTTTCTTTGAAGCTTTCTTTATAAGTTTTCAAGTTTATTTTTAAATAAAAATAATTTTTATAATGTTTTATTTTTTAAAAATTATTTTTCAAAGAAAAAAGGATATTTTCCTCAAGAAATGTTTTAAATTATTTTAAAGCTCCATTTATAAGTTTTCAAGGTTATTTTCAAAGAAAATTATTTTAAAAATGTTTTACATTTAAATGGAATGTTTTTTTTTCAAAATAGAAAGGTGATTTTTTTTCAAGAAATTTTTTAAATGATTTTTTATGTTTACTTTATATGTTTTCAAGGCTATTTCAAAGTAATGTTCTTTAATAATAATTTTTTGAATTTTTGGTTTTTAAAAGTGATTTTTAAATGAAAAGGTTCTTTTTCTCAAAATTTATTTAATGATCATTTAATGGTATTTCCATTTATCAAATAAAACAACCATTTTAGTTACTTATGATCTAATGAGGATATTTTATAATGATAACATACTTATTATTTCTTTGTATGGATTGTTATTATTCCAAAGAAATTTTTATGAAACCTATTTCTTTTCCATAGGTTAACCATATTTAAAAGAGATTGTTATGGAACATGTTTATTTTCCATGGGTTAATCATGTTTCAAAGAGATTGTTATGGAACCGGTTTATTTTCTTTGGGTTAACCATGTTTCAAAGATATTTTTATGCAACCCTTATTTTTTCTATGGGTTATTTATGTTTTTAAGATATTGTTAGAGAACATGTTTCCATTCCATGGGTTAATCATGTTTTAATGATATTGTTATGAAACCTGTTTCTTTTTCCCCAATTTAATCATGTTTCAAAGATATTTTCATGGATCCTATTTCTCTTCCATGGGTTATTAAATTTATGAAAAGAATAATGATTATTTTTATTAGTTTTATAATGAAGCATAAGATTATGTACTTTATTTATGGTTCTTGGACATTATATATGATGGGTGCTCCCAGATATCATCGGGTGATCCTGATATTTATTATACGATGGGTGCGTCTAGATAGTGCTATAATATATTGGATAATGATTATATTCTCTAGAGAAATATAATAGAAGTTGAATGTATGGTTATTATATTTGTAAGGACTTTGTAAGGGTTCTGTAAGTGTTCTATAAAGATGATGTCCCAAGATACCAAAACATTTTTGTTATGATTGCTATGGGTTATAAATGTTTCCTTTGATCAAGATTGATATCACATGGATTGTGATTATTGATTTTGATAACTATTTTCTTTATTAAAGCCTTATTCAATGTTTTTATGTTTAATGATCCAGGTATTTATGGGCATGAATATTCTTATGTTATTCTCATGCACTTTGATTATGTCATCATTCCCTTATGATGTTCTTATACTCATTGATGAAATTTAATTGTTAATGTTCATGTTTACTATTACTGAGAATTTGAGTTCATCCTTCTTATATTTCTTTTTCCCCAGGTTATCAAGTATTTTGTTGAATGAATTATGTCTATAAGGGTTTCATATTGATGATGTTGATAACCAAATATGGAATATGAAAAGATAGGTATAGTGGGAAAGATACTTTCTTGAATTATTGGGTATTTTTTTATTTAAGTGTTTGTACTAATTGTCTACAACTCTAAACCTAAATGTTCCTTGAGAATTTAAGTTATATAATTCTTCCTTTTGATATTATAAGTTTTGGATGGTGAAAATTGGGTCACCTTCATTTCTATCAAAACCAAAAATGTAATGTTTATTATTTCAACACCGAATCTGGGTGTGAGGGTTTAGGTATGTTATAATTAACTTTAGAATTTTTTTTCATGATTTTATACCTATTATTTAAAATCATTCCATTCCATAACTTTTCTTTATCTTTATCATTCAATTAACATGAGTCACCAAGTTCCCTAATCTGATAAATATTTCCACCGGTTCTTTCTCCTATTATAAAAAGTTTTACATCTTACACACTTTTAATGATGAAATAATCTTTAATTAATATCACTTATTTTACATCATCACAAAGTTGACTCATAAGAAGAAGGTTGTTCTTGAGCCCATCAAAAAATAGAACTTCCTTACATCTTATTTTTTTAGGTTCTATCTCAGTGGTTCATATTCCTCTCATTTTCAAGGAACTATCATTTCCAAAAGTAAATGATACATCATATTTTTTATCATCTTTCAAGATTTTTATATCTCCCATCATGTGTTAGGAACAATAACAATAAAAAATCAATGTCTTGTTCTTTTTTATTTCTTTTTGAGTTGTCACAACAACAAAATCTCTTTCTTTAACTTTCTTCTTCACAACCTCATTTATTTTCTATCATAAGAACTTTTATATGGAAGTGTAGTCCTACATTATTCAAAAAAGTGACCTAGTTGATAACATATTCCTTAAACTTACTCTAGGTAGTCAAACTTATTTTTCATTGAATATTTCCAAACATCTTGAGATTTCAATTTTCTTACTTCTTACGGATTATGAAAGCTATTCATTCTGATTTGACCATTGCTTCCCCTATGTTCATGAATTTTTCCTATAAGTGATATTTTATATAAAAATTTGTAAGATATGTGACTATAAATTACACATCACCATAAAAAACCATAAAATCTTGGTTTTCTATAGAAGAATTATTTTTATCGATAGAAATTTTTTTGAGATTCATAAATTATTTATTTTTTTACTTTCTCTAGGAATGGGCCATCTTTTCTATAGAGGGAATTTTCAACATTCATGGATGTGATATTTTTTTTACATCTCTTTACAAATCAAGTTTTATCAACACTTTTATTATAAAAATAAGATGAAATTTTTCATTTAGTGGGTAAATATTCCACCTAATTCTTGGAGTGAATTTTTTATGTAGATTTAAATGATTCAACTTTTTCATTCGAAGCCTTGATGAAATTTTAATTCAACTTTATTTATATAATTTCATCCAAAAGGTGTTTTGATTAAGTTTTTTTAACTTCATATTCCATAGATACCAACTTCCACTACTGGAAAATGGGTCTATACCCTTGGTTTTCCCAAAAACCATGGGTATAGACTCACCTATACCCATAGTTTTCATGAACCGTGGGTATATGTGACATTTTCTAACCTATACCCACAGTTATTGCTAAACCGTGGGTATATGGTACCCACATAAGTGTGGGAAGCCAAAAAATTACGTGGGAATACCACGGGAAAACCTATACCCACAGTTTACATTGAACCGTGGGTATATGTGGAATCTATACCCATAGTTTTTGATGAACCATGGCTATATCATTCGGTATATAAGACTATACCCATGCTTTATGAAAACCGTGGGTATATGGTACCTTATTTTTTGAGTGTGAAAATATATATAAGATAGTATATGTATATGTAAACATAATTGAAATTGGTGTAGTGGTAAGGGTGTTCAGACTTGGAGCAGAGATACAGGTTCAAAACTCTCACGAGAATATTTATTTATACCAAGTTTTAAAAATAAATAAATAAATATATAACATAATATATAATTATATATAAAATAAACTATAATTGGCGTAGTGGTACTGGACTTTAGCTGCAACACAACGGCGGGAGTTCGAAACCCACTTGTAATGTCCCAACCTTAATCAGGTGCAACCCATATTTAAGTTATTGTGGTCTAATAAATTAAGAAACCCTAGGGCACGCACTTGGCCACCTCACTACAGGTCCTAGGCAGCGTTTTAATTTATTTTAATTAACTGCAGTTGTTTTAGAAAAAAATAAAAATTAAATATATGTCACGTCGCACTTTGGTGTGGTGTTAAGGCTTTAAATAATTGATTAAAGGTTGAAAATAATAATAAGGGATTTAAAATTGATTTAAAAGAAGGCAATAAAGGGTGAATTTTTTTTGAAATAAAATTGAATGGGGGCTACGGGAAAAATAAAAATAATAAAAATGGGGGGGGGGATTTCCATTTTTAATTATTTTTATTTTTTTCCCTTCTATGATTTTATTTTATTTTATTCTTTTCTTTTATTTCCTGTTTTCATTATCTTTTATTTTCTATTATTTTTCTTTATTTTCTTTTTCTTTCTTTTCTTTCTTTTTTTCTCCTCTCCTTTCTCCCTCTCACCTCATTTCCGTCACACCAACCAGCAGCCCCTTCAGAAGGCCGATGATCCTCCATCTGACATATGATTCCTTCAATGTCAGGTGCGTAGTAAGCCTTAGAGAAATAATAACATTGCGCATTTAGAATCGTTCATTTTCATTGATTAATCTACATACAGTTCGTCGTAAAATATTTTTACCCTATTTTGGGGTTTTTTCTAAAATCCTTCGTTTTCATCCGTTTTAGGTCAAATCAAAGACCACTGTGGATATTAGAGTCATCTACGACTACAAGGTGGATTTCCTACTCACTTTTCCTTTGTTTTGTTGTGATTTATAGAAAACGCACCATTGTGCCGTTAGTCGGTGTCTGCCGACTTTGTGCGATTTTACCCAATTTAATTACATTAATAGTTTTGCTTAATTGTTACAGCCTTAATAATCTTAATTTAATTTGTTTGAATGGTTGGAAAAATACCGGACACCTCCTTTGGTGTGCCGACATAGTAGGTATATTTTTTCGTTAGCCGGGTTATTAATTTTATTAACTGCAGATATTGCGCAACCCCTTTTTATTGTTTTTAAATTAAATGAATTGTTGAATGAATTATTCCAACAAAGTTAGACACCCCTTTGGGTGTGCTGACATGATCGGTGTATTCTTCCCTTAGTCGAGTTTATTGTTTAATTAATTGCATGTGCTGCGAAGCCCCTTTTTATTGTAATTAAATTTAATAAATATTTTCTTTGAACATGAACTTGAATTGTTGGATCATTGGCACTTGTTATACTGAACTGATTATTATTTAAATGTGCATTATCCGCTGAGATTGATATGATATGTATATTTCCTTGCAAGTTGTTATGTTGAATTTCTTATTATATAAATGTGCATTATCCACTGAGGTTGATATGATATGTATATTGCCTTGCAAGTTGTTATGGTATACTGTTAGATTTATGCCTTGTGATGCAGGTGTATCTAGTTAGTTTTCAAGCTGCGACTTCATATGTTGATTATGTCATATCTGCTGCTGTGAAAACCTTAATTAAATTCAGGGCAAGGAAAGGGGGAGGGTCCCGTATTAAGGGCCACGCTTAGATCCTCCGTTCCTGACGGGTTACCTCTATGTGCCGGGGGGCGGTGTCATTGGATTTTCCAGATCAAGACTTCCCCAAACTTTCTAATACTTTTGAGTGATATCAGTTACAAAAGGGCCCATTGGGACGGATCCGTTGGCAATGTGACTAAGCCATCCTCAGATGACACTCGACCCCTTTTTGCGAGATCGGGACAGACTCATGGTAAAGCCATGCCTCGGGCGATACTTGATCTTTTGAAAGATTGCCTTGGACGGGCTCAGTGGCATTGGATAGATTGACGGATGTTCTGTAGTGATACCTTCAGGATGGGGTCGAACTCCAAATCTAAACTTGAACCTTAAATAATGATGCAATTATGGTTTATGTTATTGCTAATTGAGTCTCCTGAGAATTGAGATATTTTCCCTGATATGTGGAAGTGTTCCTGGTTGACACTGGACTTGAACACCAAGTTAAAGCACAATCTTGGGGTATTATTTTTCCTGGTTTACCTTTATTTTTGGGTTATATATATATATATATATGCTTGTTCGTGTATTTCTGATAACATGTACCCTTTTAGACTACCAGCTTACGCTGAAGCAGGTGACCAGGAACGTGTGCCATTTGGGACCCAGGCTGACTTTTTTATGTCATTGCACCACAATTAATTTATTTGAAATGGTTATGTAATGGAACACTTCATTTTTATTTTTTCACAAAATGGAGAGGTTTAGACACCGTGGGTGCCGATCTACTGGGATTTTTTCTCACACCCTGCTCGGGCGTCTTCAACACCTGAGTAGATTACATGCTCGTAGGTATTGAAAAGGGGAAGCGTGCATATTCCGATGCTTGACTGTTCATTACTAATTATGATGGAGACTGGGGCAGAGGATCGAGCCTTGCTCGTGATGCAGTTGCTACTTGTGTCTTTTCTTTTTGTTGACTATGTGTTTGAGTTCTGTTTTCTGTACTTCAGTTTATACTCATATCATGGCATGACATTCTTTTGTGAGCTTCCACACTTGGTTTTTATTTTTTAGTTGGATTTATTTATATTGTTTCTCCTGTAGTTTATTCATTCACATGCTTCTCCTATTGATTATTTGTTGTTTTTTACTTTTGTTGTGATATTATTTATTACCTATGAGGGCATAGTCTCCCCCACGGACACAAAATATCCATCGCTGCTAGTCGGCAGCCTCTGGCATTTGAGGAGATGCGCTTGAGGTTATGTAACCCACCGGTCCGGCCACCGTCTTAGTGGTGAGCTGGGTCGGGGTGTTACAAAGTGGTATCAGAGGCTGGCTTAGCCACATTGCCAACAAATTCATCCCGATGGGCCCTTTTGGAACCGGTATCACTCAAAAGTATTATAAAGTCTGGAAAAGTCTCAGTTTGGAAAATCCAATGACACCGCCCCCTGGAACATAGAGGTAACCCGTCAAGAACTGAGGATCTAAGCATGCCCCTTAATATAGTACCCACCCCCTTTCCCCGCCCTGAATTTAATTAAGGTTTTCATAGCTGCAGATATGAAATAATCATCATATAAAGTCACAGCCTAAAAACTAACCAGATACACCTGCATCAGAAGGCATAAATATAATAGTATAGCATAAAAAATTGCAAGGAAATATACATATCATATAAACCTCTAAGACGGTGGCCAGATTGGTGGGTTACATAACCTAAAGTGCATCTCCCAAAATACCAGAGGCTACCGACTAGCAACAAGGGCTCTTTTGTGTCCATGAGAGAGATGCGCTTGAGGTTATGTAACCCACTGGTTCGGGCACCATCTTAGAGGTGAGCCGGGTCGGGGCGTTACGAAGTGGTATCAGAGGTGGTTTTTCCTTTTGTCTTACTATTTGGGTTAAACAGGAGACTAGGATATGGGGGTTTGGGATGTACTCTGTGCTTGGACGTAGCTAACCCATGTACAGGGGAAAACTCAAATTCCTGGGTTGGGATTGTAGTTATTTATTATTCCGGTTACTGTTGATATGATTTTACCTTGGGTGACTCACTTGTATTGCATTGTTATTGTGATGGTATTATTGAAATAATGGGTTTACCATTGCATCCCGATGAAACGAGGGAAAAAAATCCCTTGTATCACAATATGCACTATAGGATATAAATGTCATGCATATTGACATTCCATATCTACTTTCAGCATGCATTTTCCTATTGCATGTGAGTGAACTTATACCCAGTGGTAAAATTTTGAATTGTTAGTTTATTGAATATAAGGTTGTGTTAGACTGTTATATGTTAGACTGACTCAAACTAGGAGTGGGATGTAGAACTGTTTAGTAATCCTTTTTAGTTGTCTCTTCTATATCGAAACCCATCCCTTGAGGTGGGTTGTCTGTTGTTTAGTGTTCAGATGAAGGCTATTTACCTAACCTCTTTTTGTGCGTTACTTGTTTTTCTCACATTCTTTACTCCTTTATATCTGCTGCTATTGTTGAGAGTCTTGGTCTTCCAATTGAGTATCACTACAGTGTCATGTATCTCGACACTTTGCTTGGGGTCAGGATAGAGGGCATACACTAGTGCTAAGAGTGACCCCTCGAGATAGGCGGGTACCGTTTGTTTTTAATTTCTATATCCTTGATATGTCTGGCATCGAATTAATTCTTGGTATGAACTGGCTCACTTCTTATCGTGCTCAAGTGGATTGCTATCACCATCGGGTGTCCTTCACATCCCCTGAAGGTGACACATATCTTAAAAAAGGAGAATGGGATCTGCAGGTAGACCGAGCTAAGCCTAAATATGCAGTGTTGGGCAGAGTGACCGCTCCGTTGGCAAGTCTCTTCATGACGATCAGGGAACACAACTAGTTGAATTCTTTCTAGTGGTGAATCTTTTCAAGGACATCTTCCCTGATGATTTCTCTATCTTACCTCCTATGAGATATGTGGAGTTCATTATCGATCTCGTGCTAGGTGCGCCACCAGGGTTTATTCCTCCTTATAGGATGACACCAACAGAGCTTCAGGAACTCAAAAAGCAGCTTGAAGACCTCGAGGCTAAGGGTTTAATCAGACCTAGCACATCGCCGTGGGGTTCACCTGTCCTTTTTCCAAGAATACAGACGGTACCTTAAGGTTATGCATGGATTATCGTTGACTTAACCATATCATGGTAAATAATCTATATCCATTGCCTCTTATAGATGATCTCATTGACCAACTCTAGGGAGAAACTATTTTCTACAAGATTGATCTGAGGTTGGGATATCACCAAGTGCGTGTGTGACCATCTGACATACCACGTAAAACATTCCAAAGTAGGTATGTCTTGTATGAGTATCTGGTTATGCATTTTGTCCTCACAAATGCACCTATAATCTTCATGGCCTTGATGAACTAGATTTTTTATCCATATCTTGATTCATTTGTGGTCGTCTTCGTGGACGACATCTTAGTGTATTTACGTTGCAGACACAACCATGCAACCCATCTTGAGATCATGCTGAGTACACTGAGAGAGCACCAGCTATATGATAAGTTTAGTAAATGCCACTTATGGATTGATAAAGTACACTTTTTGGGTCATATTATATCTGAAGTAGGGGTATCGGTTGACCCAGAAAAAATGAGCACCGTGGTTTCATGGGAGAATCCCAAGAGTGTCTTTGACATCTATAGTTTCTTAGGGATTTATGGATATTATAGTCGATTCATCCAGGATTTCTCCTGCTTAGCAGCACCTCTTATGACCCTGACTAAGAAAGGTGTACAGTTCATCTGGTCAGAAGCTTTTGAAAGGTCTTTTCAAGAATTGAAAGGAAGACTAACCTCAACCCCAATCCTGATTCTTCATGCACCTGGTAAGAGCAATATAATTTATTGTGATGCTCCAAGAATTGGACTAGGTGCAGTTTTAATGCAGGGTGATCGAGTCATGGCTTATGGTCCCACCAGATGAGACATCACGGACAGAACTATCCTACCCACGACCTTGAGTTGGAAGTTGTGGTTCATGTTCTATGATTTTGGAGACACTATTTGTTGGGTGAGAGATTCGTTGTTTACACGGATCATAAAAGCTTGAAATATATCTCCAATCAATGAGACTTGAACTTAAGGAAACACAGGTGGGTCAGATACTTGCAGTCGTTCGACTTTGAGCTTGCTTATACCCTTGGTAAGAGTAATGTTATGGCGGAAACTTTAAGCTGCAAGACACAGACACAGGCCGTGCAGGTAGCCAGTAGTGAGTGGCAGGTGATGGCCTTGTTTTCAGAGATGCATCTAGTGGTTCAAGAGTAGAGTGGACAACCGGTTCTAGCATCTCTTATAGTGACGTCCTCTCTTTTGGAGGAAGTCCGCATGCAACAGTTAACTGATCATGAGGGGGTCATTTTGAGGGAAACCATTACAAGATGGAACCCACCTTATGGTTGATTTGTTGATGGCAGTGGAACCCTCCTTTATCGTGGCCGTGTATGGGCACCTTTAGGTATATGGGAATAGATGATGAAGGAATATTACACCTCTATTTGGGAAGTTCATCTTGTGCTGACCAAGATGTATAGAGAAATGTGTCGACAATATTGGTGGCCTGGTATGAAAAAGAAGATAGTAGGTTTCATCACTTGGTGCTCCACCTACCAACAGGTGAAGGCAGAGCACTAGCGACCTGCTGGACTCCTACAACCTATATCTATTCTTGAATGGAAATGGAATGACATCACTATGGATTTTGTTACAGGCTTTCCAAGATCTCCTTGAAGCAGCCATGCAATATGCATGGTTGTCGATAGGTTGACCAAGGTTACACACTTCTTGCCTATCCGAGAGACCTTTACAATTGATGAGTTGGGAAGGCTTCATATCTGGGAAATTATGTGACTTAATGGTGTACCTAATTCTATCATCTTGGAGAGGGATTCTCGCTTTAATTAACAGTTCTGGAAAGGGTTGCAAAAGGCATTGGGCTCATAGGTACTTCTAAGTACTGCATATCGCCCTCAGACCGATGGGCAGTCCGAGAGGACTATACGAGTGTTAGAGGATATGTTACAAGCCTGTATCCTTGATATTGGAGGTTCTTGAGAGAAGAATTTACCTACTTTTGAGTTTACTTATAATAACATCTTCCAGGTGACAATTCAAATGTATTCGTACGAGGCTCTCTATGGTAGACCTTGTCGCTCTCCTTTATACTGGCTCGAAGTAGGTGAGGCATCTCTGTTAGGTCCTCATCTCATTTAGGAGACTTCTGAGCAAGTTCAGCTGATTTAAAAGCATATGAATACAGCTCAGTCCAGACAAAAATATTTTACCAATCATCATCGCAGAACTCTGGAGTTCAAGGTGGGACATCGAGTCTTTCTGCATGTTTCTCCGAGGTTGGGTCACAGGAAGATCAGGAGGCATGAAAAGTTGTCACCGAGATACATCGGGTCGTTCGAGATAGTGGAGAAATTTGTGTTGTTATCCTACCGGTTACTTATACCTCATAGGTACCATGCCATGCACGATGTTTTCCATGTATCTCATATCCGACAATATCATCCAGACCCATCTCATTCTTTGGACCCTGACGACATCAAGCTTGACGCTCATGCATCCTTTACGGAGCATCTGATCCGTGTCTTCGACCGTAGTATGAAAGTCCTCTGAGGAAAGTCAGTACAACTAGTCCCAGTGTTGTGGCAACAAGGATACGTTCAGGACGAGACCTGGGAGCAAGAGATGGATGTACATGTGCAGTGACCATAACTTTTCTCTGGTGACTTTCCAACACCCTCGGAAGGGAAAATCGGGGATGAGTTGTCTTAAGAAGGGGAGGTTGTAACATCCCAGCCTTAATCAGGTACAATCCATTTTTAAGTTATTGCGGTCTAATAAATTAAGCAACCCGAGGCGCATGCCTGCGCACCTCACTGCGGGTCCCGGGAAGCATTTTAATTTATTTTAATTAACTTCAGTCATTTAAAAAAATAAAAAAATAAAAAAAAATATATATCACCTCGTGCTTTGGCGTGGTTTTTGGGTTTTAAATAATTGATTAAAGGTTTAAAATAATAATAAGAGATTTAAATATGATTTAAAAGAAAGCAATAAAGGATGAAAATAAATTCTGAAATAAAATAGAAAGGGGGATACGGGAAAAATAAAAATAATAAAAATGGGGTAGATTTCCATTTTTAATTATTTTTATTTTATTTTTTTCTCTTCCATCCTATTATTTTATTTTATTATTTTCTTTTATTTCATTTTTTCCTTATATTTTATTTTTTATATTATTTTTATTTCTTTTCTTTTTCTTCCTTTTCATTCTTTTTTTCTCCTCTCCTCTCTCCCTCTCCCCTCATCCCCATCGCACCAACTTGTTTCACCTTCAGAAGGCCATTGCTCCTCCATCCAACGTCCGATTTCTTCTCCGTTAGGTGAACAATAGACCTTAGAGAAGGACTAACATTGCGCATTTAGAATCATACGTTTTTGTTGAGTAATGTACGTGTAGTTCGTCATCTAGGATTTTTACTCTATTTTGGGGTTTTTCTAAAATCCTTCATTTTCATTCGTTTTAGGTCAAATCAAAGCCCACCGCAGATATTAGAGTCATCTATGACTACAAGGTAGTGTTCCTACTCTCTTTCCCTTCGTTTCGTTACAATTTTAAAAAATGAACCATTGTGTCGTTAGTCGGTGTCTACCGACTTTTTGCGATTTTACCCAATTTAATTACTTTAATAGTTTTTCTTAATTGTTTCAGCCTTAATCATATTAACTTAATTTTTTGAATGCTTGCAATAAGATCGGACACCCACTTGGGTGTTCCTACATAGTAGGTGTATTTTTCCATTAGCCGGGTTATTAATTTAATTAGCTGCGGGTATTGCACAACTGCTTTTTATTGTTTTTAAATTAAATGAATAGTTGTTTGAATTATTCCAAAAAAGTTGGACACCCCTTTGGGTGTTCCGACATGATCAGCGTATTCTTTCCTTAGCCGATTTTATTTTTTAATTAACTGAATATGCTGTGAAGCCCCTTTTTATTGAAATTAAATTTAATAAATAGTTTCTTTGAACATGAACTTGAATTGTTGAATAATTGGAACTTGTTATTCTAAACTGATTATTATTTAAATGTGCATTATCCGATGAGATTGATATGATATTTATATTTCCTTGAAAATTGTTATGATGAACTGCTTATTATTTAAATGTTCATTATCTGCTGAGGTTGATATGATATGTATATTGTCTTACAAGTTGTTATGCTATACTGTTAGATTTATGCCTTGTGATGCTGGTGTATCTGGTTAGTTTTCACGTTGAGACTTCATATGCTGATTATGTCATATCTACTGCTATGAAAACCTTAATTAAATTCTGGGCGGGGAAAGGGGGTGAGTCCCGTATTAAGGGCTACACTTAGATCCTCCGTTCCTGATGGGTTACCTCTAAGTGCCGGGGGGCGGTGTCGTTGGCTTTTCCGGACTGAGACATCCCCAGACTTTATAATAATTTTGAGTGATACCAGTTACAAAAGGGGCCATCAAGACGGATCCGTTGGCAATGTGGTTAAGCCAGCCTAAGATGACACTCGACCCCTTTTTGTGAGATCAGGATGGACTCAGGGTAAAGCCATGCCTCAGGCGATATTTGGTCTTTTGAAATATTGCCTTGGATGGGCTCAGTGGCATTGGATAAATTGAAAGATGTTTTGTAGCGATACCTTTGGGATGGGCTCGGACACCAACTCTCTACTTGAACCTTAAATAATGATGTACTTAAGGTTTATGTTATTTCAAATTGAGTCTCTTGAGAATTGAGATATTTTCCCTGATATGTGGAAGTGTGCCTGGTTGACACTGAACTTGAACACCAAGTTAAAGCACAAGATTGGGGTATAATTTTTCCTAGTTTATCTTTCTTTCTTGGTTATGTATATATATATGCGTGTTCTTGCATTTCTACTGACATGTACCCTTTCAGACTACCAGCTCAGGCTAAAGCAGGTGACCAGGCACGGGTGCCGTTTGGGTCCCGGGCTGAATTATTTATTTCATTGCACTGCAATTAATTTATTTGAAATGATTATTTAATGACACACTACATTTTTATTTTTTCACGAAATGGAAAGGTTCATACACCGTGGGCGCCGGACTACTGGGATTTTATCTCAAACCCTGCTCGGGCATCATGGACACCTGATCAGATTACATTCTTATTGGTATTGACAAGGGGAAGCATGCTTCTTCTGATCCTTGACTGTTCATTACTGCTTAGGATGGAGACTGGTGCAGAGGATCGGGCCTTGCTTGCGATGCAGTTGCTGCTTGTGTCTTTTCTTTTAGTTGACTATGTGTTTGAGTTCTATTTTTTGTACTTCAATTTAGACTCATATCATGGCATGACACTCTTTTGTGAGCTTCCACACTTGGTTTTTATCTTTCAGTTGGATTTATTTATATTGCTTATGCTGTAGTTTATTCATTCACATGCTTATGCTATTGATTATTTGTTGTTGTTTACTTCCTCTGTGATATTATTTATTACATATGAGGGCATAGTCTCCCCCACCGACACAAAAGATCCCTTGCTGCTATTCGGAATCCTCTGACATTCAGGGAGATGCGCTTGAGGTTATGTAACCCACATGTCCAGCCAACGTCTTAGAGGTGAGCCGGGTCGGGGAGTTACACCACTGCTGATTTTTTTTCTATTCAGGCTGTTGGAATTAATATAATTTATCATATATAGATATATATAAAGCTAAGTGATTCAACTAGGTTGGTGAGAGAGTGGATTTTAGAGGAGTAGGTCGTGGGATTGACACTTTTTGAACTATTTTTTTCCATACAGATGGTGTATATTAATATATATTGGTAGATGTATATATATATATGAAAGTTAAGTGGCTCAGTTGGTGAGGCACTTAGTGTTTGAGTTTCAAGTCACAAGAACAATATTCACTGGGTGTGTTTAAGTGAAATTTTGTACATTTTTCTGATATTTTATACCCATGGTTCCTAAACCATGGGTATAGGCATTTTAGTGATATTTATAACCACAGATCTAAAACCGTGGGTGCAAGTCTATGATATGGTTTCCCACGGTTCCCAAAACCATGGGTATAGGTAATTTTTTCAGTAGTTTTCTTACTGAGGTCTTCAACTATATTTCCCTATTAATCAATTCTTAGTTTGTAGTTTAATATTTCCTAGATGTACTCTTCTTCTTGTTTGAGTACATTTTTTTTCCCTCAATTAATTTTTCACATTCTTTCTTCATCATTCCAATTTTTTAGTAAGATTTATATTTTTCTCAAGACATGCTACAAGTTCTAATCTGAGATGGTACTCTCTATAATATTATTTCTCTCTTTATTCTTCTTCACTATTTGATGAAACTTCCTTTTTCTCAATATTTTCAATGAAGATTTTGATTATTTCTGGAATTTAATCTTCTAATGTATCAATCTCATCTAAGTAATATTATAATTTCTTTACCCAACATGATTATTCTATTTCTAGTGAAGTTTTTCTCTCCACTAATGTACTTATTTTTTACCTTAGAAGTTTTGTTCAGATTCTTCCATCAATTATTTTCTTTAGGATGATATTAAAATTAATTAAATTTATCTTTATACAAATCATATCATTGTGATCAATTCCAATATACTCAAAACATTTGATCAGATGTTTTCCTCTAAACTTCCCTCTTTATCTTTGATAATTATTAGAGATAAGAGACATGTTTTTTCATTTAACTCATCATCCTCATTATATTCAAAATCTAAAGGATCAAAATCTTCAGAATCTTAAATTTTCATCTTTCTCATAGCTTCAAAATTCATATAATCTTTGATATTATTTTTTAATTATAGATATTTTCTAATTTCGTAGAAAATAATAAAGTTATACAATTCATCATGTGATAAATATTCTTTATCTTCTAAAGTAGATATTTTAGAATCAAATATATCTGGAAGGTTTCTCATGAGTTTCTTAACAATTATATAATATTACAAGATATATTTTAAACCTATGATGTTTCAAACAACTTCATTCACTCTGGTGAAGTAATCGTCAATAGTTTCTTTATCTCTCATTCTTATGTCTTCAAACATGCTACACCAATTTTTTAGCTTCGCTTCCTTCACTTTAGTCTTTCCTTCAAAAATAATTTCGATCTTATACCACATTATATATAATATTGTGAGACACATCACCTTCATGTAAACATTTTCTAATAAAAACATAACAATGAAATTTATATCCTTTATATCAACTTCAATGTTTCTATTATCATAAAAATTCACGGGAACATCTTTCTCTATAGGCAGAAACCCAATAGTTAATGCATCTATAACCTCTAATCCAAGGGTTATAAGATAAGTCATCATTCTGTTTTTTATCCATGATAATTTTTTCCATAAAATGTTGGATTCCCTCTAATGTTGAAGGAATTGATATTTTCCACGATATGGATATGACAGCGGAACCTTCCTATGATATCACATGAAGTTCCTAAGGACCACAGAATGATTAAGAGGCAGGAGAGGGGGGGGGGGGAGTTAAACTAGTTATTATATTTTTAAAAATTTGTTTCTTTAAGAAGATTAACCCTGTAATATTGTTAGAGTTATTTCCTTATCACCTTTTAGTAAACTCACATGCATTCAAATGTAGAAAAGTAATAAATGAACACAATATTTACAAGGTTTGGCCGCATTGTGAGAACCAACATCCTTTCCATGGATACTCCCATGGGTCTATGAAAATTCATTATTATTAAGAAGTAAATACAAATTTTGTGTTATCTCTTATTAGACACTTTCTATACCCTGATAGAAAAGATTATAATGACTCTCATCAATTTACAAATTTCTCTAACAAAATTTGATCCACAACATAAGTATGTAACTTTGTGAAATCTGCTCCAACCAAGTTCTATCTAGAAATTCTATATGATGTGCCTACATCAGATGAGCCTACTTCCAATGGACTCTATCTGATGAAACTTTTATAAAACTATTAATTTTATAAAAAACTCTATTCTGTATTATTAGAAAAATCAAAACATCATAAAAACTTCCTCACATAAATCTTGTCTGTTGCCTATGTCTGATGCTCTCTATCTAGTTCTCAAAACTAAACTCTGTTTAATAATTGTTTTATGAAATCTCTATAAAAGAAATCTTCAACATGAAAACTATGTTTGGTTGGAAACTCAACTCTGTTACAATTCTTTAATAATATAAACTTTTTGTTAGTGAACAATCACTCACACACTAGTACCATTATACTTTTCACCTCTATTTATAGTTTTCCCAGAATTGTAAAGGAGGGAAACTAAATTTCCATTCCTAATCACTAAAAATCATAAATCAAAATTTCATTCTCATTTGAAAATTTCTTGGGTGCTTCTCAAATATTCTAGAAAATTTGTGAATCTTCTTGAATTATCTAGTATTTCAAACTTTCTTCAAATTTCTTTAAACTTGATGTTTAATAAACTCTTCAAACTTTTTAACTTTATGAAAATCCAGCATTGTATCTCTATAAAATCTTCATATTTGTAACCTCATGAAACTATAAACTTTGTAAATTCTATAAAACAAAAACATTGTATATCTGGAAAAAAATTATTTGTTCAATCATGTTAGTCATCTGTTGGACAAAAAATGCATCAGATTATAAATCTATGTCTGATATACACTTTGTAAAACAAAAAATTATAGAATTTCTCACAACTCCTTTTTTAGAATGTTTTTCCAAAAAATTTCCATCCGATTCAATGTTCATCTGATGATGAATTAAAAAATTTCTAACAAAAAATTTATTTGGAAGATTGAACTTTGGAAACTCCATAAATATTAACTTCTCTTTTATTCTACAATATTCAACTCATATAATGACTTCTTCAGGATTTTTTAGGAACTTGAAATAATAAAAAAAACATCATATTGATTTATTTGAAAAATTATTATCTTTATAAATTTCCAAAATATATGACTTCTTAACTTTATTCATATTCAGACACTTTCTTAACTTCATGAATTTATTGAATTTCCTCATATCAATAACTTCTTACTTTTTAACAATTCTGAATTTTCAGAAACATATCAATTTCTTACAAAATATTTTTCTGATAATCTTCATCTTCATAAAAACTAAAAAACTAAAAAATAGACTTTCTAACAAAAGATTCATTAGATGGTTCATTCGACGAATCATCTGATCAATAATTTTTCAATTCTTCAAACTTCCAGTTTTCTAAAAACTTCTCTGTCCGATGCTTCTCTGTCTGATACACTATGTATGGTGCTTCACTTTTCGAAAAGATACTTCTGAAAAAATTCAACTTCTCTTTTTAACGAAAGGTTGTATCATGAGATTTTTCATGAATTAAGAGACTTTTAGATCATCATAACATCATCTAACTTTATTTGGAACGTTATTATATTTCCAATATTCCAAAATTTATTATTTTATAGATTTCTTCATCTTCAGCAACATTATAACAAAAGTTTATTGACATATAACTACTCTTATTTTACTATTAGAAAAAAATATGTTTTATAAAATTTAGTTTTCAATAAATGCAAAACTTTGTTAGAAAAACATAAAAAATGATCTTTATAAATGAATAAGTAAATATATATGGTGATAGAGAACATATCATCAAGAATAATAAATAAAGAGAAAGACCACTTACTTCAAGTCTTGAAATACTTCAAACAAGCCACTGACCCCATGAAATGTAAAGTTAGATTAATTAATAACTATATATTTTTGATATTTTTTCATATATATAATCTATTTATTATAATTTTTTTCATTTATTAAGTTAACGTTGTTTGAATCTACTGTTTTTAGATTGTAAATTTCATAGTTTATAAATTTCCTTGATATAATGATCATTGTTGAATGACACTATCCAATTGTTTTTTTAGCTCTAGAATTATAATTTTAATTGGATCATGTCACTCAATTATTTATGTATTCTAATAGATCAAAGAATACTCATAAAATTATAGAATTATCCTTGTTAAGCTTGTTTTTTGGTTAAAAAGGGAATTAATCATTTACATTTAATGTTAATGTTAAACTTCATATTCTTCCATTTAGAAACCATAGAGATGATATTATTTTATTATAATGAGATATTAAATCTTGAAATCATTTTTATACATATTCATGGATGACATAAGTGAAAAATAATACACCATCTATCACTTTGATAGAGTAAAATTACCATGCGTTGAATGCTGTTTTTAAGAGAATTTTAAAAAGAAGTGGTGAACTAGTAAATATTATATTTTTGTAAAATAATTAATGTATATTATTTTTTTTAAGTTAATTTTATTGATAAATCATATTTTTGAATATGTAATGGGGAAATTTAAATGAGAAGATGATTTTTGAAACCCCTACCTCACCCCTTGAGTTTCCTCCATTTGATTAAGATTAAATCCATAGGAGGATGGACTTTTGGTCTCACTAGGGTATTAAGAATGTGTCAATAAGACTTTAAATATTGATTTGGGAATATATTTTTAAATGTAATATTTTTTGGATGTGGGGATAAATGGTTGGAGGTGAGGTCATTATGTGGCTAAGCTGGATGGGTATATTAGATTAATAAACAAATTATTTTATTATTTCATATAAGGATTATGGATATTATTGATTAATATGAATTTTATTTATTTATTATTAATAAAATTATATTTATTTTACATTTTAACACACCCAAAATAGAAAAAAACTTGGAAATATTTTATATAAGGAAAAGGATCAATAATAGTTTTTTTATTCAAATAGAATATAACGTTGGTTTGGAAAATTGATTTATAAGTTTAGAAAATATGTTTGATATTTCAAAATGATTTATATTACTTAAAAAATTCATTTTATTTCTTGAATAAAATTTTATACATTTTGAGCCACATATATGTCATGATAATGGCATAAAAAAGGTATTTGTAAAAATCACAATTTTTTACTATTACCCTAAAAATAATCTTTTCTGTAAAATTTAAAAAAACTCACCCTAAGATATTTTCAATGTGAAAATTCTAAAAATTAAGTATATACTATCAATTTTAAATTCTAAAAATAATAAATTAAATATTTAAATAAATCCACAAAAATTCATGGGAAAAGTAATTTTTTTTAAGAAAACACTTATTTATTTTGTAATGGATGATCAAATTTCAAATTATTGTTAAAATCAAGTAATTTAATAATATCAAAAATACAATTAATAAACCTACTTACTACTATCTAGCGGTGAGTTTGGTTATACCCACAAGAAGGAAAGTTGTGTAAAATCTAAGTAAAGGAAAATAATAATAAAACAAAACAGAACAAGGAAAACAAAGGGTGGTTAAAAAATAAAGATGTTGTGAAGTGTAAAAATAATAAATAACAACAAGAAAGTGTATAAATAAGTTTGAAAAACCAAAATAAAATAAGATAAGGGATGAAAAATAAATGGATATAGGGAAATTTGACTTTACTAAATTTCGAAGAAGAATATTTGATCTTGCATAAAGATAAATCACATTAGTGCTAAAATCTATGAAGAAGGAGATAAAAACACCCAACTGTCTCTTAGAGATCAAACATGATCAGCGAACATTCCTAAAAAATGATATGTCTATTAAAAAAATCAGGATATGAATGATTCCTTCTTGGAGAAAACTAACCTCTAACTTAATTTAGTCAAGGATTTAGGGGAAAGGATCCACTAATCATCACTCATCGATACATGGATTAGTATATAATTTTTTCTCATTAATAATGATAATGATTATGATTGAATAAAAAGAAATAACACTACTTGACTCCAAATAGAACCTACCTCAATTTTTCAATTTTTTTTATTGAAGATCAAATTAATTTTCATCTATCAAAATTTACCTATCCCTAACTTCATTTGTTAATTCATTATCAGAGAGTATAGAATGGAGGAAAAATAAATTCACCCAAGGGGAAAAACATACCATTATGAAAACCCATGCATGAATAAAAAAAGAAATTAAATTCATTTTGTTCTATACCCCTAAGAGAGTTTAGTTACACATACTCATAGAATAAACAATATTACATAATAAAAATATCTATAATACAGTAATGAAAAAAGTGCATAAGTGAATGGGAATAAAGATATTCTTAGTCAAGTTTAATCCCCCCTCTTGATTTAATCCCCTTTGAACCACTACTTCAAGCACTACCCCTTACTCCATGTTTGGTCCCTCACTTATGTGTTCTACTCTATCATAATGAATACCACCCAAATGATATTTTTTTTCATCTTATTTAAAATAAAACTACATGATAATTCCCAACACTGAGCTCAAACATAGTATTTTAAACTTGAATCTATAATCTCTACATGGCTATCATCATTATTGATCATCTTCTTCAAGTGACTTGAGTAGAGATCCATGGAAAAGTTCAACAACCCCACATGTGATTATTGATTATTCTTGTTAAGGATTCCTCAATATGCTTCAGTGATGATCTTCCATATGTTTATAATTTAACCCCTTTACTTTAACTTTGACTAAAAAAATTTGGGCTCTTTTCACTACTAATTTTTTCATACTTCATAGCCTTTACATAATTACCTTTCTATAAAGATTTCCTTAAATGTAACTCCCTTTTAAGTTATAAAAACTAACTTTATACAGGTGAGAATTAAACTATACATGGGTCTATTGAAACTTGAATGAACTTTAGAAGGTCTTTGAACGGTGGTGTTGTCTTTATGTACTGAGTTTCCTACTTAGGTTAACCTAATGCACAAAAAATATGACTTTTATGTAGTTCTATGATGGAGTATAATAACCTTTAAGTTGGTGCTTCTTCATGGAATCACCATTATGTGAGCTGAACCCTATATAAATCTGCTTCAACTAAAACTTATGTGCTTTATAATTTTCTAAATCTATGGTTCCACACATAACATGAATCATTATACAGGAAAAAATTAATCAAATTGTGAGAAATATCAATTCAGGATATAAAATTAATCTTTAAATTGAATAATTAATAAAATTCCATTTTACAAAGTGAGAAAAAAAATCATTCCAACAATTAATATCAATAATAAAATCATGTATTTTGGAAATATTAACTTCAAAATCCATAAAAATAGCTCTTAGATATATGAAAATCAAAACAAATAACATTAAACCATTAAACACCAAAAACCTCATTTTCACTCAAGAATTGAAAGCGTCATAATTTCAATTCAAAATGAGGTAAATGGGATACATTTCATCTAAAGGAACATTTAAATCCCAAATACATAATCATCTCATGAAAATATATGTATAAAATATGTATCAAATTTAATACACATCAAATTACCTCACACTTAACCCATTTTTTCCCTCAAACAATCAATTAAATATTCTCAAAGAAAGAAAATTAATATTTAAAACGAAAGAATTTTGATGCCAAAAAATAATTGATTTTCAAAGATTTCCCCCCCATGGAATTCCTTAGATAAAAATGAATGATTTATCTTCTCAATATAAAAATATTTTGGCTAAAATATGGTTTCTAGTTTTACAAAGTTGATTGGATTTGAAAATTTTGAAAGGAATTATGAAAACTTCTCCATGAATTAAATGTGCTTCAAATTTATCATTTTATCTCAGGTGAATAGATAAACATATTTTAGCACACAAAATAATTTAAAAAAACTCAATGGATGAGTGAGTTTAATAAATAACAAGAATCATAATTAACCCATCCAAAATTTTTAGCATTAAAATGAAAATATTGACCAGAACCAGGAGTTTATTCTCTCACCATTTGAATGTAAGTATTATTAGTTTAACTCTAAAAAAATAGTTCAAATTCAATGAAAATTGTAAAACATACTCCCAGAGTTTTACTACAAATTTTTTTTTCAAGAGATAAATATACATGATATTACCTAATTGAGTCTATGGAGAGATTTTAATGGTTAACCCCTCAAGGTGTAAAAATAGTATCCAGTTTTTTGGAAAATTCTCAACCACTAATTATGAAAGTTTTAGCTTAAAGGCAATAAAATTTGAAAAAAAATTAGGGGTATTTTTTCATAAACATCATTAAATATAGTTTAACAAAGTTAAATATCCCTCACCCACATTTAAAACTAATCATTATCCCCAATGTTGAACTTTAAGTTAGAAGATACAATTTAAAAACTTTAATTTCAAAAAGGTTTTCAATTAATTAGTTATAAAACATGTGCAAGAGTCAAAATAAATCTCAAAACAAAATGTTTCCACAATTTCAAAACATTTTTCCAAGAATTATTTAATTAGGGTCATCCATGGGTTGGGTCAAGTTGGTTCTAGGGAGATTTTGGACCTGACCTAATCAAAAGTGGTCGGGTTGGGTTGCAATCATTTTTTTTAAAATTACCCGACACAACCCGACCCACGGTGGGTCGAGTCGGGTCAGTCAGGTCAAGTAAAAATAGTTTCAATAAATAATATCTTTAAAAAACATTAAAACTATTTATTAAATTAACACTAAACAAATTTAGATCATCACATGGGGCACCTCAGCATTCATGTAATATATATATATATAATAAATTATAATTAAAAATTAACATTGATTGATAAATATAACATAAATATAACATAAATATAATATAAATATAATGTTATATAAGTTTGTATAATACAAATAAAACATTCTATAATGTAAACATAACATTATATTTAAATTATATAATTTTATATTTCCATAAATTCAATGTTATATAACACAAATATAAATATTATATAATTTTATATAATATAAATATAACATAAATATAATATAAATATAGCATCAATATAATGAATATATAATGTTATATTTACATTATATTTTAATTATACAAACTTATTATTTATTGTTAATTATTATTAATTATTGTTAGCTAACATTTATTATTTAGTTTAAATTATTAATATTTATTATTTGTTATTATAAATTATTACTAATTAATTATAAATTACTAGTTATTTTTTATTAATTATTTTTCAATAAATATAACTTTTTTGTTATTATTTATTATATATATAAATGGTTGGGTAGGTCATGTCAAAAAATTTCAACCCCTGACCCAACCCAAACTGATCCCGACCCGACCCAAACTAACATAACCCATATATATCCTATGTGTAACCCTAATCAACCCAAACCAACCTAGTTGATTTAAGTCATGTTAGGTTTGGACACCCTATAAATTAGAATCCACATTATTCTTTATTGACAGAATAAAAGGATTTTTAATAATCTTTAGAAAAAAATCATGTTAATTAGTGATTCAATCAACTAGTATAATTTTAAAATAGATTATTTTTTTTCAAAACCATACAAGGAAAATTTTAGGGTGCTAAGAAAGTTTTAAATTCTAATTCAAAATGATTTTAAATAAAACAAATAAGGCAAACATAACTGTTATGAGGTGAAGTCTATTTTAGTTCACCAGAATTTCATGCATCAAAATTATGTTCACCATAATTTCATGCGATGGATGATGGGTTGAACATGTGGTGCATGCAGTGATAATAGAACTTCACCTATGATAGTAGGTCCATCAGAAGTTTTATTTTACTAGTGGTTCTAGATTGAAGCACTAGGAGGTCTATAAGTTTATTAAGGATTGTTGGTCATTGGGTTGGTAACCTAGCTCAGGCATTAATTTATTATGATTCAGGTTTTCATGGGATCATGTTTAACTTGTTTGACTAGTTGTTCATAGTATATAAGTGTGTGGGACCTTCACTGAAATGTTTGGTTCAAATGAGTATTTGTTGGAGAGTTACGAAGTTTTTGAGAGCTATTTATTTTTGTAATCTATTTGTATAGAAAACTATCTTCTATTTATAATAAAAGAAGAAGTAGTGTGGTTACCCTATGCATGTAGTATGTATTTCAAAGTACATTAAAATTTTCATTCTTTCTCCATTTTCTATATTTCTATTGCTTTTTTTATTGAATGTTTTTATGATACTTTTATTTATTTATATGGAGGTGTGCGCATGAGGTTAAATTTGTGAAGTGAGTAGGGTGAATAGACTACCTTCTTCTAGTACACTTAGTCACAGGGAATAAAAGTTATGGAAGACGAGTTTTCCACCATGCAAAGTCTCAAGTGTACAATCTTCTAGTGGAATAACATGAAATGATCTGGTGGTCTTATCAGAATAATATAGATCAGTATTTTTATTTATGGTCTTTCCCCCAACAATTAGTGCTAGATCATAGTGGTTCTGATATTTTTGTTTGCACACCAATAGTAGTTCAGGCATGGAATCAAATAAAGGAATGATCCAGATCAATATATTTTATGGAAAATTTTTTGTATTTTGGACACTAAAGATTGAATACCATATGTAATTACTTGAACTTTTATAAATAAAATTCCCTTTGATATTGAATTAAATTCCCTATTATAGTTATTGAAAGCACATGTAATTATTTAGTTTTATCATATATGATTTAAATGAGAGTTAATAACCATAACCATTGATAAAATAGTCATTAAATAGTGATCATATGATTAGTATAAATATAGGGTTTTGATAAATCCAATTGACAGAGACAAATGAAGTGATGATCTCGACTAGTAGGATCATACCCTATGCAACCCATTTATCAGAGATTATAAGGGAGATAAAATCACTAGGCTTTGATCTTTACCAATATCAAGTTGAGATCCAACAACTAAATCATGTGAGAAACCGTTAACGGGAGAAGTTCATGTTCATCAAGATCACGACCCAAACAATGTATGCTGAACCACCCCACTAAAATCTCACCATCAAAAACCTTAACCTTAGGTTTTTTTCTAGTTTAATAAAGGGATATATATCAATACCCTAATAATACAAATATTTTTATTGTATTTTCAATAGAATAATGGTTATATTTACTTCTTATTATTATTCCTTTACAAATGATTTTGATTTTGATACAATAAAAAATTTATTTTTGGGTAATATACAATTTCAATTAAAACATCCCTTTTGATTAATTAATGGATTTTTAAAATAAATTATATTTTAATAAAATATTATTATTAAATATTTTTTATTAAATATAAATGATAATATAATTTTTATGAAGTCAAATGTAATTTTTATAAGGGTTAGAAAACTGTTATGGTAAAAAATACCACATTTCTTAATAAATATCGATTAATATTTTAAAGTAAAAATTCAAATATTTAAAAAATTATTTTGATAAAATAAATATTATTTTTGGAATCATCATATCAAAATTAACCAATGGTTATTTTTTCATAATTTTCTAAGACAATCAAATTTTTGGGTAAAAATTAAATACAGTATAAATATACAGTGTGTATTATGACATCATAATAGCTCAAAAGCAAAAGGAATAAATGACTAAATATTTGTTTCTCCTTTAAAATAATTTATTTTTGAGTTTATTTGATTAATTATATAAGGCCTTTATGAATCCTCAAAAACCTATATTATATTTTAAGGTTTTAAAATCATTTCTTAAAGAGCATGACTCACTTCCACATCACCAAGGTTAATATTTTAATAATTTAGTCCCTTGGACTTATAAAATAATGAAAAAAACTCCTCTTTGGAAGAATCCATGGGAAAAAATAATGGTAATATCTAGGGTTTTGATTACTTTATTATATAGTGTCCAAAACCTATGTTTGGAAAATAATAAGGAACTCCTCTATATTTTCCAATATAAACTCACACAAGATCCCATTACTCTTCAATAAAAAACTTTGGAGAAAATATTTACTATACCATAACCTATCTATATTCCTCCCAAGGTTACCCCAATTTCTCAAGAATCTCCTCCCAATATTTTGGAATCACCCTCTCAAGGTAAGAGATCCTTTCCTTCTCCCCTTTGTTCAAGCATCTTCTTCATTTTATGACTTTTATTTATAATTCTTAATATTGGGATATGTTTTTACATATCCATATTACTTACCATTTAATTTAAAAATTATTATATACCACTTTATATCTCATTAAACCATTTTATAAACCTTAATGTTCTTCCTTTATATTGTCGTAATTCCATTATGATTTTTCTACACCAAACCTTTTTATTATGACTACCATCGCTATTTCCATGTATTTATTCCACACTCCATGATAATTTAATTAAATATGATGAAATATGTTCTTATTATATATGATATTCTTGGAACACTTATGCATGTATATGATATGATTATGATGGGTGTTCCCGAATAGTTCCCTAAGGCATTGGGTATTGTTTTAGTCTCATGATATGACATATATTGTGCACAAGAGGCTATACTAAGCACCTTATGTCCCATTGATATTACTATTGTCTAACATGTAATACCTTATTCATGTTATGATTTTCTTATTCCCTTAATAGTATTTATAGATCACCCCTTTCTTATGTTTGTCCCCAGGTTATCCCATGCAGTTTTAAGAATGATGGAATATTATGAGCATGTTAAGTAAGTTTTCAATAATACCAATGTACCACCTATTTTTAATTAGTAATGTAATGTACCTAATTACCCTAAGAAACTAGATTTTTCAATCTTATATGTTTTAATATGTGTGTTCTAATGTAATAAATCATGAATTAATGTTTCATAAAGACAAGGGTTTTCATAGTTGGTATCATAATTAAGTTTAGTTATTTTTGGGATTAGGATTTGGAAACTCTATAAAATATCTTAGGGATAAGACTAAATATAAGAAAACATCCCTAAATTTCGATAAAATATAGATTAATTGGTTTCCAAGAAAATAAATCATTTTTTGGATACTACAAGAAGATGTTTCTTTGGTACATATGTATATAGGGGTAACACTTGAAAACACCACATTGAGATAGACTCGATTGGGAACTGGTGCACGAAAACATGCCTTGATGGACACCTGATTTGACACTCTCGAGGGATATAATTTAGTAAATTCACCTGATCATTATGAACCATTATCATAGTAATAAAAAAATTTCCATAAAAGTTTATGTTAGGAAATATATCATGGATATCATATATTGAAGCCTAGAAATTTACAAGTTAAGGAATAAATGTAATTTATAAGTTATCCCTTTAATGTTATTGGATTCTCATTTATGTGTTTAATAGTTTAAAATTACTCATCCCTAATTTCTAATTATTCTATCCAATGTACATAAATAGGAGGAATCAAGTAAATAACCAATGTGAAGGGCAATGTGATGACTACCCAAACGAGATTCCCAACCCGATGGGAGTAGGAATTGTGAATTTTTTTGATGATACTCTCTCAGTTAACTCAGTTTTTGAAAAAGAAACCTAGACCAGGAGGAACACCCAAATCCTCCTAATAAAGAACAATTTATAATTGATACCTTTATGTGACAAAGTCCTCCAAATTTCAATGAATCATCCAATACCTTAATCACAGAACAATAGATCAACCCCATTGAGAAGATCTTCTCCATCCTTAAATGTTCTGATCAAGATAAGGTTATAATAACTATTTATCATATGGAGGTAGAATATTATTAGTGGTGGAAATTGATCAATAATATAAATCCTAAAGAATATATCGAAGCGATGAGGTTAAAGGAATTTTGAAATTTTTTTTGATAAATATTTTCTGTATACCCTTCAAATTAAAATGGAAAGGGATTTTTTGCCCTCAAGCAAAAAGATGATGAATTCATCAGGGCATATGAGGAAAAATTCACAAGAGCTTCATGATACGCCTTTTACATTGTCATTACCCCTAAATGAAAAGTTTACCACTTCTTTTTTGGGATAAATTTGAGTCTACAAAAACCCCTAGAGATCTACGACTTTGATAGCTATGAGTAAATTGTTCGGTGTTCCCTTAAAGGCAAAATAGAGATTGATGAATCTCAAGGGTCTCATGGTGATAAGAATTTAAAAAGTGGAGTTTAATTATGGTGGTGTGATGGATAAATATAATAGTGGAAATAAATTTTAACATCCCACTTGTCAAAACTATGGGAAGAATAACCCCAAAATTTGCCTAAGGGGGATAAGAAAATTCTTTAGGTGTAGAAAGGAAGGATGCATAGATAGAAATTTCTGATGGGAGAAACCCACCAATACAATGGAATAGATGAGTGAGATAACCTACCCTCTAGCTATTTTCCAATGTTTCAACTACAAGTAATTAAGTCACTATGTAAACCACTACCCTAATCCAATGGTGGTTAGAGACAATCAATTCCAACAACCTCCAAGGTAGCATGGGTGAGCATATTTGATCACAACCACAACGGTGGATCTAGAAATTTAAGTGGTGACTAGTATTCTAGTTATTAATTGAAGAATAGAAAACATACTTTTTTATTATGGTTCAATGAATTTCTTCATACCCCACAAGTTTAGTAGAAATATTTAAACACCATAAAAAATCATCGAAGTAGAGCTGTTGGTGAAAATAAAAAATGGGGAAATTGTAGAATCCCAAGTATATAACTCCTCCCCTATAAAAATTTATAGGATGAACTTCTCAAAGAACCTTGGAATACTCCACTCCATTCCATTATATTTTTAAAATTTTGTCAAGAAAGACGAGGACCAAAGCATCTGCACAAGGAGTGAGAAAAAAGGAAAAAAAGAGAAAAGAACCAAACAAGATAAAAGGAAAAAGATAAAGGATAAAATAAAGAAAAACAGAGGCTACAGGGGCCTAAAGTAATGGAGGCCGAGAGCATCCCCTCTAATGATGTTAGTCCCTATTGCTTTCAGACTGAGAGAGGTATGAAAGAAAATGTCCTCTAGGCCTGGTGAGACTATAGAAGCCAGGTAGTCCGCAACTTTATTGCCCTCCCGCCAGGTATGAGAAACTCTAGTTATAGTACCCAAGAAACCCCGACACCTCCGGGTAATGTACTCGATAGACCAAGGAACGCTCCAGATTCCCTGAATGGCATTTGAGAGTATCAGGGAATCCGTTTCCACTTCTGTTAGAACCACTCCCCTTTTGATGCATTCCTGGAGGCCAACCATCATACTCTTCGCCTCTGCAAGGAGCGGAGTGCCCGGGCCCAACCGAATGGATAAAGCAAACAAAACCTTGGGATACTCTATTTAGAATAATTTTATGAAATTCTAGGTATGGATTTTCTTTACTTATATAGATCGAGAATAAATCTCTGCAAAAATTAAATCACTCTCTATATTGTGAATCATCCTTCAATTCTTTACAAGTGAAAAGAGGAGGATGAACATTCTTTAGAACCAATATCTCAAGCATGTATAATATTTCCCTATGAAAAATCATATATTTCTTAAATGATTTATTATAAGGAAAATATCATCCTTGAAGACATACCCATTATGAGGTAACACACTAATGTTTTTCCCAAAGAATTTCCTGGTCTTCCTCCTAGCCGAGAGGTTGAATTTTTAATTGAGCTTATACCTAGGGCTTTACCAATATCCAAGAATCCATATAGAATGGATTTTTTGGAACTTGATAGCTGAAGAAAAAACTATAGGAGAATTTGGATAAAGGGTTCATATACTCAAGTGCTTCACCATGGGGTGAACTAGTCCTCTTCATTAAGAAGAAAGATGGGTTGATGCGCCTTTTCATTGATTATCGTGAGCTCAACAAGATCACAATAAAGAACAAGTACCATATTCCATAGATTGATGAATTATTCAATCAACTGTGTTGATCCCAATACTTATCTAAGATGGATCTTCAATTAGGGTTTTATCAAGTAAGGGTGAAGAATGAGGATATTCCCAATACGTCTTTTCATATAAGGTACAAGCACTATGAGTTCATAGTAATTCCATTCAGACTCCCTAATTATCCAAAAATATTCATGTCTCTACAACATAAATCACCTTTAGTGGTGTTATTTTAGTGGAAGTTTTTAAAAATTACACTAAACAACTCCATTTTTTTACAGTGCTGACACTTCCCCCCCACCTGACCCCGAACCCCTCCCCGACCCCCTTCTCCCCCCGACCCGGACGAGCCCTAACCCCCACGACGCTGCCTTCTACCCTCGACCCCAGTGATCCCCAACCCCCATGATGCCGCCTTCTCCCTCCAGCGAGCCCCAAACCCTAGATCGGATCCCCACCCATGCCGCTGGTGACCTCACCACCCATAAGTGCGCCCCACCGCCCATTAGCGTGCCTCGCTGCCCGTCGCCGCCGACCCCCCGAAGCCCTAGCTCGGCTCCCTGCTATGGTAATTGATACCTAGTGAGTTCCCCAAGATGCTAAGTTGATTTTTAGTACATTTTAGGGTATCTAATTTTGTGCATTATTTTATCCCCTTTTTGACAATTTTGAGAAACCAATGAGTGTCTGATATTATTTTATGTTTTGTTCTAGATACCTTGGTGCAAGATATTGATTGTATTTTCCATTGAGTTCACCTTTGTTTTATTTTCAAAAGGAATTATATAATGGTTTGGAAATTGAGGTATTAAATTATAATCCTATTGGTTTTTGTATCAATGGTATTTTTTTAATGTGTTATCAAAAGTGGGGTGATTAGAAGACTTGGATTTTTTACCATAATTTTAAAGGAAATCTTTATCATGTTTCATAATGTATAATGAAAGTTAGTTTTCCAACCCATGTTTTAAATTAGAAATGATGGGTATTTTATAATCATGAAATGAATTATGACATGGTTTAATTTTTACATGCAGGTCCAAGATCTATATTAATATTTTAGTTCAAACTAAAATATTTTAAATGTTTTATAAAAGTAATTTCCAAGATTCCATAGGGAGATCCCACATGGGATGTTTAGTTCACACCATACATACACATCTAGGTGTATGTAGATCTTACGTTTCTCTTTTAGGTTCATAGTTATTTTTTTATTCATTGATTCTTAGTTTGGAACATTTATGGATGAATGGTGTATATTTAGTGGATATGGTTCATTAGTGGTGATGTAGGAGCTGTCTAGGTTCCATTTATTTTTTCCCTTGGTATGTTGTATTGGCCATTTTTTCCAGGTGTAAGTTTTACTTCTATTATATTTAATTCATTTTTATTTTTTGGAAGAATTTTTGTTTAATAATTATCTATTTTATTATTCATCGATTTAGTTTAAGATTTTTTCATTTGCAAGGAATTCCAATTCTTGGAATTTTAATTATTATTTCTTTAATATATTTATCTTTTATTTATTATTACCATATTAGGGTTATACCATTCTCAGGTTCATGGTCTTGATACCCCTTAGTTTGTTTATATCCTATAGGTATTGAGAATTCCCTTTATCCCTTATGGAAAATTGGTTTGGGTAACATATAAACTCATCCAGGAAAAACATCTTTATACCATATAAGGGTTTTTTATGAAAGGGGTGATGTTTTAAGGATAAATGAATGAGTTATGAATTTGAATTGTTTTAGGAAAAACATATTTATAAAAAGTATTATAAATGTTGTGCATTGATAAAGTGCATGTTTAATATTTTATTTATTTATATATCACGTTAATTGAAAAAACCTATTTTTTCAACTAGTATATATGATTCTCTTTCCCTATTTAGTAGTAACTATGTGTTTTATTTTTTTTTAATATTGTGTAGGCACATTGTGATATACATGGATAAAATCTGGATCACATTACTGAGGAACACACCTCAGTATGTTAAGGGTTTGAAGGAGTTTTTAGATTTTAAAATTTCCAATCGATCTGTTGAAGGGAGAATAAGATGTCATTATCCTAAATGTAAATTTAGAAGATGGTTGAAGAGAGATGAAGTTTATAAACATTTAATACTAAAGCAATTCCTTGATCAATATTTGTGTTGGATTTGTGATAGAGAATCGAACGTTATTGAAAGGTTGAACACTGATTTTAATCCACATAATGAGCTCCCAACTTCATTGAAAATGGAAAATGAAATGAAAAACCTCATAAATGATGCATTCGGCACTGCAAGACACCACTATCAATATCAAAACATAACAGAACAACCATATGATGGTGATACAAATTGAAACATGACAAGTGATGTTTTTGATACTGTAACACAACCAGATCAAGATTGTAACATATTATTGGATTATCCTCTTGATTGTGTGGAGTCAAATATAAGAGAAAACATTACTAAGGAAAATACATTTCATGATTTAGTTAACGATGGAAATCAAGATTTGTATAGTGGATGTTTGAAATATTTAAAGGTTTCTTTTCTGATAAAGTTGTACCATATCAAATGTCTATGTGGAATCACAAATAAGGAAATGTCCGTGATATTGGAATTGTTGCATGATGCATTTACTAAAGAAAAAATCCCTGAGTCTTTTTATGATATGAAAAAAAAATTGTTAACATGCTTGGTCTTAATTATACAAAAATACATGCGTATCCCAATGATTGTATGATTTATTAGCAAGATGATTCAAGTAGACAGAATTGAAAAAAATGTTCTTCTTCTAGATGGAATTCAACGGGTGATGTTGGAAATCTGAATCAACATACTTTCATGAAGAAGAAGAAAGGGAACAAACCTGAAAAGGTTTTGCGTTACTTTCCTTTAAAGCCTCGATTGCAAAGATTTTTCATGTCATCGAAAACTGCCGAACATATGAAGTGGAATTATGTAGATAATAACAATGATGGGTTAATGAGACATCCATGAGATTCAGAATCATGGGATACATTTGATTCATTACACCCAGGTTTCTTAACTGATCCTAGGAATGTTTGATTGGGATTGGCTACCAATGGATTTAAACCATTTGGGACTTTGAGTACCAGTTATAGCATTTGTCCAGTTGTTTTGATCCCTTACAATCTGCCTCCGTGGATGTGTATGCAACAAACATATTTTATCATTTCAATGATTATTCCTAAAAAAATGTCTATAAATGATATTAATGTATACTTTCATCCTTTGATTGAATAATTATAGGAGTTACAGAGCAACTATGTTGAGACATTTGATGCTTCTTCTAAAACAATGTTAAAAATGCATGCTGCTTTAATTTGGATCATTAATGACTTCCCTGGGCTTGGGAATTTATTTTGTTGGAAAATTTACATGGGTTTGGATTATCTTATTTGTAACTTTGATTTTGAGCCCAAATGGCTACCTCACAATAGAAAATGGTGCTTCTTGTGCCATCAAAGATTTATCGATGCATCTAATAGACTTCGGCTAAATAGATCAAAATTTATCGGTTTCATTGATCGTAGACCACCTCCAAAGTTGTTAACCGGTTCTGAAATATTGACACAACTTGAAAATGTTAAAAAAAATTTGTTAAGGTTCATCATTTGAATGATAGCGGGAAACGAGTTCGAAGTGCATCATTAAGTGAAATCAGAACACAATAATGGAAGAAAAAAAGTATATTTTTCAATCTTCTGTATTGGGAATTTAATTTTTTGTGGAATAATATTGATGTGATTTATATTGAGAAGAATGTCTATGAAAATTTGATTTTCACAATGCTTAATGAGCATGGAAAGTCAAAGGATCATCTCAATGCTAGAAAATACTTACAAGTAATGAACATAAAACGTGATCTATGGACAGATGAGGATGAAAAGTATGCTATGACAATTTTTTCAATGAAAAATAGGGATAAATATACATTACTTAAATTTTTAAAGAATGTAAAGGTATCTGATGGGTATTCAAGTTACATCTTGAGGTGTGTTGACTTAAATAATCGTAAGTTACATGGATTGAAAAGTCACGATTCACATATTTTGTTACAACAGTTACTACCATTGGCATTGCGTACATTATTACCTGAAAAATTTGCTGCTGTTGTACTCCAATTCTGCACATTTTTTAGACAACTATGTGAGAAATCTCTACACCCATTTTAGCTTGACAACCTCCAGGAGAGGTTTGTGTTGAACCTTTGTGCAGTGGAGATGATCTTTCCTCTATCATTTTTTACTGTCATAATGCATTTAACTGTGCATTTGGTTGAGGAAGATAAATTAGGATGCCCCGTTCATTATCGATGGATGTATTCAATTGAGTGGTACTTTATTTATATGTTTTTAATTTAATTAAACAATTTTTGGAACTTAATTAAATGCATAATTATGTTTATTTTATTTCACAGATATCTTGGGAATTTAAAATCATACATGAGAAATAAAGCTCAACCAGAAAGCTCTATTGCTGAAGGCTATTTGGTTGATGAGTGTCGTACATTTTATTTTAGATACTTGGATGATATTGAGACAAGATTTAATTGAGTTGGATGTGTTGATTACACATCTAATCAATCTCAAATACATCAGAAATAAAAAATATTTCCTGCTATTGGCCAATCAGTTGAGAGGACCTCAAATGTGACACTAATAGAATTGGAATTATTACAAGCACATAGATATGTGATGATGAATAGTGAAATTTTAGATCCATTTATTGAAGAGTTGAGGATACAAAAAACAAGATGAATGAGAGGCTGAACATGAAATGAGAAAGATATAACGAAAGCTGTTAATAAAGAGCTTGTAGAATGGTTTGCACGACGTGTAAGTTCATAAATATTTTAATTAATAAAAATATTAGTTCGACAAATATATTTTGTAAATATAATAAATTATATTTATTTTTTTAGATCATGAATACTGATACTTGAGCAGAGTTGTCAGAATATTTGAAGTTTCTTGCTTGAGGTCCTCTAAAACAAGTTAGAAAGTTCAACGCTTACAACGTGAAGGGATTAAAATTTCGTATAGTCGATCGAGAAAGGGGTTTGAAAACAAATAATAGTGGTATATTAACATTTTCTGAAGTGGGATACTATGGAAAGATGACTGATATTATTGAATTAAACTACCACATGCATTTTTCAGTTGTTTTATTTAAATGTAATTGGGTCGATATTATCAGAGGTGTTAAAAGAGATTCCTTGCAATTTACTTTTGTGAACATCTCTCACTTGATGGATGTTGGTGATCGTGAACTGCATGATCCATATATCTTATCATCACAAGAAAAAATGTTATATTATGTGAATGATGTTGTGGATGAAGGGTGGAGTGTAGTTGCTCACGTAAAACAAAGATATTTATATGATATGGGTGATGAAGTGGAAGATTTGACCTTTGAAATTGAATCTCATCCAAAACAAGAAGCATAATTATTTGTCCATAATGATATTGAAAATATTAGTCTAGAAAGGATGAATGAAGTTGATGAAGTAATGGAGTAGGAAAACGACACGATTGAAGGGGAAAATTATTATATGTACATTTATTTATTCATTTAGCAACCACTTATTTCATTTGTGCAGTCATTCATTATCATTGTTATGTATATTTTTTTTAGAAATGGGCATCTATTATCATTTTTAGTTTTTTTATCCATATTTTTTTTGAAATATATGTTCTAAACTTAATTTTATTTTATTAAATGACAGGAATGTCAAGGAGGAAGCGATGCAATATTTCATCCACTACTGCGACATATGATGATCCATCTATCTACCTCCCTACATCATCTGAGCCACTAGCTGCCTATCCCCTACACCATATACCCCTGAACCATCTCTCACAACCTCTATGAGTGTCCCTTTAGAAGCTGAGTTTTCGAATCCCCCTTCAGCAGCCTCAACAGCGGGGCAGCGGCGCGCTACTTCTAGTTCATCACGAGCATACTGGAGGGTCACTGTTATAGGTACAAATTTTAATATAAATAAATTTATTATGATTTTTTTATACTAATTGGTTTTTAATTAAAGATAAAAAAATTTAACTGTGGATAAAAATATAAAAAGTGAAGATGTGTAGAATATGAATGGAGAGATGATAGTTGTCCCATTTGATTCATATGGGGTCCCTACGGATGATGCCGTGAGATTACTTGGCCAAATTCTAGTCCAGCTGGCAATGGATCCCATTTCCATTCCTATTTATTATGATGATTGGAGAAATATGCCTCCAAGTTAGAAAAATGAAGTTTTTTATTCTCAAATAAAGGTCATTTTATGTGTAATTTAATGTCATGTTATTAATATGTTCAAAATGAATTTTTGTATACATATGTTTTTCCACTTTACAGTTGCTGATGTGATAGCATGAAAGTAGACATTGAAAAATCTTGGTAATAAATGGAAATAATTCAAATGTAGATTGTGGAGAAATGTTAACGATACTTTGTTGACCATACAACAAATGCATGAGAAGCTACCCAATGGGGTACCCAAGGAACAATGGAAAGTTTTTGTTGACAGACATCGTAATGAGAAGCAGATGGTATTTAGATATATATTATTCTATTATCCTCATTTTACATTTATACATGTATATGAAGAGGATATGACATTGAATAAATTACTATTAAATTTTATTTTATTTATTTCAGGGTCTCTCAATAAATAATGCATCAAGACGGGATAAGAGTGCCATCCCTCATACTATGGGGCCAAAAGGATTTTCTAGAAGCCGATCGACTCTGGTAATATTTTCATTAGTTTAAATATTTATAAGACAATATTATATATTTAATATATTAAACTATTGATTTATCATTTTTTAATGAAGTTAAAAAGTTTAGGGAACAAAGCATCCCGAACTGAAGCGTGGTTGGAAGTTCAAAATAAATCTGATGGAAGTTTTGTTAATGAGCCTACCAAAGAAGTTGAGGTATGAAATAATTTTTTCATTATAATAACTTATTATCAGTTTTAACTATGTTAATATATATTGATATTTTATTTATATGTAAAAATTAAAGAAATATGAGATGTAAATCCTGGGCAGTCCTACTCAGTCTCCCAGGATGATCCGATTGCTAAAGTCCTTGGGAAGGAGAATCCTGGTAGAGTGTGCAGGATGGGTTTGGGACCCGTACCATCTGAGGACTTTGGTAGGCCATCGGGGATTGCAGCTGCATCTACTCCTAGTTGTAGTCAGTCCATACGCAGAGATGCTCAGAGAGATATTATTTCTCTACAAAACATAGTTCAAGACCAGGGGGCTCAGGTATCCTCTTTTCATAAACCGTTGACTGATATACATCAGCAGATGAGCATATATCCCCCCCAGTGGTATTGCATTGACTGGTGGTGAGAAGGTAAATCACAAAATTTAAAATCATTTAGTTTTCAAAATTTTATTGGTTTTAAGTTTAAATTTAAATATTCAAAACTATTTAATTTTCAATATAATGTTCTTACAGGTGGTAGTAGGAAGTGGAGATGGAGGAGGAGAGGGTGAAAATATCTTTTCATAATTGGAAAATGATTAATAGTATTGTTGATATGTGGAAAATTATTGTAACAGTCAGTTTTTATATGTATCATGTGTGGAACATAGTTGCCTCCAAACATTTTCATGACCTAATATTTTCTTGATTTCTCATGTTTCCTTTTATGTATTTTATTGATTTATGATGTTTCCTTTTATGTATTGATTTCTCGAGTGTGGTATGCACCATATATATCGACTCTTTATTATGATGATTCATTTTTAATTAATTCATTTTTTCATTATAATAACTTATCCTACATTTTCTAGCCCAATGCATTTACCACTACATTTTCATTTCTAAGAATTACTTCTTAGTTATGCTCTTGTATCAATCCCTAGGGATGAGAATGTGTGTCTCGCTAACATGTTCAAGATAGATCAACCTTTAGTGTGGAATAATCCTAGTATCCAAAATTTCAAAAAATAGTTGGAATCCATATATACTAATACTAGATTAGTGGAAATTTTGCTACACTGTCTGAAATGGGGTTTTCCCACCATTTCTAAAGTGGCCTCTAAGAACAGTCAGAAATTGTGAATGATAGTGTCCATTATCTCAATAGGCATGACATGCCGATGGTAAACTCCCAGTAGATTCTCTTGAACCCCCTTCCCTAGAAATATGTTAAATAGACTACATGATCAGTTACTTACCATTCATAACATCAACTACCCTATCACAAATAATTTATTATAAGCATCCATATTCCTTGATAGAATATATCAACCCCCTTCACGAGACACTCTTCCCTTTGAAGGAATGTGCTTGATCACTTCTATTATATTTCGCACATAAAAATAACTAGGATGCATAATGGGAGTTACAATATATTAGGAGCCAGATTCCATTCCTTCTAAGGAAACCACACTAAAGACTCATTTTCCAAAAAAATCACATGAGTGAAACAAATATGATACTTGAACCTGATCTATAACTATTAAAAAACTATGAACCCTTATCCATGGGAGAGATGATTTTACCTTTTTTCTATCTTTAGTATCAAGTATAATAATTCCACATGGAATAACCCTAGTGAGAGATGATTTTACCTAATTCCTATGTTATGTTTCATTTATAATAATTCCACACGGAACACCAACATAAAGTAATTTCAAGAAAATATTACCACATTATTATTCCCATGATATAGGGTATACCACCAACATACTACACCCCACATCTTTTGAGTAACCGAGGAATAAATAAATAACCACCCAATCATGTTCCTAAAGGACTGTAGGAGGGTTTAAATTTATCGACACATAGATGAAATAGAAATCTAAATAGTTACTATATATATTAGTAATATATATAGTTTATATATATTTCATCCACCTATATTGACAAGTCATGTGAATATGTATATAGACATATAATTATAATAATACTGATGAATAGACCATGGAATCACTCAAACAACCCTAACCAGTCTAATGAGCCTATGTGCTTATGTAATTGGGTAAATGACCTCTATCCCAATACAGTGAGAGACTTCATGAAACAACACATGGGATGTTGAGTGCGCCATCGGGTCAAAATTCAAGTAATGGAATGTGGGGAGTAAATCACAATACTTATATAGTAACATTTTTGTGATACACCATTCTCAACACCTGATGTAAGTAATTGTGATATCTCCCTGCTCAACAATCTCATACCATCATACCACGACCTCTATAAAGGAATATATTAAATATAACTAGCTAGGGTAATTACCTCAATTCCATCGCTTCTATCAATACCATATACATAATAAATTCACAATAATTTGTGTCATAATAGATAAGTAATAACCTCTTATTCATGTCTTTATCCACATTCAATTCCCATTTAAAATATTATAATCCGTATAAAGCATTTTATAAAGCATAAATCAAGAGCATGACATTACAATTACTTGGGGTCATTCCATTTAAAACTAATTGATTTATTTTATGATAGGAAACCCATCATTAATTATCCATTTCACATTATCAGTTACATTTAACTCATTCAATTCATTAAAACATGGGAAACCCATATATAATCTCAATGGAGTCACTTAGATGGTGACATGTTAATCTAGGAAATTTCACACTATAAATTCCAACTATAAGTGTTACAAACACATAAGGGATTCCTTGGGTTCTGTCAAATAATCATATATAAAGGGATATTACATTATTGAACAATTCCAAAAGATATATGGGAGTACCAACATTTGAAAAAAAAATCATATTGTCCGATTTCACCTAGATCACCCAATGGGTGACCATATAAGTTGCACACAACATGTGAACATCCAATCAAGGATCAACTAGTACATATGAGTCTACAATGGTCAATATTAAATACATAAATTCACCACTACATTTTATTGGATACTAGGATTATGTCATGTGATAGGTTTATCTGCATTCCTTTACTCACTGAATGATGCATTTGGTTATGCTTAGTTAAGCATCTATTTTCATATTGAATGTAGTATGTATTATTTTGGTGTTTTGGTATTCTTGGAATGGTTTTTTTCAGGGAACTGGTACAGGGTCTCCAAAAACTGGTTCATTTTTCTTCTTCTAAATCTGTTCTTTAGCAGCGGTATTAACCGCCGCTAAATGTCAATATTTTTCTATTACCTGCATTTTTAATTACTACTAAAGTGGCCCATCTTTCACACTTTTTTCATGGTGGTTATATTTTTTTCCTGGTGGTTTATCCCAGTAGGTCATTACTTTTTTTAGCGATGGTTTTAACCGCCACTAAAAATGTAACCCCCCTGCCTGGAGAAACTGTCGCGAAAAACAATATAACCTCCACGAAAATACGCCAACTACAACGGTTCCCATAAACCGTCGCTAAACCACTTTAACCTATACAAATAGTTCCACAATACACAATTTATCAGAGGTTTTTGGAAACATCCATAGACGCATATGGCGACGGTTTAAATTTCAACCATATTAAAAAAAACGCCGCGAAATTGCAGTTTTTTTGTAGTGTGGACTTTATGAATAGAGTCTTTAGATATTACCTTGATAAATTTATGGTAGTCTTTATAGATGATATTATAATATACTCCAAAATCAAGGAGGAGCATGAGGAGAATTTAATCACTATTCTAAATGCGTTATAAAAGGAGAATCTTTTTGAAAAGTATAGAAAATGTGAGTTCTAGTTGAAGGAAGTCACATTCTTAGAGAATATTATCACAAGTAATGGGATATCTGTGGACCCTTCAAAGACATAAATAATTTAAGGATGGATGAGGCCAAAATATATGATATAAATCTATAGTTTCCATGGGATTTAACGGTATTATTGTGGATTTCTGAGAAATATCTCATGATTTTGAAACCCTCTAACCAAGATAGCCAAGAAGGGAGTCCAGTTTATTGAAATAATTAATGTGCAGAAATATTAAATGATTTGAAAAATACTCATATCACTGCACCTTTACTTATGTTACCCACAAGTGGGGAATATTTCATGGTATACATTGATGCTTTAAAGAAGGTCTTGGGATGTGTACTAATGCAGAATGAAAAATTGATAGACTATTACTCAAGGAAATTGAATGTTTATGAATAGAACTACCCAATGCATGATATGGAGTTGGATGTAGTAATATTTCCCTTGAAAATATGGCGACATTATGTCTTTGGGGAGAAGTGTGAAATATATACAGACCATAAGATCCTGAAGTATATATTCACACAGAAGGAGATGAATATATGATAATGAATTTGGTTAGAGCTGATTAAGAACTATTAATTCTCAATCCACTAGAATCCTAGGAAATTAAATAAAGTGGAAGACTCTCTAAGTATAAAGGATATGAAAATTTTACCATTGATGAGAATTGAGAAGGGTTTCATCTTCTTAAACCTAGGGAGGATGGACATGGGAATCATAAATTAAGGAATATTATAAATCCTTTTCACAAATAATTGATCAACCATACCTTCTATAGAAGATAAATAATTCTCAAAGAGACTATTTATAAATTCAAAAGTATATGAAATCTATAATAAAAGGTAAATACTCATAGTTAAAAATTAATTAAGAAAAAGTTATAATATTTAGGTCACAACTATGTGTACACTCAAATCCAGAGTTAAAGAAGGAGTTATTCGATGAGGCACATATCTCGACCTTCTCTATCCATCAGGGGAGTAAAAATATGTATTGAGATCTCTGAGAGAACTATTGGTGTGACGATATAAAGAAGGAGATCAAAAAATATACATCAAGGTGTCTTTTATTTCAGAAAGTTAAGGATAAAAGGAAAAAATACAAGTTGATGATAAAAAGTTTTACCCATATATACATGTCAATGGGAGAACATAACCATGTAAATTGTCACTAGTCTTCTGAATACATCAAGAGGAAATAATTCTTTATGGGTTGTAATGAATCTTCTTACAAAGACTGCTCACTTAATTACAATCTAAGAGAACTTATCACTTGATTAACTTAAAAGGATATACATTAGAGAAGTGGTGAGGTTTCATGGAACAACACTATTTATTGTATCCAATCGAGATCCAAGATTTACCTCCAAGTTCTCGAAGAGTCTCCCAAATTCTCTAAATAACAAGATGAACTTCAACACGACTTATCACCCTCAAACTGATGACCAATCTGTTCAGACTATCCAAGAACTAGAGGATATATTGAGAGTTCACATAATGGGCTTCAAAGGAGTATGGGATCAAAATCTTCCTCTCTTCTAGTTATCAAACCATAATAGTTTCCACTCAACCATATAAATGGATCCCTATAAAAACCTTTATGGGAATAGATGCATAACACCTACATGTTGGGATGAAGTTGGTGAACGCAAACAGCTAAGTCCTAAAATGGTTGGGAAAATGTTGGAAAAGGTCAAGGTTATTCAAGAACACATTAGGATTCTTAGATTCAATAGAATATCTATACTAAAAATCTTTGATGAGACCTGGATTTTGTGGTTTGAGATAAGGTATTCCTACACATATCTTCATGGAATAAATTCATTAGATTTGGGAAGAAGGGGAAACTTAGTCCAAAATACATTGGCCCCTTTGATATCTCTAATCGCATTAGAGCAGTAGCCTACTGACTAGAAATCCCACTTAACCTATCTCAAATACATGATATGTTCCATGTATCCCTCTTGAGTAAGTATATACTATACCCCTTACATGTGATGAATCCATATGTGGCACCGTTGGAGAATGATATTTCATATGAGGGGCATCCAATGAAGATCATATATCATAGTCTAAGTGATATGGAGAAACAAAAAGTTTTAATAATGATATGGGAACTGGATGAGGTGATGAAATAGAATTACCATCATATATTTTAGTGTGTGAAATAAAAAAATTGAGGGTGAAATTTCTAAAGGGGGAAGATTGTAACGACCCAAAATTTTATAAATAAAATCCCATTTGTGATTGAATTAAATTCCCTATCATGGTTATAGAAAACACATGAAATTATTTGGTTTCATCTTAAAATATTTAGAAGGCCATTAATAATCATAACCATTTATAAAATAGCCATTAAATAGTGATCATATGATTATTATAAATATAGGGTTTTGATAAATCCAATTGACACCAACAAAGAAAGTGAAGGCCTGAACTAGTAGGATCGTACCCTATGAATCCCATTTATTAGAGACTCTGAAAGAGATAGAATCACTGATATTTCCTCTGGAAAAATCCTAATATGAGATCTAACAACTAAATCCTGAGAGAAACTATTTACGATAGAAGTTTAAGCTCATCGAGATCACAACCCAAACCATGTATGCCGAACCACTCCATGAAAATATCACAATCGTGCACCTTACCCTTATGGTGTTTTCCAGTTTAATAAAGGGATATGTATTAATAACCTAATAATATGAATATTTATATTTAATTTTAAATATAATAATGGTTATATTTACTTCTTATTGTTGTTACTTTACAAATGATTTTGATTTTGATACAATAAAATAGAAATTTTATTTTTTGGTAGTATACAATTTCAATTAAGACATTCCTTTTGATGAATTAATGGATTTTTTAAATAAATTATATTTTATTAAAATATTATTATTAAATAATTTTTGTTAAATATAAATGATAATATAATTTTTATTAAGTCAAATTTAATTTTTATAAGGGTTTGAAAGATGTTATTTTCAAAAAACTACAATTTCTCAATAAATGTCAATTCTTGTTTAAAATGTTAAAATTAAAATATTTAGAAAATTATTCTGGTAAAATAAATATTATTTTTGAATCTGAATGGCCTGAAGGCCTTATTTTTTATTTTATTTTATTATAGATAATCCCCCTTTTAAGGGTTGAAGGGGAACCCGTACATGACCCATAGGCCTAAGGCACAAGGCCCGACATGACCCGTAATACATGACCCGAAGGCCCAGAGGCATACCATGCCCATACGTGACCCGTAAGCCCAGCCCACTAGAACTGCCCCTCCCCAGTTTCTACATCATTGATCACCTTTATCTCCCCACCTGCATTGCTGATTGGCTAGCATTGCTCCGTACAAAGCTACACGGTGCCTGGTCCCGATGACGGTTGCCATACCCTCTCATTCTTCCAATCCGGTAAGCTCTGCTTCTGGGGACTGCTATTGTTGCTCTGACCCTATTCTGAGGCCTACTTTGTGTGAACTGGGATACTTCATGGTCTTCAATGGCCTGAAGGCCTTGTTTCTTAAAGGCCTTTGATGGCCTGAAGGCCCTTGAGACCCGTAGGCCCAAACCGGTGGCCCGAAGGCCCAAATCAGGTGAATAGTTCCAGCTGCTACAGTACCAAACAATACCTACTACATTATAACTACAGTATTGCTAATTTTCTACTACATTAACTCAGAAATTTTCCTCCACCCAGTTTTGAACCTGGGTCTCTTGGATGCCAAGCAGGAGCCCTTACCACTCGGGTACGAGCTCGTTCGCAAACGTGTGTTGCTAACACCGACTCCCAGAGGGGGGGCCCCACCAGCCCAAGTGCGAACCACTTTCCCCAGCTAATAAATGGCTTTGAATCTCACAGTTCATAATATGAACAGTGTTCGAGCCTGGTGGGACTCGATCCTGTGCCAGTTCCCATAGAGAGCAAGGGGTACAACCAGCGGGTACCACTCGACTAACACCCCATGGGTTAAAAAATGTGTGTTGCTAACACCGACTCCCAGAGGGGGGCCCCACCAGCCCAAGTGCACGCCACGTTCCCCAGCTAAAAAATGTCTTTGAATAGCCTTGTTCATAATATGAACAATGTTCGAGCCTGGTAAGACTCGATCCTGCGCCAGTTCCCATGGAGAGTGAGGGGTACAACCAGGTAAGAATTAAATACAGTATAAATATAAAGGGTGTATTATTACATCATAATAACCCAAAATTGATGTAATAAATGTTATAAAATGAATCCAATACCAAATATATGCTTAAAATTTAAAATAAAGTGTTTTTAGGTAATTTGATTAATTTTATAAAGCCTTTATGAATCCTCCAAAACCTATATTATATTTTAAAGTTTTAAAATCATTTATTTAAGAACAAGAATCACTTCCACATCACCAAGGGTAATATTTTAACTCGTTAAAACCATGTAATTATAAAATAAGGAAAATCACTCCTATTTTTTAGAAACAATGGTAAAAAACCATGGGAATGTTTGTGGTTGTGATTAATTTATTATATAGATTCCAAAACCTATTATTGGGAAATAATAAACAACTCCTATATCTTTTCCTATATAACCCACCCAATATACCATTAATCTTCACTAAAAAACCTTGGAATACATCCTTAATATTCCATACTCTATCTAGAGTCCTCCTAAGGTTCTCCAATCTCTCAAGAAGATCCTGCCAAGATTTTGGAATCACCCTCTCAAGGTAAGGGATCTTTTCCTTCTCCCCTTTATTCAAGAATATTATTCATTTTATTACTTTTATTTCCAACTCAAAATGTTGGGATATGTTTTTCCATATACCTATTAATTCAAATTTTATGTAAAAATTATTAGATAACCCTTTCACTCTCATTAAACCATTTTATGAACCTTTATGTACTGTCGTTATGCTATAGAAATTCCAATGGGATTTTTCCATGCCAAACATTTTTGTTTTGAATACCATAATTATTTACACTAAAGGGTATTCACTGAGAAATACCTATAATTATTTTATTTAGGACTAACATTTTTTATTCCATACTCCTTGATCATGTAATTAAATTTTATGAAATATATTCATATGATATATGTACTATATTGCACTCTTATGCATGTACATGATATGATTATGATGGGTGTAACTAGATAACGCCCCAATGCATTGGGTAATGTTTTAGTCTCATGAGATGTCATGTATGGTGTGTGGGAGGTTATCCTAATAACATTATGTTATGATGTATTTTTGGTTAAATTTGACTTCTATTTATGATGTCATGTTTAATTTTGTTTCCACATTCCCATGTTGCCTTTTTGTTATCATCCTATATCATGCCTCGTTGTTCATGTTTATGATTCTTACCCATTTTATATCCCATTGATATTCCTATTATCTAACATGTAATACATTATTAATTTTATTTTTTTAGTATTATCTTAATGGTATTTATATCTAACCCCTTTCTTATGTATGTCCCCAGGTTATCCCATGCAGTTTTAGGAATGATGAAATATTATGAGCATGTTAAGGAAGTTTTCAATAATGCCGATGTACCACATATTTTTAAGTTGTAATGAAATGTACCTAATTACCCAAATACAATATAATTCTTGATATTATAGGTTTTAATAAGTGCATTACTATGTAATAAGTCATGATTTAATGTGTAATAAAGATAAAGGTTCTCGTACCATCTGATTTAGAAGTGATTGAAAGTTCCATTTTCTGGGGTAATTTCGGTGCTAATGGAGAATGATGAATGGGATCACTGGGATAGAAATGTGATATATTTTATAAGAATATATCTTATAAGCAATGTTTCTTTAAATATTTGATATAATCTATAACATATGTTATGAAGGTGTTTGCAAATATGTATAAAAAGACGAAAAACCTTAATAATGTCTTCATGTTGTGATGGTTATTGGAAGGAAGTCCAGTGGCATATCATGTTGATGATCTCAACATAATATGTGGGAAGATTAAAGGTATATTTTATGATTATGTATGGTATTTGTTAATATTATCTTCACTTCAATAGAGTTAGGATATAATGGTTATTACAGTTAGTAACATCAGTAGAAAAACGGACATGGTGTTTGATGATATCAAGAATTTGATACTCAGTGAGGAACTTTGGTGAAGGTAAGTTTAGGTACCAACCAGTAGTTCTGTTAATACCAATGGAAGAGGATGTTCACCTCAACAGAATAAAATCTACTAAAATAAGACATCGGTAGATAAGTATCAATAAAGTAAATGAGATTATATCCAAGGTAATTTTGCTGGTCCTAGTATAACCTATTGGACAATGTGGGAATAAAGTAAATATTAAGAATGATTATAAAAGTTATAATAATAACACCAAAACAATCAATGATCAGTAGTTAAAATTTCTTTAATATAGTGGAATATAGAAAAAATTACTTTCTAATCACTGTGACATTTGTGGAAGCTTGGGTGATTAACTATGGCACCTCCTATCATTCAACTAGTGATCAACGATGCATATGTAATTATGTATTAGGAAAGTTTTGAAAAGTCTATATGGTAGAAGGTGAAGCCCTATAATTTATTAGAAAAGGATAGGTTAACATCCATATTAATAATGGAGGATTATTGAAGCTATTGGAAGTTTTACACATTCTTGGCTTATGATCTTATTTCCTCTAGGCAATTGGATGATGAAGTTTTTTTCACTACCTTTGGAAATGGGGTCTGAAATATGACTCAGGGATCCATAGTGATTGAAAAATGAGTGAATATAATGACCCAAGTTAAACATATATTAATTTTTTACATCATTTTCATACTTTAAACATTACATATTATAAAAAAATATCACATTCCCAATAATAGAAGGTTTAGTGTCTTTGAGGACCAATTACATAAGCAAATTATTCCATAAAAATTATGACCAGTTCTCTATAATCTAACTATTCTATACACCCTTATATAATTGTCATACATAATAATTATCTTCATATCCCTGGGAAGGGAAACAAAAGAATGGAGTGAGCTCAAAAACTCAGTAAGAGTAAACTTATCAACACATCATCAATGGCTAAATTATAAGCATATAAGAAAATAAGAGCATGGTGAAACTTCTTATTAAAAAATCATGTAAAAATATAAGTTTTACATAAACCATTATTAATTACATATAATCTCAAAATAACAAACATGTACCACAATATAATATTGTGAGATAAGCATGGAAGCATGGAATAAGGAAATGAAATCTTAAGATCATAGAATTATAAAATATGTGGAAAAAATATAAGACATGACACCATAAACATAAGTCCAGGGCCACTACTATGACCATTATCATAAAGTGGACAAAATCCTATGGTGTATTGAGTTCACTCGCCATTCCCATAAACATAGTTGGAAAAGTACCGTGGTGGATTGGGTTCACTCCCCATTCTAATAAACATAGTGGAAAAGTCCCACAGTTTATTAGTTTCACTACCTAATAATTTAAATAACATCCCCTACGATATAAAGGTTTACCAAATTAATTGGAGAGTTATATAATTCTAGGGCCACTCATCACATAACATAGTGTGCTAAGGTTAATCACCTACGTACTATAAATGATATCTCATGAGATGAAAATATTACCCAATGAATTGGTGTAATATATAATTCTTGTCTCACCCATCACATAATCTAAATGAAATATATTCATGCCACATGAGGAAAAGAAACCATATATAAATCTTAAGCATGATCAACCCCATGAGAAGGAATTGGGTTTCATAATTCTGATTCAAGGTATAATTGATGGTTAAATCATAAGTATTCCCAAGAGGGGAATGAATTAAATCATTTAAACTTCCATAATTGAAAAAGGGACATAGGTTTTTAATATGGAGTTCCAATTTAGAAAATTCATGAGAAGGATTTAGGATAAGAAAGAGTAAAAATGAACCACTTGGGTGATGATTTATAAAATAAGTAAGTATATTTTTAAATAAGGAAAGAGAATATTATTTTACATAAAACTAGAATTGAACCAAGAGGGTTATAAATAAAATAATAATGGGTTTTAGAATAAATTTACGGTTTAAAAATGTTTTATGGGGGTGGTTCTTTACATGATATAAGAAATATAAAAGTTACCTTAAATAAGGTTTACATAGAAGTGATAATTTTGAAGGGAACTAAAAAAATGTATAACCACGAAAACTAAAAGGATATTTAACTATTTATATATGTAAGGTACATATAAAAAAATATGAAGTTAATGTGGATAATATTTCATAAAAATGGAGAAAATGAAAGAAAACTTGTAACTCAAAGTTAACGAGGGTGGTATGAAAGATCCTTTATGACTTTAGAAATAATAAAAAAACCCTTGAAATATATATACCTTGAATTTAATGTTAAAATTACTTGAATAAATATAATCCATGATATTATATATTCAATTGGAAAGACAAACACCATTTTAAATAAACCATGCACATAAAAGAAATTGTGTCTCAAAGAAGAAAATTTTGAGATGAAACCCTCACCTAGAGTCTGAAAGTTCTCTTTACTTACAATTAACTTCATGAATAATTAAATGAAGTTAATTATATATATATATATTAAAATAAGGAAATTATTTATCTATATTTAATTTTATAATGTAAATATATTATCTTTTTTTACTTATTTTTAATATAGTTCTCACTTACATCAATTACTTAGGGTTGTTTGGTTATTTTTTTCATAACACTTTCAGTTTGTTGAACATGGTCAAAGGTGATCTAAAATAAATTCATGATTTCTATAAATTTTTAGTTTTACATCTTTTATTATTATATTAGGAAAATATTTATACAGTTTCAAAGGCTATCCCAAAATAGATCCAAATTAAGAAAGGTACCTTGATAAGTCCATTTAAGGTGGTAAAATTTACCACGGCTGATTCTTGTTAATAAAACATTTATAATTCTCAATATTATTCTTATATAATATTAATTATATGAAAAATATTATATTATTTAATTAAATAACCTTTTTTAACCAACCATTTAAGGTAACAATAAAAAATTAAACACGTTGTTTGTGGAGGTTGTAGTCGACAGACACACATGATAACGTTTTCCTTTTTATTAATGATTTTGAAGAAAAGTATAAAATGGATATTAAATTAGTATAACAACACTTAATCATAGTAAAAATAATGGTATTATCATATCATCATATATAGAGGGTACATGAGTGGTGTAGAAGAATAAAAGAACTAGAAAGTTTGGATAGAGAGTATTACCTCTCCCCTGGATGTTCTCCCTTAGGTAGCTCCTTAAGGATTCTTAGACTTATCATTTTGTGAGAAAAAGGATTAAAATTTGTGTATAGGTTGTTTAAGAGAGACTTTGTAAAATATTTGGTCAACATAAAGATTTGGAATGGGTAGAGAAATGGGGAGGATGCGGTCCCCTTTTATAAGTGAAGACAAGGACACTTTTGTAAAAACTCATTATATCTCAACAATATCACCCCATTATTAAGTATAAAAATCACAAAAAATGAAAAATAATGGTGTATGGAAATATATAAGGTCAATAATCCCTCTAAAATTCAATATCAAAAATGTTTTTCACATGTCTTAACTGTGATAACTCCACTTTCACCCTTGGAAACTATTTTTAATGAAAAAAATTGAAATTAAAATTATTGACTATTTTGAACATATTAATTTTAAATATTTAAATCATTTTATAAAATAAAATTTCCATGAGTTATAGAAATTAAATTTAATATTAACACATATAGTGCATAGAAACTTTTTCTTAGAAAAATTTATTTTAAGATTAAAATTTAAATTTGGGAAAAGATTATATATTTTTTTATTATTTTAAAGATATAAATTGGTTTATTATAAAAAAGATAACTGTTATGTGGATTTTAAATCAATCCAAAACCCAATTTACCAAAATATTAAAATATTTTTTTATGAGGATTAAAATATTACATTTTTTAAGGTTAAACATAGGTTTTATAAATTTAAAAAATATATATTTAAAATGAATAAAATTATTAATTAAATAAATATTTTAACAATTAAATGTTTTTATAAAATTTTAAGTCTCACTTATAGGTTGATAAAGCAATAAAAGACACCGTTTTGGAAAAGGCTGTATTTTTTCACCATTCATCAGAAAATCAATTATTTTAGAATAATCTCAAAAATTGATCCTAAGTTATTTTCACATTATGAATCCAAAAATTGAAGTAATTTTATTATATTCAACTAATTTAAGTGATAAAAATTAATTTTAAATTACAAAACGTATAATGTATTCAATTGTTTTTTGAAAAATAAAACATAAGTTCTAAAATGTAAAATATGGGTTTGTAAATTAAAACCAATATTTTTAACATCATAAATTCACCCATAAAAAAAATATTTTCTCTTAGAAAAATGTTTCATGAATTTATAATTCATACTTATATACTAATAATATCATAAAATTCATATTATTTATAAAAATGGTATTTTTCATTATTTGCATAAATATCAATATTTTTTTAGAAAAAACCAAAAAAATTAATAGTAAGATAATATTGAAATTATAAATAAAAAAATGAAGCTTATTATGTAAAATAAAATTTCAATATTTTTATATCTTGTATTTTAATTAAAATTATAAAATATAATGAGAAACTATTTTCTATAGGAAGATGAAAATTTTAAAATATTAGTTGTCTTATTATTAATTTATATAAAATAATAATAAATATATTATTAATAAATAAATATTATATTTTTATAAAATCATAATTTAACAATAATATACTTAGTTTTGTTTAATAAAAAAATTGCAATGAATAAAAAGAAAGATTCTTAAATACAATAATGAATTAAGTAAATTTGTATAAAATAAACTTTTTATATGTATATAAATATTAATATATTTCGTAATTAAGTAACTCTTATTCATAAATACTAATTCAATGACTAATTTTTAATGATATAAACATATCATGGTTTTGTTTTAGTTTGGTGTTTCATGTGGAGAAAGCTATTAAACATATCTAACTCAATTATAGGAAAATGTATATTAAAATATCATGTCTTTACATCCCCCCTTCAATAAATTGCATCCTATAAATTTTTAAAACTCATATGATGTAATTAATTTATGTAGGGAGATCATAATTAACTATACACTGGTAGTTGATCATTGGTTTATTTAAGATATGAAGTTAGATTTCACTATAATCAATTTTATATGAGCCCTTTGTAAAAAGAGATAGTTCATTCCTAATATAATCATAATAAGTGAAGAAGAGATAAATATATAAGGTGTAACTTTATTCAAACCTTGAATATGTTTTATATATAATGGATATAATAATCATACTAAAAAACATTATTTATATCTCAATACCTAATAGGTCAAATCTTACATGACACAGGACATTGAACAATCTAGAGTGAAAAATCACTATCGACCTTAATAATAGTTATTGCATAGGATTTTCCATGTTCCCATGATTTAGGAGGTGTTTGGTGTTAGTTTCCAACTTTAACCCTCATATTGGTTCATTGGGTTGCATAGTGACCAAATTCCTCACATCTAAAACATCAAATCATTAGTGGATCCATAGGATGAACATTATCTTCCTTTCATATATCCTTATTTTTTCCTCAATATATTATTTCTTTATTCCCTCTTTTAGAACAATTAAATCATCTTCCAATCCCATTCAGAAAATTCCCTTGATGATTCTTACCACATTGTTGACATATGGGATATCGAATATTATTTCCCTCGCCATCTTCATCACCTGAGTTCCCATGATATTACATCATTATCTTATTTGATGGGTTCATTATTTCAACTATACTTTCATGGTTAATCATATTTCATGATAGTTAGTTTTGCAAAATCAATCTCAGTCTAGCTCCCATTATAATGTGTTAATCATTGAGGTAATCATCTCATTGTTCCTTAAAACCAAGGTTAACTCAGTTACTTATTGTTCTATCCATAAGTAAAACAAAAAATGGGTTAACGTGAGTGATGGAAAATTATTATCATAAGTGAAGTATCTTAGATAACCAAATGGAAATTTAACCTATATATTTATCACTTTATAATACCATCATGTTAGCCTATAATTCTTTTAGTTTAAGCTATATCAATCTTTTTTAACCTATATCATTAATAGTTTATCCTATATCAACTTATATGATCCTTGGTTCAACCTATATCATTTGTGATTCAACCTAGTTTACCTTAAGTTGGGTTTTATTATACTTTTCAACATAGTCCCTCAATGTAACTAAGAAATAAATTGTTCATAGTGGTTTATAAATATCATATGATCAACCAAAGAACATCTCCTAGAAGTGTCAAACTAGGTATGTAGATAGACCTCTTTGTCGTGCACCAGGTGACAATTGAGTTAATACCCAATACTCCCTTTTTAGGGTTATTACCTCTAGTTACATCTGTGTCAGAGACTACATCCACTTTTAGTATCCAGATAGGGATACCATTGCTGGGAAAACCACATAATCAAAAATTTTACAAAACTTCAAGATTTTATCCTATACATAAGCTTATCACTTAGACTTATAGTTAGGTTTTTCAATAAAGTTATCTTATCATATTCCCTAAAATATTAAAATAATCCTTAAAAATAAATAAAACCTACTCTTATACCAATAGTAGAGACCCAAGTAAGAAATATATTAATATTTTACATCATTTCACTAATTTAGACATTAAATCTCTCATAAAAATATCAAAATCACAAGAGCGGAAGGTTTAGTGTATTTGAGGACCATTTATATAGAAAAATTATTCCAAAAAACATGTGATCATTTCTCCATAATCAAACTCTTCTAGATCCCCTTCTAGAATGATCATATGTTATACTTATCTTTATATCCCAAAGAAGGGAAACATAAGAGAGGGGTGATATCAATCACTCATTTATAGTAAACTTATCAATAAATCATAAAGGGTTAGAACATAAGCATATAATAAAATAATAACATATAGAAATATATTATTAAAAGAATAGGAAAAAATAAGAGTTGTCTATAAAACATAAAATAAGTACATATAATATCCAAAGAAAAAACATTTACTATGGAATAGGAGTGTGATATAAGCATGGAAACATAACATAAATAAATGAAATCATAATATCATGGAAATATAGAATATGTGGCAACAACATAAGCTATTCCATCATAAACATAAGTCAAGGGTCACTCCCAATACCATCATCATAAAGTAGAAAAACCCCCATGGTGGATTAGGTTCACTCTCAATTCCCATAAGCACAGTGTAAAAAATATCATGGTGTATCAATTCCACTTCTTAATCTCCTACATATTATCCCATGAGATATAAATCTTTATCCAATGCATGAAGGGCTATATAATCCCGATCCCACCCATTACATAACATAGTGTTCTTAGGATAACCACCCATGAGTGATACATGGTATCTAATGAGATAAAAATGTAAAATAATGCATTATAGTACTATATAATTCTAGTTACACCCATAACATAATGAAAATAATATATATGCATTCTTCATGATGAAAAAAAACATACATAAATCATAAGCATGATCAAACCCATGAGAATAAAATGGGTTTCATAATTCTAGTTCAATGCATAAATGAAGGATAAATCATAAGTATTCCCAAGATAATAAGGAATTGAATCCTTTTTAACTTCCATAATTGAAAAATGGAAATATTTCTTGAATATATAGTTTCATTGTAGAAAATTCATGAGAAATATTTAGGAGAAGAAAGAATAAAAATGAACATCTTGGGTGATGATTTATAAAATAAGTAAGGATATTTTTAAAGAATTAAAGAGAATATTAATTTAAATGAAACCATAATTTAACCAAGAGGGTTATAAATAAAATAATTATGGTTTTTAGAATCAATTTATGGTTTAGAAAAATTTATTGGGGTGATTCACGACATAAGACAATAAATAGGAAAGTTCCCATAAATCATGTTTACATAAAAGTGAGAATTTAAAATGGAAATAAAAAATAAATAACCCCAGAAATGAAAAGGATATTTAACTAGATATATATTTAATGGAAATGTATAAAAAATTATAAGAAGTCCATGATAAGAATATTTCATAAAAAGGGACAAAAAGAAAGAGAGCATGTAACTCAAAGGTAACGAGGGTGGTAAGAAAGATCCCTTATAGCTTAATATTGAAAGAGAGAGAGATTATAGTTAAATTTAAAATACCATGAATAATTTTAATCCATGATATTATATACCCCATTGGTAGTATACACACCATCTAAAATAAATTACATGAATAAAAGTAAATGTGTCTCAAAGAAGGAAATTTTGAGATGAAACCCATACTTCGTGTATGAAAGTGATATGCACTTGAACTTAACTTCCTAAATAATTAAATTAAGTTCATTATATATATACCTAATAAAAATATTAATCTATTTTAAAATTTATAAGGTCAATATATTATTTTTTTGATGATTATTTTTAATACGTTTTTTACTTACGTTGGTTAGTTAGGGTTGTTTGGTTAATTTCTTCATAAACATTTTGGTTTGTTGACCATAGTCAAATGTGTTGTAAAATAAATTCATGATCTCAAAAGTGTGGAGTTTTATTTCCTTTATTATTAAAATATTAAAATACTTATACATTTTCAAAGGTTATCCCAAAATAGATAGAAATTAATAAAGGTACCTTGACAAGTCCATTTAAGGTGGTCAAAGTTACAATGAACATTTCTTGTTAATAACAAATATAGAATACCAAATATTATTCTTAAAGCATATAAATGGTGTAAAAAGTATCATATTATATAATTAAATAATTTTTTTGAACCTTCCATTTATGGTGGTGATGGAAAATTGACGATTTCATTCATGGAGATGGTGGTCCACACACACACATGAAAATGATTTCCTTTTTATTAATGATTTTGGGGGAAGGTTTAAAATATATATTCCATTATTTTAACACTTAACAATAATAAAAATTATATAAATATTATACCATCCTCATTATAGGGTACTTGAGAGGTACAGAATAATGAAAGAGCTAGAGAGTTTAGATATAGATTATTACCCCTCCCTCGGAAGTTACCCTTAGGTAGCTCCTTAAGGCTCCTTAGCCTGGTATTTTGGTGAGACCAAGGATTAAAATTCATAGGGAGGGTTTTTGGAGATACTAGGTTAATACTTTGGTTGATCCAAATATTTGTAATGGGTGGATAAATAGGGAGGAGGTGGTCTCCTTTTATAAGTGAAGAAAGTGACACTTTTGTAAAAAGTCATTATTTCTCAATAATATCACCCCATTATTCAAAGCCAAAGGATAAAATAATGGCCAATAATAGTGTGGGGAAAGCGATAAGGTCCATCCTCCCTCCAAAATTCATTATAAAACAAATTTTTCATATGTTTTAACCTTTTCAATATGTTAAATCTCTTTTACCCTAATTTACCATTACCATGGTAAATCCACTTTCAGCATTGAAAAATAACTTTAATGGAAACAATTAAAATTGAAATTATTTACTAATTTGAATATATTTATTTTAATTATTTAAAAAAATTTATGAAATAAAATTTCCACGAGTTAAATAAATTAATTTTAGTATTAGCGCATATAGTGCGTAAAAACCGTTTATTATAAAAAGTTCATTTTAAATTTAAAATTTAAGTTTGGTATAAAATTAAAAATTTTAATTATTTTAAAGATATCATTTTTTTATTACAAAACAAATAAATTTTATGTTTCTTTCAAATTAATCCAAAACTAAATTTACCAAAATATTAAAAATTATTTTTAATTAGGATTACAATATTACTTTTTTATAATGTCAAACATAGATTTTATAAATTTAAAACTATATATCTAAAATTAATAAAACTATTTATTTAATAAATATTTGATAAATCAAAAGTTTTTTTTAAAAATTATGAGTCTTTCTTATAGACTTTTAAAGAAATAAAATTCACTATTTTGGAAAGCACTATATTTTTTCACTATCTATCTAAAAATTAATTATTTTAGAAAAATAGAAAAATTAATACTAATATTATTTTCACATGGTGAATCCTAAAATGTAATTAATTTTATTATATAAAATTTATATAAGTGATAAAAATTATTTTTTAAATAATAAATGTATTATGTATTAAAATCATTTTTTTTGAAAAATATAACATAAGTTTTAAAATGTCAAATATGGGCTTGTAAATTGAAACCAAAATGTTTTAAAATAATAAATTCACTTATAAAATACATATTTGGTCTTAAAAAAGGGTTTCATACATTTAAAATTCATACTTATATACTAATAATGTCATAAAAGTCATGTTATTTATAAAAACAATATTTTTCATTATTCTCTTAAAAATCAATATTTTTTTAGAAAAAAACTAAAAAATTAACATTAAAATAATATTGAAATTATGTATCCAAAAATGATGTTTTTTTCAAAAAATTCAATTTCTATAATTTTATATAACTTTTAATTTAAATTATAGAATACAACGAAAAAATATTTTTATAGGAAAATAACTTTTCAAAATTCTAGTAGATATTATTATTATTTTCTATAAAACACTAATAAATCCATAATTAATCAATAAATATTAAATTTTATTAAAATCATAATTTAACTACAATATACTTAATTTTTTTAATAAAAAAGTACAACACATTTAAAGATAGATTCTTAAACATAAGTGTGAATTAAATAAATCTGTATAAAATAACCATTATATATATATATTAATATATATATTTTAATTAACTTACTCCTATTAATACTTAATAATTTAATTACTAAGTTTTAATAATCTAAATATATCATGATTTTGTTTGAGTTTAGTGTTGTATGTAAAGAAATCTATTAAACAAATATGAATTAATTAGAGGAAACAATACATTTAAATATTTGGTCAGTATAGTTAAGGATGGGACACTTTACTTGAATTTAAATTAGAACAAAATTATAATGGATTTAATTTCAACTACCAATGATCCATATATGTGACACTATAGGTTTGGTCACCTTAGTGAGAAGAAAATAAAGGTTCTAAGGGCTAAGGGAATACTGAATCTTGATCACACGTAAATAGTAAATTGTGAAAGTTGTGTTCTAAAAAATAAAAAAGTGTGTATTTAAAATTAGATGTTTTAAATCCTAGAAAATGAAAGATGGAGCTTTCACACTCAGACATTTGGGGACCTAACCCCGTTCTTTCCTATAGTGGATGTCTTTACTTTCTTACTTTCATTGATGGTGTTATAAAGAAAGTATGGATTTAATTATTGAAGCATAAGTTTAATTTATTTTAGTTGTTTATTTAGTGGAAAATGTAGGTAGAAAGGGAGTGTGGCCAAACGTTGAAGTGCATCTGAATGGAAAACAATGGTGAGTATACTAAATAAAACTTTTGAAATTCCTACAAGAAAAAAATGAATAAGGTATGAGAAGACTATTCCCTGAACTTCATAGAATAATGGAGTGGTTGGAAGAATGAACATTAATATAATGAAGAAATATAAGAGTATGAGGTTGCACTCTAGAATTCCTAAAGTGATATTGGTGGAGGCACTTAACACAATAGTTTATCTTACCAACATAATTTTAGCATTGATAGTTAGGTAGAAATTTCTAAAGGATCCATGGTATGGAAAATGACTAGAAGTTCCTCATCTAAGAGTCTTCATTTGTTTAGAATATGAACATGTAGAAGATAATGATAAAGAAAATATTTATTCAAAATCCAAAATGTTTTTTTCCTTGGTCAGGGAGATGGAAATTTTGGATATCGCTAATGGGATGGTGAAGGAAAATAGATCATCAAAAGTAGGGATGTATTCTTTGATAAGAAAATATTGTCAAATGAATGGAACTTTGTTGAATATAATGTTTATGAATAATAAACTATCAAAATTTAGGTTGATCAGAGTATCAATTATTCAAAAATACAAGATAACTCATATGTAAGAGATGAAGGAACAAAAATTCAAAAATTAATACCATTAGATTTACCAAAAAATTCAAGGGCATCCAAAACTAGAGTGGGAGCTCTAGATTTAAATTCCCTATAATTATGAGTATCAAAAGTTTAGGTACCATCATAAAGAGCAGACCCAATAAGTTTAGTTCAACCGATTCAGTTGAGGAGATCAACCAAAATTAGAATACCAATGAAGAGGTTTAATAATGATTTAAAATTTATACTCCTAATAGATGTAGTAGAACCTAAAAATCTAGAGGATGTAACTTCACTTAGTGACTCTAAGAAGCGAGATTCAACCATGAATGAAGAGATGGATTTATTAAAGTTTAAAAAAACTTGAGAGATGGATGAACTTATGAAGTGTAAAAAACCACCTGAGAATAAGTGAGTTTATTAGATCAAGGAAGAGGTTGATGGAAACAAAAGATATAAATAATGAATAGTATTGAAATGGTTTTAACATAAAGAAATATTATATTTATTATAAATCTTATCATTTTTAGTTAAACATTATATAATTTGAACATTGCAAAGTATTTTGGCATTAGAAGATATATATTTAGAGTAGATAGGTGTTAATAAAACTTTTCTTTATAGTAAATTTAAGGAAGAAATATTTATTAAATAATCGATAGGTTTACCATAAGTTGCGAACCGGATTTTTTTATTGATTGAATAAAAGTATCCATGGGCTAAAATAATCCCCTCAACAACGGAATCATAAATTCGATTCATTTTTGCATAAATAATGATTCAGCTGGTGAAATGAATATCCTTTATATTATCAGAAGTAATGTGAAGATGAGATATTCGTCATATTGATTTTATGTGTGTATGACATATTAATAGTTCAAAAGTTAAAGAGTTATTTTTATGGAAGATTTGAGATGAAAGACTTTGGAAAAGAAAATTAGATTTTGGGGTGAAGATTGAGAGAGATATGAATGTTAGGAACTTGTTTCTATCATAGAAATATTATACTCATAAGATCATAGAAAGGTTTGGGATGATTGTAAGTAAGATATAATCAACCAATCTTATTGCTAACTTCAAATTGTCTAAGTCATAGGTTCCAATAATAGAAGTTGAATCCAAGTGCAAAGAGAAAGTACCATATGAATTTATGGTAAAAAATTTGATGTATGCAATGTTTTGCACTCATCATGACATTGCCCTTATAGTGGGAGTTGTGAGTTAGTACTTGGGGAATCCAAGGAAAGTACAATGGGTGGATGTGAAATGGATTATATGGTATTTAAAATGATATGAATCTGAAGACCTATTCTATGAAATGGATGAACCATTAATAGTATTCATAGATTCAAAATTGGGGGGTGACATGGATACAAGGAAAATTATATTTTATTTTGTGTTTACTTTTGGAGGAACATGTATCAGCTATTATTAAATTTACAAAAGTTTAGTACTCTATGTTAAATGAAATCTTAAAATGTGGCTATGATTGGATAAATTATGTTGACATAAAGTATAATTTCATCAGTAATTTACTAGAAGAAAATAATCTAGAGCTATGGAAGATAGCAGGAAACCAAAAATTTAACCGAAATATTCATTGAGGGTGTAGTTTGGGTGAGGCAGATTCAAGCCTTAATTGGACTTAGGTGAATTAAAAAACAAATTGGTAATGATATTGAATGATAAGTTTTGTAATCTCCAAGATTCATTAAAATATAATTTATGTAGGATATTTTTTATAGGTTAATTATATTTCAGTTCACTATAATTTTATGTAATGAATGATTGGTTGAACGTGTGGCACATGTAGCAATAGAAGAACCTCTCCAATGATACTAGGTTATAAACCTAGATTAGATGGTCAAGTTTTTTTATACAGGTTTTTCTGGGGAGTAGGTTCAACTTGTTTGACTAGTTGTGCAAATTATAAAATTGCATGGGACCTTCAGTGAAATGTGTGGTTCAAATGAGTATTTTTGAGTGATATGAGAAGTTGTTTAGGATTACCTAATTTTTAATTTATTTTTATCACTTTATATACTTCGATTATAATAAAATCATTATCAGTGTGGTTCCCCTGTGCACATAAGACATAGTTTGAAGCACATTAACCTTTGTGTTATTTATCTGATTTCAGTATTTCAAATTCATTTTATACTATTGAATATTTTTTAGTGCTTTGTTTATTTATAGTAAGGTGTGTGAGTGAGGATGAATCATTGTGATTATTATGGTGTATAGACTACCTACTTCTAGTATGCTCAGTCACGGGGTATCAAATTTCCTTGAAGTATGGTTTTCCACTACATAAAGTCTCTAGTGTGTGATATTTTAGTAGACTGATGTGAAAATATTCAGATGTATTATCAAATTCATGAATATCAGATTTACATGGGTGGTCTTTCCCCCCCCCCCCCAAATAACACCCAATAATTCAAAATAGATCTAGCTTTAATTTAAATTTAAATAGTTTTGGTAATTTCCCCAAAACTTAATTATCAACATAAAAACAACTTTAAATCAATATTAACTAGTTTTTTATCTAAATAATATTATCATGGTACAATTAAATTAGATTCAATAATTAAAAAAATTAAGACAGAATGAAAAGGAATACTCCCTTGAAAATTAGTATTGTTACATGTTCTCATGCCCAAAATTACTCTCCTTTAATACTTTAATCTCCACCCACCTTCTCTCATTCAAGTACCTAAAAGAGTAAAACAAATCATCCATGAGATTTAATAATTGAAAATAAAAATATAAAACCAAGTAAAAAATAGAGAATGTGGAAATGAAAATATAGTCAATTAATGGTTCAAATTTAAATGAGGGAAGGGTAACCAGGGAGAAGAGTGAGGGTTGTAAAAATATTGTGAGATGTTATTTTATTTAGATGAAAAAACATGCATAAATTTATAACACCATGGATTTCCTCCCACATAATTCTATGTTTATGTCTTATGCTAGAATTCCTTCCTAAAATTTTAACCATGAATAATTAATGGACATGATTTATTGAGGATTGTTACTTCATTATTTTCTGTGGAAACTTCATCAAGTCCTCTAAAAACTATAATACCTTCATCTATCAAAATTCCACTGAAATATTCCAAGTCATTAGGGTTGAGGATTCTATCGACAGTGACCTTGCCTTTTATTACATTACTATTACATCATTTTAAAGATAAACGACATAATAGTATTAAATACATAGGATCCAAAGGTTTAGTGTCTTGGGAAAACTAGGACAACACATAACAATTACAACATCAAGCATAATCATTTATTTAATTCCTTATTCTCTAGATTCTTATTTGGCACTTGAACTATGCTTAGTAAATGTATTCACTTAAGGATATACATAAAAATGGGTGAGCTAAAAGCCTCGTAAGAGGATAGATAAGAACAATATAGCATTGGGTGAGCATAATCATAACATATGCAAAGGATTATGAACATGAGAGGAAGCATAAATATAAGACTTGAAATGTGTAAATGCATAAAAAATGAAACATCATGTCTTAGTGGTTGACTACCACTAATACTTGTGAACAAATATAGCATCTTGTTCCCACATAATTTCACATTTACACATGAGATTAATCACTTTACCCAATGTATTGGAGCACTATATAATTCTGGGCATACCTGTCACATCATAACATTATCATTATCATGCATGCCACAAAGAACATATATAAAAAATGAATATAACTAACCCGTGGAAAATAATGGGTTTCATCTCATAAGAACACATTCATAAACTTTGGGTTCCCAAAAGAAAGTGGGAATAACATACTTGATACAATAACCATCAACCTTGAGTGAGAAGTAAAAAGTGTGTTTTTGAAAGAAGAGTTATTTTGGAAAACATTTGTTTGACATGAAATTCAGTAGAAAAAATGTATATCCCAAAAAAGGTAATATAATGATGAAAAAATTATTTTTAAGGAGTAACTATACAAAAACTGAAGTGAAAGAGGGAGAACCCGAAGAAATAAAGTGGGGTTCAAGATTTTCCCCTTACCTTGTATCCGAACGTTTTCGTCACTTTAATGCCCTGTATAACCACATTAGATTCATTAATTGAGAATTAAAGAACATTTTATTCATGAATATGGTTAATTATGGTTTCATTAAGTTATTTTATGTTCCTTTGGATGAGTTATAGAGTTTAAAAACATTGTTTGGGAATGTTTGTTTTTATGGTTTTTCTTGAGCGGTTCACCTGTATTAATAAATTGAAGTTCAGGTAGAACATGGGTAAACATAAAAAACTGATATTACATGTTATTAATGATATTACAGAATTTAAAATGATCTTATGATGAATTATATTATATATCATGTGGATGAATCATTAGATAAGAATTAAATGATGATTGTTTGGGTTAATTGGGGCGATTTTTTGACCACAACGATCTTGTTTTGTTTAATAATTTAGTAGTATGTATATAAGTTAGTTCCAGAAATTTAAATAGGACATAATACATATAAAATATTCTATTTCAACCATAAAAATGATTTCATGACCAGATTTGAAGGTATAAATGAAAAAAAAATTGTTCTTGAAGGTGATAGATTAACACCTCATGAACATCATTTTCTTTTATAAAATAAAAGGAAAATGAGAACAGGGTTAGATGGTATAATATCCCAATAGTATCATAAAATTACAGTATATGTATAACAATGGAGTTACCATAAAATGTGGATAAATATAGGTTGGTAGAGAATAAGAAAAGAACTTTAAATTGAAAGGAATTTAAAGGGAAGAGAGAGAGAGAGGAAATACCTCTTGAATCCTCCTCTTGAGATCCCCCTTAAGGAAGCTTGGCTTGGTCTTTTGAGGAGACCAAAAGCTTTGGACATGGGGAAGGGGATAGGGAAGAATCTTGGACAGAGTTTATACAATGTTTGAACTTTAGAGGTGTGAGGAAATGAGGGTGTGAAAGGTGGTATTTATAGTGGAGGGGAGAGGAGTTTTCTCAATATAAAATTCATTAGTTTATTATTTACCCACAAGATCAGAAATTGTGAGCCTTGAATGACCAATAATAGTAATTTTATCACATGAACCTGAAACAATTGGGATTACATCAGCAGAACGTCATGCATGACTCTATAATTACCTTATATAGCTTATTTTGTAAATTATGGTATTTCACTATTCATCAAAAATTCAAGTATTCAGAAAAATCACAAAAATTCACCCCAAAAATTTCTCCAAATGTAGAATCCAAAAATTAATTCCAATTTTCTAAAATAATTTTCTAAAAATGATTAATGTAATTTTTAATTCAAATCCTAATTTACTTGAAAAATATAGTATTTAAAATTAAAACTGATTTTATAATGTTTTCAAAAATTACGTAAGGTATTATAAAATTATATTAAAACTATAAGACAATTTTTTTAATTTATGAACACAGTTTAATAAAATACATTTTCTTTTAAATTAATTAATTACTATTATTAATTATTTATGACTTACAAAAATACCAATACTTCTTCTATGGTCAAATTATCACTTTCTAAGATGCCTAAATTTTAGTTAACTATTCATGGGTAAGGTTACTCTAATTTTGAAAGATTTACTATTCATATGGGCCATATTACTATTCATAAGGCTCAGTTACTATTCATAAGGGTAGGTTACTATTCACCAAAAATTAAGTTTTTCTTTTAGGACTCCAAATAACTTACTGATTAGAACCGTGTATGTAAATTTTTTGAAATTCCAAACACATAAGTGAAAAACTTATGTTTAAAGTTCACTTAGCACTTAGTTGTTCATTATTTTGTATTTTCATATGATTTTACGACATATTTATAAGAAGAGAATTTCCATTGAAAAAAATTTGGTCATTACATTCTCCCCCCTTTAAGAAATTTCTCCCTCGAAATTTCACTTTACACAAACAGGTGAGGGTACTTCTACTTCATCACCTCTTTCAGTTCCCAAGTAGCTTCTTAAAACTTATGGTTCCTTCACAACACTTTGAAAAGGTGGGTTGTCTTGTTGCGTAGAAACTTATCTCTTCGGTCCAAAATCTCTACTTGCTGCTCCTCATAGGAGAGATCATATTCCAACTGTACCATCTCTAAGTTCAGTACATGTGAGGGATTAGGTATGTACTTCCTTAAGAGTGATATGTGAAACACATCATGAACTTGAGCTATATTCAGTTCAAGTGCAAGAGGATAGGCCACAGATCATATGTGGTCACAGATATCAAATGGGCCAATGTACCTTGGGCTTATCTTCCCTTTCTTTCCAAACCACATGACTCTCTCCGATGGTGATATTAGAAGGAAGAATTTATATCCAATGTTGAACTCCAAGTCCCTTCGGCGGTTGTCAGCATAGATATTTTTCCAACTCTAAGAAGCTTTGATGTTTTTTTGGATGACTTGAACCCTCTTCGTCATCTCTTGCACAAGATCGGGTCCAAGTTGCTTTCTTTCTCCAACTTCATCCCAACAGGTTGGAGTTCTAAATTGATTTCCATACAAAGCATCATACAGAGCCATCTGAATACTCAGTGGAAGCTATTGATGTATAAGAACTCAACCAATGGAATATGTTGATCCCATACACCTTTGAATTATAGAGAGTAGGCTCTTAGAATATCTTCAAGCGTCTGAATAGTCCTTTCAGATTGTCCATCAGTTTGGGGGTGATTGGGAATGATGAAATTTAATTCAGTACTCAAATCAAGTTGAAGAATCCTTCATAATTTAGATGTGAACCTTGAATCATGATCAGAGACAATCGAGAGTTGAATTCCATACAGCCTCACTACTTCCTTCACATATATCTTTGAAATTTGTTCAAGTGAGAGGTCTTCCTGAATAGAGATAAAATGGGCAGTCTTGGTGAGTCAGTCAACCACAACCCATATTACATTATTTCACTTCGACGTCTTTGGGAGACCCGTGACAAATTCCATAGTGACATTATACCATTTGCACATAGGTATAGGCAATGGTTTCATTATCCCTTTTGAATTTTGTCGCTCTGATTTAACTTTCTGACATACCAAGCACCTTGATATATATTCTCTAATCTCTTTAATCATGTTATCCCACCATAAGTGTTCTCAGAGATCACGATACATCTTGGTACTCCCAAGATGGATAGAGAATGTTGAGCTATGTTCATTTTCCAATAGATCCTTCTTTATCCCAGGTGATGAAGGAACACAAATCCATGTTCCAAACCAAATCACACCATCATCATCGATATGGAACTCTTTCAGCTTCCCTTCTTTTACCGCATTCACACTCTTTTGTATCTCCACATCATACATTTATGCTTCCTTAATCTTCTCTTGGATGGTTGCTTGCACAATCATTTGGGTAAGGTAGGATGTATCCCATGACCTTATGATTTTTAAATCTATCCTTTGCATATCCAAGAAGATAGGATCTTTCTCAATCCATAACATAGATAGAGAAGCAGGTTCTTTTCTACTTAGAGCATCAACTACCTTGTTCGCCTTTCCAAGATGATAGTTAATAGAGCAATAACAATCCTTGATTAGCTCTAACCATCTCCTTTGATGCATGTTGAGCTCCTTTTGTGTGAATATATACTTTAGGCTCTTGTGGCCGGTGTATATGTTACACTTCTCACCATAAAGGTAGTTCCTCCATATTTTCAAGGAAAAAATCACTGGTTCTAGCTCTAGATCATGCGTTGGGTACTTATTCCCATGTATATTCAACTATCATGAGGCGTAGGATATCACATTATCATTTTACATGAGTACACAACTCAAGCCTTTATTTGAAGCATCATTGTATATCACAAAAATTTCTCCACTTTTCAGTAGTGTGAGTACAGGTGTAGTGATCAACCTTCTCTTTAGCTCCTTGAATCTTCCCTCACATTCTTCAGTCTAGACATATTTTACCCCTTTCCTTGTTAATGTAGTTAGTGGGATTGACAATCGTGAGAAATTTCTCACAAAACATTGGTAGTACCTAGCTAATTCAAGAAAACTACATATTTATGTGACACTAGAGGGCCTAGGACATTCCTCAGTCGTATTTTTTTAAGGGTCTATAAACATTCCCACCCTTGTGATCACATGTCTCAAGAAAGTGAACTGCTTCATCCAAAAGTCACTCTTGCTGAACTTAGAATACAACTTCTACTTTTTCAATGTCTCTAACACATGTCTTAGATGTTCTTCATGTTTCTCCTTGCTCTTGGATTATATGAGAATATCATCAGTAAACACTACCAATTTTTTTGAGGTAATGTCTAAAGACTCTATCCATCAAATACATGAAGATTTTAGGGGAATTAGTAAGTCCAAAGGGAATCACTAGAAACTCATAGTGCCCATACCTTGTATGTAAGGAAGTCTTCTGAATATATTCCTTCTTCACCTTTAGCTGATGATATCCAGAACGAAGATCCACCTTTGAGAAGTATTAAGCTCCTCTTAACTGATCAAAAAAGTCATCAATACTTGGAAGAGGATACTTGTTCTTTATGGTGATCTTGTTGAGTTCCCGATAATCAATACACAATCGCATTTTTCTATCATTCTTCTTCACAAAGAGCACTAGCGCACCCCAAGGTGATGCACTAGGGTGTATGAACCCTTTGTCCAGATACTCTTGTAGCTGATTCTTTAACTCCTCCAGTTCGATAGGAGACATACTATAGGGACACTTTGAGATAGGAGTAACTCCTGGTATGAATTGTATTAAGAACTCAACATCATGATCCGGGGGAAGTCCGAGTAACTCTTCAGGAAATACATCACTATATTTTCTCACGATAGGAATTTTTGTAAGGTTGGAACTTTCCTTCAACCCAACCATTTAGAAGAGGCATGCTTCTTCATAGGGAATCAATACCCACACAGATGAAGGATTTTTCAAAGGATATTCATGATATTCCTCCCATTTTTAGAGGAGTATGAGATGGTTCAGAATATGAAAAGATATTTCCTTTTATCAATAGTTGTTATGTGCTCTATATAACGAGAGCCAATCCATTCCCATTATAGCTTCTAATTCCACCAAGGGAAGTATTACAAGATTCTCTAGAAGAATATTCCCACATACACCAATAGGAGAAGATTCAAACACTTGGGTTGCAATGATTTCAACACTTGGTGTTTTTATAGATATCTCTACTTCAAGGTTTCAGGGATTTGATTCTATAGTTCTAGAAAACTTTAGAGATATAAAGGAATGTGTAGAACCAGAATCAAATAAGTCTTTTTCCATTATTGAGTGAATAGTAAGTTTATCTTTTATGACTTCATTATCTTGATCCACTTCCACAGTAGTGATGGCATAAGCCTTCCCTTGTTACTTTGGCTTTGGTGGCTGCTGACACTGATTAACCTCAAGAACTCGAGGCTTAGTGCACTGGCTTGCATAGTACCCTAGCTCCCCACAGTTGTAGCATTGAATCATGGGTGGTTATTTCCTTTCTTCAACCACACTACCCTTCCTTTTCATGTATTTTCAACACTCTTGAGCATGGCGTCCTTCTTTACCACACTTTAAGCACTTCCCTATCCCTTTGATGCAGTTCCCATGGTGAAACTTCCCACATTTTTGGCATGTGGGTCGTTGAGTTTTTTTCCCACCTTTTTCATTAGATCCATTGACTTGAAACTCCATATTTCTTTTCTTATAACCAAAGCCATGAGACCATTCTCCAAAATCCATATCCACTTTGAGAGCACATCAAACAAATTCTTCATAAATCCTAAAGTCTTGAATTGCAAGAGCCTTTCAAAGGTGTGGTTTTAATCCACTAAAGAATCTATCAATTTTTCTATCATCATTGATAACAAAACTCGAAGCGTACCTTGCAAGGCTTGTGAAATTTGCTTCATTGGTTGTGATAGATTCTCCTTATTTTTTCTTGAGATCTAAGAATTCTCTCTCCATCTTTATGTGAAGAGTTCTTGGGAAATACTTATTAAGAAACATGATCTTAAATTCTTCCCATTCCATCTCTTCAATTTCCTTCCTTGGCTTGGTGTTCTTAATCAAATTCAACCCTTGATCGACCTCTCCATATAGATGATAAACAACTAGTGTCACCTTATCCATCTATAAATAGTGAAGCATAGAAAATATCTTCTCCATGGAGTTGACCCACTGTTCTGCAACTAGTGTATTGGAAGATCCACTAAACGTCGGTGGTAGTTTCCACATAAAAGATTCGATAGCCAGTTTCTCCTTCTTTGGTTAAGGAGGAAGTTCCCCATTATTATTGTTATTGTTCATAACCTGAGTTAATTGGGTAAGCATCACTATGCAGTTTTGAACTCCACCTCCCTAAACATTGTGGATGTCGTTTGGGAAATTGTTGCATTGGTCGTCGCATGAGTTGTTGGCCTGGTTTCTCCCTGTTCCCACCATTTTCTAAAATAGAAAAGGTTATAACTAAAAATAAGTCAACAAGTCATGAATAACTCATTCATTTAAAAAATTTATAATAAAAGCATAACATATGGGATCCCTACATAAATATTCTTGTGTGCATATTTGTACTTAGTCTCATGATAGAGGTTTTCTATAGAGTTCACTAATCCTAATTACCAAATTAACTAATCCTTACCTTTGATACCAACTATTGTGACCCAAAATTTTCTTACATTAATATTACATCATTTTAAAGATAAACAACATAATAGTATTACACATAGAGGATACAAATGTTTAGTGGCTTGGGAAAACTAGGACCATACATAACAATTACAACGTCAACCATAAATATTTATTTAATTCCTTCTTCTCTGGCTTCTTATTTAACACTTTAACTCTAATTAGTACATGTAGTTACCTGAGGATATACATAAAAAGGTGTGAGATAAAATCCTAGTAAGATGATAGATAAGAACAATATATCATGGGGTGAGCATAATCATAACATTGGAAAAGGATCATGAACATGAGAGGAAGCATAAATATAAGACTTGAAATGTGGAAATTCATAAAAAATGAAACATCATTCCTTAGTGGTTGACTAACAGTCATACTTGTGGAAAAATCTAGTATCTTTTTCACACATAATTTCACATTTACTCATGAGATTCATCACTTTACCCAATGCATTGGAGCTCTATATAATTCCAGACGCACCCGTCACATCAAAACATTATCATTATCATGCATTCCAAATAGAAAATATATCAAAAAATGAACATAACTAACCCATGGAAAGAAATGGGTTTCATCTCATAAGAACACATTCATAGTCTTTGGGTTCCAAAAACAAAGTGGGAATAACATACTTGATATAATAACCATCAACCTTGAGTGAGAAGTAAAAGGTGTGTTTTTGAAAGCAGAGTTCTTTTGAAAAACATTTGTTTGAAATAAAATTCAGTAGAAAACATGTATATCCTAGAAAAGTCAAGATAATGATGAAAAAATTATTTTTAAAGAGTATCCACACAAAAAATGGAGTGAAAGAGGGAGAACCCGAAGAAAGAAAGTCGGGTTCGAGATTTTCCCCTTACCTTGTATCCAAATGATTTATTCACTTTAATGTCCTCTATAACCACATTAGATTCATTAATTGAAAATTATAGAACCTTTTGTACATGAATATGGTTCATTATGGTTTCATTAAGTTATATAAGTACACGAGACCTTCAGTGAAATGTGTGGTTCAAATGAGTATTTATCAGTGAGATAAGAAGTTGTTGAGGATTAACTATTTTTTTAATTTATTTTTATCACTTTAATTACTCCGATTATAATAAAATAATTATCAGTGTGGTTCCCCTGTGCACATAGGACATAGTTTGAAGCAAATTAAACTTTGTGTTATTTATCTGATTTCGGTATTTCAAATTCATTTTATACTATTGAATATTTTTTAGTGCTTTGTTTATTTGTAGTGAGGCGTGTGTGTGAGGATGGATCTTGGTGATTATTAGGGTGTATATACTACCTACTTATAGTATTCTCAATCATTGGGTATCAAATTTCCTTGAAGTATGGTTTTCCACTACATAAAGTCTCTAGTGTGTGATATTTCAGTAGACTGATGTGAAAATATTCAGATGTATTATCAGATGCATGAAGATCAGATTTCTATGGGTGGTCTTTTCCCCCAAAATAACACCCAATAATTCAAAATAGATCTAACTTAAATTTAAATTTAAATAGTTTGGGTAATTTCCCCAAAACTTAATTATCAATAGAAAAACGAATTTAAATAAATATTAACTAGTTTTTTTTATCTAAATACTATTATCATGGTAGAATTAAATTAGATTCAATAATCAAAAAAATTAAGACATAATGAAAAGGAATACTTCATTGAAAATTAGTATTGTTACTTATTCTCATGCCCAAAATCACTCTACTTTAATAATTTAATCTCCACCCTACTTCTCTAATTAAAGTACCTAAAAGAGTATAACAAATCATCCATGTGATTTTATCATTGAAAATAAAAATATAAAACCAAGTAAAAAGGAGAGAATGTGGAAATGAAAATCTAGTCAATTAATTATTCAATTTTAAATGAGGGAAGGGTAACCAGGGAGAAGAGTGAGGTTTGAAAAAGGATTGGGCGAGGTTATTTTATTTAGATGAAAAACAACATGCCTAAATTTATAATACCATGGATTTACTCCCATATAATTCTAAGTTTAAGTCTTATGCTAGAATTACACCATAAAATTTTAACCATGAATACTAAATGGACACGATTTACTGAGGATTGTTACTTCATTATTTTGTGTGGATACTTCATCATGTCCTCTAAAAATTTATAGAATACCTACATATATCAAAATTCCACTAAAATATTCCAATTCCATAGGGTTGAGGATTCTATCTATAGCAACCCAGCCGTTTATTACATTACTATTACATTATTATAAAATAAACAAAATAATAGTATTACACATAGAGGATCCAAAGGTTTAGTGTCTTGGGAAAACTAGGACCATATATAAAAATTACAACATCAAGCATAAAAATTTATTTAATTACTTATTCTCTAGCTTCTTATTTGGAACTTGACCTCTCATTAGTAGATGTAGTCACCTAAGGATATACATAAAAATTGGTAAGCTAAAATCCCATTAAGAGGATAGATAAGAACGGTATAGCACTGGGTGAGAATAATCATAACATAGGCAAAGAATCATGAACATAAGAGGAAGTATAAATATAAGACTTGAAATGTGGAAATTCATAAAAAATGAAACATCATGTCTTAGTGGTTGACTAACACTCATACTTGTGAACAAATCTAGAATTTTTTCACACATAATTTCACATTTACTCATGAGATTAATCACTTTACCCAATGTATTGAAGCGCTATATAATTCTGGGCGCACCCGTCACATCCTAACATTATCATTATCATTCATGCCACATAGAAAATATATAAAAAATGAAAATAACTAACCCATGGAAATTAATGGGTTTAATCTCATAAGAACACATTAATAAACGTTGGGTTCCCAAAAGAAAGTGGGAATAACATACTTGATACAATAACCATCAACCTTGAGTGAGAAGTAAAAGGTGTGTTTTTGAAAGAAGATTTCTTTTGGAAAATATTTTTTTGACATAAAATTCAGTAGAAAAAATTTATATCCCAGAAAAGGAAATATAATGATGAAAAAATGACTTTTAAGGAGTAACCACACCAAAAATGAAGTGAAAGAGGGAGAACCCGAAAAAAGAAAGTTGGGTTCAAGATTTTCCCCTAACCTTGTATCTGAATGATTTCTTCACTTTAATGCCCTGTATAACCAGATTATATTCATTAATTGAAAATTATAGAACCTTGTATAAATGAATATGGTTAATTATGGTTTCATTAAGTTATTTTTTGTTCCTTTGGATGATTTATAGAGTTTAAAAACATTGTTCGGGAATGTTTGTTTTTATGGTTTTTCTTGAGCGGTTCACTTGTATTCATAAATTGAAGTTTAGGTAGAACATGGGTAAACATATAGATATGATATTACATATTATTAATGATATTATATAATTTAATGTGATCTTATATGAATTATATTATATACCATGTGTATGACTCATTAGATAAGAATTAAATGATGATTGTTTGGGTTAATTTTGGCGGTTTTTGACCACAATGATCTTGTTTTGTTTAATCATTTAGTAATATGTACATAAGTTAGTTACAGAACTTTAAATAGGACATAATACATGTAAAATATTCTGGTTCAACCATAAAAATGGTTTCATGACCAGATCTGAAGGTAGAAATGAAAAAAAGGATGTCATTCTTGAAGGTGATAGATTAACACCTCATGAACGACATTTTCTTTTATAAAATAAAAGGAATATGAGAAGGGGTTTGGATGGTATAATATCTCATTAGTATCATTAAATTAAATTATATGTATGATACTGGAGTTATCATACAATTTGGATAAAGATATGTGGGTAGATAATAAGAAAAGAACATTAAATTGAAAGGAATTTAAAGGAAAAGAGAGAGAGAGGAAATACCTCTTGAATCCTCCTCTTGAGATCCTATTTAAAGAAGCTAGGCTTGGTATTTTGATGAGAACAGAAGCTCTTGGATGTGGGGAAGGGTATAGGTTAGATTCTTGGATAGATTTTATACAACTCTTGAAGCTTGAGAGGTGTGAGGAAATGAGGGTGTGACGGGTGATATTTATAGTGGAGGGGAGAAGGGGTTTCTCAATATAAAAGTCCTTAGTTTATTATTTACCCACAAGATAAGAAATAGTGAGTATTAAATGACCAAGAATAGTAATTTTATCAGGTGAACCTGAACCAATTGATATTACATTAGTAGAACATCATGCATGACTCTATAATTAGGTTATTTAACTTATTTTGTAAATATGGTATTTCACTATTCATAAAAAATTCAAGTATTTCAGAAAAATCTCAAAAACTTACCCCAAAAATTTATCGACATGTAGAATCCGAAAATGAATTCAATTTTTCAAAAACAATTTTCTAAAAAAGATTAATTTAATTTTTAATTATAATCATAATTTTCTTGAAAAATACAGTTTTTAAAATTAAAACTGATTTTATAATGTTTTCAAAAATTACTTAAGGTCTTATAAAATAATATTAAAACTATAAGACATAAATTTTTTAATTTATGAACACATTTTTAAAAAATACATTTTCTTTTAAATTAATTAATTACTATGATTAATTATTTATGACTTACAAAAATACCAATACTTTTACTATGGTCAAATTGTCACTTTCTAAGATACCTAAATTTCATTTAATTATTCAGGGGTAAGGTTACTCTTATTTTGGACGATTTACTATTCATAAGGGTTATATTACTATTCATAATAGTATGTTACTATTCATAAGGGTAGGTTACTATTCACAAAAAATTAAGTTTTTCTTTTTGGACTCCAAATAACTTACTGATTGCAACTGTGTATGTCAAATTTTCAAAATTCCAAACACAGAAGTGAAAAAATTATGTTTAAAGGTCAAATAGAACTTAGTTGTTCATTATGTTGCATTTTCATGTGATTTTATGACATATTTATAAGAAGATAATTTACATTGAAAAACATTGGGTCGTTACATTCTCCCCCCCTTATGAAATTTCGCCCTTGAAATTTCACTTTACACAAACAGGTGATGGTACTTATCCTTCATCGCCTCTTCCGGTTCCCAAGTAGATTCTTAAAACTTAGGGTTCCTTCACAACACTTTGAAAAGGTGGGTTGTCTTGTTGCGTAGAACCTTATCTATTCAGTCCAGAATCTCTACTGGATGCTCCTCATAGGAAAGATCATCTTCCAGCTGTACCATCTCTAAGTTCAGTACATGTGGGGGATCAGGTATGTACTTCCTTAGGAGTGATACGTGAAACACATCATGAACTTGCGCCATATTCGGTGGAAGTTCAAGCCGATAGGCCACGAATCCTATGCGGTCAAGGATATCAAAGGGGATAATGTACCTTGGGTTTAACTTCCCTTTCTTTAAAAACCACATGACTCTCTTCCATGGTGATATTCAAAGGAAGAATTTATATCTAATGTTGAACTCCAAGTCCCTTTGGCGGTTGTCAACAAAGCTCTTTTTCCGACTCTGAGAAGCTTTGATGTTTTTCGGGATGACTTGAACCTTCTCTGTCATCTCTTGCACAAGATTAGGTCCAAATAGCATTCTTTATCCAACTTCATCCAAACAGGTTGGAGTTATACATCAATTTCTATAAAAATATTCATATGGAGCCATCTGAATACTCAGTGGAAGCTATTATGGTATGAGAACTCAACCAATAGGAGATGATGATCCCATCCACCTTTGAATTCTGGAGAGTAGGCTCTTAGCATATCTTCAAGCATCTAAATAGTTCTTTCAAATTGGCCATCAGTTTGGGGATGATTTTCCATACTAAAATTTAATTCAGTACTCAAATCATGTTGAAGAATCCTCCATAATTTAGATGTGAACCTTGGATCACAATCAAAGACAATCAAGAGTGGAACTCCATGCAGTCTCACTACTTCCTTCACATATATCTTTGCAAGTTTTTCAAGTGAGAGGTCTTCCTAAATAGAAATAAAATGGGTAGTCTTGGTGAGTCAGTAAACCACAACCCATATCACATTATTTCCCTTAAACATATTCGGGAGACCCGTGACAAAGTCCATAGTGACATTCTTCCATTTCTACATAGGTATAGACAATGGTTGCATCATCCATTTTGACTTTTGTGGCTCTGTTTTAACTAGCTGACATACCAAGCACCTTGATATCTATTCTATAATCTCTTTCTTCACGTTATCCCACCAGAAGTGTTGTCGGAGATCACGGTACATCTTGGTACTCCCAACATGGATAGAGAATGTTGAGCTAGGTGCATTTTCCAATAGCACCTTCTTTATCCCAGGTAATGAAGGATCAAAAAGCCACGTTCCAAACCAAATCACACCATCATCATCGATATGGAACTCTTTCAGCTTCCCTTACTTTACCGCGTTCACCCTCTTTTGTATCTCTACATCATACCTTTATACTTACTTAATCTTCTCTTTGATGGATGGTTGTGCAATCATTTGGGAAAGTTAGGATGTATCCCCTTCCCTTATGATTTCTAAATCCATCCTTTTCATATCCAAGAAGATAGGGTCTTTCTCAATCCATAACATGGATAGAGTAGCAGGTTCTTTTCTTCTTAGATCATCAACTACCTAGTTCGCCTTTCCAGGATGATAGTGAATAGAGCAATCATAATCCTTAATTAGCTTTAACCATCTCTTTTGATGCATATTGAGCTCCTTTTCTGTGAATATATACTTTAGGCTCTTGTGGTCGTTGTATATGTCACACTTATAACCATAAAGGTAGTGCCGCTAGATTTTCATGGAAAAAATCACGGCTTCTAGATCTAGATCATGCATCGGGTAGTTCTTCTCATGGATATTCAACTTTCGTGAGGCGTAGGATATCACATTATCATTTTTCATGATAACAACCCAAGCCTTTATTTGAAGCATCACTATATATCACAAAACATTCTCCACTTTTTGGTATTGTGAGTACATGTGCAGTGATCAGCCTTCTCTTTAGCTCCTTGAATATTTCCTCACATTCTTCCTTCCAGACATATTTTACCCATTTCCTTGTTAATGTAGTTAGTGGGCTCAACAATCGTGATAAATTTATCACAAAACATCAGTGAATACCCAGATAATTCAAGAAAACTATGGATTTCTTTGAAACTAGATGGTCGGGGCCATTCCTCAATTGTATTTGTTTTTTAAGGGTCCATAAAAATTCCCTCACTTGTGGTCACGTGTCTCAATAAAGTGACTTGCTTCATCCAAAAGTCGCTCTTGGTGAACATGTCATACAACTTCTCCTGTGTCGATGTCGCCAACACAAGTCTTAGATGTTCTTCATGTTCCTCCTTGCTCTTGGAGTATATGAGAATATCATCAATAAAAAATACCACAAATTTATTGAGGTAATGGATAGAGACTCTATTCATCAAATAAATGAAGATTGTAGGGGAATTAGTAAGTCCTAAGGGCATAATCAGAAACTCATATTGACCATACCTTGTACGTAAGGTAGTCTTCTGAATATATTTCTTCTCCACCTTTAGCTGATGATATCCAGAACAAAGATCCACCTTTGAGAAGTATTGAGCTCATCTTAACTGATTGAACATGTCATCAATACTTGGAAGAGGATACTTTTTCTTTATGGTGATCTTTTTGAGTTCCCGATAATCAATACACAACCGCATTGTTCCAACCTTCTTCTTCACAAAGAGCACTGGTGCACCCCAAAGTGATGTACTAGGGCATATGAACCCTTTTTCCAGATACTCTTGTAGATGATTCTTTAACTCCTCCAGTTCAATAGGAGACATCCTATAGGGACACTTTAAGATAATAGTAGCTCTGGGTATGGGTTCTATTGAGAACTCTACATCACGATCTGAGGGAAGTCTGAGTAACTCTTTAGGAAATACATCACTGTATTCCATCATGATGGGAATTTCCATAAGGTTGGCACTTTCCTTCAACCCAAATATTTGGGAGAGGTATGCTTCTTCATAGGGAATCCACACCCACACAGATGACGGATTTTTCAAAGGAGATTCATGATATTACTTTCATTTTTAGTGGAGTACAAGACAATTCAGAATATGAAAAGATATTTTCTTTTCCCAAAAGTTGATACGTGATCTATATAATGAGATCCAATCCATTCCCATTATAGTTTTGAATTCCACTAATGGAAGTATTACGAGATTCGCTAGAATAATATTCCCACATATGCCAACAGGAGAAGAGTCAAACACTTGAGTTGTAGTGATTGCAACACTTGGTGTTTTTACAAATATATCCACGTCAATGTTTCAGGGCTTCAATTATATAGTTCTAGAAAACTTGCAAGATATAAAGGAATGCGTAGAACTAAAATAAAATAATACTTTTTCAATTCTTAAGTGAATAGTAAGTGTACCTTTTACGACTTCATTATCCTGCTCCACTTCCACAGTAGTGATGGCATAAGCCTTCCCTTGTTCCTTTGGCTTTGGTGGCTGCTGACACTGATTAACCTTGAGAACTTGCGGTTTAGTGCACTGGCTTGCATAGTACCCTAGCTCCCTACAGTTGTAGCATTGAACCATGGGTGGTTCTCTCCTTTCTTCCACCACATTCCCCTTCCTTTTCATGTATTTTAGACACTCTTGATCATGGTGTCCTTCTTTCCAACACTTGAAGCACTTCCACGTCCCTTTGAAGCAGTTCCCATGGTGAAACTTCCCACATTTTTGGCATGTGGTTCATTGAGTTTTTCCCACCTTTTTCATTAGATCCACAGACTTGAAACTCCATCCTTCATTTCTTATCACCATATACATGGTACCATTCTCCAAACTCCATCTCTACTTTGAGAGCACATTGAACAACTTCTTCATAAATCCCAAAGTCTCGAATTGCAAGAGCCTTTTGAAGGTGTGGTTTTAATCCACTAAAGAATCTATCAATTTTTCTATCATTATTGATAACAAAACTCGAAGTGTACCTTGAAATCCTTGTGAAATTTTCTTCATTGGTTGTGATAGATTCTTCTTATTTTTTCTTGATCTATATTAATTCACTCTCCATCTTCTTGTGAAGAGTTGTTGGGAAATTCTTATTAAGAAACATGATCTTAAATTCTTCCCATTTCATCTCTTAAATTTCTTCCCTTGGCTTGGTGTTCTTAATCAAATCTCACCATTGATCGGCCTCTCCATGTAAACGATAAATGGCTAGTGTCACCTTACCCATCTCTAAATAGTGAAGCACAAAAAAGATCATCTCCATGGAGTTGACCCACTATTCTGAAACTAGTGGATCAGAAGATCCACTAAACGTCGGTGGTAGTTTCCACATAAAACATTCGATAGCTAGTTTATCCCTCTTTGGTTAAGGAGAAAATTCCCCATTATTATGTTTATTGTTCATAACATGAGATAATTGGGTAAGCATCACCATGAAGTTTTGAACTCCACCTCCCAAATCATTGGGGATGTCATTTGGGCAATTGTTGTATTGGTCGTCGCATGAGTTGTTCGTCTGGTTTCTCATGGTTCCCATAATTTTCTAAAATAGAAAAGGTTAGAATAAAAAATAATTCAACAAGTCATGAATAGATTATTCATTTAAACAATTTATCCTGAAAGCATAACATATGGGATCCCTATATAAAGATTCTTGTGTGCATATTTGTACATAGTCTCATGCTAGAGGTTTTCAATAGGGTTCACTAATCCTAATTCCGAAATTAACTAAACCTTACCTCTGATACCAACTATAGCAACCCTGACTTTTCTTACATTACTATTAAATCATTTTAAAGATAAAAAACATAATATAATTATACATAGAAGATCCAAATGTTTAGTGTCTTGGGAAAACTAGGACCATACATAAAGATTACAACATCAAGCATAAAAATTTATTTAATTCCTTCTTCCCTAGCTTCTTATTTGGCACTTGACCTCTCCTTAGTAAATGTAGTTACCTGAGGATATACATAAAAAGGGGTGAGCTAAAATCCCAGTAAGATGATAGATAATAACAATATATCATGGTGTGAGCATAATCATAACATAGGCAAAGGATCATGAACACGAGAGGAAGAATAAATATAAGACTTGAAATGTGGAAATGCATAAAAATGAAACATCATGTCTTAGTGGTTGACTAACACTCATACTTGTGTAAAAATATAGCATCTTTTTCACACATAAATCTACATTTACTCATTAGATTCATCACTTTACCCAAGGCATTGGAGAACTATATAATTTCGGGCGCACCCGACACATCATAACATTATCATTATCATGCATACCACATAGAACATATATCAAAAAATGAACATAACTAACCCATGTAAATGAATGGGTTTCATCTCATAAGAAAACATTCATAAACATTGGGTTCCTAAAATAAAGTGGGAATAACATACTTGATACAATAACCATCAACCTTGAGTGAGAAGTAAAAGGTGTGTTTTTGAAAGTCGAGTTCTTTTGGAAAACATTTTTTTTGACATAAAATTTATTAGAAAACATGTATATCCTATATAAGGTAATATAATTATGAAAAAAATTATTTTTAAGGAGTATCCATACAAAAAATGGGGTGGAAGAGGGAGAACCAGAAGAAAGAAAGTCGGGTTCGAGATTTTCCCCTTACCATGTATCCGGACGCTTTCTTCACTTTAATGTCCTGTATAACGACATTAGATTCATTAATTAAAAATTAAAGAACCTTATGTACATTAATATGGTTCATTATGGTTTCATTAAGTTATTTTATGTTCCTTTTTATGAGTTAAAGAGTTTAAAAACATTGTTCGCGAGTGTTTGTTTTTATGGTTTTTCTTGAGCAATTCACTTGTATTCATAAATTGAAGTTCATGTATAACATGCGTAAATATCCAAAACTGATATTAAATGTTATTAATGATATTATAGAATTTAAAATGATCTTATAAGGAATTATATTATGTACCATGTGGATGAATCATTAGATAATAATTAAATGATGATTGTTTGAGTTAATTTGGGAGTTTTTTCGACCACGACGATCTTATTTTGTTTAATCATTTAGTAATATGTCCATAAGTTAGTTACAGAAAATTAAATAAGACATAATACATGATAAATATTCTATTTCAACAATAAAAATGTTTTTATTACCAGATCTTAAGTTAGAAATGGAAAAAGAAAACATGTCGTTCTTGAAGATGATAAATTAACACCTCACGAACAATGTTTTATTTTATAAAATAAAAGGAAGAGGAGAAGGGGGTTGGATGGTATAATATCCCATTAGTATTATAAAATTCCAGTAAATATATTATACTGAAGTTAAAATACCTTGTAAATGAATATAGGTGTGTAGAGAATAAGAAAAGAAATTGAAATTGAAAGGAATTTAAAGGAAAAAGAGAGAGGAAATACATCTTGAATCCTCCTCTTGAGATCCTCCTTAAATAAGATAGGCTCGGTCTTTTGATGAGACCAGAAGTTTTTGGATGTTTTTAAGGGACTAGGAAAGATTCTTGAAAAGAGTTTAGACAAGTCTTGAAGCTTGAGAGGTGTGAGGAAATGAGGGTGAGAAGGGTGGTATTTATAGGGGAGGAGAGAGGGGTTTTCTCAATATAAATTTTATTAGTTTATTATTTCCCCACAAGGCAAGTAATTGTGAGTCTTCCATGACCAAGATTAGTAATTGTTTTCATGTGAAACCGAACCAATTGGGCTTACATCTGCAGAACATCATGCATGACTCTATAAATAGCTTATTTAGCTTATTTTGTAAATTATGGTATTTCACTATTCATAAAAAATTCATGTATTTCAGAAAAACCTCCAAAATTCACCCCAACCATTTATTGATGTGTAGATTCCAAAAATTAATTCCATTTTTCAAAAATAATTTTCTAAATATGATAAATTTAATTTTTAATTAAAATCAAAATTTACTTGAAAAATAAAGTTTTTAAAATTAAAACTGATTTTATAATGCTTTCAAAAACTATGTAAGGTCTTATAAAATTATCTTTACAATATAAGACATAAATTTGTTAATTTATGAACAAATTTTAATAAAATACATTTTTTTAAATTAATTAATTACTACAATTAATTTCTTATGACTTACAAAAAATACTAATACTTTTACTATGGTCAAATTATCACTTTCTAAGATGCCTAAATTTTATTTAATTATTCATGGGTATGGTTAATTTTATTTTGGACGATTTAATATTCATAAGGATTATTTTACTATTAATAAGGGTAAGTTACTATTCATAAGTGTAGGTTACTATTCACCAAAAATTAATTTTTTCTTTTTAGACTCCAAATAACATACTGATTGCAACCGTGTATGTCAGATTTTCGAAATTCCAAACATATAAGTGAAAAACTTATGCTTAAAGGTAATTTATCACTTAGTAGTTCGTTATGTTGTGTTGTCATGTGATTTTATGACATATTTATAAGAAGGGAATTTCCATTGAAAAACATTGGGTCGTTACACTATCCACTACTCTTTATAGGCCCAAAATCTTATAAATAATACTGAAAATAGTATATCATTGTTTAAATAAATCTTCAATATGGGAATAAAAAATCTCATAGTGTTCCCCCATACACGAGGTATCCAAACATTCACAAATAAGTCCAGTATGACAGTTCTTAAGGTAGAGGCATCTTCCATATCCCTTATTTGGTGACTATATTGTTTCATTATTACTTTGATAGGATTGCATGCTAGTTCACCTTCTCCCTCATATCCTTGAAAGGGTTTGATGATAATTTAGTTTTCCCTATCCCTTGTCCCTTTTTATGTTTTTATTTATTTCTTTTTAGGGATGCTCTATGACCGAAGCTTCGGTCTCCCTCCTCCTCTACTATTTTCATATTCCCCATCATTATTAACCCTATATATTCCAATACAATGGTTTTAAAGATATATTGGGATGGGGATAGTGGATCATTGGTTTAGATTCTTTAACCATTCTTGTTTGGGGGTTTCATTTATGTTGGGTTTTTCTTCCACCTTCATCGCCATAGTGGTCTCCACTTTTAATCCTCCAATTCCCTTGTTTCATAACCAACCATGTTTGATTACAATTTTATCTATAGCAATGTATCTCTTGGTGCCTTGGGATTGTGTAGGTGGTGCACTTATTGGTGATTTCTGTGTATTCATTTTTCATTTTCTATCTATTTCTCCATTTCAGTTGGTTCAAATTTTTTGCTTTTGAATGGTCTTGTTTTTGTGTTATCTGGTTTCTTTAGTATTATAACCTTGATATTCAATATATTCCACTATGAATGGTTCTACTGGGATTTTCTTATTATTTTACATTCTAGGTGGTTGTATCCCATAACTAGTGAATTGATCTATAGATAAAGACAATAGAGATTCTATTTTTTGAGGTGAATGATGATACAACTGACATGATGAATGAAAAATGTTTTGGTGTTGTAACAGTGTTTCATCCTTAATGATGACGAGTCTTCTTTTTATGGTTGATTCTCTATAAATGATGTTTATTTCAATTTTGGTGATGGTGGTAGTATTTTGGTGTTTTCTTGATCAAAGTAATTCATTCAAAGACCTGACATCAATGAAAAAAATGACTAGATGGTCCTTGTATGTCAAGATTATTTCGGTGCAATGTTTTTCAATGATATTATATCTATTCATGGAATTAGAAATGTGAGTGAACATGGATCGGTTTATGTCAGTGACAGTATGGGACATGCGTGCGACACCCGACACTTGAGTTGTGGCCGTAGTGGTATTTAATTATATCACTTTCTTCCAGCTTACCCTGATTGTTGGTATTTAAATTTTGAATATGAATTTTGAGTTTTCATCTTGTTCATCTTTTGTTTTTTAAAATTTGGATAATATTTTATACTATGTGGTCACCACTTAACCAAAAACAGGATTTTAAAAATATCAAAAAATAGATTTGGATGGGAAAAAAGGTGAAAGAACTATTGTAAGCTATTTACCATTTCCCACAGAATCACTCTCATATTGTTTTACCTTGTATGGTGAAGTGGATACAACATAAATATCTTATAAATATTTCTTAATTTAATCTATATAAAATCAATCCTCTAAATTACTTTTGTCAGCATGAACATACCTATAGTCATCCTCTGAAAGTTCACCCATAATCTAACTTTTTACGCTCCTTAAAAGTTTTGAGGAGTTGTTTTCAACTTCCAAAGGGTAAGAAATATCCATATACTTTTCCTCATATATTAATCACTCGTTTTCATATTAAAATCCTACTAAAATAGACTTACTCTTCCCATGACGAAGGGTGAAAGGCACAAAATCTATATTATGTACAAAGAAGGATTTTTTTCATAAACAGTGATCCGAGAGTGATGAATAAAAACCTAAGAGATTTATTCAACATAACATCCTTGTTCATGTGGAACCAATTCATGGTTAATGGATGTTATTTTGATAATTTTTATCTAAATACTCTCTAGTATTTAAAATTCCTTGGTGGATTTATATTCAACAAAGTTCACCTGAATTTTTTTTTCAAACATTCCTCAAATCATTTCCTCAAATTGATCACGAAAATCTTTCCTTATCTAAACCCTAAAACATATATAACTACATTAATTAGATTAAAACTTACCTCTATTGTGTATTTACTAAATAAATTGAATTCATATTTCCCATAACTAACATGATTTTTTTACTTTTGTGATATAGATCAAAGCCCCACCGGTAGCAAGGAATGTTCTACGCAAAATGATTAGAGCCTTTTTATCACACTCTATTTCAAGAACTAGTAAATCATAGGGTAATGTGAGTTTCCTTAAATTGAATAATAGTTCATCCACCCTTCTAATAGGTTGGGTAATGGAATTATCATCTAATTATAGTGAAACTAAAGTTGATTCTAGTTCCCCTAAATCCAATCACAAGTACAAGGTGTAAGGCATATGGTTGACACTATATCCAATGTCACACAAGTAGGTTTTATATTCACTTTATCCTATTTTATAGGGTATAAAATTTCTTCAAAAGTCATATAATTTTTTAGGTAACATCTTTCGTAGGAAAACATTTCATTCCTTAGTTAAATTAATAGTTTCAAACTCTTAAAAGTTTATTTTATTATCTAAAAACTTTTTGAGAGATTTTATATATGACTAGATATTGTTTAAGGCATAAAAAAGTGAATATTTATGTTAAAATATTTTAACATTTCAAAGAATTTGAGATTATTAGGTTTATTATTTTTATGTTTGATCCATTGAGGAAAGGGAATGGGAGGAGCATATAGGTGTAAAACAAGTTAGTTCCTTTCTTCTTCCTCACTTCCAACTTTCTTATTCTCTTCCTTTATTACCTCTAATTTATTTTTTTTATGTAAGAGATTAATCATCATTTAAATTAGTTTGAACCATGATGTATACATTTATAGACTTGTTCATTTCTTATTTTCATTCTCATATTCACGTCAAATATATAAATTATTTTCCCTAGACTGCAGCCTAATACCCACTTGAGTTTTCAGAAAACTTCTTGTAGTAACAACCATCACATTTTTCATGGGTTTAACCTTTTTTATGCTGAAAATATTTACATTATCCTTATAAGTCAATTCCCTAGAAAACTAGACCATTTTAAATTCCTGATTATGGATCCTAGAATCTGTATCAGTTTTTTAGGAAAAAATTTCACCCAACATTTTTTGCACAAAGGCCTTTATTTAACATTGGGAAATATAAAATTAAAACCTATATTACTTTTGAAAATATAGTTTTGGATACTGTGGGAATCTAGGGGTAGAATACTATTTCATAACTCTCTACTCTCTCTAGAACAATTTGGGGTGGTTTTGTAGTTAGTATTATAATTGTTTGAAAATGTGTTATCATTACCCTGATTTCTAGCATTAAAGTCCAAAAATTGGTAATTTTCATCCTGTTTAATGGGTAGATTAAAATTAGGGAAACTAGTTCTTGCACACCCATAAGTTCCACAATGATTGCATTTTAACCTAAGTAAACTACCAAAACCATCATTAAAATCTTTATCATCCTGGACATGTGGCTCACTCATATAAATATTCCTACTCATAGAAATATTATATTTGGAGTTTTGAGTGAGTTTATTAAAGATCCATTTAAGTTCCTCATCTTTCATATTAGATAAATCCCAACCAGATGCGTCATCAATAATGTGCTCATGATAGGGATTTAGGCCACTGTAAAATGTTCCCAACAATAGGTGGGGAGAAAGTTGTTTTTTGGGACACTAACTAAGAAGAGATCCAAACCAGTCTCAATTTACATGAAATAGTTCTCCCTTATCTTAGAAAAACCTAATAATTATTTTCCTCACTTCAGTGGTCATGTTATTAGAATAAAATTTCATAATAATGTCATTGAAAATAAGGTCCCATGTATTAAAAATATCCTCTTCAAGATGCTGGAACCAGATCTAAGCATTAACCTTTAAAAAAAATGAAAAACTATCAAACTAATCACCTATTTATTAATACCATGATAAGGTAACCACATAAATACAAAATAAAATTCTCTAAAAAACTCTAAATAATCCTTATTTGGAAGTCCATTAAAAGAGGGAAACATGTAGAGGTAAAATTGTTTAATTTCAAAATTCCTAGACCTTATAGAAAATTAGATACCTAAAGAGTTTTTTGGAACTGTTTGTATTTTAAATTCCCTGTGTTTATGTATTTTTATAATCTTTTCTATATTGAGGAAAGATATGATTTCCATTATGGTTCTCAACTCTATTAGTTTCAAGATTCTATATTTTATCTTTGTTCTTATTTATCTGGGAACTATAATGTTTTTAAATTTTTATAATGAATGATTCAGTTTTATAGTGGATGATATTATAGTGTTCATGAAAATACAAGTGAAAATAATTTAATTGCATCACATAATAGTGGGAAATAAACTGATTTTATAAAAAATTTATTTTTTTTAAAATAGATTTAATATTTTTTTTATTTTTTTCCTTTTTCATGGTCACATGTTACTTTCCTAAGAAATAATTCAAATTTTTGATAGTATTCCACTGAATAATATCAAAAATATAATTTATAAATCTAATTACTACTAGATATGAGTGATAATGATTGAACCCAAATGAAGGAAAGTTGTTTAAGTGCATGAAAAATAAAAAAAAACAAAATAAAACAGATCAAGGAACATAAAGGGTGGTTAAAGGATTAAGATGGCGTGATGTGTAAAACTAATAAATAAAAGTTAGAAAGTGTAGAAAGAAATGTTAAAAATAAAATAAAAATAATACAAGGGATTCTCAATAAATGAATATAGGTAAACTAGACTGAACAAAACTGAGAAGAAGAATATATGATCTTGCATTAATAGAAAATAGAAAAGTGAAAAAGCATGAAGTGGAAAAACTAATAAAGAAAAACAAAAAAGTACAAAAGATCAAAGAACATAAAGGGTTATTAAAGGTAGAATATAGTGTAAAGTGTAAAACTAATAAATAAAAGTGACAAAGTGTAGAAATAATTGTGAACAACAAAAGAAAAAGAATACAATGTATGAACAATGAATGGATATAAGAAACCATGACTGAAATAAACTAAGAAGAAAAATATATGATCTTGAATTAATATAAACCATAGTAGTGTTTAAATATATAAAAAATGTGACATGAAAATCCTAGATATTTCTTGGTAATCAACCATTATCAGTGAACTTTCATAAGGAATGACATGTCTATCAAAAAATAAAGAGATGAATTATTATTTCATGAAGAAAACTAAACTCAAGATTTTCCAATTTTAGTACTTTAATTGATGATTCAAAGGTAAGGGATCCACTAAACACAACCCATCAGTTCATGGATTGTTGTAGAATTTATGCTCATTAAGAATGACAATGATAAACACCAAACACAAAGAAATCACACTATTGAACTCCCAATATAACTCACCCAAATTTTTGATTTTTTTGGTGAATATCATATTTATTTTTAACTATTTAAGTCTATATATCCCTAAATTCATTTTTTAATTCTTCATTATAGAGTAGAGAATGGAGGATAATGAAATTCGATCAAGGAGTAAACATACCACTATGAAAACCTGATAAATATTAAGAAGATGAATTAAATTCATTTTTATCCACCCCTAAGGAAATTTAATTACACATATCCATGGATGTAGTTATATTACATTATAAAAATATCTAAAATATAGTAATGAACAAAGGAAATAATAGAAATTGACAAATATATATTCTCTTTCAAGTTTAATCCTCCCCTTATTTAATTTCCTATGAACCATTTCTTCGAGTACTGCCCCCTTGCTCCTCATATGGCCCATCTCATTTGTCTGATCCTCTCCCAGAATAATTTAAACTCAAATGAAAATTATTTCCTCTAATATTAATTTTTTTTCCATATTCCAATTCTCAGTATCTATATCATAGTCAACACTATGAACTTGAATCTCCAATATCTGTGTAGCTGCCATCATTGTTGATCATCTTCATCATGTGACTTGAGAAGAGATCCAACAAAAATGTTGAAAGCCCCATGCGTGGTCATTGATTCTTGTTTTTAAGGCTTCCATATCAAGCCTTGGATATGATATTCCTTATATTCATCTTCATTAAAACTTTTTTTTTACTTTGAATTGATAAGTTTGGGATCTGTACAAAACTCACTTTTAATGCTTCCCAACCTTTATAAAATTAATTTTTCATGAAGATTAACTTGATGTAACTACCTTTAAATACATGAAAAATACTTTGACACAGTTGTGAATTGACCCTTATCTGGATTTATTGAAACCCATATGGCCCTTATGCAGGTCCTTGAATGGTAGTGTCACCTTTACATAAAAAGTTACCAACTGAGGTTACACCGACATACAAAGTATCTAACCTTTAAAAAATTATGCAAAGTTAAAAAATAACTCTTATATAAATGTTGCTTTGTAGAATCACTATTATGTGAGATGACCCCGTACAAAATTTTGCTTCAATTGACTCTGACATGCTTTGGGATTTGAAAAATTTGTGATTCAACACATCACACGAATCATCTTATAGGACTAAACTAAAGAACTTATGTGAAATATCAATTCAAGATGAGAAAAATAAACTTTGAATAGAATAATCAATGAAATTAAAATTTTCAAAGTTAGAAAAATTCATTCTACCAATTAATTTGAATTATAGAATCATGGAATTTGGAAATATTAACTTAAAAATCCAAAATAATTGTTCTTAGAGATATGAAAATAAAAAACATAGAACATTAAACCATTAAGAACTAAAAACCTCATTTTCAATCAAGGATACAAAGAGTCAAAAAATCTATTAAAAGTAATAGAAATAGGATAAATTTTCATTAAAGGTACACTTAAATATAAAATAGATAATCATTTGAGGAAAAGAGATCTGAAAAACATATAGAAAATTAAATCCACATCAGTTATCATTTCTTGATTATTACAAGACTGATAATTAATTATTAAATATAATTTAACTTAAATATTTTTCATAAATAGATAATTAATTTTTTTACATATAAAACAATAAGTTAAAAAATAAATTCTTCAAATATAATGTTATTTTTATTTTAACTTATAAGATTTTAAAAATCATTTTACAGGATTATAATATTTATATTTACTTAGTTTATTATTTATAAATATTAATTTTTAGATATTCTATGACTTTTAATGGATAGGTTACCATTTTAATGATTTATTTTTATTCTCATTGATTAGTTTCTATTCCAATAGTAATATATTTATTATAATTCTGAAAAATATCTCTTATTTACTTCATTATTGATTCAATTATTTTTTTATCAATGTTATTTATATTCAATTTTAAAATTTCCAATCATGTTTATAACTATTTTTTTATTTTTACTATGTTATTCATGTTTGGTATAATTCTAGGAGACCCTGAAGTATAATAATTTCTCATTTTAGTTAAGTTATTTGTATGTGTTTTTTATCCCATTGTACTATTTTTAATATTATTGAGAATCTTATAATTCGTATTTAATATTTAATATTGATGAAATAAATTGATTTTTTTATCTTGTGGTATGTATGGTTTATATTATACATTATACTTCACATATATTCTGTGAGTTAAAATTTTAAAATATGAAATGTATGGGTCGTTACATTCTTCCCCCATTCATAAATTTCATCCTTGATATTTTAAATCAAATGATACATTAAAAATAGATGAGAGTACTTTTATATAATTTCATCATGATGTTATTATATTTCCACCCCATTCATATGATTTAACTATAGTAAATTAAGAATATGAGTGTTATTTTTTCACATCAATTTATTTATATCATATAATATTTCCATAGGCTTATCCTCAAAAGATAGATCATGTCTCATTTGTACCACCTATGGGTTCAATACACCTGAGGGATTTGGTATATGCATCCCAAAGAGGGATAGATGTATCACATCATACACTTGAGATATGATTTGTAAAAGGTAAAGTCAATAGGCCATAACTTCAATGTGATTAAGAGTCTCAAAGGGGATTATAAACTTAGGTATTAGATTTTCCTTATTCCCAAATATCATTACTCTCTTCCAAGGAGATATTCTAAAAAATAAATTATCCATAACATCAGATATTAGGTCTTGAAGTTGATTATAAGAATAAAACTTCTGGTAATAATGTGCTAAACTAAGGTGTTATTGAATGGATTAGAGCTTCTCTATCACCTCTTCTTGTAGTTCTGGTCTAAATAGATTTATTTCTCCAACTTTGTCCCAGTATGTTCATGTTCAACATTTCTTCCTACAAAGGGATTCATATCAATCCATCTAAATTCTTAATTATAAGATATCATTTTATGTGAACTTGGATTGAGGAATATATTTATCCTATCCCCCATTAAAGTTCATAGAGAAGGGTTTTCACATGTACACCTGAGTTTTAATGGTTCTTCTAAATTCAAATTCTTTCTAAGGATGATATTTCATGATGACGTTTAGTTATTTGATAAATTATGGCCAAAGGATCATCCAAAACATTGAGATAGACATCATATCATGATCATATATAATTGATTTTGGTGTTATATAAATCCTAACCACATCTCTGATATATATATATATATATTATAAAATTTGTTGAGTGAGAATATATCTCAAATGGAGATGAAGTGGAAAGAAATTATAATACAATATACCTCAACCCATTTAGAAGTGTATAGATTAGATACCTTTTAAATACCCATAACAATGTCCATGGTTATGTCCTATTATTTCCATGTTGGTATTGATAACAGTTGCAACATCCCCTTAGGAATTTTTCTTTTTTTACTTAACTTGTTGGAATACCAAGAACATGAATGTATATTTAGAAATATTATTATTCATATTATCCCAATAAAAGTTATTTTAGATATATAAATTCATCATTATTATTCCTTTGAGGATATAGATTGTTTATCAATGAGATTTATCTAAAATCTCTTTCTTTATCATGGGCTCAAATGGTATACATAATTATGCCCCATGTTATACAACACAAACTTTATCAATGATGAACCATAATATTTTCCCATTCCTTATTGATTACACCTTATATTTCATCTCAATATCATCCCTTTGTTCCACCTTGATCTTATCCAATATAGATGGTTGAGAAATCATTTGGACAAGGTTGGATGTTGTACCTTCCATTATGATTTCCATGTCCATGTCTTTCATGTATAATATGATTAGATCTCATTTAATATTGATCATGGATTTGGTTGCATAATGTTTTTACATTAAGCATATTCTACATTATTTAATTTTCTATGATTTTAATGGAATGAGATTTCAGAGTCATTATTTATATCTAATTAACATCATTTTCACATTCTAAGATACGTTTTTTTTGAATATACACTTATGGGTTTTGGGGAAGTTTATATATCAAATTTTTACCTAAAGAGATAGTGACTTCAAATAATCAAGTAATAGATTATAGATTCCAACTTTATATCACGAGTTAGGTAATTTTTCTCATATACCATCAACTGTATTGAGGTATTGGCTATCACATTAAAATTTTTCATAAATAGATAACATAATCATTTCATTGAATAATCACTATATATCATAAATTCTTCCCGGGTTAAAGGTAGAGTGAGTATCTATGTCTTGATATCCTTTTATTAAACTCTGGGAATCTATCTTCACATTATCCCATCTAGATAAAATTTACTTCTTTAAAATTTATTTTGGTCACTAGGCTTTAAAATCAATGAGAAATTTCTCATAAGCCTTCTATAATACCTAGTAAATTTGATGAAATTGTGAATCTACTTCACTATTGTTGGTCAGTTCCATTCATTGATACCCTTAGTAATAGAAATATCCATAGATATAACTTTACTTCTAATAACCTACTCCATTAATGAGACTTGATCTATCCAAAAGACACTTGTTCTATACTTTTCATACAACTTATTCTTTTATAATTTTTTTGAAACAATGATAAAATATTCTTTATGATCTTCATTACTTTTATAATATATGAGAATATCATTTATAAAGACCAATATAACTTTTTCAATATAATATCTAAAGACTACATTCATTAATTCTATGAATATTACTGGAGTATTAGATATTTTTAATGTAATCACTGTGAACTAATAACATTTTTATCTTATATAGAAGGTAGTATTGGGCATATCCTCCATTTTCACCTCTAATTAATGATTTCTTAAATGATCATCCATCTTGGAGAAGTAGTGATCCCCACATAATAGATCAAGTAAGTCATTAATCTATGGAATATGGTACCTTTTCATTATCTTGATCTTGATAATATCATTATAATCAATTCATAGATACATTGAACCATGATTTTTGTTAATAAAGTGGACTAGGGAACCCTATAGGGAATATCAATGGTGTGCTGAACCCTTTTCAAAAAAACAATTATAGTTCCTTATTTAACTCTTTTAGATAGATGGGGGTTATTTAATAGGAACTCTTTGATATGAGAAGTACTCCATGTAAAAGTTCTATAGAGATCTCAACCTCTTGATCTAAAGGATGTCTAGGAAATACTACAGCGAATACATCAATATATTCCCTCAAAATAGGCATGCACAAAAGGATAATTATTTTCTTTATATGTATCATTTTAACTATATATGATTTCTAACAAGGTAATAATATACATACTTAAGAATGAGTTTCAAATAGAGATTCATAATTCTCCTATAACTTGTAAAAAACCATAGGATGGTTTGGGATATGGAAAGTTATGTTCTTATCTATAAATATGATATTAAATCTATATAAGAACATAATTCCCCTTTAAAATATATCATTTAATTATACCAATAAGATAATAATAATATTTTTATGATGATTCATCCTACAAATGAAAATTCGGTAAGAGTTGTATACAAGAGATGCAATGATTAAATCTTTTAGTGTTTTCACTATAAGATCAACCTCTATGTTTGAAGTTTGCATTTAAATATTAATAGTAAACTTTCATGGTATGAATGAATTTATAGAACTACAATTAAATAAGACATTTCGTGTTCATGAATGGATAATAAGTATATATATATATATATATTATTTTGTATTTAATCATATAATAAATCCAAAATGGATAGAATCTGTAATAAATAATAATATCTTAATAAAATCAATGTAAATGATCCAAGGAAAATAGAAAATTATACCTATATTGTATTTTCATTTTACAACATCATTTCTGCTTATGAAAACTTCTATTTAAATTATAATTATTTTGGTTCATCTTCAGTTGATTTATGTTTTATTCTATTATACATCATTGCCTAATCTCAAAAATAAGTAAACAATACAACACATTTAAAATGAACTATATAATCATTATTTCCATTATCATATCATTACCAAGGAGCTCATCATATTTATATTAGAGATTATAATTTAATTATTGAAGTATTATTTTTATTTTCAACTATGATATATAATCATTGGAAGCTATTGAAAAAGTTTTTGATAAAATTTTAGCAGACTTGTGGAAAATTAAATATGTTCTAGTGTGATTTGAAGAAATATTGGATTTTGTAGGTTTATAGATAGAAATTTAAAAGGCATGATGATTTCATAATACTTATATAATATTGCACTATAATTCATGAGATTTATTAATACATCATGAGATTACATATGATCTTGTGATATTTGTTAATGCTTTAAAATATTTCATAATTTTATTGAAGATTACAAATGATCTTGTGATATGAATTTTTATAATTTTGTAAGTATTTGTTTGAAAATATAAGTCTTTTCATAAAATCAGAATATTTTTTTAAAAATCATAAGTCTCTGTATAAAAAACTTATTGATTTCATTTTAGTCATTATTTAGTGAATGAATGAGATTGTAATACATTTTTTATTATTAAAAGTTTTCTTAAGTCAATTTTTTTTAAATCTAGTTTTGTATAAATTATTCTAGGATTTCATGTGAGTAAATACTGTTTAATAAAATTAGTTTTTTTCTACACCGTGAGCCCAAAAGTTAGAGAAATTATAGAAGAATAACAATTTATGGAAATTGCTTCCGAAAGATAAATGAGATGATGTCATTCTGTTCTTATGTTTAAAATATTACATAATGATGATGGTGATATGATTCAAGATATATATTAAGTATATTGTGACATGATGAGATAATCCATACAACTAATGAAAATTGAGGTAGATAACAACCAACGTTGGTTATGCGAAATTTTGAGAAATTAAAATTGGGAATCACAGTTTGAACATTCTAGAATTATCAAATGAAACAATCTTAGAATTATAAATGGTGATCACAGTTGTAGTATTTTTTGGGTATTTTATTTAATTAGCTGAAATTAGAAAATGGATATTTGTGGAAATTGAGTTGAGGATCACAGGGGAAAAATCAATGTAAATAGTTAATTGGGGAGGGTCATATAAGATTGTCTTATACATATCAGTTTTCATAATATTCTAGATTTTGATATGGTATTGTTTTCTTATTTAATTAATTATAAATTATTATGAGATTCTAGATTAATGATATTAGATTAGATGAATATTGGTTTGATACTAAGTCTAAAAAATTTTGATTGATTGAGAAAGAAAAATAGATACTGATGTTGGGTGATCGATAAAGAGTAGAAAACTTATAGATAATAAGTATTTAGTAATTTTATATTGAGAAGTAGATCATTGAATTTATGTAAGATGTGAACTAACCCAAGTGATTATATTTAAACTGTGATTATCAAAAGATAATGATCTTTATAGGTGAACATATAATATTATGAATATCTTGAAGGGTTAAAGAAAAATATCATTATCAGTTGCTAAGAAAACCAGATTATTTGGTGATCTTTCTCACCCGATTCTTAAAAACTTGATAATGTAGTGAGATGTTGTGAATCTAGTGAGTTACTGGGAAGAATAGTGAGATGTTCTATAATTATGTGATGTACTATGGGTTCTTGATGATACTAATTATAACTTCTTATGTTATATAGTTGAAAATATGAATCTCAGGATAATAATTGATCTCAATAAAGAGTAGGTACCCACACTAGGACCGAACATTGTAAAACGTTAGTATACCTGGTTTTATTTAATTATTAATCATATTTGGGTAATGTTTAGAGTTTTATTTTAGTGTATTATAATCTAAAAATCATAAATTTTGACTTTCAAAGATGAAATTATAAAATAATGCACCAATGATTCAACTCCCCCTTCTATATAGTGTAACCCAATCTTGAAGCACTTCAGTTGGTATTTGAGTAACCCATGATTCTTTTATAAGATCTAAAAATTACTATAAATGGATAATATAAATTATTTTAATAGATAAATTTTCCCCACCTTAAATTTTAAAAACTATCATAGCTAGAATAATAGGATGTTACCCTATCTTCTATCTCTTATCCTTGAATTTAATAATGCAGTAATAGTGGGGTTTACACCCATTGAGAAAAATGACCCTATGTCTTTTTTTAAAATGTAATAGTTAATGAATATAAGTAGAAAATATATATAAACATTTTTAATTATGTGAATATGGATGAATAAGAAAACATAGTTGACTACATTATAAGAGTCAATGATATTTTCATCAATATTTGAGGCTATGGAAAAATTATGGAAGACTACAATTTTTAAAAATTTGATGATAATTTTTTCAGATATGTTTTATCCTAAAATTTATGAATTAGAAGACATAGGGGATATCACCCTTGATCAATTTCATAAAAATCTAATTGATTATAATATGATAAAGGGTCAACAATTAAAAATTATTTTTAATGGGGAAATAGATTTTGAGGCAATGAGAAAACTCAAATCTAAAGATGAAGAAGAAGAAGTTTCAAGTGAATTTGAAAATGATAAAGTGGATGAAGTCCAAAATAAAATTATGTATTTTATTTCATTGAAATTAATAAAAGGTGAGAGAAAGTATAAAGGAATAATCCCACCAAGGTTTAACAAATATAGTGGAATTGGGAACTTTGTAGTTAGTTACCCATAGAAGAAAAGTCGTGATTATGCTACTAATGAATAGGATGGGAAACCTTATAAAAACAAATTGGGTAAAATATCAATGTAATTGAAAAAATATAGTGAATTTGTGATTTATTTCAGGATGTAAAATAAGTATGATGAACAAAGAAGAGAAATTAGCATCTACTTTACATAGCCAATCAAAATAATAATTTGCCAAAAATTCCACAAACTTCATGGATCATATTAAAAAGTGAAGTATCATCAAGTAGTGAATAAGAAGAAAGTGAGATAACATATATGAACAGTATGATGAAATATGAAACTCAAGAAGGATATTAGGAAGTTTAATAATGAAAATGTTAATAATTATGCAGGAAAAAATAGCTTCTCAAAAGGGGAGATGATCACATTTATAAAATCAAAAAACACAAGTTGGGAGTTTCTAGTTAAGAAAAAATAGTGAAAGATGATGATGAAAAACTTTTTATGAAATATTAAATGATAATCAAGTCACAATAAAAATTCCTTGAAGATTATAATGATTTGACTAATTTGAAAGACGATTTTGACAAATCTATGGATATTAAAGATGAATCATCTCAACTTGGGGGAAATATGATCCCAAAGAGGCAAGTTAACTCTTCTCCTATTAAATCTAAAAATAAAAATGTTTTCTATAACATTGCAGGTTTAAATTCAAATTATAAACAAGTATTTTATAAGAATAATGATGATAAATATTTATATGCATAAATGGAATAAAATAATGTCTCAAAAGGATTTAATCTCCCAAAACAAAACTAAGAATAGTTTGTGGGAAGTCAGAAACAATAATATTCTAGATAGAATTATTATCAATATGAAAGTCCTATGTTGGTAAGTTATTAATTCTATTTTTTGATTTTTTTTCATAAATACTATTCATTATAGTTCAATATATCACTATCATAAAAGATACATGAATAAAGGGGTATAAATTATGATGTGATAGAATATTTTCTCAATGGAATTAAGCTGTGACAAATAAATAACCATTTCTACGAACAAAAAAAGTTTGATTACTTAGAATAAATCTATGGTAGATTTGATCAGAAAGTTAAATGTGATATATAATGGATGACTAACCTTCCCAAACAATTTTATTATGGCGATAAAGGAAAGGGCTTTAAAAAAAGTGAATAAAGGGAAGTTGTTTTTTGTGAAAGTTTCTTTGAATTAGTTTTAAGAGAACTAAGTCAAAGATTCTTGATAGTAGTTTCTCCTATCATATAATCTGTGTCATAAAATTGTTAAAGAAACATAAAGAAAAAAAAATAAGGTTAGTGACTAATGGAAATGACAATTATTTAAAAATCAATGGATTTAAAACTTTTGAAATAGAAACCTAAAATCAAAATACATTCTATTCGTTGAAAGCCCGAAAAAAAAATATTGAGTGTAAGTAAACTTCTTGATAATGAAAATGAGTTTATTTTTAATAAAGTCTCATGTGTTATAAAAACCATAAAGCATGTAAGGTACATTACTCAAGGAATAAGTATGAGTGGTAAACTAATTCAAATTAGTAATTCTACCAATTCTTGATGTTTGAGTTCCAATTTTGAGAAAAAATTATGGAATAGGAGACATGGACACCTTAGTAAGAGTATTATGATAAAATTTTCAATTTTTGAAATGGTGAAATACCTAAAAATTTGAAAAGAGATAATTATGTTTTTGATTGTTATTAAAAAGGGAAAATTTAACAACCATGCTCTTTATTACACACATAAACATGATTCATCACATAAACTTTCACTTAATACAATTATGAGGATCAAGAGGTATATTGTATTGGGAAATTAGGAACATTACATATAAACTTATAACATAAAATATAACATCTTTATTGAAAAATTATTTTACATAACCACAACATTCCTTCATACCTAACATTGCATGGGATAACCTGAGGACATACATAAGAAAAGGGTGAGCTATAAATCCCAATAAGGGAGTAAAAAGGCATAACATGAATAATACAATATATTTTAGGAATTTATAATATCAATGGATAATAAGAGAAACATTAATATAAAGGCGTGATATATCATGATTACCATAACATGGAGATGTGGCAATAACATTTAACATGATATTAGCATGAGCCAAGGATCATTGCACATTAATCATGAGTAAACCCTCATTACACTTGAATTATCATGATTAAACCCTCATTGAACTTTAATTATCATTATTAAATACTCATTGCACATATATTATCACGATACTATTCTTTACCCAATGCATTGGAGCGTTATCAGGGAAAACCCTTCTTAATCATTTCATTTCAAGCAAAAGTGTGCCACATAGATCATACAACATTGATTCATTAAACATCACAATTTATTCCATGAATAAGAAATATAAAATACATAAATTTAATTCCTTAATCAACAGGTACATGTGCATAAAGGTGAATACCCTTGATAGATAAATGGCTTTGGTATTCACTAACACAGTGATTTTGGTATGGAAATTTAGGTGTAACTTCGGCAACATAATGACGTGAAATAGAAATCATAAAATGGGTTGATGAGAGAGAAAGGGTTATCTCATCATTTATACATGAAATGGAAAGTAAAGAGGGTAATGGAATATAATATCCCAACATATGCAATGGAATTTAGATGCATAATATAAAAGAATTTCTTGAATGTAAATGAGGAGAAAGAAATTTCTTACAGAATTTCAGCATGGTAACGGGTGTACATGGGAGACATTAATGAGAGATAAAGGTGTCTCTCATCATTCAAATGTATGGAGGGAAGTATATGGGAGGTGTAAAATCATACCCCAACATTTTTAATTGAAAATAAAATGGGCATAAGAATATAAGGAAACTTGGAAAGAAATAAGGAAGGAAGGAAAGTGAGGATCCCTTGCTAGGAAGTGTGCGACTTCAAGAGATTGAGGATGGGATTCTTGAGAGATTCGTACACCTTGGGAGGATTATAGAGAGAGGAGGGAATAGTATGGACGTGATAAAATGGTTTTTAGTGAATAGAAGTGGGAGCTTGGGTGGGTTTATATAGGAAAAAAGAGGGGAATTCTTTAATATTTCACAAACTTAGGTTTAGGAATCTATATAATTAAATATTCAAAACCACAAACCAACCCATGGTTTTTGCCCATGGTTTTTGAAAAAGTGGAGTGGAAAAAATTATTTTATAAGGAAAATGGCGGAGCTTATTAAAATATTAGGCTTTCTTATGTGGAGGTGAGTCACACTCTCAAGGAAATCATTTTAAAAAGTTAAAATATTTTATAAGTCTTGGAGGGTCCACTAAGGCACCATAAAATTAATAAAAAAATATAAAATCACATTATTTTAAAGGTAAAACATATGTTATATGAATAAACATTTTATATTATTTTATTATATCACTATTGGGTCATTATGATATCATAAAACACATTATATATTTAATTGGTATTTAATTTTTACCCCAAAATTCAAATGTCTCAGAAAATTATGAGAAATTCACCGTTAGATAGTTTTGAGAACATGAATCCAAAAATTATATTCATTTTATCTAAATAATTTTATAAAGATGTGAATTTTTAATTTTAAAATAAAAACTGATATTTATTAAAAATTCATGGGTTTCAACAAAACAACTTTCAAACCTTAATAAAAATTAAAATTGTATTCACAAAAAAATTATACAATAATTTATATTTTATAAAAATTAATTTAGTAAGAATATTTTATTAAAATATTAATTAATTCAAAAAACCATTAATTCATCAAAATAGATTTCTTAATTGAATATTAACTAAAAATATTATTTCTGCTTTAAAAAACCATTTAAAAAGTAATAATAATAAAATGAATGTATATCCTTTATAAAAAAAATAAAGAACATAATCATCATGCCAGGGTATTGTTACATAACCCCTTATAACACCTGCATAATACCTAAGGGTAAGGTGTGCGATGGTGACAGACTCTTAGGGAGGCTTAGATAAAATCACTCAGGTGGTAATCTATATTAACTTCCAATTATCATATAGGAGATTCCGTTCAAGATTAACATGTTGAAGCTCTTCTTGGGATTGGTCAAGAGAAAATCCTGGTGATACTACCTCATTTTTGAGCTCTGAAAAATGGGCTTCATATCGAGAAATTCTACTAGATAAGGCTATCACTTCCTTTGTCTGAGTAAATTGGATTTGTTAAAGCCCAATATTTAAACTAATTATATGATCACTATTCAACAGCTATATTAGAAATGGTAACAATTCTTATTGGTATTTTAAAATCCAACATCATAAAACCAAGGAAATGCATATGTTTTATATAACCATTTTACATAATAATACATTTAATCAGATCAAGATAAATTTTCATTAATAAAAGTTTGGGTCGTTACAATCTCCCCCCCTAAAGAATTTTTTCCCTCAAAATTTCCTTTTACCATACTAAAATAGATGAGGGTAACTCTGCTTGATGGGAGTGCTAGTCTATAGGCCCCTAATCTAATGCAATCAAGGATCTCAAAAGGGCCTATATACCTTGTACTAAGATTTCCATTCTTCCTAATTCTCATAAATCTCTTCCATGGTGATATGTTGAGGAATACCATGTCTCCAACATCAAACTCTAGGTCTTGTCGACGGTTGTGAGCATAGCACTTTTGTCAACTCTGACCAACTTTAATGTGATGCTGGATGGACGTAACCTTATCTTCCATTTCTTCGACCATTTCTGGACCTTGTAGTTTTTTCTCCCCAACTTCTTCCCAACATTTCTGTGTTCTTCACATCTTCCCATAAAGGGCTTCATAAGGAGAAATTTTGATGCTTGAGTGGAAACTATTATTGTAAGAGAAATCAACCAGAGGAAGATGTTGATCCCATCCTCCTTTGAAGTCCATTGAGAATTATCTCAACATGTCCTCAAGTTTTTGGTTCATCCACTCAAATTATCCATCATTTTGATGATGATAAGCTGTAATGAAGTTTAGATAAGTATTCCGAGCGTGTTGGAGACCCTTCCAGAACTTAGAGTTGAATCTTGGATCCTGACCGGATACAATAGATAGTGGTACTCCATGTATATCCATTCCAGTTTTATACTTACCACTTCTCTGATGAATATCCATTCTATTTGATCCAATGATAAATCCTCTTGAATTTCAATGAAGTTTGCAATCTTTGTAAGATGATCCACAAAAACCCAGATATCATTGTTTCCTTTGGATATCTTTGGAATTATGGTGAAAAAGCCCATGGTTATGTTCTATAATTTCCATGTTGGTATGGGTAATGGTTGTATCATTCCCTTATACTTTTTCCTCTCATCCTTCATTTTCTGACATATCAGGCACTTTAATGTATACTCAGCAATATCCTTATTCATTTCATCCCATCAATAATGCTATCATAGATCTCAATTCATCTTTGTGTTTCATGGGTGAATAGAGAAATTCAAACTATATGCATCATCCAAAATTTCATTATTTAACTCTGTATTCGATGGAACACATAGTATTGACCCAAATCTCACAATTCCTTATTCATTAGAATTGAAATCCAAGTATTTCCCTTTTCTAATAGTTTCCACTTTATTCTGAATTCCCACATCATCCTTTTGAGCATCCTTCATCCTTTTCAAAAGATATTTCTGAGTAATCATATGTGAAAGGATTGATGATGTTCCCTTTTTTATGATTCCCATGTACATATTCATCAAATCTAAGAGGATTGAATCATTTTCAATTCTCATCAATGATATAATCGCTGGGTCGTTTCTACTTAGAGCATCTGACACCTTGTTCTCTTTCTTAGGGTGGTAATGGATTGAGTAGTTATAGTCTTTGATCATCTCTAACTATATTCATTGTTGCATGTTCAACTCTTTCTGTGTGAATATATACTTGAGGATTTTGTGATCCGTATATATTTGACACTTCTCCCTAATGAGGTAATGTCGCAAAATTTTTAAAGATAATATTACTATAGCCAACTCCATATCATGTGTTGGATATTTTTTCTCATGAACTTTCAATTTCCTTGAAGCATAGGCAATGGATTTGTCATTATTAATCAACACATAGCCTAGGCCCTTATTTTATGAATCACTAAATACCACATAAAGTTCTCCACTTGTGGGTAGTGTGAGAATGAGCACAGTGATAAGACTCCTTTTCAATTCCATGAATCTCTCTTCGCATTCATCACTCCATGAAAATTTGACTCCCTTATGAATTATCTTGGTAAGAGGGTTTGAAAATCGTAAGAATTTTCTCAGAAAATGGCAATAATATCCAGATAACCCAAGGAATCTACATATATCCATCACAGATGTTGACATCATCCATACCTCAATTGCATTTTTCTGGGAGGAATCAACAAATATACCATTTCTTGTGATGATATGACCCAGGAATGAGATCACCTTTAACCAGAACTCACATTTACTATACTTTACATAGATATTTTCCTTTTGCAAGGTATATAGTACAGTTCCTAGATTATCCTCATGCTCCTCCATGGTTTTGGAGTATATTTTAATATCATCTATAAATACTACAAAAATTTTGTTGAGGTAATATCTAAAGACTCTATTCATCATGTCTATAAATATTTTTGGAGAATTAGTGAGTCTGAAAGGTAGTACTATGAATTCATAGTTTATGTACCTTGAATGAAAAGAAGTCTTGGAGATATCCTCCTAATTCACCCTTACTTAGTAATATCCCGACCGCAAATCCACCTTGGATAAGTATTGTGCTCCATGTAGCTGATCGAACAAGTCATCAATTTGTGGCAGGGGATACTTGTTCTTTTTTGTGATTTTTTAGATCATGATAATCAATGAAAAGATGCATTGACCCATCCTTCTTCTTGACGAAGAGGACTGGTGCACCCCATGGTGAAGCACTTGGGAGTATAAACCCTTTATCCAGATTCTCCTGTAGTTGTTTCTTTAGCTTCTTAAGATCAAAAATAGCCATTCTATATGGAGTCTTGGATATTGGAAATGCCTCAGGTATAATATTAATTGATAATTCAACATATATTATAGGAGGAAGACCATGAAATTCCCTGGGAAACACTTCTGCAGATTCCCTCGCAATAGGCATGTCTTCGAGGGTGGTTTCTTCCCTAGACTCAATCATCTGATCAATATATTCATGATCGTATGGCAGGAATATCCACGCTTGAGATGATGGTGCTAAAGAAGATTCATCCTCCTCCTTTCACTTGTATAGAACTGAGGGTCGATTCCCTATATGGAGAGTGATTTCCCTCTCATGAAAACGTATTTTGGATATATATAGGAAAATACAATCCATGCCAACAATTGCATAAAATTCCAACAGAGAGAGTATGAAGATGTTTGATAAGAATTTAAATCCACAAATTGTGATAGGGAAGGAGTTATATTCATGGGATGCAATGATTTCCCCATTTTCCATTCTCACTGACATCTCTACTTCCATGATTTGTGGTGGTTTTGGGATTGTTCTTCTAAACTTTTGGGATATAAAATAATTCATAGAACCAAAATAAAAAAGTAAGTTCTCTATTGTTGAATGAATAACTAGCGTACCTATCACCACTTAGTTTTTGGGGTTCAGTTTGATTTTAATGGTGGAAAAATCTCTCCATTACTGCATTGGAAGTTTTTGCTTGCCTAAAAAAACCTTTTGCTTTGGAAACTAGTTTGTAAAGTGCCCTGATTCTTTGTAGTTGAAGTAATGAACAATGTGTTAAGGGTCGAATAGAGCATTCCTATCCTCTATCACAACAGTGAGTTTTTCTTATTGGCAGTTAATGGCCCGGTGCCCTTCTCTTCCACACCTAAAGCATTTCCTCATCCCCTTTAGGCAATTTTCGGGGTTCTTCTTTCTGCACCTTTGTCAAGTATAGTGTTGGAATTTCTTAGCACTATTGGATTTATCCATCAGACCGCCAGAATTAAAGTCCACTTTCTGCTTCTTATCCCCATAATACTCCTAAGATTTGCTGATATCTATTTCGACATTGAGGGAACATCAGACAATTTCCTCATATCTATCAAAGTAACATATCAATAGGGATTTCCATAGACTAGGTTTTATCCCACCAAATAAGCAATCAACCTTGCATTCAAGAGTAATGAAAAATCCAGAGGATTATCGTTCAAGCCTTGTGAAGTTGTCCTCGTATGCTCTGATGGATTTGTCGCCTTTTTTACTTGAGGGAAAGGAAGTCCCTTTCCATCTTAATTCATAGGGTGTGGGGAAAATATTTATCAATAAACATTTTCTGAAAATACTTCCATTCCAATTCCTCAATCTCTTCCTTAAGCATTATATTTTTGATCAATGTACACCATTGATCAACTTCACACTCCATACGATAAGAAGCTAGAAGAACCTTCTCTTATTCAGAATATTGAAGGTTGAAGAAGATCTTCCCAATTGAGTTAATCCATTGTTTTGTGATTGAGGGATCAAATGATCTATTAAAATTATGAGGCCTTTGTCTCATGAAGCTCTCAATTGTGGATTATTCTTTATTGGGGGGGGGGGTTAGATGATCCTCTTTACCCATTTTTCTATTAAAAAATTTGTTAACTGAGAGAGTATCATGACAAAGTTTGTGATTCCCACTCCCATTTGATTAGGCATCTCATTATAATAGTCATCACATTAATCTTTGCATAGGTTGTTAGCCCGAGTCCTCCTAATACAAGCCATTGGCTGGAATAAAAGGAAAGTTAGGGGTAACACATAAAGGTAAATATAATGAAAAAAAGGTATAACGTATAAATTAAATTTATTTCATTAACTTATGAATTTATAGGGTTCAATCTATGTTATCCGTGATCTACTTCCCAATATATATACTTAGGGGCATTTTTTATTCCCTTAATAATTGTTCATACTAAGATTATGAATTTACCAAAGGATATTTCCCAGGAGGGTTGAACCAAGAGTGCAACTAGGCTTTTTATCATTCACCAATTCTTGTTCAAGTCTAGCTCAAAGCAGTGTTTTTGGGTTTTACCCCTAAATACATATGTGATAGAGACACCTCTACTTGTTTGTATCCATATAGGGATGCTTTTTCTTGATAAAACACTTAATATATACTCACCAAAATTTAGGGATGTTTTTCTTATACTTAGCCTTATCCTTAAGGATTTCACTAGGGTTTTCTAATCATAATCCCAAAAATAACTAAACATATCCTCTAATACCAACTATAACAACTCTGCTCTTTATTACACACATGAACATGATTCATCACATAAACTTGAAATTAAAAAAAATTTAAGGATTGAGAGGTCTAGTGTCTTGGGAATTAAAAACATTACATAACAACTTAGAACATAAAATAAAACATCTTTATTGAAAAATTATTTGAAATGACCACAAAATTCCTTCATACCTAGCATTTCATGGGATAACCTGAGGACATACATAAGAAAAGAGTGAGCTATAAAGCCTAGTAAGGGAGTAAACAAGGAATAAAATGAAGAATAAAATACATGTTAGGCAACAAGAAATATCAATGGAGCATAAGAGAAACATGAAAATAAAGGCATGATATAGCATGATTATCATAACGTCGAGATGTGGCATCAACATTTAACATGATATTAGCATGAGCCAAGGCTCATTACACATAAAGTATGAGTAAACCCTCATTTCACTTAAGTTAGCATGATTAAACCCTAATTTAACTTTAATTGTAATGGGAAAACCCTAATTTCACATGGTGTATCATGATACTATTCTTTACCCAATGCATTGGAGTGCTATTAGGGCACACCCATCTTAATCATTTCATTTCATGCATAAGTGTGGAACATAGATCATACAACATGGATTCATTAAGCATCATAATTTATTCCATGAATAAGAGATGTAAAATACCTAAATGTAAGTCCTAAATCAAAAAGTTCATGTTCCTAAAGTTGAATACCATTGATAGAGAAATGGGTATGGTATTCACTTACAGGATGATTTTAGCATGGAAATTTTGGTGTAACTTCAGCAGCATAACGACATAATATAGAAATCGTAAAATGGGTTGATGAGAGATAAAGGGGTATCTCATCATTTATAAATGAAATGGAAAGTAAACGGGGTCATGGAATATAATTTCCTAACATATTTAATGTAATTTATATGCATAATATAAAATAACTTCATGAATGTAAATGAGGAGATATAGATTCCTTACGGAATTTTGGCATGGTAACAGGTGTAAATGAGAGGAATTAATGAGAGGGAAAGGGGTATATCATAATTAAAACATAAAGAGGTAAGAATAGGGGAGTTAAAAAATCATACCCAAACATTTTTAATTGAAAATAAAAGGGGCATAACAATATAATAAAACTTGCACATAAATAAGGAAGGTTGGAAAGTGAGGATCCCTTACTCGGATGTGTGTGACTTCAAGAGCTTGATGAGGGGCTTTGTGAGAGCTTGGGGTGCCTTGGGAGGATTATAGAGATAGGAGGGAAGAATAGGGATGTTCTCCAAGGGTTTTTAGTGAAGATAAGTTTGAGCTTTGGTGGGTTTATATAGGAAAAGAGAGGGGAATTGTTTAATATTTCACAAACATAGGTTTTAGAATCTATATAATTAAATATTCTAAAGTACAAACCAAACCATGATTTTTTGTCATGGTTTTTTTAAAATAGGAGTGGAAATAATTATTTTATAATTCCAATGGCCGAACCTATTAAAATTTTAGGATTTCATATGTGGAGGTGAGTCACATTCTCAAGGAAATCATTTTAAAAAGTTAAAATATTTTATAAGTCTTGGAGGGTATACTAAGGCACCATAAAATTATCAAAAAAATATAAAATCACATTATTTTAAAGGTGAAACTTATATTTTACGAATAAACCTTTTATAGTATTTTATTACATCACTATTTTCACATTATGATGTCATAAATCACATCATATATTTAAACAGTATTTAATTTTTACCAAAAAATTTGACTGTCTCAGAAAATTATAAAAAAATAACTGTTAGATAATTTCCACATCCCAAATCCAAAAAATATAATCATTTTATCTAAATAATTTTCTAAATATCTGAATTTTTACTTTTAAAATAAAAACCAACATTTATAAAAAACTCATGGGTTTTGATAAAACGATTTTCAAACATTAATAAAAATTACAATTGTATTCATAAAAAAAATTATACGATCATTTATATTTAAAAAAAAGTAATTTAGTAATAATATTTTATTAAAATATTAATTAATTAAAAAATCCATTAATTAATAAAAATTAGATTTCTTAATTCAATATTAACTAAAAATACTATTTGTGCTTTTAAAAAACCATTTACAAGGTAACAATAATTAAATGAATGTATATACTTTATACAAAAAATAAAGCACATAATCATAGTGATAGTGTCTTGTTACATAACCCCTTATAACACCCATATAAGACTTAAGGGTAAGGTGTGCAATTGTGATAGAATCTTAGGGAGGCTCTAATAACATTGCTCAGGTGGTAATCTCTATTAACTTCCACTTCTCCCATAGGTGATTTCGTCCAAGATTAACATGTTGAAGCTTGACTTGGGATTGGTCAAGAGAGAATCACAATGACGCTACCTACTTTACAAGCTCTGAAAAATGGGTTTTTATGGAGAAATTATACTGGATGAGGTTGTCGCTTCCTTTGTATGAGTAAATTGGATTTGTTAAAGCCCTATATTTAAACTAATAAAGTGATCACTGTTCAATGACTATATTAGAAATAGTAACAGTTCTTAATGGTATTTTAAAACCCAAAAACATAAAACCAAGAAAGATTATATGTTTTATAGAACCATTTTATATAATAATACATTTAATAAGATCAAGAGTAATTTTCATTAATAAATGTTTGGGTTGTTATAGAAAATTGTTTAAGGAACTCATGAAAGAGTGTAGATGCAGTCCACTAGGATAGTTGAGATTATTTAGATTGACATATGTGAACCTATGAAACAAATTTTTATTATATATGATCTTAATTTTAATACATTAATTAATTATTTCACTTATATGACCAATTTCATGTTTATGAGGCATAAGTATGAAGTAATATATTTTTGAAAAATATTTATATGAAAATATGTAAAAGAATTGGGAGTCTATTTCAAATAACTAAGATTTGATAATGGAAAGTAATACACTCGTAATTATTTTTAAATCTATCTTGAAAATAATTAAATCAAGAATCAATACAGTTCACACTAAATTAACTAAATGTATGGATTATCATAAAGGAATAACCAAATTTTTTTAGTGGTTAGAACAATTCTTTATAAGCACAAACTCTATAAATTATATTAGAGGTAAGTTGTATGTACTTATAAACACATACAAACCAAGTGAATTCTAAGACTCAATTCACATGTGATATCACAAGAAATTTGGTTGAAAAGAAATACATTTTTAATATAATTTAATGTTTCTAGTAGTCCTTGTTACATGAATACCAAAAACACCAATTTGGGAAAGTGTTAAGGGAAATATGAAGAAGGGATCTTCATGGGATACTTAATTATCAAATGGAAGAGGTTATAGATTATATAACTATAAGATAGAAAAATTGGATGATTGCATTGATGTGAAGGTTATTGAGAATCATTGAAAATAATATGTGACCAATTATTCAGTTTTTGAAAATTATAAAGTAGGCAACATCCAGATTTTAGGAAAACAAAATGAAGAAGAAACCACAGAAGAGATAATTTCTTCTGATTTTGATTCTGAAAAAACTAGTGATGAAGATGAAATAGTTAGAATTTAGAAATAAAAATATCAAATATTGAAGAAGTATATTGATTAAGAAAATATCATTGGAAATAAATAAAATCCAAAATTTATAAGAGGATGATCAATGCTTGAAAATAAAACTATACTTATCACATAAGTTAAGACACAAAAAAATTAAGAGGTATTTATGTATAAGAATTGGATTAATGAAATGAATAAAGAAATGGATCATGTTGAGAAAAATTTTACTCTGGAATATGTAAAAAGACCTGAAAATAAAAATATTAAAGGTACCAAGTGGATATTTAGAAAAAACTAAATGATAAAGGTGAGGTGTCCAGAAATAAATCTAGACAGGTATGAAAAGGTTACTCATAGGTGGATGGAAACTATTTTGAAGTGAATGTTACAACAGTGGAATTCTTAGAAATTATAAGAATATTTATTGTTATAAAATCTCATGAACAGTAAAAATTATATAATAAGGATGTGAAGTTTTATTTTATAAATGAAGTCTCAGAAGAAAATGTTTTTATTAAGCAATATGATGGATTTATTCTTAGATGTGATGGTAGCATGATGTAAAAACTAAAGAAAGCATTGTATAGTTTAAAATAGGCCCCTAGAGCATGGTAATAAAAAATAAAAAATTGATTAAAGACGTTAAATTTTCCTAAATGGAAAGTAGATAATAACTTTCATGTGAAAGAGATGAACATATGCACTCTAGTAGTCATAGTTTATGTTGATCACATAATATTTGAAATTTATAAGGAGTATGTATGTGATGAGTTTACAGAGTACATAAAGATTCAATTTTAAATTTCCATGCTTGGTAAAATTAAATTTTTATGGTATTACATATTATAAAAAATAATGATTATATCTTTCTATCCACTAAGAAATTTTCTGAAGAATTATTGATGAAATTTGGCATGGAGTATTCTAAATAATTATACCCAACAATAATAGTTGGAATGAAACTGAATAATGATGAAGTAGAATAAATGCTAACAAAAAATAATTCAGGAGAATAATTTCATGTTTTATTTATCTAATAGTATCAATACCATTCATAGTGTATTCAGTGAAGGTGTATCACATGTTGGAAGAAAAAAATAACATTCAGATATGTCAAATGCACACTTAAGTGTGGTCTACTATTAATATTAAGTGTAAAATTAAATCTATCTGGTTTCATAGATGTATATTGGTTAGTAAAATGAAATTATATAAAATATACTTCTATTGGTACCTTCTTTTTAGGTAAATATTATGTAAATTGGAATAACATGAAGCAAAGTTTAGTTACACTGAGAATAGTGGAGGTAGAAAATGTTGCAGTGAATAGATGCATGTACACAAAGGTTATGGATAAAAGTGAATCTATAAGATTAGAGAATAGAAGTTAAGAAGAAATTAAGGATTAATTAGGATAGTTAGAGTACTATTTATTTGTCTACAAATCCTGTTTAGCATGAACAATAAAAACACATTGATATCATGTATCATTTCAACAAATAAATAGTGGAAAATAAAGATGTCAAACTAGAATACATTTACAAAAAGGATCTAATTGAAAATGTTTTTACAAAATCAATGTTAAGAGATAAGTTTTATAAATTAAGGCTTAACCATAATGTTCATACCTTCCCTCTCACTTGAGGATATGTGGAATAAAACCCCCACTATGCTTTGGATTCTATTGTTAAATGGGAAGATAAGTACAACTATTTCATTATCTACCATGAATATGAAGTCGTGGTTTTTATAAATAGGGGGGTAAATATCAACTGTGATTAAGAATTAAGAGGAAGATCATATAAGTTACTCATATAAGAATTTATTTTCACCAAGAGATGGATGTAACACCCTGATTTTAAAAAATAATAATACTATGTTCAATAATGTATACGAGACGCAACACCAAGCCTAAATGTACCATGAGATACAATTATTTAAATATGACCATTATAACCTAGCCATTAAATTAGAAGTTAAAAATAGGATTAACTTATATATTAAATATATATAAAGTTCCTAATCAATATAAATTTACTGATAAATGCTTTGTAAATAACTAATCCATTTTTAGTAAAGTCATTTTATTCTTCAAAAATAGATTTTATTGCTTTTTGTGAGAAAATATTATGATTAATTATTGGAAATTTTTGAAATTTTATTTGATAAAAATTATACCATTTTTTAAATCATCATATAAAAATTAGTTTATGGTGAAAATTTTAATTTTTTTTAAAAAAGTTTGATTTTTCAATGAATAATGAAAAATACCGCTCTTAATTGAAAAATGTATTTTCTTTTCAAGTATTTACAACGTAAAATTATATTTTGGATTAGTTATAAAATTTAATTAGTTAATTTTTATTAAATATAATCTAATCAATATCTTTTGAATTAATTTTATACTTGGATATAGTATAAAAACATTTTATACTTAAAAGACATCTTTTCTAAAAAAAACATTTTATACTTAAAAGACATCTTTTCTAAAAAACAGGTTTTCATCATGTTTGTGGGTTTAATTTTAAATTAAATTTGAAACATTTTGTGAATTGAATTTAATAAAATGTACTAATTTTATTTAATAACAATAATTAATAATTTTTAATTTTTTCAACTTAATTTTCAGTCATTATGAATAATAACTATAGTAAATATTTATTAGTATAGTAAGGGTAAATTGGGTAATTAAGGTCAAAAATAATATATTAAGGACTAAAAATTTACCCTAACACTTTCCTTTATCCTATTTTATCAGTGTATTTAATCCATTTATATCCAAGTATTGAATAAATGTCCACTTTATGCCATATTTATTTTATTTTTACCTTTATTATAATTTAGTAAAAGATAAAGAAAAAAAGGTCACTTTCTTACTCTTAATATCTATAATATTTTTTGATATGGATAAAAAATCATATGTTTGGTTATAAATGTTAATTTTTAAGATACGTTATTTTTTTATCATGGTAATTTATTTATAATTTTTAATAAGTAAATAATTATTTAAAATACTAATGCAATACTAACATAATATTTATTTAGTTAATAGAAAAATAAAATAAACAATTTTAAAAATATTCAAAGTATCATAATTTAAAAGATTTATTTTGTTCCACAAATTTTTAGATAAATTTAATATGTTAATGATGTGTGAAAGTATTATATTCTAATTCCATTTATATCATGTTGTTTTCAATGTTAAATTAAATGAATAGTTCCAAAAATGATATTAATGATATTTTATAATAAATAATATTTTATTAAATGATTTAAAATTCAGAAAAATTATATATTTGGCCAATATATTAAGATATGGTTTAAAATATCATCAATTTCACATTTATTGGATAATTTTTCTTTCATAGTAACTATCTTGACCCATAAATAGTAAAAACTTTATTATCATAGTAATTGTCAAAAAAGGTTAACGTGGGTTAAAACACATAGATAATGGTAAAAAACTAATCTCAACTTATCCAAATTTTATTGGATGATATTATTTCAACACATAATCATCCTATATTGTAATTATATCAGTTTAGAGAAATTTTTCTAGGAAAATTAAATTATTTTAATTTAATATTTTAAGAAATTCCTGTCACGAACCAAGTAGGGTCGCCATCCAAATTGGTGCTCAACCTGGTCTGTGGAAAGGCCCAAGGGGTGTTCCCAATCCCCATGTGCTGGCATAAGTTCCTGGGTATCAAATGAATGTTTGAGAATGATTTTCCCAATAAAAAAGATATATAAGTAAACATAAACTAAACAAAATAGATAAATCAAAGAAGATGAACTGAATAAACTGGCAGCAGAAAAAGGAATAAAATGAGTAATGAGACATACCTCAAGTGACCTCATGGGTCACCATGGAACATAAACCACACTTTATATAAGAATGATCCAAAACATGAGCCTGACACTGAAAATATAAAGTAGGCGTGAGCACTGAGATGCTCAGTATGAATGCTAGAGTACACTAATTTTTTATGCCCATACCATTAAAAATAAACCCAAAACATGCTAGTTTAAAAAAAATGTTTTTAATTCTTTCAAATATCAAGTAACAAGATTTAATTTTCAATAAAATAATATCTCTTCCACTTCATTTTCAAAATATGTTCCAAGCATGCATTAACATTTCCAAATGAAAGGAGACCAATTTAGATTTAAAATATGGTTTTCAGAAAAGAGGGAACAGGCATGAAAAAAATGAATTGAAAATCATATCATAAGCACTATTGGAAATCCCTAATCAGCTAGTGTTAGTTTCGGACCTAGGATCCTCGTACCTTAGTGTAAACATGGCATATGAACCACAAAAATCTAGGTTCTAGTTCACGAGCCACAAGTAGAGAACACACCCATAACCTAGTGGTCTCTAATCGTCATTTTGTTTAGTTAGCGTTGTAGCATAAATCCTGCTAGAGCAAATCAGGATGAACCACTTCCGTATCATCTAGCATACTAGCACTAGTCCTCCCACCTAGATACCTAGGTTTTCCCATGTGCTCCATTTCAAGTGGTGGTGAGTTTTATCACGAAAACATACATGAACATATCATTATCTTTATTTAAAAACACACTCTCCCTCTCACCATTGATCTCGCTCCTTGAGAGAATCCCCCATTTTTTTGTCACACAAAATACAAAAGACTCTTTACTTGACACATACCACAATCCACACATTCAATATACATGTCATTTTCTAAAACAAGGGGGCATGCCTCAAGAGGGTTTTTTTCACAAACTATTATTAAAGTTCCAAATAGGCTTAATTATTCACAAGGAGTACTTTTTGTTTTAGAAAACATAATCACCTAACACTTAAAAGTTTCAAAAACTATTTTAAAGTTTAACTAAACAACCAAGGTACCACTTATTTAAAGAATGCTTAAAACCGCTATGACAATGAAGCAATCGTTTTAAAGAGGTCAAATCAGCCTTTAATCTCATGTTCACACCAAAACCCATTTTGTAAATCACTTTGGAATTAAATTTGAAAATCAAACATGTCATTACACATTTATAATAAAATCGACTAAAAGGCCACATATCTTTGGAAATACCTGTTTCACGTTAAAAACATCTAGGAAACTACTTTTCAAGATCCACAACCATTTATATATATGTATACATATTTATATACATTTTATATGAATTTAATATAAATCAAAGGGACATACTTTTAAAAGAACACCAAGAAAAAATGGAAATTATAATTAAAGATCAATCCATAGGGAACCTCCCTCAGGGTGGAAATAAACCAAACATTTTCCCCGTGGCCCTTTATAACTAAAAGATACTACTCCCCCACAAATAATATGCCCTTTCACATACATATAAGGACACCTAGAGCCTATGCACATACCCGCGTGGCCATGAACATGTGCAAGGGGATCCTTACATGTATTTTTATATGAATATACTAGTTTCCACTCACCTACATATTCATTTTCATATATACACATGGGCACACCTAGCCTCATACATGTATATTCACTTCCATATATGACTATACATGTAATGGGGGAACCCACATGCACACACACACACACACAGAGATATATATACTTACCTATGCACACACAGGCGAGTCTCCTTAGACCCAGAAAATCGAAACCGAAAAGAAGGGACCAAAAAACTAAACATATAATTTAATAAATCAATAATTTTTTTATTAAACTCTTCACGGTTAGAACCACAAAAGTTTAAATCAAAAACACACTCAAATTATTCTCTTTAAAATCCAATGCATACTAAAACCATTTAAAAATACATTTCAAACCACTAACATAACTCATAAAACCCATTTGGAAATATTAAAAGAAAAGAACATAATAAATTTAACTGTTTACAAAATAAAAGCCCATTTCAAATCCACACTAAAACCAATTTAACTTTAAACCATGCTTCTAATAATTTACACACACACCAAAACTTTTTTATAAATACATTTTCCACCACATGGACTGTAATAGCTGAGGTATTTAAAAAAAATATTTTTTCATATCTATTAATATTATGAATAAGATATTGATTTTATTTAAATAGAAAACTATGTTTGATGGCATAACTGGCACACAACAATGGGTTTCTCCGACATCTCATGTTGCACACAAGGCTGAGTCATACTGAGAAATAACAATATAATATTATTATTTTAAATGGTAGATAACTCCTAGTCGTTGTATTGGTGGGGATAAATAGAACTAACCATATTATGATTAAACATATTTGTTAAATGTTTTTACATTTATTCAATAAAATTTAGAGGCATAAAATGATAATGAATCCAATTTTAAGCATAAATACTCTAATATTTTTTAAAGGTAGTTTTATTGCCTTTTGATGGAGAACCCTTTTTAAATATAGTTTTTGTAACTTTTATATGTTTCATTTGAAAAAAATAAACTTCTTATTTATAAGTGGGACTTCAAAATTTACTTTGGGTATATTTTTGGTATTTTTCTGATAAAGTCTATTTTTTAATGAACAGTGAAAATACTGCATTTTAAGTCAAAACTATATTTTTATCTGATTTATTTATATGGTTAGATTATATTTTTAATTGGTTTTAAAGTTTAATTAGATTATTTTTTACCATTTAATTTAATTTTGGTCATTGAAATTAATTTAAAATTTTAATAATACATAAAACTTGTCAATATTTTGATAGTTATTATTTCTTTAAAACACACTTTTTGGTTTTGACAACGAGAATTAATTTAAAATTAATTTCTATAAATTATGTGTTTTGAATTTTGAAAAATGGATTACATATTTGGAATCAGGATGTCAATATTGTGTAAATAGGAAACCTTTATTTTTAGAAATTATGAATAGTATCTTCAATAAATTTTTTAGGTTAAAGGGTAAATCTAGTAAATAAGGGTAAACAAAATAATATTATAATAATATTAAATTACCCTAAAAAATTTCATAACCCTATTTTATGAGATATTTACGACCATGGTCATACTTGGGTCTATTTTTGGTTCCCATGGAGCCACTTGTGTGTGAAAATGACATTTAATTATTTTTAATTTAAAGTTAAGGAACATATAACCTAAACATGTATCTTTTAGTAAACAATTTTTTTATGGGGTCATATAAGTTATCTTTTCGACTATAAATAGTAATTAGAAAGCTAAAAATATTTCCTACATCATGGTATTTTATTTACTGTTTTTAGATATTAAATAAATAAATTTATTTATTACACAATGATGATGTAGTGACTAACTTATTAAGGAATGATTTAAATAAATAAGATTATAAATATTAAAATAAATTTATTTTGAAACTTTTAATGTCATAAAATTTTTTTATGGATAATTATTACTTGTTGTATTTGAATTAATGAAGTTTTTTTTGAAATAATCAGGTTGTTATGAATTTTTTAAAAGTCACAATATGAATAGTATATAAATTGACACAAATGAGTTTTTAAAACAAATACTATTTTATTAAATGATATAATAGTCCTAAAAATATATGATTCAACCAAATGAACTATATAAGGTTTAATATTTCATTAATGAACCACTTGAGAATATATTGGCATTTTATAATAACTATACTAACCATATAGTATGAATATACAAGAAGACGTGGTAAAAGTTAAATATGTTTACTAAAGGTTAAAGCTAAAAGATAAGGTTAATTTTATGACCTAAACTTGTCTAAAACCCATTGGATGAGATGATTTAGACCCATAATCATATTATATTCTAAATATATTACTTTGGTGTTATTATAATTTTAAAATTAATTAATAATAAAATAATACTTTCAAAATTTCCTAAAGTGCCCATCCTCCCTCTTATAAAAGGACACCACCTCTAACCCTTACTCACACCTCTCCAGCCCCTTGGCTCATCCAAACTCTACCCAAATAAGCTCCTAACATCTATATATTACTCCAAGATGCCTTAAATTGGGAATAAGGCAATTAAAGAAGACCTTTTAGCTTAAATCAAAAGGAGTTACCCGATTTGAGGAAGAACAAGGGACATACGAGACAAGTCAGACTCGAGGTAAGGGAACCTTTCACCCTTCTATTTTAGTAAAACACTTATTTTATGTTATGTATTTTAATTTAAATTTTATTATGTTGGGGTATGTTCTTATATATCCATATTTCAGTACATTTTAATGTCCAAGTAATTAGAGACCTTTGTCTCTCTCATCAACTCATTTTTTGAATTTTTAAGTAACGTCATTAGGCTACTGAATTTTCGTAAGGGAATTCATCTAAATCTCCTTTAATTGAGGAGTTTTTTTGATAATATACACCTTCTTCTTTTATACGGTGTATAATAAAACCCTTTGAATTTTAATTTCATTCAAATGGAATCTTTTTTCTATGAAGCGTTTTACTAAACGACAAAAGGAATGTTTTTTAATGTATACAACGACAATGACCTTTTCCCCACCACAAGAATTATTGGATATTTAGATTCCTTAACAAGATGTGATGTTTTTAAATGGAAAATAAATAACATATACCCTTTTTACATATTTTGGTATTGAAAATGGTTTTAAAAGTGTATTTACTATTTAAATATCTTGAAATTATTCCTTGTGATTGAAAATGAAATTTTATGATTTAAAAGTTGATATTTGAAATCTTTTTTGTGTGATGATTATATAATGGTACTTGTGTTGAAATAGTTGGTGCCCTAGACCCAACTATTCATTGATTTTGATTACCATATCATGTATACAGTTTGTTATACATGATGTCATCTTACTATTATAGTGTAGAATTTTCTTCATCCACTATTGAAATGGAAATGTCCAAAAATTAATTATCATATCAAAAGGTTATAGAAGGTCAAAGGATATAATGCGAACCTCTAGATAATATGAAATTAATATTAAATATATGTTCTATGGTCTAGATACATCTTATTGATTGGACACAGTAGATATTTGTCTATCTGGTGTTGGGGGATCATAACCATTGAGACTTCTTCTCATGAAGTTCACACATGGTGATCTCTTGTAGTGAGATCATGAGGACTGACCCACCAATAGGAACTCCACATGTTTCTAGTTTCATTGGATGCTCCTATCTATGATCATGTGTAATGGTCTCTTGACTTGAGATCATTACCAATGTATGTCATTTCATTGTGTACTTTGATGCAAGATGAAAAACATGACAATGAAGTCATGGTGAGATAGTTTGTGTTGGGTGCGTCGTTGGTGGCATGGCATTGGTTGAATGGCCAGGAAAGGAATTGTCGATTCTGGGTTATGGATGTAATATATCTCAGGCCATGTTGATATAGATGATAGTATATTTATAAGACCATGTCCATGGAAGTAAAGGGTAAATCCGTCCAGTTAAATCAACAAAATATAAAGATAGAAAATGGTGATAACACGTGAGTGTGTCCAACTTTATGAGATATTACAGATAAAGATATTCTATTACATAGTGCATGTTTGTAGGTTGGTTGTCTCTACTATGACAATCCTTATCTCTTCCGAGGACATGATGGGTTGCTATATCCTGCTCTTTCTTTGTGAATAATATTCACTACTATCGAGATAGATACCTAGAGGGTCACACACAACAGTGTATTCAATAATTTTCCCTATTCAATTTAATAGATGTTCTGGACATGGTGGGCCCCACCACTGTGGTTTGGGATTTTTCCAAGGTTAAATGATCACCAATGTAATAAATAAATTAATATTATTCAAGTTTAGAATAACGAGCATTGAATTTATTTATTAAAAGTTTTTACAAGTTTTAGTAAATACATGAAAAATATTAATTGGTGAATATTAAAAATTCAAGGTTCAATTAATATTTATGAGAATGACAAGTCAAGTTTCAAACTCAATTATTATCACAAAATATATTTTAATATATTACAAGTAAATTATAATAATATTTATGACTCAGATAAGTAGTCATAATATGTCGTTAATAGTGCGTTGATTATTTCGGGGGGCTGGGTTGACATTTCTAGGTAATTAAATGACACTATAAATATTAGAGGAGAGGAGATTCCCAAATACTATTCATGAGGATTCTCTCTTATCTCCTCTCCCCTATGATCTAGAGAGAGATTCTCTAGATCCAAGGAGCTCACATAAAGCTCTCTCTCGGGCATCGCTAGCGAAGTGATGTAGTGATCGTTGAAGCGTCGAAGGCGTCGTAGGTATTCCGCACTAGCAACCAGATTACGATGAATGGTGCTCCCTAGGATTCTATGAAGTGAGTGTGGACGGTCTAGATGAATTCAACTTCAGATTATTTGAGCAGTGATCACCAATGAAGAGCAGACATCGTGCGCGACTTCAGAATTAAACTAGGTACTTTGCAGTTTATTTTTTTGCTTAAAATCCTTCACATGTGGTCCTCGGTTAAGACTGGGCTACTGTTTTCTCACGTCGACAAGTTTATGACGATCATCGGTGAAATTTTTTAAAAAACCCACCTATTTTGGTCTTTCGCTGCATGCCCAGTTCCAACAAGTGGTATCCGAGTGAGCGCGTGTCGATTTTAAGCCAAGAAAAATTAAATTTGCATTAAGTTATGAAGAGGGAATTGATACAGTCCCAATGCTGCTGACCATGTTTTAATCCGATACTGGATGAACATTCTACGGTCATCCAATGTTTTAAGTTCTGATTAAAAACGGTAGTTTAAAAAAGTTCAGAATTGATGAACTATTTTTTATCTAAATAATTTCACACTAGAATAATATTTTCCCATGAGAACTTTTAATTGTTATTGTTATAATAATTTTATAATACTAATAATAGTTTAATTGTAATAATAATTTTATTATTATAATATTATATTATAATAATAACTTATCATTATAATGTTAAATCCTATATAATAGGCTAGAGAAAAACAAAAAAAGGGAGGGTAAAGACTTGCAAAGAAAGTCTCTATTAAGAGGTTGGGTGCAAGATCTACTTTGCAGGTCTTGCACGTTTAAAAAAAATTTTAAAAAGGAGGAGAAGGGGTGTTGGAGACCTGCATGTGCAGGTGGTGTAAAAAATAGATGGAGGCAAGTGGGGGAGGTTCCTAATAAAAATGCAAGACAAAAAAGTGGATTTTGGTTTTGGGGGCCGAGCGGTCCCCCGCCTCCCATGCATGGTGGCCCTGAGGGCCGCCTCTTCTTCTTCCCGACGGAGACGGAACTGCACCGTGTTGCACACATCGGAGAACCAAAATGCAGGCTCCGCCTATTCCTTCTTCCTAAAGAGCCTCACCTAGGCGCCCCTCCCTCAGGCATAGCGGCAAACCACACCGCTCTCGGCCAGCCAGCATCGTCCTAGACCTACCTCATCTTGTCCGCCACCCAATCTTCCTAGTGGGTAGGTAACCTCATTGCCCCAAAATAGGTCAGGGTGGGTCAAACCATCTTGGAAAAAGCTTGGTCGGGCTATACCGACCTAGGAATCCGTTTCACAGGGTCGGTAAAGCCCGGACTGGGCCGAAGCGGGTTCTCCCTGATCCATATAGGCTCTATCCGAAATTTCAGGGGCTCGGGCGGGTTTGCCTAACCCAGAATAGACTTAGGCGGACCTTCACATCCCAAAACTCCCCTCAACGGGGTTGTTATTTCTTGGACTGGGCCTGCGCATGTTCTCCCCACCCCGCACAGGGCCTGCCTGAAGTTTTAAGGGCCCGAGAGTTTTAATATAATCAAAAGTAATTTAAATAATTAATTTAATTTTAGTTGATAATTAAATTAATTAAACATTAATTTTGGTTATTAAAATTTTAATGTGGCAGGATTAATTTAATTTGGTGATTAATTAAATTAATTAATTAATTTAATTTTTCATTTTAAAATTAAATTAATTAATCCGGACTTGACGATGTCATATTGAATTAAAAACAAGAGTGAAGTTTTTAATTCAATTAAATGTCATCAAATTTATTTTAATGCAAGTTTAATTTTTATTCTCGTTTATTTAATATACGCATGTTTAATGCATATATGTCTGATCATGAGCTGAGACCGACCAATGCATTTTTGATGCGTTTTTTTAATTATTTATTTAATTATTACATGTCAGTTTGTAATAATTATTTTAATTAAATGAAAGACGATCTGTGTGTCGTCTTAAGTGTTGTAATATGTATAAGGGCATGTGCGCCCATTATCAATGTTGTAATTTTACTCCTCGATATCCCCTTGCCTACGTGAAAATAATGTTGTTTAATGACGAGACGACAAATCACGCACTTGGCACCAAGTGACGGCGACGCACCAGACAATAGATGAATGCATTAGATGAGCAGACGTTACAATTCAAGTTGCAAGCCACGTGACTAAAGGTATTGTCCCTAGGGTCTTGGTTGGTCTGTTATTCACTCAACAGATCAACCATTAGAACCGGATCATGATCTGGTCTTCATTTTTTTTCTTCATGGTTTATTATTTTGTGAATGTATAGATAGAATGTGATCACATAGAATAATAATAAACAAGCATGAAAGATAAAATGAATATGTGACGTGATGAAATTTCTATTTCATTCATGGTTAGATTTGGTTGCGATAACATAGTACGTGATTATAAAAATAGAAAATGATTTCTTTCGTCACACTAAAAATAATAAAACCCTCAAAGATATATTAAGTCATAACCACCTTCCGTCATTCATGATTGAAAAAAACCAGCTGTTTAAGGTGCCGGTCATGCCATCGTTGAGGGTGTCTCTTACTATCGGGGAGTCCTTATAAGAATGATGGGTTGACTTAACAAAAATTGTAGAAAATAAATAGCCATAGCTAGATTTTTTTAATTTTAGAGGCAATCGTAGAGTTAATCAAGTTCTAATTTCAAGAAGTTGGGACTTCACTCAACATATCAAGGAACGACGTGTTAAAGCGTTCGGCTAGCCAAAACCCCACCTAAAACCCTCAAAGTAGTGGCGTAACCATATCTTGTAGACTATGAGGGGTGGTTCTGGGATACTTTCTACTAGAATACTCTAATGATATAGTATTCTTAGTCTAATATAGAGTGTTCCTAGAATCCGATAAAATAGTTTGAGACATTTAATGATTTGAGTAATTAATCAAAATGTCTAAACCAATGATCCAGATAAAAGGCACACATATTCTAAAATTCATATTTGTAGAAAAAATGGAATGTTATACCAAAATCTTAAACTACGATATTATATTGGACAAAATACATCTCCTCACTAACATGAGTATCCATGAATAGTACAAGCGCATGCGCATAGTACGATGATATAGGAAACTCAGGGTTCCAGTGTCCCCAATACTGTTAACTACCTCAAGAAGTGAGGGTTAAACTACTTATAGGAGACTAATGTACAAATAATATGATGGTTATATCATTATTATTTCATCAACGTCTGATATTAGTTGCAGTCGCTACACCAGGACATAGATGATATAAACCTGAAGTCTCATCTCCGGAATGTTTGCAAGGGGAAAGTGAAGCAATGATATGAATAAGGAAATGGTTACACTGGCATTTTTAAAATGAAAGATCAATCATGTTCTTTAAATGGATTCTTTTCTCATATCATTTTCACCCCTTTACTCATGTTTCGTTATAAATCAAACAAGTATTGAGTAAACGTTTCATTTCCTATCTAGGTAAGGTTCACAAAGTGAATAAGAATAAAAGAAAATTAAGATTTAAATCTTATGGTGGATAAATTGAAAGACGTTATGAAAAGTTCAAAGGAATTTAATTCCAATGACACATTCGCTAATTCCTTCAATTAATGAGGTATTAACAAAGGTTATTTACATTTCATATTATAAAATAAAACAATGAATGTTTAAAAGCAATTAATAGATTTAAAGAAGAAAGTTTCCACTTCTACATCAGGCATATTCATTAATGTAATGTTTTATTTTTTAATAATTGGGTATTTAATGCTATATGATTTTAAATATGTTTATTTAAATAAAATAACCATGTAAGTATAAAAACATTACTAGAAGTCAGGTGTATTCTCTAAGTGGCTGCGAAATGGTGATACCTAGGCCAGTGGTGAGAAATACACTACTTCTTTAATTTCCAAGTTAAATATTCATATTGAACTATTATCGAGTATAACCATGAACATTAATCTCATGTATCCTTGGATGAAAGGAGACATTCTTTTACGTTCTTGAATGAATGTTGTTTTGGTAAACTTAATCACTAGTTCAGTAATACATGAATCATAGGCAATTAGTGATGAATACAAATGTAAGACTTATACCTAGTTGTGACAAGATAATTCTTTATCAATTAATACTAAAAGTGGGCATTGTGAATATACTAAGTATGGTATTTAGACTTGGCACAGCTAAATAATTTTGGTATTATTGACGTCTTTAGTTTGGACAAAAGAGCCTTTAGAACTAAAGGTATGTCACAAATATTTTGGAAAATAGTTCAACAAGTAAATGTGGACTATTCCAAGTATAAGCTATCGGTATATATACTTCATAAGATTTATTTAAGTAATTAATGAATAATAAAGTGAATTATATGCATGGTCAGGAGATATGAGTTTCTTTGGGTTGGGATACTGAAGAATATCTCGACCAAGCATTCATTAACCATGATAATGTAGCGTGGAGTAATTACTAAATGAACATTACCTTATCGAAATCATGACATTAATGTTAATGAGTAGGATTGATGATGAAGTCTTCCATATCAACATTGATAAAAAACATGTAGCATGGAGCAATTCCTGAACGCATATGTTATACATCAAAATTTTATGTAATATCAATGTTGAAATTTGTAGAAACATCCATTATATTTTCTAAAATTCTTTGAAAATAACAAAGATATCCCACAACCATATGCCAACTGTAATGAAAAAAAGGATATCATATGAGTCATATTATGATGTAAATCGATTATTTCATAAGGACATATGTTTGGATGTAAATAGTTTTTTAGGATACAAATAAACTTGCATCAAGATAAACACATTGTGCATCTAAGGTACTTATCCTAAATATTTCTTAGAATATTACAAAAATCCTTAAGATAGAAATTTTTGTATTCAAGTGATGGACTACATTTCTATATAAGGGTGTATATCTCTATTAGAGATAGTGGGAGCTATATTGACTTGTGTTTAGTCAATGATCAAAATGCACAAGTAGTTGGCATAGGAACTAGTTCCACAAGCGCATGTGGAACATAGTATGCTCTAGATGCACGTACTACATAGGAAGGATAAAACCATGGTGATGGTTTTTATATTCACAGTGGTCAGTGATCGATTATTCAATGTGAATAATATTTCCTATAAGTAAGCAGTGTATGGAAATTAACTAAAATTGATAAGACCAACTAAAATTCAATTAATGGATTCCATGCATCAAAGAGAAAAGGGGATTATTATTTTGAATACTGCGGTGGGTATTCAAGTGAGTTGATACATGTATGGTACAAGCTTGGTACCAATATGGATCGATTGGTTTAACCAAGTAATTATGCCTAAATCTGTTAGAATTTTACTTATCATAGCGAATATCTATGATCAAATTATTTGGAATTGGATGTCATGACCACCAATCATGGATGATGTATATACGATGTAACCAGAAAGGGATGGTCACATCACATAATTCTAATAATGGTTGCAAGTTACTGAAATCCGGTTTAGGATTAAAGTAAGCAACATGATCATAGAATGTACATTTGCAACAAATGATTTCCATGTGTCTACGAAAGGTTAGTGGGAGCGTCAAAGTTTTACAATAAAAATATATCTGGTGACATATGGAAAACAAACATTGGTCTTATAGTTAGTTAATACCAAAATGAGGTTTATTATCCAATGATTGACTTAAAGTAGCAACCTAAGTTCTAGGGAACAAGATATACTGAGGTAGATCTATAGGTTGTTTGGTCCTAGTCAATCGTACATATCATAATGTTGTATTGAAAAATACAAGTTTGAACAATTAAAGGGATGAATTGTTACTTATGTCATAGGGAATAATCTCTTTAGGTTGACATGTTCATGACATGGGAAGAGATAAACGTGTTTAGTTGAGATCCATACGTCGAAGTGATGGATCAATCACATATGCCATGATATGTACAAGTATTGATATTTCCATGGTATATTTTAAAATAGGAAAATATTAGTTATATCCAAGATCACTATAAGGGATGCCATCAGAACTATCTAATCATACTTTGGAAAGTACATAAGATATGTACCTAGTAAGTGGAGAAGAAATGATACTAGTATTGGGGATTAAAACTAGTCTTCCATAGATCAAGAGATCTACTATCACAGTTAGGCTAAAGGTGATGAGAAATTAAAGCTCATATAATCCAGTGGTAGCCATACCTACAAAGACTGAGTACGTTGCAGCTTCTAAGGTAGCCATGAAATAATTAAATGTAATGATTTTGTTCCAGTTCGTGGAATCACACCTGGTAAGAAAAGTTTTATCATAATGTAAATTATTATATTCTTACTGGCCAAGATGTCAAGTTATGATAGTTGACAAGTGATATATACTTGGGATACCATCTCTTGAGTAGTTTTACTCAAAGAGAAAAGGTCTCAATAGCAAAATTTCTATGTGGAGGAACCGTGGCAGGCCCAGTAGCTAAATCCATCACTTAGCAGAAACAAGATGTTAATCATGTGAGCAGCTAACAATTTTGGTTTGAAAGTTGGCTCTAGTGAAAGTGGGAGTGTTGGAATAGTGGGTGCCCTAGACCCAAATATTTAGTTCTTTTGATTACCATATCGTGTATATAGTTAGCTATACATGATGTCATCTTACCATTATAGTGTAGAATTTTCTACATCCACTATTGAAATGGTAATGTCCAAAGATTAATTGGTCTATCAAAAGGTTATAGAAGTTCCCAAGATATAATTAGAACCTCTAGATACTATGAAATTAATCGTAAATATATGCTCTATGGTCTAGAAACATCTTAATGATTATCCACAGTAGATGTTTGACTATCAGGTGTTGGGGGCTCATAAGCATTGAGACTTCTTCTCATGAAGTTCGCATATGGTGATCTCTAGTAGTAAGATCATGAGGAATGACCCGCCAATAGGAACACCACATGTTTCAGGTGTGATTTGATGTTCCTGTATATGATCATGTATAATGGTCTCCTGACTTGAAATCATTACCAATTTATGTCATTTGATTTCATACTTTGATGAAAGACGAAAACCATGGAAATTAAGTCGTGGTGAGGTAGTTTGTGTTGGGTTCATCATTGGTGGCATAACATTGGTTGAATGGTCAAGAAAGGATTTTTCGCTTTCAGGTTATGGATGTAATATATCTTAGGCCATGTTGATATAGATGATAGTACCTTTATAAGACCATGGACATGGCAGTTTATGGTAAATCCATCCAGTTAAATCAATAGACTATAAAGCAAGAAAAGGGCGAGGACATGTGAGTGCGCCCTTCTTTATGAGACATTACAAACAAAGAGATTATATTACACAATGCATGTTCGTAGTTTGGTTGTCGCTGTTGTGACAATACTTATCTCTTTAGGGGCCTTGATGGGTTTCTAGATCCCGCTCTTAGTCTGTGAATACTATTCACTACTGTCGAGATAAGGTCCTAGAGGGTCACACACAATAGAGTATTCAAGAATCTTCCCTATTCAGTTAAATATGAGTTTTGGACATGGTTGGCCCCCCACTGGGGTCCGGGATTTGTCCAAGGTTAAATGATCACCAATTCAATAAATAAATTCATATTATTCGAGTTTAGAATAATGAGCATTGAATTTATTTATTAAATGTCTTTACAAGTTTTAGTAAATACATGAAAAATATTAATTGGAGAATATTAAATATTCAGGGTTCAATTAATATTTATGGGATGAAGAGTTGAGTTTAGGACTCAATTATTATCACGTAATATATTGTAATATATTACAAGTAAATGATAATAATATTTATGACTCAGATAAGTAGTCATAATATGTTGTTAATAATGCGTTGATTATTCCGGGGGGTCGGGTTGGCATTTTTGGGTAATAAAAAGATGCTATAAATATTAGAGGAGAGGAGATTGCTAAATACTATTCATGGGGATTCTCTCTCCTCTTCTCTCTCCCATGATCTAGATATAGATACTCTATATCTAAGGAGCTCAGATGAAGCTCTCTCTCGAGCATCGCTAGCGAAGTGATGCGGTGATCATTGGACCATCGAAGGCATCGTCGGTATTCCATGCTAGAACCTAGATTACGACGAATGGTGCTCCTGCAGATTTTTTGAAGTGTATATGGATGATCTAGAGAAATTCAGATTCGGATTCTTCAAGTAGTGATCTCCAACGATGAGTAGACATCATGTGTGGCTTCAGAATTAAACTAGGTACTTTGAGGTTTATTTTTGTGCTTAAAATCCTTCACGTGTGGTCCTCAGCTAAGATTGAGATTCTGTTCACCAACGTTGACAAGTTTACATTGATCATCGATGGAAATTTTTTAAAAACCCACCTATTTGGGTCTTCCGCGGCACACCCAGTTCCAACAACTTGGACATTTTATGGGTTGTTACTTGATAAACCCAATGACGGGTGGTTCCGTGATAAACCAAGGATGAGAGGTTAGATTATAACCTCTAATTCATTGGGTATGGTAGTTGGCCGTATGGCTATTCCATTTGTAAGAATTATTTGTGGAAGTCTACCATATGGTTATTTCATTTAAGTATTATTATGTTCCAAGTTTACGTTTTATATGTTATGTGTGCATTTTATGGGTTTTATTGTAATATTTTGGTTACAAAAGGGTAAGTAATGAGCTTTTATTAAGTGAAGAGTATTTACTACTTCATAAATGTGAAAAGTATTATTTATGATAAAGTATTCATGGTTTACGTGTTTTTTTAAACAACTAATAGTTTTCCTTCTTTATATATCCCTTACTGAGATTTTCATGCTCATCCCAAGTTTTTGAAATGTTTTTCATAGGACTTAAGGTGGAATAGGGTCAAAGATGAGATCAAGGAAAATTCATTCTATTCAAAACATGGTACTAAATATGTTTCTTTTTTAAGAGTTTTTATTTTATGAAAAAATGGACACTGAGTAGAAGTATCTACATGTAATATTCAAGATGTTATTTATAAGTTATGACATAATTATCTAAATCTCTAAACCTATAAAGATCCTTTATGTGAACTATTAACTTAATTCAAGATTATTTAATGTTTAAGGTCGGGGCCTTATATAGACAATTCATATAACCCACTTTTAAATTATCACAAGAAAATCACACACTTGATCCAACCATTTACTATGGGCTACACCCCTTTTAAATCAACTCATAAACCTAAATCATTTTTTTAAATATGATCTTCATCATTTAAATAATTTATAGGTCATATCTAAAGGTGAATTATAGAAACCAATACGCCAAAGTGTTACATTTTCTTTTAAGTGCCTACTTCTAAAATCATTCGCACCCTTAGTGCCTTTGAAAATCGGATTCTCACCCATAAAACAACCCATAAACATTTCAAAAAAACACCATAATAAATCACATAGAAAACATAGCCAGTTTCCCTTTATAAAATTCATTCCCATCACATAAGCATAGAAATCTCTTCTAAAACACATTACGCACCTCAAAAATAAAATGCAGAACATATAAAAACTAACTAAATAAGAAAATAAAATCATCTAATAATGATAAAACATTGATTAATCTACAATTTATGAAGAAAATGTCATAAGATGTTGCAAAACCGCAACTACACCTCTGATAGGAAAGATCGAACCCTAATAAGGAGATCGAGCCAAAAAAATTCAAGATTTAACCCCTAAAACAACACCCTACCTACTATAGAAACAAAAAACTCAAATAAAACGAGTAGAGGATTACGCGAAGGGGCCACACCGACAAGGAGGTCACACCTAAGGTAGTTTCACTAAGAGGTGGTCGCGTTATGGGTGGATTCGCCGACAGGATTGGTTTGCCTAATGGAAGGGGGCACCCGCGGGTGGCTGTGTTGCGCAATATGGAGGGGGGGGTCAGTCGAAGGGTTGCGCACATGGGAGACTCACCGTGCCGGAGAAGAGTAGTGCCAGTAGGATCTATCCAAGGGGGTGCGACATGATTGAGGTAGGAGGAGGAGGGTAGCAGGGTGCGACACAAGTGGGGGGGGGGGGTAGGGCATGATGGGTGGGGGGGAGGAGGAAGGTAGGGGCGATGCATGAAAGGGGGGAGGAACCCTAAAAAACAAAAAATAAAAAAAATAAAAAGAAGAAATAACCCAATAATAAAAATAATAATAATAGTAAAAATAGAAAACTCTTAATAATAATATTTTCATTATTGTTATTATTTAAACAATTCATTTAATTTTATTTTAAAAATTAATTTTTACTTGATTCTCATTCTAGTATTCATTTCATTTTATTTATCTGTTTTGAACATAGGGCACCTAGGAGAAGCTGTGTAGTTTTGAAACCAAGCTTTGCTCATGTGTTTGATGTCACCATGCCTCAAAGAACGTGTTTTTCAATAAAAAACTCAAATATTTACACTGGGATTCAACCCAAACTACCGATACCAAGAAAATTACTAAAATAAATAATATAAAAGTGTCGAGTGTGAAAATTATCCCCAAAATAACGCTTTCTTCCCCTGGAAATCCACAAAAGGCCTAAACCCAATGTAGAAGTCAATTCCCCCTTCCTAGTCCAAGGAGATTCCCAAAGAACAACCAATAAGAAAATGTCATAACACTATCAATAAAGGAAGATACTTACAAAATAAACTCTAGAGACTCGAAATGGACTCCCCACCAAATGTAACCAGCCCCCAAAAGTTAAGTCACCTCTGGTTGATGATCAAAAGATATAAAATCTCCCAACACACCATTAAATATCCCAAGAAAACTCATCTTTAACACTCAATAAACTCAATAAGTCCACCTAAAACAAATAAGGAATCCCAATCACTGACACAAGGAGGCCCGAACAGGGTCCCCACCAAAAGAAATAGCCTACACCAAAGTAGGAACCAAGACAATAACATGGGGAGGCCCAAACGAGATCTCCACCTTAAAGAATAGGTTGACACAATTTCATTTCAGTGGAACTTTTAGCGAGACCCACGGTGGGTCTCCCCATGATAAAACTGAGCATATTAACCGACTAAAACACATTGATATGAAAACCTCACAAGGGCCCAACACCCACTGCAAGGAGACCGATGAAAGAGACTCTAAACCAAATAGAAAACATTACACTGTCCACCACTCCTATGGGTCACCACCATTCTCGGATGAGCCCATATCAAAAAAAAAATTGGAAAAGACTTACAAGGTTGTTCATACATGGAAAACCACACAGAGATTCACACCCACAAGGGTATTGTAATAACCTGAGTTTTTAGAAACGAGTCAAATTCTGACCCTGTTTAAACTTTTGACCTGTTTCTGAGAATTCTAGAAAATCTGGGCAGTTTCTGGAAATTTCCAGACTACACATCGTGTACTTTAAGTACACGCCGTGTTTGAGTTACCTGAGTGACCGGCCGTGTGCTCGCAGAGTACAAGCCATGTGAAGACCGTATAGAAGTTTCATACTACATGGCATGTATTTATAGACACGTCGTGTAACCCATACCCGTGCATGGCCAAGTACATGCCGTGTGGTGACCAGGTATAAATTTCAATCTACACGGCGTGTATCCTTCCTTGACACACTGTGTACCCTTGTCCCGTGTAGTGGCCGAGACCCTGGCCGTATGTTGACTGTGTACATGGTCCAACCCGTGTGCTGGACTTCGCTTAAGTTGGAGTACGGAAACACATCTACACGGCATGTACTTTGGAAATAGATGCTGTGTACTTTTATATTTATTTGAGCGATTGAGACGCCGTCGTGCCTCATTCCCAGAAAACACTTCTTCTTCCCCTTTGGACGAATAGTTCGTCTGAGAAACCTCGAAAAACTCAAACCCTCCCAGAATCTCCGTACGACCTCCATTCTTCGATCCATCAGTGGAAGCAGGACTGCATCAGAAAGGCTAACCCTGTGCACCTTTCTTCATCCTTGATCCCTCACCTATTCCATCATAGATTCCATCTGAACGGAATTGCTGGATTTGACAGAAACACAGATCTACCGTGATTCAGTCCGATTCAGAGGCTGAAATCAAATTAGTGTCATCGTAAGAGTACGAGGTGGGTGGTTCATACATTCTTTTGTGTTTTCATAGAAAATTTGGGGTTGCAACCTTCGGATGCAACATTGGGTATTGAGAGAAATATTTGTTTATTTATTTTTAATAGTTTACCTACATTGCGGGATGCCTCTGGGTACTCCCTGACCCTTTTGTGATTGATAAAGACTGGGTTAGAGGTTGTTGTTCGTTTGGGGAAATTCAGCCGGGGGTGCCAAAATGCGTGTGAATTTGACCATTTTTTAAAGTGCTGTGTTTATAATGCTTAATGAATGTCTCGAGTTAAGCTGTTTAGTTTAATTATTTAATTGTGAATGAGTTAGGTGCTTGTATGGGATATCACAAGTCAGTGCAATTTGAATGTTTAGTAATTTCTTGTTTAAAGTGATGCTTTCAAGTATGTTTTTGCAATGTGTGGTTTTCTTGTGTTGAACTACTTGATTGTTGGTCATGGCCGGATATATGTTGTCGAGTGATGAGGATCACAGGTTGGGGATTTTGGATCGAGTTACTTTGGGTGGTTGCTACCACGGGATTGGGCATCATGGATGTCGGTTGAGGTAGTCGGACTGTCAGGTTGGGCTTGGCCCGGGTTACTTGGATGGAGAGGCCATCAGACTTGAGGAACAAGTTTGCAGGGACATGAGGAGTTAGAAGTGTTGTGGCTTGGGACATACTGAGATGATTACCACTCACCGGGTATTTTTGAGTAGTGCGCACACAGATAGACTCTGATATGAGGGGGTACGACCACTCGCTGGGTAGAGTCCCCCGATAGTTGTGGTTAGGTGATATTTTTTGGGGGGTTCTTTCCATAGGGATCCACATGGAAGGTGAGGAGCCTTCGAGAGACAACTTTGAGGCGGTCAAGTTGGGGGGCAGAGGCTCGCCGTGATTTGAGGGCAGACATCGCTGTCCCTCCGGTTACTATTTGAGGACAGGTATCTCTGTTCCTCTGAATGTTGTGCCATGGGAAGGTTGAGGTTTCGAGCTGGGTTACGACGGTTGGGTATGCCTTCGGGGCGTCGGTACTTGAGACACATGGTGTCAGGTGGCATGAGGTGTCGGGCTACTGATCAGACATTCCGACGTTGGTCGAAGCAGGTGACACTTCCTGGTGGCTGCTGAGCACCAGTGAAGTCTTTGTTTACTTTTGGGCATTGCGCTATTTACTGTTTTTCTTATTTAAGAATTTCTGCCTAAACACTTATATTAGGTATGCACCTCTGGGTGGTATCCTACTGAGACTTGTCTCACACCCTAAACGGGCCCTTCAAGACATGTGTAGACTTTATAAAATTGCGGGCAGTTAGAGGGTCAGCCTAAGGAGCTGGAATTTAGTGCTGTTAACATGGAGATTGGCATGGACCTTGAGGTCGTGTCATACTGGAGTTACTTTTTTAGTATTATTTTTCTTGCATAAATATGTTTACTTTATATTGTAGCTACTGATGGTTAGCCATTGGTGCTGTTATATATATATTGATTTGTATGACTTGCTTGGATGCATGCTTGGTTGTTTTAGTAGTTATTGCAGTTGATTGCTGGCATGATGTTCAGTTTACTTTCTGCTGCTGTTGTTTCTATATTACTTCGGCTGGTTTATTGATATTTGATATGCTTCTTCTATGCAGGTCTGGTTCGAGTCCGCTGAGTCATTTATTTCCACTGCACTTTTTAGTATTATACTTGGACCAGTACCATTGTTATTCCTATGAGTGGGTATAGCCTCCCCACTATACCTATTCAGACCCTCATTGCTAGTCGGCATCCTTTGGCGTTCATGGGAGGTGCGTCTAAGGTAGTAACACCCAACCCGTTTGGCACTGTTCGGGTGGCCAGCCGGGTCTGGGTCGTTACAAAGTGGTATCAGAGGAGGTTCTTGACAGGGATTTAGTAGCAGTGTTTTCTGGCTACTAATGAGTTAGAGACTTCTCTTATGATTTCTACTGGTTTTACTATTTGAGATATGGTATACTGGATATAGGTGGTTGTTGGAACTGGATTTTGAATTTGTGTTTGGGTGCCTGCATCCCCATATACGAGGGATGGATTGAGTTTTCGTGGGTGGGAATTGCTATTTTTTTTGCTCAAATTACAGTTTATATGATTTCCACCATAGTGGCTCACTTGTTGTGTGATGTTATTGATTTTGGTATGAAAGACTTTGCTGGTATGGCAAGGCTTGTTGTTTGGATTTTAATATGCACATTTTAGGGTATTTCAATTTCATAACTGCATGTATGCTTTGTGAAGTGATAATACCATGTGAATAAAATCAATTGCCATGCTATGTATGCTCCGAAATGTGAATAGGTGAAACTCATGATAGAATTTCTTGTTTATTGCAATGAGTGTGCCGTGATTTTTATTTTTTAGAATTGTATATGCAGGATATTTGGGTCTGGCTCTTATGAGAGCAGGCAGGTACTACGGTTGACGCAGTGTAACTGTCAGGATTGGGCAACTTGGTCATCGGAATTGAGGCAATGTTGGTTGTCAGGACAGGCATGGCCCAAGGTACTGTTGATACCTGGCTCTATTGAGGGCGTGTAAGGAGGCCATGAGGCCGGGATACCGTCGGGAATGTGTTGCGGTGAGGGGGAGTAAGGGTAGTTGTTATGCACTGCCTTTTACTACTTTCTATATATGTGTAGAATATATTGTTATATATATATATATGGCCAGTCTGACCATTTATGGTATTCAGCGGGTAACTCCTTCACGACTCGATGGAGAGTCAGGCATGAGATGATACAGGGTCGCATGATCAGGTTCAGAATCCGGTGTAGGCAGAGCATGCGCCGCAGGTACAGGCTCAGGGACAGGATCAGGTTCAGGATCCAGTGCAGGCAGGGCAGCAGCCGGGCTTGGCAGCGTTCAGACTATGGCTTGATGAGCAACTCTAGACTAGTCTGGTACGTGTCTTGCAGGGGATTAACAGAGGCGCATAGGGTGCAGAGCCTTCTTATGGCATATATGACGTGGGAGTTCCAGTCGCATCACCCGCCGCTTTTTCAGGGTGAGGGTGGTCCACAGGCAGCTGAGAACTAGATAGAGAGTATGCAGATGATCTTCGAGCAGCTTGAGACGCCTCCAGGGTAGAGGTTCAAGCTGGTGACGTACATGCTGAGAGGACCGGCAAAGCGTTGGTGGGACGTACAGGTGCAGGCTCGTAGGCATGAGGGAATCACTTGAAAGGACTTTGAGGACAGGTTTGAGAACTTTTATCCGGAGATGATGAGGGTAGAGAGGGATCGGGAGTTCTTGAGTCTTCAGCAGAAAGATATGTCCGTCATGGACTACGCAACTACCTTTACAGAGTTGTCCCGTTTTGCACCCGGTATGGTGAGCGACGACGCAGCTAGGGTGAGGTTCTATGAGGATGGCTTGTGACACGCCATTCAGGTTCAGGTAAACATCTTTAGGCTGGGTTCCTTCTCCAGGGCGGTGAACCAGGCACTCATATATGAGGGAAAAGAGAGAGAGAAATCTCGCTTTGGCGGGGTGACAACCCCCAGTGATGGTTCAAACAGTAGGAAGCGAGGCGGAGACGAGTTCCAGTAGGGCGGGCTGGCCAAGGACTCAGCTAAACCACCCCGTGGCAGTTCAGTGGTGGATTTCTTTTGGTGTGGACAGCTGGGACATGTTCGGGCATAGTGTGACATGCCTCCCTAGGAGTTCCGGGCATGTGGACAGGTTGGGCATCTAGAGAGGTTTTGTAGGCAGCCTTCTCAGACAGCCGGCAGGCAGGGACCAGGACAGACTGTGGCATCAGGTGTTAGTTCAGGATCGGTACCAGGAGAGGGTAGTTGAGGTTCAGCTGCATGCGGAGGATGTGACAGGGATTACGGGATCCAGCTGAGGGGCCAGTGGCCAGTGACTGGAGCAGCACCGCAGGGAGGTCAGGCATCAGGCAGTCGGACTTCAGGCCAGGTGCACGCTGTGGAGCTACCAGGGATTGATTATGCTGGAGAGCTGACGACAGTGGAAGGTACACCACGTGTGTGGCCATGAGTTTCTTTGATTTCTTTTTTCATGGCCTCTTGAGGAGTGTTTGGTAGAGTGCATGAGTTGCACAGATTACTAGAGGAATGACTAGAGACTAGTTAGTGGGATTGGAATCATATCAGATGCGTTATATATTTTATTATATATTGAGATGCATGTCATCATGAGCATCAAGGATGCATGTTACTTGAGGTTCTGTGGGCATCGGGGCATCGTGGATGCGGGTTACTTGAGGTGCATGGCACCAGGTTTGATTTGATGCATCTATTATGTGCAGGACCTAAGGGAGGCGGACACTGATGCAGTGAGGGATAAGTTTGGGTGTCAGAAATGACACGGGAGCACCTAGGAGGATCAGTGGTGAATATGCATCATGGGAGGACCATGGGTCCGAAAAATAGTTGATTGGGCCTTGCTTGTTTGTTTTATTTTCTTTGATCTTTGTTCGAGTTGAGACATGTAGGCAATTCCTAAAGTGGGGAGCCCTTTTAGGAATTTATCTAGAACCTTGAGATCGGGGTAGTTTGGGTTGTTTAACTGGGATGGGTGTGTTCGGTGCCATCTCCTGGTTTCGTTTGGTAGCTCGGGTACGATCTACGTTAAGATGGGGAGTTTGTAAGAAGCCGGGTTTTTAGAAACGGGTCAAATTACGACCCTATTTAAACTTTTGACTGGTTTTTGAGAAGTCTAGAAAATCTGTGTAGTTTCTAGAAATTTCCAGACTACATGCCATGTACTTTAAGTACACGCCGTGTATTAGTTACCTGAGTGACCGACCGTGTGCTCACCGAGTACATGCTGTGTGAAGACCGTGTAGAAGTTTCTTACAACACGGTGTGTATTTATAGACACACCGTGTAACCCTTACCCTAGCATGGCCAAGTACATACCATGTGGTTCCCAGGTATAAATTTCAATCTACACAGCGTGTATCCTTCCTTGAAAAACCGTGTACCCTTTTCCTGTATAGCGGCCGAGACCCTGGCCGTATGTTGACCATGTACACAGTCCAACCCATGAGCTGGACTCCGCTTAAGTCGGAGTACAGAAACACATCTACACGATGTGTACTTTGGAAATACATGCCGTGTACTTTTATTTTTATTTGAGCGATTGAGACGCCGTCGCACCTCATTCCCAGAAAACACTTCTTCTTCCCCTTTGGACGAACAGTTCGTCCGAGAAACCCCGAAAAACTCAAACCCTCCCAGAATCTCCATACGACCTTCGTTCTTCGATTTGTTAGTGGCAGTGGGACCACATTGGAAAGGCTAACCCCGTGCACCCTTCTTCGTCCTTGATCCCTCACATGTTCTTCAACAGATTCCATTCGAACGGAATTACTAGATTTGAAAGAAACGTAGATCTACTGTGATTCAGTCTGATTCAGAGGCTGAAATCAATGGAGTGTCATCGTACGAGTACGAGGTGGGTGGTGCATACCTTCTTTAATGTTTTCGTAGACAATTTGGGGTTGCGACCTTCAGGCGCAACGTTGGGTATTGAGAAAAACCTTCCTTTATTTATTTTTAATTGTTTACCTTCATTGCGGGATTCTTATGGGTATTCCCTGACCCTGTTTTTATTGAGGGAGACTGGGTTAGAGGTCGTTGATCATTTGGGGCAATTCAGCCAGGGGTGCCGAAATGCATGTGAAATAGACCATTGTTTAAACTTCTGTGTTTATACTGCTTAATGAATGTCTCGAGTTAAGTTTTTTAGTTTAATTGTTTAATTGTGAATGAGTTAGGTGCTGGTACGGGATAGCACAAGTCAATGCAATTTGACTGTTTAGTAATTGATTGTTTAAAGTGATGCTTTCAAGTATGTTTTTGCAATGTGTGGTTTTCTTGTGTTGAACTGCTTGATTGTTGGGCATGGCCAGATATATGTTGTTGAGTGATGAGGATCACAGGTTGGGGCTTTTGGCTCGAGTTACTTTGGGTGGTTGCTACCATGGGATTGGGCGTCATGGACATCAGTTGAGGCAGTCAGACTGTCAGGTTGGGCTTGGCCCAGGTTACTTGGATGGAGAGGTCATCAGACTTTAGCGACAGGTTCCCAGGGACACGAGGTGTTAGAAGGGTTGTGGCTTGGGACATAATGAGGTGATTACCGCTCACCGGGTACTTTTGAGTAGTGTGCACACAGATAGACTCCGAGATGAGTTGGTACGGCCACTTGCTGGGTAGAGGCCCCCAATAGTTGCGGTTAGGTGATATTGGTTTGGGGGAGCTTTCCATAGGAAGCCACATGGAAGGTGAGGAGCCTTCAGGAGACAGATTTGAGGTGGTCAAGTTGGGGGAAGAGGCTCGCCGTGATTTGAGGGAAGACATCACTGTCCCTCCGGTTACTATTTGAGGACATGTATTGATGTTCCTCCGGATGTTGTTCCATGGGAAGGTTGAGATTTCAAGCTGGGTTACGACGGTTGGGTGTGCCTTCGGGGCATCGGTACTTGAGACACATGGTGTCAGGTGGCACAAGGTGTCGGGATACTGATCAGACATTCCGGTGTTGGCCGAAACAGGTGATACTTCCTGTTGGCTGCTGAGCACCAGTGAAGTCTTTGTTTACTTTTGGGAATTGTGCTATTTAGTGTTTTTCTTATTTAAGCATGTCTACTTAAACACTTATATTAGGTAGGCACATCTGGGTGGTATCCTACTGAGACTTGTCTCACACCATAAAACGGTCCCTTCGGGACATGTATAGACTTTATGAAATTGTGTGTAGGTAGAGGGTCAGCCTCAGGAGCTGGAATTTAGTGCTAATGGCATGGGGACTGGCATGGACCTTGAGGTCGTTCCGTACTGGAGTTACTTGAATAGTATTCTTTTTCTTACATCAACACGTTTACTTTATATTGTAGCTACTTTTGGTTAGCCATTGGCGCCGTTATATATATATTGATTTTGTATGACTTGCTTGGATGCATGCTTGGTTGTTTTAGAAGTTATTACAGTTGATTGTTGGCATGATGTTCTATTTACTTTCCACTGTTGTTGTTGCTATATTGCTTACGCTGGTTTATTGATATTTGATATGCTTCTACTATGCGGGTATGGTTTGAGTCCCTTGAGTCATTTATTTCTGCTACACTTTTTAGTATTATACTCGGACCAGTACCATTTTTATTCCTCAGAGAGGGTATAGCCTCCCCACTATACCTATTCTGACCCTCGCTGCTAGTCGGTTTCCTTTAGCGTTCATGGGAGGTGCACCTAAGGTAGTAACACCCAACCCATTTGGCATTATTCAGGTGGCAGGCCGGGTCTGGGTCGTTACAGGTATAAGCACAAAGGTCAAGTTAAATGAAACAACCCTGCTTTATAATTGAGGAGAGACTCTCCCACTTGCACAGATCACAAAATTTAGAAATAGGGTTCCCATGTCCCGCTTCACCATACAAGACCACTTGAAATGAAATAGAAGGTGATTTGAACCACCTCCATTTCCAACACTGATTAAAAACTTATAACTAGATCCATTACACTTTTAGGGCTCCTAAAAATGCGTCGTCTTCACTCTAGGACCTATGGATGAAGCTCTAGTGGTTGAAGTATCTCCTACATCATAGTTAGGAATTATAGACCCTGAACATTACTTATTTTATAGTTCCACAAGAAAGTACCCCACATCCCATATAAAACCACTAGAACACAACACACCCTAGGGCCCACTTACTATAACACTGTACTTTACCAAAACATGGATTAGAAAATGCACATGCATCACCCCTTTTTTACTTTGAATGGAAAACATATGAGGGAGAACATTCAGAAGAAACCACCTCTAAAATAGAGAAGGTTATAATTTCCTAAAGGAAGCACACTTTTATTAGAGCTAAGGTTCTCAAAAGGGTGCACAACGTTCACCTATGTTGTCGAGTGAGAACAGGACATCACAAAGTGTCACTAAACATGACCCTTGAAACCGGCAGAGATATTTCAAAGAGAGGGACCTTAACCTAAGTCCCTAATAACATACTATTTCTGCAGGTGGCCATAATCACCTCTTATAACTAGATTAACCACCTGAGCATCTTAACACAATATCTTACTTAGATGAAACCAATTAAAGACCCAAAAGACCATTTAAAACAACATCCTGCATCTACAATTGCAGAATGATTCCATTTTTTTCCACTGGAATTTATTTCACCGTTTCCGAATAGGATATACAGATTTAACGATGTTGAACTCCACAGTCAACAACTAAGGCAACCCAAGAGACCAATGTTTCTTCCATCTCCTCTCGCATCCACTCTCCCACTACAAGAGGATACACTAGACCACAGAAAGAGAGTTCTATTAATATTTTGATTCAAGAAGAAGAAGGTTCTTACACTGACTAATTAAAGGATCCACCCATGGAGAATCACCCATGGCCACACTTCAACCATGCACTAACTCTTTATGGGGGTGTAGACTAGCCGATGAGGATACCCAAGAACCCATAAAACCGTTTCTATTTTAAAATTCAATTCCCATACATTTCAAAAAAGGGTTTCCAAAAATAATCTTTGGAACCGAAGGATTCACAAGATGACTCAAGTTGAAACTAGTTCTGATGGGCGATTCGTACATATGGTTAGCGTCCATACTCTAGTCACACAACCATCACAAAGAGTGTTCTAGGAAAATTTCCCCTGCTCCAAATGTCTTACCAGGCCCTACGAGCTCATAAAGACCATTAATCCAACTCTATTTTCATTTCCAAAACATCAATGAACTGCAAGGACCAAAAGTCTCACTTGAAACCGATTTCCCCTTGTACCTCAAGTCCCACTACGAGGTGTGATGGCTAGGTACCTTACTCATAACCAGAACATCGAGTTTTGACAATCCTAGCTCTAATCTATCATGACCAATTACCAAGAAACAAGACCCAAAAGATCATAACTTCCCTTTGATACCATTCTGTCAAGAACCAAGCTGGGTCACCATCAAACCTGGCACCTGACTCGGTCCACGACAAGGCTCAAGGGGCATTCCCGATCCCCATAGTTTGGAACAAGTGCCCAGGTATCAAATGAACATTTGGGAATGATTTAACCGACAACAAAAGATAGATAAATAAACATAAACTGAACAAAAAATATAAATAAAAGAAGATGAACTCAAAAAACTGGCAGTGGAAAAAGGAATAAACTAAATAAAGATACATACCTCAAGTGACCTCGTGGGTCACCACGGAGCATAAACCACACTCGTTTTAAGACAGATCCAAAACTAGACCCTAAAAATGAAAATATAAAGTAGGAGTGAGCACTTAGATTCTCAGAAGGAATGCCAGAGTACAACAACCCCCTATTCCCTTACCTTTAAAAAGAAACCCAAAACGTACTAGTTTGAAAATAAGACATAATAAAAGAATGTTTTTCATTCTTTTAAAAATCAAGAAACAAGCATGCATTTTCAAGAAAATAATTTCTCTTCCACTTTTTTTTCAAAATAGGTTCCAAGAATGCAGTAACATTTCAAAATGAAAGGAGGCCAATTTAGATTAAAAATATGGTTTTCACAAAAGAGGTAAAAAGCATGAAACAAATGAATTGAAAATCATATCACAAGAACCATGATAAATCCCTAAGAATCTAGTGTTAGCTGGGGACCAATGATTCTCGTACCTCAGTGTAAATGTGTCATATTAACCATAATGATCTACATTCTTGTGCATGAGCCACTAGTAAGGAACACACCCATAACCTAGTGGTCTCCAATCATCATTTTGTTTAGTTAGTGTTGCAGCATCAATCCTACTAGATGAAACCGTGAAGAACCAATTATGTATCCTCTAGTGTACTAGTTCTAGTCCACCCATCTAGATACCTAGATTTTCCTATGTGTTACATTTCAAGTGGTGGTGAGCTTTATCAAGAAAAAATACATGAAAATATTATTCTCTTTAATTAAAAACACACTCACCCTCTCACCACCGATCTCCCTCCTTGAGCACATCCCCCTTTTTTCGTCACACAAAATACACAAGCCTCTTTACTCAGAACATATCACAATCCACACATTCAACATACACATCATTTTCTAAAACAAGGGAGGAATGCCTCAAGAGGGGTTTTATTTATTTTAAAAAACCATTATTAATGTTCCAAACATGATTAATTATTCACAAGGAGTAATTTTCATTTTAGAAAACACAATCAGCTAACACTTTAATGTTTCAAAAACCGTTTGAAATTTTAACTAAAAATCTAAGGTATCACTTATTTAAAATAAGATTAAAACCACTCTGAAAATGAAGCAATCATTTTAAGGAGGTGAAATCACCCTTTAATATCACGTTCACGCCAAAATCCATTTTCGAAATAAATTTGGAATTTATTTGTAAAATCAAACATGTCATTAAAATTTTATAATAAAATCAACTGAAAGGCTACATGTCTTTGTAAATACCCGTTTCACGTTCAAAACTTCTATGAAGATACTTTTCAAGATCCACAACCATTTATATATATATACATATTTATATACATTGAATATGGATTTCATATAAAATAAAATGACATAATTTTAAAATAACACCAATAAAAAATGGAAATTCTAATTAAAGATCAAGGCATAGGGAACCTACCTCAGGGTGGAACCAAACCGAACATTCAACCCTTGGTGTTTTATAACTAAAAGACGATGCTCCCCTACTAAGCATATGCACTTTCACATACATATAAGGACACCTATCCTCTATGCACATAATTACATGGTCATGAACATGTGCAAGGGGATCCTTACATATATGCTTATATGCATATACTAGTCACCACTCACCTATATATGCATTTTCATATATACACATAGGAAAACCAAACCCCATACATGTATATTCACTACCATGGATGACTATACATGTAATGGGGGAACCCACATATAAGTATATATATATAATTACCTATGTACACACAGTCGAGTCTCCTTAGACCCAGCAACTTGAAACCAAAAAGTAGTGACCACACACTACACATATAATTTTATAAATCAATAAAAAAATTTATGAAACACTTCAAGGTTAGAACCACAAAAGTTTACAAAAAAATATACTTAAATTATTCTCTTTAAAATACGACGCACACTAAAACCATTTGAAAATACATTTCAAATCACATATATAACTCATAAAACCCATTTGGAAATATTAAAACAAAATAACACATTCAATTTTACCATTTTTAAAATCCAATCCCCTTTAAAATCCTCACATAAACCAATTTCACATTAAATCATGTTTCCCAAAATTTACACACACAAAAACTATTTTATAAATATATTTTCCACCACTTGGACAATTTATACAACCCCGTTTTAAATTATCATAAGAAAAGCACACACTTGATCCAACAATTTCCCATGGGACACACCCCTTTCAAATCAACACATAAACCAAAATAATTTTTATTAAATATGATCTTCATCATTCAAACAATTTAAAAGTCATATTTAAAGGTGTGTGATAGAAACCAAATGAAAAAGTGCAACATTTTCCTTTAAGTGACTACTTCCAAAATCATTCCCACCCTTAGTGCCTTTGAAAACACAATTAACACCCATCAAAAAACCCATAAAAATTTTCACAAAACACCACAATAAAGAACACACAAAAAATATCCATTTTTTCCTTTATAAAATTCATTCCAATCACGTAAGCATACCAAGCCCATTTAAAACACATTACGCACCTCACAAATAAAACGTAGAACACAAAAAAATTAACCAAACAAGAAAATCAAATCATATAATAATGATAAAAAATGGATTCACCTACCATTTATGAAGAAAATGTCAAAAAAATGTTGAGAAACTACAGTCACACCTCATCCACACCTCAAAGAGGAAAGATCGAACCCTAATAAAGGAGATATTGAAAAAAGTCAAGATTTAACACCTAAAACAACACCCTACCTATTAGGGAAACAAAAAACTCAAATAAAACAAGGAGAGGCTTATGGGGAGGGGTCACATTATCATGACCCGACCCAAAGAGGCTCGAGCCGTGACTCCCCAAGCCTACCTCCAATAGGCCAGGGGTTGGCGACTAGCGCCTAGTAGGCTATCACACATAAGGGAGTCATTAGCCTGAGGTACCTATACACACGCACCCACATAAACCTCCATGAAACAGTGCAGAGATATATAAAACTAAATAGTAAATGCATGCATACAACTATCCCAAACCAGAGTGCAACAACAATACAAAAAGGGAAAAATAGGGCCCACCAAAAGAAAAGTACAAAGGCATCCAACCTGCTCGGAAGAAGGGGTACGCTGCCAATAGCACCACCGTAAAGCTCCTCAGCATAGCTCCGGTAAGACTCCACGGTCAGTCCTGCTCACTCAGCTCCACCTACTCCCGGTCCTCCTGGGACTCCGTCGAAAGGCATTTGGTATGCACAAGACACAAACACGTGCAGGAAAAGCCAGTGCAGGGGTGTGTATAACAATACTCAGTAGACACCCCAAAAAACCAAAACAAAATAGGGAAACTAAAAGGAAACAGTCCGCTCATCCCAGCCAGAGGGAACCCAGACGAGAGAGAAACACCATCTCGTGACCATCCTCGAATAAACACAACTAGTCAGCTCAATCCAGCTGTATGCCCATACGTACACCTTGAACATCTGCTCAGGTATACGCCCAAACATATAACTCGAACATCTGCCCAGGTATATGCCCATACATATACCATGAACATCCGCTCAGATATACGTTCTTATGTATACCAAAAACATCCTGATATACTCAGCTCAAACACCAAGCCACATGAGGTACCGACCTCATCACCAGCAACGATTCACAACCACGAGATCACACTCCATGATCACTGTCATCCTAGATGACACCCGTCTAAGAGATACACTCCATCAAGTCCCACACAAACATCTTTGATGCTCACCTGAGAGATCACGCTCCTCAGATATCGTCATTAAGGAAACCTCTCTGAAACAATATAAACACCAAAATTTTCGAATAGGGGATATCTCCTAGGGTTCGCTTGGGGTACTAGAACCCACACTGGTATACGAAGATCTTACAGATAGGGGATCACTCCCGGGGTCCACTGGGGTAACCTCAACCCGATATGGCACTCCACAGAATCACATAACTTAGATAGAGGATCGTCTCCTATCAAGGTGGTCACGACAACACCGAACCCCCATCTAGTGTAACTCGCGTAGTAGGGGATCAAACCGACAATGCACCAAACCTATAGAAACCATGCACTGAGTAGGGGATCGTATAACCAACGATGCCGCAACACTATTATAAACCACATGCTGAGTAGGGTATCGTATACCCGACGATGCCACAACCCTACTGAGCATGACCCAATGAGTAGGGGATCACATTCTCGATGATGCCACAAACCCTACGAGGGTTAACCTGCTACATAGGGGATTTCCACCTGTGGATAAGAGGTCACAAAAATACCAATAACCCGATCTAGGGTAGTGAAGCTAGAGGATCCTGCCCCGGGCCCACCGGAGGGATGCCACAACTCTAACAGATTAGAGATCCTATCGAGGGTATCACAAACCCATACCACGATTATGGTGGCACACGAACCCGGATAGGATCAAACCAAGGGAGTACCCTCAACCACTGTTAGTCTAAATGTTGCAAACCTGAGGGACCCGCAACATCACCTAACTACGCTCCTCCTAGGCCGATACTGAGGCCACCATCACGGTCTAGGTGAAAAAACACGCTGGATAGGCTATTATTTGACCAAAAGAGACAACCAGTGAACAAGGTAGTATTCACCATAGCCTACCTATGTGGGCCCCCCACCATGATCCTGAAACTCATCAAGCGGATCACACCATTGCGATCCCATCAAAATAACCTATGAGATCGACTACTCGATCGTCCACAACGGACACATGGTGAAAAAAGTACTATTCACCATAGCCAGCCAGGGTGGGGCCCACACCAGGTTCCCGAAACATGTTAATCAAATCACACCATTGCGATCCCCCCGAAAAAACACACGGGATCGACTACTTGATCGTCCAAAATGGACACCCGGCAGAAAAGCCGCGTTTCTCCGTAAACGTTGGAACCCAGCCTCGTGGGTCCCACACCCTGTTCTTGGTCCCAACACCTAGAAACTATCTTGAAAAGTCCACCGTACCATCAGGGTCTCAACGCCATGAATGACATGTCATTTGGACACTCAGTGTAGGAGTTATGGCGGATCGAAGTTGAAAATAATAAAATATTATTATTACTTTCAACATTTCATGGCCCTGGGCCGAAAAACCAACTCAAAAAAATCCCAGAAGAATCTCAAGAGGTCTGTCTCAATGTAGGCTTCTCGTCGCCACAAATGGATCTCAAATCAGACTTCTGGTTTGTGAGTTACAGGGGTTTAAAGAACCCCCAAAAAAAACCTTGCCAGACCACTGCCTGCTTCGTCGGAAACCACAGTGCCGCTGCCGGAAACCGCCGCGCCGCCGCCGGATTTTGCCACGCCACTGCCGGAGATTGATGCGCCACCGCCGCTTCATCGTAATTTTCCATGGTCGCCACCCTCTCCGCTGGAAAACTGGGTTTTCCGCCGGAAAACTTCCAGGAGCCACCAGGAGCACCCTGATGCTCTAAATTCAGATCCGAAACATGTTTCGGAAAGCTCGAGACCTGAACTGCACAACCCTTAAAAAAATTGAAGAAAAAAAACACAAAAATGGGATCCAGGATTTTAATACTCAAATCTCCAACATTTTGGTGGAACACCGACGCTTTGCATGACCCGCTGCTGCTGCTGCACGATCCGGGAGTGTCCGCCGTCAAGATCTGAGACCGAAGGCGCTTTGTTTGCTCGATTTGGCGGATCATCAGTGAATAATGGAGGAGGAGAGGGCTGCTGCACATACAAAGGGGGGGGGAGGAATAGATATTTCTTTTTTTTTTAAATATCATCTCAAATTCCTGGTCCGACCCGCCCCCCGACCCGACACTGACAAAGATTAGGTCACCCCTAGGGTAAACACGACATTCTAAACACAACAACGTGATCAGAATTGTGATCCAAGACTCCATTCAGGAGTTTTTCAAGCTGAATCTCATTATGAAATTTGTCTATTTATTTACAAAAATTCCCCTGGTGGCTTTTTCCACAATAGGCTCTCACCCACAAAGTTTACACCCCGCCCAAGGTAAACGTCACACTCCGGATGCAACCGTGCCCTTGGATTCCGGTTTTGAGATGCTGTTTAAGAGAAAACACACCCCCTCCACGTGAATAGTATAAAAATACTTTAATTTTTTATAAAATTAATTCCGGGAACACCGGCCTCAGAGTTGCACGCCGTCTTCATACTTAGCTCTGGAATTTTTTAAAGGAATGATCCAAAGTCTGACAGGTCCAAAATCCGAGTCGCTACATCCTCCCCGCCTTAGAACTTTTCGTCCCCAAAAATACATAAGCATAAGGAAAGCAACTAGAATCTCAACTGGGTATCCCATGCCAGCGAGTTCGCCAACAAACACCCATGCCCGAACACATAAGTCAGAGGGAATCATCCACCACACCTCAACACTATCCTCTTTGGCCAGCACTGACTCGCCCACACGATTTTGATTGCGTCACAAAAATGCGTATCGGTGGGGGAGGGATCCCTCTTCCTCATGCATTCGAAGTACATCGAGCAACACCCACACAGGGTCTTACCAATGCCCTAAAAAAAACTTGAGAAAGAAATAGAAAAGGGAAGAGTATCGCTAAACAGTGTCTATCAAACCACTGCATAAAGTAGAAAGAACACAAGGCATACCACTATCCATCCGCGGATCCTCTAGGTCAACAACCCCTATGGAATGCATCTATCCTCTCCCTCGCCCTCCAACTCCATGAGCTCAGTATGGACCACCTGGGGGTGGTGGTGGTGGAATCTGATATCGCCTACCACCTACAACTACTACACCAGCTCCATCGACACATCTGCCACCCTGTAGACCTCCAAACTCGAGACATTGCCGCTGCCAAGGTGTCCTGTCAACTGGCTCCCACTCAGATACACGGTGGGTCAGGAAATCTCTATTAAGATGTCCCCGATCATCACAAGCGTAACATCACATCTCCTGCAGCTGACCAAAAATGGCCTGCAAGCCCTGAGCCTCAGATCCTCCATCTTGGGGTCGCCTCCTGAAATGTTGCATACGTCCGGGCCCCTGAGTCCATTGTTGGCTACCAGATGCTGATACGACTGAGAAGTCTTAGCTCTCGTGTGCCCAACACTAACATGTGGGATCTGCTCGGCTAGAAATCTCTCCACCACTAGGGCCCGCTCCAGCACTCCAGCATAGGTGGGCAGGCACAAGGAAACAACACATGATCAAATATCCCTACGTAGGCCCGGATTGAAGGTCCGAGCCCTAAATAACGGGTCCCAAACCATATCCAAGGAGTAGAGAAAGAGGTCTGTAAACCTCGCTGAGTACTCTGACATGGTCATGCCCTCCTGCCGATGCTGCAGAAGCTCCTAAATCCGCACTGACCTCAGCGTCACTAGATAGAACTCTTCCCTGAAGAGTAGCTCAAACTCTTCTCACGTGAGCGTCTCCTCATCATGGGACTGCATCACCAAACTCCACCATCACTCGACTGAACCTTGTATAAGGATCTCCTCTAGGACCACTATCTAATTTGGGGGTGTCCTTACCAGGAGAAAAACTCGGGTGACTGCTTCGAGCCAATCATCAGCTACCTGAGGGTCTGGATCACCCCAGAACCTCAGAGGTTGTTGCCTCTTGAACTCATGCAGTGCACTTAGCCTATCCGCAACCTCATCCTGCACTACCAGCACAACCTGCTGCACGAAATGTGGTGGCTCAACTGGTGTACCACCTGGAGGTGTAGCCTCAGAGCCTGCACCCTGGTCTAAAACCTCTACATAAAGTGGATTTTCACCACAATCCTATTGTTGATCCTTCACTGGATGTCGTCATGGAGTAATCCTGAAATAAAATCAAGACACACCATAGTCAAAGAGTATATCTGGAGATCTGACTCAAGAAGAAGAAGGGAAACCCAAAAAACCAATCCTATATGATGCATGTACTGTTATGTCCCTACGACTAGTGTCCAAACTACCCAAGTCGAAAGGTAGGTTATCAGAGTCCTGGTGAATGGATATGTCAGCCGTCTCACCAACATTGGAGTCCTTGGATAGAAAGACGAACTTGAAACATCTTGACACTACCACTATGCAACCCAAACAAAACTCACAGCTAGAAAATCTATGCTCTGAGATACCAAAGGTGGAACATCCTTTGATAACACTCTGTCATGACTCGACCTAACGGGGCTCGAGATGAGGCTCCCCAGGCCCGCCTCCAATAGGCCAAGGGTTGGAGACTAGCGCCTAGTAGGCTATCACAACAAGGGAGGCATTAGACTAAGGTACCTGTACACACGCACCCACATACACCTCCATGAAACAGTGCAGAGATATATAAAAATGAATAGTAAATGCATGCATACAACTATCCCAAACCAGAGTGCAACAACAGTACAAAAAGGGAAAAATAGGGGCCACCAAAAGAAAACTACAAAGGCACCCAAACTGCTAGGAAGAAGGAGTACGCTGCCAAAAGCACCACCGGAAAGCTCCTCGGAACATCTCTGGTAAGACTCCACGGTCAGTCCCGCTCACTCAGCTTCGCCTGCTCTGGGTCCTTCTGGGACTCCGTCGAAAGGAATGTGGTCTACACAAGACACAAACATGTGAGGTAAAAGACCATGCATGGGTGAGTATAACAATACTCAGTAGGTTCCCCAAAAACCCAAAACAAAAGAGAGCAACTGAAAGGAAACAGTCTACTCATCCTAGCCAGAGAGAACCCAGACGAGAGAGAAACACCATCTCGTGACCATCCTTGGCTAAACACAACTAGTCAGCTCAATCCAGGTGTATACCCATATATACACCTTGAACATCCAATCAGTTATACACCCAAACATATATCTTGAACATCTTCCTAGGTATATGCCCATACATATACCATGAACATCTGCTCAGATATACGTTCTTATGTATACCAAAAATATCCAGATATACTCAGCTCACGCACCAAGCCACATGAGGTACCAACCTCATCACCAGCAACAGTTCACAACCAGGAGAGCATACTCCACGATCACTGTCATCCTAGATGACACTCGTCCGAGAGATACACTCCATCGGGTCCCACACAAACATCTTAGATGCTCACCCGAGAGATCACGCTCCTTGGATATCGTCACTGAGGAAACCTCACTGAAATAACATAAACACCAAACTCCTCAGATAGGGGATCACTCCTAGGGTCTGCTAGGGGATACCAAAATCCACATTGGTATATGAAGATCTCAAAAATAGGGGATCACTCCCAGGGCCTGCTGGGGGATACCACAACCCGATTTGGCACTCCCCAGAATCACATCACTCAGATAGAGGATCGTCGCCTATCAAGGCGGTCACGATGATACCAAAACCCTATCTGGTAAAACTCGTATAGTAGGGGATCGTACCGGTGATGCACCAACCCTACTGAAACCATGCGCTAAGTAGGGGATCATATAACCAACGATGCCGCAACCCTACTATAAACCACATGCTGAGTAGGGGATCGTATACTTGATGATGAAATAATTCTACTGAGCATGACTCAATGCATAGGGGATCATATTCTTGATGATGACACAAACCCTATGAAGGTTAACCTATTAGATAGGGGATCACCACCCATGGATAAGCGGTCACATCGATACCAAGAACCCGATCTAGGGTAGCGAAGCCAGAGGATCCCACCCCGGGCCCACCAGAGGGATGCCACAACTCTAACAGATTAGAGATCCTATTGGGGGGATCAAAAACCCATACCACGGTTATGATGCCACACGAACCTTCATTGAAGTGAACCAAGGGAGTACCCTCAACCACTAATGGTCCAAACGTTGCTAACCCGAGCGACCCACAACATCGCCACACTGTGCTCCTCCTTGGCCGATACCGAGGCCACCATCGCGGTCTACGTGGAAAAACACACAGGATAGGCTATTTCCTTGCCCAAAACGGACAATTGGTGAACATGGTACAATTCACCATATCCTGCCCATGTGGGTCCCACACCACGATCCCAAAACTCATCAAGCGGATCACACCATTGCGATCCCCTCGGAAAAACCTACGAGATTGACTACTCGATCATCCACAACAAACACCCGCTGAAAAATGTACTATTCACCATAGCCAGCCAGGGTGGGGACCACACCACGATCTCAAAACTCTTCAAGCAGATCAAACCATTGCGATACCCCTAGAAAAACACACGGGATCGACTACTCGATCGTCCAAAACAGACACCTGATGGAAAATTCACGTTTCTCCGTAAACACCGGATCCCAGCCTTGTGGGGACGACACCATGTTCACGGTCCCAACACCTTGAATCTATCATGAAAATTTCTCCATACCATCAGGGTCTCAATGCCAGTGACGACACGTCATTTGGACACTCTGTGCAAGAGTTATGGCAGATCAAAGTTAAAAATAATAAAATATTATTACTATTTTCTATGTTTCATGGCCCCAGGCCAAAAACCCGACTCAAATTTTTTTTAATGAATCTCAAGAGTCCTGTCTCGACGCAAGATTCGCGTCGCCGCAAATAGATCTCAAATCGGACTTCCGGTTTGTGAGTTACAGGGGTTTAAAGAACCCCCAGAAAAATCCTGGCCGTACCACAGCCTGCCTCGCCGGAAACCACCGCACCGTCGCCAGAAACTGCCGCACCGACACTGGATTCCGCCGCGCTGCCACCGGAGATCGCCACGCCACCGCCGCTTCTCTAGAATCCACCATGGTTGCCGTCCATTCCGCCAGAAAACCTGGTTTTCTGCCGGAAAACTTCCGGGAGCCACCGGGAGCACCCCGGTGCTCCAAATTCAGATCTGAAACATGTTTTGGAAAGCTCGAGACCCAAACTACACAACCCATACAAAAATTAGAAGAAAAAAAAAACACAAAAACAGGATATGGGATTTTAAAAATCAAACCGCCTACCTTTTGGCGGAACACCGACGCTTTGCATGACCCGCTGCTGCTGTTGCACCATCTGGGAGCGTCCGCCGTCAAGATCCGAGACCGACGACACTTCGTTTGCTCGATTTAGCGGATCAGTGGTGAAGAATGGAGGAGGAGAGGGATGCTTCACATAAAAAGGAGGGGAGAAGATTAGATAATTGTTTTTTTACAACAAATATCAGCTCAACTTCCCGGTCCGACCCGCCCGCCAACTCGACACCCGGTGCCGATAAAGATTAGGTCACCCCTAGGGTAAATGCGACATTATGAACGCAACTGCGTGCCTAGAATTGCGATCTGAGACTCCGTTCAAGAGTTTTTTGAGCCGACGCTCATAAAGAAATTTTTCCTTTTATTTAAAAAAATTCCCTTGGTGGCTTTTTCCACAGCAAGATCGCGCCCACAAAGTTTACACCCCACCTAGGGTAAATTGCACGCTCCAGATGCAACTGTGCCCTTAGATTCATGTTCTGAGCTACCGTTGTAGAGAAAACACACCCCCACCACGTGCATAGTATAAAAATACTTAATATTCTTATAAAATTAATTCCGGGCACATCGGGCCTCAGAATCTCACGCTGTCTTCACGCCTAACTCTGGAATTATTCAAAGGAATGTTCAAAAGTATGATAAAGCCAAAACCCAAGTCACTACATGCACTGATGAAGAGGTCATGCCAGAGGTATCCTCACCTACTGGGTGTCTTTCTCGAGGTGGCTTCACCGACTGGAGTGGTTTTATGGAAGAAAGGGGGAACTAGTGGGTGGCTATCTTGTGAAATGGGGGGGGGGGGTCAACCAGAGAGATGCACATAGGGGAGGTGCACCACGCTGAAGAAGATAAGCGCCGACAAGGTCCGAACAAGGGGGTGCGATGCGATGGAGGTAAGAGGAGGAGGTTAGTAGGGCGCAACACATGTATGGAAGGAGGTAGGGTACGACGGGTTGGGGAGAGGAGGAAGGTGGTGGTGATGCATGAAATCGGGGAGGAACCCTAACTAATTAAAATAATAAAAATAAAAATAAAAATAAAAAGAAGAAATAACCCAATAATAATAATAATAATAATAGTTATTTTAATAATAATTATTATAAAAGTAAAGAAAATAAAAATCTTAATAATAATATTTTCATTATTTTTATTATTTAAACAATTCATTGAATTTCATATTATTATTATTATTAATTTATTCTCATTCTAGTATTAATTTCATTTTATTTATTTGTTTTGAACACCTGACACCTGGGCGAAGCCGTCCGAATTTGAAACCAAGATTTGCTTGTGAGTATGATGTCTCCATAACCCAAAACACACGTTTTCAATAAAAAAACTCAAAAATTTAAGATGATATTCAACCCAAACTACCTGATACTAAGAAAATTAATAAAATAAATAATATAAAAGCGACGGGTGTGACAATTCCAAAAGTACCCACCTCACTTATAAAAGGGAACCTCCTATCATTTCTATTCACACTTAATTTTTTTTTGGTTTGTATAATACCTTCCCAAATACCTTAACTAATTCCCTTACCACATACTAGATTTTTGGGTTTATTAGAAAATACTCATAGGAAAGATTTTGTTATAAACCCAAAGAGGTTGTCTAAAGAAGAGGTATGATTTTTAACCGAGTGTTTTTGTTTTATTTATTGTTACACCTCTTTAAAATATTATTCAACCACGATGATATAATAACATTATTATATACCATATATTTATATTTTATTATTTTAATTTTATAACCTACATCCATATGATCTTCCATAAAATAGTAAATGAAACCATCGTTAGTGTGTATGGAAGACTACTGCCTTGCGAACCGATGTAATTATTTTTCCATTATCACCTCTCATGACTATTTATGATGATGAATCTAATGTATATATATATAATAAATTAATAAAATATTTATAATTATTTAAAATTAATAAATAATATATTTTATTACCTTTTCATTCATTGAAAAATGATAACGTCATTCATACGTACATGTGGATTACCACCACCACAAAGCGATGTGATTAGTTTTTCATTTCCAAATCACATTGATGATATATAAAAGTGTATTTAAAGAAATAACATTATATTTATGATATAATTATAATTTTTTAAAGATAAAATAATACTTTCTTTCTTTATATCATGATCTTTGAAAAATAGAAACGTTACTCATGCGTACATATGACCCACCACCTCTATGATTGTAACATAGTTTCTTTTCCATAACCATATTTCATTGTTAGTTTTAAAAGTATAATTGATGTATAAAAATATAACTATGTTAGGATTATTATTTTATATATGATAAATAATAGTATCTTTGACCTTAGTTAACTTACCAAAGTGATTTTGGACTTATGAGACAAATATCATCAAAACACAAAACGTGAATTTAAATGATTAAATCATTAGATATAAAATTATAATAAATAAAATAAAATGAATTATAAAATTTTAAAAGGTTCTTAATAAATTTAATTATTAACATAATTTTATTATTTAGGAAGATAAAGAACGTATGTGATGATTTGGATTCAAGGTGAGGGACTTTATTTAAAAAAAATCCTCTTATAAAGTTTCCCTTCCAACTCTTTTTATTACATGTCCATGTTCTTCTAATTTTTTCATGAAATTTTTTATTTATTATTAAATGGATAATAAAGTTTATTTTTGACTATATTTGAATTTATTTACTATTTTTTTGAAAAAGAAATATTTTTAAGGTTTTTCATAAGGGTTATAAACCCCATTTTAAAAGTTTTAAGGACTTATTTTCAAAAAATTTCTATTACATGTATGTATTATTAAAATTATTTTATTAAGGTATTTATATGGAAATAAATATATATCTTTCTAATTTACTTCAAAGTTTTTTAAAAAGGAATAACTTTTGATATTTTATATGGAATGTTTTGAATTCTTTACAAAATACAAAATGAATGTTTTATTTTAACGTATACAACATCAATGACTTTTCCCACTCCCACAAAAATTATTTTATATTTGTATTTATTTATAATATTTCATGTTTCTTCAAATAAAAACCCTTTTAAATTTATTCTATGTATTTGAAAAAAATTAAATGGAATGGATATTTTGATATCTAGAAATGTTTGGAATATGGGTGTAAGAGATCTCTCTAAACCACCCTTTTCTTCAGGTTACGATCATTTTATCTCTAAATCACTTTATCTCTCTATTTAATGCAATTAAATGTTTATAAATTCTTTATATATGCCTATAGCATATATACCTATCTTATTATCCCTTCCCCTAATGGGTTAATACATGCCTTATGATCATTTCTCAAATTCCATCTTTAAGAAATCTCTTTTGATTATGATATGATGTAAGATTATGCAACCCATTTTCTTTCCATGGATAATTATTTTGTTTCTGAATTATGATATATTTAATTTTTTTTGCACACATAATAATCATCATTTTATTATGGGTTCTCCCAAATAGAACTACAATGAATTGGGTAAAGATTTTGTATCATGATATATTATGTATGGGATTAGGGAGTAAACCTAATTCACTATGAGACTCTTTCCAAAAAGTGATGTTGTCTTGGAAGTTAGCATTGCCTTATGATTATGTCTTGTTTTTTTGTTTCTGTCTCTTTTTCTATGATTTTTTGATCTTATGATACCATGTAATTTATGTTATCCTTCCATGTGATTACTCATGAGTTTATATTTAAAAAAAATTATATGCTATTTCGTAATGGTGGAAGGTATATATTTTTTTGAAAAAGTTTTCTGAAGTTTTTCATGATTATAAAGGAACCTTTATGATTTTATTTTTTCTTTAATACTCCTTATGAAATGTTTTATGAAAATATTTGGGTAGAAAATTTGATTTTTTGGGTAATAAAATGTTTATTTTGAGTCCAAAGTTTAATTTTGAAAAATAAAAGTCTTGTATAAATATTCATGAACTAACATGTTTCTTTATTTCTTTTTTATTTGTCTCTTACTAAATTTTTTTTTGTGATCATACCATGTTTTAAAAAACTTTTATAGGGTTTTAATGATTTTCAGGAATAAGGATGATGTTAAGATGAAAATTGTGAAGATATGTCATCAAATTAAAAGTTATTATATCATAAATGTTTTATGGAAAAAATGGATACTAAGTGGAAGTGTCAATTTTATGATATAATATTTATTTATGTAAGGGTGATGGACTAATTATCTAAAATTATATACCATAAAGATCCTAAAATTTAATAAAATGAACTCTTGACTTAAAACTCAATATTATGTAATGTTTATGGATGAGTCCATATAGTTGGTATCAAAGGAATGGTTTCGATAACTTTGGAGATTAGGTTGTTTTCATGTGACGTTAACTTAAGAGTTATAGATACTATAATGGGTTAAAAAGTTTAAGATTAATCATAAGTCCAAAGTCATAAACACCCCTTTTTAGGTTTTAAGTGATGCTATTTTATGGTGATTAATGATATTTTGGGAGTCTTAAATAATTTTGTTAAATGTAATATTATGATATTTTATTTGAGGAATAAAGTTTGAATTATATTTTGGAAGTATATATGATTTTAATGTGGATTTATGGTGACACAAGTTATTTATGTAAATGATTATAATATTTTAGAGATTATATGATTAGGGAATATACATTCTTTGGTATATTAATTTATGAGTGAATAATGTTTATTAGATATAAATGTTAAATTAATCTCAGAAGAATATGTGATAAAATTCTTTTGATTTGTGGGTGTCTAACTTGGTTAGGAATATTTTGAATAATTTTGATATTAGTTATTTATAAATTAATCTAGATTGAACTTTGGGTGTTATTGTTTTGGATTTGGAGATAAACGTTGTATTTATTCATATGAAGGAATATTATTTTGGGAATTATATTACCTTGTGCTAACCATTTTAGTTTTGGTTAATGTATAAATAAAGTGGGAATTATTTTTATCCTTTTTTGGATTATGTGATCCATTAGAATTTGATTTTAGTTCTTTAGGCATGAAAATTTCATCTTGAATACTCATTTTTTGGAGAAAAAGATGAGTCTGTGGTGGGAATTGATTAAAGGATGAAATTATACTTATCAAGTAAGTATATTTCCTTTTGTTCTTCAGATATATGATAAATAAATTCCTTAAATCTAAGAAAAGGATCTTGGAATAAAAATGTTATCCTATTACCTTCATTTATGATGAATCAATGGTTTTTTAATACCTAATCAATTTATGGTTTTGTGGTCATAAACATCTATTGATCATTCAATTTATTATGATCAATGATCTCTATCACTCTCCATAATTATCTTGACTTTATTTTTTTTGTCCATGCAAATATTTTCACTTCAAACTAATATTATCCTATTTAGAAACTCAGTTACGTGATGACCTTTGTATTTCATTTCCCCTCTTATCAATAAGAAGTTTTAGTAACCCTTTTTTATGACGTAGGATTTCAAAAAAGGTATTTCCAGATTTAAAACCCTTGTTTACTAATCCCAAGTTCAAATTTATAGGACACAATTTATTAAGGTGGGAATAATCTAATACCCCGAGTTAAAAAAAAATTAAACTATGTTCGATAACATAAATGAAATTTAATGATGGGATGATCCCATAAGGGACTCCACGACGCTAGGGTTTCCCCCTGTCGCTACCTTCACCTTCTCCGTCTCAGGATACCAGCATTCTCTCCTCGGCTTTCCTACTCGGCGTCTCATGGAGTGCGTCTCGTATGTGAGTTGCAACCTCGTTTCGGTGTGGTGGGTGCGTTGGGAGATTCACCGTGGGCTCCGAGTGAGGTTTTGGAGGCGGCGACGAGATTTTGGGTTTGGATTGGGGTGGGTCCATCTTTCTGGTGTATTGGCATTTGAGCGGCTGGCAACAGTAATGGATTTCAACCCTTGAGATCTTGAGTCGAGTTAAGGTATTGGATTTCAACCCTTGAGATCTTTAATTGAGTTATGGTTTCTGATGAGAATATCTATGAGTCTTGCGGTGCGATTTGTGAGTTTTAAATCTACTTCTTGAACCTATTTTGTTCGTGATTTCATTCTGGTTGAAGTTGTTTTTGTGCATCTGTGTATATTGATCTAGTTGTTCTGTGAGTTTGAGTGATTGTTATGTGGTTCTTTATTATTTTCCTTGGATGAAGACATTGAATCCTACCCGACGAGTTTCTCTGCAGGCAAGAAAAATCAACATGCAACGAATCAGAAACGATGGACTCCAGATTATTCTCCGGCTATCGGTGATGATGGTGATGGTGGGACGGCGATACCGTCGAGGGTAATGATGATGGAAGGCAACTAATCATGATATAGGTAGTTGTGGGAACTCATGACTCGAGGTCTCTTGGATTTTGTGTATTTTGAATTTTGAATTTTGAATTTTGATCTTTGTTTTTGGCTTCTTTGAATCTGAAACCTATACTTGTTGTTCCGGTTACCGCTGACCCATAAAGCGAACTATTTGAAAATCAAAAAAAGAAACTGTCGATTGATAAATGAAATGCAACACCAAGCCTAAATGAACTATGTAATATAATTATTTAAATATAAGCATTATAACCTAGAAATTAAATTAACACGTACGAATATGATTAAATTATTTATGAAATATATATAATGGTCCTAATCAAAATAAATTCAATAATAAATTCTGAGTAAATAATCACTCAATTTTTAGTAAAGTCGTTTTAATCTCCAAAATATGTTTTCTTCAAAAATGGATTTTATTATTTTTCATGATAAAATATTATGATTAATTTCTTGAAATTTTAGAAATTTTATTCGATAAAAAGGTTATAATTTTTTTAATCATCATATAAAAATTATCTTATGGGGAAATTTTTATTTTTTTCGAAAATTTTTATTTTTCAATGAATATTGAAAAATGTTTTTTTTTATTGAAAATTGAATTTTATTTTAAATTATTAACAAAGTAAAATTCTAATTTGTATTAGTTTTAAAATGTGATTATTTAATTTTTATTAAAAATAATCTAATTATTTTATTTTTAATTAATTTTATACTTATATATAGTATAGAAACATTTTATACATAAAATGAATTTGTCTAAAAACCCCTTTTAATCTCATTTGCGAGTTTAATTTTAAATTAAATTATACCACTTATAGTTATTGAATTTGATAAAATGGGTTATATATTTTGAATCATCATATTTAATATTTGTTAATAAGGTCAACATAATTTTTAGTCATTATGAATAGTAACTATAATATATATTTATTATCATGGTAAGGGTAAATTGGGTAATTAAGGTTAAAAATAATATGATAAGACCTAAAAATTGGCCCTAAACTTGCCTTTATCCTATTGGATGAGTGGAGTTTGACTATTTACATCCAATTCTTGAATATATGTCCACTTTGTGTCATATTTATTTTATTTTGATCATTATAATAATTGAGTAGAAGATAAAGACAAAAATGACACTTTCTTTATTTAATATGTATAATATTTTTTGACAAGGATAAAAATAAATTATGCCCATATATAAAGATTAATTTGGAATATAAATGATTTTTTATCATGGTAAATTATTTTTAATTTTTAGCAATGTAATAATAACCATAAAATCTTATGCAATGCTGACACAATATTTATTCAATTAATAGAAAGTAAAATAAATGATATTAAAAATATTAAAAGTAATATAATTTGAAATAATTATTGTGTAAAATTAATTTTTTAGAAAAATATAAAATTTATTGATGTTTTAAAATATTATATTAGAATTTCATTGCTGTCACGTTGTTTTCAAAGTCAAATTAAATGAATAGTTCTAAAAATGGCATTAATGATATTTTATAATAGAACATATTTTATTAAATTATTTAAAATTAAAAAAATAATATATTTATCCAAGTGATTTTTATATGGTTTAAAATATAATCCATGGTCCATTTATTGACCAATTTTCCTTTTATAGTAACTATATTTTCCCCTAAAGAGTAAAAACATTGTTATCACTCTAATTGTCAAAAAGGGTTTACAGAGGTTAAAATAAAGAAGTAAGGGAAAAAACTAATATAAACTTGTCCATATTTTATTTTATGATATTATTTATACCCATAATCACCATATATTCTGATTATATCAGTTTAGATCCTTTTTTCCATTTAAATTAATTTATATTAATTTAATATTTTATGAAATTTTAAAAGTGCCCCTCCCCTCACTTATAAAAGGGAACATACTCTCCTCTTATATTCACACTTCAAAAAAAATTTGGTTCATCCAATAACTACCAAAAGATCTTCCTTAATTACCTTAAAATTTCCTAGATTCCTTGGTTTTATTATAAATCCCTTCTAGGATAGATTTTGGTTTAAACCTAAAGAGGTTGTCTGAAGAAGAGGCATCATTCTTAGCCAAGCATTTTTGTTTTATTTCATATTCCAACTCCATAAAATCTTATTAAACCATGATGATAAAATTAAATCTGTAAATATCATATAATGGTATGTTATTATGTTAATTACATAACCTATATCCATCCCCACTACCTTTTATCGTGAAATGAAACCATCGTTTGAGTGGACGGGTGGACTACTGCCTCGCGAACTAATGTAATTCATTTTTCATCATCACCTATCAAAATTATTTTTGATGATATATTTAATATATATATATATTATTCATGATTTATTTTTCATTATGTAAAATTAATAAATAATATTTTTTATTACCCTTCCATTCATTGAAAAATGATAACATCGTTCGTGCATACATGTAGATTACCACCTCCACGAAGCGATGTGATCGTTTTTCATTTCAAAATCACATGGATGATATATATAAGAGTATTTAAAGAAATGATATTAGATTTATGATATAATTATCATTACTTAAATGTATAGTAATACATACCTTCTTTTCATCATGAACGTTGAAAAATGGAAATGTTACTCATGCGTACATATGGACTACCTTATCCATGATTGTAACATAGTAAATTTTCCCTAAGGTTAGTTTTAAAAGTATAATTGATTTATAATAATGATAATTATTGAATTATTATTATTAAGGAGATGTTTAAATAGTAACATCTATGACTTTAGTCAACTTACCAAGGTGATTTTGGACTTGTGAGATGAATATAATCAAAACTTCCAATGAGAACTTAAATGATTAAGTAATTGAATATAAAATGATAATAAATAAAATAAAAGGGATAATAAAATTGGAAAATTTTATTAATAAAGTAAATAATTAACATAATTTTATTATTCATGAAGATAAAGAATGTATATGATGAGTCAGACTCAAGGTAAGAGACTTTCTTTTGAAAAACCCATCTTTTAAAGTTTCCCTTCTAACCCTTTTTTTTTGATGTACATGTTCTTATAAATGTGTCAATTTTTTTATTTATGATTTAATGTATTATAAAGGTAATTTTTTATCAAATTTAACTTGGTTTATAATTTTTTTAAAAAGGAATATTTTTAACATTTTACGTAAGGAACACTTTACTTTAAAAATATCATTTTAAATGTTTTAATGATTTATTTTATTAATATTTATCTTCCAAGTACATATTATTAAAATGATTCTATTAAGGTATTGATATATAAATAAATATTTCCATTTTTAATTAATTTTAAGGGTTTTAAAAATTAATATTTTTGATTATTTTATATGGTACATTTTAACTTCTTCACAAAAGACAAAAGGAATGTTTGTTTTAACATATATTACATCAACAAATTTTCCCACCGCCACAACCGTTATTTGATATTTAGATTTATTTCTAATATTCCTTATTTTCTTCAAATAAAAACTATCTTTCCATTTGTTCTAATTATTTGTCAAAAGGTTTTTAAATGGAATGAATATTTTTATATCTAGAAGTTTTTTGCTCATGGGTGTAAGAGATCTCTCTAAACCACCCTTTTATTCAGGTTTTGATAATTCTCTCTATAACTCACTTTTTATATCCATTTAATGTTTTTAATGATTTTAAATTATGTATATATTTCTATCACATATATAATTGTCTTATTCTAACTTCCTCTAATGGGGAAACACATGGATTATGATCATTTCTCAAATTACTTGTTTAAGAAATTTCTTTTGATTATGATATGAGGAAAGATTATAAAACCCTTTTTATTACCATGGGTGATTATTTTGTTTATGAATTATGATTTATTTCATTTTTTGAACTCAGAATCATGATCATTTTATGATGGGTTCACCTAGATAGCACTCTGATGCACTAGGTAAAGCTTTTGTCTTATGAGACATTATTTATAGGATTATGGAGTAAATCTAATCCACTACGAGAATCTGTCTACCATGTGATGTTGACTTGGTTATTATCCTTGACTTATTCTTATATCATTATTTTGTGTTTATTCCATATTTCCTATGTTTTCACGATCTTATGATACCATGTTCTTTATGTTATGATTCTATGTGATTACTCACAAGATTATGTTTAAAGGAAATTATATGCTATTTTGTAAGGTTAGAATGCATAGCTTTTTTTTGAAAGAGTTTTCATAAGTTTTTGATGATTGAGAATTAACTTTTATGAGTTTTATTTTTCCATTTATGATTTTTTATGAATAGTTTTATAAATATATTTGGGCATAAAATTTTATTTCTTGGGTAATAAAATGTTAATTTTGAGTCTAAAGTTTAATTTTGAAAAAGAAAAATCATTTATAATTATCCATAAAATAATTGGTTTCCTTATTGATTTTTATATTTCCCTTACTGATATTTTTTCTTCTCATCCAACATTTAAAAAAAAATCATAGGGGTTTAAGGATGATTAGGGACAAGGATAAGGTCAAGATGAAAATTATGATGAGATTTCATGAAAAGAAAACTTATTATATCATAAAAGTTTTTCGTTTTAGAAAAAATAGATACTAAGGGTAAGTGTATACTTTGGGATGTAATATTTAATTATATAAGGGTGATGACCTAATTCTTTAAAACTCTAAACCATAAAGAACCTAAAATGTAAGAAAATAAAATTTTGACTTAAAATTTAAGATTATATAATGTTTATGGATATGTTTTTACAATGGAAGTCTCTATAAAAATTTCCTTATCAAACAGTTTGGTGTCAGGATAGTGTACATTGATAGAGGCTATGATTTGATGATTCTATAATGAAAATTTTTAGACTCTGTAATGAGTTTTTTAAGTTGACAAATAATCTGATGGGGGATAATGAATTGACCAATGGAATTGATGGTGAATTGTTTTTATTGATATCTATGTGATAAAATCATTGGAAGTTATTGAAATTTTTTTAGAAGATTTTGAGCATCCCTACGATGAGTCGAATAAGTTTTGGTGTGATTTGAAGAAATACCAGATATTTTATATTTAAGTTTTGAAATGAAAATGGAATAATGATTTTATATGAATTCCAGAATATTTATTAAGAATTCATGATATTCAGTAATACTTAATGAGATTTCATAAGACTTCATGATATTTCATAAGTTTTCATGAGATTCTGTAGTGAATCATAAGAATTCATATGAATCTTTATGATTTTTTAATATATTTGATGAATTTATAAAGACTTCATATGAAAATGTAATACATTGTCTAATTTTGTAAGACATTTTCTAAAATAATAATAATTTTTTGAAATCATAATATTTTTTGAAGTAATAATACTTTTTTAAAAAAATATAACACTTTTTTTGTTAGTTATTATTTGGAAAATGAATGAGATAATAATAATTTTCCATATATTTCATAATACAATTCTTAAGTCAAAAACTTATTATGTATAATTTTTAAAGGCTTATTCAATAAAATTATTAGAATCAAAATGTTTTTTGAATATTAGTTATTATCTGCACCTTGAGCCTAATAGCTATAAAAATTATTAAAGAAGAAGAATTTATAGAAGATGCTTTTAGAAGATAAAATGGTTGATGTTGTGATATTATTAAGTTCAAAAAAACTCACATATTGATTATCATGTAGTGATTTAAATGTGTATTAATAATTATATTTCATGATGAGATGTTTTATAATAAAAAGAATACTGAGGGAGAAACCAACAAAAACTGGTTTTGTGAAATTGTATGAAACTAAAATTGATGATCACATCTAGAACATTCTGTAATTTTAAAAAGAAAATATTTGAAAATTATAAATGATGATCACGACTAGATAATTTCTTGAATATTTTATTTAATCAAATAAAATGAGAAAATTTTTATTTGTGGAAATTGATAAGAGTATAATGGTAAATAATTCCACATTAATAGTTACTTTAAGAATATCATGAAAGATCATGTTTTAAAATTCAGTTTTAGAAATATTCTAGAATATGTAATGGAATTGTTTTTTGATTTTATTAATTCTAGATTATTTTGAGATTCTCAATTAATGGGAGAAGATTGGTGTAAACAACAGTTTGGTACTGAGGCTAAGAAACATTGAGTGACTAAGAGATAAAAACATATATTGTAGTTGAGAGTTTAGGAGAGACTAGAAAATTTAAATACATTGAGTATTTGGTGATTCCATATTGATAAGATGATCATTAATGTTTTATATGATGTGATAAAAACTGACTGATCAAAATTAAACTATGATAATCCAAAGTCTAATATCATTAAGAGGTGAAAATATTCTATTCTAATATCATTGAAGGCTATAAGGGGAAGATCTTTATCATTTGTTGAATTAAGACTAATTGTTTTTTTATATTTTTCACCCTATCCAGAAACACTTGAAGAGGTTCACAATACTATGAGTCTGGTAAGATGATGTGAATAATAGTGAGATGTTGTATTTTTATATAATTAACTATGGGTTTTATATGATCCCCATTATAACAACTAGTGTTATATGGAGGAAAATATGTGGCTCAAGATAATAACTGATTATAACAAGGAGTCAGTACCCACACTGGGACCAAACCATATCAAAATTGTTTCTTACCTATTTTATTTTATTTATAGTCACATTTGGGTAAGTCTAGGAGTTATATTTGAGTGGATCTAATTATAATAAACCTCATAGGATGATTTTGAAAAATTAAATTATTAAAGAAAACACCATTGATTCAGCACCCCTTTTAAGTGGTAAAAACTATTCCCATGGAACTTTAAATATCATGACATCATGCATCCTATAGAAATATATAAATAAAGGGGTGATACATAATTCCTTATAATGGGTTAAATAAAGATAAACAAAGGGTGTGAAAATAATGAGAGTTAGGAATTATAATGTCGTTTCAATATTGGAAAGGGTTATAAACTATCATATAGAAACATGGAGTAAGATAAATGTTGTTATAGGTTCATAATAATTATGGGAAACATTATAATGTATGAAAAATATAATACATGTTGTTATAAATGTATTTCATTGTAAAATTATAATAAAATATAATATAATGTTCTGGGATCACTACCCAAACACTATACATATAATCTCATGAGATTTAAGCATTACCCAATGGATTTTGGGGATATATAATTCTATACCTACATGTCACATCATAACACATCATTCGTGTGTGTTCCATATAGATGAAAAATAAATTAGTCTTAATCTTGAAATAAAACCATGATAAATAAATGTGTTATATAATGATGTAAAAATGATTTTCCTTGTGAAAAGTCATATAGATACATAAAATAAGAAGAGAATATTTCATATTGGATGATAAAAAGTAAAAATGAACATATGTTAAAAGATTGTAGTCCATGAATAAAATAATAATTGTATAGGAACAATATAAGATTATTTTTTGAAAGTGAGACGGAAACTGAAAAACGATCTAATTTTAAGATTCATGGGGTTTGATATAATAAAAGAATATAAAATTAAAGATAAAAGAATTTATATTGATAATATAAAATAAGGAAATGGAAGAAAATATGATATAATGGGATCATATGAAAATGGTTGGATGGGGGATTAAGAGATACAAAGGGTGATAAATTGCATATCATCAAAAATAAGAATGAGTGTGAATGACCACATGCTTATAGTCTCTACTTTATTCATAAACTCAACTAACAACCTAAATAGTCATGTAACATTAATTAATTAAATTATTTTTAAATTTTTTCATATTTATTTCATCTATATAAATCATTTATTATCATGGTTTGTTTTAAATTTATATTGTTTGGGTAATTTTTTTCAATTTTTTTAGTTTTTCATTCCTATAAATCCTTGATTAAATGGTAATGGATGATGAATCCTATCCTATGGTTCTATAATATCTAGACGTTTAATTTTGAATTCATGTTATTTTATAAGTTATGGAGTTCAATAGATTAGTATATGGTTATAAATTCTGATAATTTCCTTGGTAAGATTATAATAACGGTTATAAATTACTATGATTATTCTCATTTAATGTCAATATTATATTTCCAATTAATTCATTATAGAACCATGAAAAGGTATTATTTGATTATTATGTCATATTATGAAATCATTTTTTAATATCCATTCAAGTCACAAGTGAAAAATAACACATCAATGTTTTCATTAGTAGATTAAAATTAGCATAAGAGAAACTATGTTTTTAAGAGAGAGTTAAAAAAAGAGGTAAAATAGATATTATCATAGTTTTATAAAAATAAAAAATTATATTGAAAACTTTTTTTATTGTTACTCTTATTAATTACTCAAATTATAGAATATCTAAGTGGAGAATTGAAATGAGAATATGGGTTTTGTAACACTTACCTTATAACTTGTGTCACCTCCTTTGGATTAAGCCTACAAACTTTGGTGAAGTGACTTTTGATTACATAAGGGGTTTAATAACATTTTGATGAGAGATTATAGAGGTATTTGGGAAGATATTTTTAAAATAATAGTTTTTAAGTGAGTAGAAGGGGGTAGAAGTGAGGTGTTTATATAGTCCAGTGACATGACTATTTTAGAATAAACTATTAATTTTTCTTCATTTTGGAAAAAGAATATGAATATTTCGGATTATTATGACTTCTATTAATGTTTATTTAAAAAATGGTAGTTTCTTTTACAGTGGACCGAGACATGATGAGGTTCTATAGGAAGGGGTGAATAAATGAACTATAAAACTCCATTTTTCTTTTTATGATTTCTTATAAAATTAATCTCCGTCACATATTTTATTAAGTGATATCACTGATGAATTCATGCACACTGAGGAATGAAAAAACTAAAATAACACATGATGAAAAATCTTCACTAATCAGAACAATTAACTAATCCATGGAATGATCCAGACATACTTGAGGCCATATGATCCACTAGAATCACCATTTAGGATTTCAACAAAAATTAACTATCCATTAATCATAATAGAAAAATATAATAGCACTATCTTCCAACATGTCAATAGAATAGTTACACTGATATATTATACTTTATTGAGATAGGGATTATCATTTTGGTATTATTATTGTTTCCTAAAAATATTATAGTTCTTCCACACTTTTTCATTATAAAAAAACATGTGCAACTTCTTATTCCTCACCATAAAAAAAATAATGTTTATCAAACACAAACCGGTGTGCACAATTCTTCTTCTTTCTATTTGTATTATTCTACTAATTACACTACTCCAAGTACCCTACTTCTTTTATATGTATAGTACATTGTAAAAAAATTTTATTCTCTCTCTAGAATAATCTTTTTGATTATATTGCTCTTATATACTATATCTAATATAAGAAACACCCCTATTCATTTTTATCTTGTATAGTGGAAAAGTATTCACAAAGTTGAAAATTTTATTTCGAATTCACTTTAAAAATACCAAAATAATCCAACTCTTTCTCAAGATATTCCCACCTTTCTCTTGATACTTATTTAGTTATAAGTTATAGAGACCCTGATTTTTCCTTGTAAGAATTTGAAATATATCTAGAAATATTTATAGAGATAGGCACAAAGATGTCATTCGATTCCACGCCCAGTGTTCCTAAAATTAATTTTATAAAAATATTAAACATATTTTATTTTATATGCACACAATTTACATGAAAAATGAGATAATTATTAAACAGAGTCTCGAATAAAAAGTCCAATTCCATGTTTTAATCTGAAACATGAAGTTTACCCTATAAATTACCTAAAGTTGGTCGACATGGGGCATTCTGATAGAGTGGAAACTAGTGGGTGTGTTTAAAATTAATTAATTAATTAAATTAATTATTTAATTTAAATGACCTAATCCTAGAACCTATATAAATATTCTATTATGGAAGATCGACAGGTTTATCCGCACAACCCTGAGATCATTCAAAGGAGGTTCCACCACTCCATTTTGTTGGAGAATCAATTTTAGATGATGTTGAGCCTCTAGATCAAGGAAAATCACAATGGAGTGAACACAAAGGATATTCCTACTTCATTGGTGAGTGTATTCTTCATTAACGAATTATCCTAATCAAGGTAGGACTTATCATATGTGTATTTCCACCCTTATGATCAAATAATTTCATATGATCAATCCTTTCCTTTGATCTAAGTTCATTTTGAGCCTTTTCATGAGCCCATGTATTGTATTTAGTTTTTCTATTTGATTAATTCCCATTTTTTTAATGTTTATCACTCCAAATATCCCTAATTTGTATTTTTCAGCCATGAAATCTTGGATACTAATTTTTGAACCTTTTTTATGGTGCCTTTCTTATAATCATTCTTCACGTTCTTCATCAATTGGCTTATGGGTTCTTTGTTTGACATTTTCGAGCAGGATCGTGCATCATTGGATCCTTGGATTTGTGGTAGTTTCATGTATGAAGAAAAAATTAGATATAAAAGGATGGATTATGATGATTTTTGGGTTTCAGGTGAATGATTCGTGGATCTTGGACCCAAAGAGGAGTTTTCCACAATATGGGATGCGTGCAATACACATACAGGCATTGAACGGGCCAACATGAATCCGATTTTCGGCCACTAGATGGCTGGAAATGATGACAGAGCTTCCCAATTCTATTTTATGTGGCCCAGAGTCATGATTCAAATTGATGGAGGAATATCTAGAGGAACATGCAATAGATTTGGGATTTTGTGAAAATTTCAACTACACACCATGTAGTTAAGAAGAACACAAATTGTGTTATTCAAAAATCTGAAGTGCTAGGGTTTCCATAAAATTATAAATATCACATGCCATGTGAGACCCCCACATACCATGTGACCCGGTGTTGGAGAATCAGCGTGTACTTTGGGAGTACACAGACACATGCACGATCAAGAACATGTCATGTACTAACACACGCTTAGGGTATACAGACACAACTCGAAGGATGCATGCAGTAATCCATGTGGGAGGACACACTGTGTATCAAAGTACACGAGCATGAACAATAATTATAGGGACACTTCCAGGAATTAGGTCTGGATCACATGTTGTGTGGGCCCCCTTACACACTGTACACCCTCCTCTTTTTTTTTAAAAAAAAATTCTACCTCTCGTATCTCTTTCATTTGGACTCAAATTATTCCGTATGAGTAAGCTATCATGAGTTTTTTTTTCACGTAGAACGTGATGGTATCTTTCATGGTGCATTTTGAGATATAATGTGAGAAGTTTCTGAGTGTAGTGATTCTTTAGGTGATGATCAATGATGAAAATGATCGGGTAGGATCATTATAGTGGTACCCCCATATGAAATTAGGGAGAGAGTCCTCTATCTATTGAGTGATACCCCTATAGAACTAGGGTGTGGGTCCTCACTAATAGAGTGTTAACCCCCATCAGATAGGGCCAAGTCCCCTATCTACTGAGTAGTAACCACTATTGGATAGGGTGAAAGTCCTACATACAGTGAGTGGTACCCTTATTAGATAGGGTATGAGTCCTCCTTATATTGAGTGGTACCCCTATCAAATAGGGTACATTTCCTCCTTACATAGAGTGGTGCCCCTATCAGATAGATTGTGGGTCCTCTAACTACTAAGTGGTACCTCTCTATCTGATAGGGTGTGGTTCCTTATTATACAATGTGGCATCCCCTGATTATCTATGGAGAAAGTCCTCTACATGGATATTATTCTCCCTTGATTGTGGGGTATAGTTGAGAGGTGTAGGCCCTCAACACAATTACTTTATGGGTAGACATGCGTGATATTGGGAACCGTTGATGGACCCTTGGAGCTGATTTCAAAAACTTTTCCTAGGATGGGATATGATATTGAGACCCCCTTTCTCTCTCATTTTAGTTTATTTTATGAGAATATATATATATATCCTTGTTGTTAGATTTAATTCCTCTCTTACTATGGGTTGAGCTGTCTATTCTTATGGTGTCTCTTACTACTCCTCCTTTATATTTTGGGGAATCCTACTAGGTATATATATAATCACTGCTACACGGACTTTAACTTCATGTGTTATGTATTATGTAGATTAAGAACATGTTAGAAGTGATTACAGAGGATCATAGGGATACCATGTTTCATTTGGATGAGTACAGTGGTTAGGGTTTGGGGTAGTTGCCGATTGAGCCTCATTGGGTCAAGTCGTGAAAGATTGGTATCCGAGAAGTTCATTACTTAGGATGTTTTTTAGGGTTTTCCCATTATGAGGATTTGGTTGGGATATATAGAAACAATGTCAAAGTGTTTTGAGTGCGGATTATAGGCCAGGGAACCTAGTGTTGGGTAAAAGCTCGACCTATCCATTCACCAAGAGTCTGAGTACCTACTTGTCAAATCAGCATACTAAGACATCAGTTACATGGATCAACGGTGAATAAATCATATAGGATTGAGTCTTTGACTTTATTTAATTCATATCGATATATATATATATATATGATCATCTAACCATGGTATGTCTTGATTATATTTTTTGGATGCCTCTATGAAGACAACCAGCTAGGTTATCGATTCTAGATCACGGAGATGATCTGATGAGTGTTGAGGCCTAAGTTTATGGGAAATTGCACAATATATTTCCTCTAGTAGGATAGGTAGTAGAACCCCACCTGTTAAAAAATAGATAGTATCAATAGAGTAGGCTAATGATGCACACAGACTTTGCACACTACGTGAGTTCCAGCACCAGAGACTGTTGAGGTTTCATGGTGATCCAAATCCCCGAGAAGTGGAGGATTTACGAGAGTCAATGATCCAAGATTTTAGTATTATATAGACACTAACTAATCATGTGGTTGTACTGGTAGCCATTATTTTCCATATAGAAGCTCAACACTGGTGAAGTATAGTCATGCTGATGCATGTCGATTTAACACTCTCAAGGATTGACTTCTAGAAGCTATTTCATGAGAAGTACTATCCCTCATGCTTTCACTCAGTTTAAATTTAGGAGATTATGGAGCTACAAAAGGGAGGGATGATAGTTTTAGAGTTTTCTATGAGGTTTATAGTCCTTAAGTGGTACACCCTTTACATGATTCAGGATGTATAATTCTAGGCATGAATGTTTGATCATGTCTATACAGAGATATCCATGCTAGTTTGGTACCCCTGTGCATTCTCAGCTATTTTGGGGTGTTAGAGAAGACACTGGTGATTGAGAGATTCATATTATAAAGATTCTAGGAAAGTAGAGATGGTAGTGGGAATTATAGGGCTGATTTATCTGTAATATCTAGAAGGAACTGGTCGACATGATCTTGGTGTAAGAGACCTCCGCATGACTAGAATCAGACACATGGTCATGTGGTATAGAGACCACACATTAGACCTGGTGGGTGGTGTTATTCATTTAATGGGATAGGTCACATGTAATGTGATTTCTTAACCCTACATACTAAGGATGGAAGGATGATAGTGGATAAACCACTATGGAAAAGGAAACTCTGTGATCATAGATATCCCAGGTGTTGGTAGGGTGGACCCTAGGGAGGTGGAGCTGGTAGAGGAGAAGGTGGGGCTCTAGGAGGAGGATCTATGGGTGGTGGATGACTATATGAGATACATTCACCGCCACCATCACTAAGTGGCACATGTTAGGATTATAGAGTTAGTGGTTGGGTCCATGGGTAGCTGCAGGCCATGGAGGTGTATGACCCAACAACACAAGAGATGAATAGAGGTATGATATATGTTTATTCTACTATTTCTTCAGTACTAGTAGAATCATGTGTGAGTCATTCTTTCATCTCTTTACTCTTAATGTGAGAGCTAGAGCTCTTACTTGAGATGTTAGACCAATATATTTTGTTTGAGGTTTCTATGGGGAATACTTCATTTATATATTTTATCTGTTGGCAATGTGAGATATCACTTAGTAGAGAGAGTTTCCCTTGGGACCTTTTGGTCATCATGATGAAACCTTATGAAGTCATATTGGGTATAGTTTGTTTGACCACAGTCCGATCCTAGACTGATTGTCACCAAAGATGAGTAAGATGTCTTCACACTAATGCGGTGAGAGTATCCCTTATAGGAGAGAGAGATATCATGGAAATCCAAGTGGGTTTTGTGAGTAAGGGGCTTCAACCCATCATCCATCAGTTTGAGAGTGTACCGATCCCTTGGCATATATGGTTCTTCAGGCATATAGATTCCTTAAATTTTAGAGGATTTTATGGACTTCTTACCCAAGGACATTACGGGAATACCTCTAAGGTGGGAGATGGAGTTTTGCTATTAATTTCATCCCAGGACCACTCTGATAAATTTTGTGGCATATCAGATAGCCTCTACCAAGATATGAGAGTTGTGGGTGCAGTTGGAGGGCCTTCAAGAGAAGGGTTTTATGAGACCCAATGTGTCCCCCTGAGCAGCTTTAGTGTTTTTTGTGAAAAATTTAAATGAGATATTATGGATTTGTGTGGATTATAATATCCTGAACTAGGCCACAATGACTAACAAGTACCCCTTATTGAGGATTGATGATCTCTTTGACCAGTTTCAAGGCATGATATGGTTCTTGAAGATTGATCTCATGTTCGGTTACCACTATTTGAGAGTTCATGAGCTTGATATTTTGAATCTAGTACTCTGATGTCGCTATGGAAACTATGAGTTCTTAGTGATTCATTTCAGTGTGAAAAATTCCCCCGATGTATTTATATATTTTATGAATCATATCTTCTAATCATACTTGGATTGTTTTTTTATTATCTTAATTGATGACATACTCATATACTCTATGTTAGAGGAGCATGCAGAGCACTTGAGGATGATATTAGATTTTTTTTCACGAGAACTAGATTTATGGTAAGAAATAAAAGTTCCAATTATATACTCATGAGGTCCAATTTATTGGTCATATCATTTATGATCATGTATTATCTATGGACCTGCCAAAGATCTATGATGTGTTTGATTGGGATCCACCAAAGAGTGTGTTGTAGGTGAAGAGTTTTCTTGGCTTAGCAGGGTACTACGTGATTTTTGTGGTATAATTCTCTAGGATTGAAGACCCTTTGACCACCCTAATGAAAAAGGGTATCTGTTTAAGTAGATTGAGTAGTTCCAGAGACCCTTCAAGGTGTTGAGGCTAAGACTAATGAGTTCTCATGTTTTGAGAATACCAAAGGAGGGTGTGGAGTGCATAGTGCATTATGATGGCTCTGGAGCTGGGCTCGACTATGGGTTGATGTATAGGTAGAGAATCATCTCATATGGGTTGAGACAGTTAAGACCCCATGAGTATAACTACATGACTCGTGACCTAAAGTTAGATGTGGTAGTCTTCGCTCTAGGGATTTTGATGCACTATCTTCTGGGAGAGCACTTTATTGTTTACTCAGACCATCATAGTCTTAGGTATGTATTCTTACAGAGAGACTTGAACCTGATACAAAGGCACTTGTTTTAGTTCTAAAGGGACTAAGACTTAGAGATAGTCTATAATCCTAGGAAATGAAATGTAGTGGTAGATTCCCTGAGAATGAAGTCTCCGGATCACTTTGTGGAGGAGGAATCTAAGAATTTAGATTCCTTATAGCTGACCCTAGTTGAGGAGGAGGGTGAAAATTTTCATTATTCGATGGTGGTGACTCCTCTTCTCCTCCAACATGTGAGATATTTCTAGTTGGTAATCATAAATTATGAGCTCTTACATGACTAAATATTCTCAGGATATTTTCCAGATGGATTTTCTGAAGGAGAGAATCATGTCATCCTTTTCCAGAGATAGAAGATGGTCCCAGTCGTGATGTAGGAGGAGGTGATGAGATATTTTCACACATCTCCTTTGGCTATACATCCTAGTGTAGGGAAGATGCATATAGTCTTTTAGCCGTAGTTTTGATGGGTTTGAATGAGACGGAGCATGGATGTGTTTGTCTCATAGTGCCTCACTTGTTAACAGGTGAAGGCTAAGTATCGGGCTATGAGATGTTTGTTGTTGCCTCTTGATACCTCGAAGTGGAAATGGGATGGAATATCCATGGAATTTGTGACCAAGATTCAATTGATAGAGAGAGGCCATGATTTCATCTGGGTGATAGTTGACTGACTTACAAAGATGGCACACTTCCTTGATATCAGGGAGCAGAGTTCAGTGTAGAGTTTGGGACAATTGTACGTATGGGAGATCGTTCACCTTCATGGGATTCCCTAGATGATTGTCTCTGATCGTGATGTGTGGTTCACATCATGGTTATAGAGAGGCCTGAAGGAGAAATTTGGGACCCAGACGAGGATGATTATATCCTTTCACCCCCAGAAATATGGGATGTATGAGTGCACTATCCAGGTGCTGGAGGATATATTGACAGATTTCATGTTTGACTTTGACTGGAGTTGGGAGGATAAATTTCCATTAGTAGATTTTGGGTACAATAATAGATACCACACTACTATTGGTATGAAACCTTTTAAAGATCTACATAGGAGACCATTCAGGTCACCCTTATGCTAGACTGAGATCAGTGAGGCATCTCTTGTGGGGCTAGACATGGTGTAGACAATGATGGAGAAGGTCATGGTCATCCATGAGTGGATGAGGACAACATTGAGAAGACATGAATCTTATGAATATCAACATTATAGGCCCTTGGAGTTTGATAAGGGAGACTATGTTTATTTGAGAGTCTCTCCATGATGAGAATTTCAGAGATTCATTGGGGGAGACAATCTATCCCCAAGATTCATCAGGCTGGTCAAGATCTTACAAAGGGTTGGTGAGGCTTCCTACCGGCTCAACCTACCCCCATAGTTGGAGTGGGTGCATGATGTATTCCATGTATCATAGTTGAAGACATATGTGCATGAAACCACAAACATAATTTATTGGGGTAGGATGAACATCGAGGATAGATCCACTTTTGTGAAGCACCTAATGAAGATCAATGATTTCCAGAAGAGGACCCTGCATGGATAGACCATCTCCTTGGTTCGTGTGTTCTGGCAGCACAAGAGCTTGTAGGAGAGCTTATGGGAGTGGGAGATAAAGATGCAGGTTCAGTATCTTGACCTTTTTTCTTAGTTTTTACCTTTTGAGGATGAAAAACATGAATAAGGGAATAATGGAGAGATCCTATTTTTTCTATGAAAGACGTTGAAATATATCTAGAAATATTTCTGGAACCAGGCATTGAGACGGTGTGCGTTTCCAAGGCCTAGTTTTCCCAGAATTAATTTTATAAAAATATTAAATATAATTTATATTATGCATGCAAAATATTCAATAAAAATGGGATAACTCTTAAAAAGTGCCCCAAATCAAAAAAATAAGTGTACAGTTGAATCCAGAATATGAGGTTTACCCTTAGTACAACCTAAATTTGGTCGATGCGGGGTGTTCAAATAGAGAGACTATTAGTGGGAACGTTTAAATTAAATTAATTGATTAATTTAATTATTTAATTAAAATTACGTAATCCTGAAACCACTATAAATATGATGTTTTGATAGATTTCAAGGGTTAGCTACAAAATCCAGGGATTATTAAAAGGAGTTTCCACCACTCTCCTTTGTTTGAAAAATGAGATCAGACGATGACGAGCCTCCGAATCAAGGAGAATCGAGAAACAGTGAATAAAACTGATATTCCCCTTCATTGGTGAGTACATTCTTCATAAAAAAACAATCAAAATCTTGGAAGGACTTGTAATATGTGAATTTAATCCCTTATGATTAAATGATTGATCATGATCATTCCTCTTCTTTGACTTGTGTTCATTTTATGCCTTTACATATTCCCTCGTATAATATTTATTTATTCTATTTGATTAATCCCATTTGTTCCATGTTTCTCAATCTAGATATCCTAAATTTTTATTCTTTGTCTAAGAACGCTTGGGCAATGATTATTGTACCCTTTTTATTGTTCTTTTCTCCCAATTGTTCTTCATGTTCTTCATGATTGGCCTACAAGGTCTCAGTTCGATATTTTCCGGTAGGATTTTGTGTGATCAGACCCAAAAATTCATGGTAGTTTCATGCATAACAAATAAATATGTGACCAGAGGATGGATTGAGATGTTTTTTGGGTTTTGGGTGATTTTTTATGGACCTGAGACTTGAAGCAGAGTTGGCCATGGTACGGGAGGTGTGTGAAGCGCATACGGGTGTTGAACGGGCCAATGAGAATCTGATTTTCGGCTACTTAATGGTAAAAAAAATGAACATAGTCTTACCATTTCAATTTTGGGTTTCCTAGAGGCACAATTCAAAGTGACAGAGGTATATATGGAAAAAATCATAGTAGATCTAGGATTACGTAAAAAACCACAACTACACACCGAGTAGTTCAGAAAAACACTTGGCATGTTCTTCATAAATATACAATGATTAGGTTTACAAAAGATTATAAATATCAAATTCCATGTGAGATCCCCACAAACCATGTGACCCAGTGTTGGAAACCTGACATGTACTCTGGGAGTACACAGATACATGCACAGTCAGGCACATGCCGTGTACTGGCACATGACCAGGGCACATTGGCATGACTCGAAGAACATGGGTAGGACCCAATGTAGGAGGACACACCATGTATTAGAGTGAATGAGAAAAATAAATAATTATAGGGACACATCTATGTTGTAGGGCAGGACCACATGCCATGTGGGTCCCCTCACATGTTGTATACCCTCCTTTTTTAGGAAACTTCTACTTATCATATATCTTTCATTTGGAATCAGATTTTGGATTGTGAGTAGAATATCCTAATTGTTTTTCTGCGTAGAAAATTATGGTATCCTTCATGATGTATTTTGGGATACAATTAAATATTTTCTGAGTGTGATTCTTCTTTAGGCAACACTCGACGACGTTAGTGATCAGGAAGGATCATTAGAGTGGTACCCCTGTGGATTAGGGAATGAGTCCTCTATCTACTAAGTGGTACCCCCTGTGGAACTAGGGCGTGGGTCCTCTTTACCGTAAGTGGTACCCTCTATCGGACAGGGTTTGGGCCCTCTATCTATTGAGTGGTACCCCCTATAAGATAGGGTGGGGGTCCTCCTTAAACTAAATGGAACCCCTTTAGGATAGGGATTGGGTACTCCTTACACTGAGTGGCACCCCTTATCAGATAGGGTTTAGTTCTTCATTACACTGAGTGGTAACCCCTATCATACAGGGATTAGGTCCACTACCTACTAAGTGGTACCCTTTATCGGATAGGGTGCATGTATTTCTTACACTACGTGGCACCCCCCTAACGCACTAGTGCACATCTCCTCTGCTTGGAGATTGTTCCCCCTCAACTATGAGATAGGGTGGATAGGTGTGGGCACTATACACAATTACTTCTATGGGAAGATATGTGAGATGTTTTTCACCATTGATTGACCCTTGGAACTTATAGAAGACTCTTTTCCAAGATTGGTCTATGAGACGTGGATCCCATTTCTCTATCATTTGGATTTATTTTACAAGAACATATATATATATATATGTATATATATATATATATCCTTATTGTTTTATTTTATTTCTCTATTAATATGGTGTAGTATGTCTATTTCTATCACATCTCTTACTATTACCCCTTTAGCTTTTGGGGCATCCTACTGGTAATGTACATACTCACCCCTGCATGGGATTTACTTGCACATGTCATTTATTATACAGATGAGAGACATGTCAGTGATGATTACAAAGGAGAATAAAGATACCTTGGTGAATTTTACCACATAAGGTGGTCGGATCTTGGAGATTCAGATCCAGGATCTCCCAAAACATTACTTTTCAAGTCTTTTCAGGGTGGGACATCTTTTTGGTTGGGCGTTTATTTTTCCCCTTCTTCTTTTCAAATTATGATATCGTAATATGAAAAAACTTATCCTTATTACATATTAATTCATGATTTATTACATAAAAATGCACACAATACAACCTATAAGACCGGAAATTCTAGTGTACTTTGGAATTAAGTACATTACATGACAACTTAAAATAGGAAATACGTCATCTTTAGTGAAGACTTCCCTAACAAGCTCATACTTAAACCTACATGGGATTACATGGGGACAAACATATGAAAGGGGTGATATATAAAGCCTAGTAAGAGAATAAACCTGGAATAACATGAAGTAAGTAATAAATTTTATACAATAGGTATATAAATGCAGCATAAAAGGAGTGAGAATCATAAACATGAATAATAAGGCATGATATTGTATGATAATCAAAAAGGAAACATGGTAAATGTGGAAATAACTTAATTACTACTTCATAAATAGATTTCAAGGATAAATTATGATACATCATGATGGAAAAATTCATGAGATGTATTAGGTTCACTACCTAATCCCTTGAATGATGTATCATTAGACTAAAACATTATCCAGTTCATTGGAGCACTATATAATTTTGGGCGCACCCGTCACTTTCATTTCATTCTCAGGCTTAAGTGTTCCATATAGATCATAAAACATGGATTCATTTATCATCATAATTTTAATACATGATAAAGGAGTGTGGAATAAATTCATCTAAGTCCCCAATAAATAAGTACAAGTTTATAAAGGTGAACACTCTTGGTGGAAAATGGGTATAGGTATTCACTACACAATGGTTTGGCATGGAAAACAGTAGTGAAATTTCGATAACATAACAGGGGAATATGAATGTTAATGGGAGGTATTGATGAGAGTGAAAGAGGGATATCATCATTTAGACATAAAATTTACAGTAAGGGGTATATGGAAGAACATATTCCAACATTATGAAATGAATATAAAAGACATAATATAAAGAGGATACTTGAATAAAGACGTAGAGAAGAGGATCCATTTCCTTGAGAGGGTGATTCCAAATTCTTGGTTGGACTTCTTGAGAGACTGGGGGAACCTTGGGAGGACTCTATATATAGAATGGTAGAGTAAGGACATTATTTAAGGATTTTGAGTGAATATAAATGGGAGATTTTGTGGGTTTATATAGGAAATGAGTGGGGAATTATTTATTATTTCTCAAACTTAGGTTTTGGACTCTATATAATAAAATAACCAAAACCACAAACCATACAATGGATTTTTCACATGGTTTCTAACAAAGGGAATTGGGTTTAATTATTTTATAAGTCCAAGGATATAAATTAATAAAATAATACCCTTGATGATGTGGAAGTGAGTTATACTCTTGAAGAAATGATTTTAAAACCTTAAAATATATTAATGGTTTTGGAGGATTCATAAAGGATTTATAAAATCAATCAAATAAAAATAAAATCAAATTATTTTAAAATTAAAACATATATTTGGTCCTTTATCCCCTTTATAGTATTTATTACATCATTTTTTGGTTATTATGATGTCCTAATACACACCGTATATTTAAACCATATTTAATTTTACCCAGAAATTTCACTGTATCAGAAAATTATGAAAAATTAACCATTGGATAATTTAAATTTTCTAATTCCCAAAATAATATTCATTTTATCAAAATAATTTTATAAATATTTTCATTTTTAACTTTTAAAATAAGACTCCATATTTATTGAGAAATTCTAGGTTTTTTACAATAATAGTTTTTGAACCATTATAAAAATTAAATTTAAATTCATACAAAATATATGATCATTTATATTTAATAAAAAATATTTAATAATAATATTCTATTAAAATATTATTTATTTCAAAAATAAATTAATTCATAAAAAACTATCTGAATTGAAATTGAATATTAAAAATAAAAATTGTGTTTTATTGTATAAAAGTCAAAATCATTTATAAAGTAACAATAACAAGATGAAAATATATGAATAATTATATACAATATAAATATTTGTACTATTATGGTCATGATACATATCCATTTAATATGTCAAAAAATTCCCTAAGGGTAAGGTGTGCGATGATGATACTTTCATGGGGTGGTTCGAGGTAAATGGTTTGGACCATGATCTCGATGAGCTTGAACTTATCCCAGAAAAGTTTTATATAATACTTAAGTGTTTGGATCTCATATTGGTACTGGTTGAGGAAAAATCCGAGTGATTCTATCTCCCTCTTAAGCTCCAATAAATGGGCTTCGTAGGGTATGATTCTACTGGTTGAGGCCATCACTTCCTTTTTCTATATTAATTGGATTTGTTAAAACCCTATATATATAATAATAATGTGATCACTATTCAATGATTATATTATCAATGATAAATATTCTTAACGGTATTTTAAATTTGATAAGATATAATAAAACCAAATAAATTTATGTGTTTTATAAAACCATATTACAAAATAAGACATTTAATTCAACCATAAAGGGAAATTTATTTATAAAAGTTCAGGTTGTTAAAATCTTCCCCCTTTAGAAATTCTACCCTTAAAATTTTGTTTTCCCACACTAAAACATATGAGGGTAATTCTATTTTATCACTTCCTCTAGTTTCCATTTCACTTATTCGAACTTATGTTTTCTCCACAACACTTTGACCAGGTTCATTGTCTTATTTCATAGAACTTTGTCTTTATGATCTAATATCTTCACTAATTTCTCCTCATATGAAAGATCATTCTCCAATAGTACCACCTCTAGATTGAGTACATGTGAGGGATGTGGTATGTACTTCCTCAAGAGTGATATGTGGAACACATCATGTACATGAGATAGGTCATGTGGCAGTTCCAGTTGATAGGCCCCCGCTCTGATGCAATCAAGGATCTTAAAGGGAACAATGTGTCTTAGAATAATCTTACCCTTCTTCCCAAATCTCATTAATTTATTCCATGGAGATATTTGGAGGAATAAATTATCTCAAACCTCAAACTATAGGTCTCTTAAATGATTGTTAGTATAGATATTTTGTCGACTCGGAGTAGCCTTGATGTGTTGTTGAATAGTCTTGACCTTTTCCACCATTTTTTCGACCATTTCAGGACCTAACATCTTTCATTCCACAACTTCATCCCAACATGAAGGTGTTCTCCACATCTTTCTATAAAGGGCTTCATAGGGATCCATTTATATGCTCAAGTGTTAACTATTATTGTATGAGAACTCTACTAGAGGAATATGTTGATCTCATCCTCCTTTGAAGAAAATTGAGAATTCTCTCAACATGTCATCAAGTGTCTGGATAGTATGCTTATATTTGCCATCATTTTGAGGGTGATAAGTTGTACTGAAGTTCAACTTTATATTTAGATTATATTGCAGACTCTTCTAGAACGTATAGTTAAATCTTAGATCCCAATCAGATAAAATAGATAGTGTTGTTCTATACAGCCTAAACACTTCTCCAATGTATATCCTTGCATGTTTATCAAGTGATAAGTTCTATCAAATTGCAATGAAGTGCGAAGTCTTCATAAGATGATCCACCACAACCTATATAGCATTATTTCCTCTTGAAGTCTTCAGAATACTAGTGAAAAAAATACATGGTGATGTTTTCCCATTTCCATGTAGGCGTGGGTAATGGTTGCATCATCCCCTTGGTTTTTTTATTTTTTCCTTCCATTGCTAAGATACAAGACATCTTGATGTATATTATATGATATCCTTCTTCATATTTTCCCACCAATAGTGCTATCAATGATCTAGATACATCTTTGTGCTTTATGGATGGATAGAGAAAGTCGAACTATGTGTATCATCAAACATCTCCTTCTTTAACATAGGATTTGATGGTACACATAGTCGTGACACAAATCTCACAAATCCTTCTTCATTAACATTGAAATATGAGGATTTTCCTTTTCTCATAGCTTCCACTTTTTTATGAATTCCCACATAATCTCTTTGAACATCCTTTATCTTTTCCAAAAGGGATAATTGAGAAATCTTTTTTTGAAAGGATTGGTGATTTTCCTTCCTTTATGATTCCCATGAACATTCTTTTTAAGTCTAATAATATGAAATCCTTTTCAATTATCATCAATGATAAAATTTCTGGATCCTTTCTACTATATAATCTTCCACTTTATTGAATTTTCAAGGATGGTAGTGGATTGAGAATTCATAGTTCTTGATAAGATCTAACCATAATATCTATCATATATTTATCTCTTTCTTTTTGAATATATACTTGAGGATTTTGTGATCCATATATACTTCACACTTCTCCACAAAGAGATAGCACTGCCATATTTTCAATGAAAAGATCACTACAGCCAACTCTAGATCATGTGTTGGGTAGTTCTATTTTTGAACATTCAATTTTCTTGAGGGATAGGCTATCAAGTTGTCATTCTACATTAACACACAACCCAATCCCTTCTTTAAAACATCGTTAAATACCACAATAGTTTTCCAATTATTGTTAGTGTGAGTACAGGTGCAATGATAAGACTCTTTTTCAAATCCTTGAAGATATATTCACATTAATCATTTCAAGAAAACTTGAATCCATTTCGAGTTAGCTTGGTTATAAGGTTTTAAAATCATGATAAATTCCTCAAAAATCGATGATAATACCCAACTAATTCCAGGAAACTATAGATATATGTCATATACTTTGTCCATGGACATCCTTCAATTGATTATGTATTTAAACGGTCCATAGATTTACCATTTCTAGTGATAATATGCCCCAAGAATGAGACTTACTTCCACCAGAACTCACATTTTCTATACTGTGCATAAAGCTTCTCCTTTCTTAAGGTCTTTAGCACTATGCTCAGATGCTCATCATACTCCTCCTTGATTTTGGAGTGTATTATAATATTTTATATAAATATTACGAAAAATATATCAAGGTAATATCTAAAGACTCTATTCATCATGTCCATGAATATTTTTGGATCATTATTGAGTACGAATGACATTACTATGAACTCATAGTTCCCATACCTTGTATGAAAACTAGTCTTAGGGATATCCTTCTTCTTCACCCTATCTTGGTAATATCCCAAACACATATCCACCTTGAATAAGTATTATGATCCAAATATCTAATCGAATAATTCATAAATCCATGCTAGATGATACTTTTTATTTATCATGGTCTTGTTGAGATCATGATAATCAAGGAAAAGGTGTATTGACCCATCCTTCTTCTTGACGAAGAGAACTGGTGCACCCCAAGGTGAAGTACTTGGATGTATGAACCCATTATCCAGATTCTTATATATTTGTTTCTTCATCTCCTCAAGTTCCAAAACAACAATTCCATATGGAGACTTGGATAATTGAAATACCCTAAGTATAAGATCTATTAAAAATTAAACCTCTTAGATAAGAGGAATACTAGGAAATTCTTCAAGAAACACTTCAGTGTATTCCCTCATAATGGGAATGTATTCATGGTTGATCCTTCACTTAGAATCAATCATTTTAGTTATATATTCTTTTCTGAAAGGAAATAATATCCATGTTTGAGATTTTGGTGCAAAATAAGATTCATCATCCTCCTTGCACATGTACAGAATCAGGGGTCAACTCATGACACAAAGAGTGATTTCCAACTCATAATAATTTATGTTGGCTATATATATGGAAAGCTAATATATACATAAAATTATATCAAATACCACCAAAGGGAGTACATAAAGTCTTGCTGGGATGTTCAACCCCCGAATTTTGATAGGGCAGGAGTTATTACTTAGGATTCAATAATTTCCCCATTTTTCATTTTCAACAAAAAATCTACTTCCATGTTGGTATTTGAATAGTTCTACTAAACATTCATGATATGAGGGAATGCATAAAACTAGAATAAAAAAATTAAATTAGTAATTGTTGAATGAATAATTAGCATAGATCTCCCCACTTCGTTGTTAGGATCCACCTCAGTGCTTGTGATGAAAAAATATCACCCTTTTTACCTTAGAGGTTGTTATTTGTCACAAAATCCCCTTGGATTAGTGAATTTGTTTTCAAAGTTCCATAGTTCCTTCCAGTTGAAGCAATGAAAAATGTGTTGAGGTTTGACTAAAGCATTCCTTTCCTCCAACTCATTAGTGGGTTTCTCCTTCCAGTAATCTCTAGTTATCCATTCTTCATTCCTACACCTAATACATTTCCTCTAATCCCTTATGAAATTTCCGGTGTTATTCTTTCCACACTTTGGACAAGTGGGATATTTAAATTTATTAGAACCATTAGATTTATACATTGGACTTCCATAATTAAACTCCACTTTTCTCTTCTTATCCTTATGATACCCTTGAGATTTGGAGATCTCCATTTCAACTTTGAGGGAACATCAGACAATTTCCTCATAGTCATCAAAGTCTAAAATCACCATGGATTTTCAAAAACTAGGTTTTAGGACACTAAATAATTAGTCAAACTTACATTTAAGGGGAATAAAAAAGATGAAAGAATATCATGAAAGTCTTGTAAATTTTTCCATGTATGATCTGATATTTTCATCATCTCTTTGTTTGAGGGAAATGAAATCCATTTCCATTTTAAGTCAGAGAGTGCGATGAAAATATTTATCAAAAATCATTTTCCAGAATTCCTTCCACCTCATCACTTTCATCACTTACTTAGGCCTTGTTTTATTGATCAATGTACACCACTTATCATAATCTCCCTCTATATGATAAACAACCATTATAACCTTCTATTTTTTGGAACATTGAAGGATGGAGAATATATTCTCAATGGATTTGATCCATTATTCCATGATTAAGGGATTAGATGATCAATTTAAATTAATAGCCCTTTGTCTCATAAAGGTCTCAATTGAATCTTGTTATTTATCAGGGGTATTTGGGTGCTCCTCTTGATGCATGATTCTATTCATAACCTGATTTAGTTGAGAGATTACTATCATAATGTTCGAGATTCCTTCTCTTATCAGGTTGGGCATTTCACTGGGGCAATCATCACATTAACATTCATATTGGTTGGTTACCTGATTCCTCTTATTTCCAACCATTAGATAGAATAAAGGGAAAATTATGGGTGATTATTTTTAAACTACTGAACACATAAATGAGAATCCAATTACATTAAAGATATAAATTATAAATTACATTTATTTCCTTAACTTATGAATTTCTAGGCTTCAATTTATGTTATACATGATCTATTTCCTGACATATAATATTATGGGTATTTTTTGTTCCCCTAATAATGGTTCATAATGAGATTATGAATTTACCAAATCATATCACCAGGGAGTGTCAAAACAGGTGTGTAGAAAGACCCGTTGTCGTGCACCAGTTCCTGATCGAGTTTAGATTAACATGCTGTTTATGGTTTTTATCCCTATGTAGATCTGTTTCAGATCCACATCCACTTGTAGTATCCATTAAAGGACTTATTTTCTTAATAAACCACTTACTATATAATTAGAAAAATTTAGGTATGTTTTTGTATACTTAGTCTTATCCCTAAGGCTTTCTCTAGAGTATTCTAATCCTAATCCCAAAAACAACTAAACTTTCCTTTGATACCAACTATGAAAAACCATATATTTATTACATATTAATCCATGATTTATTACATAAAAATACAAATAATAAAACCCCTAAGATTGATAAGTATAATGTATTTGGGAATCATTAAATTACAAAACAACTTGAAATAGAAAATACATCATATTTATTGAAAACTCTCTTAACATACTCATACTTAAAACTACATGGGATAACCTGAGGACATAAATAAGAAAGGGGGAGATATAAATCCTAGTAAGGGAATAAAAATGGAATAATAGGAAAAAATTAATAAATTACATAAAATAGACATATAAATATAAAATAAAAGGAGTGAAAATTATAAACATTAACAATAAGGCATGATATAGCATGATAATCATAAAGGCAACAAGGGATATGTGACAACAACTTAAAACACTGCATCATAAACACAAGTCAAGGATAACTGCTGAAAAATAATGATGGAAAAATTCATGTGATGGATTATCTTCACTCCCCAATCCCTTTCACAACGTCTCATGATACTAAAACATTACCCAATGAATTAATGCACTACATAATTCTAGCTGCAGCCACCACATTCATTTCATTCTCATGATTAATTGTGACACACATATCATACAACATGGATTCATTCATCATAATAATTTTATTCCATGATCATGGAGTGTGGAATAAATACATGTAAGTTCAAAATAAATAAGTATAAGTTCATAAAGGTGAACACCCTTGGTAGGAAATGGGTATGGGTATTCACTACACAATTTTTTGGCATGAAAAATCGCGGTGAAATTTCGACAACATAACAGAGGTATATGAATGTTCATGGGAGAGATTGATGAGAGTGAAAGGGGGATATCATAATTTATACATAAAATGGTTAGAAAGGGAGATATTTAAGAACATATTACAAAATTATTAAATGATGATAAATGACATAAGATAAAGATGATACTTGAATATGGAGGAGGAGGAGAAGAGGATCTCTTCCCTTGAGAGGGTGATTCTAAATGCTTGGGAGGAGCTTCTTGAGAGATTGAGGGAACCTTAGGCAGACTATAGAGAGAAGAGGGAAGGTTAAGTAAATTATCCATGGATTTTGAGAGAAGATAAATGATAGATTGGGTAGTTTTATATAGGAAATTAGTGGGTAATTATTTATAATTTCTCAAACTTAGGATTTGGACTCTATATAAAAAATAACCAAAACAAAAAACACTCCCATTTGTTTTTCCCATGTTTTCTGCAAAAGGGGATTTTTTTTCATTATTTTATAAGGAAAACTTCCTAAATGAATAAAATAATACCCTTGATGATGTGGAAGTGAGTCATAATCTTAAATAAATGATTTTAAAACCTTAAAATATATTATTGGTTTTGGAGGATTCATAAAGGCTTTATAAAATAAATAAAACAAACATAAATTCAAATTATTTTTAATGAAACACATATATTTTTTCTTTTATCCCATTTATAGTATCTGTTAAATCATTTTTGGGTCATTATAATGTCATAATACACCCCATATATTTATACTATATTTAATTTTTACATGAAAATTTGACTGGCTAAAAAAATTATGAAAAGTTCACTGTTGGATAATTTCAACATTATGATTCCAAAAATAATATTCAATTTATCAAAATAAATTTCTAAATATATTAATTTTTTACTTTTAAAATAATACACAATTTTTTTTTGAGAAATGCTATGCTTTTGACAATAACAATTTTTGAACTATTATAAAAAATACAATTGACTTCATAAAACTTATATGATAAATTATATTTAATAAAAATTAATTAATAATAATATCCTATTAAAATATTATTTATTTCAATAATCCATTAATTCATTAACAAAACATCTTAATTGAAATTTAATATTGAAAATATGATTTGTTTTTGATTGTATAAAAATCTAAATCATTTATAAAGTAACAATAATAAGATAAAAATATATTAATTATTGTATAAAAAATATATATTAATACTTTTAGGGTCTTGATATACATCCATTTAATATTCCAAAAAATTTCCTAAGGGTAAGGTGCATAACAGTGAGGCTTTCATTGGGTGGTTTGGCGTACATGTTTTGGGTTGTGATCTCGATGAGCTTAACCTTCTCCCATAAACGGTTTCGATCATGCTTTAGTTGCTACATCCCAACTTGGGCTTAGTCAAGGGAAAATCTTTTTGATTATATCTCCCTTATAATATCTGATAAATGGGCTACATAGGGTACAATTATACTTGTCGAGGCCAACACTTCCTTTTTCTATGTCAATTGGATTTATTAAAACCCATATATTGATACTAATAATTTGATCACTATTCAATAGATATATTAGAAATGGTTAATATTATTAATGGTATTTTAAATCTAATAAGATATAATAAAACCAAATAAGTGCATATGTTTTCTAAAACCATATTACATAATATGACATTTAATTCAACCACATGGGGATTCTTATTTATAACAGTTTGGGTCATTATACATAATGTTGTACTCTATAGAAGTTTCACATGCATGATTATTCTCTAGTTGTTTAATATTTTATTTATTATTACTCTTCACTTCTACATAGATATGGTTGGGTGTGCATGTAAAAGTACGTTAGGAAAATTGATACCATATTAGATACTCCTTTTGACACGTATCTCAATCCCCTAGCCTATGGAGGTGAGATTGTGGTAGTTATGGCTTGAGCCCCATTGGGTCAAGTCATGACACACGTACTATCCAGGTGTACAATGAGATAATTCACAATGTGAATACATTCACCATGAAATGAAAAGTTAGTTATAAAAACCACTTCTTCAACTTTTGCTTCCATTCATGGCATGGAACTATTTTTCATATTGAAACACTTCACTTTTATTTCTTCAGTTATTCATGTATTAAGGTGAAATGATGCATCACAATGTGATAAATTAAAACACCAAAAAATAGATCAAATCACAATTCAAGTGGATTTACATCATATTGCGATTCCTTTGCAATCAGATCCATGAAATTGGTCACGACATGACTATTATGTTCATAGTGTGTCTAACATTCATTAACTACTAGAATACTAAATTCCCATCATGAAATTTATTCCATAAAACAATAGTTCAAGATTCATCATATTTATTTTAAAAAAATTATCCTTATCTTTAAAAAATAATTCTTCTAAAATATCCTTTTAATTTTAGGAAACATTATTACATAAATATCCATATAAACATAATAAAGTTTTCATTTTTACTATGTATATAACTATTCACAAACTTCCATGTACCTTTATTCATTATTGGAGTGACACTTATGTATTCTGATAGGACATCAAAAAACCTTAAATATCACTAAAATAATCCTTATGTATTTATTCTACCTCATATTTACTTTTATATACCTAGATACGAACCTTTATATAGTAGAAAAAGGACCCTTATATATAGGAAATGTCTTCTTCATTGTCAAATTTTCAGAGTCTATTCAAGATAAGTCTCATGTATACTGAGTGGATTTTCTTTCCATGCCAAATTTCCATTATTTTCTTAAGGTGACCCTCAAATATTATCCAACTGAATCTTACTAATTTAAGGTCATAGTCATATTTTCATTATCCAATCAGAGTTACTCTTATACATTAGTAATATTACTCTTACACCTTTTGGACTACCTTATTTCTACTGATATTTTTATAGTTACCTTTACACGTACAAGGAAATTTTTTTCCATCATAATTTTTTTTGTATTCTAAATAGTGTTACTCTTCTGCCAGAGTGAAACTACCCATACCTAATGAGGAATTTGATATATTTAAGACCCAATTCTACTCAAATCCAAAATTCTTCCAAATAACTTTAAACTTCTACATAATTATTTAGAAAACCATTAAACACTTTAGAACCATGGAATAGACTTCATCGCAAATGAAACAATATGTGACACATGAATTTGTGCATGATTTATGTGTTAACAACAAAATAAAATACATGTACCATATATGATTCCTCACTTCTTCAAATATACTTCCCTAAAAAAAATTCACATGAAAGTGGATACATCTTCAACTCTATATATCAAAAAATAGTCCTTGTATTAAATTATAATTTACAAGTACATAACAACTTCATTATTTAACCTTCTTTTTCATGGGATCAAAAATAACCCCAAACCATATATTGGTCTCAAAATTCCACCACTTTGGATTTTAATGGAAAAATTTTAACTTAAATCACGTATTTCAATCAACATAGTTAGTAATGGATCATTATTCTATAATTATAATACTAACTGTGTGATTTAATTATAATAAACTAGAATATTTAATAATAATGTCATGGTGTCCATAACAGTGACTTACATTCAACTATTCATAGATTTTGATACCACTTGATACCAACTGATAATAAATCTTGTCCTACTTCTCATTACCATCCCTTGAACATGTTAATAAAAAGTTCCTACATACATGCTCACCAAACGTGTTAAAGTAGTTCATATTATAATCTCATAGCTTACCCATTTTAAAAACACTATCTAAATACATTCTCCCCTTAAATAAGTTATTGCTCCCAAATTTTATTAAATATATACCATTAGATTATCCCACTATACAGTAGTTTTCCACCCCATTTTTAAGTATATTATGGTATTGAACATAAATGGATTTTTTTTCTCTTTATGTTCCTTTAAAAATAAAAATCCAAAAACCAAATGAGAGTGGGGTAAGATTCATCATAACTTAGCCTATAATGAATGAAGGATAATAATTTTCTCCAACCTATATGAAATGTTATTCCATTATCTAATTGATATAAAATCATTTTGGTCAATTTTGTTTTCATAAAATACCCTTTAATATTGGGAGAATACATCTTCTTCTTTACTTTAGAAGTACATCATACCAACCATTCCTTCTTCACAATTCTCTTAACTTAAACTTCATTTTTATAACACTGACACAATTTTCATGAAATAGAAGCACCTTATTCATACTTCATTTTTTGAACTCCTCTAGTTGATATAAATTTATCACCATTTCTTAAGTAGACAAGTTTTTCACCTATTTTGGAGTTAATAATCTCTAATAGCTTATAAATATCATCTTCTTGTGAGTACTCTTCCACTTCAAAATTTTCTTTTCTTATATATGATATGAGATACTTTAGGATCTTCATGTTATTACTATAAAATGGGTGGGATCATAAGTCACTCTTCAATGATATGAAATTGTTGGTCACATATCCCTCTTAATTAATTTAGTCCATCAATGAATTATTTCTCTCCCGCAACACTTGAGGAATAGCCACTATCACTTCAATAACTTAACATTTCTTCCATATTGGATAAATAAATCCCCCAATTGGTAAAATAATATTCTATATTGAACTACATTAGAATAATAAACCTATTCTAAAAGTCATTAAATTATTTATTGAAAATTCATGTGAGGATTCCACTTTATCATAACATTTATATTCTTACTTATTTCTAAATGTTTTGGTGAAATACCCAATACCCCCATAGTTGAATCATTTAAAAAGTAATTTTACATGAAATTTACCTTTTCCACTTTCGACACATCTTGTTATGAGTGGAACGATCTTATCAAACAACACATTATCATATAAATCTGAATATTCTTCATCAATACCAACATTTTCACTCTCAAATATTTCTTTAATGTTTTTATAAATATTTCCCTATCAGCTTTGGTATTCTTCTTGAAAACCCATCCCATCCAAATTTCAAAAGAAATTAAAATGTCCAATGAAAGTATACTCACATTAGATTATTCAAGTGTCAAAAAATTTACAATAAATATGTCAAAAAATATGCATTATATCTTCTAAAAAAATTATATAATAATACAACTTCTCACCAAAACCTCTGATGGTACTCACAATTTCAGTTACTTTAGTGAAAAAGCCCCCCATTGTTTTATCATTATTCATATTGAGATATTTATATCTCCATCTTCACGTTATAACTATCAAACTGGTAGGACCATAAGTCACTCTTCAATGATATGAAATTATTTTTCAAATATTCCTCTTAATTCATTCAACCGATCAAATTAATTCAACAACTTCACACAATGTTGTTGAATAAAATTATGCATGAATTTGTTTTATTTAAAGGGTTTGATCACCCAACAAGTGTGAATTATATCTCTCTTCAAAAACCTAAAGTTATTCACATGATCTATAAATATTTCATCATCTTCCTATAGCCTCTACAGAGATAATAAAGACCATAAATGTTCAATATTCATCTTCAATCATTAATCTATCAAATAATAGTACTTATTTGAAATTCATAATTTTTAAAAAGCCTTATCTACCTATTTTTGATGAACTAGAACACTGGGATACTCAAGAAATGTTCCTATTAAATGTAGATATATTTTCTAATTTTTTATCTTCACAAAGTAGTTTTTAATTCTGAGTTATAATTTCTAGAGAAATTTATATTTTTAAAAGTCTTATCTTATGTGATTCTCTTCACTTATCTAATAAGATTATGGACTTCAACCATTCCTCCAATGATTTCATGATCTTTATTAATTAATTTTTTGAGATCATTTTTATTGCAAGAATCTTCAAGTCTCACTTCGGCCACAACACAAATACCTTTCCTTGAGAAATGTCCCACTTTATATTTTAAATTAAAAAAATCATATTTTAAATTTTTTATATAATTTTATTTCTCGAACAAATCCACCATCATAGATTCAACCTATTTTATTGTTTATGATTCTTATTTTTCATAAAATAAATATTCTTATTATCCTTCAAGACTATTCTATTTTTTTCCTCAACACTTAGGATAAAATTTAATTCCTTAATTCTATATTAATAATTATCTAATTAATTTTTATTGGATTAATTCTTCAATCCTCTATTCTTCTCCAACTCAAAAACTTTAGATATACTCTTCTTAAATTCATTATTCAACATTAAATACATTTGTAATTCATTAATTATATATGAATTCTTAATTAAAAGTATTATATTTGTGAGTAATAATCATTGCATGACTCCTTTATAACCATTGAATCAATTAATGCTTTCTCTCCCCCAGTTCTTGAGGAATATCCACTATCACTTCCATAACTTGATGTTTTTTCCATATTTTATAAATAACTCCCCCAATTGGTAAAATAAGATTTCTCTATTGAACTACTTGATAATAACATACCTATTCTAAAAGTCATAAAATTATTCATTGAAAATTCATGTTAGTATTCCTATTTATCATAACATTCATATTCATACTTATTTGGAAAATTATCTGTGAAATCCCCAATACCCCCATAATTGAATAATTTAAAATGTAATTTTACATGAAATTTACATTTTTGACTTTAGACACGTATTGATACGAGTTACACGATCTTATCAAACATCACATCAACATATAAATCTAAACTTTTGTTATTAATACCAACCTTGTCACTCCCATATATTTATTTAATGGTTTTAAAAATATTTCCCTATCATCTTTGGTCTTCTTCTTGAAAACCTATCCCATCCAAATTTCATAAGAAATCAAAATGATATAGATATAATTCAACGACATTATACTCAGATAATATTATTCAAGTGTTAAAAAATTTATAATAAATATGTCCAAAAATATGTATAGTTTCTTCTCAAAATGTATATAATAATATAACTTCTCACCAAAACCTCTGATAGTGCTCACAATTTCGGTTACTATAGTAAAAAATCCCCCCCATCATTTTATAATTATTCATCTTGAGATCTTTATATCTCTATCTTCATGTTCTAACTATCAAACTGGTAGGATCATAAGTTTATCTTCAATGATATAAAATTGTTGGTCACATCACCCTCATAATTTATTCAAGCCATCAAAGCAATTCATCAACTTCACACAATGTTGTTAAATACAATTCTGCTTGAATTTGTTTTCTTTCAAGTGTTTGATCCCACTACATGTGTGAATTATATATCTCTTCAAAAACCTAAAAGTTATTACTATGGTATGTAAATATTTTATCATATTCCTATATCCTCTCCAGAGCTAATAACGACTATAAACATTCAATATTCATCTTTAAGAATCATTCTATCCAATAATAGTACTTATCTAAAATTCATCCTTTTAAAAAAAATTTACCTCTTTTTGATGAAATATAACACTGGGATACTCTACACATGTTCGAATTTATTTTAGATATATTTCTTCAATTTTTATCTTCACAAAGTAGTTTTTCATTCAAAGTTATAATTTCTAGAGAAATTTAGATTTTGAATAGTCTTATCTTTTGTGATTCTCTTCACTTTTCTCATAAGATTTTGGGCTTCACCCATTCCTTGAATGATTCCATGATCTTTATTAATTATTTTTTAAATAATTTTTTTATTTAAAAAATCTTCAAGTATAACTTCAAACACAACATGGATCTCTTTCCTTGAGAAATATCTCACATTATATTTGAAATTAGAAAAATCATATTTAATTTTTTTATATAATTTAATTTCTCAAAAAATCCACCATCATTGATTCAACCTCTTTATATTGTATATGATTCTTATTTTTCACCAAATAAAAATTCTTATTATCCTTTATGACTATCCCATTTTATTCCTCAACACTTAGGATAAAATCAGCTTCCTTCCATCTCTATTAAGAATGATCTAATTAATCCTTATTTGATTAATTATTCAATCCATTATTTTTTCTCCAACTCAACAACTTTGGAGATACTATTCTTAAATTACTTCTTCAAAATGATCTCCATTTGAGATTAATTAATTAAATATAAATTCTAGATGAAACCTCTAATTTTTTGAGTAATCATCACTTGTTAACTCTTTTATATCCAGTAATGAAATGAATGATTTATCTCCCCCAACACTTAAGGAATAACCACTTTCACTTCCACAAATTTATGTTTCTTCCATATTGGATAAATAAATCCCCCAATTAGTATAATAAAAGTTCTCTATTGAACTACTTGATAACAATATTCCTATTACAAAAGTCTTCAAATTATTAATTGAAGATTCATGTGAGGATTCTTCTTTATCATAACATTCATATTCTTATTTATTTAGAAAATTTGAAGTGTAATCCCCAATACCCCCCATATATGAATAATTTAAATGGTAAATTTAAATGAAATTTACGTTTTACACTTTAGAAATATCTTGATATGAGTGAAATGATCTTATCAAACATCACATCAACATCTAAATCTGAATCTTCATCATAAATACCAACCTTTTCACTCTGATATATTTCTTTAATGGTTTTAAAAATATTTCCCTATCATCTTGGGTCTTCTTCTTGAAAACACATCCCATCCAAAAATATGCACAATATCTTCTCAAAAAGTACATAATCATCTAACTTCTCGCCAAAACCTCTGATGGTTCTCACAATTTTAGTTACTCTAGTGGAAAGTTCCCCATAATTTAATCATTATTCATATTGAGATATTTATATCTCTATATTCATGTTCTAACAATCAAACTGGTAGGATAATAAGTCACTCTTCAATGATATAAAATTGATGGTCACATCTCCCTCAGAATTCATTCAAGCCATAAAATCAATTCATAAACATCACATTATTTTTTTGAATAAACTTATGCTTTGTTTTCATTCAGGTGTTGGATCCCCCTACATGTGGGAATTATAGCTCTCATCAAAAACCTAAAAGTTATTCCTATGAACTATAAATATTTCATCATATTCCTTTAGCCTCTTTAAAGCTAATAATTACTATAAACATTTAATATTCATCTTGAAGTAATAGTCTATCCAATAATAGTACTTCTCTATAATTAATCATTTTAAAAAGCATTATTTACCTTTTTTTACTGAAATATAACACCAGGATACTCTACACATGTTCCTATTTATTGTAGATATATTTTCTCAATTTTTATCTTTATAAAGCATTTTTTAAATCAAAGTTATAATTTATAGAAATTTTTTGATTTTTAATATTCTTATCTTGTGTGATTCTCTTCACTTTTCTCATAAGATTTTGATATTCAACCATTCCTCCAATGATTTCATGATCTTTATTAATTATTTTTTGAGATCATTTTTTGCAAAAATATTCAAGTATCACTTTATCCACAACATGAATCTCTTTCCTTGATAAATATCCCACATTATATTTGAAATTAGAAAAATCATATTTTTAAATTTTTATATAATTTTATTTCTCTAAAAAATCCACCATCATAGATTAAACCTCTATATTGTGTATGATTATTGCTTTTCACCATATAAAGATTCTCATTATCATTTTATGACTATTTCATTTTTTTCCTCAACAATTAAAAGAAAATAAAATTCCTTCCTTCTATATCAAGAATTATCTAATTAATCCTTATTGGATGAATTCTTCAATCCTCTAATTTTTTCTCCAACTCAATAAATTTAGAGAAAATCTTATTAAATTACTTATTCAATATGAACCCCATTTGATATTCATTAATTATATTTCAATTCTCGAGGAAACCTCTTATTTTTGTGAGTAATAGTTACTACATAACTCTTTTATATCTATTAGAGCAATGAATTCTTTCTCTCCCCCAACACTTGAGGAATAGCCACTCTCAATTCCATAACTTGATGTTTCTTCCATATTGGATAAATAACTCCCCCAATTGGTAAAATAATAGTTTTTTGTTGAGCTACTTGATAAAAATATACCTCTTCTAAAAGACAACAAATTCTCCATTAAAAATTCTTTTGGGGATTCCTCATTATCATAACATTCATATTATTAATTATTTGGAAAATTTGTAGTGAAATCCCCAATACCCCTATAGTTGAATCATTTAAATGGAAATTTTACATGAAATTTACCTTTTCCACTTTAAAAACCTCTTGATACTAGTGACACAAACCTACCAAACATCACATCAACATCTAATTCTGAATATTCTTCATCAATACCAAACTTTTCACTCTCATATATTTATTTAATTGTTTTGAAAATATTTCTCTCTCATATTTTTTATTCTTCTTGAAAAACCAACCCATCCAAATTTTATAAGAAATAAAAAAGATACTGGGATAATACAATGAAAGTATACTCAGATAAGATTATTCAATTGTTAAAAAATTTAGAATAAATATGTCCAAAAAGATGCATATTATCTTCTCAAAAAGATTATAATCATTTAACTTCTCACCAAAACCTCTGACAGTGCTCACAATTTCAGTTACTCTAGTGAAAAATCCCCCATAATTTTATCATTATTCATATCTATATCTTTATATCTATATCTAAAAACATGAAGTGTTATTTCTTAACTATTTCATTTCCTTTAAATTTTTTTATAATTTATCTAAAACTATTTTTTTTCTTTATCACTTTTACTATGAGGAACTCCTTCTCTAAAAAAATAAATTATGGACTTAAAAGCATGACCATAATTCTCTAAATTATCCTTATATACCACTATCATAGTAGTATATTTATAATGTGGAATAAATATAGTAGTGGAAGCCTTAAATATATTTAGACAGATAGAAAAAAATATGGTAGCATCCAATCTTTCCAAATATAATAATTATTCCCACTAAAAGTGGGATTTACTTTAAGGTTTACTAAATTAAGGTTTTCAACATTAACAAGAAAAATTTATAGTCCATATCATTTAATACAAATAGAAGGATTTTTTATTCCAAAAGAGATAATAGAACTCAAACACTAATTGATTTAAAACAAATTCAATGTAGAAAAATCCAAACATCATGATCTTTGAAGGAAACTTGATTACTTTGATTCCAATTATGGTGGTACTGGGCATGGAGAGGTTCACCGAAAGGTCGGGTAAATTAGTGAAAAATGATACATAATTATTCATATTTAATTTTCTTATTAAATAAACATTTTTCACTTGTAATACTAATCAATATAACTTCTTCATTCACACATACTGAGGATTGAAAAAAAATAAAGGACACTCGATGTACAAGGTTCACCACTCAAAATGTGCATCTAATCATTAACATGATATAGACGTACCTGATACCATAAAATATAATTGAATATCTATTGTTCATTAAAACAAGTAGGGAATATCTAATACTCATAATACAAGAATGTAATAGTGTTATTTCTGGATAAGTCTCCCAACTAGGTGCACTGATATCTTTTAAATTTTTTAGGCATGGATTATCATTATCCTATGATAAATGTATACCAAAAATATTATAGTTATCATGAACTTACAAACTTTAAATAATAGGCAAGACCTATTATTATTCACAAAAACAATAGTTGTAATGATTAGGAATAAAACGGAGTGCACTCTTTTTCTTCATTCTCTTATACTTCTTCAACTTTCAATATTGAAAGTACCCTTATTATTAATGTAAACACTATACTTTACACACACCTTATTATATCCCTTGAATTATATACTTGATTATTATACTCTTCTTTATTAATCCTAATTCATGAAAGACCACTATTTATATATATCTTACAAAAAAACAAAAAAATATTCTTCAAGTTCAACTTTTAAATTCAAATTCAAATTCAAATTCAATCTACGAAATTCCTTAAACTGCTTCTCAACTTATTATCAACATATCCCTCTTCTTCTTAAGTTGTAATAACTATCATGGTGTTCTCTGGGATAATTAATAGTGTAAATATATTCAACACAAGGCGGAAAGACATTTCCAAAAACTACTTCTTCAACTATTTCATCCTTCTACATCCTAAAACAAATTTTAATCGAGTGAAATTTCCCTTTTATTTCTCCAGTTTTACATGTAAAAAAATAAAACCATGAATAAAGGTATGATAAATAAAACCAATTTGAAATATATGGGTTCAAACTTCACATGACTTTGTATCATGGTATGACTCCTTTTAAATCAGACCCACAACATTCATTATGGTGTGAATATTACCTTTATAGTGTAGAAAATATTCTTTAATAGCTATAATCATGAATCAACTTCATGATATTTATTCTATAAAATAATTGTTCAATAATAATAATATTTATTTTCTATATATTATCCTTATATTTTATAAATAATTTTTTGATTTCCCATTTTAATTTCTATAAACATTAACTTTCGAAAATCCCTATGAATGTATGGAAATCCATATTTTTTTACTAAATCTGGAACTCTTTACAGAAATTTGTTTACCTTTACACATCATAAGAATTATCATTATGTATTCTAGGAGGAATTAATATGCCCATTATATATTATCTAAATAACACTTATTTATTTCCTTTTCCTTAGATTTAATTTTCTATACTAGGAGTTGAACCTTTAGATATTGGAAAAATAAAACTTACATATACATGGAAAGTATTCTTAATTTTTAAAATGTTTAGAGTAGGGTTTGGATTAATTATCTGTATATTGAGAGTCTTTTATTCCCTTTTCCATATTTAAACTATCTACTTAGGGTGAACATTAATTATCATCAAACTAACTCTTATATATTCAAAGACTTAGTTCTATTTCCATGGTCTTCTTAGAGTTTCTCTTACGCATTAGTAAGATTACTCTTATGTATTCCAAATTTCTATATTTATATGTATCTATTTAGATATTCCATTACTTATACAAGGAATATTTTTTTCATTTGTAATTTTTCAATCTTCTACACACAGTGACTCTTACATTTAGAGTAAAAATACTCTTATGTACGAAGGACTTGGAATGATTTTAGACCCAATTCTTATCAACTCAAAAACACTTCTAAACAACTCCAAACTTATGTATAATTATTCAAAAAACCATAAAATAGTCTAGAACCACAGTATAACAACCCTAATCTTTATTTCATATTTAATCGTGATTTATTACATAGATTTTTACTTTAATACAACTTAAAAGATAAAGACTTCTAGTGTATTGGGAAATTAGAAAAATTACATAAAAACATAAAATATGAAATAAAAAATATTTATTGAAAACATATTTTACATGCCAACAACATTACTTCATACTTAACACTGCATGGGATAACCTGAGGACTTACATAAGAAAGGGGTGAGCTATAAATCCTAGTAAGGGAATAAACAAGAAATAACATGAGAATAATAATACATATTAGATAAGAAATATCAATGAGGAATAAAAGAACATGAATATAAAGGAATGATATAGCATTATAATCATAACATGGGAAATGTGGCAACAACTTACAACATGATATTAGCACGAGTCAAGGCTCATTGCACATGGAGGAACATGAGTGAAAGCTCATTGCACATGAAGTAGCATGAGTTAAAGATCATTGAACATGAATTATCATGAGTCAAATAACATTGTACATGAAGTATCATGAGTAAAATATCATTGTACATAACATATCGTGATACAAAAAATACCCAATGCATTGGAGTGCTATCAGGTCGCACCCTTTATAATCATTTTGTTTTCAGGCTTAAGTGTGCCACATAGATCATACAACATAAATCAATTAATCATCATAATTTATGACACGATAAAGGAAACATGGAATAAATAAATATATATCCAAAATAAATAAGTATATGTGAATAAAGTTAAATAAACTTGATAGAGAAATGGGCATGATATTCACTACATAATGATTTTGGCATAGGAAATCACGATGCAATTTCAACAGCATAACGACATCATATAGAAATTCATAAAATGGGATTATGAGAGAAAAAGAGGTATATAATGATTTAGAAATTAAATATACATTATTAGGGATATTTAATAATATATCCCAACATAATAAAAATTATATTATAAGAAATAACATAAAAGTGATGCTTGATAAAAGAGGTAGGTGGAAGATCCCTTAACAAATTTCTGTATAGTAACAGGTGTACTTAAAGGATCATAGAGGGGATTAATGAGAGAGAAATGAAGATAACATAATTCATAAAAAAAAATTACAGTAATGGGGAGGTGAGAAAACATACCCCATCATTAGTAATTGAAAATAAAAGTTTATAACAAGATAAAGAAACTTGGGTAAAAATAAGGAAGGAAAGAACCTTTAATTTGATGTGTGTCTACAAAGGCTTAGGGGAGGCTTATTGGGAGATTGAGGGTTCCCTTATAAGACTCTAGGGAGTATATATAAGAGTGTGTATGATATTAAAAGAGTTTTAGTTAATAGAAATGGGATCTTGGGTGAGTTTATATAGGTTAAGAGGGAGATTTATTTATTATTTTGGTTTTGGACACTACATAAAAAAATATTTAAAACCACAAACCATAAAATGGTTTTTTCCCATGGTTTCTAAAAAATGGGATTGTTTTAAAATTATTTATAAGGGAAAGGAATGAACTTATTAAAATATTTCACTTGATTATGTGGAGGTGAGTCACACTCTGAAAGAAATGAATTTAAAATCTTAAAATATATTATATGTCTTGGAGGATTCATAATGGATTTAAAAAATAAATAAAATAAACTTAAGGCCACATTATTTTAAATAGTAAACATATATTAGTCAGAATATTTCTTTTATATTATTTATTACATCATTTTTTGGCCCTTATGATGTCATAAAACACACCATATATTTATACGACATTTAATTTTTAACCAAAAATTCAACTATCTTAAAAAATTATGAAAAATTCACCAATGGATAATTTTGATGTCCTGATTCCAAAAAATAATATTAATTTTATTTAAATAATTTTCTAAATATGTAAATTTTATCTTTGAAAATCAAAACTGACTTTTATTAAAAATAGATGAGTTTTGACAAAAACAATTTTCAAACCTTAATAAAAATTACATTTGACTTAATAAAAATTATAGGATAATTTATATTTAATAAAATTAATTTAATAATAATATTTTATTAAAATATTATTTATTTTAAAAATACATTAATTAATCAAAATATATTTCTTAATTGAATTTGAATATTAACCGAAAATATTATTTGTGCTTTAAAAGTCATTTAGAAAGTAACAATAATAGAAAGAAAATATATTCATTATTCTATAAAAACATAATTTACATAATCTTATTGATAGGGTCTTGATACATATTCCTTTATTACAACAGCTTATTTCATAAGATTAATGTGCATAGTGGTGAATCTTTCATGGGGATATTCGGTGAACATGGTTTGGGCCATAATCTCGATGATCTTGAAATTCTCACTTAAGTGGTTTTGATCATTCTCAAGTTGTTGGATCTCATATTGGGTTTGGTCTAGGAAAAAGGCCATAAATGCTATCTCCCTCAGAATCTCTGATAAATGGGTTTCATTGGGAATGATCCTACTGGTTGAGATCATCACTTCCTTTGTCTGTGTCAAAAGGATTTATTAAAACCCTATATTTATACCAGTCATGTGATCACTGTTAAACAGATATATTATCAATGGTAGAGATAATTAATGTTAATTTAAATCCAATTGGATATAATAAAACAAAATAAGTGCATGTGTTTTCTATATCCATAAGAAATTTAATTAAATCAACAAGGAGAATATTATTCATAATAGTTTTAGTCTTTACAACCTCACCCCTTAAGAAATTTATCCCTAGAAAATTTCTTTTCACGCACTAGAATAGATGAGGGTAATTCTACTTCATTACTTCTTCTGGTTCCCATGTTTCTTCTTCAAACTTGTGGTTTTACACAACACCTTGATGAGGGGTATCATCTTATTTCTTATAACTTTATCTCTATGATCGAAGATCTTCACCAGATGTTACCCATAGGAAAGGTCATTATACAATGGTACCACATCTAGATTGAGTACATGTGAAGGGTCTGATATGTACCTCATTAATACTGATACATGGAAAAAATCTTGTACTTGAGATAGGTTTGGTGGGATTGTTAGTCGATAGGCCACTGATCTGATGTGATAAAGGATCTCAAAAGGGTTGATGTACCTTGGACTAAGATTTAACTTCTTCCCAAATATAATTACTCTCTTTTATGGAGATATGAGTAGGAATATCATATCTCCAACATCAAACTCTAGGTCTCATTGAAGATTGTAATCATAACTCTTTTTTCGACTCTGAGCATCTTTGATGTGCTGCTGGATGGTCTTAACCTTCAACACTATTTCTTCAACCATTTCAGGACTTAGAGGTTTTTATTCCCCAACTTCATCCCAGTATTCTGGTCTTCTACACCTATTCCCATAAAGGGCTTCATAGGGTTCCATTTGGATGCTTGAGTGGAAACTATTATTGTAAGAGAACTACACCAATGGAATATGTTTCTCCCATCCACCTTTTAATTCCATTGAGAAAGATATCAATATTTCCTCAAGTGTTTGGATATTCTACTCATATTGGCCATCAGTTTGAGGGTGATAAGTGGTACTGGAGTTTATCTCTATATTTTGATCATGTTGGAGACTTTTACAAAACATAGAGGTGAATCTGGAATCTCGATGAGATATAATTGATAGCAGTACTCCATGTATACTTACCACTTCTTTGATGTATATTTTTTCTATTTGATCTAGTGAGAAATCTTCTTGAATCATAATGAAGTGTTAAGTCTTTGTAAGATGATCCACAACAACCCAGATAGAATTGTTTCCCTTGGATGTATTTGGAAGTCCAGTGACAAAGTACATGGTGATGTTTTCCCATTTCCATGTTAGTATGGGTAATGGTTGCATCAACCCTTAGACTTATGACATTCATGTAACACCCCAAGCTTTCACGATACCCTTCTCTTTCAATAATGCAATATCTTGCATTGTACGCAAGTTCGAGATTCTAACACACCGCGACTAATCAAAGTAGTAGTTATGAAAAGTAATACCCACTTTTTGAAATTATATAAATTATATATTTCAAAATGGACTTCATTTTTTTATTCGTAATATCGAAATTATCCTAAGTTGAATTTTTTGTAATTTTCTGAGAACTTCCAATTTTCTATGAATAGTGAAAATACTTAAAAACAACTTTTTAAATCAAAAGAATATATAGTGATAAATTATACTATTGAGTGGTTTTAAAATATAATTAGAATATATTTTTACCATTTTATCCAATGGTGGTCATTATAAGTAATTTCACTTTGAAATTGGACATAAACAATTGTCAATATTTTGATATATATTGTTTCTTAAAAACACCCTATTTGTTGTGAGAATGGGAATTAATTATAAAATTAAATAATTAAACTTATATGTTTGGAATTTTGTAAAATAGACATCATTTTTTAATTCGGAATATCAATTATAGCTTAGGGTGAAATTTTGGCATTGTTCTGAAAAACTTCAATATTTGATGAATAGTGAAACCACTAAGTGGTAGTTAAAAAACCGATTTTTCATTTAAATGAAACATTACCACTTCTGTAATTTGATTTTCAAAAATCCAACATACATGGTTGTCATTAGGAAGTAAAATGTGATTCAATGGGATTAAAATAATTTTTTTGGTGAATAGTAACTTTTAAGTTTAATTAATCGCGATTAAAGGTAATTAATGAAATTTAAGGTAAAATGGTATTATAAAAATATGAAAATACCATTAAACTTGTCCTACCCTTATTGGATGAGTCATGGCCGACCATGAAAATCCATGGGTCAACTTGGGGAACCCATGGATCCACTTTGGTAGGAAAATGACATTAAAAGTTTTTTATTTAATGTTAAAATAAAAATGTCACAAACATGAGTAGTTCTACTAAAACAATTTTTAAATGGGGTTATACAAGTCATATTTTTGACTATAGAAATTCATTAGAACGGTAAAAAGATTTACTACATTATGATATTTTTTTATAATTTTTAGACATTATAAAAATTAAATTATTTATGACACCATGATGATGCAACAATTACCTCATTAATTAACGATTTAAATAAAATGAAATGATAATGTAAAATACAAGAATTACACTTGTCAAAAACCTATTGGATGAGTAGATTTTGAACCCTTATCACCTTATCCTCTAAATATATCATTTTGGGACCTTTAGAATCCTAAAAGCATTTCATAATAAAGTAAAATTTCAATCTTTCCAAGAGTGTCCCTTCTCTCCTCTTATAAAAGGCCCCCACCACTACCACCTTATTCACACCTTCAAGCCATTTGGATCGGCCAAAATCTGCCCAAATACTATCAAAACTTCCCTATATTACTCCTAGAAGCCTCACTTTGGGCAGAATTCTTCCCAAGGAAGCCTTTGGCTCAAATCAAAAAAGAGTTACCCGATTTTAAGGTAATGTCTTCTCTTATGTTATTTTGTTTTATTTTGCTTCTCCAACCCCCTAAAATCTTTTTATCAATTTCTTTTGTAACAAAACCAGTATACTCAATATAATATGATGTTGTTATAAGAATTATTAGAGCTACACTTACACACACCTACAACTAATGGTTAAAGAACATACTGTTTCTGTGGATGGCGAATTTTTTTCTCACGAAACGATGATTGTTCAACACTCATATAACACCTTAAAAGGTGGAAATTAAGATGTCACTATATTTATATATGATATATAATATGTTTATGTTTTACTTAAGCTTCTGTATTTCTCATTTATGGCATACCTTTATGGTTTCCATTATGGGTAAACACGATATTTTCATTTTAGGAAGTACGGACTACCGCCCCCTCAAAGTGATTTGAATCGTTAATACCATATGTGAGATGTATAAAGGATGAATTAAATGGTATTATACATTACATTATACTGTAATTATATTATACCTTTATATAATTATGTTTCATTCCATTAAAATATGAAATAGAAATGAAAGTAGCGTTCATGCGTACGTACGGCTTATCATCTCCATGAACGGTGCATTTCATTTCTTAACTCTAAATGTTATGTAATATTATAAATTCATGTATATAATAGATATATATGTTATATATGATATCCACATCATGAATATAATTCTGGATATAATGGATATTTCACCACATGAACAACTTGTAATTATAAGAAGTATATTTTTGACTCAAGTACCAAAGATCGACAAAACGACTGTCATTAACATAAATAATTACATAATGTTCATAACATGGTAATAAGTGATATAAAAGGGATAATTAACATTAAAAAGGTTCTTAAGCAAATATAAATTAACTCTAGTTTATTATTCAGGAGATTAAAGAATGATCGAGTCAAGTCGAACACGAGGTAAGGGAACTTCTTAACCCAATTTCCATTCTTTGGGTTAATCTCCTACTTTCAAATTATGTCATGATATTATTATGTACTATCTTGTATTTGTACTTTCTTTATGTGTACTTATAGTGAATACATATAATAGATTTATTTTATTTAAATAAAATGATCTTTGTAAGGGACTTCGTCTTAATCTCCTTTCATTGAGGCATATTTTGTTTTATACATAACTTTCTTTTATACGATGTGTAAACCCCTTTGAATTTTACGTTTATCCAAAAGGATTTATTTTATAATTATTTTATTTTTAAATGATTTCAAAAAGAGATATTTCTCTCAAATATATGAAAATCCAGTGCAAATGTATACGTATTTAACGCAAGCTTAAAAATGTTTTCAGAAAACCCGACTCTCGAGTGTGGTAGACAGGAAGGGATTGGGAGTGGACCCATCATGGACTGTAATTAGTCGAGCAGTCTTAGAATTAGTTATTTTGTTTTCAGAAGCTTGCATAATGTTCTCAGAAACAAACTGGAGTATATTTTAGCAATTTTAAACGTAAGTATCTTCTAAAAAAATTTTCATCGACAGGTCTCATGAGACAAACTAGTGTCTTGGCAAGAGGCCTTGACAAAATCTTATTTGTATTCTTGGAACGAGGCCTTGGATACATGGTTATGATAGTCTGGAATTATGAATTCCATCATTATGAAAGTGGTTATTGATATTGCATGTGATTATTCGACCAGTAGAATATCCATGTGAATAAGTAAATGGCATTATCTCATTTTACATTTTCCATATTATGTTGAAGTTCATGTTTAAAAGGCTTTTGTTTTAGTTATACATTGACTTAAATGTTAATGCTTATTTATGAAAACTTTTGCAATATTGTTATCCTTACTGATCATCTGAGCTCACCCCTTTCAATGTTTTAATATTTTCCAGGATGTGAAGAAGTATTTTATGAATGACCACCAGGGATAGTCAGAAGAGGATATGAGTGTGGACTATGGAGACTTTGTTATTTTAGTATTTCACTTTATGATGTAATGTAACATTTATGAATGTATCTAGTGTTTCTAAGGCTACTAAACTAATCGGTCTTTCGAGACTTGATCTTTTGTGATCATTCCAATGTTACGCAATAATGCACCAACTCTGGGTAACTAGGTTCAGGGCTTTACAGTTGGTATCAGAGGCAGTTTAGTACTAACCTTGAAAACTAGATTTAGATAAACTCTGATTAGATCACATAGCCCAAAGATAGTCTTTGAGGATTAGTATAGAAGAACTTCCTAGAATTTTGGTATTATAGAGATTTTATGAGTTTTTCGAGAAATACATCCCTGTCTGGATACGAGCAGGTATAGGCGGCTCTGACACAGATGTACCTAGGGGTAAAACCCAAAAACACCACTTTGAGCTAGACTCTAACAGGAACTGGTGCACGACAACTGGCCTTGATGCACTCTTGGATATGACACTCCCGGGGGATATGCTTAGGATAATTCTCATTTTCTTTACAAACCATTATGAATGGCTTATGAGTATATACTTCCTCAAAGAAAACATTTCTTTTTATGATTATGGATTATATCCATAAATAGTTCAATTTATGTTAAGTGTTTTACAAGTATGGAATTATGTATTTTAATTCATAAACTAATCTAGTTTATTCCATTGTTTAGAAATGACGCCTAGTGAGAGGAATGGATATCGTATCAATGCACGCACTCCATGTAGGGATTTCCCTCCTACTCAAGATAATTATTATGGAGCTGAAGATACAACTGGTGCTGATCAACTTATTACCATACTGGGACAACTCACTCAGGTTATGTATAATATCCTTACTCGTATGGAGCACCCTGATCCACGATGTGGAGGATCAATGTTAGACCGCTTCATGAGGCAACAACCGCCAACATTCATTGGAATTACAAATCCCTTAGTAGCTGAGCAGTGGATAAACTCCTTAGAGAAAATATTCCACACCTTGGGGAGTAACGAAAGGGAGAAGGTTGTCATGGCAGTCTACCGCCTCACTGGAGATTCCGATCAATGGTGGTCGCTGATTCAAAACACAAAGGAAGATAAATAAGTATCAAGTATAGAATAGAGAGAGTTCAAAGTGATTTTCTTAGAAAAATACTTTCCTTGTGACCATCGAGCAGATATAGAAAGGAAATTACTAAGTCTGAGGCAGAAGGAGGATGAGAATGTCACAAAGTATGAGGCTAACTTTACAAGGTTAGTGAGGCATGCTCCAGATAATATACGTAACCCAAGAAAAAAGATCGATAGTTTCTTTGATGGGTTAAAACCATTTCTCCATCAAGCACTAGTATCACAATCTTTCTCAACGTACGAAGATATAGTCGCATGTTCTATCAAGACAGAAAAGGAATTCTCTAAATCTTATGACAATAAAGTAAAACAAGAGAAGAAGAGAATGGTGGAACAAGAGACAGATAAAGGGAAAAAGGGAATGAAGGATTTTATATTATGCGATAATTGTGGGAAGAATCACCTCGGTACCTACCTAAAAGGAATGGGAGTTTGTTATAAATGTGGAGAAAAAGATCACCAGGCTCGTGATTACAAGGGAAAGAAAGAGGCTATCAATGTTGAATGCTACAATTGTAGGGAAATGGGGCATTATGCAAATGAATGTCCTAAGCGTCAGGGAAACTTACCTCAGAAAATTCCAAGGGATCATGGCCAATCTTATGCTATTACTACAGATGAAGTGGAATAATTAATTGGTGCTTTTGGACTCAAGGATTATATTCTGGTTATAAGGATAATGTGATATATATAAGGATTGTACTGCAGTACTTTTTGTTTCAGTAAGGTTGTAATATGACGAAGGTAATCAATTTTTTAGTATGTGACAAAAAGAGAAACGTTAATTTGTTTGGGGAATCTGATATTACAATTGATTTTGGAATTTAGAGACCTTTTTGAGAAAGTCTGGACAAAGGTATTTTGGATAAATATAAATGTTGGAATGGATTAAGTTGATCTTTGGATAGTATTATTGAAGGTTAAAACATTTCTGAAGATTATTTTTGGAATATTATAATACTATAGTTTTAGGAAAAGGATAACCTGTAGGGTGGGGCATAACCCATCGCGTCGGACAATGCTGCAGGAATCGAACCCACAACCATAGTGAGACAAGCCTTTATTACCTACCACTAGCCTAGAGGAAGTCCTTAGTTATTACAAAATATTTTTCCTAATCTAAATGGTATGTGGTAATATTTGGAACCTTATACAATTAGGATAAATAGAATATTTTTGAGTTTTGTTACCATTTGGAGTGAAAGATGTGTTTGTGGTAAAAAATTATTAAAGAATGAAAGTCCACATGACAAGTAAGTATATTTCCTTACATTCTTAGTAAATCTCTTAAATAAATTCCTCAACTTTATGAAAGGTAACTTAAAACAAAAACGTTGTCGGTTAACTTTTCCAACTGGGGATTCAATGATCATTTAACCAATCACAAGTTTGTGATTTTCTTGTAGTTAAACTTTCTCCTAATCCTGTTTTCTACAAATCTCCATTATAACTTTATGGTTTATTTCCCCTCCATATCTATATTTTCATAGAATCCTAGTATGGGCTATCTCGGGTGACCTTTATACTTCTCTTTCTTTCTTTTAAAGTTATATTTTTATTAACCTTATTTCCGATGCGGGTTTTCCACAAAGGTATTTTCTATTTTCAACCTTTTATTTTCAAAAAAAAATTCAAATTGCGAGGACGCAATTTATTGAAGGAGGGGATAATATAACACACCAAGCTTTCACGATACGCTTCTCTTTCAATAATGCAATAGCTTGCATTGTACGCAAGTTCGAGATTCTAACACACCACGACCAATCAAAGTAGCAGTTATGAATAGTAATACCCACTTTTTGAAATTATATAAATTTTATATTTCAAAATGGACTTCATTTTTGTATTCGGAATATCGAAATTATCCTAATTTGAATTTTCTGTAATTTTCTAAGGACTTCCAATTTTCAATGAATTGTGAAAAATACTTAAAAACAACTTTTTTAATCAAAATAATTTATAGTGATAAATTATACTATTGAGTGGTTTTAAAATATAATTAGAATATATTTTTACCATTTTATCCAATGGTGGTCATTATAATTAATTTCACTTTGAAATTGGACATAAATAATTGCCAATCTTTTGATATATATTGTTTCTTAAAAACACTCTATTTGTTGTGACAGCGGGAATTAATTATAAAATTAATTAATGAAACTTATATGTTTGGAATTTTGTAAAATAGACATCATTTTTTAATTCAGAATATCAATTATAGCATAGGGTGAAATTTTGGCATTGTTTTGAAAAACTTCAATTTTTGATGAATAGTGAAACCACTAAGTGATAGTTATAAAACAGATTTTTCGTTTAAATGAAACATTACCACTTCTGTGATTTGATTTTTAAAAATCTGACATACATGGTTTTCATTAGGAATTAAAATGTGATTCAATGGGATTAAAATAATTTTTTTGTGAATAGTAACTTTTAAGTTTAATTAATCACGATTAAAGGTAATTAGTGAAATTTAAGGTAAAAATGGTATTATAAAAATATAAAAATACCATTACACTTGTCCTAACCCTATTGGATGAGTCATGTCCGACCATGAAAATCCATGGGTCAACTTGTGGACCCCATGGAGCCACTTCGGTAGGAAAATGACATTAAAAACTTTTTATTTAAGGTTAAAATAAAAATGTCACAAACATGAGTTGTTTTACTAAAACAATTTTTAATTGGGGTTATACAAGTCATATTTTTGACTATAAATATTAATTAGAAATCTAAAAAGATTTCCTAAATCATGATATTTTTTTATAATTTTTAGACATTAAATAAATTAAATTATTTATGACATCATGATGATGCAACGATTACCTCATTAATTAATGATTTAAATAAAATGAAAAGATAATGTAAAATCCAATGCTTACACTTGTAAAAAACCTATTGGATGAGTATATTTCGAACCCTTATCACCTTATCCTTGATATATATCATTGTGGGACCTCTAGAATCCGAAAATCATTTCATAATAAAGTAACATTTAAATCTTTCCAAGAGTGCCCCTTCTCTACTCTTATAAAATACCCCCACCACTACCACCTTATTCACACCTTCAAGCCATTTAGCTCGGCCAAACTCTTCCAAAATACTCTCCCAACTTCCCTATATTACTCCTAGAAGCCTCACTTTGGGCATAATTCTTCCCAATGAAGCCTTTGGCTCAAATAAAAAAAGAGTTACCCGATTTTAAGGTAATGTATTCTCTTATGTTATTTTGTTTTATTTTGATTCTCCAACCGCCTAAACTCTTTTTATCCATTTATTTTGTAAAAACACCAGTATAATGAATATACTATGATGTTTCTATAAGAATTACTCGATCTACACTTACACACACCTACATCTAATGGTTAAAGAACATACTGTTTCTGTGGATGGTGAATTTCTGCCTCACGAAATGATGATTGTTCAACACTCATATAACACCTTCAAAGGTGGCCATTAAGATGTAACTATATTTATATATGATATATAATATGTTTATGTTTTACTTAAGCTTTTGTATTTTTCATTTATGTCATACCAATATGGTTTCCATTATGGGTAAACACGATATTTTCATTTTAGGAAGTGCGGACTACCGCCCCCTCAAAGTGATTTGAATCATTAATACCATATGTGGGATTTATAAAGGATGGAGTAAATAGTATTATAGATTATATTATACTGGATTTATATTATACCATTATATCATTATGTTTCATTCCTTTAAAATATGAAATAGAAATGAAATTAGCGTTCATGCGTACGTACAACTTACCGTCTCCATGAACGGTGCATTTCATTTCTTACCTCTAAATGTTATGTAATATTATAAATGCATGTATATACTGGATATATATTTTTTATATGATATCTAAATCATGAATATAATTCTGGATATAATGTATATTTCACCACATAAACAACTTGTAATTATAAGAAGTATATTTTTGACTCAAGTACCAAAGATTGACAAAACGACTGTTATTAACATAAATAATTACATAATGTTCATAACATGGTAATAAGTGATATAAAAGGTATAATGAACATGAAAAAGTTTCTTGAGAAAATAGAAATTAACTACAGATTATTATTCAGGAGATTAAATAATGATGGAGTCAAGTCGGACACGAGGTAAGGGAACTTCTTAACCCAATTTCCATTCTTTGGGTTAATCTCCTACTTTCAAATTATGTCATGATATTATTATGTCCTATCTTGTATTTGTACTTTCTTTGTGTGTACTTATAGTGAATACATATAATAGATTTATTTTATTTTAAAAAAAATGATCTTTGTAAGGGACTTCATCTCAATCTCCTTTCATTGAGGCATATTTTCTTTTATACATAACATTATTTTATATGGTGTATAAACCCCTTTGACTTTTAAATTTATTCAAAAGGTTTTATTTTATAATTATGTGATTTTTAAATGATTTAAAAAAAGAGATATTTCTCTCAAATATATGAAAATCTAGTGCAAATGTATACGTATTTAACGCAAGCTTAAAAATGTTTTCAGCAAACCCGACTCTCAAGTGTGGTAGACAGGAAGGGATTGGGAGTGGAACTATCATGGCCTATAATTAGTCGAGCAGTCTCAGAATTTAGTTATTTTGTTTTCAGAAGCTTGCATAACTGGAGTATATTTTAGCAATTTTAAACGTAAGTATCTTTTAAAAAAAATTGCATCAGCAGGTCTCATGAGACAAACTATTGTCTTGGCACGAGGCCTTGACAAAATCTTATTTGTAGTCTTGGCACAAGGCCTTAGATACGTGGTTATGATAGTCTGGAATTATGAATTCCATCATTAATAAAGTGGTTAATGATATTGCATGTGATTATTATACCAGTATAATATCCATGTGAAGAAGTAAATGAAATCCTCTCATTTTACTTTGGCCATATTATGTTGAAGTTCAAGTTTAAAATGCTTTTGTTTTAGTTATACATTGCCTTAAATGTTTATGTTTACTTATGAAAGCTTCCGCTATATTTTTTTCCTTACTGATCATCTGAGCTCACCCCTTTCAATGTTTTAATATTTTCCAGGATGTGAAGAAGTATTTTATGAATGACCTGCAGGGATAGTCATAAGAGGATTTGAGTGTGGACTATGAAGACTTTGTTATTGTAGTATTTCACTTTATGATGTAATTTAACATTTATGAATGTATCTAATGTTTCCAAGGCTACTAAACTAATCGGTCTTTCGAGACATGATCTTTTGTGATCATCCCAATGTTATGCAATAATGCACCGACTCTGGGTAACTGGGGTCGGGGCGTTACAATTCAGCCTTAACTTACTGACACACCAGACACACTGATGTATATTCTGCAATATCCTTCTTCATGTTATCCCACAAATAATTCTCTCATAGATCTTAATACATATTTGTGTTTCCTGATTTAATTGAGAAATTTGAACTACGCGGATCATCAAGAAGTTCTTTCTTTAACTCAAGATTTGATGGAACACATAGTCTGGATCCAAATCTCAAAATTCCTTCTTTATTAACATAAAACTCCAAGGATTTCCCTTTTCAGATAGTTTCCACTTTCTTCTGAAATACCACATCATCTTTGTTAGCATCCTTTAACCTTTCCAAAAGAGACAGTTGAGAAATAATTTGTGAAAAGATTAATGATGTTCTTTTATTTATGATTCCCATGACCATATTTTTCAAATCTAAGAAGATCATATCATTTTAAATTCTCATAAATGATAGAATTGTTAGGTCCTTTCTACTTAGAGTATACACTACTTTATTCTCTTTCTCAGGTTAGTAGTGGATTGAGCACTCATATTCCTTGATGGGATCTAACCATCTTCATTGAAGCATATTCATCTCTTTCTGTATGAATATATATTTGAGACTTTTTTGATCCGTATATATTTTAAACTCTCCTCAAAGAGATAATGCTGAAATATTTTCAATGAAAAGATCACAAATTCCAACTCCAGATCATTCATGGGATAGTTTTTCTCATAAATTTTCAAATTTAGTTAGGTGTAGGTAATGACTTTGTCATTTTTCATCAACACATATTCCAATACCTTCTTTGAATCATCACTGAAAATTATGAAAATCTCCCCACTTGTGGGTAGTGTGAGAAAAGGGGTAGTGATAAGTCTAATTTTCAACTCCAAGAATCTTTCTTCACATTAATCATTCCAAGAAAATTTGACTCCCTTTCGAGTTACCTTGGTAAGAGGGTTTGAAAATCATGAGAAATTTCTAAAAAACTGGTGATAATATCCAGCTAACCTAAGGAAGCTACAGATATATATTATAGATGTTGGCCTCAACCATCCCTAAATTACTTTTTTTTAAACGATACATAGATATCCCATTGCTTGTGATGATATTACCTAATAATGAGACTTCTTTCAACCGGAACACACACTCTCTGTACATTGCATAGAGATTCTGCTTTGGTAAGGTCTTTATCCCAATGCTCAGATGCTCCTCATGATCCTCCTTGGTTTTGGAGTATACTAGAATATCATCTATAAAGACTAACAAAAATTTGTTAAGGTAATATCGAAAGACTTTATTCATCAAGTACATGAAGATTTCTGGTGAATTAGAGAGTCTAAATGGAATCACTATGAACTCATAAAGCCTGTTCCATGTATGAAAATCAGTCATAGGGATATCCTCATTATTCACCCTTACTTAGTAATATTCGGACTATAGATATACCTTGGAGAAGTATTGTGCTCCATGAAGCTGATTGAACAAGTCATCAATTCATGGAAAATAATAATTTTTCTTTATCGTGATTTTTTTCAGCTTAAGATAATCATTAAAAAGGCACATTGACCCATACTTAATTTTATGAAGAGGAATGGTTCACCCCATGGTAAAGCAGTTGGGCATATAAACCCTTTATCTATATTCTTCTGTAATTGTTTCTTTAGCTCCTCAAGTTCTAGAAAATCCATTCTATACAGACTCTTGGATATTGGAAATTCCCCAGGTATAAGATCTACCGATAATTCAACATCTCTGCTAGGAGAAAGACCAAAAAATTCCTCAGGAAACACATAAATGAATTCTCTCACAATATGCATGTATTCGAGGATGTTTTCTTCTTTAGAATCAATCATTTGAGAAAGATACGCATTCTCATTGGGAAGTAATATCAATGCTTGGTATGATGGTGCTGAGGAATATTCATCCTCCTCCTTGAACTTGTATAGAATTTGGGATTGATTCTCTATACGAAGAGTGATTTCTATCACAACAATTTATGTTTTCTCTATATAGAGAAAGTCAATCCATACCCCGAATTGCATAAAATTCCACTAAGGGAAGTACGAAAAGGTTCTCTAGGAAGTTCAATCCACAAATTGTATTAGGGTAAGAGTTATATACATGGTGTGTATTAATTTCCCCATTTTCCATTTTCACCGACATCTCAAATTCTATGCTTTGTGGTTGTGTTTGGATTGATCTACAAAACTTTCATGGTATAAAATAATGAGTAGAACCAGAATCAAAAAGTAAGTTCACTATTACTGAATGAATAATTAGCATGTGTGTAACCAATTCATCATCAGGATTCAATTTGGTGGCAATGATGGAAAAATCTCACCCTTACTACCTTGGACGTTGTTGGTTGCCTAAAAAAACCCTCATATTAGGTCACTGGTTTGAAAAGTGCGATGGTTCCTTTAAGTTGTAGAAATTAATGACACATTGAAGGTCAAACAGAGAATTAATTTCCTTTTTCATATTGATGGGTTTCTCCTGTCATCAATTATTGGCCAGGTGACCTTCTCTTCTGCACATAAATAATTTCCTTGATCCCCTTAGGCAATTTTTGGGGTAGTTTTTCCTACACCTTTGACAAGTGGGGTGCTGTAATTTCTTATCATAGTTGGATTTATCCATAGAACTTCCAGAATTAATGTCCACTTTCTAATTATTATCCACTTGATACCCTTAAGATTAACCAATCTCAATTTTAACTTTGAGGGATCATTAGATAATTTCCTCATAGCTATCAAAGTCACGAATTTTTAGGGATTTTTGTAGGCTAGGCTTTATCCCACCAAAGAAGCATCCAACCTTGAATTCGGGGGTAACAAAAAAACTAGAGGCATGTCGTGAAAGTCTGTGAGGTTTTCCTCATAAAAATTTCATTGTCCTTTTGCTTTATTTCAAGGAAATCTCTATCCATTTTTAGACGGAGGGTGCGGGGAAAGTATTTATCGAAAAACATTTTCTAGAATTCCTTCCACTCTATTACTTTTATTTGTTCCTCAAGCTTCATATTCTTTATCAATGTCCACTACTAATTAGCTTCACCCTCTATAAGATAAATAGTTAGAATAACCTACTCTTGTTGAAGCATTGAAGGATGGAAAAGATATTTTCAATGAAATTGATCCATTTCTTTCTGATTAAGGGATCAGATGATCCATTGAAAGTAAGAGGTCTTTGCCGCATGAAGCTCTAAACTGTGGGTTACTCTATCTTAGAAGGGGGGGGGTGATCCTCCTAGTCTAGGTTTCTATTCATAACTTGATTTAACTGAGATAGTATCATGAAAAATTTTGTGTTTATAGCTCCCATTAGGTTGGGCATCTCATCGGGGAAACCCTCACACCACCCTTCATATCAGTTGTTGGCATGATTCCTTGTTTTTACATCCATTGGCTAGAATAAAAATAAAATTAGGGATGATTATCTTAAATAGTTAAACACAAAAAGGGGGATCCAATGACATTAAAGTGATAACTTATAAATTAAATTTATCTCTTTAACTTGTGAGTTTCTATGATTCAGTCTAAGCTATCCATGATCTACTTCCTAACATATATTCTTATGGGAATTTTTATTCTGTTCCCTTAATAATGGTTTTTTATGATCTTATGAATTTACCAAATCATATATCCTAGGAGTGTCAAACTAGGTGCATAATAAGGCTCGTCGCCGTGTACTAGGTTACCCTAAGTTAGGCCCAGAACACCTTATCGAAGTTTTTACTCCTAGGTATGTTTATTCCAGAACAACATCCACTTGTAGTATCCAAACATGGATTTATTTTCTTGATAAACCACTTACTCTATTCTTACTAAAATTTCAGTATGTTTTCTTACACTTATCCTTATCCGTAAGGGGTTTCACTAAGGTTTTTTAATCCCAATCCCAAAAATAACTAAACCTATCCTTTGACACCAACTTTAACAACCCTGATATTTATTTTATATTTAATCATGATATATTACATAGATTTTCACTTTAATACAACTCAAAAGATCGGTTGGTCTAGTGTCTTGGGAAATTAGGAATATTAAATAACAACTTAAAACATAAAATATAACATCTTTATTGAAAACTTCTTTTAAATGACCACAATATTCTTTCCTAATTAACATAACATGAGATAACCTGAGGACATACATAATAAAGGGGTGAGCTATAAATCCCAGTAAGGGAATAAAGAAGTCATAAAATGAGGATAATAATAAATGTTAGAAAATGAATATCAATGAAGCATAAAGGAACATGAATATAAAGGCATGATATAGCATGATAATCATAACATGATAAATGTGGCAACAACATGCAACATGATATTAGTATGAGTTAAGTCTCATTTCACATGGAGGAGAATGAGTCAAAGATCATTGTACATGAAGTAGAATGAGTCAAATATCATTGTACATGAATTATCATGAGTTAAATCCCATTACACATGAATTATAATGATTAAAAAATAATTTCACATGAAGTATCATGATACTAAACATTAACCAATGAATTGGAGAGATATCAAGGCGCACCCTTCATAATCATTTCATTTTCATGCTTAAGTGTGCCACATATATCATACAACACATATTCATTAATAATAAAAATTTATTCCAAGATCATGGAAATGTGTAATAATTAAATATATATCCACAATAAATAAGTATATGTGCATAAAGATGGATATATTTTATAGATAAATGGGTATGGTATTCACTACATAATGATTTTGGCATGGAAAATCACAGTGCAATTTCGGCTGCATGACAACGTCATATAGAAATTCATAAAATAGTTTGATGAGAGAGAAATAGGTCTCTAATAATTTAGAAATAAAATGGAAAATATGAGATATATTTAAGAATAAATCCCAACATAGGAAAAATTAAATTAGAAGACATAACTTAAAAGGGATGCTTGATAAAAGAGGTGGGTGAAAGATCTCTTACGGAATTTTGGCATAGTAACGGGTGTGATTAAAGGATAATAGGGAGATTAATGAGAGTTAAAGGAAGATATAATAATTTATAAATCAAATGGAAAGTAATGGGGATGTTAGAAAATATACCCCATCATTATTGATTGAAAATAAAAGGACATAACAAGATAATGAAACATGAGTAAAAATAAGGATGGAAAGAACCCTTACTTGGATATGTGTACCAAAAGGCTTAGAAGTTGATTATTTAGATATTATGGGTGAATTTATAAAACTATAGGTAGTAGATATAAGAGTGAGGATGAGAATTAAGGAGTTTTATTGAATATAAATGAATGTTTGGTTGGGTTTATATAGGAAAAAAGGGATATTTCTTTATTATTTTGGTCATAGATACTACATAATAAAATATTCAAAACCACAAACCATCCAATGGTTTTTACCATGGTTTCTTAGAAAGTGTATTATTTTTCATTATTTTATAAGGTAAAGGTCCAAAATTATTAAAATATTTCCCTTTCTTATATAGAGGTGAGTCACACTCTAAAAGTGAATTTAAAATCTTAAAATAAATTATATGACTTGGTGGATTCATAATGGATTTAATAAATAAATAAAATAAAGTTTAAAACACATTATTTAAAATAATAAACATATATTTTTCTGAATATCCATTTTATAGTATTTATTACATCATTTTTGGGCTATTATGATGTCATAAAACACAATTTATATGTATACGGTATTCAATTTTTACCAAAAATATTGAGTGTCTCAGAAAATTATGAAAAAGTAACCATTGGATAATTTAGACATCTTTATTCCAAAATATAATATTAATTTTAATAAATAATTTTCCAAATATTTGAACTTTTACTTTTAAAATAAAAACTTACTTTTATTGAAAATTGATGGGTTTTGACAAAAATAGTTTTCAAACCATAATGAAAATTACCTCTGACTTCATAAAAATTATATGATAATATATATTTAATAAAATTAATTTAATAATAATATTTTATTAAAATATTAGTTATTTCATAAATACATTAATTCATCAGATATATTTATTAATTGAATTTTAATATTAACCAAAAATACTATTTGTGCTTTAAAAATCATTTACAAAGTAAAAATCATAGAAAGAAAATATATTCATTAATATATAAAAACATAATATACAAAATTTTATTTCTATCGTATTTATACATATCACTTTATTTCACCATAATATTCTCTAAGTGTATGGTGTGCGATGGTGAGGCTTTCATGGGGTCGTTCGGTGATCATGGTTTGTGCCATAATCTCGATGTTCTTGAACTTCTCCTATAAATGATTTCACTCTTGCTTAAGTTGTTGGATATCATATTGGGATTGATCTATGTTAAATAAAAAAAATTATATCTCCCTCATAATCTCTGAGAAATGGGCTTTATAGGGAACAATTCTATTGGTTGAGGCCATCACTTCCTTTGTCTATTTCAAACGGAATTATTAAAACCCTATATTTATACCATTCATGTGATCACTATTCAATGGTTATATTCTCAACTATAAATATACTTAATGGTCATTTAAATAAAATTTTATATAATAAAACAATATGTGTGCCTATGGTTTCTTATATCCATAAGGAATTTAATTAAATAAAAAAGTGTAATTTTATTTATAACAGTTTGGGTTGTTTCACATAGAATAAACATCACCTCAAATGAGACACCATATAAAATTTGGATTTTGAATATTATTTATGTGTTTAAAATAAAATTCCACACAAAATCCATTTCCATTTCTTCACTTCTCTAAATATTATTCCGTATAAAAATACCACATGCCAGGGGATACTTCTTCATCTTTATATCTCAACAAACAACCGTTGGTTTTTAGAATCATTCACAAGGACATAACAACTTCAATTTCTCATATTATTCTTCATAGGCTCTAAAATGTCCCCAAAATATATATAGGACTCAAATTATTTGAAATTACAACACACCCAAAATCTAAAGGCATCTTGGAAATATCTTATACAAAGTAATGAATCAAAAAAAGTTTTTTTTTAATGTAAGTTAGGTAGTAAAAGTTATTTATAGGTTTTGAAATTATATATAATATATTTAAATAAAGTATTATACTCATTAAATACAATTTAATTCTTCTAAAATGTTTTATATATATTTAGTGAAATTTTTATAAGGACGACAACATAAATTTAGGGTATTTTTAAATAATGTAATTTTTATTATTACATAAAAAATCATTATTTATAGAGAATTACCAAAAATTCAACTTAATATAATTATTATGTGAATAATAAAAAAATAAATCCCATATTATCATATTAATAACTTAAAAATTAGAAATTTATCATTTAAATAAAATCATATAATATATAGATAAATCAATATTTCTAGGGAAAATTATTATTTATTTTTCTATGAGTGATTATGTTTATATTATATATAATTTTGTGAATATAATAAAATTGATAATTATTTATTATATACATTTTTATGAAAATAATTTTCAAATTTACATAATTACATTTTAACATTAAAGATAATAAGTAAAAATACATATTCTAAACATTTAGGCTTAATTATCTTTTAAGTTAGATGATTTCACAAATCATTATCTTGAATTATGATATTAATGTTCAATTAATTTAATCATTTTAAATACTAATTTATTTGAACTTTAATACATTAATTGATTAGTATACCCTTAAAATTACTAGCTATTATTCTAAATGATTAGTTATTATTCCAATAATCAAATAAATATTATTATTCTAATAAATACATCTTATTTACTTTTTATTATATTCTTCACATTAGAGATAAATCAAGGAGACTGAGATGCACCCGAATTTAAAATTTAATTATATTATTTGTTTGTTTTTATTTCCCCATTGAACTATTTTTCATTTTATCAATTATTTCTATAATTATTTTGCAATTTTTGATGTTTACTAAATAAAATTATGTTTGTTTTTTTTATGCGGTGTGTATTATTTATACTAGAAATTATAACAAACATATATTTAAAGAGGTAAATTTTTCATATATGAGGATTCTTGGTTGTTATATCCACCCCATAATTACCTTCCCAGTTGATAACATTTCGAAACATAAATCTAGTTCATTCTATAATGATTTATATTCAGTCATAACTTCATATCCATTACATTATCTAGTTAAAGAATGATATTTTTGATATAAAGGTTATAGTTGTACAACTTATTCTCTTTTCAATAATACATTATAGCCATTGCAAGATGATTTTATATCCTCATGGGGTTTTATATTTCCTACCATAGACCAAATATCACCCAATGAAATTATAATATAACATAATGTGTTATAGTAATATTTTTTTTATCTCTAAAAAATATTTTCTAAAAGTCTTTAAACTTATAAAACTCTCTAAAAAATTAACCATAACATAAATTATATAAAGTAGACATTTTCAATCAGATAACTCATTCATCCAAGATAGATTTTAGGTATCTACATTGGAATAACAAATTAACTCAATTAAGTCTTCAAATTCATTTTAGTAACTATATCCCCTATAGTGAATTCAATACTTGTTCTCATGATCTTCAAAGTATCACCATGATCATATCAAAATTTAAATTCGTGGCATATTAATTCTATGAATCCTCCTTTTCATTTCTCAACACATGTATATGTCAAGACCTTAATTCTTCACTAACAATGTATTCCATGTATTTTAATCATCTTATTTTTTTATACATGTGTCATAAACATCATTGTTAAATAATTCTATACTCATATACTCTTCTAAAATATTAACTCTGTTTACTTGAAAACATATCCAATTCCTTAATTAATAATAACCCCAACAAATATTGACTAAAATTATAACATAAAAACTTTGGTTCCAACATTCTCTCTCATTGAATTAGTTTTTCAATTGATAAATAAATCTATTTATATTCATATTTTATAATCCTTTCCATTTTATCTTCAATATGTAGAATGATTTCTCCACCCGTTAAACTCTCAATCCAATTATCTAATTAACATATAGATTAATGGTAATTTTTCATCCCCTTTGATAATAAAATGTAAATGGAATTCTAAATATATCTATTTTATAGTGTTTTATCATCCTTTATAATATAATATTTTCTCTTTATTTATCACAATTTATAAATTTTGAGTTCTCAATATTTAGTGGGATAAAACTCCCCCTTTGGAATATAATTCTATGATCCATTTTATATATGATCGCTATCAACACTTTATTTCAACAATAATATACTTTATCCACATATAATATATTTTATATCTTTTTATATAGAGACATAGGGTTTTCATACATAGATATTACATCTTTTTAGATGAATATTCAATATATTACAAAAATTAAATGATTTAGTACCATAATAGTTTAGTTTCATTGGATACTTGAAACACAAAAAACTAGTTCATAGGTGAGTTATGTAATATCCAACTATGTTCTTAATAACTATCTTCATTTATATATATATAATACATAATAAATTTCTTCATAACCTAGGGAAAGGAAACAAAATAAAGGGTGAGCTCATATACTCATTAAGGGTAAACAAGGGAGATACGTAAGCATAACATTAACATAAGGGTATGATTACATGAGAATGAAATTTTAAAACCATACCTTTCATATAAAAGATCATAATATTGAGTTATTTCATAAATATTTTAAGTTCATAAGACATGAATCATAAGATAATAAAAGAACATGAGTTTCTAGATCATAACATTGACATAAGAAATAGAATTCTTTGCATACACGTAAATATATAAAATCATTTCCATAGTATCCAAGGATAACTTACAAGTCTATCATAGTGGAATGGTTTAAATCCCTAAAACATCATAGTAGTCAAGGTTCATTCCCAAAACTATCAAAGAGGAAAAAATACCATACTGAACCAAGTTCACTCCCTGTTTCAATCGTATCTATCACATGAGATATAAATCTTTTACCAATTCATTGGAGGGGGTATAGGTCCCACCCATCATATAATAAAAATTGTACATATGTGTTCTATAAGATCATAAAACATTAATCTTATTATAAACCATGAAATGAAATGGGTTTCATAAAAATTTCATCATATCATAACATATAGAAAAGAGATAATTTTCAAAATAAATTCAACATAGCATAACCTATGGAAAACGAAGTGGCTTTTATAAGGATTTTATCATGGTATAACCTATGGAATATAAATGGGTTTCATAAAAATATTGTCATCATAAACATAAACCATTCATAGAAATAATAATAATGGTATCCTTGGATCATATCCCTAGTAAAGAAAAAGTTAAATCAAAGGATGTCATCTTAGATAGAAAATGATTTTAAAAGATAAATCAGTTGGAAACGTTCTTGAGTAAAATAAATTTTATTTTAAAATCCTTTTTAAAACAAAAATAAGTTCATAAAACATTTTTGAAATGATTTTATTTGAAAAAAAACTTTGAAACTTATATAATAAGATTTAAAAATCATTATAAACATTTATTGAATAAAATATCATTTTCCAATTTCAAAACAATTTATCAAACATAAAACATTTTTAAAATTGTTTCCTTTTAAAATAACCTTGAAAACATATAAAAGAAGCTTTAAAAATCAATTAAAACATTTCCTGAGGAAAATATCGTTTATGATTTGAAAAAACACTTTTTAAAACATATATTTTTTTGAAAATAATTTTCAATGAAAATAAACTTGTAAATCTATAAAGGAAGATTCAATGAAAATAATGGTCACAATAATAGGAAATTACATTTATGTCATACCTATTAAAACTAATATTAGGTTTACATTTTTAATAAAAGAAAAATGAGAATTTTTTGGAAAATGACATGAAGATTCTTTTTAAAACATTTTGTAAAAAGTAAAATATGGGTTAAAATTTCTTAAATAAGAAAATTTAATAATTTAAAGAAAATGGAAAACATTTTTAGAAAACATGGTTTGGATGAAATGGGTTTTCATCCGAAGATAGAAATAAATAATATTTTTCAAATAAACATTATTTTGAAATCATGAGTACATAAATAGAGAAAAATGAATGAAAAACATTTATTATATTGACATAACCATATGATAAGAAAATTAACGAGTTTCATTATATATGGATCAAAATATTTTATCATTGTAAGCATAATCACAAACAATTCTGATAAATACTGAGATTGAAGCATAAAACTCTTACCAATTTGGTAATTCTGAATCATAATACCCATGAAATAACAAAATAAAATTAAAATTATAGTATCATTAAAAAATTATATTCATGATATAACATATCAAATGGGTAGAATATACACCACACAAAATAAAAGAGATACTAGAAATCCCTTACCACTTTAGAAATATTTTGGATCATAAGCCCCAATAAATCATACCATCAAATGAAACATTAAATATAAATAAAATAATGAGATTAATTATATAACATTTCAAAGGGTCAGTATATATACCACACAAAATAAATGAGTGGTGAATTTTCATATGTATCCATGAAATAAAAGAGAGACTAGATATCCCTTACCACTTTAGTAATTTTTTGATTCGTAATATTCAATAAAAAGTAAAATAAAATGAAACATTAAATATCATTAAAATAATGATAATAATGATATAAAATTTCAAATGGGAGGTATATACACCTCATTGAAGAAATGAGTGGTGAATTTACACATGTCTCCTAGAAATAAAAGAGTGACTAAAAATCTCTTACCTTAAGTCTCGACTTCCTACATACACGTTTGAAAATCCTATTTAATAAATATAAGTTTATTATAAATATATTATAGAACCATAATTATATATATTATACCCTATGTGATTTAATTATAACCATTTATTACCCATTTATTTACAATTCCTTATTAAAATAATGTTTCGATTAATATCCGCTTTATTTTTCATATATATTTTGATTTGTTATTTTGATCATCTAACTTTGATCATGGATACATCATATTCAGAATAATAATAATGGAATAATTAACATATTTATAAATAAATTATACTTTTAAGATCAATCATGAAATATGGTTATTATAAATATAGTATGTTAAGATCCTGGAGATAGAAGGTCGTACATACGTATGAGTAACATTTCCATTTCCCAACGATCAATATGAAAATGAGGTAAGTAATATTTTATATTTCTTTAATGATCATAATATAATAAATACAATATTATTTTATTTAAATATACTTATACATATCATCAATGTGGTGTGGTTTTGAAATGATAGAGTCACATCGCTTCATGAAGGCGGTAGTATAGCCATACATAAAAAATGTTAACATATTCCAATGAGTTAAAAGGTAAGAAATAAAATGATATATTATATTTTAATAATGATAAATATTACATTAATATAATAATTATTTAATTTATATCACATATATTCATTAAATTTATCCTTATTATTTTCTATGTTAAACGTTAGTGAAAATGAATCACATTGCTTCGCATGGTGGTAGTCCACCGTACACACAAACAGCATCACTGTATCCCATACATAATGGAAAGTAAAAAAGGTATATAATATATAATTAATAAATAGGTATAATTATGTTTTAAATATAATATATATAATATATATCAATTGTAATACCCATCCCTGATAAGTATTAATGAAAAAAAATGAAATCAGTTCGCTCAGTGGTAGTCCGCCTTACACACGAATGATGATTTGATAAACTATTTTATGGAAGTAGAGATGGTTTTAAGTAATTTAAATAACATAAAAACATACAAGTATACTTAATATACTTATGTTATTATATAATCAATTTTTAATAATAATTTTAGGAGGTTTACTAAGAAATAAAATAAAAGTACTCATTGAAGAACGTTACCCCTTCTTCGGGTAAGCTCCTTATGATTTCACTAAAAGCCTTATTAAGTTAGATTTATTACCAAAATAAGGATTATATGATGAGAGTGAATTAATAAAGATATTTTTGAATGTATTGGATGATAAAAAATGGGTTTTATGTGTGAATAAGAGAGGATTTAGAGTGACCTTTTATAAGTGCGGTGAGTGATACATTTGTAATTTTTGAAAAGAAAAAGGTGTACCCATGTTTTTTACAAGACAAATGGCTCAAAAAATGGATTATTATAGATAATTATATATTATAGGGTTTAAATATTTCTAGAAAATAGATTTTAGATTAGTCTTTAGGTCATTTTAACCCTTATATTTTTAGTTTGACCCCTGATAAACCCATTTTTACCTTAATCGTGGTAATTAATTTTTATTGCTTTCACTATTCATTTTGGCAAAAAAATAAGTTAAAATTATTAAATAATATAATTTATTATTATTTTAAATATATAATCCATTTTTATAAATTCTATTAATAGAAGTGGAAAATTTTAATTTAAAATTAATCCTACAGACGCGACGAGAAAATAGATTTTCGAAGAGAAAAGGTTCAAAAGTTTACAATGTTTTTATATAAAAAATCAATATGAGAATGATTCTAATAGAATAAATTCTATTAGTTGATATATAATTTAAATAATTTTGTTTTAAAATTAATTTAAAATATAATTTAACTTTGTAAATAATTTACATGAAAAGACAGTTTTCAATTAATATTTAGTATTTTTCACTATTCATCAAAATATTAACCTTTTCAAAAAATTATCAAAAAATCACCATAAGATACTTTTGATATTTTAATTTCAAAAAATAGTTATATTATATAAAATAAATTTTCAAAAATTTTCTGAAATTATTTTTAAAATAAGTGCGCAAAAAAGAAACAAAAATATTTTTTATAAAAATATAGTTTTTAAGTGAAAAATTGGATTTATTATTATATATTATCTAGAAAATACATAAGATGAATTTTAAATTGTCTATTGAATATATGATATATAAATTTAATTAAAATGAAACACTAAAAGTGTTCTTTTTTAATTTATTGAGGCTAAACATGTTTGTTTTCAAAAAAAATAGTTTTTTAGAAAAAGATTTCCTTTATTTCCAAATAAGCTTTATTTTCATTTTTAATTAATTGATCCCTGAAGAATTAATTTTATATACATATGAAAATCATATATTTTTATCATTTACATAATCCTATTCATACCCATAATTCTAATAGCTATGTGATATCTATCATTTAATAATATTTTAACAATATGTTACATTTTGTTTAAACTTAGTGTTGTGTGTAACATAAGAAAAACTCAGTGTTACATGTAATGAAATATATCAAAAGGATTAAATTAATTTTTTAAAAAATATTTCTCAAAATCTTGAGGTGTTACATTTTACCTCTTTGTGATAATTTAAAATCTATAACACACCGTCCCCTCCCTTTTTTATATGTTTTAAGTCTACTTATTATATTAATAATATATTTTAATCAATTATTTGAACAGTTATAGTTTTTTATGAATCTCATTACTCTTACACCACTAGATTCACTTCAAAATGATTTTAAATGAGTGATATTAATAGTTTTATATGATCCAAAATCAAATCCTATAAGAATAATGTCTCTAATCTCTATATTGGAAATAAGTAATCATGATAAAAATATAAATGGTGTCTATTTATTTGACTTAATTCCATAAAATCTTGCAAAATAAGTATTTATCTCCTTCATGAATCTTTCCATGATGTCAATCAAACATTAAAAACTTTTTGAACAAATAAAATTTAAAGCCTAAAGTGTCTAAGTCATACAAAATTTTGATCATTAATTGATAACACATAATATAAAATAAAGAGAAAAAGTGTCCTATTTTAAATGGATGATCTTCTTTGCTGAATAAGTATAACTAAATTTAAAAATTAAACTATGGCTCCCGATGAACTCTTTTAACTCTAGAACAAATTTTAAAAAAAAATTCATCATTTCAGCCTCTTTTCAAAAGCTTATAATATAATGAAAATAGATAATGTAAGTTTTTTAAACCCAAAAATCAAATAAATAACTTCTCCTTCTGTATTAACATTTCTACAAAAATGATCAATATATCCTCATTCTTTTTATGAGAATAAACTACCCATTATATATCTAGTAACATTTTTTATCCATATATTTTTCTTGATAACTAAATTTCCTAGATGATATTTTATTTACCACTGATATGGAGAGGGTTGAAGTATTTTTATATTTTTTGTAATTTATTTTCGAAATAAACCTTTTTTATTATCCACTCATTCTTTAATCGCACTCTCACCCACACATTACACATAATATTTTCACAAGATTTTCCCAAATATGGGTGACTACATCATTGTTATGTTTAGGTAATTTCAAAGACAAATATGAATTAATAATATCATAATGTCATTACATGAAGGGAAGGAATAATAATTTACCCCAATAATATATTTTACAAAAACATAGTCTACAAACATTTATTTATATTGGATCCCACCATTTTACAATATCACTTTAAAACTATAAGGAAATAAATTTATTGATCCTTTATATGCCTTATCACTGATGAAATTTATTCTCTACAACCTTTTATAAAATTCTTCATGAATTTATGATTTTTCTTCTTCAATAACATTTAAGTCTAGGACGTACAATTATAGTAGGAGTTTCCAATTTTACTCTTTAAATAATTCTCTATACTCTATATATTCTCCACTCTATTTTTTTTTCTCATTTTATTCTATAGATCAACATTTTCCTTTTAAAATCTTTGATCAAATAATTAGAAAATTATTTACATGTTTAAATTTGGAAATCATTAACTAAAAGTGTGATGTTGTGATCTTTGTTTGAATCTTATCAAATGAAAATATCAAAATCCTCCAATCATTGATATTAATTAATAGTGATAACTCCCATTAATTATTTTCCAAAATATTTCAACAAAAGATATTATAAATTAATCTTATTTATTATTTAAAAATAATGTATTTTTATTCCATTTTAAATTTTTAAAAGATCATATATTCATTCTATAACTACATAATCACATGTAATCATATTGTTGCATTATAGATCTTTATCTTACAGTGTAATATCCTTAAAAAGATCTCATCACCAATCTAGGATTGAATCATGGGTTAATCATTAAAGAATCATGATATTTAAACACTAAATAATAGGATAACATCATCATATTTTTTATTAAGTATTACCTTAAAAAACCTATTTAATATTATGTTACCATATAAAAGATCTTATTAATTAGTGGAAATCGTAGGAAACTATTACGTATCTTCAAATTTATTCAACCATATACTTAATTTAATCTTAAATGTAAAGAATAAACTTTATATTAATAAAAAATATCAGCAATTTATTACTACGTATGCTTCAAGTAACTTTTATTTATCACTTATACACTCTGAGTTATTCTTATGTTGTCTTTAGAGTATATTTTATATGCTCTGAGTGACATTATGTATTGATAAATTGATCATACATATAATTAGTGAGGGTTTTCATATCTAGAAATTAATCTTATATATCACTGTAACACCCCAAAATATTAATATATTATTACATTTCAATAATTTAATGTTTTCAATAGAATTCTCTACACGCAACACCAAACTAAACAAAATTTTGATATATTTTAAAAAATATATTTATGTATGACTTTTAAAATGTCTCCATAAAATTAGAGGGAATTAATAGGTATAAATTATTTATAAAAAATATTTATAAGTAAAATAAAGTCTACTTTATATGTTAATGAAATTACATTAGTTTACCTACAATTATTAATAAGATCTTTTATTATTTAGGGAAGTATTTTTATAAAAAATTGTCTTTTTATGCGATATGCATTTATTTTTCAAGAAACATATGATTAATGATGATAATTGATTTTAATATTAATTAATTTTTGAAACCAATATATTTCTTAAGTGATATAAAATAAAATAATAATATTTAAAAATTTAAAATTGAAAATATTATTTTCAAATAAAAATATTTTTTTCTTATATTTTATGATTTTATTAAAAAATTGAATTTATAAATTTTGGAATTTAAAATTAATAAAAGTGAACTTAATTTTTTAATTATTAATATCAAAAATTACATAGTATGAATTTTTTATATTTTTATGAAAATGCTGGTTTTTATTCAAAAAATATAGTTTTCATGAAACTTATAATTTTTACAACTTTATTATTATATAAGAATGATCTATAATATTAAAAAAACCTTTTAGGTGATCAATTATGAATATATGGAATAAAATTATGCATTTGAAAATATTATTTGATCTTATAAATCTTTTGTCCAAAATTTTTAGAACTAATTAAAATGTTACTTTAATAAAAAAAACTATTTTTTGGTGTTTTCATTGAATCAAGTATTTTTATGGGTGATTCTGTTTTATCTTGCATTAAGTGCATCATACCCACTATTTATTTTATAAAAATTCCATTCATCACTTTAAAACCATTATTAAAAAATAACTTTATTTGTAAATTTATAGCTTAAAAATGATATTTTCCGAAAAACCATTTTTATGTGATTAAGTGTGTTTATTTAAAAATTAAATTTTAACACCTTCAAAAATTTTATTTGATAAAATGATTTAAAAATTTTAAATTGGAATTATCAAATTAGATAAAAGTTTCAATCTTAATATTTACCATTAAAATCAATTAATAAAGTTATAAATTAATTACTAAGGTAAAAATAAATTGGTGTAAATGTAATAAGACAAAATTATATAAATGAAATTCCCATATTAAATAAGTAAATTCTTTATTAGGAAATGAAATTATATAAAACACATACACTACTTTGGTTTTTGGACCATTATAAGTTTAATACTATCTGATTTAAAATACCATTAAGCATCATAACCATTGATTATATAACTGTTTTACAGTGATCATATGATTAATATATATATAGGGTTATGATGAATCTAATTGATATAGACAAAGTATGAGATAACCTCAACCAAAAGAATAATATTCTATGAATCCCATTTATTGGAGCTTTCGAGGATGATAACATCACTGGGCTTTGCCCTTGACTAAGCCTAATCTGAGATTTAACAACTAAAGCATGAGCAGAACCATTTACAGGAGAAGTTCAAGCTCATTTAGATCATATCCCAAACCATTTATACTGAACCACCCCAATAAAGTATCACCATTTCACACCTTACCCTTTGGGAATTTGCTGGTGTAATAAAGGACTATTTATCTCGACCCAAAAAGTATAAATTTTTATATTTTATTTTTAATAGAAAAACGATTATATTTATCCCTTTTATTAAAACTTTATAGATTATTAAATAATGAGTTTAATAAACAATTAAATTTTGATACAATGAAACACAAATCGTATTTTTGGAAAATATACTGTTTTAATCAGGATATTGTTTTTGATAAATTCAATAATTTTTGAAATAAATTTTATTTTAATAAATATTCTTATTGAATAATGTTTATTTAAATATAAATTATAACATCATTTTAAAAAGTCAAGTGTAATTTTTATAAGGGTTAAAAAAATGTTATTGTAAAAAAACTAATATTTTGTAGTAAATGGAGATTTTTTATTTAAAAGTGTAAATTCTCATAGTTAGATAATTATTTTGTTAAAATGAATATTTTTTTTAAATCAAAACATTGAAATTATTCAATGGTGATTTCTTCATAATTTTTAGAGAGTCAAAATTTTCGGTAAAAAATAAATACGGTATAAATATATGGTATGTATTATATGACCAAAAAGTGATGTAATATATTGCATAAAAGGTGTCCACAACCAAATATATATTTTCACCTTAAAATAATCCATTTTTGAAGTTAATTGAATAAATTTATAAAGCCTTTCTGAATCCTTCAAATCCATTATTATATTTTAAGGTTTAAAATCAAATTTTTATGAAAATCACTCACTTTCACATCACCAAGGGTATTATTTTAATGATTTTAGTTCTTAGAATTATAAAATAATGAAGACCAATACTATATGTTAGAAAACATTAGAAAAAACCATGGGAATGTTTGTGGTTTTGATTATTTTATCATATAGAGTCTATAACCAAAGTATGGAAATTAATAAAGAATTACCCTCTCTTTTTCTATATAAACCCACCCAAAATACCATTATTATCCACTCAAAATCATTTGATAACAACATTACTCGAATATTTCCTCTCTAGATACCTCCCAAGATTCCCCCAAGATCTCTAGAAGCTCCTCCCAAGCTCATTGAAGCATCCCATCAAGGTAAGGGAACCTCTATTTCTCCTTTTTATTCAAGAACCTTATTTATATTAGGCCTTTTTATTTCCATTTTATCTTATTTAAATATGTTTTTAAATATCAATATTAAAATCCTTATGATGTACATGTGATGAGAGACCTCGTTCACTCTCATTAAACCCCACCATGAATCTTTATGAATCCCTTTATGCTATTGAAATTCTCCTGTAATTTTTCCATGAAAAACATTTTTGATGTGAATACCAATACTTATTTCCACTCAAGATTATTCAAATAGATTAACCTATCCTTAATTGATTGGGTAATTCCATGTATGTAACCCACACTCCTTTATCATGGGATTAAAATTGATGAAATGAATTTTTATATTTTATGATCTATGTGGAACACTTATGTATATACATGATATGAAAATGATGGGTGTGACCATATAGAACTATAATTCATTGGGTAATGTTTTTATCTCATGATATACCACGTATTGTTCAAGGGAGGTAATCGTAAGAACGTTATGTTATGATTTATTGGTAGTTATCCTTAACATATGTCTACAAAGTCATGTTTTATATTGTTTCCACATTCCCATGTCGCCTTTATGATATCATGTTATATCATGCCTCATTGTTCAAGATTATTATTATCACCCATCTTATGTTACCTTGATATTACTCTTGGATCACATGTATTTATTTACCTTATGCAATTATTTTTTTATTCCCTTACTATGCATTATAGATCACACCTTAATTATGTACATCCCCTGGTTATCCCATGAATTTTTTGAAGATTCATGGAATATAAGCACATTTTATTGAGTTTTTTAATAATGTTGTTGTATTTATATTGAAAGTTATTATGTTATGTCCATAATTTAATAAATACACTAGGACTTATGATCTTATGGGTTGAATTATGTGTAATTTTATGTAATAAATCATGAAATAATGTAAATTAAATATATGGTTTATCATATCTAGTATCAGTGGAAAGTCTAGTTATTTTTCCGATTAGGATTATAAAACCTTAGGGAAAGCCTTAGGGGTAATACTAAACATAGGAAAACATCCCTAAATTTTGGTAATATATAGAGTAAGTTTTTTCTAATAAAATACATACTTATCTAAATACTACAAGTGTATGTGTCTATGGAACAGTTAAACCTAAAGATATTAACCCCGAGAACGGTGCATTGATCTAGACTTGATCATGAAATGGGGCACAATAATGGGCCTTTCTGAAAACCTAGTCTAAAACACATAGTGGATATTATTTGGTAAATTCAAAATATCCTTATGAACCATTATTAAGGGAACATAAATTCCAACAATATTTTATATTAAGAAATAAATCATGGATTACATAGATTGAAAACTATAAATTAATAGGTTAAAGGATATATTTTATTTATGATTTATCCCTTTAATTTTTATGGTTTCCCATTTATTTCATTAATAGTTTAAAAATTACCATCCCTAATTTTCCACTTTATTATTATTAAATGAATGGGAATATAATAAACCATGTCAAAAACCAATGTGAGGGGAAACGTGATGAAAAACTAAATGAAATACTGAAAACTTCATGAGCGAAATTTCTCAATTGAATCAAGTTTTGAACCGAAACATGAATCAACAAGAATTCCCAAATTCCCCTAAGAAATAAATTTTTTCTATTGAGACCTTTATATGTCAAAGGCCTTTGATTTTTAGTGGATCTTCTAATCCCTTAATCGTGGAGAAATGGATAAACTCAATTGAAAATATATTCTCCATCCTTCAATGATTTGAACAAGAGAAGGTCATTCTAGATGTTTATTATAGAGACCCTTGCCTTTTTACATAATATTACATGATTTTAACTATATAATTACGTGTCAAGGATTATAAATTCTTGTGTATCAGAAGACTCGGTATATAAAACAATAAACATGGGACTAAAAAAACTTTATTTATCATCCATTATGAGCTCTTAACTTTCTTTTAGTCCTTATATCTTTATAGGATAACATGGGGATAACATGAACAAAGGGATGATCTAAGATCATAGTAAGGGAATAAACATAAGAATAAATCTTAGAACATGGTCCATAAGACATAACATAATGATATAAAAGTCATAGAACATGATTAAATATAAGGAATCATAAAATGGGATCATATAATCATATAATCATAGTAATGCGGCATCAACAAAAAACATGAATTTATCATTAGTTAGGGCTCAATGCACATAAAGGAGAACGAGTCAAGGCTAATTGCCAAGACCATTTCATATGGAGCACAAGTCAAGGCTAACCACCAAGATTGTTGCACATAACGTCTCATGAGACTAAACATTACTAAAAGCATTAAATCATTATCTGGACGCACCCATCAAAACATGTTCATGAATATGTGTTCCACATGAATAACCATACATAATGATTCAAACGTAAACATAAGGGTTACCCATGATAATAATTGGGTATCATACTCATATCATAAGGCATAACAAATGATATTATCATAAAACTGTCCATGAAAGAATGGATTTAGAACATTCATGGACATTCATAAAGGAAAATAAGAATATATAATGATAAATGGTGTCCAAATGAAGTTAAATAATTGATAGAACAAATATTTTAAATTATTTTATTCTTCATTTAAATGTTTTTAATCCCAAAAATGTGTTATTTAAAGGTAAATTGTCACATTTTATGTTTTATGAACATTTTTTAGCTTAATTGAAAAAATGGATTATTTTGGATTTAAACAGTTTTAATATATTTTAAAATTTCAGCCATAAATTTTTATAAATTAATAAAAATTTCCAAATTATTATTTTATAGTTTTATATGTTATATGGTATTCATTTTATCTTTCTGGAACCAAAGATCAATCCATCATTTGGAAACTCAAATCTAGCTCACAATTCAGGCCTCAAAAACTGTGCACAGATCTGGAAAATTTTATTGATGGGATCATATATCATAAATGGAAAATAAAATGGAGCTTATATTTTACATTAATCAATAAGAAATATGGTTTAATAACTTTAATTAACATGGTTGCACATTTATATTTAATTTGAAAGGTCATTAATGCGCTGGAAGTCGATGCATTGGAATACAAACAGTCTGTCTGGAAGAATTAAATATTCTGAGTTAGTTGGGCATATATCCTTATTTTCTTGTCCAATAAAGCATAACATAGGTGAGTCGATATAGGAGAGATATACAAACAAACTTAAATAAGGAATAATTTACAAATTATTTCATTAAGGATTCCATACATGCACATATTTTCGGAGAAGATTTTTGGATCCAATGTTTCACTCCCTTTGCCTATAAAAATTTACCCCCTCTTCTTTCCAAACGGTTGGACACTTAGGGGTAGCCTTTGTTGGAAATTTTCTAAATTTTATTATTTTATTTTATTTTATTTTCATTCTTTAATTACATTTTATATTTTAATTCAAGTGTTCTTCTTTCTCTCATTTTCTTTCTCTCTTTTGTGTTCTCCCCCCGTTTTCTCCATCATTGTGAACTCTTATGCTCATGATCATGAGTCACTAACCCGAGAAAGTTCCCGGAGGAGTAATACAGTGTTGAAAGAAAGTATTTTAACATTCATTAATAATTTTTCTTATTTTCTTAGATTTAGAAAAAGGGGGATCTTAGTGTTAAATGCGCCTTTGTGTCTCCACTTGACACCTGAGGTTTAGCTTTCACTTCTGCAATATTTTTTCCCTTGATTGAGGAGGTGGATGTGTGGTCCCTCGACGATCGTTGAGAGTAACATATTTTCACAACCATATTAATAGGAGGATTTTAATTCATATGGTGGAGCATGCTCATTAAGTAAATTCAAAACTAATAGTGAGGCGATAAAGGTTTAATCTGGGTGATGCTCTCAGGAATGTCTCCTTTCTTCTATCATCATTTTATATCCATTCATTCTGTTTGCATTACATTGCATGTTTAATTTTAGTATTTAATTATCATTTCTAAAATAAAATTTATCTATATTTTATTTCATATATATATATAGTGAACTATAATTAGTGAGTGATTGACTGTGACAAATCCTCAAGAGATCAACCTAGGTCAGCTACTATGTTGGACTTAGTATAAATATTGTTGAGATCACACATGACAATGCTACATAAAATTTTCGCTGTTTAAATAGATAAAATTGGTCTTTACTCACTATTTTTATTCACATTTTTTAAATATTTTTTCTTTCATTAAAAAAACAAAAAAATCATAAATTTCAAAAATAATAAAAAAATTATTTTTTCATGATGTATTTCAATGATGATTATTTTTCATGGAAAAATGAATCTTAGGTTAAAGAAGATGAAAGTAAAAATTATCAGTTATAAGAACTTAAATAATAAATACAAAAATTAAATATCAATGCTGAAATGGTTGAATAATATATTCATTCACAGGTGCAACAACCCAAACCCGAACATGAACCTGAACCTAAACCTCAATGAGCGGTGGAAGAGATTTCACCAATTATTTTCTATGTTAAATAACTTGAGGAGGATGATAAGGAGCTACTAAAGGAGTTAATAATATCATCTCATACTCAACCATTTCTTGAGGAGGTCCCAAAAGTACACATGCCAGTTGATTCACTTTTGGGAGATCAACAATTTTTGGAAGAATCATGGAAAAACATTGTTGAAGATAACCTGAAATTTGATCTTTCCATCATTGATATTGAAAAATCAACACATTTTGACCTCTCTCTTGCTTTTAAATATGAAGAATAATATTAACATAATAAGATGGAGTTTCCAGTGTACTTTTCTGAAGAGATTAATTTCCAAGCTTACTTACTTGAGAGGGAAGATTTCTTGATTGATTTTTCATGTTTTAATCTTATTCAAACTAAATTGTTTTCTGAATTCTCATTTTCTGAAATCATTTATACAAAAAAATGGATAAGTCCTTGTATTATACTAAATATACCAACCAATTGGTGGTGATCAAGGATGAAGAGCTGGAGAAGATGGTGTTAGTGCGACTACCTCCTCTACTACAACTTGTATACCATATGGAGGAGGACACCAGAGAAGTCAATAGGGAGCACCCCTATACTCTATTCCCCCCGACTCTAGACCTTAAATTATCTATGTATTCTTTATTGGGGGTTGGGAACATTCTTATATTGTTTGTGGTTCTCCATTCTTGGTGTTTACTCATGGACACCGGGAAAAGTCACATGTGGTTGTTTATCTCAAAGAAACCACATCCTCATTCTGATTGGGGATAATCCACATCAACTGCTTGACTAGGGGCATTAAAAACCTAACACCCTCTTGGGGGGTCAAACTAAGAATTATCTCTTTTCTATACCTTTATTTTTTCTTTTAATTTATTTTTTATGTATTTTCATTTCTTTATTGTAGTTTTAATGTGGTAGCAGCTAGGAGCTTAACTTGAGGCTACCACTGAAAAATAAATTAGGTTGTGTCTTTCCTTTTCTTTATTTTGTTTGTTGCCCAATTTAAATTATGCATGAAAACGTTTCTTGATATAATTTGAGCTAAAAATAGGGTAGTAAATTTAATAAGTATGGATGAGGTATTTCAACTTGTTTTTAGGAATTTTTTGTGTGGTTTCATTTTACTTTTCATGTTATTTTTGAAATTTTCGTGTTTTCCTTTTTCATTTTTTGGGTGTGTTTTTAGGATTATGGAGCTGAATTGAATACATTGGAAAATTAAAACCATCTTGGAGTATGTGGAAAAATTCTTTATTTGAGTATTTTAGGATTTAATTGATTGGTGAATGGATTTTGTTTCTTGACTTCTGATCTTTTCATTTGAAGAATTTTGATTGATTGTGAAGCTCATGTGAACTATTACTATCTAAATTGAAAATCATGCCCAACCCGAGAGGTTTCTAAACCTATTTGACATCTTCTTTACATTTATATTTTTATTCAGAATCTTGAGACATGTTGTGTGATCCAGATCTTTCTATTTTTCTCTTTTTCAAAGCTGTTAGAGTTTATGAAATGTGTTAAGTATGATTGATGCGCCGCTTTGAAATCCCTTTCCATTGAACTCTTATTTTGGCCGACCTTTTCATCTGAAATTCATTAATAAATTAGTAAACATGAAATAACTTGTTAGTAATCCAAATTAAAATCCATTTATCCCTTTCTAACCTACTCTAGAAGTTAAATGGATGATTATTATTGAACTCAAGTGTGGGGGAAGGAGAAGATGGGTTGTATTTTGCTTTCCTGAAGAATATTTTTGAGCTAAATTAAAAGTGTTGAGATATTTATTTCTAAATGGGTGGAATAAATTTATTGATGGAAAGATATATGAGTGGACCAAAATATTATTACAAATATGGGTTGGGTTTTCAGCAATTTTTTAATATAAAATGTTGCCTCTCTTTTCCTCCAAAACATGATTCTGAAGAGAAATCCAGATCGGAATTCAAGTTGAAACAATTATACAATTGGGGAAAAGAGGGATGATATTCATTTATTATTAAATGAAAAGTTTTTAATTACCAAATTAAGAGTTTTTTTGTGGTTATATATTTTTGATCTGATTGGGGAGCACACCGTTCTTTAGAAAAACTATTTTCATGTAGTTACTTCACTTTAGAGCTTAACCCTCCTCAATCTGCCTCACATGTTTTTACATTTAAAATATTCCAACCCTCATCCAAAGAACAACCCATGAAAAATAAATAATTATTTATACATTTCAGACTCCATCAAGTGGATATATTAGAAGGATATAAATCCAATGGAGATCACACATGTTCTTGAGAATGTGAAAAACTCCACATAAAATATCCTTGAGTGAAGAAAGAAATATTTTTCCGGGGAGGTAGGTATGTAATGCATGGGATCATTAACATGAAATTAAATTAATTATTATGATTTTTTAGGATTTCATAATTTTTTATCTATGTAGGAGGCGTGATGTTTTCTTTGTTATGATAATTGAGTTGTGTTGTCATTTATGCTTTGAGGAGTTTGTTTTAACCTTGGTATAAGATGATTTCCCATGAGTGAAATGTTTAAGTGTGGGGAAATTGATAGAAAAAATATTTAAAATTATTTTATTCTTAATTTCAATGTTTTTAATCCCACCAATGTGTTATTTAATGGGAAATTTTCACATTATATGTTTTAGGAACATTTTTTAGATTAATTAGAAAAATAGCTTATTTTGGATTTAATCAATTTTAATTTATTTTAATGTTTCAGACATAACTTTTTATAAGCTATTATAAATTTCAAAATTAATCTTTTATTGGGTTATATGTTCTATGGGATTAATTTTATCCTTCTATACCCATAGCTCAATTCATCATTTGGAAGTTCAAATGTAGCTCACAAGTCAGGACTCGAAAACTGTGCACATATCTGGGGAATTTTATTGATGGGATAATATCTCATAAATGGAAAAATATATTGAGAGGATATTTTACATTAAGAAATAATATATCTCTAATAACAAATTTCATTAATATTTTTGCCCATTATTATTTAATTTTAATGGTCATTAATGCGTTGGAACTCGATGCATTGGAATACGAACATTCTATATGGAAGAATTAAATATTCTGAGTTATTTGGTTATAAATTCTTAGTTTCTTGTCCAATAAATCTGAACATTCGTGAGTAGATAGAGGAGAGATATAAGAACAACTTTCAAGAAAGAAAAATTTCCCAATTCTGTCATTAAGGAGGCCATCCACGTGCAAAATTTCAAAGCATATTTTTGGAGCCAATTTTCACACCCTTTGCTTATAAAAATGTACACCCTATTCTTTCCAAAGGGTTGAGAACTTAGGATTAGCCTTTGTTGGCCATATTTTGACGACTAGTATTGTATTGTATTTTATTTTCATTCTATAATTTTATTTCATATTTTAATTCAATTGTTCTTCTTTCTCTCATTTTTCTTTTTCTATTTTGTTTTCTCACCCTGTTTTCTCGATCACTAAGAACTCTTATGCTCGTGATCATGAGTAGCTAACCCGAGGAAGCTCCTAGGGGAGTAATCCAGTGACAAACCCAAGTATTTTAACATTCATTTTTAATGTTTTTTATTTTCTTATAGTTATACTGAGGGGGATCTTAGTGTGGAATACACCTTTGTGTCTCTACATGTCACCTAAGGTTTAGCTTTCACTTATGCAGTATTTTCCCTCGATAGAGGAGGTGGATGTGTGGTCTCTTAGAAATCGTTGAGAGTGCCATACATTCACAAACATATGAAAAGGTGGAAAATAATTCATACTATGGATCACGTTCATAAGTAAATTTGAAACTAATAATGAGATGATGAAAGTTTAATCTGGGTGATTCTCTCAGGAATGTCTCCTTTATTCTAACATCATTTTATCTGCATTCATTTGGTTTGCATTGCATTGCATGTTTAATTTTAGTATTTCATTTTACATTATCAAATATTATTTCTTCTCATTTTATATGATTAAAAAAATATAATAAATTGCGGATTATAAGTAGTGAGTCCTTGACTGTGAAAGCTCCTCAAGAGATCAACCTAGGTCATCCACTGTGCTTCACTTAGTATAAATATTTTTGAGAGTGTGCACGAAAACTCAACATCAATCATTTTAAGAGAGTGTTTAGAAAACTTTACAACTAAAATGTTTTAATGTGGTTTAAGTATAATACTAAAGGGAACTTAAAACAAAAAAGGACATAAACTTTTATATAAAACCAGAAGTGAACCAAGATTGTTTTCATAATAAAATGAGTTATTTTATAAAAATAATGGTGGATTAAAATAGATTATAGAGTGCACTTGAAATTGTGTATGAATTCAAGGAGTTCCACTACTGGAAAACGGTACATTTGTGATGGGATCCCGTCGCAAATGATCTGTTGCAGAAAAGGGCGTAACAACTAATGTTTTTTACGACGACCCGTCACAAAAAAACTATTTGCGCCGGGATGCACATCCATCACAAATATCTTCTCATGATTTTTTAAATAATTTACTGTGATGGCCCATCGCAAATACTATTTTTGATAGGGTGGAATCCCAATCACAAATAGTCTTGCGGAATTTTTGAAACCGTGTTTGTAATGGGCCATCATAAATAGTATTAAAAAATAAAAAAAATTAAATTGAATAAAATAATAATAAAAATAACAATAAAATTATATTAATATTAATGAAATATTATAATTAATATTATTAAAATAAAATAAATAAATAAATAATAAAATAATATTCATATAATAATAATAAAAATAATATTGATAATATAATAATATTATTATTATTAATATTCATAAAATAATATTATTAATATTAATAATATAATAAAAAATTATAAAATAATGAAAACCTAAATATTCGCGAAAAATATAAAAAATAATCAAAATAAAATAATCAAAAATAATAATAAAAAATAAATAATTAAATAAATTAATAATATAATAAATAATTAAATAAATAAAAAAAGTAATATTTGAAAAATTATAAAAACACACTATATAGAAATGTAGACAGTTAATATTACAAATAAAATCTACATTAAAATATTTTATCATAAAAAATAAATAGATCACTGAGGGGGAGAGTTGTTTGGAGGAGATGGTGGAGGGAGCTCCATCCCTAAACTATGAGTGAAACATCACAGGTACTCAAAATAATCTTGATCCTACTATTGCCGCCATCGACACATCTCCTCCTACATCTCCTGTTGTTGTTGCTGCTCCTTCCATTAATGCATCTGCTCATGCTCCTTACACATACTCTCTAAAAGCTCACTCTGAGCTCTCAACTTCTCATAATACTATACAACAGATGATGATGATGAATCCCCATGATCTCCTCTTGAGCTGGATGACAACATCATTACGATGCCATAATAGTCCACATGCATCAATCGAGAGGTGATACCAACAACTTTTCCTTTCTCAAAGACAAACTGGGTCACCTGCATCCATGCAGTCTCATCAAATCGGTGGGCACTGGTCTGAGTATAGGTCATGACCTAACTCTTAGTCTATGTCTCATATATCATGGCCTCATATTACTACTTCAATTGTAATTTAAAATTAAAATAATTTAAATACTTTTTTAGTAAAATTTTAAACTTAAAGAAAATATATTGACCACAATTTAATATTGGTGAGAACCTCTAATCTCTCCAGTGGTCAGATCACTGAACATCCTCCTATAAACGTCAAAATCTATAATATTGGGATTTTTGACTGCCTATATGAATATAAAATAAATAGTTTACATTTAAAGTTATATAAAATATTTTAAAAAAATTACTTACCATATGTTTCCTATGTGTACTGAATGTACGACTACTGGCTCAATGTGTCATCTCCTATCTCCCCCAGTTTTGTCGACCTACCAATTATATCCTCTGAAAATGACCACCCAAACAATGTGAACATAATCCATCCCAAACATGAGATGAAATATAATCAGGTTGGTGGGAACAATAAGACTCATTAAACTCAGTTACTCATGCTTTCTCCGTTGCATTTCTTTTAAAATTTTGCAAAAACTAACTGCAACGCTGATGCATAGTCCCCTGTAATGCCTTCTAGATAGCGTCATGCATGATCTCATCAATGGGATACAATAAACCCTACAAATAATTTATAATATCAAGTAATTAATTAAATAAATTTCAAAATAAATATTATTTATTTAAGTACCATCTAATGATCAGACATGTGATGCTGTAAATTGACGGGAATCTAATCCCATGAGACCCATGATTCAAAAAAATAATTGCACAATATAGTGCTCCACTATCCATTAGCTATTTGTAAAAAGCTATAAAAAAAGAAAAAATAATCAAACAATTAGTATATAAAAAATTATTGAAAACTAACTAAAATACACAGGTAAACATATCTCTACACATGTGAATCAAAGCCAAGATTTGAATGTCGGTCAGGGATAGGGTCAAGAATCATCAATTACACAATACCACACCCCCTAATTCCCCCTAAACTAAGAGTAGTATTATGGTTATATGATCCAACATCCTACTCATCTAAAGTTAGATCATCTTCTCACAATAGACGATATGGATCCTCGTCCATCTGAAACATGAAATGAACATTGTTAAAAAATAGTTGAAAACAACTATTTTATACATATATATATATATATATATATGATTATAACCCGCTTTTAACTATGTCAATTTTCATTTTTATCCTCATCTTCATATTTGACGATGTCAATGTACTTATATTCCTCCTCAGTATCATTAATTTCCATATGAGTTTTAGTTTCCTCATCTCTTATCATTTAAAATTAATTTGAAACATCATTAACATCATCACCACCATCGACCCTTAACTATGGAGTGTCATCATCAATATTCATTTCTATTCATAAAAAAGAAGGATTTGGATTAGTCTCTTGAAAAATTTCAATTCCTTCCACTTCAGTAGAACCACACTACCTTTGAGTAAACTAATTTTCTTGAGATATAATTTTTGTTATGCTCCACCAATCACTCAACTCCCTTTATGTAACACAATATTTTGAATAATAAATTTGATGGGACTGATGAGCCAATGAAAAATGGTTCATTTACTATAAGAATACTTTTATACTTAATATCAACGATTCCATGGGTTTTATGAACACACAAGACTCTCTCAGTATCCAACCACTAACATTTAAACATTGTTATGTATTGTTTTCCTAGACAACAGAGTTCTATAATTTATTCCAGCATGTCGTAAAAGTTAACTTCAATTTCTCTATAATGATATCCTCTCAAGAAAACACCATTATTCATTGGTTTTTTGATTCCTCATATGCACATGTATGAAATCAAAAACAATTAACCACATATGAATTATAATATTTAACAATTTTTTATGATGGGTTACTCAATACACACAATCGATTATCAATTTTATCGGCATATTGACACTACTGGAAACCTGACTTTTTCCAACACTTCTATACCAATGGTTTGTAAAAACCGTTGGTATAGGTCCTCTTTCCCAACGGTTTGGCCAAACTGTTGGGAAATCCCACTTTGTGGCCACTTTTCCCAACGGTTTTCCAAAACCGTTGGGAAAGGGTATAACTATCCCAACGGTTTGGCCAAACCGTTGGGAAAAGTCCACCTTGTGTCCACCTTTCCCAATGGTTTGTCCAAACCATTGGGATATGTATACCCTTTCCCAACGGTTTTGGCAAACCATTGGGAAAAGTCCACTTTGTGGACACCTTTCCCAATGGTTTGTCTAAACCGTTGGGAAAGGTCCCCTCGAAATCAACCTCTATCCCAAAATAAATTCCAGAATCAAGAACTATACCAACGGTTGTCAAAACCGTTGGTATAGGTCTATACCAACGGTTTTGACAACCGTTGGTATAGGTCCTTAGAATTTTTATCATTTCTTCTTACCAAGAACATTATATAAATCAAAATTTAAAATAATTATGACAATACATATATATATTTATGTAATTATGTTCACAAAAGTCATGTTAGGTTAGTGGTTAAGTCGTTAAATGATAAACTAGGGGTCCTGGGATCAAATCCCAGCGAATGTTTTTTTTTGAAATACATATAACAATGGTTACATAACCATTGTTATATATTTTACTATTACTTATACCAACGGTTTCCAAAACCGTTGGTATAGACCTATCCCAACGACTTACTTGGCAACGGTTCTCCAAACCGTTGGTATAGGCTATACCAATGGTTTGGAGGCCTATACCAACGGTTCCAAACTGTTTGTATATGTTAGTTTTCCAGTAGTGTGAGATACCTAAAAATTTATAAAATAATTATCAATATAACAAAGAATAAATTGATTTTATATGTTAAACCGATAATAATTTATTTTACCAGTTTTTGAAACTAATATGAAAAGTTTTTTTCCGACTTTCTTCAAGAGCATCTACTATAATTTGTTGAATTTGTTTCATGATATGATTATCATATAACCTAAAAATAAAATCAGATTAATTTATTGTAACAAAAACTATATAATAAGTGATATGAGCAATCGCTGTAAAAATGGTGTCATTTCTTCACAGTTGAGCAGAACAAATGTAGGAGCTCTGTGATGTTCATCATCTGAAATCCATCGTTCATGAACTCCACTGAAGCCAAGTTCGGGTATGGCTATGCCATTGATACCGTGCCTGTGCACTTATGCACAGGACTTATTACTTAATGGTCATGCACATGTGAAGTTTTGTTTGTAGGACCATTTTTTGGGGTGGGGTCGGTCTGGTGGTTTACCTTGTTTTTTATTTTTCCTGTGTTGTTTTGGGTTTTGTTCAGATTGTTTCTGTGGTTTCTCACTTTGTTCCTCAAAAGTGCTTTGATAATAAAAAAAGAAGTAATTTTCAGTCATTCATTTCCCATTTCATCATCATCATTTCCCTCATTATGGACCATACAGTTTTGTTTTGAGGGATATTCAAATTTAAATTAATGAGAGTAGAAAAATTAAATTTCCTCTTGAAAATAAGCTTCTTCAATTGAACCTTCAACTGATGCTTTGTTATGTAATTTTTTCTTCAATTTCTGTATGCATCTCTTGGATGGGTACATCCATCAAAACTATACCAGATCTCCACATTTTTCTTCACGCAAAAAATGTAATATCAAATGTTCCATTGAGTCAACAAAACCCTATAAGAAGATTTTTTCCAGTTTACATAAAATTAAAACCACATCTTCTTGTAGTCTACTTAATCCATCGTAGTCACTTGTCACTGCATAAATGTCTCATATAAAATATGATATTTATATTAGAACATCCCAAATCATAGAATTCATCAAACCTATTAATAAAATCAGTATATGTCTTTCAATTATAACATGATAGACATGACTTTTTAATTCAATAATATAACCATTTCTGACACATCAGCCCAAATTGGAAGCATAACCATATGTAAGTCTCAAATCTGTAATCTACTGAAAAAATAATAATTTATTCCCTTTTAATAGTGTATAATCTTCTTTTGGATTCATTAACTTCCATGATCTGACATTTTCAAAGAGTTCAAGTTCTGGTCCCCTACAAATTTGGGCAAGATCTAATTGTACCTTTACATTATCTTTGGTCTTACTCGGTGTGTCCAAAACTATATGAAATAAATTATCAAAATAGTTCTTCTCATTATAAATGAAATCTAATATATTATGAACAAAAAAAATAATACCAATATGAAAAATCCCAAAAAATGCTCTGTTTTATCCAATTGTGTTCTTTCCTAAGGCCATCAATTTTATATTGGTTTATTGTTTGTACAAATGTGATGGGAGTTAATTAAGAGACAATTGATTTTAACTCTATACCAAGGATCATTTTTTGAGGTTAATCTATTTCAATAGTGCCTTTTTTGAAATGATATTTTTTCCTCTGAAAAGGATGATCAGTTGGAAGGAATTTGAGATGACAATAGAAAAAACGATGTTATTTTCCATTGATGAGCATAAACGATATTCTATCTTCCATACATTACGAACATGATTTTGGACCATGTGTACTCCAGACAAATAACATTTCATATACTTAGAAGTCACTAATTGTCTACATCAATGCTACATTCATCAAGAATTTTTTTTCGTAGCCACATCAAAAATACTAACACCATTATTCCACAATAAAATTAATTGATCAATCAATGGTTTCAAATAAACATCAATATTCTTTTTCGGTTGTCCTGGATTTAATAAGGTAAAAAATATATATGGTTCGTCATCAATATCCAAGGAGGTGAATTGTATGGAGTTATAAAGACATGCCAACATGAATACTGACTACCATAAAAACCAAATGGACAGAAACCATCAGTAGAAATACCAAATCACACATTTCTTGCTTTTAATGAAAAATACAAATGAACTTGGTCAAAATGTTTCCATGAATCACCATCATAGGGATGATTTAAGGTTTTACCAGTTGGAATATTGGTTTTGTGCCATGATATTAATTCCACTATGTTCTGAGACATAAACAAACACTATAATCTAGGTGTAAGCTGTAAATATCTCAATTTTTTACAGGAATCAACCCAGACATCCATTGTTGAGCCTCTTTATACCTTGATTGTCTATATGTGGGAAAATTATTCAATAGATCATTTTCACCATGATATAAGATGCAATCATTTTAACATGCATGAATCTTATGATAACCAATACCCAGATTATAAACCAACCTCTTTCTCTAATAAAAATTTATAGGCAACACATTTTCTTCAGGTAACATTGTTTTTACTAAAGATAATATCTAACCAAAAAAACTATTTGAAATTCCATTATTTTATTTAATAGACATAAATTTATCAATTACTTCAAATTTTATTATCTTGTAGCCTAGAAATAAGGCATCCTCAGCGGACCTCAATAACTCATAAAAACAATATGGTTTTAACTCAGGAATTAAATTAACATCATCTTGAGTTTCATCTTATTGAAAAGAAGGACCTTCCACATCATGTACTATATTTTTAAACCATGCTAGATCTGAAATCAAATTATTAGTATCTTCTTTTGAACCACATTCACCATGTCGATACCAAAAAAATAATCTGGTTGGATACCAAAATGAAATAAATGAACCCCATCATTGTCAAATGTGTCAAACATCCTCAGAGAACATTTTTTACATGGGAACTTAATTTTATCTTATAAAACACATTCTGGTTTTGATGATGAAAATGATAACAAAACATCAACACCCTCAATATATATAGGATTTAAACCAGAACCATTTGGATTCTTACACTGATTTATCCAAGAGCGATCATCTAATAATGATTTGTGTTGATTTACTTGTTCCATATTTCTCTAAAAAATTTAAAACAATCAGTTTTTTTTATAATTTGATATAATAAAAAACAATCCAAAAAATTGAAGACAATTAAATCCCCCTTTTTCTATCAAATTATAATAATTTCTATTATTTCATACTTATTTATAGTTTTTTTTTAATTTTATACCAATCTTCACTAATTTATAATAATTTAAACTAATTAACACTAATTATTATTAATTATAGCTAATTTTTACTAATAATTACTAATTACCAATGACACAATTTCCAATGGATTGGAAAAAAATCTTTTACTTGACAACTCATGTCTACTGTCTCTGACTGAAATCACTATGAAAAATATTCTCCAACATAAAGATATCCATTTCTGTATGCACGGGGATGGATATTAGGGAGGCCTTGCCACACTTCTCTCCATTCTAGTGCATACGAAAATAGATATCCATACATTATAGGAGATTTTTCATAGTGATTTCAATAGAATAAAGTTTCAAGGAGATGAATCATTAGAAAAAAGAGCCTATTTTTCACAACGACTCATCTCCTTGCAACTTTCTATGACTAAAATAATTATGAAAAATTTTCTTCGACGTACGTGTATCCATTTTGATATGCACGAGAATCGTGAGCAGGAAGGCCTCACCGTGCTACTCTCTATTCTCCTACATATGAAAATGGATATCTGTATGAGAGGAAAAAAATTTCAAAGTGATTTCTATGGGAGAAAATTGCCAGGAGATAAGGCATCGGGTAAAAGGGAGCCGCCAATCCGCAGGAAATTGTTCCAATTTAATACAATTCATTATAATTTATTACAATTTCTTACTAATTATTATTAATTATTTCTATTATTTCTAATTATTACTAATTATTAGATTTTATTACTAATTATTAGAATTTTTTTATTAATTATTATAATTTATTTTATTTATTATAAATTATTAGAATTTGTTAGTAATTATTACTTATTATTAGAAATTATTACTAATTATTACTAATAATTAGAATTTACTACTAATTATTACAAATTATTAGAATTTATTACTATTTATTACAAATTATTACAAATTATTACAAATTATTACTAATTATTACAATATATTACTAATTATTACTAATTTATTACTAATTTATTACTGATTATTATAATTTATTACAAATTATTAGAATATATAACTAATTATTAGAATTTATTACTAATTATTAGAATTAATTACTAATTGTAAATAATTATTATAATTTATTACAAATTGTTAGAATTTATTACTAATTATTAGAATTTATTACTAATTATAACTAATTATTAGAATTTATTACTAATTATTAGAATTTATAACAAATTATTAGAATGTATTACCAATTCTGAGAATTAATTATTATTGCAATTAATTATTAGAATTTATTACTAATTATTATAATTTATTACTAATTATAACTAATTATTACAATTTATTACTAATTATTACAATTTATTACTAATTTATTACTAATGATTATAATTTATTACTAATTATTAGAATTTATTACTAATTATTAGAATTTGTTACTAATTATAACCAATTATAAAAATTTATTACTAATTATTAATAATTATTATAAATTGTTAGTAATTATTACTAATTACTCGAATTTATTACTAATTATTTCTAATTATTGAAATTTATTACTAATTATAGAAACTTATTACAAATTATTGCAATTTATTACTAATTATTGAAATATATTACTAATTATTGCAATTTATTGCTAATTATTTTAATTTATCACTAATTATTTCAATTTATTACTAATTATTGCAATTTATTAGAATTTATTACCAATTATTTCTAATTTTTGAAATTTATTACTAATTATAGAAATTTATTAATAATTATTGTAATTTATTAATAATTATTGCAATCTATTACTATGTATTGCAATTTATCACTAATTATGGTAATTTATTACTAATTATTGCAATTTGTTACTAATTATATCAATTTATTACCAATTATTATAATTTATTACTAATTATTACAATTTATTACTAATTATAAGAATTTATAACTAATTATCATAATTTATAACTAATTATTACTAATTATTAATAATTATTACTAATTATTTGAATTTATTACTAATTATTACTATTTATTACTAATTATTAGAATTTATTACTAATTATAACTAATTACTAGAATTTATTACTAATTATTATAATTTCTTACTAATTATAACTAATTACTAGCATAAATTGTAGGGTAGAGCCTTATTTATTAAAAAAGAAAAATAGAGAACACTTTTTGAGCTGGGAAAGGGGAAACCCATTACATGCTCGAAGGCCAAAGACATACATCCTTAAGTTCAACATAGTTCATAATAAGAATACCAAAAAAAATCCAGCTGGCCATGATAGACCCATTAAGAATCCAAGGTCAAACCGAGATGATGATCCAGCCGTTCGCACAGCCAAGTTCACCATCCGCCCGAGGCCAAATCACCTCGAAGCCACTCGTGCAAACTGCAACAACAAGAATCGCTGCACCGGAGGGCCTTCATGTCATCATGACCTCTGAAGAAAGCAAGGACCAAAAAACGCTAGATCTGTTCAGATAGACCATATCTGAAACACAACACCGATCGAGATGACGGAACAACATCGAGGTTGACCCCTGAAATGCCACTCGAAGCCATCCCGACAGCCATGAAATGATGTTGTCTGCATCACTGTCACCCATCTGAATCGCCCACTACAATGCCTCACGAAGTGAACGCCGACACCAAGAACTCTCTGCCGCTAATGAAGCTGGAGGGTTGTCGTCCGAAGAAGGAGTCCGTCGCCACATCCGAAGGGCTGTCATCCGAAGAAGGAGCCAGCTGCCACAACAAGGGTCGTCGTCTGAAGGATCAAACCCTAGCGAGCCCGAGATCTCTCGGTTGAAGCCATTATAACTAATTATTAAAATTTAATACAAATTATTACAAATTATAACTAATTATTAGAATTTAAATCTATTTATTAGAATTTATAACCAATTATTAGAATGTATTACTGATTATTAGAATTTATTACTAATTATAACTAATTATTAGAATTTATTACCAATTATAACTAATTATTAGAATTTATTACTAATTATTAGAATTTATTACTAAGTATTAGAATTTATTACTAATTATTAGAATTTATTGCTAATTATTAGAATTATTACTAATTATTGCAATTTATTACTAATTATTGCAATTTATTACTAATTATTGCAATTTATTACTAATTATTGCAATTTATTACTAATTATTGTAATTTATTAATAATTATTAGAATTTATTACTTATTATTAGAATTTATTACTAATTATGAGATTTTATTACTAATTATTAGGATTTGCTACTAATTATTAAAATTTAATTCTAATTATTAAAATTTATTACTAATTACTAGAATTTATTACTAATTATAACAAATTATCTGAATTTATTACTAATTATTAGAAATTATTAGTAATTATATCTAATTATTAGAATTTATGACTAATTATTAGAATTTATTACTAATTATAACTAATTATTAGAATTTATCACTACTTATTAGAATTTATTATCAATTATAACATATTATTTGAATTTATTTCTAATTATTATAATTTAGTAGTAATTATTACTAATTATTGGAATTTATTTCCAGTTATTACCAATTGTTGAAATTTATTACTAATTATTGTAATTTATTACTAATTATTACAATTTATTACTAATCATTTAAATTTATTACTAATTATGGTAATTTATTTCTAATTATTATAATTTATTACTAATTATTGCAATTTATTACTAATTATTGCATTTTATTAGTAATTATTAGAATTTATTACTAATTATTTAAATTTATTACTAATTATAACTAATTATTTGAATTTATTACTAATTATTAGAATTTATTACTAATTATAACTAATTAATATAATATATTAATAATTTTTATAATTTATTACTAATTATAACAAACTATTAGAATTTATTACTAATTATTAGAATTTATAACTAATTATTTGAATTTATTACTAATTATTAAAATTTATTACTAATTATAACTAATTATTAGAATTTATTACTAATTATTAGAATTTATAACTAATTGTTAGAATTTATTATTAATTATTAAAATTTATTACTAATTATTAGAATTTATTACTAATTATAACTAATTATTAGAATTTATTACTAATTATTAGAATTTATTACTAATTATAACTAATTATTAAAATTTATTACTAATTATTAGAATTTATTACTAATTATTAGAATTTATTACAAATTATCAGAATTTATTACTAATTATTAGAATTTATTACTAATTATTGAATTTATTGCTAATTATTGGAATTTATTTCTAATTATTATTATTTATTACTAATTATTAGAATTTATTACTAATTATTAGAATATATTACTAATTATTACTAATTATTATAATTTATTACTAGTTATTGCAATTTATTAATAATTATTGGAATTTATTTTTAATTATTACAATTTATTACAATTTATTACAAATTATTACAAATTATTACTAATTATTACAATTTATTACTAATTATTACTAATTAATAATAATTAATATAATAACTATGAATTAATACTAATTTATACTAATCACACATAATTATTTGTAAAAATAAATATACACAACGATAAATAATACTATCTAATTGTTATTTAATTTAACTGTAACTAATTAAAGATAATTATAACTAAAATAAAATAAAATGAATTAAGTGAAAAATAAAAGAAATAGATAAATACCTTAAAACCAATGCATTCTAAGGGTATAAGCTGCTAACAATGCCCCGAATTATAATTTTAAACCTTAAAAAATTTTGAGAGAAAATTTTCCTCTAGAGAGGGAGGAGTAGAGAATTGAGCGAGATAAGTAAAAAAACAGATGTGGGTATATATAGTTTAGATTAGTTGCGACTAGATTATTTGGGATAGGAATACCGTCGCAAATAGTACCATTTGCGATGGGGCCCGTCGCAAAAGACATCCTACCGACATAGTATTTGCGAGAAGATTTATATCTCATCGCAAATACTAAAAAGCGACGAAGAGTATTTGCGACAAGCTATAATAGCCCGTCGCAAATACCCTTTCCCGTGGTTTGGCACGCAAGTGACGCCAAACCTTTTTGTGACGGGAACTATCTCCCCGTCACAAAAACCTTATTATTTGCAATGAGTCGGTACTTCCGTCACAAAAAATCCCTTTCGACAAATTTTTTGGGACGGGTCTGTGACCCGTCGCTTGCTTATCGGGAAGAATTGAGTAGCGAACATTTTAAAAATATGTATATGCCCAAAAATGAAGGATGAATGGAACTTGATACATGAGTTTGGAACATATAAACATCATATAGAATATGTACATAAAAAGAAAAGATAATTTCATTTGGGTAAAAAGAAAGAAATTTTTTTGAAGGAATAATGAAGGTTTGGGTAGAATCCCTTACCTTAAGTCCGAAGGTGTTCTTAACTTTATCTTAATGTGTTGGATAATCAAATTAGATTCATCAATTAATAATTATATAACCCTTTGTACATGTATTTGATTTAGTATAACTTTATTAAGTTCATTTATGGTCTTTTTTATTGGTTAAGAGGTTCAATTTCATCATTTAGGAGCATTGGTTTCCTTGGTTTTCATGACCAGATTACTTGTATACATGTACAAAAGGTCATATAAAGTGGGGGTAATTATCCAGAATTGAACTTATATGTTATTAATAATCATACAGATTTTAAATTGGTATTATATATCATTTGGTTTTAGGGAATGTAGATGATTCATTAGATAAATAGTTAATGATAATCGTTTGGGTTTATTTTGGTGGGTTTTGATCACAATGAACTCATTTTGTTATATAAATTAATATAATACGTAAAAAATGATTCCAGAACATCAAATAAGATATAATACATATATTATAATTTTTTTCAACCCAAAAAATGGTTTTAAGACCAGCCTTGAAGATTGTAATGGAAATTGAAAACTTCATCATCCCCGAATGTGATAAATTAACACATCACGGATGATGTTTTATTTTTTAGTAAAAAGGAGGGGAAAAGAGAGATGATGATGAATTATTCCATTAGAATAAAAACATTCCATTATATGTATGGTACTAGAGTTATCATTCTATCTAGATGAGGGGAGGTAAGGAGAGAAAAAGAAAAGAAAGGAACTTGAAATGAAATTAAAAGAAAAGGAAGAGGGTTTTACCTTTTTATTAATTCTTCTTGAAAACCTCCTTATGGGATTGTTTTTGGTATTTTATTAGGAAAAAAAGCTTCTAGATTTGGGGGAGGGTCTTGGAAATAGATTTGAGTAGAATTTGGACAAGGATCAAGGCTTGAGAGGTGTGAGGAGAAGAGGTGGTGAGGGGGGTTTTCTCATTATTTAATTCATTGGTTTATTACTTTTCTCAAGACATGCAATAGTGTTGATTCTTGAGACTAAATAAAGTAATTAGATCATGTGAGTTCTAACCAATTGTTCATACACTATCCATGACTCAATGAATAGTGTATTTAACTTATAATGTATATATATAGTAAATTACCGTATTTTACTATCCACCAAAAATTGAAGTATTTCAGAAAAATCCCAAAAAATCACCCTAACCATTTTTAGATTTGATGAATTCAAAAATAAACTTCATTTTATAAAAATAATTTTCAAAAAATGAGAAATCCATTTTTTTATTAAAATCATAATTTACTTGAAAAATACAGATTTTAAAATTATAACTGATTTTTATCACTTTGAAAAATTAACTAAGGTCCCATAAAATTATATTATAGTAAAAAGACATCAAAATAATGATTTTTGAATAAATTTTATGAAAATAAATTTTCTTTTAAATTTAATAAATTAGTCATAACATCATAATTAAATATTTATGAGTTGCAAAAATACCAACACTTAATTAATACTTTTGAAAAATATTTATTTACTTATATTTTGATATAATTATATCATATTGTCAATTCTAATTTGGATAAATTTTATTTATACTTTCACTAGTGATTTTACTATTCAATTTTCCAGTTTACTATTCATAAGGGTCATTTTACTATTCTAATGGTCAAGTTACTATTCCTTTGGTATATGTTCCTTAACTTCTAGAAATACATTTTATTTCATTAATTATTCATTTATAATGTTTTTATTGTGTTCTTAATGTGATTTTATGTCATGTTATTATATTACATAATTATTAGAAGAGAATTTCCATTGATAGAATTCAGGGTCGTTACATTCTTCCCCCCTTATGAAATTTCACCCTCAAAATTTCATTCTACATTCTAAGATGAAAATAGGTGTGGGTACTTTTCCTTCTTCTCGTCCTCCGATTTCCATATTGCCTTTTCGTACGTATGATTCCAACATATTACTTTGACCAGGGGTGTAGTCTTGTTGCGTAGAACTTTATCTCTATGATCCAAGAACTCCACTAGCTGCTCCTCGTAAGAAGTATCATTCTCCAACTATACCATATCTAAAGTCGACACATGTGAAGGATCTGGTATTTAATTTTTTAAGAGGGATCTGTGGAATACATTGTTTACTTTAGACATGGTAGGTGGATGTTCTAGTTAATAGGCCACAACTCTTATGCAATCAGTAATCTCAAAGGGGCTGATATTCCTGGGACTTAGCTTCCCTTTATTCCCAAATCTCATGATCCTCTTCCATGGATATATGTGGAGGAATACAATGTCTCTTACTTTAAACTAAAGGTATTATTGATTATTTTTTACATAGCTATTTTGTCGACTTTGGGCTACCTTGATGTGCTACTGAATGGTTTTCACCTTCTCTACAATTTCTTCGACCATTTTATCTCCTAGCAACTTACGTTCACCAACTCCATCATAACATGATGGTATTCTGCACTTTCTCTCATAAAGGGATTTTTTTAGAGCCATTTGGATGATGGAGTGGAAATTATTGTTGTAAAAGAACTCAATTAGAGGTAGATGTTGGTCCCATAATCCTTTAAAATCTATAAAACATTCTCTTAGCATGTATTCTAGTGTCTGAATAGTTCACTCAGATTGGCCATCATTTTGAGGAGGATAGGCCATACTGAAGTTCAGCTTAGTGCTTAGAGCATGCTGGATACTTTTCTAAAACATCAAGGTGAATCTTGGATATTGATCAGATGAAATCAATAGTGGTACTCCATGCAACCGTACAACTTCTTTGATATATATCCATGTAAGTTGATCCAGTGAGAAGTCCTCTCAAATTACAAAAAAGCGATCTTTCTTTATAAGACGATCCACTATAACCCTTATAGAATTATTTCCTCCAGATGTATTTGGAAGTCCAGTGGAAAATTCCATGGTGATGTCTTCCAATTTCAATGTTGGTATGGGTAATTGTTGCATCATAACTTTATAATTTTTCCTTTCATCCTTCACTTTCTGACATACCAGGAACTTTGATGTATATCCAATGATCACCTTTTTCATATTGTCCCACCACATGTTCTCCCATATATCTCGATAAATCTTTGTAATCCCTATGTGAATATATAAGGTTGAGCTATGTGCATCATTTAGAAGCTATTTATTATCTCTAGCATGGATGGTACACAGATTCGTGACCCAAATCTTACAACTCCATCCTCATCGATCTTAAACTTTAAGGATTTCCCATTCTTGATAGCTTCTACCTTTTTTGGTATTTTTACATCATTTCTCTAAGCATCCTTTATTTTCGTTATAAGGGATGGTTGAGAAATAATTTGAGAAAGGATTGATGATGTTCATCCCTTAATTATTCCCATGTCCATCCTTTGTAATTCTAAGAATATTGGATCCTTCTCAATTCTCATCATTCATAAAGATGTAGGATCTTTTCTACTTAGAGCATCTACCACCTTATATTCCTTACTTGGATTGTAGTGGATTGAGCAGTTGTAATCCTTGATAAGATCTAACCATCTTCGCTGGTGCATATTAAGATCCTTCTCTATGATTATATATTTGAGACTCTTGTGATTAGTTTATATCTCACACTTCTCCCCATCGGGATAATGCCGCCATATTTTTAATGTGAAGATCACAGTTGCTAACTCTAGATCATGCATGGGATAGTTTTGATCATGTATTTTCAACTTCCTTGATTCATATGCTATCAATTTATAATTATTCATTAGTACACATCCCAATCCTTTTTTTTGAATCATCATTGTACACCACAATGAATTATCCACCTTTTGGGAGTGTGACTACTGCTTCCATGATAAGCCTCCTTTTGAGATCTTTAAAGCTTTCCTCACATTCTTTAGTCCAGCGAAACATCACCCCCTTCTTTCTTAGATTAGTTATTTTGTTTGAAATTGTGAGAATTTATTCACAAATTTTAAATAATACCCAACCATACCAAGGAAACTACATATCTCGATTACGGATGTTGGCCTGGTCCACTCCTCGATTGCCTTTGCCTTAGAAGGGTCCACATATATTCTTTTGCTGGTGATAACATTCCCCAAGAATGATACCTCCTCCATCCAAAAAACACATTTATTGTTCTTTGCATATAGTTTCTTCCTTAAAAAGTCTTTATCATAGTATTCAAATGATCCTCATGTTCCTCCTTTCTCTTACATTATATTAGAATATCATTGATAAATACTACCAAAAATTTGTTGAGGTAATCTCTAAAGACTCTATTCATTAAATCCATAATAATAGTTGGATATTTAGTGAGTCCGAATGGCATGAATATGAAATAATAATGTTCATACCTCATTCAAAAGGTAGTCTTGGTAATATCTTACTTATTCACATTTAATTGGTGATATCCAGACCGAAGGTCCACCTTAGATAAATAATTAGCCCCACGTAGCTGATCGAACAAGTCATCTATCTGTGGTAGGGTATACTTGTTATTTATTTTGATTTTATTGAGCTCACAGGAATCAATGTAGAGATTCATTGACCCATCCTTCATCTTGACAAAGACGACTGGTTCACCCCATGGTGAAACACTCATGCATATAAAACTCTTGTCCATATTCTCCTATAACTACATCTTCATCTCTTCATGCTCTACAGTGGCCACTCTATAAGGTTTCTCTGATATAGGTAGAGATCTAGGAATAAGTTCAACTGAGAAATCAACCTCTCGGTCAGGAGGAAGACCAAAAAAATCTTCAAGTAATACATCAAGTTAGTCCCTTACAATGGGCACATCTTTGAGAATGATCATCTCCTTTGTCTCAACTATTTGAGAGAGATATAATTTCTTATAAGGCAGTAATATCTACACATTTGATGATGATTCTAAAAGATATTCATCTTCCTCCTTACACTCTTAAAGAATTAGAGTATTATTTTGGATGTGAAGAGTGATTTACCTTTCCAGACAATTGAAGTTGGATTTGTATAAATATTACCAATCCATTCCCAATATAATATCAAACTCTACCAAAGTGAGTATGAAAAGATTTTCTAGGAGGTTCAGTCCAAAAACATTAACTAGGGAGGAGTTATTAACTTTGGATGCATTAATTGTATCATTTACTATTCTCACATATAACTCAACCTCTATATTTGGAGGTGATGTTTGAATAGTTCTACTAATCTTTTGAGATATTAAAGAATGTATAGAACTGGAATCAAATAGTACGTTTGCTATTCTTGAATGAATAACCAGTGTACCCGTCACCACATCATTTTATGAATCCACCTGAGCAGTAGTGTTTTCATATGCCCTTCCATGATTCTTGGGAGGTTGTTGTTTATTTCATCCAAAAACCCTGGTTTTAGGGCATTGGTTTTCAAAATTCTCATGTTCCTTGATGTTGAAACACTACACTACTGGTATGAGTTGATCTAAACATTCCTTTATACTTCCAGATTAGTGTAATTCTTCATATCCCTTTAGAATTTCTTAGAAATATTCCTCATTATTACACATTTAAATCATTTATTGGTTACATTTAGACAGTTCCTAGGATGCTTCTTCCCATAATTTTGACACATGGGATAATCAGTCTTCTTTCCATCATGAGATTTATTTGCAGATCAACCCATATTAGACTCCATTTTATGATTCTTGTTATCAGGCCCATGAGGTCATTGAGAGTCTCTAATCTAAATTTTAACCTTAAGGGCACAATGGATAATCTCATCCTAACTATTGAAGTCTTGAATCTCCAATAATTTTCATAGAATTGGATTTAGTCTTCTAAAGAAGCTAACCACCTTGATTTTGGTGTTCATGACAAAGCTATAGGAGTATCTTGAAAGCCTTGTAATGTTTTCTTCATAAAAACCAATAGACTCATCTTCCTTTTTATTAAGTCCAAGGAACTCTCTTTCTATCTTGAGATGGAGGGTTGAGGGAAAATATTTATTGAAAAACATTTTCTTGAATCCCTCCCAATCAATGGAATCAACTTCCTCCTTGGACTTTGTATTTTTTATTAGTGTCTACCACTGATTAGCTTCCATATCAAAATGATATATCTCCATCAGAAATTTCTCTTATCTGATATCCAAAGTAAAAAATATATCTTTTCACTGGAGTTAATATACTATTCAATGAGGATGGGATCAGAAGATCCACTAAACATGGGAGACCTTTTCCGCATGAATTATTTAATGTAAAATTTCTCTTTCCTTAGAGAAGGAGAGTGTTCCACGCGATTTAAGTTATTATTCATAATTTGATCCATTTGAGAAAGTACTGTCATGATGTTTGGACTACCCATTACCATTATATTTGGAATATTATTATGAAAATCATCACATTTCCTATAACATTTATTGTTGTCACGTGTTCTTGTATTTCCCTCTATTAACTATGAAAAATAAAGTGCAATTAAGGGGCTTAAATATTTAGCTAATAAGCAAAAAAGGAAACATTAAACATAAAATGATAAAATCATAAAGTAAAATTATATCCCAACTTTTTATTCCCTAGTTTTCAATCTAGGTTATCCATGATTTTTTTTCTTAACTTATATTCTTATGGGTATTTTCATTATTCCCTTAATAATGGTTTATAGTGAGCTTATGAATTTACCAAAGTATATCCTCTAAGAGTGTCAAAACAGGTGCACAGTAAGGTCTGTTTTCATGTAATAGGTTACCCTTAGTCATGATTAGAATACCTTTTTAGAGTTTCTACTCATAGAAAAATATATTCTAGAACCACACCCACTTGTAGTATCCAATCAAGGATTTATTTTCTTGATAAACCAATTTCTCTATACTTTCCAAAATTTTGGGATGTTTTCTTAGTCTTATATCTAAGGTTCTTACTAAAGTTCTCTATTACAAGTATTCAAAAATAACTAAACTTTTCCTATGATACCAACTATAGAAACCCTATCTTTTTCATGTAATATTAAATGATTTTAACTATCAGATTACAAGCTAAGGATCATAAATTCTAGTGTCTTGGAAGACTAGGTACATAAAACTGAAAACATTAGACTAAAAAAACTATTTATTTATTTATCATAAATTATTTGATCCTAACTTCCTTTTAGCCCTTACATATTCATAGGATAACTTAGGGACAAAATGAACAAAGATATGAGCTAAAATCCCAGTAAGGGAATAAACATTAGAATAAAGCTTAGCACATGGGTTAGAAGGAATAATATAATGATATAAAAGGAATGGAACACGATCAAATATAAGGAATCATAACATGGGATCATATAATCATAGAATCATAGTAATGTTGCTACAATATAAAACATGAACTTATCAGGATTCAAGGATCATTTCACATAAAGTAGCACAAGTCAGGACTAACCACCAAGACCATTGCACATGGAGCACGTGTCAAGGCTAACCGCCAAGACCGTTGCACATAACATATCATGAGACTAAAAATTACCCAATGTAATGATGTTCTAGATGGTTGCACCCATAATAACATGTTCATTAATATGTGTACCAAATAAATGATCATACATAAGGAATCAAATGTAAATATAAGGGTTACCCATGGTAATAATTGGGTATTATAATCTTGTCATATGGCATAGAAAATGGGAATATCATAAAATTGTCCATGAAAGAATGGGTTTAGAACATTAATGGAAATTCATAGTGTAAAATAGTCATATATAATTATAAATTGTGTCCAAATAAAGTTAAATCATTTTAAAAGAGTGTTTAGGAAACGTTATAACTAAAACATTTTAGTGTGGTTTAAGGAAAATACTAAAAGGAATTTAAATTAAAAAAGTGAATAATATTTCATATAAAACCAGAGGTGAACAAAAAACGTTTTCATAATAAAATTATTGATTTTATAAAAAAAATTCATTAAAATATATTATATAGTTCACTTTAAATTGGGTAAGAATTCGAGAAGTTCCCTTAAACCGGGCTTGCTTATCAGGAAGAATTAAGCAGGTAACCTTTTAAAAACATGTATATCTATGAAATTTAAGGATGAATAGATATTGATACATGAGTTTAGAATTTATAAACATAATATATAATATTTACATAAAAATAAAATACAATTTTATTTGGGTGAAAATAGATAAAGAATAACCCAAAGGAATAATAGAGGTTCAGGTAGAATCCCTTACCTTAAGTCCGAAGGTGTTCTTCAGTTGATCTTAATTTACTGGATAATAAAATTAGATTCACTAATTAATAATTTGAGAGACATTTATACATGTATTTTATTTGTTATAAATTTATTAAGTTCATTTATGTCCTTGTTTATGGGTTAAGAGTTTCAATTTCATCGTTTGGGAGCGTTGATTTCCTTGGTTTTCATGGTCAGTTTACTTGTATAGATGTACGGAGGGTCATATAAATTGGGGGTAATTATCTAAAATTAAATGTATATGTTAATAAAGATCTTACAAAGGTTAAATTTTCCTTATATATCATTTGGATTTATGTCATTATGATAAATCATTAGATAAATAGTTAATGATAATCGTTTGGGTTTATTTTAGTGGTTTTCAATCACAACAAACTCATTTTATTTTATAAATTAATATATTTTGTAAAAAATGATTCTATAACATTAAATATGATTTAATACGTATATATTAATCTGTTTCAACCATAAAAATGGTTTCAGGACTAGCCTTGAAGACAGTAATGGAAAATGAAAACTTCATTGTCCTTGAATGTGAGAAATTAACACATCACACATGATGTTTTGTTTTTAATATAAATGGAGGGGAAAAGAGAGATTATGATGAATTATTCCATTATAATTAAAAAATTTATTTATATTTAAGGTATTGGAGTTATCAAACCATTTGGATTAGTGGAGGAAAGGATAGAAAAAGAAAATAAAGGAACATGAAAAGAAATTAAAAGAATAAGAAGAGGGGTTTACCTCTTGATTCCTTATTCTTCAAAACCTCCTTAGGGGATTGGTTTTGGACTATTAATAAGAAACAAATCTCATGAACATGGTCGAGGGTATTGGTAACATATTTGAGTGGAATTTGGACAAGGATCAAGGCTTGAGATGAGTGAAGAGAAGTGGTGGTGATGGGTGGTATTTATAGTGGAGGAGAGGGGTGTTCTTTCATTATTTAATCCATTAGTTTATTATTTTGCTCCAGAAAAGAAATAATGTTGATTTTTTAGACTAAATACAGTAATTTTATCATGAAAGTTTGAACCAATTGTGATTAAATTATCCATGACTCAATTAATGGTGTATTTAACTTATAATGCATGCATACTGTAAATTATCATATTTTACTATTCACCAAAAATTCATGTATTTCCAAAAACTTTAAAAAAATCACCCTAACCATTTTTCAACATTTAAAATTCAAAAATGAACTCCATTTTATAAAAATAATTGTCTAAATATGAGAAATTTAATTTTTTTTATTAAAACCATAATTTTCTTGAAAAATATATATGTTAAAACTATAACTGAATTTAAATCACATTGAAAAATAAAATAAGGTCTCAGAAAATTATCTTATAATCATATTAAATAAAAATAATAATTTATGAATACATTTTATGAAAATAAATTTTCTTTTATATTGTTAAATTAGTGATAAAATTGTAATTAAATATTTATGACTTACAAAAAAATTAACACTGAATTAATAATATTTTAAATATGTATTTAATTATACTATGATATAATTATATAATATTGTCACTTATAAGATGGATAAAATTCATTTATTCTTTGATTGGTGAGGTCACTATTCAATCTTCCAGTTTACTATTCATAATGGTCATGTTACTATTCCAAAGTTCAAGTTACTATTCCTTTGGTATATGTTCCTTACCTTCTAGACATTCATTTTTTTCATTAATTCTTCATTTATAAAGTTTTTATTATGTTCGTAATGTGATTTTATGTGATTATAACATATGAAATAATTATTAGAAGGTAATTTTCATTAATATAATTCAGAATCATTACATTTATCAAATGGAGGGTGAAGCTGATCAATGGTGGAATTTGGTAAAAAATATGAAGACCAAGGAGGAGTTAAAAGTGATGGAGTGGAAGGAATTTTAGAAAAAAATTTCAACAAATATTGTAACGACCTGAATCCGAAGCCTCATAACTGGTGCCCCGTACCTGTTTCTCCACATGACCTCAAGTACGTTTCCCCAAATGCCAGAGGCTGCCGACTAGCAGCGAGGGCCTTGATGAGTCTGTGGGGAAACTATGCCTTCATTTGGTGAAGTATACAGCGGAAGAATAAATATAAACAATATCAGAAGTAGTAAATAGCATTAAACAACTGAACTAAAAGTCGAAGAAACGTATGATATAAAAACGATGAAGAATGGTACATGTATCTATGGAAAGCAGTAAACAAATCAATGTGCTGAAATACAACTAAAACCCAAGTACTAAACGTAAACAGCAACTCCAGCAGCATCGCAGGCCAAATCCTTGTCCCATGCTCTCCAGATCTAACTAGTAATCAAGTACCTGAGGTAGAAGGACCACAATCCCTATCTACACCAGCAACCATATAATCTGTTTGGGCCAAAAAGCAGGACCCAAACAGGGTGTGAGACTAATCGTAGTAGGCAACCACCACAAGATTGGTGCCCTACTGTCAGTGAGTAATATAGAAAAAGTAAAGGAAAATAAGTATAGTATTGGATTAAGAGTACACCAGTATATAATCCAACCAATTACCATTCCCATTCATTTAATTAAACAACCAGAGAAAACTAGCAAAGCTTTCTATTCCAAGGTAAAGCAAGTAACACAACAGGTATCTCAAAAGACTACCTAAACACAAGCAGTACAAAACCCAAGCTTGTTCTTTGGATTGGAGGACTCATCACAACCAACCATCAAAATTCACACTGACTCTCTGGGTGGATCAAACTAGAATACCCCTATAGTCCACTAATAAAACAAGGCACAAACACTCTGGGAAGCTCTCACGTCAATTCCCTTATGGTCTTGCAATGATAGCTACAGACTCTCTAAGGAAGTACTTACATCTAATTCCTCTTGTGTTCTCGATGCGTGTGTAAACTAAGAACACTCCTGGGAGGCAGAAAGTCCTATTCCTATAGGTCCTGCATACGAAACTAAAACCAACAGACCCTCTAGGGAAGCACTTAATCGTCTATTCCCTCTTCGATCTCCCGCACCAGGTTCTCACAGCCCTGAGCAGTCCAGTCGTGCATAATAGGTTGTCAGCAGCCCTAAGTAAGTTCAACAACTACTTGGCTATTAGCTACCATGCATCAAAAGCATTTTTAAATAGCATGCAACACATGAAAACAGTTATAACAAGAAAACTAGCAATTGCAATAGGGTTTGCCTCACAGGAAAAAGGTTATGAACAACGATAAACAACCAAACAAGAAGAAACACCCATGGGGTGATCCTCAAACATGAAACCAAGCATAAATTACTCTCAATTAATCATAAGTTAACAAGAAATGTAGGGAAAATAAACAATAGGATCAAAATCCTAAACTAGGGTTACCCGATACATGGGTATACGACATTTTTTCAACCAAAACTCAAAGAACTTCAATATAGGGAAACAAACCACCTACCTTGATCCTCAAAGATCGATATACATTAACCTCGTCCCGTGAATCGGCCTAAAATGGATTAGATCTGCAAAAATGTATAAAATGTTCAACCTCAGATAAATCACACGAGAGGAAGAATCAGGAAACGAGGCCAAAGAAGAACCAAGAACTCACTGATGCGATTCTTCTACAATCGTCGGAGTTTGATTCGGACAGCCGGTGACGTATCAGTGGCTCGGAGAAGAATCGGTCTCCCTAGACACGTTGGATGGAATTAGGTGGAGAATAAGACGTTTATGACCATTATGCGCGACCCCAGTCCGATTAATGAAATAAAAAGAAAGTACATAGCGTGTACTTTTAGAGTACATGATGTGTACCTGGTTTTTCCGTAATCCGCTTTAAGCGGCCACCACATCACCCCTACACACCATATGTGTGGCCCAGACACGACCAACACACGGCTTCGAGTGGAAGATGAGTACATGGTGTGTACTCTAAAAATTTCCAGATTCTCCATTTTTCCTTAGAAAGCACATAAAAGAGATCTGTACCTGAAACTGAAGATCCGGGTTCTTACAAACTTCCCCCCTTAAAGAAATTCATCCGCAAATTTCCCTAACAAGGCGTAGAAGAAGAAACCTCAAACAACTCTAGACACTATGATCGCATATCGGCCTCCCTCTCCCAAGTCTCATCCTGTATACGGTTGTGCTGCTATAGCACCCGTACCAGAGGAAAAGACCTGTCACGGAGTACCTTTGTACCATGATCAACAATCCTGATAGGATGCTCCTCGAAAGATGAATCCTGGTCCAACTCAATCTCCTCGGGTTAAAAAAACATGAGACGGGTCTGAGAAATACCATCCATGCTGAGAAACATGAAAGACTTCGTACATAGCCTGATACCTCTGAGGTAACTGCAACCTATATAAAACCAACCAGAATTTCTCTAGAATCTCAAACAGACCGATGTATCTCAGTGAACATTTCCCCTGGCTTCTAATCCTCTTATGTCCCAACATCAGGGTAACACACAGGAAAACCTGGTCTCCAACCTTGAAATCCAAGGGTCGTCTCTGCTGATCAGCATAAGACTTCTGTCGAGACTATGTAGTATCCATTCTCTTCTGAATCAACTCTATCTGCTCTGAGGTCTCCTGAACAAGACAAGGTCCTAGAAAAGCTGCCTCTCCTACCTCCATCCAGTACAAAGGTGATCGGCATGGCCTACCGTACAAAGCATCGTAAGGTGACATCTGAATAGTCTCCTGAAAACTGTTGTTGTAGGCAAACTCCACTAGAGGGATATGCTTCTCCCAAGTACCGCCAAAGTCTAGAATGCAAGCTCTAAGCATATCCTCAAGCACCTGGATCGTACGCTCGGACTGGCCATCAGTCTGGGGATGATATGTTGTACTCAAAAGTACATGTATACCCAAATCCATCTGTAGCCCCTGCCAGAAGTGTGAAGTAAAACGTGCATCCCTATCTGAAACAATGGAGTGTGGAACTCCATGAAGACATACAATCTCTCGGATGTAAAACCGTCCCAGCTCATCAACACTGAAGGTCTCCTTGATCGGCAAGAAGTGTGCAACCTTCATGAGTCTGTCCACTACAACCCAAACCGCATCATTCCCTCGAGGAAATCTCGGTAACCCTGTCACGTAGTCCATCATGAAGTCATTCCATTTCCACTCAGGGATGGGTAGCTGCTGTAAAAGCCCTGTCAGTCACTGATGCTCTGCCTTCACCTGTTTGTAGGTGGAACATCGCATGAAAAAACCAGCCACATCCTTCTTCATACCTAGAAACCAATACTGACGGTGTAAGTCTCAGTACATATTTGTGACACCAGGATGAACTGCCCAAGCTGAAGCATGAAACTCCCGTATCAGCTCCTCACATATGTCCGCTAAAACCCAAACATGGCCATCAAAACGTAGCACCTCATCATCGCCCACTATCTACCCCGGAGTAGGGTCTCCATCTGACACACCCTCCTATAGGACTAGGCCTTCTAGGTCTGATAGCCGCCTAATTCGAACTCGATCTAAAATCGTAGAGGTAACAGCTATAGAAGAAATAACTGTCTGTCCCTGTCTATCATGCACCTCCAAATGCATCTCAGAGAACAGAGCCATAAGCTGCCACTCACTGTTGGCCTCCTGAACTGCCTGCAACTGAGTCCTCCTGCTCAGTGCCTTAGCCACAACATTTCCTTTCCTAGGCGTATAAGAAAGCTCGAATTCGAAAGACTGTAGGAACTCGGCCCACCTCTACTGTCACAGATTTAAGTCACGCTACGTGAATATATACCTAAGGCTCTTGTGGTCATTATATACCACAAAATTCTCTCCCATGAGATAGTGCCTCCAACAACGCAAAGCATGAACAACCGCAGCCAACTCTAGGTCGTGTGTAGGATAGTTCTTCTCATGGGGCCTCAACTACTAAGATCCGTACGCAACAATACGATCCTCCTACATTATCACTACTCCAAGCCCGATGCTAGATGCATCATAGAAAACTGTATAACTCTTGCCCGGATCTAGCAGAACTAGAATCGATGTTGAGGTCAATCTCCTCTTCAGCTCCTGGAAGGCTGAATCACAAGCTTCTAACAAAACATACTTCACACCTTTATTAGTCAATCATGTCAATGGTTCTGCTAAGCGTGAGAAGTCCTGTATAAACCGCTTGTAATAACCAGCCAGTCCCAAGAAACTCCTTAACTCGAAGACATTGTTCACAAGCTCCCAGGTAACTACTGTTCTCACCTTCTTTGGGTCTACTGATACCCCTGTCTCTGAGATGACATGACCCAGGAAGTGAATCCCGTCCATCCAGAAGTGGCACTTTGAGAGATTAGCATATAAATGTTGCTATCTCAGTGTAATCAATACGATCTCAATATGGGTAGCATGGTCGTGCCGAGTGTGAGAGTACACCAAGATATCATCCACAAAGACAATGACAAAAGAGTCCAATTAAGGATGGAAAACTCTGTTCATCAGTGCCATGAAAAATGATGGCGCATTTGTGAGACCGAACGGCATAACCAGATACTCGTACAGACCATACCTTCTTCGGAAGTATGTGAGAGCTATATCAGTTGGTCTGACCTGCAACTGATGATAGCCGGATCTCAAGTCAATATTCGAGAACACCCTGGCTCCATGAAGCTGATCAAAGAGATCATCAAACCTCAACAAAGGATATCGGTTCTTGACAGTCAACTGGTTCAGCTTCCGATAATCCACACAAATCCGTAAGGTACCATCCACCTTGTTCACAAACAACACAGGCGAACCCCAAGGGGAAGTACTGGGTCAGATTAAACCCTTCGCCTGTAACTCCTCCAACTATTTCTTGAGCTCTTGCAACTCAGGAATAGCCATCCTATAAGGAGGTATGGATATCGATGTTACTCCTGGCACAAGCTCAATAGAGAATTCTACCTCAGGCTCTGGAGGCAACCCTGAAAAGTATTCTAGAAAGACATCCCGAAAATGGTCAACTACTGGAGGGAAGTCCATATGAGAAGTCCCCTGATCATCCAGATATAAACTAGAAATATGGGCTGTGACACTACCCAACCCATGATGCTCTGGTCTAGCTCTGCTTGCCCGGACATCCCTTTCACCCTTGTGAAGAAAGGACCCGCCCTCTGGTGACGTGAAACTCACCCTGTGGCAATAAGAATCGACAAAGGCCTGAAAGGAATTAGCCAATCCATTCTAAGAATGACGTCATAACCCATCATCTCAAAGACATAAATATCCCACAAGAAGTGACACCCACCAACCTCAAGAGGTCACCCCTTGCACTGACTCACACTAATAGTTCTATATCCCAAAGGAGTGTCTAGTGCCAACGTATCCTCACAAGTAATGAAAGTAAGTCTAAGGATTTCTATAGTGTGCACACAAATAAAGCTATGAGAAGCTCCGGTATTGAAAAGTGTAGAAGATAAAAATAAGGCTACAAAGATCGTACCTCAAACTGTGGAAGGTCCAGGATCCTGCTCCTGATGAATTTTCTCTACCGCAAACGTCTGGCCAGTACTGCGGCCCTGTGCAGTAGCCTGATATCCCTGAGATGATCTTCCCTGAGCCTGAACACCGCGTCCACAACGTCTACCCTGGCCTGAATGACCTGAAGAACTCCAGCCCCTAGTCTGTTGTGGAAATGGTAATCCCGCTTCTGTACAAGGAGTAGAAATCGATCCGCCTTCACTAGCTACTGGAATAAGAACCCTGAAAAAACGCTACGGATGACCCATCTTGCCACAAGCACGGAACTCCACTGGATCTCTCGGGAAATGATGCTTCTTATGCCTACTCTTTCCACACTGATAGCACACCACCTGGTTTTTATAAGGAAGATCATGTCTTCTAGAAGAATTACCTCGCTTCCTCGAGTTACCTCGAGTAGACTCTCGGTGGTGCTTCCTGCTGTCAGTATGCAATGAATTACTCTTGGATGCTAAACCGCCCTAGTAAATAGCTCCATTATCCATCAGATTCTATTTGGTGATCTGTTCCTGGTTGACTATTAGGGTAATAGAAGTCAACTGGAAGATGTTCACCTACGACCTGATCTCTGGTTTGAGGCCTTACTCAAAATTCCTTGCCAAAAATAGCTAATCATTTCCCAGAACGGGAGTGAAATGCTGTAACTCAGTGAAACGGGAGGAATAATCCATAACCGAAAGAATACCCTGTTGTAGGTTTATGAACTCTCTAGCTCTGTCTTCCCTCAGCGTCGCTGGGTAGAAGTAGTCGTAGAACGTACGCTGGAATTCGTCCCAAGCCATAGTCTGTCAGCGCCCTGCCTGCGAGACTAAATCCCACCATCTCTTGGAAGAATCTCACGGCATGTAAGTCACATGCTTCACCCTTCTGTATGGGGGTGTCTTCAGATGCTCGAAGATGGAAATCATGGTTTCTAGCCATGACTCTGCAGCTTGAGGTCCTCAATCCCCTGTGAAAGTGGGAGGATGCTGCTGCTGGAAGACTCGCGTCAGCTCTGCCATAGACGGGGCAGGATGCTGAGCTCCCTGAAAGGTCTGCATGGGCCTCATGAAACCCTCTATGGACTAAGCATCAACACCAGTGTCTGGAATCACTACATGTGTCATGTCTGGAACGATCGGTGGAACTACTGGTAGTCCCTGGTCTGCCGTATCAGGAGTACGGTCCCTGCCTGGTTCTTGACGTGCAATGGGAGGACATCTTGGTGCCATAGCCTTGAAAGGTCAAAAGTACACCTCAGTTTTAGTATTAACAAGGACAGAAAACACAAGGGTATAAAACGGGAACAGGAGGGAGAAACACTTAAGTTTGCAAAACACGACTACATGACGTGTTTGTTAAAGCCATTCACATGGGCGTGTACATCCTCCACTACTTGTCGTGTAACACCCCAAACTACAAGGCGTGTACGTGAACTCCACTCCCCTACCCAAGTCTCTTTACACGGATAACCTACACGGTCTTCTTAATCATAAACTACACGGCATGTGCACTAAGGACACAGTGTGTAGTAGACAGGTTCGGTGACCCGTGTAGCAGTTACATGGCTAGCTACACGGCTGAACCTTACACGGTGTGTTCCAAAAAAACACGGCATGTATAAGAATATATAACATTGACCCATGTGGTTCGTGACACAGTCGGGTACCTAAAAGAAAACTACACGGCATTTTCGTACAAAACATGATGTGTACTACACGAGTTTCCCCAACCCGTGTTGTTTGTGACACGGCCGGGTACACAATTGACTACTACATGGCATGTAATTATTGTACACTGAGTGTCATCGAAGACCTTATGACACCCCATGTTTTTGTTCACACAGTTAGTAACACGGTTTAAAAACTACATGGCATGTATCAATAAGTACACGCCGTGTATTCTGGGTTTTTCTGGGCAGTAGCTCAGAAACTGCACCAAACACCAGAACACTAAAAAAACAAGCATCTATGTGCCAAATTCTGATCTGTGGGGGCCTATACTCCCCAAAAATCATAGCTAGGAATCATAACAATGAATATAACAAGTAAACAACAAAAAAACCCAATTATCCGCCAAATTATGATCCTCGAGGGCCCATAACACCTCTAAGACCAAAGCTTGGCGTTCATACTAAATAGGCTGTAGAATAAACAATAATCTATCATCACAACAAGTATGTCTATCACAGAAACTATCACAACATCATGCATAATTTATCACGGCATATATCACAACAACATGAAATTATAATGCACCCTAGATGGCATGGTAAAATGCATGACGTGTGATTTCCTACCCAGTGCCTATATGATGCATGAGATGGAACACCCTCATCTCATCGGGTTGTAACAAAATAGAACCACAATCACTTAACTGTAACAACACAAAACATGTGCATCACCCAATGGTGAAATATAATAAATTGTAACACTTGCAAAAGAAAATCTAAAATTGCAATTATGAGGTAATATAGCTTTTCCCTGTACACAGGTTAATTACTCCTGGGCACAGTTAAGTACTAACTACCCATTTCTTCCTATCCCTATCTATTGTCGCAAAACAGTAAGGCAATAGAAAAGAACGAAAACTCCTCTGATACCACTTTGTAACAACCCAAATCTGGAGCCTCATAACTAGTGCCCCGTATCCGATTCTTCACATGAACTCAAGCGCGTTTCCCCAAACGCTAGAGGTTGCCGACTAGCAGCGAGGGCCTTGGTGAGACTGTGGGAAAACTATTCCCTCATTTGGTGAAGTGTACAACAGAAGAATAAACATAAACAATATCAGAAGCAGTAAATAGCATACAAAAACTGAACTAAAAGTTGAAGCAATGTCTGATATAATAATGATGCAGAATGGTACATGTATCTATGGAAAGCATTAAACAAATCAACATGCTGAAATACAATTGAAACCCAAGTACTAAATGTAAACAACAACTCCAACAGCATCACGAGCCAAAGCCCGGTCCCATGCTCTCCAACTCCAACCAGCAATCAAGTACCTGAGGTAGAAGGACCACAATCCCTATCTACACCTACAACCATATATTCTGTTTGGGCCAAAAAGCAGTACCCAAACAGGGTGTGAGACTAATCCCAATAGGCAACCACCACAAGATTTGTGCCCTATTGTCAATGAGTAATATAGAAAAAAGTAATGGAAAATAAGTACAGTAATGTACTAAGAGTACACCAGTAAATAATCCTACCAATTACCATTCACATTTGTTTAATTAAACAACCAAGGAAAACTAGCAAATCTATCCATTCCAAGGTAAAGCAAGTAACACAGTAGGTATCTCAAAAGACTACCTAAACACTAGCAGTACAGAACCCAAGCCTATTCTTTGGCTTGGTGGACTTGTCACAACCAACCATCAAAATTCACATTGACTCTCTGTGTGCCTCAAACTACCAGACCCCTATAGTCCAGTAATCAAACAAGGCACAAACACTATGGGAAGCTCTCACATCAATTCCCCTATGGTATTGAAATGATAGCTACATACTCTTTGAGGAAGAACTTACATATAATTCCTCATATGGTCTCGATGTGTGTGTAAACTAAGCACACTCTTGGGAAGCACAAAGTCCTATTCCCGTAGGTCGTACGTACGAAACTAAAACCAACAGACCCTCTAGGGAAGCACTTAATCGTCTATTCCCCCTTCGATCCCCCGCACCAGGTTCTCACAGCCCTAAGTAGTCTAGTCATGTATAATCGACTGTCAGCAGCCCTAAGTAAGTTCAACAACTACTTGGTTAATAGCTACCATGCAGCAAATTCATTTTTAAACAGCATTCAACACATTCAAACCGTTATAACAAGTAAACTAGCAATTTCAATAGGGTTTGCCTCACAGGAAAAAGGTGCCGAACAATGATAAATATCCAAACACGGAGAAACACCCATGGGGTGATCCTCAAACATGCAACCAAGAATACATTAGTATCAATTAATCATAAGCTAACAAGCAATCTAGGGCAAATAAACAATAGGATCAAAATCCTAAACCCGGGTTACCCGATACATGGGTATCTGACACTTTTGCAACCAAAACTCAAAGAACATCAACGTAGGGCAACAAACCACCTACCTTGATCCTCTAAGATCGATATACTTGAACCTCAGCCCATGAATCAGCCTAGAACAAAGTAGATCTACAAAAACATCTAAAACGTTTGACCTCAGAAAACACACACGAGAGGAAGAATCAGGAAATGAGGCCAAAGAAGAACCAAGAACTCACCGTTGCGATTCTTCTGCAATCGACGAAGTTTGATTCGGACAACCTATGACGTATCGGTTGCTCAGAGAAGAATCGGCATCCTCGGACGCTCTGGACGGAATTTGGCAGATAAGAAGACATTTATGAGCATTAGGCGCGACCCTGGTCTGATTAATGAAATAAAAAGAAAGTACACAACGTGTACTTTTAGAGTACACGGCGTGTACCTGGTTTTTCCGTACTCCGCTTTAAGTGGCCACCACATCACCCCTACACACCGTGTGTGTGGCCCGGACTTGGCCAGCACACAGATTAGAGCGGCAGAGGAGTACACAGCGTGTACTCATAAATTACACTTCGTGTACTCTGAAAATTTCCAGATTCTCCATTTTTCCTTAAAAATCCCATAAAAGAGATCCGTACCTGAAACTGATGATCCAGGTTCTTACAAATATTTTCCCCACACTCTCTGAATTAACGTAGAAGAAGTATTTCCTTAGCCTTAATGAAATGGATGATGAATCTATTGGGGAATACGAATCAAACTTCACAAGACTTGAAGGATATGCCTCTAGCTTTGTAAATGATCGTAAACGTAAAGTTGACCACTTTTTTAGTGGGATGAAGCCAAATATATGAAAAGAGTTGGCTATTGGAGACTTTTATTGTTATGAGGATGTGCCCTCAAATTTAGAAACAGAGATTGGTGAATCCCAAGGGTCTCATGGATTTGAAGATAAGAAGAACAGAATGGACTTTAATTTTAGTAGTACGATGAAAAAATATCATGGGGTTAATAAAGTATAAAACCCTACTTGTCAAAAGTGTGGAAAAAATCAGCCTATAAATTTACTAGAGGGGATGAGGAAATGATTTTAGTGTGGGAAGGAAGGTTACATAACTAGTGATTTCTGATGGGAGAAACCCACTAATGTGATAGAAGAAAATAATGCTTCAGTAAACCCTCAGCCTACTTTCCAATGTTTTAATTATAATAAACTGGGATTCTATATAGATCTATGACCTAAGATAAGGGTTGTTGATGATAACTGATGAAAACAACCTCCACGGCCTAGATAACAATTGCAAGATTATACAATCACAACTACTGAGGTAGAGCCTGATAATTAAGTTGTAAAAGGTACGCTAGTTATTCATTCAAGGATAATGAATGTATTGTTTGATTCTAGTTCTATACATTCTTTCATATCTTGTAAGTTTAGTAGAACTATCCAAACACCACCTCAAAAAATATAATTCGAGTTATTGGTTAAAATGAAAAATGGGGGAATTATTGAATCCCAAGTATATAACTCCTTGATTGTACATATTTGTAGGTTAAACATCCCAACAAACCTTGTGGTACTACCCTTGGAAGAATTCAACGATATTCTGGGTATGGAATAACTTTCCATATATATAGAAAATATAAATTTATGATATAAGAAAATCACCCTTCAAATTGTAAATCAAAATCAGATTCTATACTAGTGGAAAGAGGAGGATCAATCTTAATTGGTACCAAAATATCAAGCATGGATATTATTTCCTTGAGAGAAAGCATATCTAGCTCATATTATTGAGAATAAATAAAAGAACACTGAAATGCGTGGCCGATTGTCGCCTATCGACCGGTCAAGGTTCTGGTGCTCTGTTAATGTGTATAGTAGCACTCGGGTCGAATCCTCGACGATGATACTTTGTAATAGTCATTTGTTTTTAGTTAATTGTATTCTGATTGGGGGGTTTGTTTGCAGAGCTTATGAAATTATTTATGTATGATGTTTGATTTAAAAAATTGATAAATATTGGGGTGAGTTCATCATTAGGTAGTTAAGCTTGTGATATCCTTGAGCTTTGCTTTATATTGCATTAAATTAACACCCATGTCACAAGATGATTTTGATCGGAATTCCCAAGTGTTAAAGATTTAATCCAATACATAAGTTAACTTAGGTTTCTAATCATTACCATTACTTTTTTATGGTAGTGTATTTTTGGTTCCAATAATCCATGGAATCCACCTATTAAACAAAACATGTCATTAATCCATGACATATAAAGTTCAACATACACAATATTAATTTAAAGAACATTCGTCGAGAAAAAGCTCTCAATCACTTAACATACCTAAATTATAACTCAACCCAATTAAAGATTTACCCAGCCATTAAAATGATTACTAATTTGGTTATAATGATTATGGTGATGATTTTATAAAGGGAAGAAAAAGAAAGGGACAAGATAAGAGTAGTGCGCCGAACACACACACAAACGATGACGAAAATTAAAAATGGATTTTTGATTGAATGAGGAAGCAGAAGAAGATAAGGGGATTCAACTGGTTTTAAACTATTTTAAGAACATAAATATTAAACTATAGAAGGTGGATGAGAATAATAGATATTGAATAAGTAACTTTCATTAAAACAGAATTACAAAGAAAGAGACATACAAAATTACAAAAATGAAGAACACGAAATTAAGTGAAAACAAAGAGTGGAGGAAAGGTCTCTCAAGTGAAAACATGAGTATGTAAGATCCTATGAAGCATTTGGAAAGGCCTTGGTCGTTCCAATATGTTATCCTCTCTTCTGAAATGCTAACCCCTCTCAAGGAGAGAAGGGGAGAGTATTTATAGCCCAAGGAGTGGACTGTTTACATTCCAGCAATACCCCTCCACTTGGCTCACAAATATGGACATCATGACAGCCTAATCTCTAGAAATATCCTTCTTAAAAGTTGTAGATAATAATGTTGGACGACTACTCTAAAAATATGGAGTCAGTTGGACTTAAGGATCAAACGTTATGGCCGGTTGATTAAACAAAGTAAAACTGTCCATTTCAATACAGTCTTTTTAAAGTCTAGAATGTGAAAGGGTTTTTGAATATAAATATGCCTTCAAACACAAATGGGTTCTTCAAAAAAGTCGGCCACCTATATCTTCGATTTCACACTGCAAAATATCAGCTCGATTTTATGCTTACATCATGAGATATGTCATTCATACTATACTAATTTTATTTCTCGGCCAGAATGGTGGGCTGGACTGCAAAGCTTCATTTGGGCCCCTTGTACTTAGATTTGGGACTTTAAATTTTTTTCCAAGATGAAATGTACGGTCCCCCGTATTATGGTGGATATTTAATGTTTTTGGACTTCTGGAATGAGCCCAGTAAATCAATCTTCAAGGCTGGTCCAGTTTGTTCACAGATTCTTTGGTCTTGTTTGTGAGGACCATATGACCCTTCAAATGGCAGAATTGGCTCATGGTACCTTCTAATGAAATGTTTTATATTGAAATTAGAATCCTACAAAACACGAACCACACAATTTGGTTGAGTATAGTGACAGGTATTATTAAAACATTGAACTGACTCAATTGGACTACTTCTAAAAATGCTCAAGAATTATACTTAATATTAAAACATTAATATTTCACACAAATTATGAACATTTAATATAAAATAAGTAAAGGGGGAATATAATAATTCCTGAAAATATTAATAACATCAGCTCCCCCACACTTAGTTTTGTTCATGTCCTCATGTGCAACAAATATAAAAACATGACAAAATCATTTTTACTCACCAACAGATTTTAAAATATTGTTTTCTCCAATCAGGGGAGGTTTAGACTATTTCACTCATCCATTTTGAATTCCACCACAAGTTGTTACAAAAACAATGTTCCAAAACTAATTCATTTTTTCATGCTCAAATTTAGAAATGGAAAATGTGGACACTTAAAACTCACACCTCTCAAGATGATAAAATTCATTTGTGGAGGTTCACTCTTTCACCAACCAAAAGTGAAAATCTTAGAGTTTGAAAAGATCTATCAGCTTCCAATCCCTATCCAAAGTGAATAAGAATCAAGAGGTATTTTTAAGGTCTTTTTTCTGTGGATATGGTACGGTAGGAATATAATGTCCAAGAGAGAGAAGAAGAGGGTTAAAATACCAACATAGAAAAAGCAATGCACATTTTTTTAAAATGAAACATGGAAGGAAATAAAAACACATATTTACAAGGGAATGACTGTGTGATGAAAGACACAATAGAGGAAGAAAATATGAAGTTAACAAGAAGATGGAATATTTACAACACAAAAAACTTCTCCCAATAAGAATATAATGCAAGTGTTCTTTTTTTTCTTTTCCTTTTTTTCTTTGTTTTTTTTGAAAGTTGACCTTGAAACAGATCTCACACTCATATCCCAACCCATGTTTGATCTCCTCATGACACTAATTGTAATAGTTATAACAAGATCAAAGGTTTAGGAAGAGTGATTTTTGACCTACCCAAGACACAACCCATTTTTTTTAATTTTTTTTATTTTGATTTTTTTGAATTTTTTTTAACACTTTCAATATCATTTGTACAAGACATTCCCAAATCCCACTGAATGACAACCTCCCCCCACACTAAAATGGATTCTTTCCCTCAAGCATATAATAACACACCAGAAAGTAACGGAATGATACCCAAAAATGAAATCCCCCCCACACTTGAATTTCAAAAACTTATGCAATGAAAACCCCTGTTGATGTTGGGTGGGATAAGGTATTGGTCTTGTAATGTGGCTATCAAAGAAAAGGTTTTCATAGGCTCAAAGGGGCTTTCAAAAGGAGGATTAATGTAAGGTAAATGGGTGGATATTTGGATATTGTGATTTTCATGTGGTTCAGAAAATGCCTCTATCATATTAATACACACTAAGGTAGGAAATTCAGCTCGAAGGTCCATAAACTCAAGACTCACAAATGGGGGTGAAAACACACATTTTGAAAAGATGGCTATATGTGGCCTTGGCATGAAAGAAATTGTTTGTTCTCACGATTTGTGAAAAGCATTTTTCAAATCAAAAATTGAGCATTCAAAATTTGATAATTTTGACACAAAATTATTTATCCAAAGTCATGATGAAAATACAAAATTTTTGAGGTGAAAACATGTTTGTTAAATCCCCAAAAGGGTGGATAAATTTTCAAAACTTGATGGTGAGTAAGCATGAATCTTTTTTTTAATTTTTTTAAGTGATTTTATTTTTTGGTTTTTATGTTAGTTTTTAAGGTTTTTTTAAAATACACACCCTCACAAGAAAGGGAAAAAAGGGTTTGAATGAAAAAAAGTGGTAAAAAATGAAGGAGAGAAGAATAAGAAGAAAGAGGTAGAGAGATGAAGAGATAGAGAGAGAGTTAAAGGTAAAGAGGTGCCCCCTAGTTTGGATTTGGTGGGTCTCCATCTCCATCTAGTGGTTGGTTGATTAGAGAAGTTGGAGATCCAGGGGAAGTAGATGTTGATCCAGGATTGTGCATCCTCTCATGGTGATGCTTTAACTGATGTCCATTAACCGTGAATGTCCTTTTGGAAGAGGGGTGTTGGACTTGCACTGCACCAAATGGGTAAACGTTAGTAATAACAAAAGGACCTTCTCAACGAGAATTAAGCTTACCTAGGTGAAGTCGGAATCGAGAATTGAAGAGCATTACCTTTTCACCTTCATGAAATACCTTTCTCAGGATGTGTCTGTCATGGAGTACCTTAGCCTTCTCTTTGTACAGATTGGAATTCTCATAGGATTCAAGTCGAAGCTCCTCCAGTTCAACCAATTGCAACAATATTTCTTCACTAGATTTTTCATAATAAAAATTACAGGTTTTCACAGCCCAAAAGGACTTATGTTGGATTTCAACTGGTAAGTGACACACTTTACCAAAAACTAGCCTAAAAGGAGACATCACAATGGGTGTTTTATAGGGAGTTCGATAAGCCCAAAGGGCTTCACCAAGTCTCTCATGCCAGTCTTTTCTGGTGGGCTTAACAATTCTCTCAAGTACCCTTTTCACTTCTCTATTAGAGAGTTTAGCCATTCCATTTGGTTGGGGGTTATATGCAGTTGAAGTTTTATGTACAACCCCATTCTTTTTCATAAGAGATTCCATAGTTCTATTACAAAAATGGGTTCCTAAGTCACTGATCAAGGCACGTGGTGTGCCAAATCTTTGGAAGATGTGGGTATTTAGGAACTCACTAACAGTATGAGCATCATCTTTTCTAGTGGGTTTGGACTCAACCCACCTTGAAACATAATCGACCGCAAGAAGAATGTATGAGAAACCATTGGAAGGGGGAAATGGTCCCATGAAATCTATGCCCCAAACATCGAAGATTTCACAAAAGATTAAGGGCTTTTGGGGAATTTCATTTCTTTTGGAGATTGTGCCAAACTTTTGGCAAGTGGGACATGATTGACAGAACTCATGTGAGTCCTTGAAAAGTGAAGGCCAGAAGAATCCAGAGTCTAGGACATTTCGGGAGGTCCTTTGTGGTCCAATGTGGCCACCTCTGGGAAGTGAGTGACAGAATTCTAAGATGGAAGAATGCTCATTTTCTTCAACACATCTCCTAATTACCATGTCAGCCCCAGTTTTCCAAAGTTTATTTTCTTCCCAAAAAAAGTATTTTGAATCACTTTTCAACTTCATTTTTTGTTCTTTTGAAAACTTTTCAGGAAAAAACCCCAGAAACCAAATAATTTACAATTGGGGCATACCATGGTAACTTTGGAGTGAGAGATGAAAGTTTCTAAATAGGGAATTCAAGATCAATGATTTCTGAATTAGAAGAATTAGAAATTCTACTCAAGTGATCAGCCACAAGGTTTTCTTTTCCTGGTCTATATTTTATTTCAAGGTCAAATTCTTGGAGCATTAAGATCCATCTTATTAGCCTCGGTTTGGAATCACTTTTCTTGAGTAGGAACTTTATAGCAGAATGGTCTGTGAAGATGATGATTTTGGAACCTAAGAGATAGGACTGGAATTTATCTAAGGCAAAAACCACTACTATAAGTTCCTTTTCAGTGATAGTGTAGTGATATTGAGTTTCATCCAATGTTTTTGAGGCATAATAGATGACATGAGGAATTATTTCTCTTCTTTGACCAAAAACATACCCAACAGCTCTATCAGAAGCATCACACATCAACTCAAAGGGTAATGAACAATCTGGGGGTTGGATTATTGGGGCAGATGTTAGAGGAGTTTTGAGTTCAAAAAACGCTCTCTTTAAAACCTCATCGAAATGGAAAGTGACATCATTTTGGAGCAATCGAGTGAGTGGGAGGGAAATTTTACTGAAGTTATGGATGAATCTCTGATAGAAACCAGCATGACCAAGAGATGAACGGATGTCTCGAACATAGTTGGGTTTAGGAAGTGATTGGATTACTTCAATTTTGGCAGGATCGACTTCAATACCATCTTTTGAAACTATGTGCCCTAGAACAATACCATTTTCAACCATAAAGTTACATTTTTCAAAATTTAACACAAGGTTACACTTGACACACTTTTGAAGGACTAGAGAGAGTGAATGCAAACAAGATTCAAATGACTCACCATAAATGGTGAAGTCATCCATGAAGACTTCCATGCAGTTTTCAATGAATTCTGAAAAGATACTCATCATACACCTCTAGAATGTTGCAGGAGAATTGAAAAGTCCAAAAGGCATTCTTCTATATGCATATGTTCCAAAGGGGCATGTGAAAGTAGTCTTTTCTTGGTCCTAAGGTGAGATTGGGATTTGAAAATAGTTGGTGTATCCATCAAGAAAGCAATAGTGTGACTTTCCATCCAATCTTTCTAGCATTTGATCAAGGAATGAAAGAGGGTAGTGATCTTTTCAGGTTTCAACATTCAATTTCCTATAGTCGATGCACACACGCCATTTGTTCTTCACTCGAGTTGTGACTACCTCTCCATGTTCATTTGTGACAACAGTTATCCCACCCTTCTTAGGTACAACTTGAATTGGACTAACCCATTCACTATCAGAAATTGGGTAGATAATACCAGCTTGAAGAAGCTTGGTGATCTCTTCCCTAACTACCTCAAGGATGAGTGGATTGAGTCTTATTTGTGGTTGTCTAATTGGTTTGAATGACTCCTCAAGATGGATGTGATGCATGCAAAGAGAAGGGTTGATTCCTGGTATGTCATCTAGGGTCAAACCTAAGGCCTTTTTGTTTTCCTCTAATACTTGAACAAGTTTGGACTCCTCAGTTTCAGTTAGCGTGGAAGAGATAATGACAGGATATGAGTGATCATGGAAGAGGAATGCATATTTCAGGTGTGCAGGAAGAGGTTTCAGATCAGTCTCATCTTTCAATTTTAGGCTCGAAAACTCAGGAATGGAAGAAGGGACTTCAGTTTCTTCAGGTTCATTTTCCTTAATACTGTCCAAGGTGGAGTAGTAGAGATCAGAGTTGATATGGGATTCAAGAGAGTTTTCAAGATCCTCTAAATTGATGGAGTCTATGAATGAAAGGTCCACATCAACTTCACCATTTATGACTTTTTTAATCATGGTGTAGATTTCACAAGATCCTTTATCATTATAACATGAAGAAAATGGTGGATTGGGGTTCGATTGACTCTTAGAAGTGTCCTTAGAAGCATAGATTTAGAATACAGAGTGATCCTTAGATGGGTATCACATGGCTTGGAAAATGTTGAACATGACCAGTTGTTCACTGAATTCCATGGATAAGATTCCTGAATGGACATAAATCTTGGTTCTTGTAGTCATGAGGAATGGTCTTCCTAGAATTAGGGGAGATCGAGAAGAGTTCATCTCACCTTCCATGTCAAGAACATATAAATCAGCAAGGAAGATAAGATCACTGACTCGGATAAGGACATCCTTAATTATTCCCTCGGGACTGGCTGTTCTTTGATTGGCTAACTGAATGAAAAAACCTGTTGGATGTAAGGGACCTAGACCAAGGTTGGAGAAGATGGATTTGGGCATGACATTAATTTAGGCTCCTAGGTCTATGAGTGCATCATCAAAGTTGGAACTTCCAATTTGGCATGGGACTGTAAAGGTACCTGGATCTTTGCACTTAATGGGTATGGACTGCTGGGTGGAAACATTTTCAAAGGTACTAAGTTGCCTCTTGTGGCTGCACAATTCCTTAAGAAACTTGGAATAATTAGGAATTTGTTTTATGTCATCTAAGAGGGGAATGTTGAATTCAACACGTCTAAACATGTTGAGCATTTCAGGATCTGGTTCAAAGGACTTCCTTTGTTTAGAAACAGCTTGAGGAAAAGGAATTGGGTTCCTAAGTGGAATTGAAGTAGGTGAGGTAATGGTTTCAGGTTCCTTTTCAAGTTTCTTTTTCTTTTCATTTTCTAGGTCAACATTCAAAGAAGGGCTAGAGGACTTATCATGAGGCATAGAAATGTGATTTCCCGATCTAAGTGCAATTGCACTTACATTACCCTTGGGTTGGGTAATGGTTGAGTTGGGAGTTGGGAAGAATTTTATTGTTGTTGCTGGCTCAGGTGGGATGCAAGTTGACCTATTTGAGTTTCAATTTTTTTAAGGCTAGAACGGGTGAAGGAGGAAAGATCTTCCACTACACTTTCCCATGGTTTCTTGGAAGAAGAGGCTTGTCCCGGATTGGGATTTCCTTGATTTTGGTTCCTGGGAAATTGATTGTATTGGTTTTGGAATTTGGAAGGCTGACTAGGATAATGGAATCCAGGAGGAGTATTGTTCCTTTGAGGTTGAGGAATAAAAGGATAAGGTTGAAGGAAGTTACCACCACCTTGACCATATTGGAATTGGTTTGGGTTTTGAGCAGGGAATTGAGTGGGATGAGAGACGGGATTACCATACCTCAATCCTTGGTTAAAGTTAGAGGAGAAGGGCTCCGAGTGAGGTTGGTTGAGGTTTCTAACAAACTAACCTGGTAGTTGAGGATTGGTGTTCCGCTGAGCATATGCTGCATTGAGCTCCATTGGTCCAGATGAATCGGATTGATCCTCTTGAAGTTGTGGACAAGTGTCAGTTGGATGAGATGGAGAGTTGCAGATTCCACAGTTTTTGATTAGTCCAAGAAACATTGATTGTAGAGAAGACGAGGTTGGGGATTTGGTACCCACAGCTAGCTGTCGCACAAGACCTGTAAGTTCACTCATCCACTCGGTCATTTTGTTCGGATCAATTGATTGATTATCTTGGGATTTTTTTACTTGATCATGTGCTCAATTATGGAATTGTTGTGTGTTTGCAGCCATGTTACTTATGAGATCTCTTGCAGCTGCAAGAGTTTTATCAACCAGAGCACCACCACTTGCGGCATCAATGAGAGTTCTCTCCATAGCCAATAACCCCTCATAGAAGTATTAGATCAAGAGTTGGTCAGGGATTTGATGATGTGGGCAGGTTTCCATAAGCTTTTTGAACCTCTCCCAGTACTCATGGAGTGATTCAGTTGGGAACTGACGAATAACACTAATTTCCTTTTGGATAGAAGCAGTACGAGAAGCAGGAAAGAATTTCTCTAAGAATAGTCACTTCATGTCATTCCATGTAGTTATGGAACGAGGAGGTAGGTAGTAGATCCATGACTTAGCAGTGTCAGCTATGGAAAAAGGGAATTCTCAGAGTATGATTTGTTTTTCAGAAACCCCTTGAGGCTTCATGGTAGAGAACACTACTTGGAACTCTTTAAGTTGGAGATGTGGATCCTCACCGGCTAGCCTGTGGAAATGAGGGAGAAGATGAATCAAAGCCGATTTTAGTTCAAAGTTAGCCTCTATATTTGGATATTGAATACTAATAGGTTGGTAATTTATATCTGGGGCAGCGAGTTCATTAAGTTTTTGTTCCCTAAGATTGGCCATATCTAATTCAATTGGCTGGACAAGGACTGGTTGTTGAATTATTTGATTATCTCTTATGTTCCTCCTAAGTTGGCGAAGTGTTCCCTCAATTTCAGCGTCAAACAAATCCAAGGTATTGTTTGGAAGGCAACGGGGAATTCAGAGAGATTTTGGAAGAAAGAGGAAGACGGGGTTTTCTTTGTATTTTTTTTCAGTTTATGATTTTTATGAGAAGACGGGTTTTTCTTTGTGATTTTTTTCAATTTTTTTTTTAATTTTGTTTTTTTGGTTTTTTTTGACAATAACCAGAAACTAATGACTACTTAAAGAACCATCCCCAGCAACGAAACCATTTGAAACGTGTGGCCGATTGTCGCCTATCGACTGGTCAAGGTTCCGGTGATCTGCTAATGTGTATAGCAGCACTCGGGTCGAATCCTCAGCGATGATACTTTGTAATAGTCGTTTGTTTTTAGTTAATTGTATTCTGATTGGGGGGTTTGTTTGTGGAGCTTATGAAATAATTTATGTATGATGTTTGATTTAACAAATTGATAAAGATTGGGGTGAGTTCATCATTAGTTAGTTAAGCTTGTGATATCCTTGAGCTTTGCTTTATATAGCATTAAATTAACACCCATGTCACAAGATGATTTTGATTGGAATTATCAAGTGTAAAAGATTTAATCCAAGCCATAACTTAACTTAGGTTTCTAATAATTACCATTACTTGTTTATGGTAGTGTATTTGTGGTTCCAATAATCCATGGAATCCACATATTAAAAAAAACATGTCATTAATCCATGACATATAAAGTTCAACATACACAATATTAATTTAAAGAACATTCATCGAGCAAAATCTCTCAATCACATAACATAACTAAATTATAACTTTCCCCAATTAAAGATTTACCCATCCATTAAAATTATTACTAATCTGGTGAAATGATTATGGTTATAAATTATAAAGAGAAGAAAAAGAAAGGGACAAGATAAGAGTAGTGCGCCGAACACACACACAAACGATGAAGAAAATTAAAAATGGATTTTCGATTGAATGAGGAAGCAGAAGATGGGAAGGGGATTCAACTGAATTTAAAATATTTTAAGAACATAAATATTAAACTATAGAAGGTGGATGAGAATAAGAGATATTGAATAAGTAACTTGCATTAAAACAGAATTACAAATAAAGAGACTTACAAAATTACAAAAACGAAGAACACGAAATTAAGTGAAAACAAAGAGAGGAGGAAAGGTCTATCAAGTGAAAACTTGAGTATGGAAGATCCTACCAAGACTTTGTCAAGGCCTTGTTCATGCCAATATGTTATCCTCTCTTCTGAAATGCCAACCCCTCTCAAGGAGAGAAGGGGAGAGTATTTATAGCCCAAGGAGTGGACTGTTTACATTCCAGCAATACCCCTCCACTTGGATCGTAGATATGAACATCATGATAGCCGAATCTCGAGAAATATATTTTTTCAAAGTTTTAGATAATAAATTTCTCCGACTACTCTCAAAATTTGGAGTCATTTGGACTTAATGATCAAAAGTTATAGCCGGTTGATTAAACAAAGTAAAACTGTCCATTTCAATCCAGTTTTTTTGAAGTCCAGAATGTGAAACGGTTTTTTAATATTAATATGCCTTCAAATATGAATGGGTTATTCAAAAACGTCGGCCGCCTATATCTTATCTTTCACACTGAAAAATATCAGCTCCATTTGATGCATACACCATGAGATATGTCATGCATACTATACTAATTGTATTTCTCGGCCAGAATGGTGGGCTGGACTTCAAAACTTCATTTGGGCCCCTTGTACTTAGATTTGGGCCTTTAAATTTTTATCCACGATGAAATGTACTGTCCCCCGAATTATTGTGGAGAGTAAATGTTTTTGGACTTCTGGATTGAGCCCAGCAAATCAATCTTCAAGGCTGGTCCAGTTTGTTCACAGATTCTTTGGTCTTGTTTGTGAGGACCATATGACCCTTCAAATGGCAGAATTGGCTCATGGTACCTTCTAATGAAATGTTGTATATTGAAATTATAACCCTAAAAAACAAGAACCACACAATTTGGATCAGTATAGTGACAGTTATTATTAAAACATTAAACTGAATCAATTGGACTACTTCTAAAAATGGTCAAAAATTATACTTAATATTAAAACATTAATATTTCACACAAATTATACACATTTCATATAAAATCAGTAAAGGGGGAATATAATAAGTGATGAAAATATTAATAACATCAAACACCCTTGATGAAATGACCATTGTAAGAAAATTCTGTGATGTGTAACCTAAATAATTTCCCTATATTCCTCCAATCTTTGAGGATGAGTTCTCAATTGAGATTATGGTTGGAGATTTTAAATTATCCAAGTCCCTATATAGAATAGTTTTTGTTGAACTTGAAGTGCCGAAGAAGAAAATGTAGGATAATCTTGATGAATGGTTTATACACCCAAGTGTTTCACCATGAGGTTCTCCAATACACTTCATTAATAAGAAAGAAGGGTCAATGTGCCTCTACATTGATTATCATGAGCTAAAAAAGACCATGATAAAAAATAGGTATCCTCTCCTAAAAATTATATGACTTGTTCGATAAGCTACAAAGATCCCAATACTTCTCCAAGGTAGATCTTCAGTTAGGATATTATCAAGTAAAGGTGAAGAAGGAGGATATCCCCAAGACAGTTTTTCATACAAGTTATGGGAACTATAATTTCATAGTGATTCCATTTGTACTCACTAATCCTATTCTAAAGGGGTTAATGTTTTTATAGATTTATGAATGTTAGTATATCTATAAATAGTTAAATAAGAGGATAATCACTACACTTGTACACACATTACCCACCAGTGGGGAGGTATTTGTTATCTATAGTGATGCATCTAAAAAGGGCTTGGGTTTTGTACTCATTAAAGATGAAAAAGTGATAGTATATGCCTCCCACCAATTAAAGATCCATGATAAAAAATACCCAACCATGATCTAGAATTGGATTTATTGATCTTCACGTTATGTATTTAGAGATGTTATCTCTACGGGGTGAAGTGTGAAATATATATGGATCATAAAATCCTCAAGTATATATTCACAAAAAAGGAACTCAATATGTTCCAATGTAGATAGTTAGATCTGATAAAGTATTACGATTGTTCAATCCATTTCCATATTGGTAAAACAAACAAAGTGGTAGATGCTCTATGTATAATAGATCCTGAAACCCTATCCCTAATGAGTATTGCAATGGATCTAATATTCTTGGACATGTAGAGGATGAACATGGGAATAATAAAAAGGATATTCATCCTACATTTTTCACAAAAATTATCAACCATCTATTCTTGATATGATCAAAGAGGCCTAGAAATTTGATGAGTTTCTAAATAATAAGGTAGTGAATATTCTAGAGTCCAAATTTATTGAAGATGGAGTTATAAAGTTTGGAACCTGAAGATGTGTCCCATCAAAACCAGAACTAAAGATATAACTTCTAGATGATATGCATAGATCATCCTTCTATATTCGTCCAGGAAGTACTAATATGTATAGACACCTGAAGAATTTTTTTTGGTGGGATAACATGAAGAGGGATATTGAAAAATTCTTATCATGATGCTTAATATTCTAACAAGTCAAGGCTGGATGAAAAAATTCAAATTATATGATGAACCATTGCCCATACCAGAATGGAAATGGGAAAACATAACCATGAATTTCATTACAGGAATCCCCAAGACCCCTAAAGACAATAACACCATTTGGGTGGTATTTGATTTCCTTACAAAGTAAAAGAATTTCATTTCTATTAAGGAATATTTCTACCTTGACATACATTCCAAGATATATATAAGGGAAGTGGTAAGACATCTTGGAGTTCCACTCTCTATTTTATCTTATTGAGATATGAGGTTTACCTCAAGGTTCTGGATAAGCCTTAAGTAAACATTGGATATGGAGTTGAGCTTCAACACTAATTATCACCCTTAGAAGGATGGTTAGTTTTAAAGAACCATTCAAACTCTAGAGGATATGATGAGATAATGTTTAATGGATTTACAAGGATGTTGGGATCAACACCTTCCCCTATTGTATTTCTCATATAAAAATAGTTTCCATTATAGCATTCAAATGACACCTTATGAGGCACTACATAGGAATAATTATTGGACTCTGGAATTCTAGGATTATGTTGGAGAGAGGAAGATGATGAGACTTGATCTTATATAAGATATGATAAAGAAGGTTCAAACGATTGAGAATCATATGAAATCTTTACAAAGTCAACAAAAAATTTATGATGATAATCATCGACGTGATCTAGATTTTGTTTTCAGAGATAAATTGTTTCTTTCATATATCTCCATGGAATAAATTCACGAGGTCTGGGAAGAAGGGAAAGATTATTCAATGATACATCAACCCCTTTTAGATCCTTGATCGCTTCGGAGCTGTGGCCTATAAGCTAGCACTCCCACTTAACCTATCTCAAGTACATGATGTGTTCCCTACATCCCTATTGAAGAAGTAAATCCCATATCTCTCCCATGTAATTAATTCAAGTTTTGTACGATTGGAGAATGATAATTCATACAAGGAGAATCTGGTGAGGATATTAGATCATAGAGACAATGTTCTTTGAAACAAGATAATTCACTTGGTCAAAGTGTTGTGGTAGAACAACAAGTTCAAAGAAGTGACATGGAAACCGAAAGTGGAAATAATATAGAAGTAACCACATAAATTTTGGAATATGAAATAAAATTTCAAGGGTGAAGTTTATAAAGGGGGGGATAAATGTAACGAACCAAACTTTTATAAATGAAATTATCTCCTTAAGTAAGTAAATGCATTATTTGGAAATGGAATTATTGGAAACACATGGACTACTATGGTTTTTTGATAGTTGTAAGTTTTATCCTGTTAGATTTAAAAGATAGTTAAGTATCATAACTATTGATTTTATAACTATTATATAATGATTGTCTGATTAGTATATATAAATATATATAGGGTTATGATGAATCCAATTGATACAGACAAAGATATCGGTGACCTTGACCAGTAGGATCATACCCCATGAATTCCATTTATCAGAACTTCTGAGGGAGATAGAATCACTGAGATTTTCTCTTTACCAAGCCCAAGATGATATTCAATAACTAAAACATGAGCAGAACTATTTATGGGAGAAGTTCAATCTCATTGAGATCACATCCCAAACCATGTACACCAAACTATCATAAAAAAGTCTCACCATCACACACCTTACCCTTAGGGAATTGGCTGATGTAATAAAGAGCTATCTATCTAGACTCTAAAAGTATGTATTTTTACATTTTCTTTTTAATATAAAAATTATTATACTTAACTATTATATTTTTTAATTTATAAATTATTAAATAATGATTTTAATAAAAAAAAATATAGTTTGATACAATGAAACACAAATAATATTTTTGGAAAATATATTGTTTCAATCAAGAGATTTTTTTGATTAATTCAAGAATTTTTTAAATAAATTTTATTTTAATAAATAATTATATTAAATAATTTTTATTTAAATATAAATGATAATATAATTTTATGAATTTAAATTTAATTTTTATGGTGGTCAGAAAACCATTATTGTCATAAAAACCAATATTTTTTATTAAATGGGTTTTTTTGATTTAAAAGGGTAAATTATCATAATTATAGGATTATTTATATAAACTGTTTTTTTTTTCAAAATCAAAATGTTAAAATTATCTAACGATGATTTTTTCATATTTTTCATTGATAATCAAATTTTTGTGTAAAAATTAAATATGGTATAAATAAACAGTATGTTTTATGACATCATAATGACCCAAAAGTGATGTAATATAAGACATAAAATGTATCCAATACCAAATATATATTTTATCTTTAAAATAATGTGTTTTTTTAGTTATTTTGTTGATTTTATAAATCCTTAATGAATCCTCCAAAATAGTTATTATATTTTAAGGTTTTAAAATTAGTTCTTTTTGAACATGACTCACTTTAACATAGCCGAGGATATTATTTTAATGATTTAGGTTATTATCCATATAACATAATTAAGACCACTCTTATTTGGTATAAAACATGATAAACCATTTTATTCTTTGTGTTTTTGATTACTTTATCATATAGAGTCCGTAACCTATGTTTGGAAATTAATAAAGAATTATCCTCTTTTTCCTATATAACTCCACCCAAAATCACATTACTATTTAATAAAAACACTAGGATCATGAAATTACTCTATAATTGCCTATATTATCCCTCTCAATGTATTCCAATCTCTCAAGAAGACCCTCTCAAGCTCTTAGAAGCATCCTCTCAAGGTAAGGGATCCTCTAATTCTTCTATGTATTCAAGCACCTTTTTATATTAGGCATTTTGATTTCTATTTTATAATGTCTTAATATATTTTTAAATATCCCTATTACTATAATTATTATTTCCATGTGATGATACACCCCTTTAAATCTCATTAAACTATCCCATGAATCTTTATGAACCCATATTATGGTGAAGAAATTATCCTACGATTTTCCATGCCAAACATTTTTTTGTGTGAATACCCATACTTATTTAAAATAAAGAGTATTCAACTAGATGTAACTATACTTTATTTATTGTAAAATTACATTTATATAACCCATAATCCTTGATCACAGGAATAAAATTGATGAAATCCATCTTTATGTTGTATGATCCATGTGGCACACTTATACATGTTGATGATATGAAACTGATGGGTGCACCCATATAGTGGTCTAATGAATTGGGTAATATTTTTATCTCATGAGATACCATGTATAGTAAAATATAGTTTATCATAACCACATTATTTTAATATTTATTTGTGTTTATCCTTGACTTATGTTTACAATGTCATGTTTTATGTTGTTGCCACATTCCAATGTTTCCTTTATGTTATAATGTTATATCATGCCTCATTGTTAAAGATTTTGATTTTCATACATATTATGTTACCTTGATATTAAACTTTTATAACATGTATTTTATTACCTTATGATATGATTTATTTATTCCCTTACAAGGCTTTATAGCTCACCCCTTTCTTATGTAAGTCCCTAGGTTATCCTGTGTAGTTTTAGAAGATCCATGGAATATAAGCACATGCTATGATGTTTTTAAACAACGTTGTTGTATTTATGTTGAAAGTTTTAATACAATGTTTCTAATTTCACAAATAAACCAGGCCTTATGATATTCTGTGATGGATTTTGTGTAGTTTTAGGTTATAAATCATGAAATATAATAATATTAATGATATGAGTTGTCATAGTAAGTGTTAAAAGTTAAAAAAATCCCCGAAACACTCAAATTTTTGTAAAAAATGAGTTTTGAGGTGATTTAGTACCCAAAATCAAGATCCCCACATATTTTTTCAATTATGTTCCCATTTAACCTTGAATAGTGACCTTAAATTATTGAAAATGTTAGGGTTACTCCCAAAACTACCCTTCTCTTCACTTATAAAAGGGAAACATCTCTACCACATTAAGAAACACCTATACTATTAATTTACTCTTGAAAATATAAAAATTTTATTCTCCTAAAATCATATGCCATGTTGAAAAGAGTATTTTCACCATTATTTATCATAAGGCCTTAATTTTCAAGGAGGCTTCCAAGGAAAATTCAAGTCCCCAATACGATTATTATTAACTAATTATCTTTTCTCCTTAATTATATTTTTTAAAATTTATTCTCATCACACAAACATAATGATATTAGTATCATTTATATACTATAATGTTACTATATTAAGCTTATTATAATTATCTACTCATCTATACCATTCCTTATGAAAAACGAAATTATCATTCGTGCGTATGCGCATACCACCACCACCATAAGAAAAAAAGATAATTTTTTATCAGAATACATAATTTATGGTTAATAGAATAGATTAATGAAGAAATATTATCTTTATGATATCATTAATATTTTGGTATGAAAAATTGGAGAACCTATTAATGATATGATGAAAAAATGATTATTGTTAATACAATCATTTAAAACGAGAAAACTAAGAGGAAAATGATCTCTTATTTCTAAGTAATGACTTTAGATAAATTTTGTAATCTTTATAATTATTTCAAAATTATAATATATCACACTAATAAACAATAAATAATATCATTATGCTTCTTGTATAATGATTTTACAACTAAGAAACCTCATAATCATATATTAATCATGGTAGTTTCATGTTTAGGTCAGTTTAACCACCTAATTGAACATAACTATACATTTATATCATGGATTTATATGAGAACATAATTATATTATGAGTGGGTTACATATAACTAAATCCTTTATGTATTTTTATTACCATTACATGTATAAAGTTTGATATATACACGTGTTTATTCTTACAATAATAGCATTGATACTTTGATATCCACTATTTATATGGTAATGTCCTTAGATTACGTGTATTATTAAAAGGCTATAGAAGTTCCCATTTATAATGAGAACCAAAAGATACTATGATAGTAATATTAAAGATATTCCCTATAGTTTATAAACAACATATTGAAAATACATAGATGTTTTCTGACTATTAGGTGGTGGGGGCTTATAAGAATTGAGACTTCTTCTCATGAATTTTGCACTTGGTGATCTCAATTAAATGAGACAATGATGAATGGCCCACCAATTGAAACACCACATGTTTTAGGTGTTATTTCTTATTATTATCTATGTAAATGTTTACCGCTATCCTAACTCGATATCATTATGAATGTGTTCCATTTGACTATGTACTTTCATGCAAGGAAAAAATATTGACATTGAATTCATGGTAAGGTAGATTATAATGAGTGTGTCATTGGTTGAATGACCAAGATATTATTTTTTCTTCTGATTTGAGGAAGTGATATCTCATGGGCCTATGTTTATTAGGATGGTAGTATCTTCATTAAATCCAGGGTCATGGTATAAGATGATAAGTTTTTATGATAACGTCAAAAAATATATAAATCATAAAAACGACGATGACACACGTGTGCATATTTCATTATGAGATATCATGATACAAAAAAATTATTTTATATAGATCTTGTTCATATAAGGTAGTCATAGCTATGAAATTCCTTACACCTTCAGGGTGCATGATGGGCTACTAGAACATACTCATGGTCTATGAGTTTGTCTCACTACTGCTGAGATAAATACCTAGAGTGTCACAAACTAATTATATCCACAAGTTCCACATATTCAGATAAAATGGAGTTTAAGAAGAAGTGGACCTCACATGCGGGGGCCGATGAACATCTGAGTGTGATAAATCTCAAGTAAAACAATTCAATTATATTATTCTAGTTTATAATAGTGATTATTGAATTTATTTCTCAAGGTATTCACAAGTAGTTTGTTCATAAAAGTGAATACAAAAAAAAATATAATTTTTTGAACAAACACTAGATGTTAAAAGTTTGTTAAATTATTAAGGGAGGAGAAATCCAAGTTAATGGTTCATATTTTATTATGTAACATGTTAATGTGTTACAAAAGGGTGAAAAAATATTCATTACAATTATGAAAATTTTAATTAATTCATAAGTGTTTATAAGGGTCTAAAATTAAGGTTATTACTTTCTAGGTACCAAAGTGAAATTTTGGAATGTATAAACTAGGTAAAAAAGATCATTTTATATTTTTTAATAGTGCACTCAAACCATTTTTATGAATTTGAGAGTTCTCCCCTCTTCTATGTCAAGTTAAGAGTGAAAACCCAAAGGAATAACAAGGTTGTATTGATCCGGTCTTCTCAATCTAGTCTGCTATCTTTATATGATCGAAGGGATGTTGTAAAACACTTTAATTTTCACAATAGAACACAAGATTCACAGATCAATGATATAGAATTTGTGGTGCTTATTTGGATAATCTATAGGATTCCTATTTTTATGTATTTGGTCCATGACATTCCAACATTGAGCAAATCAAATCGGTGATTTTAAATGAAGAAGGAAATATTTACATTTTTGTTTGATTTTTCTCTTTGTGATTAAATTTAATTGAACACAATATTTTTAGAAAATATGGGAATGGGTATTTGTGTATGTAGTGTTTTTAACATGAATCTAAACCAAAAATTTAGAATTTTTTATTTCTCATGCTTCCACTGTGCCCCGAGTCCCGTTAATTGGTATTAGAGAAAACATGAAATTATTTAAGTTGAAAACATTAATATTTAGATTAAATTTTCTTTGAATTGGAAAGAGGGTTTTCATATGGTCCCAAAAAATCTAACAGTGCATCGATCCATGTTCGCATGACCATTTTATGTTTGATTGATGATCGATGGTTTTTGGGTGAAATTTAGGACAAATATTTTTCCTTATAAATGTTAATATATATATATATACATGAGTTTAAAAATATATATTCATATATATGGTTAAATTGGTCTTGATTATACTGTATAAGAGTTTGGTAATGTCTCTTTCAATATAGTCATGAATTAATGAGAGAAAACAAAACAATATTATTAAAAAAATAAAAGGGAAATCCACATCCCTTTTACAAGGGTGTGGAAAAAAACCCTAATACCCTCCCCATTTATGGGGAGGGCATAAACATATTCCCACCCTAATTTTGGGGTGTAATATATATATATATACATACATCTCTGTGTGTGTGTTTTTATTATGTATATATATATATATATATATTTGGAATAATAAATTGGGACACTTGACCATGCCCTATCTCGGGTCGAACCAATTCGGTATGGGTCCAACCATCCTGACTTGTCAAGCCCATCACTAGCCAAAAATTAACATCCATGTATATTTATTTGGTTTAAATAGACCCAAAAAATTTTGATTTTTTTTTTAAATTTAATTTAATTATATGGAATTTAATAAAACTATTTTGGGTGCTACAAGATGTATTGATAGTTTATTAAAATTATTTTAATGAAAGTTAAAGCATTAAAAATACTCTCAAATTTAATTTTAGAAAATTTAATTTTTATTATGCAATAGAATTTCTTGTTGAATGATCATGAGTTGATACTGACTCGTGTATGTTTCTTTTATTAATTATTTAATTTAATTATCACATTTAATATTTTAAAATGTAATAATTATTTTATTTTGATGATCGGAATATCGTACCTCCCTCTTTAAAATGTATAATATCTTGTGTGTTCTCATTTAAGTACTAAAATGTAATTTTGAACCCCGAGATCCCCTCATCTCTGTGTGAGTATACATTTTAAATATATAATGAGTTTGTGGTGAAATGATTCGAGGTGAGATCTGGTGTAAATCAAACAAGTAAAGTGCATTACAGTTTTGGACATTGCAATTCAAGTCAGGTATTAACTTAAGAAATTCCCCTAGGGTTGTTTAATCCATTATTCACTTGATGGATTAAACAATACATAATGTCTCATTATCACATCATTATTTATTTATATTATTATATGCATGGTTTATTATTTTTTGAATGTGTATTTATTACAGATGATCATGTAGGATAATAATAAACAAGTATGCATGGATAAAATGAATGTGTGGAGTGAATGTTTTATATTTAAAGCACAGGTAATTTGTCAATGTGATCACATATAATAAGGATGTTAAATATAAAAATATTCCATTCATTGAGATAAATTAACAAATTGATCAATGAAAATATTAAGTCATTGAATGCCTTGCATCACTTGAATTTGGACACAACCAATTATTTTAGGACTTGGTCATCCCTAGTTTAGGTGCCTTTTAATACTGAGGAGTTATTATGAGAGTGTTTGAGAAAATTAACTAAATTTAGTATCAAATTATTATCCATATATAACTTGTTTCAACATTAGAGGAAACATGTTGAGTAATGAAAATTAATCCTTTGCAGAAGATGGGACTCCACTCAACAGATCAAGGAGCTATGGGTTAATGTGGTTGGCTAGTCAAAAGACTATCGTTGAATCTTGGAGTAGTGTAAATTCCATAGTTAAAGCTATGAATAGATGTTTAAGGATTATTACTACAATAATACTCAAGTGACTTAGTATTATGAATCCCGTAGTTGAGGGATACTATGATTTGATAGTAGGAGACATTTAAAATTGATAATTTGAAAATGTATATTGGAAGTCAAGATAAAGTAATAATATACTAATTTTATTTGTTATAGATTAAATTAAAACCTCAACCAATTCAATTTCACTATGATCAATATTGTATAAAGAAAATATCCTGACTATCCATAACTTCTAGGAGTGGTACATGTGCTTGCACATAGTACTACAGGAAGAGAAGGGTCTTTATGTTCTAGAATCCCCTATTCCTGCTAATCCCCCTCAAGGAGAGAAAAGTATAGATAAAGATAAATACATAAAGTATATGGATTAGGTGATATATGTTTAGTGATTTATGTTGTCATCTATGTCCAGTGAGGTGATGAAAATGCATGAGGACAAAGATGCTTTCTAAATTTTGTCTTATCTCTAAGAGTTATAACAGGAGAGAGACCAGAATGAAAGTTATGAGTTATCCAACGAATTTTATAGATGCAGGCTAGTGTAAGGGAATAATTTAGGACTTAATATACTCTAGATGACTAGGTACATTGAAAGACTGGAGTCTTGTGGGTTCAAACTGAACCAATAACTAGAAACTGATATCATTGTTACCTCTTTAATACATAACTTATCAACTTTCATAGTTAATTATAAAATAAAAAACATGAATAAGTCACTCCCAAATTTATTATACTTAGTTTTCTAAGATGATATGGATATGATGAATTCCAAATATTTAGTCTTTATGGTGAACAAAAAGAAGAAAGGAAAGGAAAAAGTGTCGAAGGATATGTCCCAGTCAAGGACACCGAAGAACTTACCTTTGAAGAAGCCAAAGATATATAGGGAGATAAATGAGAAGGAGGTAGTCTAGTTTACATGTTTCTAGAAAATCCACCAAAAGAAGAATTGCATAGTTGGGAAGAGGAAGCATGATGATTCATCTACTTCAGGTATATTTTCCATTGAATGAAATTTGTCGATTTTTATAAGTTGGGTATTGGACATTTCATGGGGTTCACTAATTTGTATTCAAATACAGGAACCAAGTAGATTAAAGATTATTGAAAAATATGAGTTGGATTTATGAGAAGAAAATATCATGATTCTAGAAACATTAGTAGTGGGAGATTGTTATCCTACTTTGCCAAGTGTAATGGTTCTTTTACCGAATAATTGTTATAATTCACAATTTTTTACCAAAAACATAATCTCAGTGTTGAGTTTAGAAACCATGGGAATTTATTTCAAGTCTTGAAATAAATGTTTTATTATTTATAAGGATAACACATTTTATGGTATGTCTTATATTAACAATGGATTATATACACTTAAACTAGAAAATATTGTTTTGGAAATAAATGAAAAATCTAGTGACATTAGATCATATCCTACCCGCCTATGGAATTTCCAGATAGGTCATATAAACAAGAAGCATTTAAGAAAACTACATCAAGTAGGGTATTTATACTCTATTTAGTTAAAACCCTCAAATGCATGTCACACTTTTTTACATGGTAAAATGTCCAAAGAAACTTTCATTGGGAAGGGGGAAAAAGACAAAGAACCATTGGAATTGGTTCATACTAATGTATGTGGTCTATTTCTAGTAGCGTCAAGGGATGATTTATATTACTTTATTACTTTTAAATGTGACTATAATATATATGGTTATATCTACTCAATGATCTATATGTTTCCTTTTAATTTTTTAAGGAATATTATAATGAATTAGAGAATCATCTTGGTAAGAATATTAAGAAACTCCACACAGACCGTGGTGGAAAATATATTAACCAATATTTCATCAATAATTTAAAAGAGTGTGGGATATTTTCCCAAATTAATCCTAATTATACACCTCAGTGGAATGGTGTTAGTAAAAGGATGAATCAGACCATGCTTTACATATTAAGATTGATAATGAGTCATATAACTCAACCCTTATGATTCTAGGGATATGCACTACAGATTGTGACATGTACACTAAAATGAGAACTAAATAAAAGAAACAGATGGGATTACATATGAGTAGTAGTATAGAGAGAATCTAATTATGTCAAAAAAATATGTTAGGGGGTGAATGGATTTTTTCAATACTACACCTAGTGAAAAACTAGTAACTTGAAGCATGAAGTGCATCCATACAGGTTATCGTAAGGAGAATAATGAATATTACCTATATAAACATTTAGATAGAAAGATGATTATATAAATACAAATTAAATTTCTAGAAAGAGAACATATTTTCAATGGAAATAGTGTGAGAGATATTGAATTTTATTAAGTTGTTTCTCTAGATGCACAATATTTATTATAGGAATGATCTTCACAAGAGATAGTGGGAGATGGATATGTTCTTGATACAGAAGTACTATATAGGTATATTAGTAAGGTTAGATAACTTGAAAGATATGGTTTTATTTTCATCATATTAGGTGACACATTACTCTTATAGAATGAAGAACTTATAACCTACAAGGAAGTAGTGGATGGAAAGGATGATTATAAATTAAAAGAAGATATGAATTCTTAGATGGAGTCCATATACCAACATCAGGTTTGGATTTTGGTAGAATCACTAACTGGTGTAAAACCTATTGAGAGTAAATGGGTATTCAAGAAAAATCTAGACATGGATGGTCAAGTGATCACCTCTAAGGCATGACTAGTTACAAAGGATTTTGGGAAACTTCAATGAATAACTATGATGAAACCTTATCTTTAGTCACAAGCTAAAATCAATCAGAATATTACTTGAAAAAAACATTCAAATATTATGAAATTTGGAAAATGAATTTCAAAACTTATTTTCTAAGTAGGAATTTATTTGAAGGCACATATATGACACAACCTGAAGGGTTCATTATATCAAATACATCCAATAAAGTATGCATGATACAGAGATCCATTTATGGACTGAAGAAGACATAAATCATTGAGGGTTCATTTTGGTGTTTCCATAAAATAATTTTATTACATTAATAATGAAAGCAATCCATGTGTATATAATAAGGTTAGTGTGAGTTCCTTAATTTTTCTAGTATTATATATTGATGACATATTATCAATGAGAAATACAGTGCAAGTCTTACAGTAAGTAAATACTTTGTTAAATGAATGCTTCTCCATGAAAGAATGAGGTGAAGAAACCAACATTATAGGGATCAATATCTATAATGATAAGACTTAAATGATTCTTGGTATAAATCAAAGTATATATATTGATATGGTACTAAAAAGGTATAATATAGAGTAATCCAATAAAGGATTTGTTCTAGTGTCACATGGTATTAAGATCTCTAAGAAGATGTGTCCACAAGTACATGAGGAGATTGAAAGAATGAGTATAATACATTATGATTAAATAATGGGATCTATCATGTATACTATGCTATGTACTAGGTTTGATGTTTACTTTTCCTTAATAATGGTGGGAAGATATCAATCCAATTTGGGAGATTTGCATTGGGCATCTGTAAAAACTATCCTAAAGGAATTGAGAAGTACAACTAATATATTACTAGTGTATAAATGATATGAGGAGATATTCATGGAGGGATAAACTGATTCTAGATTTTAGATAGATCAAAATGATCTGAAATCATAGTTAGGCTTTGTTTTTTGGTCGAATGGTGGTGCAGTGAGCTGGGGAATCTTGAAGTAGTCTATGGTTACAGATTCTACAACAGAATATGAGTATATAGCTAATTATGATGTAGTTAAAGAATCAATTTAGATATTGATACTTGTTTACAATCATGGAATTATACCTAGAATTGAATACCCTATTACAATGTATTGTTATAATACTGTGGTAATTTTAATTTCCAATGAGACCATGTCACACCAGAGTACAAAGTTTATACTTCATAAGTTTCATTTTTTGAGATATTTTACTAAGAGAGGTAGAGTCATAGTTAATAGAGTATATATAGAGGATATCATGTAATACCTCCTGACTAAATCCATATCTCACTAGAAGCAAGAAAATAATGTGAGAGCTAGTAGGTTGAGAGTTGGTAGCAGTTGGATCTAGTGAAATTTGGAGTGTTGTGAGAAGATTCCCTAGAACCAAATTATTTATATACATTGATTACAATTATTTCACTATAATAAAATGGCCAAGTAGTGATGGATTTTTTTCTTTGGTGGAGGTTTAAACTACCACTACATGGTTCTATGATAGCTTCAATTTTTTTTGCTAAATCGTGTGTCGACATCCAATATGTGGAGATTTCGTCCATTTAGAAGCAGTTTCTGGTAAGAATTATAGAAAGAGTATTTAGTGGAATTTATTTTTGTTTTCACGAGAGTTTTCTACGAGGTGAAAAAATGAGGATTTATAGGTTGTTAAAACCACCTCAAAATCCAAAAACCTTCCCCAAAAAACACCACTAAACTGATTAAAACCACTGCTAAATAATAGTTTGTCATATTTAGCAACATTTTTAACCATCGAAAAAAAGAAAAAATACATCTTATAACAGAAATGTTAACCACTTTGAATAAAAATATTCCATATATAGCAGTAGTTTAAACTACCGCTAAATGTTGATTAACAAAAAAACGCAAACTGCATATTATGAGGCCCCATAACTGCCCTGAAAAAAATGAAAACTAAGCATATCACCTATCAGTAGAACCCAAAATCCATATCAGAATCATAGGAAATCACACATATATAAGAAATATGGCATCGAAAAATAAGTATATTAGTTTATATCCATCCACAAATTGTTTCACGTCTATGTCACAAATAATACATCAACAAACCCTTTGATTCCATATTAGTCCAAATCATAAAAATACCACTAATCACTGCTATATGAACTCTGCTCTTCACCCTCTCCATCTCTATATTCATCTCGATATTTATTTCCTACTACTATCACCTGTTAGACAATTATATTAAAATTTTAACAGTGTTTTATATATATATTTTAAATTAAAACCAATAAAAGTTTGTGAAATAAATGATTTTGAAGTTGTGTGATTTTCCTGATCACCACTAGTCATCGATGAAATATCACTGAGGAAATAACCATTCATCTTATGATATAAATCAACCAACACTTTCAATGTCCACTTTCATTATATAACATCAGTAGGGACCCCAAAACATTAAAATGCGACAACTATCTTTAGTCTGTTCAGATTCTAGACATAAGAACTTTTCATATTTTTCTCCATAGTAGCATTGTTTCCATATTTTATGAAAAATAGTTAGTAATATTAAAAAATTCAATAACTTTATTCGTATTTAAATTTTTACCTATAATAGTCACCCTCCAATATCCTCACCAAGAACTTGGAGTGGATTGTTTCCTCACAGTTGAGGGTTAACTGGTACCAATATAATGCTTCCTCCTTGTAATTCCTATAATTTAATCAAATAAAAGTAAGTTTAGAACATATATTTCAAAAAATTCATCCAGAAAAAATTTAGAAATGATAACGGATGCATAGTACTAACAAACAAAGTATACATAACTATGATAAGGAATGACTACACAAATGACATAATTGGTTGATAAATTATTGGATTATTATAAATACAATCATTTTATCCTTTAATCATGTCATTTTACTACTCCATAATTAATTAATCTACTTCATCCACCCTTTTAAGACAAATATTTTCAATATCATGATGGGAAAATAATTTTTCTTCTTGCTGTTGATGGTATTCAATGTATGAGGTCAAATCTTCCACTTCATCACCCATATCATACATGTCTCTTTGTTTTACCTGAGAAACTACACTCCATACTTCATCCATGAAATCTTCCACATAATATACCATTTTCACTTGAGATGATAAGATATACGAATAATGTAATTCACGGTCACCGACATCCATCAAGAGAGAGAAGTTCACAAAAGTAAATTTCAAGGAATCTCTTTTAACACCCCTAATAAAATTGAACCAATTTCATTAGAATAAAAAACTGAAAAATTATTATGGTAGTTTAATTTGATAACATAAGTCAACTTTCCATAGTATCCCACTTCAAAAAATGTAAATATACCACTGTTATGTGTTTTCCAACCCTCTTCCTGATCGACTATATGAAATTTAAAGCCATTCACATTGTAATCATCAAACTTTCTAGCCTGTTTTAGAGGACCTCGAGAAAGAAAATTCAAATATTCTAACAAATCATCTCAAGTATCAGTATTAATTATTTACAAAAAATAATATACATTATTATATTTAAAATATATATATTTCAACCAAATATCTATATTTATTTCAATATTTGTGAACTTACACGTCGTTCAAACCATTCTACAAGCTCTTTATTAACAGATTTTGTTATATCTTTATCATTTCATGTTCAGCCTCTCATTTTTCTCCTTGTTTGTATCCTCAATGCTTCAATATAGGGATATGTAATTTCACTATTTAGTAGCACAAATCTACATGCCTATGATAATTTCATTTCTATCAGTGTAACATTTGAGCTCTTCCCAACTGATCATGAAATATTAAGAAAGATTTTTTATTTCTCTTGCAGTTGAGATTGAGTTGATGTGTCATAAAAACTTCCAACTTGATTTAATATTATATCAATATCATAAAATTATCTAGAAGAGAAGGTGATACACTCCTCTTCCAAATATCCTTTATAAATAGAGCCTTCAGGATAAGATTTATTTTTCACCTATGATTTCAAATTCCCAAGATATTTATGAAATAAAAGAAAAAAAACATAATTGTATATTTAATGAAGTACCAAGTAGTTTTTACTTAAATGGAAATATATATAAATAAAGTACCTCTCAATTGGATACATCCATCGATAATGTATGTGGCCTCATAATTTTGCTTAATCAACCAAATGCATAGTTAAATGCATTATGACAGTAAAAAATTATGGAGAAAAGATCATATCATTGCAAAAATTGTGAATAAAAATCTCTCGTGAAGGTTGTCCATCTCAAATGGTTATAGTATTTTCTCACATAGTTGTATGAAGAATGTGAAAAATTGGTGTACAATAGCAGTAACCATTTTAGGTAATAATGTACGCAATGAAAATGTTAGAAACTACTATAACAAAATATGCTAATTGTGAATTTTCAATCCTTGTAACCTATGATTCTTTAAGTCAAAACACCTTGAGATTTTACTTTAATAAAAATAAGATACCTTGAAATGTTTTAAAATTAAAAGGAATGTATCTTTATCCCTATTTTCCATTGTAAAAATTACCACACCATACTTCCCATTCTCATATGGTGAGAGATCATGATTTATGTTCATTGATTGTAAGTATTTCTGAGCATTGAGATGATCCTTCAATTTTACATGATCATTAAGAAATATGAATATAAAATTATCACATAAATTTTTATCAATATGCATCACATCAAGATTATTCCGCAACAAATTAAATTCCAAATATGTAAGTTTGAAGAATATAGTTTTTTTCTTCCATTGTTATGTTCCGATTTCACTTGATGATGCACTTCAAATTCATTTTCCACTATCATTCAAATGATAAACCTTTCCAAATTATATTTCAACATTTCCAAGTTGTGCCTATATTTTATAACCTGTCAATAACCTTGAAGATGGTCTACGATCAATAGAACCATTTAATTTTGACTTGTTCAACCAAAATCTATGAGATGCATCAAGAAATATTTGATGAAATAAAAAGAACCATTTTATACAGTAAGGTATTCATTCAGGTTCAAAATCAATGTTACAAAAAAGACAAGAAAAACCCATGAAAGTGTTCCAACCAGCTAAATTCCCATGTTTAGGGAAGTCACTAATAGTCCACATTAGATAATCTTGCATTTTTAACATTATTATATAAGATGAATCATATTTCTCAACATCATTGCTCCATAACTCTGGTAATTATTCAATTAAAGGATACAAGTACACATTAATATCATTTCTAGGCATTTGTTTTCCAGGTATAATAATCGAAATAATAAAATATGTTTGTTGCATACACATCCATGGAGGTAGATTGTAAGGGATCAAAACAACCAGCCAAATGCTATAACTGGTGCTCAAAGTCCCAAATGGGTTGAATCTATCACCAGGAAATCCCAATCGAACATTCCTAGGATCAGATAATAAATCTATAAGCAATGAATCAAAAGTATTTCATGATTTTGAATCTCTTGGATGTCTCATTAACCCATAATTTTTATTATCTACAGAATGAGAATTCATGTATTCGATGGTTTTTTATGATATGAATAATCTTTGCAATCAAGGATTTAAAGGAAAGTAATAAAAAACCTTTTCATATGTTTTCCTCCACTTCTTCTTCGTAGTATAATGTTGATTCAAACTTCCAATATCACTCATTGAATACCATCTAGAAGAAGAATATTTTTTGAAATCCTATCTGTTTGAATCCTCTCCCTAATAAAGCATACAATCATTGGGACACGTGTGTATTTTTGTATAATTCATACCAATCTTGTTAACAAATTTTTTTACATCAAAAAATGACTCAGAAATCTTTGCGTCAGAAATGGATCATGCAACAATTCCCATATCATGGACATCGCTTTATTTTTAATTCCACATATGCATTTGATATGGTACAAATTCACCAGAAAATAATGTTTTTAATATTTCAAACATCCTCTATACAACCCTTGATTTCCATCATCATCCAAACCACGAAATGAATATGTCTTCTTAGTGTAGTTTTCTCTTACATTAGTGTCAAAATAATAAAGAGGAGGATCCAATGATAGTTTATAATCATTATATGGTTGTTCTATAGTCTAAAAAACATTATCCGTCACATCTCTATTTTTAGAACCCTTAATTAGTTGTTCAGATATGTTTTGATGTTTATATTGTTGTCTAAAAACATAGAATTCACCATTAATAATGTTTTTCATTTCATTTTCCATTCTCCATGAAGTTGGGAGCTCATTCTGTCGATTAACGTCTATGCTCAAAGTTTCTGTAATGTTGGATTCTCAATGAAAACTCTATAAACAAATATTGACTAGGGAATTGATTCAATATAAAGTGTTCATAAACTTCATCTCTCTTTAACCATATTCTAAATTTATATTTAGGACATGTAAATCTTATTCTCCCATCAATGAATGGATTGGAAATTACAAAATCTAAAAAACCATCCAAACCCTTACCATACTATGGTGTGTTCCTCGGTAATGTTATCTAGCTATTATCAATATATATCACAATGTTCTTACATATTATTAAAAAAATTGAAAACACATAACTATTACTAAATAGGAAAACAAAAAATGGTAAAATCTGGTAAAGTGGGGAATGATAATGAAGTGAATAAATATCCTAGTTTGAGAATAGAGGAAACCTGACATAAATGGGGTGTTAATGCTAAGATGACCTTAGTAGTTCTATCCTTCAAAACAACACAGGGAATACCTAACATGAGTTAGTGTAGATATCATATCCTAGTAGAGGTCTAACATAATGATAGATTCTAAATCTTTGGATAGAGGTGATATGTTGGAATCAAAATGAATCTCGTTGTTATGGGAATGAATACACACATTTTCCTTAATATAGAATCCCCTTACATAGATCTAATTTATATATAGGAGGGAAATATAGAAATGTATGGATGTTATGGTGAGAGATATGAATGAAACCATCATGAAATTAGAAAATTACTCATTTTTATAGTATAACTAGTTATTAAAATGGAAGAATTATTTCATATATTACTTGATGAATTTGAAAATATCAATGAGAAAATGTGACACATGTAGAATAAAATTGAAATAAATTATAATAGTGTATAATTATAATTTTACAATAAGTATCTTTAATTCTAATTTATTTTGGGGGAACTAGTATGGTCATTGGGAACTCCCATAATACCTTAGTAGAGACCTATGATGATGGTGAAAAAATATAAAGGCCATGGTTTGTACATATGCTCTATAAAAATGAATCATGTTCCTTAATTAAAATTCTTAGAGGGTATGTCATTCCTATCACTAATGCATGGTTTCTTATAAAATACATATCCTAAAAAACAACATCTAATGTTTAACATAACCTTCCATAACAAACAATGACATAGCTATCTAATTGAAGATTATAACAAGAATTTTTTATTGATCAATCCATATGTAAATCTTATTCAATTGGGAGGATATGACCATAGTGCAGAGTAGCACAGCCAAGGGCTCAGGGGGCATGGGATATGTGGGCATGGGCTAGGGCTCGACCAGAGAGGGATCAACCAGTGAGGGCTTGACCAGTGAGGGCTTGGAGGGATCTGGATCAGGGGATTCCAATGAGTGCTTAGAGGGCTCGGGATATGAGGGCTTAGGATCATACAGTGAGGGATTGGAGGGATCGGGTTTGGGAGACACTGGTGAGGGCTTGGAGGGACTAGGATTGGGAGCTAGCAGCGACGACTTAGATGGAAGGGCTCGGGCAATGCCAATGGGGGTGGGGGGTTAGATAGGGATAGGGGTTGGGGGAGTCATGGGATGAGGAGAGGGTTTTGTGGAGAAGGAGGCGGGGTCGAGGGAAAAGTGTGTTTTTTTATTAAAAACTTTATATTTATGGGCAATTTTTAAAAAACCGCCGTGAAATCCTGGAATTTTTTTAGCGGTGGTTCAGTGAACCACCGCTAAAACCTACCACTAAATAGTGATTTTGGTTTAGTTCTTGTATACAGATTGATATATACATGTGTTTATTATAATCATAATTGTGTTCATACTTATGAATCCACTAATTACATTGTAATTCCCTTAGATTAATTGCTATATAAAAATGTTATAGAAGTTCCCAACTATAAAGAAAACCTTGAGATAATATGAAAACAATTTTAAATATATGTTTTATAGTATAGATACATAATATTGATGGGAGAAAGATGATGTCTAACTATCAGGTGTTGGGGGATCGTAATCCTCGAGAATTCTTCTCAGGAATTTCACACTTGGTGATCTAAATTAGATGATATCATGAGGACAAAATTTCCAATAGTAACATTACATGTTCCAAATGTCTTTGGTTGTTCCTATCTATCAGCATGTTTATTGTTATGAAAACTTGAGATCATTACTAATGTGCACCATTTTACTATGTACTTCAAATAAAGGGAAAACAATGACAATGATTTCACAATGAGGTGGCTTGTGTTGGGTGTTTCATTATTTTTATGATGTTGGCTGAATGATCAAGATATAATTTGTTGCTTCTGACTTTAGGAAGCGATAAATCATGGGACCAGGTTAACTAGAATGGTAGTACCTTCATCAAATCCATGTCCTCAGTACAAGAAGGTAAGTCTACTTGGTAAGTTCATGAAATATATATATCATCAAATGGATTATGAAACAAGTGTGTACCGTACTTTATAAGATATCACAAATAAAGATATTATATTACATAGAGCATGTTCATTGGAGGTAGTTGTAGCTATAACATTCCTTATCTTTTTAGGGGTCATGATGAGTTATTATACTCAAATCTTTTTCTATGAGTTGGACTCACTTCTATTTAGATTAAGTCATATAGGTCCACAAACTATGTATATCCACAAGTTCCACATATTTGAATGAATAGGAGTTTAGGATGAAGTGGGCCCCATACGTGGGGTTTGGTGAACATCTAAGTGTAATAAATAATAAGTAAAATAATTCAATTATATTATTCAAGTTTAGAATAATGGTGATTTAATTTATTTCACAATGTATTCACAAGTTGTTTTTTTTATAAAAGTGAATATGAGAGAAAATAATTTTTTGAACGAACATTAGATGTTAAAGATTCATCAAATTATTAATGGAGGAGTGAGCCATGTTAATGATTCATATTTTATCACATAACATGTTATAGTGTTACAAGTCAGTAATAAAATATTCATTATTTTTTTTACAAGTTTAATTATTTTATAAGTGTGCACAAGGGCATAAAATGAAGGTTATTACTTTTCAGGGATGAAAGTACAATTTTGGATAGTATAACCATGGTATAAAAGGTCATTTTATCCCCTTGAATAGTGTGATAAACCATTTTAATGAATTTTAGATCTCTACCATCCTCTTAATCATGTTTAGAGAGAGAAATCAAAGGAAGAAAAACGTTGGATCATTCATGTCTTCTCGATTGAATTCACATTATTCATGTGATCGAAGGGACATTTTAAATCTCTTATATTTCCCATTCTAGCACCTAGGAATCATAGATCGTTGATCTTGGAGCTATGGTTCAAGTGTGGACAATCTAGAGGATTCTTATCTTGACATATTTGGGCTAAAAAATGACGTCGACGAGTGAATAAAATCCTTGATTTCAAATAAAAGGAATTATTTATGGTTTTGTTGGATTTTTTTCTTCCTTTATAAATTGAATTTTACAAGAACCTTTGAGAATTGTAGAAAATGGTTTTTGTGGATTTAGTGTTTTAAAAATGAATCTGAACCCATGGTTTCAAACTAAGATTTTTTCATGCTTCTTCCACACCCCACGTTACTTTAAATTACTAGTATAATATGATATAAATATGTAAATTGTGTTTTTTTGTTTCTATTACCATTATATCAATTTCTAACCCATTAGTTAATAAATCACCCTTCGTTCATTAAGAATAACCAAAACACGACCTTAATTGATTTCATATTCATGGTTTATAACCCAAACCACTATGGAATGAAATCATATATTTATAAAATATCATGAAACATCTATTACAGTACCTTATATAATATAAAAAGTATGGACTTTAGAAAAAATATCAACACCTATTTTATCAAATCAGTTCAATGTGATAAATATTACTTAAACCCGGTGTTGATAATATATATAAACTAATATATATATATAAATATAATGATTATAAATGATGAGTATAAATGGTTATATTTATGAATAACATTCTTGAGTATGTATTTAATTAACTTAATTTAATTATTTAGTAAATTTGGTGAAAGTTCATGATGAATCAGAACCGATGTAAGGGTTTTCATATCAAATTCATATCTTTGAGACATGTTTAGTATTATACACTTAATTTAATTTATGAGGTGTATATAATTATTATTTGAGACATCATATCATGAATTATATTTTAATCATGGTATTTAAAATTCCATTTCAATCCCTCTCTTTTAAGGTATTTTGATTAAAGTGGTACTCAAGCCATACCAGTTTTGTTAGTCTAAATTTAGATTATTTGAGACATGTTAGATGTTATGCACCATGTTTTCTTCATATAGTGTTTTCAATACCCATGGATATTTTTTTACCATACTATTTTTATTTCATGGTATTTACTATCCGAATCATGTTCCCTTATTCGAGTAGTTATTGAGTCATTTTTTCCCAGTAGTAAGGGTTTTTGGTAACTCAACTTATGTTCACTGAGTTAGGATCATAATCTTGAAATTATTTCATATAAGTCTGGTACATTATTACTTTTGATTATATTATGTGGTATTCTCTAATTGTTTACATTTTTAATACATAAATCCATTTTCAAACGTTTCATACTTTATGGAGTATGTTTCCTATATGGGATATGATAACTAAAGTCTCATTTCCTTGAGTTATATTATTTAATATTGAAACAATTTCTTCTATTATTGAGTTCTACCATACTAATATACTATTATATATTATTTTATATTACTAATTTGTAAAATTATTTTTAAAAACAAATAATTTTTTATAACTCTTTTTACAATGTGGTTTTCAAAAAATGTATTTTTGAAAATATTAAAAAGGGGGTTTCCTTTTAATTTCATATGATTTATCTTTCACTCCTAATTTATTCAATATAAAAATTATATCTTTTCAAGTATCTGTTATTAGATATTAATTTTAAAAGTAATGGTTTCTAAAATATTTCATGTAACATTTTCAAAATTTACCTTTGAAGGTAACATATGAATTTGTATTTTACATCAATGTAAAAAAAAATTCTCAAAGATATTTCAAGTTTTCACATAAATTTACCAAAGAATTCTAAAAATGATTTAACCTAATGGGCTTTATAATACTTAATTTTTCATATATATATATTATCATTTTGGGGGATTGAACTCATGGTATCAAACAATTCGATTCTAATGATATCGTTCGAAGCATTATTTTGAGGGGGTATTTTTTATTTATTACAAAAACTTTATATGTTTTCTTGTTAGAGTAGGGTTATTTTATCTTTAAAACATACACCTTATTTCTCTGTATTTATTATTATCAAGTTATTCGAGTATTAACTTAGTCGTATACTCTTTTTCTATATGGTGTAACCCGTACATTTTACACAATTCAGATTCGATGATGTTCACATAGAAAGTATGTTATTCTATTGACATAGTAAAATTTATTAGTGATTCACATGTTTTATTTAAATAGAGATTATTATTATCAATTTAAATAAATATTTTTTAACCATCAACCTTCTTCCTCACATTGGGTTATTATCATGTTATCCCTTTTATTAACATGAGGGAAAGTATTGACATTCCATATATTGTTATTCTAATATGAACGATCATTGTAAAGTTGATTATATAATGTTTAACCATAAAAATTAGTTATATAGATGAATTATTATCATGTTATCCCTTTTATTTACATGTGGAAAATTATTTATGTTTGGGATGATTATTGACTGCTAACCTAGGTTGATTTTGTATTGACATTTCATATCTTTAATTATATGGATAAACATTTTTTTATTCAGTAAGAAATTCCATAGGGAATTGTATAAAAAGTATTAATGAATATTATGGTAAATAAATTGGACTTAAAAAAGTGATATGTGGGCCTGACATATATCTCCCCTAGATGTATCAACATGTCTCATGGGACAAAACAGGTTGGTTTTTAGTATATGTCTCCTCCAATAACATGATGGTGTCTTGGCATAAGGCCTTGACATTAAGTTTTTAATGTCCGAAATTATGAATTAAATCAGTATGAGATTAGTATTATTGATATCTATGTTTTAATTTATCTTCATGGATATAACATGATATCAGTTTCATGTTGATTATGGATTCATGTTGTTTACTTATTCCTGCCATAATATTTAATCCATCTCTATGCCATGATTACCGTAGTTGTATATTTCCCCTTACTGAGTGTTTGATCTCACACATTATCATGTTTTCATTTCACTGGGTTATGATGAAAATTATTACATGTGACATGTTTAGACGGATAGAACATGTGAAAAAATTTATGGGATATTTTGAAGATTCATTATGGATTAAGTAGTTTCATATATAATGAAAAAATATCTTCTTGATAAAAATAACATGAGATTTTTCAGTTTATGTTTTGTACTAATTTTCTAAATATATATCCCTAAAAATATCCTTGGGATGTAATAGATATAATAATCATTATTTATTTTTTAATTAAGGATGGTTATATCCAAAATTTTACAACTGACATCAAATAGAGTATGTAAAGTATGTGTTTAGGGAACCATATCCGAGAGTGAGAGTCCAAGGAATCACAATTTGTATCAAATTAATGGTTTTGGACAATTTTTTATATTATCGTAAAACCCTAAGACTTTAAAATACATTTATTGTATAATAAATATAATTTATTTGATAGCTTGCGATGCACGCAACACCAGGTTCAAACAAAATGTGACACTCTATTAAAATATTATTTAAACACTACCATTTTAACATATAAATTAAATTGATAGGTATGACTATTAATAACTAAATTATGAAAATTATGGGTTTCTATTTATTATAAATAAAATAAAAATCATTTTAATGAAAAATAAATGTTCTCTGAAAAACTGTATTTTTTATAAAAGACTATTTAGTAACACTTCACGCACATAATTTAAAATTAATTTTTAACACTTTTATAAAATTTATTTAATAAAATTAAAATAATTTTTAAAATCATAATATAAAAATTATCTTAGGGTAAATTTTTAGGGTTTTTTTTGAAATGATTTGTTTTTTGATGAATAATGAAAAATATTGAATTGTATTTGAAAACTTCCTTTTCTTTTTAATTATTTATAAAGTTAACTAATTTTTTAATTTGTTTTAAATAAAAATTACTACCATTATATATCAATTTATCTAATTTTATTCATTGGAGTCATTTTAATATTTAATTTTGATATATTGTTTTGGTAAACTTTTGAATATTTTCTCTTTGAAAACCCGCTTTCTTGTCTTGACTACAACATTAATTTTAAATTAAAATTTGAAACTTATATAAATATAATTTGGAAAAATTGATTCCATATTTATAATAATAATAATTTATATTGTCTAATAAGGTCAAATTATTTTTTGGCCAAAATGAACAGTGAATATAGTACAAAATTTATTACCACGATTAGGGTAAAAATGGGTTTAATATTGCATTAAACTATGAAGATAATGGTTAAAATGACCTAAAAACTTGTAAAAATCCTATTGTATGGAAATAGTTTCACATTATCCTTACTGTTTTATAATATAAGGTCATTTTATAGCTTTTTCATTCGAATGACTCTCATTTTGGATTCTTTTGAGAAATTTCCAAGTAATTTCTAAGGAGGCCCCCTTTCCACACTTATAAAAGAGAACCCCCTCCACTCACTTATTCACACTTACCAGGCCATTTGGCTCAACAAAACACTACCAAATTATCTCCCCAAAATACTTAGTCACATTCTAGAGCAGATGGTACTCCAAAATTTCCATCCCTTGGGTCCATAAGAGGATATCCAAAGGAGGTTTCTCTTAAAGAAGGAAATTATCTTAACAATGCTCTTTCATTTATTTCTTATTTTTCGATATTAAATTATATATTAACATTTAAAATATAATAAAATAAGTATCTCACATATAATAATATGTTATTATTTTGATTTCATAATAATTATCCATCTTCACTTCTAAAAAATGGGAAATTAAATCATCAATTGTGTGTACGGTGAACTATTGTCTCGCGAACCGATGCAGTATATTTTCCATCACAACTTTTAAAGGATAGAGATAATTATGAATAAAAAAATTATATTATATTTATGATATTTTTATAATCATTTAATTTTAATATAAAAAATACCTTTTTACATTCCATTCCATTTCAAATATGATAACGATGCTCGTTTGTATGACGAACTACCGCCATGTGAATTGATGTGATTTGTTTTTCACTTATGCTTTAAATGGAAGGTAATAAAGATAAAATTATCTAAAATATTTGATATATATGAGATGATATTTATTCTTTAAAATTAATATATCACCCACTACCTTACCTTTGCACCCATTAAGGGAGTCATATTGTCGCTCGTGCATAAGTATGGCCTTCTGTCTCCATGAAGCGATGCGATTCATTTTCCATGTCCAAATTTCATTAATGGTTATAAAAATATATATACCTAGTAAATATGATATTTATAAAATTATTATAATTCTCTATATGATATAAAAATATCCCATGCACAAGAACCAAAACCTCCATTTCAAAACTTGCATGAGAAAACAAGCCAATTAACACCCAAAATAATGAAAATAAAAGAATATTATTTACAAAAGTGTGGTAAAATGTTATAAGAGGATCATGTATTATATTATAAATATTATAATGTTTTTTTATAAATAAATAATATTCTTTAAACCATTATATAGGTAGTTAAATCACATTTAACTAAAGGAATGAGTGAGGTAAGGGGCATCATCTCAATTTCTCTTCATTGAGGCATATTATAACATTATGCACCTAATTTATTTTATATGGTGTATATAATGAAACTTTGACTTGTAATATCATGATTAATTAATTATTAATATTATTTTAATTTTTAATTTGGATTATTTCATCCAATTTTATTGACTTGGAAGTTACTAAGTGGTAAAATTTGTTGTGCAACCTCACTTTCTTTTGTGATTAATATGATTTTATTGAAAGAATCAATTTCTTATGATAAATTTCATTAGAAATTAAATTTATCTTAAATATTCATATTCTCATATGATGGATATGATTATTTCCTAAACTGTATACAATTTTTACATATGGTGTGGACTTTAAAATTTATTTGATTAACTAGGGAAATATTGATAAATCTGTATCCTTTACTCAATGTAGATATTTAATGATAAGAAATATTGTTTATAAATTAAATCAATTATTATATATATGATTAATTATCTGGACATGTAGATATGTGTGGGGATCTTTTATAAATATCCCATCGATACATTGACAGGTCTCATGAGACAAATTAGTCGGCCAAATTAAATGGGGTTCTACCTATAGTTATAAACTATCTTGAAGAAAGATCTTGAAAGTAGAGGTATCAAGATTACTGAGATAATTATGTCAAATAATTAATAACTTCTATAATTAAAAATTCATTTATTATTAGTATACATGATATTTTCACCCGGATACAGTCTCTGGATGCATTTCATTATTAGATATTGATTAAATGGAAAGTTTATTCAATTATTTACCTTGACATGTTTATTTTGCATTATCCAATTATGATAATCAAATTATTTTTTAAATGGAATGTGTTTTAAGTTATTTACCATACCATATTTATTATTCTTTATTGATAAATGATAGTTTCCCCTGTACGTAACCCTTACTATGCATTTGAAATCGCTATTATTTTGATTCATTTCCCTAGAATGTGATGAAGAATTATTGGAATGAGTTCAAGGATGAATTTTTTTCCATTTATATATTTTTTATTTTATATCCCTATATAAAATGGGTATCATTTATGCATCTGGGTTTCCAAAAATGTTAAATTGATTGGTCCTTCATGATTTGACCCTTTGTATCTATGACAATGTAATAAAATTAACACTGGATCTGAGTTATTGGATTTGGGGACGTTATAGTTGGTATCATGGAAATTTTAGTAGAAAATTTTGGAACTAGATTAAGGTAAATATATATTAGGGAATATAACCCTATGATAGACTTTTAGGACATCTATAGAATAGCATCCTAATGTTTTGGTGAGGAAGATATTATGTGGTTTTTTCATAGAAATAAATCCTTATATGGATACTACAAGTGTATGTGGTTCTATAATAGATCTACCTAGGGGTGATTTCTTAGAAAAGGGTGCATTGTACTTGACATAATCATCACCTAGTGAAAAAATGGGCCTTACTGTGCACTTGGTTTGACACTCCAAAGGGATATACTTAGGATAATTCATATTTTCCTTACAAACTATTATAAAGGATTTAAAAATAAATATATCTCTGAAGAAACCATGTCTATGATTTAGAGATTAAAAATTCATAAATTTTAATTTATGATAAGTGTTACACTATATTTATAATTATACATTATGATTTAAAATTCATAATTTTATAAGATAATCTAGTATATTCCATTTTTTAGAAATGACATCTGGAAGGAATATGGGTTTCAATACTCATGTCCAATGTTGATATTTCCCTATTGAGGTATCCGAAACATCTGATATTAGAATTGATAAAATTATATCTATAATAAAGAAACATAATCAGGTCATTACAATTAACCTTTCCTAGATAGATTAACCTAATCAATAGTGAGATTATCCTATGTTTTATCGCATTATGTGATATAATTACCCAAATTTTGGTGGGACTAACAATCCAATGATATTCAAGCAATGGATTAAGTCTCTAGAGAATATATTTATAAAATTATGATGCATTAAAAAGGAAAAGGTTACACTTTTAGTGTATTTTCTCAAAGGAGATGCTGATCAAAGGGGGTCATTGATCTAGAATACTATGGAGGAAGAGGAAATAAAACTCATGGAATGGAAAGGTTTTAAAGATGAATTCTTAGAGAAATATTTACCATGTCATCAATAAAATAAAATTAAGAAATGTTCATTAGCTTAAAACAAATGGAATAATAAAGTATTGTAGAGTGTGAAGCTACATTTATGAGGTTATCTTGGTATTCTATGTATTACATATACAACACAGAGTAAAATATTAACCATTTATTTGAAGGTCTTAATCCAAGTTTCCTAAGGGTGTTGGTCTCTCAAAATTTTACATTATATAATGAAATAGTTTTATGTTCCAACAAAAAAGAGAAGGAATTATATAGATCTTACATATTCAAGAGAAATTAATAGAATAAGATGTCATCCGAACACCATGAAAAAGGGAATGTATCATTGAAGAAAAAAGTACAAAAAAATGTCCACCTTGTGAAAACTATGGAAGGAATCACCCTATGAAATTTTTAAAGGGATTTAAAGTTTTTTTAAGTATAGAGATAATGTTAACTAGTAAAAATAATGTAAAGAGAATAAATAAAACATTTCTCTTCATTTTTTCAACTATAGGGATATGGTTCACTATACAAACAAATACCCCAAGCAATAAGGGAATCCACAACAGAAGAGGCCAATGGGATAATTTCAAACATATTCGATCACTACATATAATATGGAAGTACCCAATATATGGTGTAAGGTACTTTAATTCTATATTTAAATTTACATAATGATTTATATGATTCTAGATCCTCACACCATTTCATATCTACCCAGTTTTCTATGAAAAGTATAGATTTACATTTTAATTTAAGAAGGTAGTTTCCAGTCAAAACTCCTAGGGGAAGTCTCACTATAAAAATGATATGTTAGGAAGTTTACATTATGGTACATAAAGGTTATTTATTTCCTGAAATAATTATCGTACCTATGGTTAACTTAAATATAATCCTTGGTATGTACTGAATTTCAAAATATAATGAAAAAAACTATTTTAATAAGAAGGAATTTACGATCTCTGAGGAAGATGTAGAATTCCTTATCTTTAGTGTAGAGACTTCATCATCTGAGTCATATTAAGATCCACCCCACAGTAGCTCTACAGAATTAGATTCTTGGGGAAGAAGAACAAATAAATTCTAGTGATAGATAAGATAATATTCAAATTAAGTATGTACATATTGTAAAGGAATACATTGATGTATTTCCTATGGAATTACTTGGATATTATCTATTGTGAAAAGTTGATTTTTCAATTGATTTAATACCTAATTAAAGACTAATATCAAAGACTCACTATAGTGTGGAAATTGTGGAACTAGTGGAGTTGAATAAAAAAAATAGAGGATTTGGGTGGTAAGAGATTTATTCACCCTAGTGTTTCACCAAGGAGATACCCTCTTCTCTTCAATAATAAGAAAGACGATCCATGGTACTGTGAATTTATTATAGAGAAATAAATGCTATTATGATAAATAACAAGTATATTATGCCCCACATTGATGATTTATTCAATCAAATTCACGGATCCCAATATTTTTCAAATATTGACCTTAGTTCTCGGCATCATCAATTGTGAGTAAAGAATGAATGCATTATGAAGTAAACTTATAAAATGTGGTATGAACATTATGATTTTACAGTAATTCCATTTGTATTAAATAATGTACCCTATGTAACATATTTTTATGTATCTAATGATCAGATTATTCAAGGTATATCTTGATGATTTTGTTATGGTATACATTAATGATATTTTTCTATATTTTAAAATATATGAGGACCATGAAAATCACTTAAAGATCATTCTTGAGTCTCTTAAAATGAAATTTTTATATGTGAAATTTAGTAAGTGTGATTTATACCTTCATGAAGTTTCTTTTCTTGGGAATATTTTACCTAAGGATGGAATATTAGTTGATCTTATGAAGAAAAAGGTAGTAAGATAATAAAATATACCAACAAACATAATTGAGGTACATAGTTTCCTTAGTTTGGTTGGTTACTATCAGTGATTCGTTCATAAATTTTCTTATATAGCTAATCCATTAACAAATCTTACATACAAAGGGGTGAATTTTTTTTAGACAAAGGAATGCGAATAATGTTTTGATGAGTTGAAGAAGAGATTGGTCAATGCTCTGATTTTGAATTTACTATCTGGAAATGATAGGTTTCTGATATATAGTGATGCATTGAAGAAGGTACTTGGTTGTGTCCTAATATAAAATGATAAAGTTATTTCACATGAATCAAGGAAATTGAAGACTCCAGAATAGAACTATCCAACCCATGATCTTTATTTTGATGTTTTAATCCTTTCTTTGAAGTTATAGAGACATTATCTCTATGGTGAAAGATGTGAGATTTACATAGATCATAAAACCATAAAATACATATTTTGATAGAAAGAGATCAATATGAAACAAATGTGATGGATCAATCTACTCAAGGATTATGATTTCTTAATACACTACCAACCAGGGAAATAAAATATAGAAGCATATTCATTGAGTAAGAAAGATTAGGGAATTATATCCTAAATGAGGATTGAGAGGGATCCTATATTCATGGATCTAATAAATATGGATATGGGAATTATTAAGGAACAAGATACATCACTCATTTTTCACATGATTTTAAAAACATATTTATTAGAAAATATAAAAAGTTCTTAATCTGATGATGATAACTTTCAGAAGAAAATTAAAGATGTAAATGATGGGAAATTAAAATACTTCATTTGTGAAGATGGTGTTTTTAAATTTGGAAAGACATATTCTTTACATATATACTTGAGATAAAAAGGGAGTTATTGTATGAAACTAATATATTAATATTTTATATTCACTATGGTAGCATAAATATGTATAAGGGTTTGAGGGAATATTTTTTGTGGGATATCATGAAGGGGGAAATTTATAATAATGTGTCTCGGTGTTTGGTTTTTCAATAAATGAATGCTGGGTGAAAAATCCTAGAGGAGTCATGAAACCTCTTCTGAACCCTGTGGGAAGTGGGATGACATTATAATAGAATTTGTTACCGGACTAACAAAGACTCATAGAATTAATGATAAAATATATATTATAATTGATATCCTAAAAAAATATTCACATTTTCTAGATAGAATAGAATATTTACCTCTTTATCTTCTTGTCATACTCTATATTAATGAACTTGTAAGACTTCATGACACAACTCTTAAAATTGTGTCAGATCACGACCCCATTTTACATCAAAATTCTGGAAGATTATTTAGAAGGATCTTGATAATAATATTCATTTGAGCACTAACTTCCATCCTCAAAACTATGGAAAATACAAAAGTACAATTCATATAACAGAATACATGTTAATGTCATGATCACTTTACTTTCAAGGCGCGTGGGATCAGTATTTACCTTTGGTAGATTTTTTCTATAATAATAGTTTTCATTAAAGTATTCAAATAGCCCCATATATATCATTATATGGAAAGATATTTCATACTCCAACTTCTTGGGATGAAGTTGGTGAAAGGAAACATTTATGCCTAGATCCTGTTGAAGAGGCAACAAAAAAAGAAAAATTCTATTCATGTTCACATAAAAGTAGCTTTCAAGTAGGTAAAATAGTTATGCCTATAATTGGAGGAACAATTTATAATTCCAACTGGGAGATCATATTTTCTTGAAATTATATCAATGTAAGGGTGTTATAAAGATAATCATAAACATAAAATAAGACCTAGGTACATTATACCCTTCGAAATCCTTGAAATATTTGGATTTGTTGCTTATCTTTTGGAAATTACACCAAATCTCTCAAAAGTACATGATGTGTTATATATATCATTACTAAGGAAGTAAATTCCAAACCTAACACATGTGATCAAATATTATGAAATATAATTGGATAATAATCTATCTTACTATAAAGAACCCATCCATATTCTTGATACTAGAGAGAAAGTATTGAGGAGTTAGATGACTTGACGAGTAAAGGTACTTCGGAGAAATCACAAAATAGAGGAACAAATGTGGGAACCAGAGGATGTTATGAAGAAGAACTACCCAAATATGTTTAGCAGGTAATATACCTGAAATATCAAGGATGAAATTTTTATTTGATGGAATATTGAAACACCCAATACTTTACAATATATTTCTTTTAGAATAAATTTAATTTTGTCAATAGCTTGTGATGCAAGCAACACCGAGTTAAAAAAACATGATATTATTTAAAAATATTATTTAAAAACAATATTTTTAACCTAGCCATTAAATTTGTGGGTATGAATATAAATAAAAAACTATTAAAATTATGGTTATGAATTAATTATAAATAAAATAATAATTATTTAAAATAAAAATAAATATTTTCTAATAAACTGTATTTTATCTAAAATATTTTTTAGTCATGCTTCACACACAAAATTTAAAATTAATTTTCACACTTTAAGAAAATTTATTTGATAAAAAGAATTAAATTTTTGGAATAATTATATCAAATTTTTTTAGGGTGTTTTTTGGATCTTTCTTAAATATTTCGTTTTTTAATGAATAATGAAAATATTGAATTTTAATTTAAATTTCCATTACGTTTAAAGTATTTATAAAGTTAAATTATATTTATAATTAGTTTTAATGTAAAATTATTTAAATTATATATAAATTAATTCAATTAAGTTTATTGAAATAATTTTCATATTGTTATAGAATCCTTGTAAACTTTGGAAAATTTTCTCTTTGAAAACCAGCTTTCTCGTCACGTTTGTAGGATTAATTTAAAATTAAAATTTGCCACTTATATGACTGGAATTTAGAAAAATGGATTAAATATTTAAAATCAGAATAATCTAAATTATCTAATAGGTTCAAATTAATTTTTGATCAAAATTAATTGTGGAAACAATAAAAAATTTATTTAAATAGGTTAAGATAAACATGGGGTTATCATGTGGTTAAAATAAGAACATAAGGGTTAAAATGACCTAAAAACATGTAAAAATATTATTTTATGAAAATATTTAAACCTTAAACTAAAAAAATTAGAATAAAGGGTCATTTTTAAGATTTTTTCATGTGAATGAATTTATCATTTTGGATTCTTTTGGAAATTTTCGAAGTAATTTCCAAGGAGGTCCCCTTCCCCACTTATAAAAGGATTCTCGCTCCCCTCACTTATTCACACATACCAATAAATTTTTCTCAACCAAACACTAATAAATTCTCTCACCAACATCCTTATTCACATTATAGAGCTTTTGGTCCTCCCAAAAGCCCATCCTTAGGGTCTTTAAGAAGATATCCAAATGAGGTTTCTCTTGGAGAAGGTAATTATCTTAACGAAGATCTTTTATTTTCATTATTAGTTTCAAAAATTTAATCATCCATTAACAATTAAAATATAATAAAACTATTATATATAATATAATTTTATGTCATTATTTTTATGGGATAATAATTATCCATATCCACATCCATTAAATGGTAAATGGATTCATTGATCGTGTGTATGACAGACTACCGCCTCGAGAACTGATGTAGTTCATTTTATATCACCGCTTATAAAGTATAGATATAATGATGGATTTAAAACATTTATATGATATTTATGATATTATGATATTTATTTAATTTTAATATCACATGTAAATTTTATGTTCCATTCTCTTTCAAATATGACAACAACGCTCGTGTGTACAACAAACTACCGCCTCATAAAGCGATGCAATTCATTTTTCACTTATATTTTAATAGAGTGTAATAAGGATAAAATTAATGAATATATGTGATATATATGAGATTAGATAGATTTTTTAAAAATAACATGTCACCCACTTCTTGACCTCTTCACTTGTTAAGGGAATCGAATCGTCCCTTGTGTGTGCATACAACCTACAATCTCCACGAAGCAATGCGATTCATTTTCCATGTCAAACTTTCATAAATGGTTCTAAAAATGTATATTATGATTTAATATGATATTTATAATATTATTATAATTATTTATAATATATATATAATATTCAAAATAAATGAAAATTTCATTAAAAACACACATGAGAAAACAATGCAATTATCTCCCAAAACAAAGAAAATAATGGAATATTATTAACAAACAGGTGGTAAAATGTTATAATATGATAATATATGATTTTATAAATATTATTATGGTTTATTATAAATTATTAACATGATTAAAATCATTATATATGTGGTTAAATCATATTCAACAAAAGAAAAATGTGGGGTAAGGGACTTCGTCTCAATTTCCCTTCATTGATGAATATATTAATGTTATGAACCTAATTCCTTTTATATGGTGTAAATAATTCCAATTTGACATTTAATATAATTATTAATTAATAATTCATGTTATTTTATTTTTCAACTTGAATTATTTCATCCAATGGGATTTGACTAGAAAATTACCAAGTGGTAAAAGTTATTGTACAATCTCACATTCTTCTATGATTGTAAATTTTATCATGAAATAATCAATTTCTTGTGATCAATTTTCATTGGAATTAAATTTATAGTAAATATAAATATTCTTTTATGATGGATATGATTATTTCATAAAATGTATATCATTTTTACATAAGGTTTTTACATTGAATGTTGTTTGATTAACTGGAGAAATATTTATAAATCTATATCTTTTACTCAATATAGATATTTGATGATAAATAATATTGTTCATGAATTAAATTTATTATTCTATATATTAGGAATGATTTGGAAATTTAGATATCAATTGGTCCCTATTATATATATTTCCTTGATGCATCAACTGGTGTCATGATATAAATCATTTGGAAAAATTAAATGAGTTTCTACCTATAGTTTTAAACTATCTTGAGGAAAGATATCGAAGGTAGAGGTATCATGATTCCTAAGATCATGAAATCCAAAATTTAAGCATTTTATCAATTATTCTAATTTTTATACATGATATTTTCGATATGAAATTATCTATGGATTCATTTTATTCTCAGTTGTTGATTAAATGGTGTGTCTTTTCAGTTATTTACCTTTCCATATTTATTTTGACTTATCTAATTATGATATCTGAGTTTTTATTAAATAGAAGGTGCATTAAGTTATTTACCATGGAATGTTGATTATTATTTATTTATTTACAAAAGTTTACATTGCACATAACCCTTACTATGGATTTCATCACACCCTTATTTTGTTTCCTTTCCCTAGGATATGAAGAATAATTCTTAGAACGGGTTTAAGGATTCAAATTTATTTCCATTTCTATGATTTTTATTTCATATACCTATATAAAATTGGTATCATGTATGTATATAGTCTTCCAAAATTTATAAAATGATTGGTAATTCACGATTTTACCCTCTGTAACTTTGATAATGAAATAAAATAGACACAAGTTCTAGGTTACTAGAGTCAGGGTCATTACAATTAGGTTATTTGTTAAGGATAATTTAAGGGTTGATAATTTAAGGTTTATCATAGTTTTATTGGTATATATTACCCTTTAAGATAAGTATATGATTTAATGTTAATGTAATACAACACATTTTATTTAGAGATTAGGATAAGATAACATTTGTGAAAACTCTTGGAATAATTCTATGTATTGGATAACATCCTGATGTTTTGGTAAAGTAGAGATTATTGGGTTATTCTTAACAATAAAAGCCTTCCTAGATACTAGTAGGTGGACGTTGTTGTGACATAGATGCACCTAGGGGTAATCACCCTGAAAAGGTTTGGTTGAGCATTCACTCAACTATCATTGTGATGCATGATGAATGGGCCTAATATTGCACACATGGATAGAAAATCCCAAAGAATATTCTATGTTCAATCACATTATATTTAAGAACCATTATTTATTATTTATTTCCTAATTACTTTAAGGTATTACATTAATAATTATAAGAGAACCTAACTTAAAGTAAAGTCGATTAAACTACTAATATAAAAAGGATAAAATTAAGAAATAAATAATGAAGGAATAATAGGATTGATGTTTCATATTCATATTATCATTTATTCTGATTTTATTGATAACCATTTAGGGTTTTTATATTTGGTTGAAACAATATCAAGGAAATGAATCCGATAAAGTTATACACCTAGAAAGCATCGTGACTTATAATCTAATAAGGGAGCATACATAAATGATTAAGATTATTATTGTTTACCAATTATAATGTAACATGTTGGTTTCATAGTCTTACCTAAGGTACCCAGATTTAGTTTTTAATAGAAATTAAAAATTGAAACTTTTAGATATTTTCATTAGTGAGTGATATTTCTCAATGATATTCCAATATATTCTAAAATTGAGGAGGATTATGTGAAACTTATAAGGATTTATCTTCATTAGTATTACTTTAAAGATCTGAAAACATATACTAAACAGTATTAATAACCTTTAAAATTGATTTTATTTCAAGGTTATATTTTTGGGGATAACTTTTTGAGAAAACATGATTGAAGGATGGATAACTCTTAAGTTTAAAATATTTTTGATTTTGTGGTAATAAAGGGTTGATTGATTTTGAGAAAATTGAGTGAGAGAGTAATCTTAGGATTGTAATTTATTATTGATTTAATGAAAAAGTGATCCATGATAATTTTTTTGAATTTTTATTTGTGTCTGAATTTACACTATTTTAGGAATAAATATAGTGTTTATTTCTTGAAGGATATATGGTTTCTTTGTGGTTTAATGTCTTGGAGATTCAAATGGTTTTAGGAAATGTTTGTTATATAAAATATATTATTAAAGTATCTAAATACTTTGGTATATTATTTTCTGAATGGATAATTCTTTTTAATGAAGGATATGTAACTTGATATAGCCTAAGAGATGGTAGATGTCATATTAGAGGTTATACCCCAAATGATGAATAAGTTAAGAATACCATCCCCTAACTTCTTCAATGAGTAATAATTAAAATTTATAGGTCACAGTTTATTTAGGGGGTGGGGAGAATGTTACACCCTGAAATATTAATATATGATTACCTTTAAATAATTCAATGTGTTCAATATCTTTATCCTCACACAACATAAAACTTAAATGAAACCACAACATATCTAGATAAAATAGAAATATTTAAATATACCCATTAAAATATAGTCATTTAATTAGTGAGAATTAATAGGAGTAACCACATTGTAAAACATGTATATAAATAAAATTAAGTATACTTTTAATAAGAATTAAATTCCATTAGTTTACCTAAAATGACTAATAAGATCATTTATTGTTTACAAAAATATTTTCTAAACAATTTATTTTTTATGAGATATGAATTTATTTTTCAAGAAAAATATGATTAATTATGATAAATAATATTTAATATTAATAATTTATTAATAACAATTTATTTGGTTAATTTTATAAAATATAAATAAAAATACCTAATATTTGAAAAATCTATTTTCAAATAAAAACGGGTTTCATTATATTTTATGATTTTACTAAAAAATGAATTTATAATTTTTGGAATTTAAAATTAATTAAAATAAACTTCATTTTTTAATTCCTCATATAAAAATTTACTTAATATGAATTTTTTATATTTTTATGAAAATGTGATTTTTTAGTCCAAAAATAAGGTTTTCACGAAACATGTAATTTTATGAATTCATCATTATATAAGAATGATATATAAAATAAAGAAAGATTTTATGTGATCAAATAAAAATATATGGAATAAAATTATTCTTTGTAATATATTATTTCATTTTATAAATCCTATGTCCAATATTTTTAGAACTAATTAAAATATTACTTTAATAAAAATAACTATTTTCGGTGTTTTCTTTGAATCAAGTATTTTCATGGAAGAGTTGGTTTTGGATTTTATTTAAATCCAAACACCGTTTATTTTTTTCATAATAATTCAATTTATGATATTAAAATTAATATCCAAGATAATTTTATCTTATATGTAAATTTAATGCTTAAAAAAATATTTTTCTAAAAACTGTTTTATGCAATTAAGTTTGTTTACTTTAAAATTTACTTCTCATACCTTTAGAAATTTTATTTTATAAATTTATTTTAAAATTTTAAATTATAATTATCAAAATGTGTAAAAAGATCAATCTTAATCTTTTTCATTAAAATTAATTACAAAGGTTAGAAAATAATTACTACTGGAAAATTAAATCAGGGTAAAAGTGAAAAGTTAACCTAATATATAAAATACTCATTGGTGTCCAAAAAGGATTGGTTTAGGTGTTTTATAACCCAAAATTACTATACTCACCTGTTTTTTCTATTTTATGTCCATTGACCATTGAATAACCCTACATTATTGAAAATAGTGGGGTTACTCCCAAAAATATCCTTCTCATAACTTATAAAAGGGTAAAATCTACACCACTTCACGACTCACCTATCATTATAATTTACTCTTTAAACTCTACCTCTTTTATACTCCTATAACCCTATACCACTTTAAAAAGATTCTTTCTACCATTAGTTAGCATAAACCCATAATTTCCGAGGAGACTTATAAGGAAAATTCATGTCCCCGACGTGAGTATTATCAACTAGTGATCTTTTCTCATTAATTATATTTTTTTCAAATTTATTATATCTAAAAAAATATAATTATATGAGTATCATTTATATACTTTACTGTTTCTATATTAAATTTATTATCATTATATACTCATATATCCCATCTATTAAAAAAATGAATCGTCATTCCTCTGTATGTGCGGGCTACCATCACCATGAGAAACAAAATTCATCTTTCTTCACCACACATAATTGATGTTTAAAATAATGGTTTAATGAATAAATATTTTATTTATGATATCATTTAGGTTATGGTATGAAAAAATTAATAACCTATTAATGATAATATCAACAAATGATTATCATTAATTTAATTAAAACGAGAAAACTAAGAGGAAAATGATCTATTATTTCTATGTAATGACTTTATATAAATTATATTACATTTATAATTACTTAAAATTTTTATATATCACAATTATAAACCCTAAATATGATCACTATGCTTTTTGTATAATGATATTACGAATAATCCACCTCATAATCATCCATTATCAAGGCAGGTTCATGTCTGGGTTGGTTTAACCACCCACTTGAACAAAACTAGGAATTTATACCATGTATGAATACAAGAACTTATTTACTAGTACAATATGATATAAATATGTAAATATTTTTTTTCTAGTAATGTTATATCAAAATTTAACTCATTAATTAATAATTCAGTCTTCATTCGTTAAGAATTAATGAAACATGATCATCGTCGATTTATTCTTCATGGGTTATTACCAAAAATACCATGGAATGAAATTATTTCTTTATAAAATATCATGGAACATGTATTAAAGTACCATATATGATCTAATAATAATGGAATTTATAAAAATAATAGATACTTATACATATTTTACTAAATCATTTCAAACAATAAAGATTACTTACACCAGATGTTAAGAAAATTAAAAACCAAATAATATATATATATATAATGATTATATTAAAGGAATATATATGGTTATAATTATAAATCAGGTTATTTAGTATTTATTTAATTATACACCGCATTTAGTGCAAGTTTATAATGAATTGAGATCAATGTAAGAGTTTTCATCTCAAATTCCTCTCTTTGAGACATGTTTGGTATTATGCACCTAATTTCTTTTATTTGGTACATATAATACCTATTTGAGATATAAAATCATGAATTATATTTTAAACATGGTAATTTTATTTCAATTACAATCCATTTCTTTCAATGGGTTTTGATTAATGTGTTACTTAGGTCACAAGGGTTTTCTTGGTCTCAATTATGATTCTTTGACACATGTTATGTGTTATACACCATGTTTTATTTATTTTTTATATTCACTTCCCATTGATATATTTTTATCATAATATTTTTATTTCATGGGATTTAAAATAAAAATCACGTTTTTTTATTTATGTGGTTATTAATTCATTTGTTTCCCTAGTAGTAAGGATTTTTGATAACTCAAGTTTCGTTCATTGAGTTATGATCATTATCTTGAACTTATTTTGTATAAGTTTTGAAAATTAATCCCTTTGATTTTATTTGGTGGTATTCTTATTTTTTTATATTTTTACCACATAAAACCCTTTTCAAATTTTTCACGATTCACAGAGTGTGTTTCCTATAAGGGATATTGATAACTCAAGTCCCTATTCCATGAGTTATATTGTTTTTTATGAAATTAAGTCTTCCATGCTTGGGTTTCACCACCATAATATTATATTATATGTTATTTTATATTCCTATTTATGAAAATTATGTTTAAAAAAATTATAGCTTTTTTTAATACAGCTTCGATAATTTTTTTTCTAAAATATTAAAAGGGGTTTTCCTTTCACTTTCTTTTGTTTTATCTTCTTATCAACAATTATACAAGATAAAATTTATTTATTTTCAAGGATATATTATTGGCGATTATTTTTGAAAGCAAAGTTTTTTTAATAGGATAAGTATTATTGATATCTATGTTTTCATTTATTTTCACATATATATAGAATTATATTAGTTTAAAGTTTATTATGATTTCATGTTATTTACTTATTACTTCCATAATATTTATACCATGTTTATGATATGATTTCCTAAGTTGTATATCTTCCCTTACTGAGCATTTGAGGTCACCCCTTTTTATGTTTCAATTTCTATAAGTTCTGGAAAAAAAATTCCGCATTACATGTTTAGTAGTATATAATGTGAGATATAATTTATAGGAGGTGTTGAAGACTCATTTTGGATTAATTAGTTTCATATATAATTAAAAAAATCTTCTTGATACAAAGAACATGGGATTTGTTAGTTTATATTTTGTTATAATTATCAAAAGATCTAAAAATGAAAATATCCTTAAGATGTAAGGGATAAAATAATCATTACTGATTTTGTAATTAATTATATTTATATCCTTAATTTTATAGATGTTATTAAAGATAGTATGTAAATTAGCATTTATGGCACCAAATTTGGGTGTGCAGGTCTGGGGAATCACAATCACAATGTAAATTCCCCAGTACTTTACTAAACTTATATTTGAGATCTATTATCTATTAATCTACCATTTTGATGTAAAATCAGAATTATTAAATCTAAAATCTAGAAATTTTATGGTTTGAATGAATACTTATTAAAATAACATCAAAACTTCCAAATCTAATCTCTAAACTCCTCTAAAGAACTATAAAACATTTTTGACAACATTCGTTGCTTATAATATGGTGTTGAAAAACACAAAACATACTATCAAAAATTTCATGGGTTCTTAAATCACCAAATTTTTATTTATTATCAAATACAAAAAATAATCAACTCTTCAAATCACAATATTTCTCAATGAGAAATTTCCAAACACCACACTACAATAAATAATAATGTTTTTGAGAGAATGTATTCCTTTGATGATACTAATCTTGTGAAGAGTAATCTTAAATCACTACCCATTAAAGAAACTAACAATTTATCCAAACTTTTTTTTAAAAATATCTTCGTATTCCACAAATAGGTATGACATGAGTTGTGTACAATTCTCCCACATTTTTTAACAAAATCTATAGAATTATGTGGTTAATGTGAATATTTTTTCAGTAAGTGGTAATTGTTGAACCAAAATTTTAATCCTTGGATCTTAAAATATATCCTCTGATATAACACTTGTGAAAATATTGATGATATATTATTTTTTGAAAAATATGTTCCAACCTTACATCTCCATTTGAATCTTTATACTTGATAGAATAATATATTATATCAATTTTTAAGATCTAATGCACTACACTATATTTTTAGATAAATAAATTGAGCCCTGATTATCAAAGTAAATACCCAATGGATTCTCAACCACCACCTTATGTATACAAACTATTATTTTATACAAATAATTTATGTTTATGCAAGTTTAGTATCCATATAGTCATATTATTCAGTGATAAATTGTACAGTGATGTGCTTCTTGAAAATTCAACTCACACAGTTCATTGAAGGGAGAAATTTATCTCATAATATTGATTTTCAGTCATCAGAGTCTCAACCTTAATTAATATCAGTAAACCATAGTTATTTCAATTGTTCACCTCATTTTTATAGTCTAACATAATTCAATGTTCCAATGATATATCTCATTATTCTCTTGATAAATTTCATGTTTGAATCCATGTGGTCACTTTTAAATCTACCACACATGGTCACTAAATAGTCTATGCATGTACTAGATTATGTTAAATACAATATACTTATAATTATCCTCTTGAATTTTATTTGATTGACTTATGTTCCCTCACTATCATTGTGAAACTTCTCTCTAAAATCTATAGATATGGATACTGGTTCTAAGTATTCCATTCCTTATTTTTCTAAAAAATACATTGAATATCTCTCCTAAGATATAAATATTTAATTCTCCTTCTACATAACCATCAATCCGATAAATAATCTCATCTCGGAATTATTTGAAATATCATAATGACTTCTCATTTTATTTTAAAATTCTTTATAAATATTCTTCATCTCATTAGTGAGGATTACTTAATCAACATAAATAATAAAAATATGTGCTCCTATGCTCATATCTTTTAGATATAGGTTTTTTTACACCTTCAATATGATTAAATGAATTCCATCCAAGTATCTTTCTATCTAGTAATACTAGGTTCTAGGGGAATGTTTCAATCGATAATGTTACTTATTTAACCTTTATAGCATTTTACCATCATTAACATATATTAATCCTTAAAAATTATAAATAAATAAATCTTATTAAATAATTTCATTAATTAATGTAGAGTTCACATATATTTTGTAAACCTTTTATTACTGGTGAGATTTAACAACCAATAACATTCTTATTGCATCAAGCAATAAAACATGTTCAGATATTACTTCAAAATCAACTCCTTAAACCTGTGAGTAGACTTTACACACCAATAAGGCGTTGTTTACGAAAATTGAAATTTTTTAATTTATATTATTTCTAAAAATATCATTTTTTTTATAATGTTATTCCATTATGGTCATTGAACGAAAACCCATGAAGAAATATTTTCAATTTGGTATTGCTCATTTAAAAAATTTATCAATTCTATTTGTTTAATAGATTCAAACATTAATTATGGATCAATTTGTGATACTTGAGCTATTTGATTCACAAGTATTAGTATTATTCTACTATAAAATAGTAATATTTGATTTGTAATGACATTATTTTCTTCACCTTGTTTTTGTAGCCTCCAATACTTCTGTTTTTTAGGTTCAACAGTACCCTTAGCAACATTTTTTTTATCAGAATTGACATCATCATGATTTAATTCACAACTAACTTATTCTAAAATTCCCTTTACAAAATTATTCATGTCTTATTCATCATAATACTCAAAATTTATATCATGAAACATATTGAAACATTTTTTATTTTCAATATTTTTTACATCATACAAGTCTATCATCATGTGTGGCCTCCTATTCCTATATTTTTAGCCACATCCATTTGATAAATAACACACGAAATTATGAAATAGAATATATATTTTTATATATTTTAGTTTTTAATTCAAGGATTAAATGGACAAATTTTTTTATATTTTATATGTAATTATCACATTTTTAGTTTATAGAAATTATTTGGCCTTTATTTTGAAAATTGAATAAATTGTGATTTTTAATGATTTTATCCTTATTATTTTAAAAAATTACAAAAATAGAATATAATTTCCACTATATTAATGATTATATTGTAACTCTGAGTGATAATAGGTTAATATACAAGTTAATAATTTTATTCCAAAAGCAGCTGATATGGGAAGAACATTTTATTCCTTCAAAGTAATAAGTCATGTAAGTAAAATATATATAAAGGATGAATTTCCTAATAAAAATGAGATAAATATAAAGAAAGATCATTACTTCAAATTTTGAATGTTATGGAGTATGAATATAATGAATAAATAGGAGAAACATCTAAATGTTTAATGATTAAATCTGAAACAAACATGTTAGATTTTATAGGATTTGTGAAATGAAATTAAGGAAAAATTCAAAGTATTTGGATATATAAAATTTTTAGGGAATGTGTAATATATTTAGAGTGATACACATGATTTATAGATCATATATAATAAATATTCCATTTTCTCTAGAGTCACATGATTAATAAGTAATATCCTTGGGCTAATATGTAAGAAATTTTCCCCATAAGTATTATTTTCTCCTCAACCTGATCTTGCATAACATTTTTTTCCATATCCATTGGAGATAAAGTAATGGATCTCCCCTATGACATGTCATATTTTTTATATATGTATACAGATTTTGGGTGGAGAATAAAAAATATAGTTTCCTTTTTCCTATTGAGCATACATATGTTTTTTTAGAAATAGAGTGATATGTATGATTTTATCTACAGATACAAGAGATACATAAGTTTCTCTACATTATTTCTAGAAACATATTATCATATATTTGATTACCAGGATCCTATTTAAGTATTTATAATTAGATAAATTTTGACTAATATTCATAAAACCAATGTTAGTGATGTGAAGATAGTTGTTATGGTGTGGCATGCATCCTGTGATTTTATATTAAGATATTTCCATATATTTTATTGACCATGAGAATTCATTCAAAGTGAGGATAAAAGACTGATGATCATTGGGGTAATTAAATTAATAATTAAAAAAACTTCCAACTAGAAGATCATATAGGGTGGATTTAAAGATAAAGAAAAAATAAGATGATGTTGTGTGGAATTTTATTACTTCTCATCCTATGAACATGAGAAATACACAATCATGTATGTTGGTGATTACTATTCTTTTATATTACCTATTTAAATTATTTTCAGTATTGTATTCAATAGTTAGTTAGATATTTATGTTTTTCAAACTATCCTTTTGACTAGATATTTTATTAGGGTTTATGCATCTTATTTCTTCTATAATCTCTCTTTAATTTTTTTATATAAAAAATAATTTTTTCAACCTCTATATCACTTATAATTTTTCTTTTTTCATTCTAAATATAATTTATAATCTACATTATAGTGAATAAATAACCGAATGGATATTTTTTGGGAGGAATATAATGATAAATTGATATCCTTGATCATTTCAATGAAATTTCATTAATATACTTTTAGTTATTTTGAGGATAATTATTAGTAAAGAATGGTGGTAGTGTGTCATCACTAAGGTTATATTAGTATTTCCTTCTTCTATTACACTATTCTACCTCCCTTCACTCAATTATCACAGAAAATGATGGAGTCCTTATAGTAATGTTCTAAATGGTATCAATTTTATACTAGGAAGGTGGGTTAGGGTGTGCCCTCGATTGAGGATCCCTTTAACATTATAACCATGTAGAAGTGGATGTGTAGTGTGATTGATGGTTTTTTGGTACATTTTACTTTCATAAATGGGGTATAATAGGATGAAAAAAATATTATGTAGTTTTATCATAATGTAGGTATGAGATTATTAATGAGCCAATGAAGGTTTACTCAGAGTGATTATATGGGGAGTATCTACTTTCTTTATAAAATAATTTTGTTTTCCTCTGCATATTTATTTATTTATACCTACATTACCCCATTTTTAAAATTATTATTTAATTCATTTATTTTCAAATATAAATAATACCAAATAAATAAATAATTTTCTAGAGTTGGGAGTGATCTATAATTTTAAATCTCATGAGAGATAACCCCGGTTAGCCACTGTGTTTCACTAGGAAAATAAATATTATTTTTTAACACCTTGTGATGGGGGTGTCCAAAATTTTTAATTGTTTGAGGATATACAAATGATCACTTTCTATTACATTCACTTTTTTAGATACCTTTATTTTTTATAAAAAATTTAAAAAATAGTTCCATGATGAATTTTCAAGGAGAACCATATCAAGAATGGAACAATTACTCTCAAGTGTGGGAAAGAGTATTTTTTGATGAAATAAAATATTAGTTGAAAAAGGAAATGTATATATACATGGGATGAAGAACCAAATTATATTGATATCTGGATATCTCCATGCATCCAATGAACATCAAATTGAGTAAAATTAACTAGAACTAGTTTTGGTAACTGTCTCCCCACTTATTTTTCAAGTTGAAGTACCTAAGTAGGGAAAGAAAAATCTACATTAATATGTAATACAAAACCATTATTATCCATTTATATAAGATCTTCATACAACATAAATACTAGTTAATACACATATGAGAGAAATATAATTTTTGGGATCATGTTATATTTTTTTGAAGGTAACATAAAAGATGACTCTCTCATATTTTAGTAAGATTAATAATCACCACTCTATCCCTATCTAGATTTGGAAGAAACATACACTACTGACATGGTAGAATTTAATGAGAGGATAGAGAAGATTGGATAAATCCTTATTTCATGATAACCCAAAACCAAGGGGCACATACCATTAAAGAGGATATTTAATCCAATCCAATATAGTGAGATAATATTTTATTGAACTCATTTTTACCTAATTTCATTAAAAATGATTTCAGTATCACCTCACTTTTCTTTGAATTTTCAAATTCACCCAACACATGGATTACATTAGAGAATGGATAAGAAGAAAAATTTACCTTTTTAAGAACAAATGATGATCCCAAAACCCATTGACTTTTTTTGGAGGGAGTAAAGGAGGATTTTACAATGGAATTGCATAAAGAAATATTGTTACATGTTGTCTACTTTGATGGGGAATACTTTAATATGAATTCTATTAGTTTAAATTTTAGTAAAATTATGATATTAATTCAATTACATATGGATTAAATTTATAATACAATGCTAAAATAATAGTCACATGATGTTGAAGAAGATTCCATATAACAATAGGATTAAGTAGAAGAGGACCCATATATACTCTTACCCCCACTAAACAAGTTGTACCTCATAGATAAAGGGTTGGATCAACTATACACTATTCATGGGATTCTATAGAACTAATGAGTTTGGAAGAGAACAATAAGAATAATTTTATGGTGGTTTAAATAAAAAACTACACCCACCATATGATTTTGGGTGAAAAATGGAACTACCTCACTTGGTGTAGTCAAAACCTAGTACACACATGGGGGGTTCAAACCAAGTCTTCTTTCCTTTTCCATTTCTTTTTTGGTTCTTTATTTATGAAAAAATGATGAATAATTTGAAAGATATAAATACCTTTAAAATATGATGGGAAAGTCCCAGTGAGAGGCACCATGATTTTTCCTAAAACCATTAAGGTTCATGAATTGACTCTTTCAAGTCAACCTGTGCACACAACATATATTCCCCACCTATGCACATAAGTCAACTTGTACACCCCACTGGAATACCAAAACCACCTTTACCTAGGGTCTCATATTTTACTATAAATATGATCCATGGGATCTCTATTTTTAATATTTCGGTAGATGAAGATACGAACCATAGCTCTGCTCAAACTAGTCTCTAAATCCTTTTAGGTAGCTCAATTAATACTAAAAACAAGGTAAATTAACCAAAAGAGTGTGTAATTCGGTTTCTTGAAGGTATAATACACTAAGAAACTTCATGATAAACCACTTCCTCCATAGTTCTCCAACACTAGGTCAAAGTATAACTATTGAATAACACACTAAAGTGATATTAATCCAAAATAATCTATGGATCCCTGTCATTACTAGTGTTCCAATTTTCCTTAATATCACTAAGGTTCCACTTTTTCCTACTATCATCAGGGTTCCAATTCTCCCTAGGATCTCTAGGTCACAAATTAACCTTAGTATCAATAGGTAAATAATTCATCCTAGAATCAGTAGGGTGAAGAACTTTGAAATATTATACTAGGGAGAAACATCATTTGAGTCCTTCACTAAGTTGAACCATCCTCTTATAATCCCACACCATGGTACCATAAAAACCCCATCTTCTATAGTAGATCATCCCTTCTCCCAAGTCTCCTACATTGGTATCCAATTATCAAATCCTCCTCTAAATCCACCAGAGATATTGGATCATGTTATGCACACCAACATACTCCCCTTTTATCTTGTATTCTCTTGATAAAATGAGGCTAAGTAATTTTCCTCCAAGATAGGTAGAACCCTCAGGGTAATCAAAACCTTTTCCCCTTGATAATGTGGGTTTCTATTAGAAGGAAATGAAGTGTCCTCTCCTGGATCAATGTTCTCATTCTGAATCCCAAATCCAATCAATGGTTAATGTGAACATGGGATTCCTTCTTACGTGTAAGATTTATCCATGTTCCCATTTATGATCTCATCACCTTGAATCATAAATGAGTTAGAACCACCAAAATCCTAGAAATACCCATCCATGCATAAGCCCCACTTATTCTCTCTCGGTTTATGTTCAATAAATGGGCCTCTTTCAAGGTATAAGACCCAATGATGGATTTATCAAGGGAATCCACCCTTGTGCACTCAATGATCCATGAACCCATAGGGGATGCCCAATTTGTAATCCCCAACTCATCTTCATGAAGACCTATCCTCAATGAAATGACATCAAAGGTCCATATTCCTAGAGAAGTACATATAAAGGGTTTCTCATGTGTATGCCTTGTTATACATTATACTTTCACCCCTTTTACATTACAAACAACCTAGTATCAAGTAATTAAACTACATGGTATGATCCTATCACATGACTTTGAACTGTTCAACTCAAACTACATGGGTTTGGATTTCTATTTTCTAGTAGGATATATTGGACAGATCTCTAAGGTTCAATCCCAACACCCAAAACATGTTTCCACTAGGAAATAATCCCCATGGAACCTGACATCCAAGTCCACCCCTTTATTAGACTATATTCAGAATGAAATCATGCCCCACCCATCTAGAGGGACATATTCCCTCTATGTATTTCCATGTATTTATCATATGAACCATATTACCTATGAGACCATATCATACTCTTAGGTCCATATTCCCCATGAATCCACATGCATATTTCCCCTCCAATCCATTTTCCCCAAAAGACCAGACATCCTTTTCCCATGGGAATATTCCCCGACATACCCTCTTCTTTTGACCATATTATTGATAAGTACATATCCAAATTGTTGGGCCATATCTCCATGGGAATAATCAACCATATCATAAAGAAAATATAACTCACTAAATCAGACCGATCATCATTGATCCATAATCTATTTGAAATCAACTAGAAAAGGCCATTCATACATATGTCTCACACCAGCCATTTCTAGGTATGTTTCACCTATAATACTATTCTGTATGATGTTAATCTAATTGGAATAAATTCCAGATTCATGAAATTAAATGGAAATTTATCTATTCATGGATATATGGCCTTAAAATTCACTATAATGGTTCTTATCACACGACCTTAAAGGGTATGAAATGTCTCATTAAGTTTTACTAAACTATGTGGGTTCTAACTCCTTTCACAAGAACACATAAAAATTCCTATTATATGCCTGATACCAACACCATGAACACTCAACACCTCTCTAGATAGTGAAAAACTTTAGACATCCTACCTATATGGATTTAAAACAATGTAACATAACTAATTAATAAAGGAAATACGGAGGGGGTCTGATATATATAAATGGAACCATTGATGGAAAACATGTTATACATACAGATGTTCACATTAAAGGATAACCTTTGGTATGTATAGATATTCACATCAATAGGTTATTTTGATCCATACCTAGAATGAGGGTAACCAGTCCCATGCTAGAATTTTGGATGGGTTTATGAAATATGAATTAAATCTATAAGAGGGTCCCGAAGTAGGAAATAATTCAACCTAACAATGTGTCTATAAGTCAAATCTCCCATATTCTCGACCAATGAGTATTTAAAGGTGTCATTAGAAATGTATTATGTAATGACCTACCAATTCTCATTGGCTTGAGGGCACCACGAGTCATTACTAGGCCTTAAGCGACATCCCCAAGATGCAAAAAGGCTGGAAATAAATGCCAAAGGGTTTCAAATACAATTGGGGGATGATTTACCCTTGAAGAAAATAAACTAAATAATCCACTAACAACCACTATATGATGAATGTTATTAAAACAAAAAACTCAAGTACTACAAAAAGGGAACTACACTATTCCACAAGTCAAAGAAACCAACACAATACCAGAGTACCAAGTGGAAGACTAAAAAAAGACCCAAAACAATCCAAAACACACTCCACGGCTCCACACCGAGCTCCATGCTACAAGAACCACCACATCTCCCAGGCATCACCACAAACCACTAGTAATGAGATGCCTTACCTTTACCTGTGTCTTGGAAAACAACATCTACAAAATCACCAAAGTACGAAACAAGGGGTGAGTATAAAACTCAGTAGTTTTTCGCCAATGAATTCCCTACTCATGCCACTAGGAGAGAATAGTTAGCAACAGTTATATAAAAACAGTTTATCTAAAACATTTTCTTGAAGGCATTTTATAACTATATATAAACAAGTTTCCAAAACCATTCATAACCAAAAGCATTTCAAAGAAGTTGAAACCTATTTTTCCATCAAGTTATTTTTCCAGAAAAATAACCAAACAAGCTTTAGAACCATTTCACAAACATTACTTTTTGGCATACCCAACCATTTCACAATCCCATGCAACCAACCATGCATGATACCTGGAAGAGGGGGAAGCCCTAACCCTTATCTATCCCAGAATTATGGGGGAGACTTCTTACCCTTATCCGAACACAAATGCAATATGAATGTTTGAAGGGGGAGAGCCTTAACCCTTATCCATCCCAGAATGATGGGGGAGACCCCTAACCCTTATCCGTCCCAAATGCAATATGAATGTTTGATAGGGGAGAGCCCTAACCCTTATCCATCCCAAAATGATGGGGGAGACCCCTAACCCTTATACGTCTCGAATTCAATATGAATGTTTGACAGGGGAGAGCCCTAACCCTTATCCATCCCAAAATGATGGGGGAGACCCCTAACCTTTATCCATCCTAAATTCAATATGAACACACCCCACACATTCCCAACAATTGTTCCAAAACCACCCTTTTAATAAAACACCTTTTACTGAAAACCATTTCCATAAAAACCAAGTGTGTTCAACCAATTCAAACCATTTCAATAAAAATGTACTTTTATTGAAAACCAAAGAATAATCCAATTTTAATAAAATCCATTCCAATACAAAAATCATTTCAATAAAACACAATTTTTATTGAAAACCCTTCTTTTAGTAAACCATTTACCATTCCAACAAGTCCATAATTTAAAATCAACATTTTAAATTCAAGAAGACAAATCACTTTGCACTACAATTCACCAAGATTTCACAACTTCATCAAAACCATAAGTCATCACTAAATAAGATTTATTCTATGCTTTGAAAAAATCAATTTCATTTAAATAATCTAATTTTAAACTAAGATAATCAATTATAACAAGGGGATTCAAGAGAGAAGTCTCATGCCTCAATAAAAAGGCGAAACCAAGCAACAGACGAAAATTGCTCATGAACACCGGGTCAATTCTCCAAGAATCCTCCTTAGATATCTTCTCCTAACACAACCAAGACCAAATATCAACATATTTGGCATAAACACCCTTAGATCCACCCATAACGGGCGTAGATCTAAGAAACTGATCAAGAATGATCACATACCTTAAGAATCCGGCTTCGATTCGCTAAGAGAAGCCTTCAGATTGCCTCTGGAATGCTTGGGAGAAGTCTTCCATCCTTCAAGGGCGAGTAATCTCAATTTAGGGCCACTTAGGAGGTTTAAACAAAGCAATTAAAGGAAAAACGAGTTAGATTCACAATTTTAGGATCTATCTTTAAGTGACCGCACGGTTAGACCGCATGGTTTGACAAACCGTTCGCTAACCGTGTGTTAGCTTCTGCCTCAGACATCCTTCATGCATGGCCTCATCACACGGTTTCTCTTAACCATGCGCCGACCATGCCGAATCTACTACCTCCTCAATCATACACGCACAGTTTCACCACACGGTTTATACTAACCGTGTGCTAACCGTGCACCTTCCCCCTTACTTAAAACTTCAATCTAGGATCTCCCGACTCTCCCAAAAGTCACCCTTAACATTTACAACAAGAAAAGAATCAAGTAAAGGTTACATACCAGAAAATAGGGGTAATAAATTCTCCCCACCATTGGCCTTTCTGTCCTCGGAATGTAGAAAACCATTGCTTGACTGAAAGAGTTTTGGCCATAACTCTTTCATTTCTTTCTCACGTTCCCAAGTCTCTTCCTGAATCTGACCATGTTTCCACAAAACCTGCACTAGGCTGATCCTTTTTACATGCAAGAATTTCTCTTTCCTATCCAAAATCCGTACCAGGATATGTACCAATGAAGAATCTGGCTCTAGGTCAACGTGACCCCATCTGATCACATGGTCAGGATCGGGCTGATACTTATTCAACTGAGATACATGGAACACATTGTGCACCGAACTGAACCGTGGTGGTAATTCCAGCCAATGCACCACCTCGCCAACCCCTTCCAGTATCTCAAAAGGGCCTATATATCGAGGAGATAATTTTCCCTGCTTCCCGAAACGACGATGTCCAAGCCTTGGAGAGATTCTCAAGAAAACATGATCACCCACAAAGAACGACAACGGTCTTCGATGGAGATCTACATAAGATTTCTGACAACGTTGAGCCATCTCCATCCTTTTTCTAATCAACTAAATCTTCTCTGTTGTTTCTTGGACAAGGCTCGGCCCGACTAGAGAAGTTTCACCAGTTTCCACCCTGCATAGTGGAGAATGACAAGGACGCCCATACAATGCTTCAAACAGAGCCATGCGTATCGAGGCCTGATAACTGTTATTGTATGAGAACTCCACTAAGGGTATATGCTCCTCCCATGATCCAACAAAATCCATTACACAATCCCTCAACATGTCATCCAAAATTTGTATCATCCTTTTGGATTTTCCATCCATTTGAGGATGATATGCCGTACTCATATTCAATTGAGTTCCAAGGGCTTTCTTTAAGGATCTCCAGAAATGAGATGTGAACCTCAGATCTCTGTCTGACACGATTGAAAATGGTATGCGATGTATCTTTACCCCTTCTCAGATATAGATTTTTTGAAATATCTTCCACCGTATGAGTTTCACAAATAGGGATGAAGTGGGACAAGTTAATTAGACGATCCAGTATCACCCAAATGGCATCGTGTTTCTAGACCGTTCTTGGAAGTCCTATAACAAAATCCATTTCTATCTGATCCCATTTGCACATTGGGATAGGTAAAGATTGTAACATACCAAATGGTCTCTGATGCTCTTCTTTAACTTGCTAACAAGTTAAACACCATGAGATGAACTTGACCACCTTCCTTTTCATGCCACGCCACCAAAACTGCACCTTCAACGCCTTATACATCTTCTTTGTACCTAGGTGTATGGCCCCTCTTGAATGATGGTAAGCATGAAGGAGTTCTTCCTGAATAACCATAGGTACCTATCTGATCTCTGGAACACAAAACTGAACCCCCATCAAGTTTCCATCCATCAATGGTCTCCCCACCATTGAGTTTTGAACTTACAACCAAAAATTATGCATCAGATGTTTGTGCTTCTTTGATCATCCTTACCAAATCAGGAACAAGCAAAGATGAAAAGAAAATTGCAACATCACCTCGGTCTTCATATTCCACATGCATGTCGGCTAAGACTAACATCAACTGCCATTCATCTGAAGCAAATACATGAAGACCACTAGTGCATTCATTAGACCGGAAGGTATGAATATGTATTCGTAGTGGCTATATATGCTTCTGAAGGCTGTCTTTAGAATATCCTTCTTTAGAACTCCCAACTGGTGATATCCTAATCGTAAGTCAATCCTAGAGAACCACTGAGCTCCCCTCAATTGATCAAACAGATCATTAATGTGTGGAAATGGATATCTATTCTTTATTGTAACTTGGATAAGCTTACAATAATCAACACACAGCCGAAGAGTTCCATCTTCCTTCTTCCCAACAACACTGGTGCTGCCCATGGAGAAGTATTTGGTCGAATGAAGCCTTTTCTTTCCAGCTCCTCTAACTGCACTTTCAATTCCTGTAACTCTGTTGGTGTCATCCGGTAAGATGAAATGAAAAATAGGACTAGTCCTTGGAAGGATATCAATCGTAATCTCCACTTCCCTTAGAGGTGGTAACCCTGAGCAGTTATTGGGAAAGACATTTGGAAATTGATCCACCATAGCTGGAAAACTATTTTCCTCAATTTCTACCATTGATTCTAGAGTTAACGCTGCTAGTTGATAAGAGATCATTCCCACCATTGGTGCCAACAAGCTCTTTGCACCTTTGTTTACCATTCTCTCTCCCCTGAAGATATGGTTGATGTAGTCCTCAGTCGCGAAACTAACCGTTCTCCTATAAAAGTCAATGTGAGCCTTAAACACTATCAACCAATCAATATATAGGATTACATCATAGACATCCATGTCCAACATCGAGAGTTCCCATTTTAACTCAACTCTATTAACAGTTATAGAACACTCTCTACACATAAAGGCTTGACGTTCTCTTTCACCAAGAGGAGTTTTCAGTTTCAAAACAGAAGACATCATTTCCAGTTTTAAACATAGCAAGTCAACAGAACTAGAAGCAATGAAGGAATGTGACGTACTAGTATCAAACAACACTTTCACAAGGTATAATTCAAAATAATCGTACCACACACTTTAGATGGTCCATCCTGATCATCGACAACCATCTTCTCAGCTCCATACAATTGCTTTATTGTTGCACTTTGCTCATTGTTTATGGATTTCCCTCGTTTCATCTAAGCACATGCTGTTTGTGACACCAGATAAGTGTCCCTAACACCTGACCTTGGAGCAGTACGAAAAAATCGCTTAAGGTGTCCCATCTTGTTGCAATTTTGGCATGCTCTCGGTTGTGCCTTACAGTCCCGCTTGATGTGGCTTGTAGAGCCACAATGGAAACATCCAAGATTGCTCTTGGGTCTCGGAGAAATGTTAATTGCTCCAGTGGTCCGATTATGATGTGTTCTTCCTCCCTGAAAAAAGGTGTCTGATTTCCTCTTGATCTTAGTGTTAGAGTTATCAGCTTCTCTAGTGAAGATAACCTTACTTCCTCCACTTGGATTTTCAGCAGTGACAGATATCGTAAAAAAAAGTATCCATTTTCTGTCCTAAATCAACGTTTTTAAAATCCTGAGTGATGCTTTGGACCAACTGTTTGTTCACCTGTGGTTCCGGTGAAACCACATTCTCACTGCCCTCTTCCGACTAGTCTCTATGACACCTACTGTGTTCCATTTCCTAAACCAATAACAAACTCTGTCATTCTCACTCTCTATAAACTAATGGCTTAACATTTCAAATTTTAACATATCATCTATCACAACATTGTTTTCAAAACAACCTTTCCCATGTTCATCCATTTTTGAAAACATTCAAAATGATTTTTGAAAATCAACCCATTTTCAAAATACACCAAATACCATGTTTTCAAAATATTTCACTTGAAAACAATTTCTTCATTTTTTCAAAAATTCACACCTTGTGAAAAATCCTTACTCATTCCTCACAATGAGATATGCAATCCTAGTGGGAGGTCAGTCATCTACAATGCATGTAATGCTCATCTCATTGGCTAAACCCATGACAATGAGGTTTCCAACATTCTATAAGTGTATCCAAAACACTTATGTACCTAACACCCTGGTAACTTGAAGTTCAGCATAAACAGGTTAGCTACGTCCTTTTATGCCAAAGGGTTTCAAATACAATTGAGGGACAATTTACCCTTTAATAAAATAAACCAAAACATCCACTAACAACCACTATATGATGCATGTTATTCAAACAACCAACTCAAGTACTAAAAAAAGGGAAATAAACTATTCCACAAGTCAAAGCAACCAACACAATACCAGAGTACCAAGTGGAAGACTAAAAAATGACCCAAAACAAACCAAGACACACTCCACGGATCCAAACCAAGCTACATGTTCCAAGAACCACCACATCTCCTAGGCATCACCACAAACCACTAGTAATGAGATGCCTTACCTTTACCTACGTCTCGGAAAACAACATCTGCAAAAGCACCAAAGTGCCAAAGCAGGGGTGAGTATAAAACTCATTAGGTTTTCCCCAATGAATTCCCTACTCACGCCACTAGGAGAGAAGAGTTAAAAAAAGTTATATAAAAACAGTTTATATAAAAAAAATCTCAAAGGCAATTTATAACTATATATAAACAAGTTCCCAAAACCATTCATAACCAAAATCATTTCAAAGAAGTTGAAACCAATTTTTCCAGCAAGTTATTTTTCCAGAAAAATAACCAAACAAGCTTTAGAACCATTTCACAAACATTCCTTTTTGGCATACCCAACCATTTCACAAACCCATGCCACCAACCAAGCATGCTACCTAGAAGAGGGGGAAGCCCTAACCCTTATCCATCCCAGAATGATGGGGGGACTTCTTACCCTTATCCGACCCCAAATGCAATATGAATGTTTGACGGGGAAAATCCCTTACCCTTATCCATCCCAGAATGATGGGGGAGACCCCTAACCCTTATCCGTCCCGAATGCAATATGAATGTTTGATGGGGGAGATCCCTAACCCTTATCCATCCCAGAATGATGGGGGAGAACCCTAACCCTTATCTATCCCGAATGCAATATGAATTTTTGACGGGGGAGAACCCTAACCCTTATCCATCCCAGAATGATGGGGGAGACCCCTAACCCTTATCCGTCCCGAATTCAATATGAACACACACCACAAATTCCCAAAAATTATGCCAAAACCACCCATTCAATAAAACACCTTTTATTGAAAACCATTTCCATCAAAACCAAGTGTGTTCAACCAATTCAAACCATTTCAATAAAAATGTACTTTTATTGAAAACCAAAGAACAAACAAATTTTCATCAAAGCCATTACAATACAAAAATAATTTCAATAAAACACTATTTTTATTGAAAACCCATCTTTCAGAAAACCATTTTCCATTCCAACAAATCCATAATTTGAAATCAACATTTTAAATTCAAGATGCCAAATCACTTTTCTCAATAATTCACCAAGATTTCACAACTTCATCAAAACCATAGGTCATCACTAAAGAGGATTTATTCTATGCTTTTCAAAAATCAATTTCATTCAAATAATCTAATTTGAAACTAAGCCAATCAATTCTAATAAGAGGAGTCTAGGGAGAAGCCTCCTACCTCAAAAAAAGCTGAAACCAAGCAACAGACGAAAAACGCTCACGAACACCGGGTCGATTCTCCAAGAATCCTCCTTATATATATTCTCCTAACACAAACAAGACACAATATCAACATATTTCGCATCCATACCCTTATATCCACCCATAACGGGCATAGATCTAAGAAAACGAGATAAGAGGATAAGTAGATCTAAGTAGATCTAAGAAACCGATCAAGAACGATCACATACCTTAAGAATCCGTCTTTGATTCACCAAGAGAAGCCTTCGGATCACCTCCAGAACACTTGGGAGAAGTCTTCCAACCTTCTAGGGAGAGTGATCCCAATTTAGGGCCGCTTAGGAGGTTTAAAAAAATCAATTAAAGGAAAAACGAGTTAGATCCACAATTTTATGATCTAACTTTAAGTGACCGCACGGTTAGTCCGCACGGTTTGACAAACCGTGCGCTAACCGTGCATTAGCTTCTGCCTCGACCATACTTCACGCACGGCCTCACCGCACGGTTTCTCTTAACTGTGCGCCGACCGTGCAAAAGCCACTGCCTCCTCAGTCAGACACAAATGGTTTGGCTGCATAGTTTAGACTAACCTTGTGCTAACCGTGTGCCATCCCCTTTACTTAAAACTTCAATATAGGATCTCCCGACTCTCCCAAACGTCACCCTTAACTTTTACAATAAGAAAATCATCAAGTAAAGGTTACATACCAGAAACCGGGGGTACTACATATTACTATATGCTTGAATTTGGAAAGTAGGCCTCCACAGACTCCAAATTCCATGATAGAATCACATTAGGGTTTTTATCAGAAACAAAAATTGTGAACCTGAAATGAATCTATTTGATAACCAAATAACTAAGTAATGATAGGTGTCAAGAATTTTTTTTCCAACCACACACAATACTATTAAAAAAAATGGTTAACATGACATGAATATATGTTATAACTGAATAACTGAGTTACTGTACGAATCACACATTTTGTTTCTCAACCATGCATAATTCCTTCAGAAACAAAAATGGAAAATCCAATGTTAATCCTTCAACAATGAAAGAGATCAATTGAAAATTATATTATTTAGGATGTTTCATTAATGTGTTTTCTTGTTTTTTTATCCTTCTAATAAATTCCAAGATAATACCCCACTTATACAAAATTTATGGAATCATTTAAGTGACAAACGTATGACCCAACAATCACGAACCGTCCCAGTGGGGCCCGCACCACGACTCCCCAAGCTCGCCTCAAATAGGACAGGGGCTGGTGAATATCACTGAGTAGGTATATTAATAACACGGGATACATTTCTTAAGTACCTATACACACACACATATCCAAGCCCAAAAATTCTGAAACGTAAAAACCACTATGGAATAAAAATGCATGCATATAGCTAAACCCAACCAATAGAGTGAAACAGTAGTAAAGTATAAAAAGTAAAACTGGGCCAGAAAATCCAATCCCACAAAAAAAAAAGATTCTAAAAACTAAAAAGTCCAACCTGTAAGCACAAAGACGTACTGGGACTGCTACTTGTAGCCATAGGAACACTTCAGACTGTAGGGAACTCAAAAATCTCGGTCCTATCCTGGTCCACCCTAGACTCCGTCAAAAGGATGCTTGTCTACACAAGACATGACATGTGCAGGAAAACACTGTGCAGGGGTGAGTATAATAATACACAGTAGAGAACACCAAAAAATACAAATAAAATACACAAAGGATATATAAAATCATCTCTACACAATATATGTCTAATTAACATATATCAAGAGTAACACAATCTAGATATACTCAAAACCTAGACCCATAGTCTAGTGACAAATCACACCACATACCCCTTCTAGGGATTTAGTTTGAAGATTCCACGAAGCACACATCTGAGAGAACTAACTCCACGAGTCTGATAGCTCTGATGTCGTCCATTCGAGAAGTACTGTTTGTCAAGAAAAAACATGAGAGGTAGATACACTCATTATGGGAGAACACACTCCTATGTGGGGAAATATCATGATACACATATGAGGATCACTTTCAGAGCCTTGGAGGATACCATGACTCATCCAAATTCACCTGTTAAGTAGAGGATCCACGTTCTGTAAGATTAGTCACACCGATAACTGACTCTATCTAGGGTCAAGAATGGATAGAGGATCTCACTTCGGGCCTCTCATAGGGATACCTAACTCTATCTCGGAAATTTCTACTAAAGGGATCATACTCTTGTGGATGGAAATGATACCTGACCATTAGGGGGACGAGAAAAAGGGGAAATAACCCAAATGAAACATGTCCAAGGAATGGTGGAAAAGAGGATCAATCCATGTACTAAATCATACATGGAGTGTATAAGGGTCACACACCGTGTCCTCTTACCCTGGGTACTGCCCATGTACAATAGCCTATGTTTCAAGGCTTGTCATGTAGGAGAAGATACACACGACATGTAAGAGAGTGACAAGCCGTGTTACTCTATCTGGGGAGGAATCCGTGTACACTTTCCATGGGCCCGCACACGGCTCCAACCCATTTGTTACAACCTATATAACTAGTACATGGGGTAACCCATGCAGCGGGCCTGGTCTGGCCATGTGGTGGAGTACACAACCATGCACTCCATCTCGTGTCCGTGTATCGTCTAAGATACATGGTGAGTCCCGCGTAAAGACCTAAACAATATGTTCTTCAGAGAGCACGTCGTGTCATCACTATGTTCATTATGGAACCCTAGCCACCGATGAGCTGGTCCCACACGACGTGTTTTTCAGGATACACACCATGTTCTTCGGAAATTTATAGAATTGCTGTTATTCACCGACGTGCCTCCTGTGATGCTCCATTCTTTGATCCAACCATACGATCTCCTTGAAACTCAAGGTTTTAGGTCTCCCCAGCATCATGAAGCCTATTCCATCGGTTTAGGGCCTCCGATCCTCCCCAAAAACACGTTCCGACTCTCCCACATGAAGAACGCTTGAAGAATGAGAACTCCCAAACCATTCTGATTCGTCCGTCACCATCAACGTCACACCTCCATTGGGTCCTCACGATGTCAGACCCTTGTTTTGGGATCATTACTTTGTGAATTGAATGTGGAAAGATCTACTGTTCATAACCCCACGAAGAACGTGAAGAATGAGGGGTTGAAAAGGAGGAAGAAAATAAATAAAGGAAGAATGCACCTCCACCGTCGTTCGCCAAGGCGTTGATCCACTCCCATTAATAGGTTTAACAGGAGAATCAAAATGAAAAACCAAATATCATCATAAAATCAATTCTCGAATCAAAAACCTCAAAAGAAAATGAAATTGATACCCTCCCGCATGAACTCACGATCCTCGGATCACCCTGTTTGTGGGTTGATCCATGTTCGTCATTTAATACAAAAATGGGGAAGATAATAATTGAAATAACAAAACCCTACCTCAATTCAGTCGAAGAACAATCACAACATCACATTAATTGGTGAGGTTCATCGAATCCGAGATGCGTTGATCGATCGCATCGTCATCATCCGCAAATGAGTTCTCCTCCAAATATCCAAAGAAAACCCTCAATTTGCAAGGTTATGCGGCTAACCCTGAAAACTTTCCATAAGAAGGTATTAATATTTGATGATTAGTTCAATGAAAAAAAAGTAAACATTTAAAATAAAATAAATTGTTAATTTGTTTTATTTACATTAAAATGTACAAGAACACACTCTTGTAGCTGACCTGCGTCAGTCGATGTTAGGCCTCGCCTAAGGTAAAGTTGCTGCTCTGAAAACAACGGTGCCCTCATATTGCTTATCTAGGAACCCGTTTAAAATTTATTACACTTTTATAGGAAAACCACTCAGGTGCGCTATTTAAAATTTTAATTTATTTCAAACCTTTATTTCGGGCACCCCGGGCCTCAGAATCTCACATTGTTGAAAGTTCTGGTCTCTAAATTGTTCTATATAATATTTAAAAATATTAAACGTAAAATCTGAGACATTAAATTCTCCCAAACATGGGGCTTTGCATCCCTGAAAAGCCAAAACAAGGCTACTCAAAAAGATGTGGGTACTGGGCACGGATCTGACCCACACGCTCCCACGTGCTCTCTTAAAGTTTCCTGTGCTGCCACCAGACGTGAACCAAGGGAATCAACCAACCATGAAGGATCCTCTTCTGCCGATCCTCAATCTCCACTGGGTACTCAGAAAAGGCTGCTCTATCCTCGATGTCCAACTTTCCCCAGTTGATGACGTGCGATGGGTCATACACATACCTCCTCAGCTACGACACGTGGAAGACATCATGTACTCAGTGTAACTACAGTGGTAGGGCTAGGTTGTATGCCACCTCGCCAACTCTGTGCTGTATTTGGAAAGGTCCGATGAACCTCATAGATAGATTTCCACCCCGGGAAAATCTCCATAACCATCATCGAGGTGAGACCCGAAGGAATATATGGTCTCCCTCCTCGAACTCCAGAGTTCTCTGGCACCTATCAGTATAAGACTTCTGCCATCTTTGTGCAGTCTTCATCAATTCCTAGACGATCTTCACCTTCTTGGTGGTAGATCACACCAACTCTAGATCCAGGAGTGTTGACTCTCCGGGTTCGCTCTAGCAAAGTGGCGACTGTAAGGTTCTCCCATATAAAGCCTTGAATGGCACCATACCAATAGTGGAGTGGTAGCTATTATTGTATGCAAAATCTACCAGTGGTATGTGGTACTCCCAACTACGACCAAAATCCAAGATACAATCCCACAATATATCCTCTAAATCCTGAATGGTTTACTCTATCTGACCATCGGTCAAGGGATGGAACATTGTGCTCAATCGTAGATGCGTCCCAAAAGCCTCCTGAAATCACTTCCATAATCGGGATGTGAAGTGGGCATCTCGATCTGAGACTATTATCGAAGGGACTCCATGAATCCGAACTATCTCTTGCATGTAGAGGTGTCCCAAGCTCTCTACAAAACTCTGCTCCCTAATAGCGAGGAAGTGGGCCGACTTGGTGAGTCAGTCAACAATCAACTAGATGGAATCATGAACCTTGGATGTCTATGGTAAGACCATCATGAATTCCATCGATATTCCAAACTATTTAAACTCTAGAACCTCTAGGAGTTGAGCTAATCTCACTTGAACCTGGTTCTTAGCCTTCACTTCCTGGAATGTAAGGCATCGAGAAACGAGCTCAGCTACTACCTTCTTCATGCCTAGCCCCTAGAACTGTCGTCAAAGATCCTGCTACATCTTCTCCACTCTATTATGTACCTCAAAGGGGGATGCATGAAATTCCCCCAGGACCTCCTCCTACAATTCCACTAGTATAACATTACATCCTCTAAAAAGAAATACGTTTATCCCACCTTGCGAGTATCCATCATTAGCATGTCCCATGGATAACTGAGCACGTAAAACCTCACAGTCAACATCCCCACGCTGTGCCTCCCTGACTCACTGTAAGAGTGTAGGGGTGAAAAACATCGAATGAAGGTAAGATGAATTTTCTCTTTCCATGAAGGATAACTATTGCAAGGCCAACTATTCTGTCACCTCACTCAACAACTAGGAGCTCGATATCCTACTAAGAGAATCTGCTACCTTATTCCCCTTCACAGGAGTATATAAGCTCTCAAAATCATAGTCCTGGATGAACTCTAGCCAACTCCTCTATATCAGATTTAGATCCTTCTACAAGAATATGTACTTGAGGATCTTGTGGTCAGAGTAGATGATAAATCGCTCACCCATAAGGTAGTGTCGCCACATCTTTAACGTTAATACTACCACTGCCAACTCGAGATCATGGGTCACATAGTTCTTCTCATGTGGAATAAGCTGGAACGAACCATAAGCAATCACTACCTATCTCTAAATTAGGACATAGACCAGCCCAGTCCCTGATGAATTGCCTAAAACTATGTACTCAACACCCTCCTCTAGCAATCTCAAAATCAGGGCGCTCGTCAAACTTTTTCTGAACTACTCGAAAGCGTGCTGGCACTTCTCCATCCACATGAAGGGTTTCCCCTTCCTGGTCAAGGTCATCATTTGTGTTGATATCTGGGAGAATCAGGAATGAATCTTCATTAATATACTACCAACCTAAGGAATATCCGCACCGCCATCATGCTCTGAGGTGGCTCCCATGCTAACACTGCCTCCACCTTGGGTGGGTCCACGAATACTCCATCTGTTGAGATGAAATGTCCTAGAAAGTGGACCTTATGAATCCAGAACTGGGACTTCGAGAGATTCCCATATAGCTGGTGCTCTCAGAGTACATCTGAAACCATATGCAGGTGTCTCGCGTGCTCCTCCTCTAATGTCGAGTACACAAGGATGTCATCGATGATGACCACTATGAACCGGTTTAAGTACCGTTGGAAGATCTAGTTCATCAATCCCATGAACACTACATGGGTGTTTTTCATGCTGAAAGGCATCACTAAGTACTCATAGTGATTGTAGTTGCATCTGAACGTTTTTTTTGGTATATCCTCTTCACGTACTCGTAACTGGTGGTAACCTGATCAAAGTTCAACCTTCGAGAACCATTGTTCCCCTCTTAGCTGATCAAAGAGGTCGTCGATTCTCGACAGTGGATACTTGTTCTTCACCATTACCTAATTCAGGCACTAGTAATCCGTGAACAACCTCAAACTCCCTTATCCCTTCTTGGTAAATAAAACTCAGGACACCTACAGGGAAACATTGGGTCATACAAAACCCTTTCTCTGCAAATCCTACAACTACACCCTCAGCTCGTGGAGCTCTGCGAGAGCCATCCGATATGCTAGTGAGGAAATTAGTGTCATCCCAGGGTGTAACTCGATGCATAAGTCGATTACCTGATGGGTAGGTAGTCCTGAAACATCTTTGGGAAAGACGTTATCGTAATCCACCACTACTGCTGGTAATTGGGAGATCACAACATATACTACTCCAAGGGTAAGGATAACCAACTCACGAGTGATCGGCTGCACCCTCTTATGCATGAACCCATTCTATGCTTCCTGGGTCTCCTTTTCTCCGAAAAAGGAAAACCTCATCCCAACGCTATGAACACACCACACTCTTCTCCTAAAGCAGTCAATCTGGGCATGTAATGAAGATAACCAATCCATATTGAGAATGAAATCGTATGGCCTGAATGCTTCCACCAAGAGGTTCCTACTAAAACTATCACCTATAAGAGTAAGATCACACTATCTACAAAGGTGCATGATCATCGAGTCTCCTCATTTATGTGTCTTCAAGCGTAAGGTTCGAGTAAATGGCTCTACCGTAATCTCAAGGTTTCACACAAGACATGTGATGATGAAGTAATAAATGACACCTATGTTTATAAGTAATATAACTAAGGTATAGAAGACATAGATCATACCTTGGGTCATTCTTAGAGTCCCTGGGTCGTATTCCTTGAGCGCATGCACCTGTCCCTACCCCTATCCCCCAACTCCCTTAGCATGGTACGAACCTCTTGAGGGTGGTGGTGGAAGTACATCGAAGCGTCTTCCACCACCTGCAGCTCTCCCTGCTCCTCTGCCACGTTCGCCGCTTGGCAGGTCTGTTTTCTCCACTCTCTTCCTCTACCTCGGTGGTACATCCACTACTTCCTTGTCAACATCTCGACAGGTTGTACAGTCTCTAGTGAGATGTCATCTAACTTTGCACAAGTAGCATTGCCTCTCCCTAGGATGACTGGATCTAGCCTGAGAGCCCTATACTGCCAAATCCCTGTCTTGGGTCCTCCTCTGACGTCTCCCATGTCCTGATCCCTATGCCCGACATCAGCTCCCTATTGACAAGGTCTTTGCACCTATCTGTATGTTGCCAACTATCGTCGGTTGTCTCTGCTCCGCCAAGAATCTCTCGATCACCAACTCCCACTCGAGCACTCCAGCATAAGTTGAAATGCATAGAGGTATGAAACTTGCTCGGATTTCCCATATAAGGCCTCACTCGAAGGTCCAATCTATGAAGTACTAATCTGTAACCATATCCTTCAATTACCTCACAAAGTTGGTGAACCTCTATGAATAGTTAGGCACCAACAAACTGCCCTGCTAGAGATGAAGAATCTCTTGAATATGCACTGCTCTCATTATAACTGGAGATATCTCCTCCCTATAGAGTCTCTCAAACTCCGTCCACAAAAGAGTCTCCTCATCGTGAGTCAGCATTTCCAGACTCCACCATCATCCCGCTGAACCCTAAAGAAGGCTCACTTCTATGATCACCATCTGGTCCGCTGGTGTCCTCACCAGATAGAAAACTCTAGTCACTACCTCAAGAAAGTCCTCGGATGCCTGAGGGTTGGGCTCGCCTCAGAACTTGAGGGGACTCTGTCTCTGGAACTCATGGATTATGCTCAGCCTATTCCCCTTATCAGTCGGTACTGCAGGTACCACATGCTGCTCCACTGGTGGTATAACAGGTGCACCACTTGGAGGTAATGCATGGGGAACTGGTCCTTGTATAGAAGCCTCATCACTGAGGGGGTCATCCTCGTGATCGCGCTACTGAATCCTAGAGGGTATGTGTCGTGGAGGCATCCTGTAAGAAAAAAATTTGTATCATGGCCAACGAGTATATCTAGATAGCTAACACAAAGGACATTGAAAACAAAAACCCATTTCTATATGATGCATGTACCATTCTTTTACTTCCCCTCAACTTGTGTTTTCATGTACTGAGTCGAAAAGTAGGTTATCAGAGTCCTGGTGTATGAATATTTTGGCCGCCTACACCAACACTGGAGTCTCTATCCTGAAAGACAAGATCGAAACACTTAACACTGTTTCCCTACCCAAGCTCATAGACTCTTGGTCCTAAGGTAGAACCGACCACCTCTGATACCACTCTGTCACGACCCATCCTAGTGGAGCTCGCACCATGACTCCCCAAGCCCACCTCCAATAGGTCAGGGGATGGTGACTAGCACCGAGTAGGCATATTATTAACATGAGAGACATTTACTAAGTACCTGTACACACGCACACATCTACAAGCCCAAAAATTCTGAAACGTAAAAACCACTGAGGAAAAAAATGCATGAATACAGCTAAACCCAACCAACAGAGTGCAACGGTAGTAAAGTATGTAAAGTAAAACTGGGCCAAAATACAAGCCCACCAACAACAAGAGTCTGAAAACTACAAAGTACAACCTGTAATCACAAACAGGTATTGGGAATGCAGCTCATAACCATAGGAACACCTCTTCCTTTAGTGAACTCGGAAAGCTCGGTCCTGTCTTTGTCTTCCCTGGACTCTGTCAAAAGGTTGCTCATCTACACAAGACATGACACGTGTGGGAAAAGCCCATGCAAGGGTGAGTATAACAATACATAGTAGAGGACCCAGGAAACCAAAAATAAAATACACAAAGGAAAGGTACAATCATCTCTACAAAATATATGTCTACTGAACATATAGAAAGAGTAACATAATCTAGATATACTCAAAACCTAGACCCATAGTCTAGAGACAAATCACACAACCACATACCCCCACTATGGATTTAGTTTGAAGATTCCATGAAGCAATCATCTAGGATAAATCACTCCATGAGTTTGATAGCTCTGATGTCTTCTGTCTGATAAGTACTGTTCATCGAGAAAATCCATGAGAGGTAGATACACTCATTCTGAGAGAACACACTCTTGAGTGGGGAAAGATCACGATACATAGATGAGGATCAATTCTAGGGACTTGGAGGATACCAAAACTCATCTAAATTCACCTTCTAAGTATGAGATCAACGTCATATAGGATTATTTATGTCGATACTATAATATCACTAGGGTTAAGAATGGATAGAGGATCTCATTCTGAGCCACTCAGAGGGATACCTGACTCTATCTCAGAAAGTCCTTCTGAAGTGATCATACTACTGTGGATGGAAACGATACCTGACATTAAAGGGGATGAGAAAAAAGAGTAACTTACACAAACTAAACTTGTCCAAGGAACAGTGGACAAGAGGATCAATCCATGTACTGAAACATACACGGTGTGTAGAAGGGTCACACACTGTGTCCTCTTACCCTGGGTACTGCTCGTGTACAATGACCCGTGTCTCAAGGATTGTCATGTAGAAGAAGGTACACATGGTGTGTAATAGAGTTACACACCGTGTTACTCTATCAGGGGAGGACTCTTTGTATGCTAGAAATGTGCCCGCACACAGATTCAACTCATGTGTTTCAACCTGTGTAACTGGTACACAAGGTAACCCATGCAACCGACCTAGTCTGGCCGTGGGGTGGAGTACATGGCCGTGTACTCCACCCTGAGTCTGTGTATCGTCTGAGATACACAAAGAGTCCCACTTAAGGACCCACATGCCGTGTTCTTCAAGGAACACACCGTGTCATCTCTTCGTGCATCGCGGAACCCTAGATACTGCTAAGCCAGTCCCACACAGCGTGTTATTCGTGATACACACCGTGTTCTTCAGATATTTCCAGAATTGTTGTTCTTTGCCGGCGCACCTCCTGCATGCTCCATTATTCTATCCGTCCATCCAATCTCCATGAAACTCAAGGGTTTAGGTCGCCCCGACATCAAGAAGCCAATTCCATCAGTTTCAGGCCTCTGATCATCCCCTAAAACATGTTCTGATTCTCCTGCATGAAGAATACTCAAAGAAAGAGAACTACCGAACCATTCTGATTCATCCATCACCATTGCCATCGCACCTCTATTGGATCATCATGATTTCAGACCTCCATTTTGGGATCGCTAAATTTCGAAACAGATGCACAATGATCTATTTTTCATAAACCCGTGTTGAACGCGAATAATGCGGGGTAGAAAAGGAGGAAGAAAATCAATAAACAAAGGAGGAACGCACCTCTTCCTTCATTCGTCATAGCGTTGATCCTCTCTCGTTAATAAGTTTAACAGGAAAATCAAAATGAAAAATCAAATATCATCATAAAATCAATTTTCAAATCAAAAACCCAAAAGAAAAGGAAATTGACACCCTCCCACATGAACGTACGATCTGTAAATCACCCAATTTGTGGGTTGATCTGCATTAGTCTTTTAATTAAATAATGGGGAAGAGAAGAATCAAAATAAAAAACCATACCACAATCCAGTCGAATAACGATTGCCACGTCACGTTCGTTGGCGAGGTTGGTCGAATCCCGGATGCGTCGATCGATCGCGTCGTCATCGTCCACCAATGGGCTCTCCTCCAAATATCTAAAGGAAATCCTCAATTCACAGGGTTATGAGGATAAACCTATGAAATTTCCATAAAAGGTATTAATAGGGGAGGATTACGTCGCTACACAAAAATGAAACATTTAAAATAAAGTTATTTATTTATTTATTTATTTCTATTAAAACATTCAAGAACTAACTCTTGCATCTTACCCGCGCCGGTCGATGTTAGGCCCCACCTATGGTAAAGTCGCTACTCTAAACGCAAAGGTTCCCTTAGATTTATGATCTAGGAATCCACTTAAACATTATTCCACTTATAAATGAAAAATTCTCATGAACGCTATTTAAAATTTTAATTTATTTCAAAAATTTATTCCAGGCACGCCAGTCCGCGGAATCACACGCCGTCGAAAGGTTTGGTCTCAATATAATTTCATATATTATTTAAAAATAATACACTGATAATCCGAGACATTACAACAACTGTGTCTAAAGTTGTGGCCCCCATGACCAATAGGATGTCATCTCCTATGAATCTTATTCAATAATATGCTAGAATGAACTAGTAAGGGAGTACCACCACAATGGTACTATCCCCACCATGGAGGTGGTGTGTGAGTGTCTTTGGGAGATTAATCCCTATAGATTTCCCTATCTAATAAGTAATACAATGATAGGGAAGTAGGTGGTACCCATTTCTACTTCTAACTAATTTGGGAGCCTATCATCAGAGCGGTATAACACTCACCCTCGTTATCATAGGGAGGTAGAGAAATATGTCACCTATGATCTTGAAATCATCCAAAACCCATCCAAGAAGTATCCTACCATCAACATCCACCACCACCAACACTACATGACATTAACTACTTAGGAGTATACCGAGGAGGATTCCCAAGGCACCCTAACCATACTCATTAAATCTCAAACATATAGAAGGAGGTCTCACCAGGGGTAAACAATCCAAAAAAACCAAGAATAATCACATATCCCTATTCCCTATGAGGAATATTGTAAACACACCCTAACGAGGAAGAAAGAGCAGTATTAAACTTGTGGACTTGTATCTTTAGCCCATCGATGTATCCCGACAGTGAACAGAGGATCATAGTGGACTCATATTCCTACTCTCACTAAGGAATGGGTTTATATCTGTATTCTCGCTACAGAATCCTAACAACATATCCTGATGGTAATGGATGGGTGGGATCATATTCCTACCCATTCCCTGTAGAGTTTATAATATATCCTGGAAGTGGAAGTAGAATATCACCATCAGTATATTCTAATGGATTACAGGGGAAAGACCCATATTTCTACCCCACCAGCAGAACAACTCATCAGTATACTATGGGTGCTACCTGGGAGTAGGATAATATTCTTGTTCCCATTTAAAAGGACCATGGACATATTTTCGTGAATAATGAGGAATCAGATAGGGATAATATCTGTAGAGACCCAAATCTTGACATACATGGACATTACATTACTTTTTCAGAATACTTAATACATAACAAACACAGACACACAAGGACCATAAAAGTTTAGTGTCTTTGGAAACTCGGAATTTAATCTTCTAATCGTGGTGAAAGATCTTCAACTTCTCCCATAAAGATCTCCCCCTTCTGTTTTCTAACATAAAACCTTTCTTTATATCCTAGGGAAAAGAAAACATAAAAAGTGTGAGCTCAAATTCTCAGTAAGGGTAAGCATAGAGAATATAAAACAATCCATAAACATTTGAATTCAAAAGCTTGAACATAAAATCTAAACATAAAAATCTTGAGAAAATACATAAATCTTGGATGTACATAAGGAATATATCATAAAGGAACAACAATATTGATAAAATAGCATTGGCATAAATCATGTAATTGTGGCAACCATTCAGAACTTGTTATGATTTCCATAGTAGCCAAGGCATTGCTACCAAGACTATCTTAATGGACATTGTCCCTTTCTGAATCGATTTCACTCCTCGTTCCAGTCCTATATCACTGAACTGGATTAACTTACCGTTCCAGCCATGTCTATCTCATGAGATATAAATCTTTACCCAATTCATTGGAGGGAGATATAGGTTCCACCCATCTTATAATGAAATCATTCATACTTGTGCCACAAAATAAACATACATCATTCATAATAACCCAACTAATAAAATGGGTTTCATAAACATCATCCCATCATCACATAATCTATATAAAAGAAATGGATATCATTTCATAATAAGAAAAGTGAAACCATGTAAATCATAGAGACATTATACTTGCAACATACACATATTAAATAATTTCATCATAGATGTAAAATGGTATTGATGAAACACTTGAAATGAAATCTTGAGAAAAATATCCTTTCATCTTAAAAATCATTTTCTTTTCACAAAATGTCATGAAATTTTAAAAGAAAAGGGTTTTATTGAAAATAATCATGCAATCTTGTAGAGGAAGATTTATGAAAATGAGGCGTTATGAAACCTTAAAAATCCATTCACGCCGTGTAAGTTAAAAATAACATTCTCCTCATACTTTTGTTAGAAAAGTAAAAAAGTTCCTTGTGTGGTAAAAAAAAGTACGATTCCTTTCATAACATGTGGTAAAATTCAAAAATGGTTAAAAAGGCTATTAAACATACATGAAATCATTTTTAGAAAATAGGGACATGGATGATAACAAAAACCACAATAAATACATAAAAATAAACAATCTCTGATAAGAGCAATATTGGAATAGTTATCCCTTACCTTAGGTCTGATATTCTTCGTACATATCCAAACCTCCTCTTCTTTGACGCACCTCCTTTGAGATTCCTCTTATGGAAGTAGAGTTGGTCTTTTGAGAAGACCGAAACCTCCAAAATGTTTCTAAAGAAGTGTAGAAGAGAAATGGGTAGGGGTTGGCTGAGCTTCAAGGCTCAAAAGGGTGTGAAGAGAAGAGGGAATGGGTGCCCTTATTATAAGGGAGGAGAGGGGAGCCTTGGGAAAATCTTAAAATATTATTTTATAATAAAGTCATATTCGGTTTATAATAGCTCCAAATTGATTTATTTTGAATCTAAAGTGGGAATGGGTCTAAATCCTATCAAACAATAGATTTTATACAATTTTAGGTTACAATTTCAACCTTATCATTTAGATTTAACTCTAAGTTAAATAATTTAACTTTTACCATGTCTTCTTGTTTTCTTACACTATATGGTTAATAAACTTACAATAACAATCCAAACGAACCCCAAGTGGTTAATTATTAATATATATATATCCTTATCTAATTTAGTTGGCCGAACCTTAGATTTTTAGGAATAAAATAACAATTAATAATATAATATTTGTTTTAAAAACTATTTTATGTCAATTTTGAAACTATTTCGTAATTGATTTTTGTGAAAATCATAACAGCATGATTAGTTCAAAAAAAGATAATTAAATCAATACTAACATGTCATATTAAAATAGAAAATTAGTGGAGTTCATAAAAAGTCTCAAATTACATTTATTTGGGTATTTATAATATCAATTATTTTAATATTTCATTATTTAGGTAATTATTGCATCACCATTGTGTTATAAATAACTTAAATTATTTAATATCTAAAAATTATAAATAAAATACCATTAGGTAGGAAATATTTTTATCTTTATAATGAAAATTCATAGTCGAATTTATCTTATGTATAACCCTATATTAAAAATGAATTAGTTATTAAACTTTGATTTTAACTATTTTAACCCTTCTTTAAATAAATTAATAATAAATGTCCTAATCTAATCCAAGTGGACCTAAATGGTCATATTTTATTCCTAAGGTTGTTTTTGGACGAATTTCACTTGTCTAATAGAATTAGGACATGTTTTAGGGTAATAATAAAATCATTTTTACCCTTAATTACCCTATTTACTTTTAACCGTGGTAAATAAAGTAAAAGTTACTATTCACCAAAATTATTTTCATCTCATTAAACCATATTTTAGTCCTTGATATTAACCGTGTCTCTCAGAGTTTTGAAATTCCACTCACAGAAGCGGTAAAATTAAGTTTTATGTGAATTTCCAAATTCTCCTAGGAGGTGGGTAAAAGACGGTGAAAAGTTCAATAAAATTTTTATATATCTAAAATTATTATAAAACGACTCCAATGAATTACATTGAAATTATATAGGTATTATTTATCAATTTTTACCTAAAATAAATTTAAATAAAATAAATAATTATTTAAATAAATAGTCGGTTTTTAAATATTAACCCAGTGTTTTCACTATTCATCAAAAATTGAATGTTTTTAGAAAAATACCAAAGATTCACCCTAGGATAATTTCAATATTCCAAATCGAAAAATGAATTCCATTTTGATTTTTTTTTTCAAAAAGTGGGTATTACTATTAATAACGGCTAGTTCATAATAATATTATAATAATATTCCGTTTTGTGAAACTTGGTATTGCGTACTACACACGTTATCATGGAAGGTCTCGGTTGTGTGTAATGCAAGCCAAGCCAGGGATGTATGTAGTGTAATCTCCTTTTGGTGTAGCGTAAAATAGAAGACATCAATAAAATTAAAAAGAATATTTTTCATAAAATCTCGGGGTGTTACATTCTACCCCCTTAAAATGAATTTCGCCCTCGAAATTCGTCAGGGTTATAAATGGTTTACTACTCAAAAGTTTCTTTAATAGAAACCCACATCGTAAAAATGAATGCCAAACCCAATATTTAAAAACTAAACTATGAAACATAATAGTTAACCAAATTAACTAATCACTGGGTTTCCATATAGGAGAACATAGGTCAAAATATGGTTATGGAAGAGAAATATTACCCTCATGTTCTGATGGAGAGTGGTAGAGAACATGGCTATAAAAAATCCCACAATCACAAAGACATATATTTGTGATGATATAAGGTACCATCTGATTCATCAGATATAAGGGCACTAGGACAACATTTTTGGTTTTCAAGATCATTTCCCTAATGTTGAAGAAATTGGAATTAGAAGAAATACTTTCTTGATTTTGGTACAGTCTCACCGTTGGTCTTTCCTTGGACAATTTACACTTCATCTCTTAAATAAATGAAGTTGAATTTTTCATTTGTGAAGTGTTAGCAGATCATGTGATAAAATTATGGGTCATTCCATCTGTCTCAAACAAAAGGTTAGAAAAAGTTATCAAAAATACATAATTCCATCTATAGTGAGATTAATCATATATGGTTCCTAAAATGGACTTATACATCATATATCATACTGCTTAATATAATAAAACTGGTTTCTACTAAATGGGGACTTTCTTTAGGCCAATGGTAGGTGATAAATGTCTGTCGCAGTTCAGTTGTGGGTTCAATTCCCACAGCCTTGTCCGACGTGACGGGTTGTGGCCCATCCTGCAGGTTGTTATTTTTCTAAAACTACATTATTATAACTTTCCATCAATAATATCGAAAATGTTCTAGCCTTAAACAATACTAACTTATTTCCAACATAATCCATTCCAATCTTTAGGCTTATCCAAAATACTGTTGTCCAATCTCATATTATAGTGAAAATGATTACCAGAGAGTTTATATAACAAGCATGTTAATACCATCGTTGATCCCCATATATCATAAGATGGGTCTTGTTGGTCACATTCCAAACATTTGAAGGACTTAATCATGTATTCTCTTGAAAAATGAATACCCATTGAACCTTAGTGAAAACATGAGTGCTGTCAAAAGTTAACTCTTTCCACATACCAAAATTCCAAAATTCTGTATACTAAAACCGTGATATCACTAAGTCCTTATAACAATCATGAGCTCATGAATACTATCAAACATATTATTTCCTTATTATCCATTCATTATGTGCATATCATCTTATTTTAAAAATATCTGAATAACCTTTCATGGTTTCCAGTACCATTCAACATATACATTCAAATACTTTAGGAAAAATAATAGTGTAACAATCCCTAGATGTTTCTTTATTCCATAGTACCATTAAACTACCTATACAACATAACTCTTGATAAACATACAATCATTCCAATACCTTCTTAAACCATTGACCAAGCTTCAACACTTATTTCATCTCATATATCATTTGTAGTCTCCTCATCATCATCCACATAAATACTACCCATATGACCATGCTAATTTTCTTCATGAGATTTTCCCTTAGGGAATTGGTTTTCATAATGCCCATACATTCCACATTTAAAACATCTAATCATTGTTGATGTCGTAGCAATACCATTATCATTATCCATGATGTTAACTGAATCTTTTTTTTGCAATTAGTGGGTTTTTATCCTTCTTTTCCGCACCCAAAGCATCTTCCAGTTCCTTTGAAACATTCTTCTTGATGCCTCTTACCACATGATTTACATGATAGAAATTGAACTTTCCTTCCTCTATGATCATCATGAAACTCTATCTTTCTCTTATTAGCTGAGTCAGGAAACTTACCAAAGTTGAGATTATAGATTATATTACGATATTGCTGATTAGGCATAATAACGATATGTGGAACTCCAGATCCAATTTCATTTGGTTGCTCATGAAGAATATCATTCCATTGTCCATCATATCCTCCATTATCGTGAATCTTCCCATTTCCAGCAATTTTTTAAAACCCCAAAAAAATAGTCTGAGAGGCCAAAATCATAATCAAGGGGGAATACCTTCAATATCTAACATCTTAGGTTAAATTATAAGATTGTTAACATAATTCTAGGACTATAACCTATACTTATACTTAACCTTATGGATATCCCTAGACATACCTTAGAAATATCTCTAGGGATCTCACTAAAGTTCTCGCATCCTAGTTTCCAAAGGTTGACTAAACCTTTCTTCTGATAACAACTGTAGAGACCCAAAGATTGACGTACAGGACATTACATTACTTTTGCGGAATACTTAATACATAACAAACACAGACACACAAGGACCGTAATAGCTTAGTGTCTTTGGAAACTTGGAATTTAATCTTCTAATCGTGGTGAAAGATCTTCAACTTCTCCCATAAATATCTTCCCCTTTTTTTTCTAACCTAAAACGTTTCTTTATATCCTGGGGAAAATAAAACATAAAAAGGGTGAGCTCAAATTCTTATTAAAGGTAATCATAGAGAACATAAAACAATCCATAAACATTTGAATGAAAAAGCTTGAACATAAAATCTAAACATCAAAATCTTGAGCAAAGACATATATCCTGGAAGTACGTAAGGCATATATCATAAAGGAACATCAATATTGATAAAATAGAATGGGCATAAATCATGTAATTTTGGAAACCATTCAGCACTTGTTATGATTTCCATAGTAGCCATGGCCTTGCTGCCAAGACCATCTTAGTGGGAAAAGTGCCTTTCTGAAACGAGTTCACTCCTCGTTCCAGTCCTATATCACTGAACCAGATTAACTTACCGTTCCGGCCATGTCTATCTCATGAGATATAAATATTTACCTAATGCATTGGAGTGAGATATAGGTCCCACCCATCTCATAATGAAATCATTCTTACTTGTGCCACAAAATAAACATACATCATTCATAATAACCCAAAAAATAAAATGGGTTTCTTAAACATCATCCCATTATCACATAATCCATATAAAAGAAATGGATATCATTTCATAATAAGAAAAGTGAAACCATTTAAATCATAGAGACATTATACTTGAAACATACACATATTAAATAATGTCATCATAGATGGAAAATGGTTTTGATAAAATGCTTGAAATGAAATCTTGAGGAAAATATCCTTTCTTCTTAAAAATAATTTTCTTTTCACAAAATGCCATGAAATTTTAAAAGAAAAGGGTTTTGTTGAAAATAATCATGCAATATTGTAGAGGAAGCTTCATGAAAATGAGGCATTATGAAACCGTAAAAATCTGTTCACGCTGTGTAAGTTAAAAATAAAATTCTCCTCATACTTTTGTCAGAAAATTCAAAAAGTTCCTCATGTGGTAAAAAAAGTAAGATTCCTTTCATAACATGTGGTAAAATTCAAAAATGGGTAAAAAGGCTATAAAACATACATGAAATCATTTTTAGAAAATAGGGACATGGATGATAACAAAAACACCAGTAAATATATACGAATAAACAATCTCATATAAGACTGAGATTTGAATAGTTATCCCTTACCTTAGGTCCGATATGCTTCATACGTATCTGAACCTCCTCTTCTTCGACGCACCTCCTTTAATCTTCCTCTTATAGAAGTAGAGTTGGTCTTTTGAGAAGACTAGAACCTCCAGAATGTTACTAGGGAAGTGTAGAAGAGAAATGGGGAGGGGTTGGCCAAGCATCAAGGCTCAAAAGGGTGTGAAGAGAAGAGGGAAGGGGTTCCCTTTTTATAAGGGAGGAGAGGGGTACGTTTGGAAAAACATAAAATATTATTTTATAATAAAGTCATATTCGGTTTATAATAGCTCCAAATTGATTTATTTCGAAGATAAAGTGGGGATGAGTCTAAATCCTCTCAACCAGTAGATTTTAGACAAGTTTAGGTTACAATTTTAACCTTATCATTTAGATTTAACTCTAAGTTAAATAATTTAACTTTTACCGTGTCTTCTTGTTTTCTTACACTATATGGTTAATAAACATACAATAACAAGCCTAACGAACCCCAAGTGGTTCATTATTAATATATATATATCCCTATCTAAGTTATTTGGCTGAACATTAGATTTTTAGGAATAAAATAACAAATAATAATATAATATTTGTTTTAAAAACTATTTTATGTCAATTATGACACTATTTGGTAACTGATTTTTGTGAAAATTATAACAGCATGATTAGTTCAAAAAAAGTTAATTAAATAAATACTAACATGTCATATTAACCTATAAAATTAGTGAAATTCATAAAAAGTCTCAAATTACATTTATTTGGGTATTTATAATATCAATTATTTTAATATTTCATTATTTAGGTAATTACTCCATCACCATTGTTTCATAAATAACTTAAATTATTTAATATCTAAAAATTATAAATAAAATACCATTATGTAGGAAATATTTTTAGATTTCTAATTAATATTCATATTCGAATTTATCTTATGTAGAACCCTATATTGAAAATGAATTAGTTATTAAACTTTGATTTTAACTATTTTAACCCTTCTTTAAATAAATTAATAATAAATGTCCTAATCTAATACAAGTAGACCTAAATGGTCATATATTATTCCTAATGTTGTTTTTTGTCGAATTATACTTGTCCAATAGAATTAGGACATGTTTTAGGGTAATAATAATATCATTTTTACCCTTAATTACCCTATTTACTTTTAACTGTGGTAAATAAAAGTAAAAAGTTACTATTCAACAAAAATTATTTTCATCTCATTGAACCACATTTTAGTCCTTGATATTAACCGTGTCTCTTGGATTTTTGAAATTACACTCACAGAAGCGGTAAAATTATGTTTTATGTTAATTTCCTAATTCTCCTAGGAGGTGGGTAAAAGACGGTGAAAAGTTCAATAAAATTTTTATTTATCTAAAATTATTATAAAATGACTCCGATGAATTAAATTGAACTTATATAGGTATTTTGTATCAATTTTTACCAAAAATAAATTTAAATAAAATAAATAATTATTTAAATAAAAAGTCGGTTTTTAAATAGTAACCTAGTGTTTTCACTATTCATCAAAAATTGAATGTTTTCAGAAAAATACCAAAAATTCACCCTAGGCTAATTTCGATATTCCCAATCCAAAAATTAATTCCATTTTGAAAAATAAATTTCAAAAAGTGGGTATTACTATTCATAACGGCTAGTTCATAATAATATTATAATAATATCTCGTTTAGTGAAACTTGGTATTGCGTACTACACACGCTATCATGGAAGGTATCGATTGCGTGTAATGCAAGACAAGTCAGGGATGCGTGCAGTACAAGCTCCTTTTGGTGTAGCGTACAACACAAGACATCAATAAAATTAAAAAGAATATTTTTCATAAAATCTCGGGGTATTACAATATCCCTATTCCAACTGGAGTTTTCTAAGATACTTTAATATCCACTTCACAATAGACTTGTATCCCTATTAATATCTTAGGATTTTATCAGCATATTTTATAAATTACTCTGAAGAAGGATCATATCGCTTCTCTCACTAGAGGGGATCAACATCATACATTGGAAAGAACACAAGAGTAGGCCCATATTATTATCCACATGTATGGAATCTATTAGCATATCCTGATGGTAATCACTGAGGGGCATGCTCATATTCCCTCCCCCATCTAGGTGACCTATCGACAATTCATGGTATTACCTAATGATCAACAATGAGCTCATATTCCTATATCTTCTAATAACTGTGAGGATTTCTAGCATAACCTAGTATCTAACCAAGAAGCACATTGACATATTCCAATGATAGAAAAGAGGTTACTTAGGAGGGATCAGACACCTGAGGGTTGTTTCCCACATTTTTCGGGCCACATAAAGGCTAAGAACCTAATGGTTGTTTCCTAACCACAAATATCAATATGATATCATTGAATAAAATCCAAGAACTAGGAGTAGTAACACATTCCTACCCTGATCAGTGATGATGTTCTTATTTCCCTTTAATATATTCCAATAAAACACCTGGAATCTACTGGATTATCCTTAGAAAGAGAATGTAGTGGTGATAATAGATTTTCTCCTCATGGAAATATGATTAGTCCCTCTAGAAGTTCTCCCCAGGTTATCAGCCACAGAGGTCCTTCTTATTACAACATGAAGACCGGCCATGGAAAATTTTCTCATGATTAGTGATATTAAAATCCTCATGACTAGAAGGTCAATAAAAAATAAGGTGTTTCTTTTTTCAGAGATCATTTGAATATTTACTTATATCGAGAGTCACTCTAGGGGTAGAGACCATTCGTACCAAGAACCTCATCCATAAATGGGGATATATCGTCGTAGATAAAGGATAGTACAAGAAACTGTTCATATTCTATGCCACTTTTATATTGTCTATCCTTCGATACAGAGGAGAAGATTTTGAATAAACCCACTAAAATAGAAATAAATAAAGAAAATAACTACTCTGGTCAAATCAAGTGGAGGAATCCCTTTCATAAGATGAGGATAATTCCATGGTTATGAGAAAAAACAAACCAAATACATTATACTAGTTATATTATGGATAGCCACCTATGAGTATGAATTTTCAGAAAAAATGAATGAGGAATGCATACATTATCTACAACTAAACCAATAGAAAACTCTCTATCATCTCAAGACAAAAAATTTGTATTATAGAGAGCATACCAATCATGTCAAGATAATTAGTGATATCTCCTACATAATCAACATGGATGAACTTTCAGATACATGCCATCCAATTTTGAGAAATTGGGGAAATGAAATCTAGATGGTGTGCCTTGAAACCATGAAAACTCAATACTAATTAATCATTGATTCCCATTTCTACATATATATCATAAGTTGGTATGAACATGGAGAGAGAATGAATACACTAATTATGGGATAACTCACTCCTGAGTGGGGAAAGATCACGATATATGGATGAGGATCACTTCCAGGGCCTTGGCGTATACCATGACTCATCCAGATTCACCAACTAAGTAGAGGATTTTCATCTTGTAGGATTGGTCATTTCGATACCTGACTCTACCTAGGGTCAAGAAGGGTAGAGGATCTCGCTCTGAGCCTCTCGGAGGGATTCTGACTCTATCCAGAAAGTCCTATTGAAGGGATCATACTCTTATGGATGGAAATGATACCTGAATTTTAGGGGAACGAGGGGGAACTAACTCAAATAAAAACTATCCAAGGAATGATGGAAAAGGAGATCAATACATGTACAAGAAAGTACACAGTGTGTAGTAAGGTCACATGCTGTGTCCCTTGACTTTGGGTATTTCCCTTTTCCAACGACTCGAGTCAGAAGACATTTCATGTAAAAAGTGCATACACAATGTGTAGTGATGGTCACATGTCATGTCTGATTATCTGTGGTCCGCTCTATGTACGTTGGCCATGTGTGCGTACATAGATTCAACTCGTGTATGCCAACCCATGTACCAGTACATGGGGTAACCCGTATAACCGGCCTGGTCTGGCTGTGTGGTGGAGTACATGTTGTGTACTCCACCCAATGTCTATTTATTATACGAGATACATGCTGAGTCCCATGTAAGGACCCACACACTTTCTTATAGTTTTCCTATTCTATGTCATCTCTTCCTTTATCATGAAACCCTATCCATCGTAGAACCATCCCCACATGCCGTGTTCTTCAGAGAACATGTTGTGTGCTTCACGATTTTCAAAAATCGCAGTTCTTCCTCCATGTACCCTTGTTGATATTCAATATAATGATCTAGCCATCTGATTTCCATGAAACTCAAGATTATAGGTCTCCCCACCATGGTAATGTTGATTCGGTAAGTTTCAGGCATCTGATCAACTCCAAAAATATGTTTCGATCATCTGTGCGAAGAACGGTCGAAGAACAATTTCTTCCAAACCATATCGATTCATCTTCCCCCATCATCATCACACCTCCATTGGGTAGTCGCAATGTTAGATCTATGATTTGGGAGCATTACGCTGTGATTCGGATGTGCAACTATCCATTGTTCATAACCCCATGATGAATGCGAAGAACGTGGGGTCAAAAATGGGAGAATAAATCCAAAAAACGAATTAAGGAATGAACCTCCACCTTCATTCATTACGGTGTTGATTTTCTCATGTTAGAAGGATCAAATAGAGAAAATAAAATATAATCCAAAACAAACATAGATCAATTCCCCAAAATGAACCTGAGAAAAGACCCTCCCATAGAACAAATGATTCACTGGTCAACCTTAATGTGGGTTGATCTACATTTTTTGTTTAGTCTAAGAATAGGGAAGGAAGAATTGAAATAACAACCCCTACCTCGATCATTGATGAAGAGGGATAGTAGTCATTAGTCGGGATTCGATCTCACTACACAACGATCCACGCATCGTTGCTCTTCGTCGTTCATCAAGAATTTTCTAAAGATGACTCCTCTCCAAAACTCCAGAGCATCAAAGGAATGTTTCTAGGGTTATAATCCTAACCCAGGGATCCTAGTTATTTAAAACCAAATTAATGTGTCATTGAATCATGGAAATGTTTAAAGAAAAATAAAATAATAATTTATTTTATTTCCTTTGAAATTTTCAAAAACCAACTTCTGCTTCCGACCAACGTTGATCGATGTTAGGAACCACCTAATGAAAAGTTTCTTATCTGAATGAAATGGTTCCCTTGGATTTATGATATGGGAACCCATTTAAAAGTTATATAACATTTTTACAAAAACCCCTCTCGTGATATTTAAATGTTTAATTTATTTAAAACATTTATTCTGGGAACCATGAGCCTTGGAATTGAATTTCATCACAAAGCCTGATCTTGAAATAATTCTTTATAATATTTAAAAATAATATATGGAAAATATGAGAAATTACATTCTCCCCACCTTAGGGATTTTATGTCCTTGAAAAGCCAAAACAAATGGATACTCAATCAATGTGGGTACTGCACACGAATATGATCCTCTCGCTCCCACATTCTCTTCTGAAGGTTCCCATGCTACCACAAGACATGCACCAAGGGAATTTCTCACCCATGAAGGATACTCTCATGTCGATCCTCGATATCCACTGGGTACTTTGTGATGTTCTATCCATCCTTGATGCCCATCTCACCCCAGTCGATGACATGCGATGGGTCATGCACATATCTCCTCAATTGAAACACGTAAAAGACTTCATATACCCGGTGTAACTACGACAGTAGAGTTTAGTGGTACACCACATCTCCAACTTTTCACAGTATCTAAAAATGGACGATGAACCTCAAAGATAACTTTCCACCCTGGCCAAATCTTAACAACCCTCATTGAGGTGAAACCTGAAGGAAGACATGGTCTCCCTCTTCAAACTCCAGAGTTCTTTTCTATTTGTCAGCATAATACTTCTTCCACCTATGTGCAGTATTCATCCACTCATGGATGATCTGAACAATCTTGGTGGCAGCTTGCACTAACTCTAGAACCATGAGTGATAACTCTCCGGGGGTCTGTCCATCAATGTGGTGACCAATAGGGTCACCCATATAGAGCCTCAAATGGTGCCATACCGATGGTGTATTGGTATCTTTTTTTGTATGAAAACTCCACCAGTGGTAGGTGGTCCTCCCAACTATGACCAAAATTCAAGACACAGGACTACAACATATCCTTCAGAACCTGAATGGTTATCTCTATCTGACCATCTATCTGGGGATGAAAGTCTATGCTCAAACATTGTTGTGTTCCAAACACCTCCTGCAATCCCTTACACAACTAGGATGTGAAATTAGCATCACGATCTAAGACTATTGTCGAAGGGACGCCATGAAACCGAACTATCTTCTACACATAGAGGCTTCCCAAGATATATATGGAAATATTCTCCCTAATAGATAGGTATTGGGCCAACTAGGGGAGTCAGTCAATGATCACCTAGATAAAATTATGTCCCTTGGACATTTGTGGTAATACCTTCATGAAGTCCATTGATATTCCATTCCACTTCCACTCCGGAAATTCCAAGAGTGAGATAGCCCTGCTAGAAAAGGGTTCTCAACCTTCACTTTTTGGTATGTAAGGTATTAAGAAATGAACTTTGCTACTTCTTTCTTCATACCTATCCACCAGAACTGACACTAGAGGTCCTGGTACATTTTCCACTCCAGCATATACTGCTAAGGGGGGTGTATGAAACCCCCTCAGAACCTTCTCTCACAAATAAACTGGCACAATTGTGAATCCTCTAAAAATGACTACGTTCTATCCACCTTTAGAATATGAATCAGAAGATTTTCCTATGGATAAATGATCATATAAAGTATCATAGTCAATACTCCCTAGTTGTGCCTACCTAAATCACTGCAAGAGTGGAGGGGGGACAACCATTGACTAGAAATAAGCTACATCACCTCTATCCATGAAGGATAACTGTAGTGAGGCCAACTACTCTGATGCCTCGCTCAACAGCTGTGAACATGATCTCCGACTGAGAGAATCAGCTACTATGTTCCCCTTCACAGGAGTATAGACAATCTCAAATTCATAATCCTGGAGAAACTCCAACCATCTCCTCTACCTCAGATTGAAATCCTTTTGCGAGAATATGTACTTTAGGCTCTGGCAGTCAGAGTAGATGATAAATCATTCACGCATTAGGTAGTGTCACTGCATCTTCAATGTGAAGACTACCAATACCAACTCAAGATCATGAGTCGTGTAGTTCTCCTCATGTGGACTTAGCTGGCGTGAGCCATAAGAAGTCACCACATGCCTCTGCATCAAGACACAACCAAGACCGATATCTAATGCTTCCCCAGAAACTACTTACTTGACACCCTCTTCTGGAAATCTCAAGATTGGTGTGCTAGTCAAAGTCTTCCTCAACTATTGGAAAGCCTCCAGGAAATTCTCCATCCATACGAAAGGATGACCCTTCCGGGTCAAGGCTGTCATTGGTGCTAATATCTTGGAGAAATCAGGGATAAATCTCTGGTAGTATCCTGCCAACCTAAGGAAGCTTTGCAACCCTATCACACTCCGAGGTGGAACCCATGATAACACCACCTCGACCATGTCTAGGGCCACTGGTACTCCATATTCTGAGATAAAATGTCCCAAAATTGGACCTCCTATATATATAACTGACACTTTTAAATATTCCCATAAATCTAGTGCTCTCGGAGTATGTCTAGAACCATTCACATGTGTCTTGCATGCTCCTCCTTTGACGTAGAGTACACAAGGATGACGTTGACGAGGACCACTATGAACCGGTATAAGTATGGCTAGATGATTCAGTTCATAAGTCCCATGAACACTGAAAGGGTGTTAATCATGGAAACAGGCATTAACAAGTACTTGTAGTGACCGTAGCAGTATCTGAAAGCCATATTTAGTGTATCATTGTATCATAATAATAACTGGTTGTAACCTGATCAAAGGTCAACCTTAGAGAACCAACGTTCCCATATTAGATTATCTAAGAGTTTTTCGATCCTTGGTAGTGGATAATTGTTCTTCACCATTACCTAGTTTAGGTGACAGTAATCCACACACAACCTCAAACTCCCATAAGCCTTCTTGAAAAAAAAGTGGGGCCATCCAGGGTAAAACACTAGGTCATATGAAGTCCTTCCTCTGAAAATCCTCCAACTACACCCTTAGCTCATGAAGCTCTACGAGAGCCATCTGATACGTCAGTGAGGATATCAGTGCTGTCTCGAGGTATAAGTCGATGCAACATTTGATCTCATGGTGGGGAGGTAATCCTGGAATATCTTCTGGAAAGACATCCTCATACTATGCTACTACCACTGGGAACTGGAAGCTCACAACATCTACTACTCCGAGGGTAAGTCTAGAAAACTCATGAGTGATCGGCTCCACCCTCCTATGAAAGAGCCCATTCTGTGCTACCTGGGTGTCCTTTTCACCAAAAAAGGAAAACCTTGTTCCATCACTACAGGCACACCACACTCATCACCTAAAGTATTCAATCTGGTCATGGAACAAAAATAACCAATTCATACCGAGAATGACATTGTAAGGCCTCGACGCTGCCACTAAGAGGTTTCAACTGAAACTCTCACCTCTAAGGGTAATTTCACACTTTTGGTAAAGATGTGTGATCATTGAGTATCCTCCTGTAGGTGTATCCAAGCATACAGGTCGAGTCAATGACTACACCAGAATCTCATGGTTTCACATAAGTCATGTGGTGAGGAAATAACGACTAGAACCTATGTCTATAAGTATGACAAATAAGGTAGAAAAGACATAAATCATACCTTGGATCATCCATTGAGTCCCTGGGTCATATTCCTCAACCTCATATAGCTGTCCTCACCCCTATCCCCTAGCTCCCTAAGCCTGGTGTAGACCTCCTGGGGAGGGTGGTAGAAGTAAGTCAAAACACCTGCCACCTCCTGCAGCTCTCCCTACTCCTCTTCCATTTATGCCGCCTGACAGATTTTCTTGCACCAGTCTCTGCCTCTGCCTCAATGGTCCATCCATTATCTTCCTATTATCAATTCGATGAGTTTGAAAATCTCTAGTAAGATGTCCCATACCATCTTATGAGTATCATCGACTCTCCCTAGGATGATTGGATCCAGGTTGAGATCCATGGACCACAGATCCCCTATCTTGTGTCCTCCTATGATGTCTCACACATCTGGACCCCTGTTCCTGACATTGGCTCCCTTCTGTCACGGTCTCTAAACCTGTATATCTACTTCCAACTTCCACTAGCTATCTTTGCTTAGACAATAAGATCTTGACCACTGAATCTCCCTCGATAACTCCTGTATAAGTCAAAATTCATAGAGGTATGAAAGTAGCTCATATTTCCCATCATAGACCTCACTAGAAGGAATGATCTCTAAAGTATTGATCCCTGACAATATCCCTCTAGTACCTGGAGAGGTTAGTGAAGCTCAATGAATAGTCATCAACCATTAAACTTCTCTTCTAAAGTTGAATAAGCTCTTGGATGCGCACCTCTCTCAGCATAACCGAATATAACTCTTCCCTAAAGAGTTGCTCGAACTCCATCCATGAAAGTGTCTCCTAATCGTGAGATTGTGTGGTCAAACTCCACCATTTTTCAGCCAAACTCTGAATAAGTCTTGCTCCTATGATCACCAACTAGTCTACTGGTGTCCTCACTAGATGGAAAACTATGGTCACTGCCTCAAGCCAGTCCTCATCCACCTGAGGGTCAGGCTCGCCTCGAAACCTGAGGGGTCTCTGTATCTGAAACTCAAAGAGTGTTCTCAGCCTATGATCCTCATTTGTCGGTCCTATAGGTACCACATTCTTCTCAACTGGTGGTGGTACAGTAGGTGCACCACTTGGAGGTAACTCCTGTGGAACTCGTCCCTGAATCCAAGCCTCATCACTGAGGGGGTCATCCTCATGATCGATTAGATAAATCCTAACAGGTATGCATCACAGAGGCATCTTTTAAGGAAACAAGATGTTCCATGGTCAATGAGTATATCTTGATATATGAAAAAAGGATATGGAAAAAAACCCCATTACTATATGATGCATGTACCATTTACTTGTTTCCTTGTAACTAGTTTTCTCATGTACCGAGTCGAAAAGTAGGTTATAAGAGTCTTGGTTTATGGATATGTCAGCCTCCCGCACCAACACTAGAGTCCCTGGCCTAAAATCTGAGCTCAAAATACTTAACACTATTTCCCCAAACCAATATCATAGGCTCTTAGTTTTAAGGTCTAACCGACCATCTATGATACCACTATATCATGAACCTTCCCAGTGGGGCTCGTGCTGCGACTCCCCAAGCCCGCCTCCAATAGGACAGGGGCTGGTGACTAGCACTGAGTAGGAATATCACTTACATGGGATGCATTTTCTATGTACCTGTACAAATGCACACATATCCAAGGCCACAAATTCTGAAATGTAAACACTACTAAGGAACAAAATTCATGCATACAACTAAACCAAACCAATAGAGTACAACATAAAGTTAAGTGTAGAAAGTAAACTGAGCCAGAATACAAGACCACCAAAATAATGAGTTTAAAAACTAAAAAGTCCAACCTCTAAGAAAGAAATAGGTACTGGTACTGCTACTCATAGTTGTAATAACACCTCACCTGGTAATGAATCTAACAAATCACAGTCCAATCCTGGTTCGTCCAAGACTCCATCAAAATGACACTCATTTTTACAAGACACAACACGTATGGGAATATCCCGTGCATGGGTGTGTATGAAAATACTCCGTATAGGACCCCAAAAACAAAAAATACATACACAAATTAAAGGTATTGTAATCTCTACATAGTATATGTCTACAGAACATATAACAATAGAAACATATTTAGATATACTTAAAACCCAAACCCATAGTCTAGAGGTAAGACACAATGACTGTATACCCATGCTAGGGATTCAGTTTGAAGATTCCACGAAGCACTCTCCGAAGAGAACTCACTCCATGAGTATGATAGCTTTAATGATGTTTTATTGAGAGGTAATTTCATCGAGAAGTGTCATGAGATAGATAGACGCACTGATAGATCTGAAGAGAGAACAGATACACTAATTCTTGGAGAACTCACATCTGAGTGGGGAAAGATCACGATACACAAATGAGGATCAATTCCAGGGCCTTGGAATATACCATGACTCATTCGGATTCACATTCTAAGTATAGAATTTGTGTCTTGTAGGATTGGTTATGTCGATACCTAACTCTACGTAGGGTCATGATGGGTAGAGGATCTCGCTCCGGGACTCTTAGTGGTATTATGACTATATCTAGAAAATCCTGCTAAAGGGATCATACACATGTGGATATAAACAATACCTGGACTTTAGAAGAATAATATAAGGGGGAAATAACCCAAATTAAACTTTTCAAAGGAATGATGGAAAATTATATGAATCAATATAAAAGAGAGTACATAATGTGTAGCAAGGTCACACGCCGTGTCCCTTGACTTCGGGTATTGCCCATGTGAAACGACTCGAGTCAGAAGACATGTCATGTAAGAATTGCATACACGATGTGTTGTGAAGGTCACATTCTATGTCCTATTATCCAGGGTCCAATCCATGTATGCTGGCCATTTTCCCGTGCATGGCTTTGACCCATGTATTCTAACCCGTGTACTAGTACATGGGGTAACCTGGATAACTGGCCCGATTTGGATGTGTGGTGGAGTAAATTCCATGTACTCCACCCCGTGTCCATGTATCGTCTAAGATCCATGCTAAGTCCCACGTAAGGACCCACATTCCATGTGACAGTTTTCACATGCAGTGTCATTTCTTCTAGCATCGTGAAACCGAAGCCACCGTAGTGCTGGCCCCATACGTCATTTTTTTGGAGAACTTGTTGTGTGCTTCCAAATTTTACAGAATTGTGGTTCTTTATATACGTGCCTCTAGTGATCTTCAATCCAACTATCCAGCTGTTTGATCTCCATGAAACATAATATTTTAGGTTGCTCACCATGGATATTCCGATTTGGTAAGTTTCAGGTGTCCGATTGGCTCCAAAAACGCATTTCAATCATCCGTGCAAAGAATGATCAAAGAATGATTTCTTCCAAACCGTATCGATTCATCTTACACCATCATCATAGAACCTCTTTTGGGTCATCATGATTTCAAATATACAATTTGGGATTGTTGCGTTGGAAATTAGATACGTAATGATCTGTTGTTCATAACCTCACGAAGAATACGAAGAACGTGGGGTCAAAAAGGGGAGAAGAAATTCAAATAATGAATTGAGGAATGAACCTCTGTCATAATTCATCATGAAATTTATCCACACCCATTATAAGTATAAAAATGAGAAAATAAGAAGTAAACCAAAAAAACATGGATTAATTCTCCAAAAATGAACCCAGTAAAAGACCCTCTGATAAAAACAAACGATTCGCGGGTCAAGCTTCATGTGGGTTGATCTGAGTTCATTATTTAATCCAATAATGGGGAAGTAAAAATTGAAATAACTCCCCCTACCTTGATCATATATGAAAAGGGAGAGCGGTCATTAGTAGGGATTCTATCTCACTGCGCAACAATCCATGCGTCGTCATTCGTAATCGTTCGTTAGGAATTCTACAAGGATGGCTCCTCTCTAAAGCTATAGAGAATCCAAGGAAATTTTTCAGGGTTATGAGCCTAACAATGGGATCCTAGTTATTTAAAACCAAATTAACACATAGTTGTGTCATGGAAACATTTAAAATAAAATAAAATATTAATTTATTTTATTTCATTTAAAATTTCCAAAAACTAACTTCTGTTGTCGACTGGCGTCGGTCGATGTTAGACAACGGCTAAGGTAAAGCCGCTGCTCTGAATGCAACAGTGACCTCTTATTTCAGATCTAGGAACCCATTTATAAGTTTTTACACTTTTTTAGGAAAACCGTTGGCCAGATATTTAAAATTATAATTTACTTCAAACATTTATTCTGGGCACTCTGGGCCTTGGAATCATATGTCGTTGAAAAGCTTGGACTCTAAATAATTTCATATAATATTTAAAAATAATAAACAGAAAATATGAAACATTATAGAAACCATATATAGACAATAATTCATGGCCATGAATGTATTTTATCTAGATCACGCATAGACTGAAGCCAAAAATATGAAAAGGGAATATATTATTGTCACCATTATAGAAATATTAAATCTACCCTAGCCCATAGGACTAAGGGAATTATCATCATTTCTTCCACCACCACCACCCTTTAGATAATCAAATCCCCAACAGGTCTATAATCTGATGATGAAATAATCTATTCAACCCAATCATGTATATATTATGGAATTTCTATCACCACCACCTCCTCCATCGTGAAAATTGATCTTCTCTAGACTTGGGGAAACATCATAGGATAAGACTTCAAAATTAATTCAATTGTGAGATCTATCCTTCTCATTGAAAAAACACCCAATGAATCCAATTAAAAACTCCCTCAAGAACACCCTATGTAGAAAAATTCCCAATAAGTATCTAGAAAAAAATTCTTAACCTCATAGGGGTCATAATCCATAGAAGTCTATCAAGGAGGAAAAAACCAGGGAATATTACAATATATCTCTCTATAAATACATTAAGGATGATGGATATCCTTATCCTTTAGATGAAGGCATGATTCTTGCACAATATTACACATCATTAAATGTCATCAATGTCACCCCCACAGATAAATCAGATCATAATGTCAAATTATAAGAGCACAATGAGGAATCCATTGTCCGAAATATAGTTCGCATCAAGACACTTGAATAAGTTGTGATACCCATCACTGGTGACATACCTAGAATTTGAGAGCTCCATAAAATATTAAACTACCACCCACTCAATGTGATTCAACCAAATAAAAAGAGAAGTGTGTGTACATATCTTAATCACCACCAGAGGAGACTGAAGATCTCACTGTCAAGGGTTTTTTTTCAATATGATTTTGAGTTGGAGAAACTAAGAAAACATAACATCGAATTACTTATTTCTAAGTAAAACTCATAGGTATAAGTCAATGTTTCCCCTATGATTCATACCCAAAAAGATAAATCATTTTATCCTATGAAGAAAGAGTTTGACCATCTAATAGGAAATAGGTCTAAAAACTAGTATATCTAATCCTGATAGTTGAAAACTATCAATAATTACCTCCATTAGGGGTGGAATTTAGATCAATGTTTTTTAAATATATCCCAAACCAACTAATAAAAATATTGAAACTTGACATGTATAGTCCAACCATATCTAAATTCACTTTTCACCTATACTAGAATATCCACCCATCCAATTTACCAGATATAATTTCTTAACTCTATTGAATCCCTGACTGTCTGAATGAAATACATAGAAGGAATAGGAGCACAAGTGGAACAAAAAAAGAAAAGATATCTAGAATGTGTGGATATGACCTCCCCCCACCCAAATTTGGTAATCAAAACTTCCCAAACTTCAACGACACTAGGGACCCAGAGAAACATCTCATACAATTTTTATCTCGATGTGGACCTATGATGGGAATAATCGAGTAGAAATAAGCTGATAAGTTTCTATGTTTTGTGTAGAATCTGGAAGTACTGGTGTTTGTTTAGTATAAAAAATTATTGTCTGGGTCCATTACTAGTAGGGATGATCTCTTTTGACAGTTCCTCTATCGATTTAGCTATATTATTAGGAATAAGACGTTCCATGATCTCTCAAATTTAAAATATTATAGAATGAGAGTCTCTCAAAATTCATTTACATATGAAAATTCTTGAAATATTCCTTGAATATATAACTCCCTTAAGAGAATTTGTTAAAGATATGCATAGAAAATATTTGAGATGAGTTACAAACACCACTGATTATATTAAAATACCTAGGTATATTACTATATTTCTATATGATTTAACAAAGGGTTGAAGATTAAATCTGATGGAATAAGGCCAAATTGTGTCCAACGACATCATTTTAATGAAATAAAATAGTCAATGTATAAGAAGCATGATCAAACTAGAATTTTTTCCCACTTCAGCCTCAAGGATAGCCCAATATAATGTGGTGCCCCCTCCCAAGTGGAAATAAAAAAACAACACCCTAGTTAGGAGGGAAAGAGGGAACTTAAGTTTAATAAACTTAAGGATTTAAAGAAAAAGACATATTATTTCATAAATTAGTAATTTATAGCTTATTTCATTTATTCTTTGGAAATTTTTTTACTTAGATTGCTGAAATGCAGGAGGGACAATGATATTGGCCTCAATAATCATGCCAACTACTTCCCCTACCATTTTATGTTATGGAATAATATGTAATAATATTTTTCCTTAAATATTCTCTTCAAAAAATGGCTGAATCTAAGAAATTAGTGTTAAGAAAACCTCTGATCAAGTAGCTTGTGTATCTGACTGCATACTCGAAGATAATGGTAAATAGTAGAAATCCCTAGGGAAATGTGATCCAAATTTTGATGACTGTATGAATAGTAAATTGGTCAGTTGAGAATATAATATCCTTAGGGCACAACTGAATCAACCATTTATATCCTAGATCCACCAATAAAGTTATAAATAGATTCTTATTCATCGTTGGCTAATAGTCGATGAAAAAATATCCAAAATAATAAGACATAAAAGGGTAAGAATTCCCCAATACTGATACCAATTTAAACCAACTTAGAATTTATTGCCTTTTAATTGGGAGGATGGGAACTATCCCAAAAATTGAGACCATGATCATCATCCCATAAAATGGAATTTTCATCAGATTAAGAGTCGCAATATGATTATATTAATGTCATTTACTTATCATATACCTTATCTAAAAAAGAATATATATATATGAAACATGAACTCCCATCCACAACCAAGGATAAGGCCATAGGGTTTTAAGAGGCTGAGGGAAATGAGGTCAGGATATAACTCTCTATTCGATCACTATCTCAATTGAAGCTATTTATGATACAGAGGTGTAATGATAATCATTTCATCATGCTTAGTAGGAACACCATTGCAATACAATGTCCTCTAGAACTCATTCAGGAAAAATCTTATTGAAATATCAATTTTAAAATTTAGATTTGAATAATCAAAATTTGTGAAAGCTGGGTTTATCCAACCTATAAATAGTGAAAGTTCTCCAAACTCAAGTTAATATAGGGATCCATTAAAAAAATCAATATCAAACTTCAAACCCTAGACCAAGTAGTAGCCTCATGATAAGAATCATATTCCCATGGATAGAAATATTCCATCATGAAGCTGATTTCTATTTTCATGGATATTCTCTTAATTATATATTCTCTTCATCTCTCAAGGAAACTCCAAGAGTTTCTTAGTGAATGTCTTTCAAGTCCTCAAGAATTACAGGTTTAGGTCACTACAGTTGAAACATATCACATAGAGACCATTTCCATTGAATGTCATATAGTTATCTCCTTCATGGATTAAAATCACAAGATAACCATATATGGGAACATTAGACCCTTGTATGTATTTATAAAACCAAATGAAACCATAATTCATCGAGCTTTAATTGAAAATGGTTCTTGAATCAATATCATACTTTTTCAGACCCTCCGATGACTAGGTTACAGTGAAGATGATTTTTCCTCCTCCAACATAAAAATTCAAGGGTATAAAAAGAATGAGAAGAAACCTATTAGAAAGATTATGATCATATTATAGTTCAAATAACTCATAAATAAATCTAAATTTATGGTTTTCTTCTAGTGTACAACCTTCAATGTCCTATTAGGGAGATTATGGTTTCATATGATCACAGAAGTTCCCTCATCCAACCTCAACGCCTCAAGTAATTTTTCAATGATTATATTGGAGTGTTGTATGGTTATAATACTCCCTTTGAGCCCTATGAGTTATAAAATATATAAGCAAGATTCTATAAGAGAGGGAAAGAAAATAGTGACATATAGTGTTTTCTAAATAACAACCCCTAATGGTCTAAAGATTTATCCATTCAATAAATCAAAAAACTTAGAAAATAATATGTCTTTCCCTTCTACCAAGATTATAAAATTTCCCCCAGTCAAAGTGATCCTTGATCTATTACCTCTAAGTATGTCTACTCAAGGAATAGTTTGATAGATGTTCAAAACATGCAACTGGGGTTCTATAATAAAATGAACCTCAACCCTCAAGATAGGAGAGAACCTAAGGTTAAGGCATCATTACCCTCATTCCCATGATATAAACTACATCAACCAAAGTCTCTTTGAGCTAAAATTCACTTTTATTGTCTCAAGAATCATTGGAGGATTTAAAATTATCTTCAAACACTCTGTCATCCACATCAGTTCAGAGTTACCCTATATCGTCTCCTAAATATATGGATTTTATCACATCCTCTTCCCCAGATGATAGTGGAGAATAGGGGAGAATTTTTTTAATGTCCCTAATAGTGACACCTCTATGACATTACTTTTATAATTTAGAGACATACCCTCGATGTTCATGGGCAGTAAAAATGTCCCCATTTTATCATAAAAATAAAAAAATCCTTCACATATCTCATCTACAATATTGTTTAAATAGAATTCTGGGAAGAGAAATAATAAGATCTCATAGGTTCCCCTATAATATTGGAGGAAGGCTTATCAACCACTATTGATGAGATTAGGGAATTTACTCTAGGAATGGATGAATAACTACAACCAATATTGATTAATGCCTCTATGAGTCCATAATAAAAATAAAGATACATATACTTCTTGAAACATCAATGATAAATCTTTTCATGGAACTAAATATAGATTCCTAGCCTGTATCCAGATGTGACTACACATTATTTAGGTCTACAAGAGGACCAACATGGTTGAAAAAAGAAACCCAAGAGAGTGAATACTACTCATGAAACTAAGGTAGAGGCTGAATTTTTTAATATCATTAAATCCAAATTTATTTGGGATGTATAATATCCTATGTGACTTGCCAAAATAGTCCCCATTAAAAATAATAATGGGAAGATTCAGGTTTGCATCTACTTTTTGGAACTTAACCAGAATTTCCTAAAGTATTATTTTCTATTCCCTATCATAGAGTTTCTAATTAATGACATAATGATATTACAAGTCCTTTAATTTAGGGATATATATTTAGGGTACAACCAAATAATAATTTACCTTAATAATGAATAGGAAACTACTTTCAGAGAACCTCCATTGGTGTTTTAATGTCAAGAGATTCTTGTTGGATTTAAAAATTTAAGAACCACATATAAATTCACCATAAACCACATCATCAAGACCCTATTGGGGAAGATCATGGAATGTTATGTTTACAATATAGTTATAAAATCCTAGAAGTTCAATGATCATCTTACTATCCTTGATATAGTTTTCAACAAAATAAGACAACATATCTTAAAAATTAATCACCAAAAGTGTGATTTCAGTGTGAAATAAATAAATAATATTAAATTTTTAGTGTATTATCACAACATTGAAGTCAAACTAGAGAATTCCAAGGTTATCCTTGATATTCCACCTCATTGAAATATCAAAGAGTTGATAGGAATGCATGGAAATATTTCTTATATTAAGTGGTTCATTTCAAACCTTGAAATAAAAATCTTAACCTTCTCAAGATTGACTAAGAAGGGGGTATAATATTAGTGGGATGAATATTATCAAGAATATTTAAATAATATCAAGAAGTATCTTCTGAACCCACCGATCATGATGCCATTGGATAAAGGAAAACCACTTGTATTGTAAGTGGATACCTTAGAAGAATAATTTGGTGCTCTTATTATGCATACGAATGTAACAGATAGGGAAAAAAGTCTTTTCTATTTGAGAAGAAATATACTAGATACAGAGACTCCATACTCTAACATTGAAATGAAATACCATGAGTTAATATTCTGAGTGAAAAACAAGTGCATAGTAAGACTCGTTTTAGTTTACCAGGTTACCCTGAGTTAGGCCTGAAATAGTTTATCAGAGTTGTTACTTCTAGGTATATCTATTCTAGAACCATGTCTACTTTTAGTATCCATATAGGAATGTAATTTCTTGATAAACCACTTACTCTATACTTAACTAAATTTAGGGATGTTTTCATAGACTTAGTCTTATCCAAAAGAATATTACTAAAGAACTCTATTCATAGTCTTCAAAAATAACTAAACATTTCATCTGATACCAACTATAGTGACACTAGCCTTTTCAAAAAATATTTCATGATTTTAACTATCAAATTAAAATCCAAGGATCATAAAGTCTACTATCTTGGATAAATAGGTACATAAAACTGAAAACATGGGAAAAACATTACTTTATTTTTCTTCCATTTTGAGATCCTAACTTCATTTGAGTCCTTACATCTTCATTGGATAACTTGGGAATAACAAGAACAAAGGGATGAGATAAAATCCCAGTAAGGGAATAAACATAAGAATAAAGCTTAGCACATCGGTTAGAAGGTATATAAAATGTATATAAAAGGAATGGAACATGATTAAATACAAGGAATCATAAAAATGGATCATATAATCATATAATCATAATAATGTGGTAGAAACATTAAACATGAATGTATCATGATTCAAGGCTCATTTAACAAAAAGGATCATGAATCAAGGCTGACCACCAAGACCATTGCACATGGTGTACGATTCTAGGATAACAGCCAAGACCATTGCACATAACATCCCATGAGAATAAACATTAATAAAAGAATTGGAGTTCTATCTAGGTGAACCCATCACAACATGTTCATGAAAATGTGTTCCACGTGAAGAATCATACATAATGAATAAAACATAAACACAGGGGTTACCCATGATAAGAATTGGGTATCATAGTCATGTCATAAAGCATAACTAATGGGAGTATCATAAAAGTGTCTATAAAATAATGGATTTAGAACATACATGGACATTCAGAGAGAAAAATAGGCACATATAATGATAAATTGTGTCCAAATGAACTGAAATCATTTTAAAATAGTGTTTGGAAACATTAAATTGAAACATTTCAGTGTGGTTTAAGGAAAATACTAAAGGGAATTTAAAGAAAAAAGGGGAATAATATTTTATATAAAAACTGAATTTAACCAATAATGTTTTGATAATAAAATGAGTGATTTTATAATAATAATGTTTTCTTAAAATAGATTATAGAGAGAACTTGAAATTGGGTAAGAATTTAAGAAGTTCCCTTTAATCGGTCTTTCTTATCAGGAAGAATTTAGTAGGGAACCTATTAAAAACATGTATATCCCCAAAAAATAAGGATGAATGGATCTTGATACATGAGTTATTAAAATATAAATAACATATATAATATGTATAAAAAAAATAAAATATTAGTTTATTTTAGTAAAAAGAGAGAAAGTATAACATGAAGGAATAATGAAGGTTTGGGTAGAATCCCTTACCTTAAGTCCAAAGGTGTTCTTTATTTGATCATAATTTCTCGGATAATAAAAGTAGATTCATTAATTAATAATTCCATAACCCTTTATATATGTTTTTGATTTAGTATAACATTATTAAGTTTATTTATGGATATTCTTAGGGGTTAATAGGTTCAATTTCATTGTTTGGGAGTGTTTGTTTCCCTGGTCTTCATGATCGATTTACTTGTATGCATGTTCGAATGGTCATATAAAGTGGGGGTAATTATCCAGAATTTAACTTATATGTTATTAATGATAATTCTAAGGTTAAATTGGTCTTATATTTCATTGGACTTTATGTAATGAGGATGAATCATTAGATTAATAGTTAATGATAACTGTTTGGGTTTATTTTGGTGGTTTTAATCCCAATGAACTCATTTAGTTTTATAAATTAATATCATGTGTAAAAAATGATTCCATAACATTAAATAAGATATAATACATATATTATAATCAATTTCAACCATAAAAATTGTGTCATGATCATCCTTTAAGTTGGTAATGGAAATTGAAAACTTTAGCGTCCTTGAATGTGATAAATTAACACATCACAGACAATGTTTTTTTCGTATAAAACGAGGGGGAAAGGGATATAATGATGAATTATTCCATTAGAATAAAAAAATTATAGTATACATAAGTTTTTGGAGTTAAATACTATTTGTATGAGGGGAGGTGTGGAGAGAAAAGAAAATAAAAGAACTTGAAAAGAAGTTAAATGAAAAGGAAGAGGGTTTTACCTCTTGATTCCTTCTTCTGTAGAACCTCCATAGGGGATTGGTTTAGAAACATTATTAAGTCCAAAATCTCTTGGACATGGTGATGTCTCTTGGGACTAAATTTGAGTAGAATTAGGACAAGACTCAAGGATTGAAATGTATGAGAAGAAGACATGGTGAGGGGGTATTTATAGTCGAGGAGAGGGGTGTTTTCTCATTATTTAATTCATTAGTTTATTATTTTTGTTAAGACAAGAATCACTATTGATTATTTAGACTAAATATAGTTATTAGATCATGTGAGTTCAAACCAATTTTTATTTCATTAGATATAACTCAATTAATAGAGTATTTAACATATTATCTATATATACCGTAAATTATCGTATTTTACTGTTCAAAAAATTCAAGTATTCCAGAAAAATCCCAAAATCAACCCTAACTATTCTATAAAATGTAGAATTAAATAATGAAATCCATTTTATAAAAATAATTTTCAAAATATGTGATATTTAATTTTTTTATTAAAATCATAATTTACTTGAAAAATACAGATTTTAAAATTATAATTGATTTTATATCACTATGAAAAATTAACTATGATTTCATAAAATTATCTTATAATAATACATCAAAATACTAATTTATGAATACATTTTATGAAAATAAATTTTCTTTTAAATTACTAAATTATGCATAAAATTTCAATTAAATATTTATGACTTACAAAAATACAAACACTCAATTAATAACTTTTTAAAATATTTATTTTCATATAATATGATATTATTATATCATAATGTCACTTATGATATGGAAAATTTTTATTTATAATTTCATTGGTGTGGTTACTATTCAATTGTCCAGATTACTATTCATAATGGTCATGTTACTATTTCAAATGTCAAGTAACTATTCCTTTGGTATATATCCCTTAACATCTAGAAATGAATTTTATTTCATTAAATATTTATTTATAAAGTTTGTATCGTGTTATAAATTTGATTTTATGTGATTATACTATATGAAATAATTATAAGAAGGGAATTTCCATCTATAAAATTTAGGTTCGTTGCATTCTTCCCCCCTTATGAAATTTTTCCCTTGAAATTTCATTCTACATTCTAAGATGAAAATAGGTGTGGGTACTTTTCATTCATTGCTTCTTCCAGTTACCATATTGCCTCTTCCTATTTATGGTTCTTCCATAACACATTGACCAGGTGAGTAGTCTTGTTGTATAGAACTTTATCCCTATGATACAAGATCTTCAGTTGCTTCTCCTCCTAAGAAAGAACATTCTCCAATTGTACCGCCTTTAAATTCAGTACATGTGAAGGATCTGGTATGTACTTCCTTAAGAGGGGTACATGGAATACATTGTGTACTTTAGACATGGTAGGTGGAAGTGCTAGTCGATAGGTCACAACTCCAACTAGATCAAGAATCTCGAAGGGGCTAATGTAATTGGGACTTGGATTCCCTTTCTTCCCAAATATCATGATCATATTCCATGGAGATATGAGGAGGAATACCATGTATCCAAAATTAAACTCAATGTCTCATCGATGATTGTCTGTATAGATCATTTTTCAATGATGGGATGTGTTGATGTGCTGCTAAATGGTTTTCACCTGCTCAACTATTTCTTCAACCATTTAAAATCCTAGCAACTTACATTCACTAACTTCAACCCAGCATGCCAGTGTTCCACAACTTTCCCCATAAAGAACATCATATAAAGGCATTTGGATGTTGGAGTGGAAACTATTTTTGTAATATAACTCAACTAGAGGTATATATTGGTCCCATCCTCTTTTGAAGTCCATATAACATACTTTCATCATGTCTTATAGTGTCTGAATAGTTTGCTCATATTGGCTACCAGTTTGAGGATGATGGGTTGTACTAATGTTCAACTCAGTTCTTAGAGCATATTGGATACTTTTTCATATCATTAAGGTGAATCATGGATGTCGATTGTATACAATCGATAGTGGTACTCCATGCAGCCTTAATACTTCTTATATATATATATATCTGTGTATGTTGATCCAGTGAGAAGTCCTCTTGAATTATATTAAATTAAGAAATCTTTGTAAGACGATCCAAAATAACCCATATAGCATTGTTTCCTCTAGATGTATTTGGAAGTCCAGTGAAAAATTAAATGGTGATTTTTCCCATTTACATTTTTTATGGGTAATGGTTGCATAATATTTTTAGACTGTTTCCTTTCATCCTTCACTTGATGACATACCGGGCACTTTGATATATATCCATCAATCTCCTTTTTCATATTTTCCCAAGGTAAATAGATAAGGATGATATATTTGAATCATTCAAAATATCTTTCTTTATCTATCAATTATATGGTACACATAGTCTTGAACCAAATCCTATGACTCCATCCTCATCAATCTTGAACTCCGACGTTTTACCATTCTTGATAACTTCCACCTTTTTCTAATTTTTCACATAATTTCTCTTAGAGTCATTTATTTTCTTGATATGGTATGGTTGAGCAATAATTTGATAAATTATTGATGAGGTTACTCTCTTAATTATTCCCAAGTCCATCCTTTTTAAGTCTAATAAGATTGGATCCATCTCAATTCTCATCATTGATAAAGATGCAAGATCCTTTCTACTTAGAGCATCGACCACTTTATTTTCCTACCAGGATGGTAGTGGATTGAGAATTCATAATACTTGATGAAATCTAACCATATTAGATAGTTCATATTAACCTCATTCTTTTTAAATATATATTTGATACTCTTGTGATTAGTATATATCTCACACTTTTCCCCCAAATAGATAATGTCGCCATATGTTAAACGTGAAGATCATAACTGTTAACTCCAGATCATGCATGGGATAGTTTTGCTCATAGATTTTAAATATCGTTGAGGTGTAGGCTATCCCTTTATAATTTTTCATTAGTACACATCCCAATCCCTTTTTCGAATCATCGATATACACCACAAATAGTTCTCTACTTTTCAGGAGTGTGCGTAATGGTGCCATGATAAGCCTATTTTTGAGATCTTTAAAGATTTCCTCACATTATTGAGTCCAGAAAAACTTCACTCCCTTCCTGGTTATCTTGGTAATTGGGTTTTAAAATTTTGAGAAGTTATTAAAAAATCTTCGGTAATACCCAGACAGACCCATAAAACTAAAAAACTCAATTACAAATGTGGTTCTAGGTGACTCTTTGATTGAATTTTTATTAGAAGGGTCCATATATATTCTTTTTTTGGTTACAACAAGCCACAATAATGATACATATTCTATCCAAAACACACATTTACCATAAATTTGTCGAGGTAACATCTAAGGAACCTAATCATTAAATCCTTTAAAATTAGTGGAGGATTACTGTGTTTGAATGGAATCACTGTGAACTCATAGTTTCCAAACCTCATTTGTAGATCATCCTTGAGAATATATTCATTCCTCACCTTTAATTTGAAATATCTGACCGAATGTCCACCTTAGAGAAATTACTGGCCTCACGTAGCTTATCGAAAAATTCATGAATCCATGGAAGGGGTTACTTATTCTTTATTGTGATTTTATTGATCTCACAATATTCAATGCAGAGACACAATGATCCCTCCTTATTATTCATAAAGAGTACTGGTGCACCCCATGGTGAAGCACTCGAGTGTATAAAATCCTTTTTCATATTCTCATGTAACTACTTCTTCAGATCTTCCATCTCTACATTGGTCATTCTGCAAGGTTTCATTGATATAAGAAGAGATCTAGTAATAAGATCAATTGAGAACTCAACCTCTCAGTCAGGAGGAATACTGGGAAACTATTCAATGAATACATCATTTTAGTCCCTTACAATAGGAATATCTTCTAGAATGATCATATCCTATCACAACCACTTGAGCAAGATATTCTTGCTCATAATTCAGTAAAATCCACACATGATATGATTATTCTGAAGAATATTCATCTTCTAACTTACACTTGTAATGAATTAGATGATTCTTCGGGATTTGAAGTTTGATCTCCCTTTCTCGAAAATTGATGTTGTCTTTGTATAATGATAGTCAATCCATTCCCAATTTTTATCAAACTCTACCAAAGGGAGTATGAAAATATTTTCTAGGAGGTTCAATCCACAAACTTTAATTGGGGAGGAGTTATAAACATTGGATGTAGTAATTTCCCCATTCATCGCTCTCATAGATAACTTAGTCATCATATATTGAGGTGGTGTTTGAATAGTTATACTAAACTTGTGAGATATGAAAGAATGTGTAGAACCAGAATCAAATAGTTCATTTTCTATTCTTCAATGAATAACCAGTGTACTTATCCCCACATCATTGTTCGGCTCCACCTTAGCAGTTGTGATATCACATTCTCTTCCTTGTTGCCCTGGAGTTTGTTGTTGATTTCCTTTAAAAACCCTAGACATAGGGCATTGGTTTGAAAAATTCTCATTTTCCATATAATTGAAACACTATAGTACTGGATGAGCATTGATCTGAGCCTTCCTTTCTTCTTCCACATTAGTGGAATTCTTCATTTCCCTTTGGCAGTTCTAAGCTAGATTCCCCATTATTTCACATTTTAAGCATTTCCTAGTTCCCTTTAGACAGTTCCTAGGATTCTTCTTCACACAATTTTAACACATGGTATATTTAGTCTTCTTTCCATGATGTGATTTATTTTCTGATCCTCCTATATTAGACTCCATCTCCACTTTTTTTACGAGGACCATGAGACCATTGAGAGTATCTGATCTCCATTTCTACCTTGTGGTAATAACAGAAAATTTCCTCATAACTATCGAAGTCTCAAATCTCCAACTCTTTTTGTAGACTCAAATTCAGTTTGATAAATAAGTGATCCACCTTTCTTTTGGTGTTCATGAAAATGCCAGAGTTGTATCTTGAAAGCCTTGTAAATTTTTCTTCATATGCCTAGATAGACTCATCTTCTTTATTCATAAGTCTTAGGAACTATATTTCATTCTTGAGATAGAGGGTTTGGGGAAAATATTTATTGAAAAAAATTCATGAATTCCTCCCAATCCATGGAATCAATTTCATCCTTGGATTTTTTATTTTCGATCAATGTCCACAACTAATCAGCTTACCAATCAAAATGATAGACCGATGTCACAACTTTAACTTCTTATGAGAACTGGAAGATAGAAAATATCATTTTAATGGAGTTAATCCACTATACTATGAGGAGGGGATCATAAGATCCAATAAACCTGGGATGCCTTTGTTGCATGAAGGGCTCGATGGAAACTTGCTCTTTCCTTGTAGAAGGAGGACGTTCCACATGATTCATGTAAGAGAATCATACATAATTAATCCACTTTACTTTGATCCCTTACATATTCATTGTATAAACTATGGATAACATGAACAAAGGGATTATCTAAAAGCCCATTAAGTAAATAAACATAAAAATAATGTATAGAAAATGGGTTAAAAGAAAAAACATAATGATATAAAAGGAATGAAACATGATTAAGTATAAGGAATAATAAAAAGGGATCTTATAATAATAGAATCATAGTAATGTGGAATAAACATAAAACATTACTTTAGCATGTGTCAAAGATCATTGCATATAAAAGATCATGATTCAAGGCTAACCGCCAAGACCATGGCATATGGAGCATGAGTCAAGGCTGGCCACCAAGACCATTGCACATAATGTATCATGAGACTAAACATCAAAAAATTCATTGGATTTTTATCTAGGAACACCCATAATAACAGCTTCTTGAATATGTGGTCCACATGAAGAATCATACATATTGAATCAAATATAAATTAAGGGTTACCCATGGTAAGAATTGGGTATCATAGTCATGTCATAAGGAATAACAAATGGGTGTGTCATAAAAGTGTCCATGAAATAATGTATTTAGAACATACATAGAAATTAATATAGGAAAATAGTCTTATATAATGATAAATTGTTTCTAATTGAAGTGAATTAGTTTTAAAAGAGTGTTATGAAACTTTTGAACTTAAATATTTTAGTTCGGTTTAAGGAAAATACTAAAGGGAATTTAATGAAAAAAAGGCATAATTATTTATATAAAAATAGAAGTGAAACCAAAATGTTTTAATAATAAAATGTGTGATTTTATTAAAAATAATGGTGGCCTAAAACAGATTATAGATTGCACTTGAAATTGGGTAAGAATTCGAAAAGTTCCCTTAAACCAGGCTTGCTTATCCGGATGATTTGAGTAGGGAACCTTTTAAAAACATGTATATCCTTGAAAAATAAGGAATAATCGATATTTATACATGATTTTAGAGAATATACATAGTATATAGAATATTTACATAATAATAAAAAATAATTTTATTTGGGTAAAAATTGAGAAGGAATAACCTAAAAGAATAATAGAGGTTCGGGTACAATCTCATACCTTAAGTCTGAAGGTGTTCTTCACTTGATCTTAATGTCATGAATAATCAATATAGATTCATTAATTAATAATTATATAACCCTTTATACATTTGTTTTATTTATTATAACTTTATTAATTTCATTTATGGCTATTTTTATGGGTAAAGAGGTTCAATTTCATCATTTGGGACCGTTGGTTTCCTTGGTTTTCATGATCGGTTTACTTGTATAAATGTATGAAAGGTCATATACAGTGGGAGTAATTATCCAAAATTGAAATTATATTTTATTAATTATATTATCGAGGTTCAATTGGTCTTATATATCATTTGTTATTATGTAATTAGGTTGAATCATTAGATAAATAGTTAATGATAATCGTTAGGGTTTATTTTGGCGGTTTCAATCACAATTACCTCATTTTGTTTTATAAATTAATATAATGTGTAAAATATGATTCCATAACATTACATAAGATATAATTCATATATAATAATCTATTTAATCTATTATAATGGTTTCACGACCATATTCTAAGGTGGCAATGGAAATTGAAAACTTCGTCGTCCTTGAATGTGATAAATTAACACATCACGGATGATGTTTTCTTTTTTAGAATAAAAGGAGGGAAAAAGAGGGATGGTGATGAATTATTACATTATCATAACAAAATTAAATTATATGTAAGTTACTGGAGTTTTAATACCATTTGTATTAGAGGAGGTGAGGAGAGTGAAAGAAAATAAAATAACTTGAAAAGAAATTAAATGAATAGGAAGAGGGTTTTACCTCTTAATTCATTCTTCTTGAGAACCTCCTTAGAGGATTATTTTTTATATTTAATTATGTCCAAAAGCTCCTAAACATGGGGTAGGGGATTGGGAAGATATTGGAATAGAATTTGGACAAGTACCAAGGTTTGAGAGGTGTGAGGAGTAGAGGTGGTGAGAGGTGGTATTTATAATGGAGGAGAGGGGTTTTTTTCATTATTTAATTCATTAGTTTATTATTTCTCTCAAAACAAGAAATAGTATTGATTCTTGAGACGAAATACTATAATTAGATCATGGGAGTTTGAATCAGTTTTCATTACATCATCCTTGATGTAATGAATAGTACATTTTAATTATAATGTAAATATACCGTAAATTATTGTATTTCCTATTCACCAAAAATTCATGTATTTCAAAAAAATCCCAAAAATTCACCCTAACCATTTTTATATGTTTAGAATAAAAAAATGAAGTCCATTTTTTAAAAATAATTTCTAAATATGATAAATTTAATTTTTTTATTAATATCATAATTAAATTGAAAAATACATATTTTAAAATTATAATTGATTTTATATCTCATTAAAAAATTAAATAATGTCTCATAAATTTATCTCAAAATCATAAGATATCAAAATACTAATTTATGAATAAATTTTATGACAACAAAATTTCTTTTAAATTATTAAATTAGTCATCAAATTGTAATTAAATTATTATGACTTACAAAAATACCAATACTTAATTAATAAGTTTTTAAAATATTTATTTACTTATATTATGAGATTATTTTATCATATTTTCACTTATAATATGGATAAATTTTATTTATGCTTTCATTGGGGAGGTTATTATTCAATTGTCTAGTTTACTATTCATAAGGGTGATGTTACTATTCCAAAGTTCAAGTTACTATTCCTTTGGTATATGTTTCTTATCTTCTAAAAATTACTTTTAATTCACTAATTATTCATTTATAAAATTTTTATTTTGTTCATAATGTGATTTTATGTGATTATACTATATGAAATAATTATAATAATGGAATTTCCAATGATATAATTCTGGGTCATTACAATGATGGTGTGTTGTACATGCATGTTTACTTAAGAATCAAAATTTGTGTCAAACAGATGGTAACTGGGTTTTCATGAAGGAAATTAACTATAATCAGGTCTTGGGTACGATAGTTTCACTTAGACAGGTTTTGTGATATGCTATCATTAAATTATATTATTTTTCACACTACACCACCCAATTTATATTATTTTGACACTCAAATATTTTGGGATTCAAGTGTCATCCCCAATATCTAGGTTGGTGAGGGAACAAATGGTTGACTACTCCCTCCACCCTTTCTCTCTTCCATGCGTTGTTTATTATGTTGTAATACACAAGATGTAATGGCTTATGGTATATGGTGTGTTCTCTTAAAGACTTTGATGGCCTTCAGTTTTACCATACATGTACATGATGGATTTAGTGGATTAATTTTAAATAATGTACATGTATTCTGATAGTAGTGAATAAGATTATTATAGGTTTACATTCATAGGTTCTTTTGGATTAATTTATATTTCATGATACATATGTTGTGGAGGCTTTAAGACTTACTAATAGGTTATATAAGAGATTAAATATTTCTATGATATGTATTCACAAGGTGTAATATAGGAAGGTGATGTGGCTATTTCAGACCGATGCCAATGAGAAACGTTGGACCCTACATGATTTTGGGCTATGCAGGGATGAGGCCAGACCCAAATCAAATGTGAATTTAAATATTGTGATTGCACATGCATTGAAGGATTGAATCACATGATGTTTTCCATTAGGTATTGAGATAAAAAACTAGTGGTGAAGTGGGTGTACAATAATTTATTATGTCTTGGTTTTTAATCTGGGATTTATTACATATATGCATTACATATTGAGAGATCATCAATGTGTATGTGATTTATTTTTACCTACTTGGGTAATGATTTGGATTCCTCTGTTTATTCACTGATCTTTAGAATGATTCTTTAAAATTTGAATTAGAGGTTTCATGAATGATTCTTACGAGTATAACTATGTTCTCATCCCTATATAAATAAATCTATTGTTCATGTCTGTAGGTGTTGGTAGGTGATCGATTTGGGTTTTAGTAACTTGTAGCAGTTGTTTCAGAGCAACTAGTGTGTATGTTCACTTCTTAGGAACTGTTCATGGTATATTTCTATTTGATTATGTATCGTATGACCTTACATTTATTTATTTGGATGGTTTATCTATTTAGTTTTGTGATGAAGTTTATTTGTGGATCTTATCACCTTTTGAGACTATATATGAATGGAATTTCCTTGTACTTATATGAATTATATTCCCTTAATGGTATTTGTCAACCTGTGGCATATTGAAGGTATGATTTGGGAATCACCATGATCTTCACTATCATCACACGATGGTAAAGAGAGAAGTATGTTGGGGTAATGATAGAGTGGTATAAAAACTAATGGTTAAGATATATGATGGGGTTGGGGATAGAGAGAAGTTAGGATATAATGGGTTGGTTGGGAAACAATATTAGTTGACCACAACACATGATGTAAGAAATGGAGACTGCCTAGGACATGGGATTTTAGGGTCACCTTTTATCTGAAGTGAGCACATTATGTTTTCTGAATGTACCAAGAGATTTAATGATTCTTGTATTGGTAGATATCTAGGAATGGATCATACATCAGGATTGTTTTCACATGTGATTGAATTTTGTAAAAAATGATAATTTGAATGAATCTAAATTAATTAATTATAAGTGATCCATATTTCAACTTTAGGGATTCCCTAATGTTTTATTTTTTATAGGTATGGATCTAGGGATTTTTCTATCATGTTTTTGTCAATGAATCCGTATATGATGCACTAATAGATCATCATCGAGTTGAGATTAATTAAAATGGTTCTTTTAGGGGGACTCTTCAATTGTTTCAACCCTGGATATTAAACAATTATAAGGGCTCCATTTCAGATAAGAGGACAACGGTTTTGTTATATGAGTTATATATTTCCTTAATCCTCATAAATTCTTGGAGATAACATTGTAATCCATTGGATATTAGTATGTTACATGGGGTTCTTTGATAGTGGTTGTTTTTGTTCCTTTGGGAGCATAGGGAGTCAAATATTTCATGATAGATTATTTATTATTAGTTCCAAGTTGAATTTATTTCATTGACCATGAAGGTGGATTGTCGGTAGGTGATTCATACTCTTCATTAGTGGAGTTACAACTTGTAGTAGTATAGAATTTGGTATAAGAACCTTGTATTGAACCAAATTATTATGGGTTGTGAATTCCTGAGGGAATTTTAATTTTTTGGTTTCGTGTGGAATTAGTTTTGAGAAATGAGAAATGAATTTAGATTATGAATGTTTCAACATCCATAAATGTTATTTTTAGACATGGGTAAAGGCATAGTGGTTTCCTCAGGTGCTCAGGAGAACATCAAATAATTGGTTGAGGTCCCAGGCCACTGAAAACATGCAATAGATTGAATTCACTATATAAAACATGATTTTCATGTCGTGAATGACTTTCTTAAGGGATATATGTTATTCCCAGGATCATTCTCGATGTGAACACTAGGATGATTCATTACATTTATCATGATAGATGCGTTTATCTTTTTCTTAAAAGTGACTTCTTTTGCAAACCTTATTTTTATTGCACTAACATTTTTTTGGTGACCTCTTATGAAGAGGACTTTTGGTAATTTCACTAGAGGATCCTATTTTGGAACCCCTTGGGTTCCCTTGTTATCACTCATATGAATAGACAGGGGAGATAACCTTTGGATTTACCCTTCACCTCTAGTATATTTCATTTGACCCAAGTGATTGAGGGATGATTCATCAAACCAATTATTGGTAATATCTATTCTCTTATCCTACTTTATTCTCCTCTATATTCTTTGTTGATTTCAGTTTGTATTAGATATGATTTGGATGAATGATTTTCCCATAGAATAGTGAAATAATTTCACTTAATGGGTCTTTTATATGACTTTTTTAGAGTATTTCATAAGAGGGAATAAACAAGCCACCATTCATCATTTGATTTGAGGTAAGTTGTTATGTGAATGTATTTAGGTTTTATAGTGAATTATGGGGAAATTGTTTATAAATTCAGTGTTATAACTTGAGTATTTTCTGTATCTTTGGTATGTGTGTAAGTTAAGAGGTACCTCACCCTATTGCACGTGGATTCAGTGTTGTGATGTTGTATAGTGAGTTTGGTGCCAATTATAAAAAATTTGAATATGGGTTTTAAATGTTTAAATATTTAATTTATTATCATTTATGGATGAGACAACTACTCATGAACTTGAAGCAAGCTGGTGTAGGCTCAGGATAAATAATCAAAATGTTGGTTGAGGTAAGGGGGCTTGGATTTATTTAAGTCTCGTGGTTTATTGGTGATTTTAAGTTCATGCGATTTTATTGTTATATCATTTTGAATATTGCAAGATCTTTATGATTGCTCCATAATTATGGGATAGTCTCATGTTGGTAAAATAGTCAACAAGGATCTTATAGATTACTAGATAGTTTGATAATGGAACTCTGATCGAATGATTTCCAGTGGTCCTCTTTAGGGTTTTGTTAGAGGTTTAAGTAAAACTTCAAAGAGAAAAATGGATATATTTTTTAAAATATGATTTTATAAAGAAAATGTATTTAAATAAGGACCTCAAAAGAAATATATGATTTGGTAAAAAAAATTGAAACAATATTTCAAAATGAGATGATGGTTTCCAAAATTTTATTTAACTACATTTGGACAAGGGTTTAGTGTGAGTAAAAAGGAAAGTGGTTGTTTTTTCATTTTTTTGAAATGTAATTTTAAATTTTTTTCTGAAGAAAATACAAAAGGGAATTGACTTGATTTTTTTTTCTTTTTTAAATAATGCGGGTGTTTCTATATTTTGTTTAAGCATGATATTCTTATTATGAATTCCATTTTTGATTTCTTTTGGATTATGTTTATGCATGATGATTCATATTGTGTGTGTATCCCTTTGATATCTTTTGTATGGTACTAAAGTAGTGGGTTGATCCGTATAGATTTTATAGAACCCTTAGAGGGTAGAGACATGTCTTAAAGACCCTAATGACCAACGAGAGAGGTTATGGATGGAATAACTAGTTAACATCGTGAGGAAAAAAATAATATTTGGGAATCCATATAGGGAATTTATGTTGTGGTTTGACCAAGGGGGTCCTTGGTGGGTGCCCTGATAGTATTTCGACCTTAGAGAGGGTGCATGTGAGATATAGGTATTGAAGATTATAGGTGTTTCAATATAATTGAATCATTGGTTTGAGCTAGATACATCATTCATAGTGATCATTGGGCATAAACTTGTGAGGATATCCATAGGTATGTAAGATGTGATCAAGTAGATGGAAAACTCATTTGATACATGCTACTATGCAATGATTTGGGTGGGATGAACCACCCTCTGAGATATATGCTAATACATGGGTTTCCTTGTAGTAGATTATTGGATATGATCCTTCCACTTGATAATCATTTTTATTTCCTTGAAGATATAACATTTTGACTTACATGTGCTACCTTGGGTTGCATAAGACATTCTATGAGGATATGGATGTTATGCCTGACACAATGATTTCCTATGGTCACCCATTAAGTATTGGAAGATATTCATGATACTTTTGGATTAATTTGATGTTATATTTGGATCCATAGATGATTCATAATGCATATATAATGCCAAGGATGTTAGGATTCGACCTTCTGGTGTATATGACCACCTAGAATTATCTCCTATGAATTATCTTGGAGCATGTTGACCATTGATCACCTAGTATTATCACCCATGGATTTTAATCTTTTCCTGATACTTATGGATGAATTTTAAATTCTCTTTGGATCCAATGATTATGCCTAATACATATATAGTTCCCAAGACATTGAGATTCATCCTTTGGATCTATATGGTCACTAATGATTACCTCTCAGGGATCAATGTATATTCCTGAGGCTTATGGATTCCATTGGACACTTCTATAGATTTGGGAGATATTATTACTACTATATTATTTTTGTTCCCTATATTGGTTGGAATGATAACGAGATATACTCAATGACTCTCCATAACTTTCCAATGTAGGTATAGTTAAGGTTTGAGATTTTTTTTATTGACATTTTATGACCTAACATGTATATTTGATGTGAGCTTCAAGTTATAATTATAGGAGGGTGTGTTTCATGAGCATGAAAGAAACTTATGTGTATTTATTTCATTCACATCCCCTTTATTAGATCATTAATCAGTATTATTTTGGAATTGGAGTTTTTTACTTGGTCATTAGACTCACCCCTACCCACATACACGGTACAGGTTTCATTTTACATGGGTAGATCTCCATGTTTTCTTTAGGACACACGTATATCATAGATCTAGACACTAGGTAGAGGCCTATAATACTATGGAGGTATATGATTTAGTATGTATATTGTGTGAGTTGGGTAAAATTTGAGTTTTATTTTAGTTATTTTTTATTATGCAATTAATATTGGACCACAGTTTTAATTTATTTATGATGCATGATTATTTTTTATCTCATTATTCGAATCTATTATAGTTGATACATCATATATGATATCTTATTTCATTCTATTTTGGGTTGTGAGGGTTCTTTTGAATCCATTTTTGTTGTCTACATGTTTTTGGGATGCCTGTTATACAAATGATTCATGCTGGATTTTTGGTAGATTTGGGCATAACCCTTGGGTAATATATTATAGGGATCAGTATACCCTATACTATTCTAGGCCATCACTGCTATTTAGTAACCTATAGTGGATGGGGAGGCGGTCCTAAATTCATGTAATGACCCTTTCTTGGGAACCGTTCGAGTATCATGGGATAGGAAATTAAAAAATTGAATCAAATATTATTTTTTAATGGGGTAGTATAGTAGGAGGTGGAGATAAATGTTTGTTTTAGAGATGTAGATCGAGTGAATTCTTGATTCGCATGACATCGGTTGAACGTGATTATGGATGGTGATTTAATGATTGGGATACTCTTATATTGGGGATCATTATATTAGTCACGGATGTATGAACCTTATGTATAAAGGGAAATTGGTGGGATAATTATGGTTGATGGATGATCAAGGTGGAGTTGGAATGATACTGTGCAATTGGATCTAATAAATATGGTTTGGAAAAGAATACTAGATTTGGAGTTTAGATGGAGTTGGTTGGATTATGTGTTTTTGTGTCAGACTTGGGGTTGGAATTTGGTTTGATACAAGAGGGAGTCACATTAGTAGTGTGTTAGTGCTCATGGGTGTAGTATGGTGGTGGAAGTGGTCATTTGAGGAACTAATTGAGGAATTACACTGATAGTTAGGGCCAGACTTCGGTTTGGGTGTTTGGATGAAGCTACAATTCCTATGGAGTCAAGGTGTTATTTTTAGGTAGTGAAACATTTTGTCGATGGGTGAGGCTGATTATTTTCAGTTAAATTCATCCATTGGAGGGAGGACTTTTGTTTTTGTATAGGATTGATTCAATGAGGTAGAAGCCACATCAAATTTTTTTTTGATGTGGTTGATGTATTTTGAGGATCGAATTAGGGTTTTGATATAATGACCCATGATTTTCATACATGGATATTACATCATTTTAGATGAATATCCCACATATTATAAAAGAACATGCCTGAAAACCATAATAGTTTAGAATTTATATAAACATGTAATACAATCTTAAAACATGGTGAACAATCTTCAATGTTTCCCACAAAGATATTCCCATTTAGTAATCCTCTTAGGCATATCATACCTAACTTTTTATTCATAACCCTAGGAAGGAAACATTATAAAGGGTGAGGTTAGCTAATCAGTAAGGGTAAAAATAATATATATAAATATATGAACATATTAAATCATATGATATTCATAATGTTATGTTATAATGAATCTAAACCTCTAAAGTTCATACCCATCCTTTCATTGTTCATAAACTTGATTCATGGCATAAAAATTATCATTCTAGAAAACATGATCCATAAGGGTGATAAATCATCACAAATAATAATAAACCATAATATATTTTCATAATTGTGTGTAACCATAATAAATAAAGAAGAATATTTCATTTGTCAAGGTTAACTACCAAGTCCATCAACATAGTGGATCAGGAAACACCTATTTCCCATTTTGGATAAGGACATACATGGTTCCCACTATGGATTAGGACACACCTATTTCCCATTGTGGATCAGAAAACAACTATTTTCAATTATTGATCAGGACACACATATTTTTCATGGGGGATCAAGACTCCCATGTTTCCCATTATGGATCAGGAAGCACTCGTTTCCCATTTTAAATCAAACCTATCGACTTGTTTTTCTTACCAGATCGAGCACATAATCTTGTTTACCTTAATTATATAATGAAATATAATTCATTACCCAAAGAATTTTAGTGATATATAGGTCCCACCCATAAACAAAATAATACATATGTATGGAAAAAAATAAAAAAACATTCATTATATCATAACCCTTAAAAAGATATGGGTTTCATAATAATTTTATTATGGTATAACCTATGGAAGGGAAATGGGTTTCATAAACAATATTCCATGAATTTTTATATAAACCATTCATATAAATAATATGAATGGAATATTTGAATTATATCCCTAGTAAGTCATTAGTAACCCCAATTAATCTCATCTTATATGGAAAACAATATTGAAAATTTATTTATATCATTTCTTGAAGTAAATATCCTTTCGGCTTTAAAAAATGATATTTTAAATCATAAAACATTTATAAAAGAAATTTATTGAAAATAACCTTGAAATTTTATAATGTAATCTATAAAAACCATTTTAAAAATATTTTAAATCATTTTCCTTGAAAATTCATAAAATATAATTTAAAAATACTTTTGAATACATTTTTATGAAACATGGTTTTTGAGTAAAACACATTTCCGACCGAAGATAGAATATCATTAAATGAAACTTATAATATCATGAAAAGAAGTATATTCAGGATAAACCGTGTCAACATTCATTATATACACCTCTCAAAAGAATATTGGCCCATAATGTTACATGTTTCACAAAGAAGGAAAATTGAGACAAAACTACCTTACCGATTTGGTAACATTTGTACCGTAAATCCCAAGAAATGAAATGTAATAAAATGGATATGTAAATACCAAAATATTTATGCATAATTATCATAGAATATATTCATAATAATTATATACACCACACAAAATAAACCAGTGGTGAATATGGCATAAGTCTTGCAGAAATAAAAGTGAGACTAAAAATCCCCTTACCTTATGTTTGAATTCCTTCATACATGTTATAACCTTATGTGTAATAAATATAAGTTTGTTATACATATAACATAGAACCATATTCATATATATAATACCATATTTGATTTAATTGTGACATTATATTACTTTTTTATTGACAATTATTTTTAAAGTTACGTTTCGAGTAATAACTGCTTTGTTTTTTATACATGTTTTGATTTTTTATTTCTGGTCCTATTACATAGATCGGGATTTTATCACCTCCAGAATTATAAATATGATATAAATATCATATATATTTAGTATAAATGTATTTATGGTGATTCTTAAAAGATATAGGTAGAAAATAAAATTCACCATTCAAGGAGACGGTAGGTCATACGTACGCATGAACGTTGTTTTCATTTTCTTATTGGGATAAAATAAATAAAATTCGATGATATATTATAATTATAAAATAATTTTTTATGTTATATATATCAAATATTTTTCTTAAAAAACCTTATCACATTCCAAGTAATGAGTGAATTAATCACATTGTTTCGCGAGGCTGTAGTCCTCTATACACATGAACAATGTTTTCATATTCTCACAAAATGAAAAGCACGAGGGTATGTGAAATATAACAATTCAAGAATCACAATAATATCATAAAAATATTATATATAATATTTAAACTATAAACCCATCATAATTCCAAACATTTAAAAGTTGTAATGGATGAATGAACGATGTCAGTTCGCAAGGCTGTAGTCCACCATACACATAAACGTTGATTGTGTATCCCATTTGATGGAAGTGTTTGACGTTTTTGGTCATACCATTAAAATAAAAACATATAATTTTAATTATGATATTGAGGATATTATATAAACATGATATAAAACTAATTTATATGGTTTAAGGAATAAAAAAATCCAAAAAATTGCTGATGAACGTTACCTTTTAGTCAAGTATCTTTTTTCGGTTTCCACCTAAAGACTTCCTTGGTTGGAATTATTACAAAAAAGGATTCTAGGATGAAGGGAGGGATTTTTTTAGAATATTTTTATAGTGTTTTTTTAACTAAATAATTTTTTAATAGTGAATAAAAGATAAGAAGAGGGTGCCTTTAATATTTGAGGTGATGGGCACTTTTGGAATTTCCCAAAATATTAACTTATAATAAATTTAATCTCAATCCCAATACCTAAAAAATTACATGTATTATAATATAAGATAAGATAAGGTTTTAATATCCTAAACCAATATATTTTATACATTTTTTTATATTATTTTAAAACTTATCATTTTGATTAACCCATAGTTAACCTTTTTTTTATTTTAACAATGGTAACATTTTTTTATATATTAATCAAATTTTACTTTTTAGTTATATGATTTTAAATGTAAAAAATTGGTTGATTTATGAAATTTTATAACTTATCATAGTCAATTGGTATTTTGTAAAATATTTGCATTATTTTTAAATAATTATTAATATATTATCTTCATAAAATATCATTAGTGTCAATTTTGACACGATTCATTACATTGACATTATGAATATCAATACAGAAAGTTAACTTCACAGCAAATAATTTTATACACCCATAATATTTCATTATCACCTATAAATGTTTTTTTAGATCCTTAATTAATTCTAATTTTATTTTTTAAAATACTTTTAATATCATTTAATTTTTTTTACTAATTGAATAACTACTACAACATCATTCTGTGGTTATTTAAGTTAATTATTTATTCACTAAAAATTAAAAAACATACCATGATGTATATAAATGTATTATATTCTATAATAATATTTATAGTATAATATATCTTCTGGATAACCCTATATTAAAAATATAATACTTATTAAAATTAAGAGTGTGACATTTTTTCACTCTCTTTGATTTTAATAATATCTAGGTACTTATCATATATAAGTGTCCATTAAATAATTAAATTTATAACCTTATCTATTAAGGGTCTAATTAAAATCATCCAAGAGAATTTGGGAATGTTTTATGGTCATTTTAGAGTCCTTATCACTTTATTTTTAACCTAAATTCCCTAATTTACCCTTTACAATGGTAACAAAAATTACCAATGTTACTATTATTATTGGAAAAAAATAAAAGAAAAATAGTTCATAAATTTGGAAGTTATGATTCAAATTATGGAATCCATTTTTAGAAATTCAAAAGGCAGAAGTGGGGTAAATTAATTTAAAATTTATTTTTTAGATGGGGTGAGAAAGCGGGGTTTTAAAGTGAAAATGTTCAAAAGTTTGAAATTTTTTTATATCCAACTTCAAGATGAAAAAATTAAAATGAAATAAATTATATACCAAAATTAAAATATAATTTAATGATATAAATTATTTTGATGAAAATTTAATTTTCAATTAAAATATAGTATTTTTCACTACTCATCAAAAAATGAGACATATCAAAAAACTACCAAAGATTCAACCAAAGTAAATTTGGATATTCGTATTTTAGAAATAAATTTATTTTTTCAAATATAATTTATAAAGCTTCAAAATTTAGTTTTAAAATAAGTCCGCCATTAAAAGGCCACAAAACTACCTTTAGAAAAATATAGCTTTTTATGTAAAAAAATGGATTTATTCTTATCATATAATATAAAATCTATTGGATAAATTAAAAAAATATTATTGAATATATAATATATAAACTTAAAATTTTGGTTAAAAATATTAACTTCCACCAATTTAGTATCAATGTTATAACAATGATAATACTAATAGTGTATTTTTGTCTGGTAAGACTCGTCCTTACATGTAACACAAGTTATTGGAGAAACATGATGTTATGTGCAATGAAGAATAAACATGGTGCTTCATATAATTCAAGCTAAACCATTAATTTCAATTTTGGAAATAATTTAAATTATTATAAAAATACATTTCAGAAAAATATTTGTGTGTTATATTTTACCCCCTAAAAATGAATTTCACCCTCAAAAATTTTCTCAGTCATCAAAGGTTTAACATTTTATAATTCACTCATAGAAACCAACATCATTAAATTTAATATTAAAAGTTACTTTAAAAAAGGGAAATTTGGAAACTTAACGGTTACCCAATGTAACTCATAACTAGGTTTACACATAGGAGTACATTGGTGGAAAGTGAAAATGTGGACATAGAAGAGAAAACTAACTATCAAGTTCTGATTGAGAATGATATAGAACATGGTAATCATAAAGTTAACCATCACAAAAACATAAATGTGTGATGATATAAGGGAACATTTGATTCATTGAAAATGAAGGTACTAAGATAACATTTTGGTTTCAAGATACTTTTACTAAAGTTGAATAATTTTCACAAGAAGATATACTTACTTGATTTCATCCCATAAGTACAATATCACTCTTTGGTTGCGCCTTGATAAATATATTATTCATTTCATACTATAATAAATGAATTTGAAATATTAAAACCTACAAAACTATTGCATCATAAAACCCTTAATGGGATTACAAGTCATTCCTTCTATATTAAATTATCATCATTGAAAAATGATTAGCACAACTTATCTAATATGCATAATTTTTCATATAGTTATGTAGAAAATTAAACTCTAAAACCTCATCAAAATTTCAACATAAAAAATTTCATAAATAGTTACACTTATGAAGCTTATAAAATAAATTTAAAATCCAAAACTTTCAAAATAAGTTTACTAAATTTTCAAAATCAACTTATCACTAAGCCCCCCCCCCCCAAAAAAATAATGTAACTATTAATTTTCACACAACAAACATGTGAATATCATTATCATGTATTCTCTTAAGACATGGTAATTACATATATTACAATAAAACATTAGTGAAAATAAGAATTCTTTAAAAAAATTAACTCTTTCCTCATACCATAAATCCAAAAACACTGTAAACTTTATCCATAAAAAACATTTTCATCATATTATTAATTAGTTCAAATGTTTTCAATATAATCCCATTTATTTTACCACAACTAAATATCTCTTTATTTAGTTATTATCCTAACTTCATGCACATTTTAAGGGTTCTCTTTTCCTTAATCATGTGTTCTCTAAAAATATCACCTTACCACCTAAATCATATTTGATTATTACTACTACCATTTAGAATATATTATTGAAATACTTGAGGAAACAAATTAGTCGAATAATACTTAGATGTTTCATTATTATATAATACCATAAAAGTAATTATACAAAATTATTATTGAACTCAAATACATAAACAAACAATCATTCGCACCATTATTAAACCATTGAACAGGCTCTATTTTTTTATTCCTTAACACTAATTTCATTTCATATGGAATTCATAATCTCTTCATCATTAGTAATATAACCATTACTCATATAACCTTGCTGATTTTCTTCATGAGCTTCCCCCCTGGGGAATTTATTTTCATAATGCACATACAGTCCACATTTAAAAGATTTAACTATTGATGATGACTTAGGAATACCATTATCCTCATCCTTTGTGTTAACTGAACCTTTTCCATTGAAATTACTTGATTTGTGTCCTTCTTTTCCACACCCAAAGAATCTTTCAGTTATTTTGAAACATTATCCTCAACTCCTCTTACGAAAAAATTTAAATAATAAAAATTAAACTTTATCTTCTCTTTGGTCACCATGAAACTCCATATTTTCATTATTATATGGTCTAGGAAACTCACAAATGTTGAAATTTTTGATCATATAATGAGATTGTTGATTAGGAATAATCACAACATCCTTCACTCAGGTCACTATCCCATTTAAATACTCATCAGTAAATTATCTATCATACTCAACATTAACATGGTCCCTTTGGGTTCTAGTCATCAACTAAAATGAAAATAATAGCGTGAACATCACTAATAATAGTGGGGAACCACGTAATCATGAAAAAACTTATAGGAAGTCTAAATCATGAGACCTTCATCTTTGATCTATGAAACCTGAGTTTTTTCATTGTACATTTATATTAATATTATATTTAAGCCCTTCTTGATGGTTTTTAATGAGTTTTCGAATTTCCAAAGAATATCCATTGGTAGGGTCAAACTAGGTGTGTAACGAGGAATGTTTTCATGCACCAGTTCCTGATTGAGCCTAGATCAATACGGTGTCTTCGAGGTTGATAATTCTAGGTACATATGTTCTAGAGACACATCCACCTGTAGCATTTGGACATGGATTTGTTACTAGGTAACCCCCTGCTCTATCCTTTACCATAATTCTATCAAATTTTCTGAATTTATAACTTATCCTTACACATATTCTAAAATACATCCCTACACATATCCTTAGAAACATATCAAGGGATATCACTATTTTATTTATCATCCTTGTTTAGAAAGGTTGATTATAGTTTCCCCTTTATACCAACTATAATTACCTAGAATTTTCATACATGGATATTCCATATTTTTAGATGAATATTCAGCACATTAAAAAAATATTCACAAGGACCATAATAGTTTTCTATCTTTGGAAACATGGAAGAAAATCTTAAAACATGGTGAAAGATCTTCAATGTTTCCTCCCATTTAGTAATCCTTTTAGGTATGTCCTAACAAAAAAATTATTAATAACCTATGAAAGGGAACATAAGAAAGTGTGAGCTCAAAATCTCAATATGGGTAAACATAAAAGATAAAAATCTATGCACATATAAAAGAATAATATATACATAAGGTTATTTGATAATAAATCAAAACATCTTAAGTTCATACCCTTCCTATCATAGATCATAAACATGAGTCATGGTATAAAAATTTATCATTTTAGAAAACATGAGCCATAAGGGTGAGAAATCATCACAAATCAATCATGAACCATAATCTCTTGTCATAAAGGTGTGGCACCATAATTAATATCAAAATCTATTTCATGTGTCACGTTTAATTATCAAGGCCATTGGCATAGTGGTTAAGGACACACCTCTTTCCCATTATGGATCATGAAAAACATAATTCCCATTATGGACCAGGATAAACCTATTTCCTATTGTGGATAATGACATAATTGTTTCTCATTTTAGATTAGGACACACTTGTTTCCCATTTTGGATCAAGCTCTTCAACTTCTTTACCATAATAGATCAACCAAATCATCTTGTTCCCCTTAATTTTCTCATGAGATATAATTCATTACCGAATAAATTTGAGGGATATATACGTCCCACCCTTCAAAAAATAATAAAATATTTATCATATCATAACCCACAAAAATATATGTGTTTCATAAGCATTTTATTACGGTATAACTCGTAGAAAATAAATGGGTCTCAGAAACGGCATGCAATAAAAACATAAACCATTAATATAATGAATATTAATGGAACCCTTGGATCGTATCCCCTATTATACACGATTAACACCAATGATCATCATATTATATGGAAGATAATTTTGAAAAATTACATAAAAAATTTCTTAAGGAAAATATCTTTTTCTCTTTGAAAAATACTTATTAAATCATAAAACATTTAGCAAACATTTATCATTTAAAATAACCTTGAAAAAATATAAATAAATATTTTAAATCCTTTTTAGACATATTTTATGTCATTTTCCTTGAATATGCTTAAAATATCATTTAAAAACACTTTTGAAATCATTTTTAAGAAACATGGGTTTTCAATAAAACATATTTCCAAACAAAGGGAGAATGTCATAACATGAAAATAATAATATCCTGAAAATAATTAGATTCATGATAAAACATTGCAAAGGTAATTATATACACCTCTTAAAAGAATATTGGTTCATAACATAACATGTGTCTCAAAGAAGGAAAATTGAGACAAAATCACCTTACCGATTTGGAAGTTTTTGTTGGCCTATAGATACTGTTAGCCACTATCTCAAACTATAATGGTTTTAATTATCACAAATCATGTCGTATATTAACACATATATGACCTTATGTTAAATATTATATATTATGACAAAGAATCATCTTCAATATCAGATTATTTCAATCATATAACTATTTGTGTGTGTTTAAGTCTAAACAAGCTTATAATTGATTATTTATGTGTAATTAGGAGTTTTACCCATTTAAAACTTTTCTGTAATGTAAGACAGATGGAAGATATAAAATTTGTATAAGTACGAGTCACTGACACTGAAAGACAGATGAATCACTGTCATACATATGACTCACTAACAGACAAATCAAACAAGCATATGTTCTAAGTTTGATCCATTGAAAACGACAAATATATGACTCACCGTCAAACATATGACTCACTGAAAGAAATACCAAATAAGAATATGTTCTATGTATGTGAAGCTGACATAGTTGAAAAGACTCACCATTAGAAATGACACCGAAAGACAAAAGACTCACCATTTGACCTGACACTGACAGACATAAGATGATTCACTGTTTTATATGAATCACCGATGTCGACGGCCTACCATCAGTCCAAGTGACATACCATTGAATGGTGATACCAATGAAGGACTCATTGTTGGTTGAAATGAGTCACCATTGGTTAAACTATCACACTAAAAAATGGAAGGACTCATTGTTGATATGAGTCACTAATAGTTCATCTGCCTCATCGATAGAAGGAGACACTGACAGAAGGAGGCACTGAGAGAAGGGTACATCGAAAGAAGGAGACACCAACAGAAGGAGATATTGATAGAAGGAGACACTGATAGAAGGAGACACTGACAGAAAAATACAATGATATATGAGTCACTGATAGACTATTTAAATCTATATTTATCAATATTATTTCTAACAGTCATATTTGTGTTATTTAATGACTCTGACATAATTAATTCCTACTTATATACATGAAATTAGACTGTATAATTTACGAGGTATCTCCATAGGAATATTGTCAGACTAAAATTTTTAAAGAAGAAAGAAATCACTTGAGAAAGGTGGTGGTCGAAAAGCAGTGCATGCGGTGTGCAAGTGAGAGATACTGAAGAACACAAACTCTCATGAAACAACTGTGATCTCAAAGAACAGAATAACACACGATGAAATCTCAATCAAGTTGAACATCGAATGGACAAATAACTTCAGCATCAAAAAGAAGTTGAAGAATATACCTACACAACCAAACCTGTAGCTGAAAGCCTGAATATAACACTTTGTTTTTGTGTCAAATTCCAAAAAATGACTCCAAATCCAATATCAGTACATATGAAGAGTCCAAAGATTATTCTCAAGAAATATACATCCTACTAAATTTTTTCTTATACTTATTTATTCTTTTGTGTGCATTCTTACATATCTTTTGAGCATTGTGTGTTTCTGTTTGTTACACACACATAATCTTGTGAAAAACTGGAGGATACCTGATATCCTCAAAATCACATTATTTTCATCCATTTGTATCCCACGTAGAACTATGGAAGTGGTCGTGTGTGGCCTGTTTTCTTTATTCCCATGAATAACTGTAGTAGAGGACAAGTGTGACCTAAACAGCCATGTGCAATGTTGTGAACCCCGATCCAAGGTGTGGATAATTTTTTTTGTTAATTTAAACTACTTGGGGTAGGTGATCACCAAGTTGAGAGTACTAAGTCTCAACTTGATACGGAACCTATTGTTTTCATCTGCTATGTTTACAATTTAGTTTTACTGTTTTTTTATCACCGTTATCATAAAAAGTAAATTGAAATCTGATAGTTATTTTAGAAATTGATTATAACTATTTTGAACCAATAGGTTAGTTTCAATAGTTATATTGATCTTTAGATTAATATAGTTGAGAACTAATCAATATTTTGAGAAATTAACTGAACATTCAACACTCTTCTAAATTCCCTAAAAATTGTCATATATTATATTTCTAATTGGGGGAGTTTTCAAAGAGCTCTTTTTAACAAAAATTTTTATAGATACTCAATCCACCCCCCTCTTGAGTACTCTACTCCAACCATAATTTGGTATCATAGGATCTAAATGATTTTTTCAAATATTTTTCAATTGTGTTTTTAGTTCAATTTCAAAGATCATAAAATTTCTTTTATTGGTAATTTTTTATTTCATTAAAATAATTTCCAAATTATATTATGGATAATAGACTGGAAGGTGATGATACCAACAAACCTCTATTCTTTAATGGATCAAATGATGAAAAATGGAAAATTAAGATGAAAATGCATTTATAAAGTATGAGTTTTGAAATTTGGTCTTCAATTGTAGATGAGTATAATATTCTGGCTACTACTAGAACTACTTGGATGACCCAACTAATACTTATTATAACAATAACTATAAATCCATGAAATAATTATATTTCTCTTCAGGAGATGAGGAATTCAACAGAATTTCTTCATGTAAAATAACCCATGAAATTTTGGATACTTTGTCTATTTCACATGAAGGAACTTCTAGTTTTAAGGAAATGAGACTTAACACATATACTATTAAATTTGATAACATTAATATGAAGAATGATGAGACTATTTTTGAAATGTATCTCTAGTTTAATGAAATAGTGAACACTATGATCTCTCTAGGAAGAGTTGTTACTACCAAAGAACTAATCATGGGGATTCTCATATGCTTACCTGGGAGATGGAGGGTAAATTTTGTCACAATTAGAGAATCTTGTGACATCAGGAAATTACCTTTCAAATAACTCATTGGAAAATTGATGATGTGTGTGGAAGAGATGAAAGTCAACAAAGAAGACGAGGATAGACCTAACATAGAATCTATATCCTTCAAGACTATTAACTCTTAAAATAAGGAAAAATAGAAGGTTATATAATCTTTTGAAATCTCCAGTAATAATGAATCAATATCTGGTAGGGATGAAGAGATGGATCAGTTAACCAGAAGATTCAAGAAAATTTATAGAAAGACGAGGTTTTTCAGGAATCCCAATTATAAAGGAAGATATGATAACAAGGGAAACTACAAAAGGTCTGGAAAAGAAATGAAAAATTAGAATAGATTGTATGCTATGAATACAAGAGAAGAGGACATGTAAATGATGAATGTCCAATGTTAAAATACAAAAAAAAAGTATGAAAACAAAGAAAAGAAATATAAGAATGATATGAAGGCCACCTGGAGTGCTTATAAGGATAGATCTATTGAATCAACATCATCTCATGATGAAAAATATGACATGGAAAATATGTGTTTTATGACAAACACATCTGAGGAAAGCTCTTTGAAAAGCTCCTTCATGATTCAATGGTACATGGACAATGGTTGTTTAGTACATATGATAGGAGACTACTGATTATTCATGAACCTAATTAAGATTGATGGTGGATATGTAACCTTTGGTCACAATGATAAAGGAAAAATAATTATCCTATCCCAAATCGGTAACTCTAACTCAATTTTAATTTCTAAAGTACTTTTTTCTGATGGATTAAAGTATAATATGGTTAGTATTTCACAATTATGTGATGATAGATTTCAGGTTATGTTTGAAAATGATTCTTTCAATGTTTTTAACTCTAAAGATGAATTGGTATTTTCTACTTTTAGAAATGAAAATGTGCATTATGTTAATTTAGATTCTTTATCCTCTCAAAAATTTTCTTGTTTAAGTGGATTTCTTAAAGAGTATTGGATTTGTCATAGGAGAATAGGAAACTATAATGTACACTCTCTTCAAAAATATTACTAGAAAATTCATAGTTAAATATCTACCCAAACTTGAGCTCCCAAATGAAAAAGTCGGTAATCCTTGTCAAAAGGGAAAACATCACAAGATATCTTTCAAACCAAATAAATAATTTCCAACTTATCAACCTTTAGAGTTACTTTACATGGATTTTCTTGGACCATTTTGAGTTGTTATCTTAAATTGGAAGCACTATGCCGATGTTCTTGTAGATGACTATTCTAGGTATACTTGGACTTATTTCTTATCTCAAGAAAGTTAAGCATGTACTTTACCAAGTATGCTAAAATAGTGGAAAATCTAAGTGGACTAAGAATTAAATACTTAAGAAGATACCATGGTCGTCAGTCTAAAAATCAAGACATTGAATCTTTTTTCACACACAATGGCTTTAGTCATAACTTCTCTACCCTAAGGAATCATCAACAAAATGGAGTTATAGAATGAAGAAATAGAAAATTACATGAAATGTCCCGAACAATTATTAATGAATTTGACATACCTGTTTACTTATGGGATGAGGCTATGAATACAGATTGTTATATAATTAATAGTGTCCTAATTAGACCTATTATTAAGAAGAATCCTAATGAGGTGTGGAACAATAGAAAACTCAAAGTTAGTTTTTCCAAAGTTTTTTGTAGCAAAGTCTATATTATTAATACAAAGGATAATCTAGACAAATTCAAATCCAAGAGTGATGAAGGAATATTCCTTGGTTACTCAACCTCTAGTAAAGCCTATAGAGTCTTTAATAAAATAACCATGTTTGTGGAAGAATCTGTGCATATCAAATTTTATGAAATAGATCCAGATGAACCTAATATCTCTCTAGACAACCTTGAAGATTATATATCAAACCTAGACATAAATGAAAAATCCTCTAATCATTCTGTCAGGAAATCTATGAAATCAAATAGTTCTATAAATTCTTTAGAATATGAACATGATGATTCTGAACCTATAGATGAACCTAAAGTTACGAGTCCCTCCTTTTCTAGACCAACTATAACTCTCAAGAACTATCCTCTTGATGCTATTGTTAGAGATTTAGATAATGGGACACAGATTAGAGATTTTCTTAGAAATTAGGTTGAACATCAAGCCTTATTCTCACAACATGAACCTAAAAACATAAATGATACAATTAAAGATGAATTTTGGGTGATGGATATGCTAGAATAAGATAATAAATTTAAAAGAAATAAAGTTTGGAAACTTGTGGACAGACCCAAAGACACCTTGACCATAAGAACTAAGTGGGTTTTTTTAAACAAAGTAGATGAATCTGGTAATGTTGATATAAATAATGCTAGATTAGTTTCACAAAGTTATAGGCAAGAAGAAGGAATTGACTATGAAGAAACTTTTTCACCTGTTTCTAGACTTGAAGCCATCTGAATCCTACTTTCTTGTGCTTCCCATATTAATTTTAAACTATATCAAATGGATGTTAAGAGTGAATTCCTAAATGTATATATAGTTGATGATGTTTTTTTGAACAAACCCCTGGCTTTACAAACCCTCATTTTCAAATTCATGTTTTCAAATTAAAAAATGTTTTATATGGTATAAAACAAGATCTAAGAGATTAGTATGACAGATTAAGTATTTTTCTTATTTCAAAAGGTTTTACAAAAGTAATTTATGATCCTACACTTTTTATAAAAAAAATTTATAAAGATGTTTTTGTAGATCAAATCTATATTGATGATATTATTTCTGGATCATCAAGAAATTCATTATGTATTGAGTTTTCAAAAATGATGAAAAATGAATTTGAAATGAGTCTAATGGGTGAACTCAAATTCTTTCTTGGATTTCATATTTTTTAAAATAAATAAGGTATCATTTTAAATAAAATTAAACATAAAAAATATATTTTAAAAAGATTTGGCTTTGACAGTATTTAAAGTAGTGACGTTCCCATGATTACTACTTGTAAGATGGATCTTGATGAAGATGTTAAATCTTTTGATCAAACCACTTATAGAGGAATGATTGGAAGCATTATCTACATGACTGCTAGTAGGATAAATATAATGTTTATTGTTTGTATGTGTGCACATTTTCAAGCTAACCCCAAAGAATCTCACTTAAATTTTGTTAAAAAGAATATTCAAATATCTCAAACATACTATCAATTTAGGTTTGTTTTACCCTAAAGTATAATCATTTTATATAGTGAGTTATTCTAATGTTGACTTTGGTGGATGCAAGTTAGATAGAAAGAGCACCTCTTGGACTTTCTACTCTTTGGGAAAGTCTTTGGTTTCATGGTGTAGTAAGAATAAAAATTATGTTGTATTATCTATTGTCGAAGATGAATACATAGTTGTTGGTAGTTATTGTGCACAAATTTTGTGGGTGAAACACACATTACTGGACTATGGATATCAATTTAGACATGTAACTATAAAATGTGGAAACACAAGTGATATTAACATTTCTAAGAACCCAGTTTCCTACTATAGAACAAAACATATTAATGTAAGACATCACTTTTTGAGAGATAATTATCAAAAGAGAGATATAACTGTAAAATTTATTGGCACTGGATATCAGCTTGATGATATATTCACTAAAAAATTGAACTCTTAAAGAATAAATTACATCATACATGAGTTAGGAATGATCAATAGTAAGACCCTATGTTTTCCTTTCCTTTAATCTTTTTCTGTGAAGGTGTCATGCTAACACCATTGTCAGGTCAACACTATTGTCATGCTGGCATCATTGGTATGTCGACACCATTGACATGATGACACCTTTGTCTTGCCAACACCTTCATCATGACGACATTGTTAGTATTTTACATAGTCTGGCATACTGATACCAATGACTCACTATGTTTCTAAATTTTATGTTTTTATCAAAATGACAGGGTTTCATTAATTTTAGTGAACCCAGTTCATGATTTTCTGATTGTGGTATTACAAAATCCTTAAATGATATAAATTTAAATCGATTCACTCTAATCCCTTTACTACTACTATCTCTCTGCTGCCTCTCTCTTTCTCTACCCCCATCCTCTCACCTTCAGAGCTCCGAACTAAACTGATCATAATGGCGCAAGTAAAGTGAGCTCAGGAAGAGGGTGAGTCTCGTGTTTCTAGGAAACAAAAAGTGGAATTAATAAAACTGTCAGGTCTAGTGAATCCTAGTCTAGTAAACCATGCTGTAACATTGGGGAATTTTTTTTGGTGGAATGGATCATGGAAAGAAAATATTTTTTGTTCAAATTGCTACAATATCATGGATGTATTGAATTGTTCTCAAACAATGATAGAGTCCTTTATTCAAAGATGGTATATGATTTTTACATGATTTTGGAACTTCTTCTGGAAGGAAGTGATGTTTCTTGGGTAAAATAGATTAGGAAAGGTAAGAGAATCTTGTTCTATTCAAGACATTGGGATGAATGTACTAAGGTACCTCATGAAGGAAGGTTTGATGATTACTAATGTAATTTTCTTCCTAAAAGTGTATTCTTTTTCTATAACAAAACTCTGAAAGAGCTAACTGGAAATGAATAGAATAGGAGACCCATTTCCTAAGAATTAGATGGTGAGTGCAAAATTTTATTCCAGTTTATTTAGTATCAATGTTTTTCCAAGAAAGCAGATTTTTCATCTCTGAAACATTAGGATGTATATTTGGTTTATTTTCTTAAAAAGGTGTTAAATGGAATATGTGTAGATATATTAGGGCGCACATCATTGAGATGGTAAAACTTGGGTGTAAGTCAAATTCTATTTTCTATTCTAAAATGATTTCATCTATACTGAAGAAGAAAGGATGTGTAAATGAAGATGAGGATGTGGTAGTTAGTGAATGTAGTATAATTTTCTTAAGCTCTGAAATCTGTAAAAGAATGGAATTAAATTAAAACCCATGGAGGAAGGGATAGGATGGTGATGAAGACAAATTTTATGATAAGTTTAATCCCATAGTCCATCCAGTGAGACCAAGGGATCTATTGGATCTTGGACTCGCTCTAGATGAACAAGTAACCTATTCCTCATATGAGGAAGGGGAGCGTGCTACTTCTATTAGAGATGTGGGATCACCAGTTGATGATTGAAGTGACCCTAACACTACTGGACCATCAAAAAGAGTCTATATTGGACCTTCAAGTCCACCTCTGGACTTATCCTCTCATGAACCTATTCTCAAATCTTATGATAGTGAAGAAACTGAAGTTTAAGGGAGTGTAGAGTATGTTAGTGCATCCAATAAAGAAGAAGATTAAGAATAAGATGAAGAGGAAGAAGCTGGTAGTGGTGGAGATGGTTCATAATTAGGAAGGTAAGAAGAAGATGAGAGAGTTGAAGATGAGTAGAATGAAGATGGTAATAATGAAGAAAGTAGTGAATGTGGGAGTGACAATGACTTTGGTCATCCTGATGAAAATCTAGATGCTGTGAGTATGAAATTTATGAAGGTAATACTGGTGTCTCTGTTGAGGGTGTAGTTCAAGAAGAGAATTTTGCTCCAGATGAACCTGTTACTCAAGTTGTTTATACTAGGAAGATAATTCTTCATAATGAAAAGAAACTTATACCGGAATCCTTGACTGAGGTGGGAAATCTTCCCTAAGAGATGACATTGAGGGGGAGCCTCATGGACGAGTTGCTCAAGCTGATGAAGAGTATCAAACAGGAAGAGTAAGGCTTGATACTATTTCTCATTTTAATTCAGATATTCTTATGGAATAGATAAAGAATCCTTGTTATGTAGCCTTGGGATTGTATTATGAAGATTTTGACGATAAAATTGTTTCCCTTGATGCAAAGGAACCAATAGATGAGACCACTTCTAGGGACTATGTCACTAAAGACTATTTTGAACAATTCAAGGAAGAGATATGTGCTTCTATAAGACACTTAGTGAAATAAGAAATGAGGTATGAGGTCAATGAATCCAGGAGATAGAATACTGAGATGACTAATAATTTGAAAGAAATCAGATCTATGGTTTATAGTTTAAAACAACATGGTTCTTTTAGTTCCACTCCTGCCTCAACTAGTCTGTCTCAAGTTGATGTTGCTTCTATTTTGAAGATGGTGATAAAACAAATTCATCCAAATCTAATCATAACTATAGAGACAATTGTGACAAGAAATATCAAGCTCAGGAATTATATGAAGAAGTTAACAATTGGGATCAATTCCTTGACCATAGAGTATAATAATGCGATGGAAAATTTCGTGAAAGGACTTGAGAACCTTGATTATCATTATAAATTTGTTGAGTTTTCCAAGATGAGGAAATAAGTTGAGGATCTTACCTCCTCTGATATTGCTTCAATATCTTCTCCACCTGGATAGTCCTCCTGAGCTATAGATCATTCTACTATTAGTTTAGTGTTGAAAGCAGAGCTTAAATCCTTGATTATAAGTATGTCCAAAGTTGAAGATACTTCAGAAAAAGTGCATGATCATGTAAAGTATTATACTAGGAGTACTTCACACACTCAGGAAGAGGTGAAAAAATAGGTTAATGTGTTTTTATCCAAACTCATCACAAACCACCAAATGAATAGTCTATTTAAGTATATATACACAAATCTTACTCTTCCTCCAATGACAAAGGCCTTTAAAGATCAGATTTAGAAGATCAGAGAATTTACTCATTTTTTGGATAAGTTTATTTAAAAAGGATGATTTTGAAAAGGATATGAAATATGATGCAGAGATCATTCAAGAATTCATCAAGATATTAAAACCATATCTTATCGTCTAAAGGGAATTCATTGTGGTACCTACTGCAACAACACTTGGTCATACTGGTTATTTTCCTGCTCAGTCTCAAATGTATGTTTCTCAGGCCTTATCTCACATTAGAACAGTCACTATAGAAACTGTTCAACCTCAGATTCTTTTTCAGTAGAGCCCTACCCTTGCTTCTACAATTCTTGAAGGAGTGCCTCTACCTTCTCTCAAAATCCGTTCAGACCCTCAGGTTTCTCAACCTAACCATCCTGATGAACCTTCTATTGATCCTTCTGATAAGGGGAAGGATCCCCTTGATCATACCCTATAGTGTGGGCTGATTTTAATTTGATAGGGCTAAATCATTGTATGTCTGATTTTCTAGTGTACTTTGTTTATGAATACTATTTCATTGTTCTTTACTTTCCTTTTTTCAGTTTTATATTCTCCTACCACTTTTTTCTAATCCCAAAAGGGGGATAAATTTTATTAAGCGACCTTTAATAACCACCATTATGATGATATTCAACCTTACTATGTGTTTATTCTTCTCTAAAACGTTATCTTAATCTTCTCTCTGATACATTATTAATTGTTTAGTGTAATCATTCTCTAATGTTACTCAGTAATACCATGATCTTTTATTATCAAAAAGGGGGAGATTGTTAGCCCATAAATGTTGTTTTCCACTATATCTAACTATAATGGTTTCAATTATCACACATCATGTCATATATTAACATATATCTTACCTTATGTTAAAGATTATATATTATGGTAAAGAATCATCTTCAATATCAGATCATTTCAATCATATAACTATTTATGTGTGTTTATGTATAAACAATATTATAATTGATTATCTTTGTGTAATTATGAGTTTTACATTTTCTGACTTTGCTGAAATGTAAGACAGTAAGAACATCTAAATTTTTTCTATTTATGAGTCACTGACACTGATAGACAGATGACTCACCATCAGACATATGACTCACAAATAGAAAGATCATATGTTATAAGTATGATTCACTGATAATGATAGACATATGACTCACTATCAGACATATGACTCACTGATAGACAGATCAAACAGGCATATGTTCTATGTATGTGAAGCTCACACCATTGAAAAAACTCACTATTGGACATGACACCGATAGAAAAAAAGAATCACTGCTATACATGAAACTGAAAAACACAAGATGACTCACCGTTACATATGACTCATTGATACAGATGACCTACAATCAGTCTAAGTGACCTACCGTTTCATGGTGCTACTGATGAATGGACTCACAATTTGTTGAAATGAGTCATCGTTGGCTCAACTGTCACACTGACAGAAGGAAGGAATCATCATTTATATGATTCACTGATAGTTCATCTGTCTCACTCATAGAAGGATACAATAAAAGAAGTAGAAACTAACATAAAGAGACACTAAAAAAAGGAGACACCGATAGAAGGGTACACCGACAGAAGGATCCACTAATAGAAGAATAAACTGATAGACGAGTCACCGATAGAATGTTTAAATTCATATTTATTAGTATTATTTATAACAGTCATATTTTTGTTATTTAATTACTCTAACATAATTAATGACTACTTGTGGAATTGAAAGCAGACAGTATGATGTACGAGGTATCTCCAGATGCACATTGTCAAGCTAAAAAGTTAAAAGAAGAAAAAAAGTACTTCAGAAAGGTGGTGGACAAAAAGTAATTCCTACGGTGTGCAAGAGAGAGATACTGAAGAACACCAAATCTCATGAAAAAATTGTGATCTCAAAGAACAGAATAACACACGATGAAATCACAATCAAGATGAACATCGAATTGATAACTCACCTCAACATCTCAAAGAAGGAGAAGAATATACCTACACAACCAAACCTATAGCTGAAATCCAGAACACGACACTCTGTTTTTGTGTCAAATTCTAGAAGAGGACTCGAAATCCAATCTCACTATATTTGAAGAGTTCAAAGCTGATTCTAAAGACACACATGGCTTTCTAAATACCTTCTCATACTTATTTTCCATATTGGGTGCATTCTTAAATATCTTTTGAGTAGTCTGTGTATCTTCCTGTTACACACACACAGACTTCTATGCATAAATGGAGGATACCTGAAATCATAAAACTCACATTCTTTTCATCCATTTTTAATCCAATTAGAACTATGGAAGAGGTTTTCTGTGACCTATTTTTTGTATTCTCATGAATAACTATGGTAGAGGTCAAGTGTGACCTAGACAACCCTAAGTGCTATTGTGAACCCCAATCCAGGGTGTGGATCAAACTGTTTATTAATTTAAACTGCTTAGTGGTATGTGATCACCAAGTGGAGAGGACTAATTCTCAACTTGATATTAAACCTCTTGTTTTCATCTGTTGTGTTTACCATTTAGTTTTACTCTATTTTTATAGCCTATTTCATAAAAACTAAATTGAATTGTGATAGTTAGATTAGCAAGTGTTTATAATTTTCTTCAACTAGTATCTTCATTTCAAAAGTTATATTGATCTTTACATTAATATAGCTGAGAAATAATCATTATTTTGAGAAATTAATTGATCATTTAGGACTATTATAAATTCAGTACAAACTGACTTAGATTGTATCTTTAATTGGGGGGGGGGGGGGTTAAGAGAACAATTTTTAACAGAAATTTTTATAGATACTCAATTCAATACCCTCTTGAGTACTCTACTCCAGCCAATATTTGGTATTTGAGGATATAAAAACTTTTTCCAAATCTTTTTCAAATGTGATTTTAGTATGATTTCAAAGATCTTAAAATTTCTCTTATGTGTAAATTTTTATCTATTTAGAATATTTTACAAATTTTATTATGGATAATAGAATGGAAGGTGCTTCTACCAACATACCTCAATTGTTTAATGGAACAAATTATTCACAATGTAAAATTAAGATGAATATGAATTTAGAAAGTATGGGTTTTAAAATTTGGTCCTCAATTGTAGATGAGTATAAGATTCTGGCTACTACTAGAACTTCTTGGGATAAACCAACTACGAATTCTTATAAAAATAACTATAAAGACATGAATCCCTTATATTTATCTTTAGTATATGAATAATTCAATAGAATTTCTGCATGTAAAACAACCCATGAAATTTTGTATACTTTGTGTGTCTCACATGAAAGAACTTTTAGTGTTAAGGAAATGAGACTTAACACATATACTATTAAATATTATAGCATTAATATGAAGCCTGATGAGACTATTTTTGACATGTATCTCAGGATTAATGAAATAGTGAACATTATGATCTCTCTAGTAAGAGATGTTACTGCCAAAGAAAAAATCATGATGATTCTCAAATGATTACCTGATAGATTGAGAGGAATTTCTGTCTATATTAGAGAATCATGTGATATCATCAAATTACCTATCCAAGAACTCATTGGAAAATTGATGATGTTTGAGGAAGAGTTGAAAGTAAACAAAGAAGAGGAGGACGAACCAAAGAGAAAATATTAATCCGTCAAGACTATTAACTCTATGAATAAGGAAAATGGGAAGGTTCTAGACTCTATTAAAAGTTATAGTATTGATGAATCAATATATGATAGTGATGAAGAGATGGATCAGTTGGCCAGAAAATTCAAGAAATTATATAAAAAGAAAAGGTTTTTAAGGAATCCCAATTATAAAGGAAGATATTATAATAAGGGAAATTGGAAAAAGGACAGGAAAAGAAATGACAAATCAGAAGTGCTTGTATGATATGAATGAAAGAGTATAGGACATGTCAATGATGACTTTCCAAAGATAAAATAGAAAAATAATTATGAAAACAAAGGAATGAAATTTAAGAAAGCTATTAAGGACACCTTGAGTGCTTTTCAGGATAACTCCAGTGAATCAACATCATCTCATGATGAGAATGATGACATGGAAAATATGTGTTTTATGAAAAACACTTTTGAGGAAAGCTATTTGAAAAGCTCATGTATAAGACAATGGTACTTAGACAGTGGCTATTCAAGACACATGACGAGATACTACTCAAACTTCAAGAACCTAATCAAGATTAGCGGTGGATATTTAACCTATGGTGACAATGCTAAAGGAAAAATAATTGGCCTATCCCAAATCGGTAAATCTAACTCACTTTTGATTTCTAAAGTAATTTTTTTTAATGGACTAAAGTATAATATTCTTAGTATTTCAGAATTATGTGACGATGGATTTCATGTTAATTTTGAAAATGATGTTTTTAATTTTTTTAACCTTAAAGATGAATTATTATTTTCTACTTTTAGAAATGAAAATGTATATTCTGTAAATTTATATTCGTTATCCTCTCGAAATTTTTCTTGTTTAAGTGTCATTAATAAAGAGTCTTGGATTTGGAATAGGAGACTAGGACACTGTAATGTACACTTTATTAGATAGATTACTAGTAAATTCCTAGTCAAATATCTACCCAAAATTGATTTTCCAAATGACAAAGTCTGTAATCCTTGTCATATGGTCAAACAACCCAAGATATATTTCAAATAAAAGAAAGAAGTTTCAACTTCTCAACATTTAGAGTTGGTTCACATGGATTTTTTTAGACTACCTTGAGTTTCTATATTAAATGGGAATAACTATGTTTATGTTCTTGTAGATGACTATTCTTGGTATACATAGACTTATTTCTTAGCTCACAAAATTGAATCATGTAATTACTTCACCAAATATGCTAAAATAGTAGAAAATATAAGTGGTATTAGAATTAAATCCTTAAGAAGTGACCATGGTTGTGAGTTTGAAAATCATGACTTTGAATCATTTTTCTCACACAATGGCTATATTCCTAACTTCTCTGCCCCTAAGACTCCTTAAAAATGGATATGTAGAAATAATAAATATAACATTACATGGAAATGCTCGAACAATTCGTAATGATTATGAATTTCCTGTTTACTTCTGGGTTGAGGCTATGAATACAGATTGTTACATAATTAATAAAGTCTTAATTATACTTATTATTAAGAATACTCCTTATGAGCTATGGAACAATAGAAAACCCAATATTAGTTATTTCAAAGTTTTTGGTTGCAAAGTGTATATTCTTAATAAAAAGGATAATCTAGAAAAATTCACATCCAATAGTGATGAAGGAATATTCCTAGGTTACTCAAAATCTAGTAAATCCTATAGAGTATTTAATAAAACAACCATGTGTGTGGAAGAATCTATTCATATCTAATTTGATGAAATAGATACACATGAACCTAAAATCTATCTAGAAAATCTTGAATATGATATATCAAACCTAGACATAAATTAAATGTCATCTAATCCTTATGTCAAGAAATCTGTGAAATCAAACAGTTCTAAAAATTTCTCAGAATATTAACATAATGAAACTGAACCTATATATGAACCTGAAGTTACTAGTCCCTAATTTTATAGAACAGCTAGAACTCTCAATAACCATTCTCTAGATGTTATTGTTGGAGACTTATACAAAGGGACACAGACTAGAGCTTCCCTTAGAAATCAGGTTGAACATTAAGCCATATTGTCACAACGTGAACCTAAAAATATCAATGATGCAATTAGAGATGAATTTTGGGTGATGGCTATGAAATAAGAACATAAAAAATTTGAATTTTTTTTTAAACTTGTGTAAAAACCCAAAGACACTTTGACCATTAGAACTAAGTGGTTGTTTAGAAACAATGTAGATCAATATGGTAATATTGTTAGAAACAAATATAAATTAGTTGCATAAGGTTATAGTCAAGATGAAGGAATTGACTATGAATAAAATTTTCACCTTTTTCTAGAATCGAATCCATCAAAATACTTCTTTCTTATGCTTCCCATATTAATTTCAAACTGTATCAAATGGATGTTAAGAGAGCATTCCTAAATGTATATATAGTTGATGATTTTTTATTGAACAACCCCTTATCTTTACAAACCATCATTTTCAAAATCATATTTTCAAATTAACAAAATATTTATATGGTTTAAAATAATCTCCAAGAGCATGGTATGATATATTAAGTAGTTTTCTTATTTCAAAAGGTTTTACAAAAAAAAATTATTGATCCTACAATTTTTATAATACTAATTTATAAAGATGTTTTAATAGTTCAAATATATGTTGATGATATTATTTTTGGAACTTCAAGAAATTTTTATGTATTGAGTTTTCAAAAATTAAGCAAAATGAATTTGAAATGACTCTATTGGGTGAAATCAAATTCTTTCTTGGATTTAAGATTTTTCAAAATAAAGAAGGTATTATTTTAAATAAATTTATATATAAAAAATACCTTTAATTTTTTTGGATTTGACAGCATTAAAACTAGTGACACTCCCATGAGTACTACTTGTATGATGGATATTTATGAATATGGTAAATCTTTTGATCAGACCACTTATAGAGGAATGATTGGAAGCTTTCTCTACTTGACATATAGTAGGCCAGATATAATGTTTAGTGTGTCTATGTATGCCCATTTTCAAGATAACCCCAAATAATCTCACATAAATGATGTTAAAATAATATTCAAATATCTCATTCATTCTATCAATTTAGGTTTGTTTTATCCAAAAGGATAATCATTTGATATTGTGAGTTATTCTGATGCTGACTTTAGTGGATGAAAATTAAATAGAAGGAGAACCTCTGGGAAATGACACTTTTTGGGAAAGTATTTGGTTTCATGGTGTAGTAAGAAACAAAATTATGTTGTACTATCTACTTCTGAAGCTGAATACAGAGCTGCTGGTAGCTCCTGTACATAAATTTTTTGAATGAAACAGACATTACTAGACTATGGATATCAATTTAGACATGTACCTATAAAATGTGGAAACACAAGTGCTATTACCATTTATAATAACCCAGTTTCTCACTCTAGAAAAAAAAATTGATGTAAGACATCACTTTTTGAGAGATCATTATCACAAGGGGATATCACATTAGAATTTATTAGCACTGAATATCAGCTTGCTGATATAGTCACTAATCCATTGAACTCTAAAAGAAAAAATTACATCAGACATGAGTTAGGAATGATCAATCAATAAGACCCTGTGTTTTCATTTCCTTTAATATTTTTCTATGAAGGTGTCTTACTAACACAGTTGTCATTCCTACACCGTTGTCAAGCCGACACCATTGTCATGCCGACACCATTGTCATGACGACACCGTTTTCATGCCGATGCCATTAGTATTTTAAAGAGTCTGTCATATTGATACCAAGTACCCACTATATTTATACATTTTATGTTTTTATTAAAATGAAACTGTTTCAAAAATTTCAATGAACCTTGTTCACAATTTTTTTATTCTGTAATTAAAAAAATACATAAATGATATAAATTTGAATCGATCCACTCTATTACATTTACTGACACACACTCTCTCTCTTTCGCCACTATCTTTCTCTACACCATCCTTTCACCTTCAGACCTATGGAATAAAATGATTAGAATGGACCATGTGAAGTGAGCTCTTGAATAGGGTGAGTCTCATGCATCCAAGAAACAAAAAGGGGAATCAACCAAATCACCAGGTCTTGTGAATCCCAGTCTGGTAAACCATGATGTAACTTCGGAGAAGGATGTTTTGGTGGAATGGATCTTAGAAAGAAAATGTTTATTGTTTAAATTACTGTAAGTTCATGGATGGATTGAATGGTTCACAAACAATGAAAGAGTCTTTTATCCAAATCTGGTATATGAGTTTTACATGAATATGGAACTTCTGCTAGAAGGAAGTGATGTTTCTTGGGTGAAATCGATTGTGAAAGGGAAGAGAGTATTTTTATCTTCAAGGAATTGGGAAAATGTCTTAAGGTACCTCATGAATGAAGGTTTGATGATTACCAAGGAAATTCTCCTCCTGAAATTGAATTCTTTTTCTATGAGATAGCTCTAAAAGAGATAACTGGAAATGAAGAGAACATGAGACCCATTGCCTCATAATTAAATGGTGAGTGTAAGAATTTTATTCAAGTTTATTCATCATAATATTTTTCCCAGGAAAGAGGGATTTTCATCTCTCAATTATCAGGATTTATATTTTGTTTATTTACTTAAAACGAGTGGTGAATATGACATAAGTCTCGTAGAAATAAAAGTGAGACTAGAAATCCACTTACCTTAAGTTTTTTCTCCATTTATACATATTAAAAATTCATATATAACAAATATAAGTTTATTATAAATATTTCATAGAACCATATTCATATATATAATACCATATAAGATTTACTTATGACTATATATTAATTTTTTATTAACAATTCCACGTTAAATTTATGTTTTGAGTAATAACCACATTGTTTTTCGTACTGGTTTTGACTTCTTATTTTTGGTCCTCTTATATGGATAATGATTTTATCAAATCCATAGTGATAAAAATGATATATATATATATTATATATATTCATTATATATATATATATTTATAGTGATTCATAAATGTTAGAGGTATAATATAAAATTCACCATTCATGGAGACAGTAGGCCATACGTACGCTTGAATGTTGTTTTCATTTTTCTTTTTGGGTTAAAAGAAAGAAAATCTGCGATATATTATCATTATAGAATTATTTTTTTGTTATATGTATCACATATTTTAATTAAATATATCCTTAACAGATTACATGTAAAGAGTGAACAAATCACATCGATTTGTGAGGTGGTAAACAACCGTATACACGAACAATGTTATCGTATTCCCAAAAAAATGGAAAACATGATGGTATGTGTGATATAAAAATTTAAAGATATTAATAACATAAGAAAAATAATATATATCTTATATAAAATATAAATCCATAATTATTCTCAATATTTAAATGTGTTAATGGAAGAATGAATGACATCGGTTCGCGAGATGGAAGTCTGATGTACACACGAACGATGATTGGGTATCCCATTTTATGGAAATTTGTGAAGTTATAGGTCATTAAATTAATATAAAAAATATCAGTATATTTATGATACTCTTTTTATTATATAAATTTTTTATAAAATTAATAAATGGGGTTTAAGGAAGAAATAAAACAAAAATATTTGTTGATGAACATTACTGATTCTTCGGGTATCTTCTTTTGGTTTGCACCAAAGGACACCCTTGATTTGATTCCTTCATAAAAAGGATTATAGGATTAAATTAGGGATGTTGGGAGTATATTTGGATAGTTTTTTTCTTAGAAAAATAGGTTTTTATTTTGAATAAAATAGAATAAGATGTTCCCTTTTGTAATGGAGTTGAGGGGTACATTGGGAATTTCTCAAAAGATTGGCTTATAATAAATTCAATATCAATCCAAACAACACAAAAAGCCATAGATTCTAATATATGATAAGATAAAGTTTTTATCTCATCAAGTAATATATTTTATACATGTTTTGGTATTATTTTAAACAATATCATTTCAATAAACCCTTAGTCAAACCATTTTAATTTTAACTATAGTAACATATTTTTTAATATTAAACAAATTGTAATTTTTACATATATGGTGTAAATTTTCCATAAATTTTCAATTAATGAAATTTTATACCTTATCATAATAAATTTTTATTTTTTTATATTTTCATGATTTTAAAATAATTTAATAGAATAGTGTTTTCACAAAATATCAGTAGTGTCAATTTTGACATTATTCCTTACATTGACTTTAAGAAAATAAATACAACAAGATAAATTATAAAAAACATTAATACACCCCTAATATGTCATAATAACCTGGAAATATTTGGGATAACCTTAATTAATTCAAAATATATTTCTTATAATATTTTTAATATCATTTAATTTATTTTTTCATTAATTGAATAATTACTGCATCATCATTATGTAATTATTTAAGGTAATTATTTCTTCAATGAAAAGTAAAAATAAAATACCATGATGTATATATATATATATTTCATAATTCATACTAATATTTATAGTAGAATATATATTTTGGATAACCCTATATTAAAAATATTATACTTATTTAAATTAAGTGTGTGACATTTTTTTGAGTCTCTTTCGTTTTAATAATATCTAAATCATATTTATGGAAAATATTCCATTAATTAATTAAATTTAGAATCATATGTTTTAAGGGTATACTTTAATTCTTCCAATATAATTTTTGGAATTTTAGTGTCATTTTATAGTTCTTGTCACTTTCTTTTAACCTAAATTACCCAATTTACCCTTTTTCTTGGTATCAAAAATTACAAATGTTACTATTCATAGTAGCCCAAAATAAAAGGGTCCTATTTAATAAATTTTTACAATATAATTAAAAATATGGATTCAATTTTTTAAAATTAAAAACACATAAGTGGATAACATTAATTTAAAATTAATCCCATTGATGGGGCCACAAAATGAATTTTTTAAGTGAAAAATGTTTTTATATCCAAATTCAATATGAAAAAGCTTCCTATGACCTAAGTTGTATTAATAGAGGTATAATTTATAAAAGTTTTCTTTTAAACCAATTTAAAATAAAATTTATCAATTTAAATTATTTATATTAAAATTCTATTTTCAATTAAAATACAAATATTTTCACAATTCATCAAAAAAACATATCAAAAAATACCAAAACATAAACAAAAGTAAATTTTGATAATTCCATTCTAAAAATGAAGTTTAGTTTTTGAAATATAATTTATAAATGTATCAAAATTTAGTTTTAAAACAAGTGCACCATTAAATGGTGGCAAAACTAACTTTAGAAAAATATAGATTTTATGCAGAAAATTGGATTTATTTTTATATTTTTTCTATAAATATATTGGATAAATTTAAAACAAAATTGAATATATAATTTATAAATTTTATTATATGGGTAATATTATTCATTCCTTCGAATTTAGAGGCTAGGTTATAATTATCATAATATTAAAATTATATTTTTGTCTAGAAAGACTTGGTCTTGCGTGTAAAAAAAGTTATCAAAGATACTCAATGTTATCTGTAAGATAAGATAAAATTGGTGTTTACTATAATTCAAGATAAACCATGCATTGAAATATATTATTTAATTTAAATTATTATAAAAATTTATTTCATAAAAATTTCAAGATGTTACATTTGGAGAAAATTTGGTGTGTCAAAGCTTGGTGTTTGGAATTGTATAGTGGAAGTGTGTTGGGAATTTTGAGTGGTAAAACATTTGGTTAATGTGTAATTGATTATAAAAGTATCTTGAGGCTCATTGTTTGAGTACTGCCATGACTTATTGAGGATGATAAATGTTGTGGTGGGGATTTTATAATGACTTACATCATTATGGGTGATGAATTATAGCTAGAATTTTAATTTTTAGTTTGGTGAGGGATTATTTAAGAGAACCATGACTAAAATTTGTATTCTGAGTGTTTCATCACCCTTAAATGGTGATTATAGGACATGAGTTGAGTCTTGGTGGATTCATTTAGTGTTTGAGAGAATATATGATCAGCTACCAAGAGGTTGAGCTACTGAAAACCTGTAGATCATGAATTCATATCAAAAACCATGAGGTTAACATTTTGAATGGACTGGAAGAGTGGTAAGTGCTATTACAAGAATTTGTCACATCACGAACTCTATGTTTACATTCTGAAATTGTCAATATAGAGGGGTTTCCCCTCTTCCTAAAGGAGGTTCACATCATGAGCCTTAGGTTCATTTTGTGAACCATTCTTGTTGCTTTATTTTCAAGGGGTATTTTGATAATTTCATATGGGGATCTAATTTTGGACCCCCATGGGTTCCCTTATTCCTTCTTACACAAATAGATGTGGGAGAGATCCCCTTTTTCTCTCATCTCCCCTACCTTTTGGTGCCTTTGATACAGGTGTTTTAGGGATGATTTTCCATACCGATTCTTAGTAATATATATTATCCTCTCCTCCTTGGGCCTCTTTTTCATCATTGATTTCAGTACATATTATCTATGGTTTCGATGAACGATTTCATGGAAGAATGGTGAAATCGTTTCACATGATGGTGCTTTCATATGCATATTGAATGGGATGTCTTGAGAGGTTATAAACAAGCCATCATTCATCATTTTATGCGAGGTAAGTTCATCCATGAATTTATTTTTGGTTTTTTGGAGAATTTTGGAGAAATTGGTTATCAATTCAGTGTTGTTATTTGAATATTTTTTTATCCTCAGTATATATAGGGAGTGGACCATACCCTGTTTCACATATATTCATTGTTGAGAGGTTATTTTTTGAGTATATTACCGGTTATACAAAATTTGAATATTGGTTTTAAATGTTTAAATAATTTATTTTCTGGAATTTTTGGATGATGCATGTGGTCATGGGATTTATAGAAGTTGGTGCAGGATTGGGATAAATTTTTAAAATGTCATTTGAGTTGGAGGACCTTGAGTTTATTTGAGTCTCTTGGTTTATTGATGATTTTATGTTTGTGTGATTTTATTATTATATATATATGCATATTTCATGATCTGTGTGATTCCTCTATATGGTTGGTATGAGCTCAGGTCGACCTAATAGTCCACATGGACTAGATGAAGCACTAAATATTTTTCTGGTGGTGCCCTTTTCAAATTAGTGTAAGTTTACCACTTAATTGTATTATTTTTTGTCTGATTTTGTCTTAGAAGAAAATAATGAATTTAATTTAAAATTTGATTTTGAAAATAAAATCGATTTAAATGAGAACTTCAAAAGAAACATGTGATTTGATAAATAGGTTTTGAAATTGAATTTCAAAATTAGATGGTTGTTTCAAAATATTTCACTAACTAGATTTAGACAAGGGACTATAATTAGTTAAATAGAAAGTAATTCCATTTTAAAATTGTTCAAAAATGGAATTATGACTCGGTTTCCAAAGGAAATCTAGATGGGGCTTGCCTTAATCTCATTTTTGTCCATTTAAACTCTTGTGAGCGATGACTTAATTTTATAAATCTTGATTTCCTTATTTTTATCTCCATTTTTGATTTCCTATGGTGTAGGAGATAGAAAATGGTCCAAAGGAAGCACACATCGTTCCTAACACCAGTTCAAACATCTCACCCCTTCCAAATCTACAATACAAGCGTTATCAATCAAAGATGATGCATCACCCCCTAATGAGATCTGGGACTAGATGGAATGACACAACATTGTTTATCATCCCTATATCCCATATTATAATATGGGGGAGATCCATAAGATAGCTGCAAGCATACCTATCTCTCAATCAAGCTACCCACCCAATGATGCTTTCGAGGGATCCATTGCACCATCAATCAGATGCTCCACATCATCTAACTAAAACACAAAATAAATTTCTAAGTTGGAAACCAATATAATCCTTATTATAATAAATAATGTGATTGAAAAATGGGTATCAACATGCCAATCCATATTTAGAGGATGCTCCCCCAAAGATATAGCACGAGGTGTCATATCTCTATCAAAATGTTCTGAAAAAAACTAGGCTCAACATATCACTTGAAACCTAAAAAATATCCCAAAGGCCTAGTGGTCCAAAGGTTTAATGAACATGGATTAAGACCCAAGTATTATTAAAACCCTTAATAGGAAAACTCCAACATGGATGTCACCGCTATCTTCACCCATTAACTCATGTTGTCACCACCCACCAAGATCAAGGTTGAGAAAAATCTATCTATGTCGCACTGATGTCGTTGCCTACCCATATTCATTCCCAAACTAGTTCCACTTTTATCCTTGACTGAGACCAAGGTTTCCTTATTCACCACACCTACTTGCCCATATTCCCTCCTACACTGAAGCCACACCACTAACATCACCCTTATCGATGTAGCCTGATACCTAAGACTCTACCACCATCCTCAACCACCGAGGGCACTCTACTATTACTGTAAGAAGCCGTGAATGTAATTCCCCCCCCTCCAACATCGACGCGATGATGACACCACAAAAAATAGATCTGGAAGAGATATGAGAACAAACATCCATAATTGGGTCGATTCATTATGATAGACAGTGATGTTAGTGGGGAAGAGAGAAAAACACCACAATGAGCATTGGGTGTGAATTGACGTCGATGCCACCATTCCTTTCATCGATCGATGTCGAAGATATCCATAACCAACCAGAATTCCCTAAATGAATGAGATCTATTTCTAAACCGTATAGAACTTCCAAATATTACTACCTCACTTTTCAAAGAACCCACCACCACTCAACACCATTGATAGAAAACCAAGCTTATACCAGAACGAATTGTGAAAACCCAAGAAGGGGTGATCCCGAGAGTAGAGAGCTAATGAGAGTGTCTATATGAGACATATGATGTGGATTATTTTTATTAATGGTGATGCATGTTGTGTGTGTATCTCTATGAAACTTTTATAGGGGTATCACTGTGGTATGTTGATCTAGATAAATGTGTTAGATCCCTTGGAGGGTAAAAATGGGTCTGAAGGTCCCTAGTGATTGATGAGAGAAATTATAGTTAGAATAATTGGTTAGGATAGAGATATGAAAATATGGATGTGGAACCCATGTAGGGTGATTGTACTATGGTTTGACCTGGGGGGCCTTTGAGGGTGCCCAAATAGTATGTTTATTCTAGAGAGGGTGTATGTGACATATGGGTATTGATGATTACAGGTGTTTCCATATACTTGAATCACTGGTTTGATTCTTATAAGTCAGTTACAGTGATGATAAGTTAAAGGATTGTTTGGATGACCCCTGGTTTGTGATATGGGTTTTGGAAGATGGAAAACCATTGTGAGACATGCTGTTATGAGATGATTTTGGTTGGATGCACTAACCACTAGGATGTATGTAGATACATGGAATTACTTTTACTATCTCCTTATATCTTAAATTCATACCTGATACTCATTGGAAATTATTTACGGAAATCCACCTTGGATTAATATATCCTACCATGGGATGCCTAGGACTTTATCATAGGATCTGAAAGTGATGATTGAAACAATGATTTCCTCGGGTCACCCCTTAAGAATTGGCATATGTGCCTGATACTTTTGGATTTCTTATATGATCTCCTTGGATTCAGTGATGAGGCCAAATATACATTGAATTCCCAGGATGTTGGGATTTGGCCTTTGGGTCTACATGAATGCCTAGTATTACCTCCTAGGGATTTTCTTAGATCTTGATGACCATTGATCACCAAGGATTACCTCCTAGGATCTACATTTATTCATGATACTTATGGATTCCTTGTGAATTATCTATAGATATAGTGATATTTCTTGATACATATGGAATTTTCAGGATCTTGGGATTCATACTTTGGGACATCATGATTGACTATGATAACCTCATTGAAATCAGTGTTTACACTAGATTCTAATGGATACCTTTAGATACTTACAAGGATTAAAAAGTTACACCTTCCAAAATATAGTCGTTAGGCCTAATATAGGTTGGAATGATTATATGAAAAACTCAAATACACTCTATCACGAGCCGAATTTGGTATGGATGGGGGTTGTGGTGGTCTGGTTGACACATGAGGACCTTGTGTGTATATTTTATGTGAATTTAATGTTTTGTTTCTCAGAGGGTGTGTTACATGAGTACAATTGAACATTAAATATATATATTTCATGCACATCCACTTGATCACAATAGTACTTTTTATTTTTGATGAATTGGTGGGTTTTAATTGTTCATTCACACCCTACGCACATAAATATGATGGTTTTTTAGTTATGTGGGTATATATTCATATTTTCTCTCAGGACATAAGTAGTTCTTGGATTTGGACACTTGGTAAAACACTAGAATGTTGTGGAAACAGAGGATTCAATAAGTTGATTATGTGTGTTGGTCCATAGGCTAATTTCATTTTATTTATTGTTCATCTTATATTATCTAGTAAAACATGATTTTTCATTTAATATGATGTATTATTATTTTTTCTACTATTACTAATATATTATGGATTATTCATTATATTGAATATTATATAATATCTATTCTAGACTACAGGGTTCCTGTCAGTCTTTATTTTTTATCTACTAGTTTTTGGGATATCTGTTATAAGGATGGGTCGTGATAAATTTTCAGTATATTTGGAAATTAACCTCATGGATTATGTTAGAGGACGTATTCTCCCCATGACTATTCTAGGACCTTTCCACTAGTTGATATCCTCTAAAATATGTGGATGCATTCTTCAGGTCATGTATTGAATCCTTCTCAATTGTTGTTTGGGTGGCCTAGGTTGGGGAATTACAGATCTCTTACCTTATGATTTTAACCTTCTACGAAATTATGAGGCCAATGAGAGAAATTTCAAATATGGTTTTCATCTAGTGATATAGTTACAGGTCACCCCTTTTACATTACTGATATATCATAAGGTAATATAGAAGGTGGTGGATATCAAGAGGATGCTTGTAAGGACCAAATAATTAGTGGAGGGGAGTCTTCCAGAATTCTAATGGAGTATAGATATGAAAATAGATTGTAAATTTCCTTTTCAAACAAAGTATTAGATATCATAGAGTAAGATCCATCCATCTTCATCCCTTTTCATTGAATCTCTCAGTGATTATACCACTATCAAGTGACCAAATATGTTTTTCATGGGGAGTTCGTGTCTATAAGAATCTTGAGTGCCCTACCTTCCCCAATAATCAGTGTGGGGTTGGGAGTCCTATTTAGGGTCATTAGTTTCATCTATATCCATTGAGGAACCAATAACAGGATGATCCATATTATGAATAGATGAAATGAGATAAGGGATACTAAGTATGGCCCTATAATTCCTTGCATCCTCAAAGACAAATAGAGGATTGCATCGATGGATGTGATCTCCATCACAGTTAAAGAGGTCATGGTCAAATTCTTACCTTAGTGATTCCAGAGCTATATGATCATGAATAATTGTGATATATTTTCAGATGATATTATAACTTTATGTATCCTTTTTTGAATTATGAGATACATACTTCATCATTTTACCCACCCTAGTCTATTATTTTAGATATGAGGTGAAGAGGCTTTCAGATCACTTAGAATTAACTAGTACTATTAGAGGTTGAGTTATCATGTATGATTTTGTAGATATTGTGAGATTATTAAATTTAAGTATCACTCATGGATAGATTTCCTATGTTTATGGATACAACTATATGACATCATTCTTATCATGGTCTAATTTCATTCGGTGTAGGTTATTATTTTTTACTTCAAAAGGGGTGTTATATTATATATTCATGATGGAGAATATATTGTTTTTATTATTGAGGTGGATCATTACATATTCAAGAGACATTTCATGTCCTTATCTTCAATTATGTCCATGATTATGTCAAATTCACTAGAGGAAAATCACGTGGTGTTTCATAGGCTTGTGTGAGAGCACAATGATGAATTTCTTAAAGTGGTTATAAAGATACCCCCTTAACATGAGATTGAGTTTTGGATAGAGTAGCAGTCATGTGATTCTCTGAAATTTATGTACCTATATATAATATCACCTTCTAAGTTATAGGAGTAGTTGACTTAGAATAGATGTCTTCTACAATGAGGTTTTATTTGTCCAAGTGTGTTGCTTTAGTGTGCTCTGTTTTTTTCCAAGGAGGAAGGAAGTATGTGACTGTGTATATATTATATTCACTTAAATTAAGTGAAAATTATAACCTATATCCCTTAAATAGATTAATTTCTTATTCAATCATATGTTGGGAGATAGATGGTTCTTAAAATTCAACTCCCAGTCATGATATAATCAAAAGTGAGTAAATGATGAGGATATTCCTGAGACTTACTTTAGATGTCATTATGGGTATTTTGAGTTTATAGTGACACTTTTTAACATTACCAATTATCTAGAAGTGTTCATGGGGTTGATGGATTCCATATTCCATGAATTTCAAGATTAGTTCATAGTGGTTTTCATCAATGATATCCTTGTGTATTCCAGGTAAGGGGAAGATAAATCCAAGAATCTGTGAGATATTTTGAGGATTCTTCTACATCATTAGCTATTTTAGAAAATATTTAATTTTGGGTTGTAGGATCATGAAGTCCATTTATTGGAACATTTTTTTCTCATTATGGAGATGTTTTGGAACCTTAAGATATTGAAGTGTTTTTTTTCATATATAACCCTCAATAATATAGTGGAGGTTTGAAGTTTAATTGGTCTTATAGGATATTATTAGAGCTATGTACTCAACTCCTCTAAGATTAAAAATATTCATGATTCCTTGAATAGAAAGGATCAAGACTCTATGTAGAATAAATAGTTCCAGGAATCTTTTGAATATTTTTAGGAGAAGTTAGCAAGTACTCCTATTCTTCATTTCCTAGATAATGAATTCATGTTTAAATTTTATTGAAACACTTGATGTCTTAACATGGGATGCATATTAATACAACATAGAAAATTTATATCTTATGTGTATTGAAAATTACACCCCCATGAGAATACATATGAAACCCATGATCTCATGATTTCTATAGTGTTATTTTCCATGAATGTTTGGTAGCACTATCAAAGTGGAGATATCTTTGTTGTATTCACAAATCATAGGATCCAGATATATATATTCTCCCCGTATTATTAGAACCCATGATAGTGGTAGTGTATGGAATTATTACTATATTGTCACATCATGATTTTCTATGATTTGGTGAAAATAAATTCTATGGGTGATGTGAAGATCATGAAATCAAAAGATGGTGTTGTTCATTAATCTAGTGTTTTATAGAGATTGGTGGATGATCTCTAAATGAATAAACTTGATATTGGAGAATTTTATGATAGATTGTTTCCTTATCAAATGAATATGAATTTTTATTTGGTGAATCATGGGGAGGATTCCAAGATGGGGGATTCTATGGAAGAAGTTTTAGAGAGATCATGTTTTTTATGGCCATGCCACTAGGGTATGGTCTTAGGATGACCATGATCGAGTGTGGTTCCATGAGAGGCTATACATTACTTAAATGATGAATGATGTGTTTTTCCATGATTTACATAGATTTCTCATGGTTTTATATCATTATGTGGCCAAGATATACCATTCCTTGAGCATTAAATTTTGGTTTCAAGGATGAAGAGATCTATTACCGAGTTTGTGTATTTATATTTAGTCTACCAAATTGTTAAGGAAGAGTTTCATGTTTCTAGTGGGTTAATTTATCCAATTGATGATCACAACTAGAAATAGGGGAAAATCTCGACACTGTTCATCACCAACCCACGTCAAACTCTTTGAGGATATGGGGTTATTTGGGTGATTATAGATAGTTTAATGAAGACAACTCATTTAAGAGGGATAAAGGAGTTGAGCTCAGTTGATTATTTATTGAGGAAATATTGGGGGAGGTGGTAATACATTATGAGGTTCTGAAGATTATCATCCTTGATTATTACACATGTTTCATCTTCTAAGCATGGAGAGGCCTCCAACAAGATTTTTTCCCTCTACTATGCCTTATTAAAGATTTTCATCCATAGAGGGTCAGTCAAATATAGTATATTATCTTTAAATTAGATGACATCTTTCACCGATGAATTTTGGATTTTAGAGGTTCAAGGGTCACACACCCACCATTTTTCATGTTTTTTTATAAAAATTGTTATCACTGCACCATTACGACGACTCTATTAAAAATTCCATATAGATGACCTTGTATATCTATGTTGTGTTAGACTGAGGTCGAGGAATCGACAATTATCATAATGAAAATGGTGCATAGCATGGTAGATATGATTCATGTCATTCATAATAAAATGAAGTCATATTAGAAGAATTATAATTCTTATGTTAACCATAGGATGAGGCCTTTAGAGTTTCACATTGTAAATCATGTTTTCCTAAAGATATATCCTCGTCATAGAAATTAGAGGTTAGATTTTGGGAGTAATATTTATCCTCAATTTTTGACCTTTAGAGGTGTTCGATAATGTTGAAGATATTGCCTATCAGTTTGAACATCCCTCATAGATGAACATTATTCATGATTTCATTAATGTATCACAACTTCACGGGTATCTTCATGATTATTCCTACATCATTGATTGGGATGAGTTAGAAGATGAAGATGATTCATCCTTTGTGGAATGAACTATTGAGAACCAAGACCATCCAAATATGGGTTGTGTGGGACTATTATTATCCTGGTTCATCTCTTTTAGTGTCATGGTGGCATGGAGGATTTTACATGGGAGAATGAGTAGCAGATACATGCTCAATATCCCAATATATTCAAGGATTTATTTTATTTATTTTATCTATGTGGCCTTTATTTATCTATTAAGTGATTGAAGATGTTTATTTCTTATAAACCTCATTCTGTTGATGTATTGGATGTTTGATTATTATAACTATATCCCAGAGAGGTATCTCAAAATGTGGGTTTTTTAAATTCTTTTATTTTCCTTCCTATGTTTTTGATTAAATCTCAATGAAGATAATGTTGTGAGAGGTATCTAGTATAAGTGTTTGGTTTTACGAATCCCTCCATTTTCATTTTCCTGGGGCCTGGGGTTTTTGAGGAGTTTTGAGGTGTTCCATACAGGGTGAAAAGAGTTTTGTACCTCTATAGATTCACCACGCGATGGTGGAAAAAGTGGTGGTGGTCGTGGTGAGGCACGTTTCAAATATGTGGGTGTGATAAGATGGTGTTTTGTAAAATTTAAATCTTAGGGAGTAAAACTACCCCAAGAAATGGATTGGCCATTTTTGAATTCTCCTGTATAAAATATGGTAGGGGTCCATGCTTATAGTGGATGGCGTGGTGTTTTACGGAGTTTGGTGACTTTTCCCTTTTCAGTGTGTGGAGAAACACATTAACAACCCAAACTTCTACAATAGAATTTATCCTTTCTTATAGTAATGTAATAATCACATATAATCACTTATGGTCCATAATAAAAACATTATAAATGAATAATTAATGAAATTAGAATCATTTCAATAACTTAAGGAACCAATACCTACAAAATAGTAACATGACCTTATTAATTGAAATAGGACCTTTATGAAAAGTAAATTGGCCAAATGAATAGTATAATAACCCATGAAAGCATAAATAAAATTTTGGGATCTTATAGGTGAAAATATTATATAATTATATCATATTATAATTAGGTAAATATTTTAAAAATTATTAAATAAGTGTTTGTATTTTTATAAGTCATAAATATTTAATTAAAATTTTATGATTAATTTAATAATTTAAAAGAAAACTAATATTCAAAAAATGTGTACATAGGTTAATATTTTTATGTCTTATGATTATAAGATAATTTAATTATACCTTAAGTAATTTTTCAAAGTGTTATAAAACCAGTTGTAATTTTAAAATCTGTATTTTTTAAGTAAATGGTGTTTTTAATTAAAATTAAATTACTCATATTCAGAAATTTATTTTCATATAATGGATTTTAGTTTTTAATCCTACATGTTGAAAATCAGTTTGGGCAAATTTTTGGAATTTTTCTGAATTACTTGAATTTTTTGTGAATGGTGAAATACAATAATTTACAGTATGTATACATTATAAGATAAACACACTATTCATGATTAATATTTGATGTGAGAACCATTGGTTTGAAGTCACATGATATAATTACATTATTTAGTCTCAATAATCAACATTATTTCTTGTCTTCGCAAAAATAATAAACAAATGAATTAAATAATGAGAAAACACCTCTCTCCTCCACTATAAATACCACCCTCACACCCTCTTCTACTCATACATATCAAGCTTTGATCCTTATCCAAATTCATACCAAAAAACCCCCTAATACCCTCTCCCAGGACCAGGAGCTCTTGGTCTCATTGAAACACCAAAACCATATCCCTATGGAGGTTCTCAAGGGGGAGATATTTAAGAGGTAAAATCATCTTCCTTTTTCTTATAATTTCATTTCAATTTTATTTCATTTCTTATCTTCTCCCCAAATTATCATATCCAAAAGACATTATAACACTATTATGTTTGATATAATATAATTACATCATGTAAAATTTAATATCCATCATTAAACTCTTCCCTCTCCCTTGTTTATTCTAAAAATGAAATCGTCACCCGTGATGTGTCAATTTACCGACAACATGGGTGAGGCACTTTCATTTTCCTTTAACACCTTCATGGGTGTTAATAAAACCATTAAATGGTTGAGAATAGATTTTAATTTTTATTTTATAACCCAATTTTTGTTATGGAACTAACTAATATAAAAAAAATCTAAATGATAAAACAAAACGAGTTTTTTGTGATAAAAAATCGCCAAAATTATCCTAAAACGATCATCATTATCCTTTATCTAATGATTAATCCCAATTCCATATGAAAAAATTATTTATAATACCATTAAAAATTATTTAATATCATTAACAACCTATTATAACAATTTTGGATATTTATTTTCATTTTACACGAACATCCATTCATGTATACAAGTGAACCGATCATGAAAATCATGAAAATGAATGCTCTAAAATGATGAAATTAGACTCTATTAATCATCCAAAATCTCATAAATGAACATAATAAAACTATAATGTATAAAATTCATGTATAAGATATTCTTTAATTGTTAATTAATGGATATATCATGATTATACATGATATTAATTTGAATGAATCATTCGGACTCAAGGTCAGGGGAATTCTCAAACACAACTCTCTTTCATTGGATTTTCCCTATTTAAACCCATTTTCAGTATAGATATTCCTTAAATATCATTTATTCATCACTATAATACCTTTTCTTGGATATAAATTTTTTATAGTAAATTTTATGACAAACACAATGTTTTCCAAAAGTACTCTTCTTTCCAAAAATAAACCTTTTACTTCTTGAGATTGTTTCTTCTTCACCAAGGTTGATGATACTTATATCAAGTATGGTGTTCCCTATTTCATTTTAGAAACCAAATTTTATGAATTTATGCTTTATTAAATGAAAACCATTCCTTTACATGGTTTATTATATGTCCAATATTGATATATTTTCAATGTGGCATGCATGAAAATGTAAATGTTATGATGTGACAGGTGCACCAAGAATTATATAGTGCAATGTAAATGTTACGATGTGACTGGTGAACCTGGAATTATATAGAACTACAATGAATTGGGTAATATGATATATTTCATTAGAAAATTTAAATATGTATGAACATTATGCTAGATTTGTTCACAACTATGTGTGGTAGTTGACTACTAAGACATGATGTTTCATTTTTATGCATTGCCACATTCCATGCATTTTCTTAATGATTTCACTCATGATTGTGATACTATACCTATGTAATGATGATAATGATTATGCTCACCCCATGTTATATTTTTTAATGTTATTATATTTCCCTTTTCTCAGAATTTAGATACCCTTTGTTTGATGTATATCCTTTGGTGATTACATGTACTAAGGAGAATTCAAGGGACAATAAGAATCTAGAGAATACGGAATTAAATAATTTTTTTTGCTTTATTTTATAAATGTTATGTATGGTATTAATTTTACCAAGAAACTAAACCATTATATCCTAAATGTGTAATTATTTTATGTTTTTTTCTTTAAAATGATGTAATATTATATATAAGAAAAAGTGGGGTCATTATAGATGGTATCAATGGCATAATTTAGTTAATTTGGGAATTAGGTTTAGAGATCCTTAGTGAAAACCCTTAGTATGAGACTAAGTATATGTAAGCACCCAAGAATCTTTGTTTTAGAAATTTCTAAACATTGGGATTTCCTGAATAAAATCCCCAATTATTTGGGTGGTGGAGTTCAAAAATTCATTACGATGCTTACCCAGATGTCTCAGGTTATGGAAAATAACCTAAATATTGTAGAATTACCTCCTCTTATTAAGAGGGATCAACTGGATATCGAGTGTTTTATGTGGAAATGACCATTGATGTTTAGTGGATATTCTGATCCAGTAGTTTCATAACAGTGATTCAACTCGATGGAGAATATACTTTATATTTTTCACTATTCTGAAATAGAGAAGGTGAATCATTCAATTTATCTTCTAGATGTAGAGGCTGATCAGTGGTAGGATTTGATTAAGAACACCAAGCTGAAGAATGAAATTGAAGAGATGTAGTGGGAATAATTTATTATAATTTTTGATAACAAGTATTTCCCTCAAAATCTTCATGCAAACATGGAGAGAATTCATAGAGCTGAAGCAAAAGAAAGGTGAATCTATCACAGCCTATAACAAAAATTTCACAAGGCTTTCAATGTACACATCAGGTTTTGTTAGCAAAAATGATATCAAAATTGATATATTCTTTAGTGGTTTTAAACCACGCTGTCTAAAGGTTCTTTTAATTTGATACTTTGGGAGTTATGAAGATTTTTTTTGGATGTGATCTAAAAGTGGATAAGGAGTTTGGAGAATGGTCCCCTAGATATGGTGATAAGAAATTAATGATTTATCTTCGAGCCGGAGGATCTAATGAGAAAGGTGGAAAGAAAACTACACCACCCACATGTCAAATATGTGGGAAGAAGCATCATGGGAGTTGTCCCAAAGGGATGGAGAAATTATTCAAGTTTGTGAAAGAAGGAATCCAAGCTAATGAAGGTAAAAAAGACATGACAAAGTAGTAAATGTGGTGGAGAAAGGGAGAGAACCACCCATGGTCTAATGCTAAAACTGTAGGGAGAAAGGGCACTGTACAAGCCATTCCACTAACCCTCAGGTCCTTGAGGGTAATCAGCATCAACAAACACCAAATCCAACAAATCAAGGTAAGGATTATTCCATCACTACTGAGGAAGTGGACAAACATAATTAAGTCATACAAGTAACACATCTTATTCACGTGAGAATGGAAAAAGTATTATTTGATTCTAGTTCTACACATTTTTTTATATCTTGAATGTTTTCTATAACTATTGAATCAAATCCTTGAAAACATGAAGTATATATTTCTATAAAAAAACAAGGGGTTTAATCATTGCAACCTAAGTGTTGGACTCTTCTTTTATTGGCGTATGTAGGAATATTATTCTAGTGAATATTGTAACACTTTCTTTGGTGGAATTTGATGCAATACTAGGGCTAGATTGAATATCATTATATAGATCACATATCAATTTTCAGGAAAAGGAAATATCATTTCATATTCCAAACAATCTCGTTCTCCTCTAAAAATTAAAGGAAGATAATGAATCTCATTTTCAAAATCCTTCAATGGTGTGGGAGTTGATTCCCTGTGAAGAAGTATAATTCACTCAAATGGTTGAGTCAAAAGAAGTTATCAACCTAGAGGAAATGCCCGCCATGAGGGAATATAGTGATGTATTTCTGGAAGAGTTACCTGGACTCTCCCTAGGTTGTGAGGTAGATTTCTCAATAGAACTCATACCTAGATCTACTCTTATCTCAAAGTTTTCATATAGTATGTCTCCTATAGGAATGGAAGATTTAAGGAATAAGATGAAAGAGAATTTGGAAAAAGTGTTCATATTCCCTAGTTTATCACCTTTGGGTGCATCATTCCTCTTTGTCAAGAAGAATGATGGATCAATGTTGTTGTGTATCGATTATCAGGTACTCAACAAGATCACCATAAAGAACAAGTATCCTATTACAAGGATTGATGACCTGCTCCATCAATTACGAGGAGATCATTACTTCTCAAAGGTGGATCTTCATTCTGGATATCATCTGCTAAAGGTGAAGAAGGAAGATATTCAGAAGACGGCCTTCCATACAAGGTATGGGCACTACGATTTTTTGGTGATTCCCTTAGGACTTACTAATTCCCCTAAAATATTCATGGATTTGATGAATAGTGTCTTTATACATTACCTAAATAAAATTGTGGTAGTGTTTGTCTATTATATTCTCATCTAATTCAAGAGAAATTAGGAACACTAAGAACATATACGGCTTGTTTTGGTGACATTAAAAAATAATGAGTGGAATTCCATGTTTAGTATGCGTGTCTTTTTGATGCACCAAGTCACATTATTGGACCATTTGATCAGAAGTGATGTAATTTCTATGGATCCTTTAAAAATAAAGGCAATTGAGGAATGGCCCAGTCCCTCTAGTATCACAGAAATCTAAAGCTTTCTTGTCTTTGAAGGGTATTATAGATGTTTTTTGAGAATTTTCTCGCGATTTCCAATCCCACTAACTAATTTATCAAGGAATGGGGTAAAGTATGTTTAGAAAAAATAATGTGAGAAATGTTTTATGGAGCTAAAGAAGAAGATGATCACTTTACATGTACTCACATTATCAAAAAGTGGAGAATATATTCTAATATACAGTGATGATTCCAAGAAATCATTGGGTTGTGTACTAATGAAAAATGATAATGTGATATCCTATGCCTCACAAAAGTTTAATATCCATGAGAAGAACTACCCGATGTAAGATCAAGAGCTTATAACTGTGATTTCTTCCTTGAAAATTTGGTGGCACTACTTCTATAGTGAGAAGTGTGACATATATACCGATCACAAGAGCCTTAAGTATATATTCACACAAAAGGTGCTCCAAATGTGTCAAAGCATATGGTTAATGAAAATCAAAGACTATGATTTCTCTATTTACTAGCATCCTAGTGAGGAATAAAGGGTAGATGATGCTCTTAGTAGAAAAGAACATGCTATTATATATATGTTGCAGATTGAGAAAGTCCTTATCTTCATGGAGATGAAAATTATGTATTTGGAAATAATAAAAGAATGGAATACATCAGGACTTTCCCAAATTATTGACCAACCATATATCCAATAGAAGATTAAGGAGGCACAAACAGATGATCTCGAGTTACAAAATAAGGTGAATGCAGTAAAGGAAGGGAAGTTGCAAGAGTTCCATATCGATGATGATGGTGTGATTCAATTTTGAATGAATCTTTTCATTACTTCATCACTTGTTATAAAGAATGAGATATTGGAAAATGAATATAGATCAACTTTCTATATCCATCTTGGGAGTACCATGATGTACCATGATCTCTGAGAACACTTCTAGTGGGACAACATGAAGAAGGATATTACAGACTATATCTCAAGGTGCTTAATATTTTATCAATTTAAATATGAGAAAAAAACATCAAAAGTGATGATGAAACCATTGCCTATACCCATTTTTAAATGGGAGAATTTAACTATGGACTTTGTCACGGGTCTCCCAAAGACATCCAAAGGAAATAATCTGATATGCGTTGTGGTGGAATGACTCACCAAGGATGCCCAATTTATAACTATTAAGGAAGATTTATCACTTTAATAGAATTATAAGATATATGTTAAGGAAGTGGTGAGACTAAAAGGAGTCCCACTCTCAATTTTATCTGATCATGATCTCAAGTTCACATCAAAATTCTTGAGGACTCTTTAATATTATTTGAGTACTAAAATAAATTTTAGCATGACCTATCACCCTCAAACTGATGGCCAATCTAAAAGAACTATTCAGATGCTCAAATATATGTTATGAGATAGATCTTTAGAATTCAATGGTTGATGGGATAAGAATATCCCATTGGCTGAGTTCTCGTACAACAATCACTTCAACTCGAGTATTTAGATGGCTCCATATGAAGCTATGTATGGAAAGTGATGTAGATATCCAACATGTTGAGATTATTTTAGAGATAGAAATATACTTGGACCTGATATTGTACCAGAAATGATAGATAATGTTCAATCCATCCAGAAACATATCAAATCTTCTTAGAGTCAGTAAAAGAGATATGATAGCAACCATCAAAGGGACTTGGAGATCGATGATGGAGATAAATTCATCCATGGAAGTAAGTCATGCGGTTTGGAAATAAAGGGAAGATAAGCCAAAGATACACTGGCCCCATTGATATCCTTGATCACATAGGACCTGTGGATTATCGAATTTCACTTCCTCTAAATATGGATCAAGTTCATGATGTCTTCCATATATCACTCCTGAGGAAGTACATATGAGATACTACACATGTACTGAACTCAGAGGTGGTACAACTGGAAGATGATCTATATTATGAGGAGTAGCTAGTAAAGATTCTGGATATGAGAGATAAGGTTCTAAGAAACAAGAGAAAACACCTTTTCAAAGTGTTATAGAGGAACCATATTAATGAATAAGCAACTTGGGAACCATAGGAGGTGATGAAGGAGAAGTAACCTCATCTGTTTATGTAAAAATCAATTTCAAGGGTGAAATTTCAAAAGGGGGAAGAATGTAACAACCCAAGATTTTATCAAAATCATTTTTACCTTCTTATAGTAATCTCACAATCACATATATTCACTTATGGGTCTTAATAAAACCTTTATAAAAGAAAAATTAATGAAAGATTAAGTATTTCTAGAAGTTAAGAAACCAATACCGATGAAATAGTAACTTGCCCTTATGAATAGAAATATGACCATTATGAATAGTAAATAGTTCAAATGAATAATAGCCACACCCATTAAATTATAAATAAAATATCATGATATTATGAGTGATAATATGATATAACCATATCATTGTATAATTAAGTAAATATTTTAAAAATAATTAATTAAGTAATTCTATTTTCATAAGTCATAAAAAATTAATTAAAATTTTATAATTAATTTATTAATTTAACAAAAAAATATTTTCAGGAAATGTATCCATAAATTAGTATTTTTATGTATTATGATTTTAAGATAATTTTAGGAGACCTTAAGTAATTTTTCAAAGTGTTATAATATCAGTTATAATTTTAAAATATGTATTTTTTGAGTAAATGGTGTTTTTAAGTAAAATTAAATTACTCATATTTTGAAAATTATTTTCTTAAAATTTAGTTCATTTTTGAATCCTACACGTCAAAAACGGTTATGGTGATTATTTTGGATTTTTACAAATTACTTGAATTTTGTGAATAGTGAAATATGGTAATTTATGGTATGTATACATTATAAGATAAATATACAATTAATCCAGTAATTGCTGATGTAAGAACCATTGGTTCAAACTCACATGATCTAATTACTTTATTTAGTCTCGGTAATCAACACTATAGCTTGTCTTGAGCATGATAATAAACAAATGGATTAAATAATGAGAAAATATCCCTCTCCTCCACTATAAATACCACCCCTCACACCCTCTTCTCCTCACACATATCAAACTTTGAACCTTACCCAAATTCTCACAAAAACTCTCCCCAAGCCCCTATACCGTGTCCCGAAGCTTCTAGTCTCATAAAAATACCAAAACCCTTTCCCTATGGGGTTCTCAAGGAGGTGATTTTAAGAGGTAAAATCCACTCCCTTTTTCTTTTAATTTCTTTTTAATTTCATATCTTTTCTTATATGATCCCCACATTATCATATTCAAAAGGAATGATATATGTATTATGTTTGATATACTATAAATATATCATATTAATGTAATATCCATCATTAAACTCCTCCCTCTCCATCTTTTATTCTAAAAATGAAATCAGCGCCCGTGATGTGTCAATTTACCGACATTGTGGGCAATGCACATTCATTTTCCATTAACAACTCCAAGGATGTTAATAAAACCATTAAATTGTCCATAAAATTTTAATGTGTATTTTATAACCCATTTTATGTTCTGTAACTAATTTATATACATAATACTAAATGATAAAACAAAACATGTTTTTTGTGATCGAAAAACTGAAAAAATTAACCTAAAACGATCATCATTAATTTTTATATAATGATTCATCATCATTCCATATAACTAAATTATTTATAATAAAATTAAAACTTATGGAATTTCATTAATAAAATATAATAACAATTCTGGATATTAATCCACATTTTACATGAACTTCCATTCAAGTATACAATGAACCGATCATGAAAACCATGAAAATGAGTGCTACTGAACGATTAATTTAAACTACATAACTCATCCAAAAGCCTATAAATGAACATAATAAAACCATAAATAGTAAAAATAATGTATAAAAGGTTATTTAATTTTTAATTAAGGAATATAACATGATTATACATGATATTAAAGTTAAGGAAGCATTCAGACTCAAGGTAAGTGAAATTCTCAAACACAACTCTCTTTCTTTGGGTTTCCCATTTCTCACCTAATTTTCAGCATGTATATTACTTCAATATCATTTATTTATCATTATATTACCTTTATTGATTTATAAATGTTTTCTAATTGGGTTTATTATAAGAAATATATTTTCCAAAAGAACCCTTATTTCAAAAAAAACACACCTTTTACTTCTCTAGATTATTTCTTCTTCACTCAAGGTTGATGATACATACACCAAGTATGTTATTACATATTTAATTTGGGAACACAAATTTTTTGAATGTATTCATTATTAAATTAAAAACATTCCTTTCCATGGGTTATTTTATGTCCAATATTGATATACACTCTATGTGTCATGTGTGATAATGTAAATGTTATGATGTGATGGGAGCACTCGTCATTATACAGCACAATGTAAATGTTATGATGTGACAAGTGTACCTAGAATTATATAGATCTAAATTTAATTTGGTAATTTGATTTATCTCATTAATAAATTGAAATATGTATGAACATGATTCTATATTTGTTCACAACTGTGTTTTTTAGTTTACCACTAAGACATGATGTTTCATTTTTATGCATTTCCACATTCCATGACGTTTCTTAATGCTTCATCTCATGGTTTTTATCCTACACACATGTAATGATGATAAATATTATACTAAACCCATGTTATATGGTTTAATGTTTTTATTTATACACTTATTGGGATTTTATCTCACCCATTTTTGATGTATACCCTTCGGTGATTAAATGTAATAAGTAGAATTCAAGGTCCAATAAGAAGCTTGAGAAGAAGGAATTAAATAATTTTTTGTATTTTATTTTGTAAATGTAATGTATGGGTCTAATTTTTCCAGACACTAAACTTTTTTATCCTCAATTTTTTATTATTTTATGTTGTTTTTCTTTAAAATTAAGTAATAATATATGTAATAAAAAGCAGGGTATCTATAAACACACCCAATGGGTGGCTATTTTGATCAACATGGTGGTTTGAGAGTTTCCTTATGAGAAATGTTGATAGTTGAAAACTCCATGTTGATGGAAATAGTGGTGATTCATGGTGAGTGTGATGTGATTTATTGGGAGTGGTAATAATGATAAAAGTCACACTATGTCAAGGTCTTGGTTAAGGTGTTCTGAAATAAAAAGGTAATTTTCTCTATGTTGTGGAAAGAAGCTATGGTGATCATCTTAGGATTGAAATGAAATCATCCACATATTATTTCATATCATGGTGATAATAAAACTTTTTTATAGTAGTTTTTTAATGTTTGTTAGGTTTAGGGTCAAACAACTGAAAACTAAAATCATGTTTTGACTAGAGGCACCATGATTGTGGTTTAAGTTATCATGCTACGGGGGAAGCTTGTTGGCCTTAATTTAGAAATAGGGGACGAGTTATTCCTTGGTTCAACTTTTATTTTCTCCCTTAAAACCCTAGATGAACCCAATTCATATTAGAGATACTTATTCATTTTTCTTGATGGTTTAGAACACATGTTTTTATGGGATCAAGATCTCTTTATTTGAGGTTCTTGGGTGGTGTATATTGAGTTAAATGGTGATTGAATCCTTATTTCTCCATTCTACAGTGATTACTTAAATCTTTACATAATGGTATCAGATTAATTACTTATCCTTAATTTTGTGTTATAAACACCCCTTCACTGTAACCCCTCTCAGGCTGACAATGAAAAGAGGTGTCCCCCAAATCCCACCTCTAGATGGCCATGGGTGGGAGACTAGAATCGAGGGTATAAAACAAACAATGAAAGGAATTACCCTCGTAACATAAGTTAAGGACAATATATAATATAAGAAACATTGATCAACACCATATCATATAAAATTAACCAAGATTAAAATAAATAAATAAAATAATTCATGTAATGTCATATAAAATAAATCACCAAAATAAAATCCAAAACTACTCATAAGCAGGAGATCCAAACAACAACTATAGATACAAGCTAGTCTAGTCCAGATCGGCCCCCAAAACCCTCCTGATCACTTGGAAGACACACACACAGAAACACACAAATTCACACACACATGCATAAACACACACACACACACACAGATATATATATATATATATATATATATATATATTGGTGAACATAACATTTATACATAGTAGGATCATCCTCAGGACCTATTGTGAAATATGAGGAAAGAATACTAATGTTCAAGTGGGTATAGAGAAGAACCATCATTCGCCTATTAGGTCAACTACCCATTCCTGGTCTCACCAAATATCACTCTCAAAGTATTGAATACAAATATAATAAGATATTATTCTATTAATATAATAATAGGAACCCTCAACCAATACCCAACTAAATTTCACTTCTCACACCCCAACACCAAATGTCTTGTGCTCCTACTTCTTTATACCTAATGTGGATAAGGTCACAAACCTACTTAATCCAGCACTTGAAAGGTCAAAAATATCATGTTGTGATCTGGAATAGCTACATTATATATCAAATACACATATATCCCATTAGAACCAGAGTATTAGGGTATTTTAAACATGAAGGACATCGACCTCGTGACCTCATCCTACCATGTATGACCACCACCACATAACTAACATCCCATAATTACCACCTCATCATGTACATCACATGCCACTTCCACACATTACATGATCATACCAACATCAGGCCATCACAATGAATTTATAAATAAAGGAAGAAAATGTAAGATGTGGTAGTCAACCATCCTCTCTTACCAGCCTAGATGTTGGGGAAAACACCTGGAACCAAAAAATTTGTAGTCCGTATTTAATAATTGACTCGGGTGGGGTGAGTTTAGAACTCAAAAATAAAATACAACATATATATACACACATACTCCCACACAATCTTGACCTAAAGGATTCACATCAATTTTTCATCATCTCTATCTACCATAAAAAATATACTAACATTATCACTTACTACCACCAACTACTAGAACCTCTAAATGAAACTCACTAGAAAAAACGACCACACACAATTCACAATTTATTTTCTTACATTCACCGATTCAACCCTTTTCTACATTATCACATAACTAACCAACATTCGTTAATTAAGCTATTTTAATCCCATATTTAATGAAAAAAATTATAACCATCTGACGCATGTGATTCCATTAATCTATGAATCATTAATTAAAATTTAGAACATTAATCTAATTACTGCACATTAATCTACAACCCACCTCATGAAATTCTAGCCCATATATCCATATAAAATATTAATCAGAAGTTAACCAGTTACTTACCCCTTCTTTATTATACACTAATGATAATTTAAAACACATACACACATTTTTTCATATCCAAAATCACTCATAAATAAATAATAAACATTTTTCCATGCATCTATATCATGACAACTCACATCAACATCTTTCAAGATCTGATTATTTAGACATGTCATTTAATTACTGGATTTAATTAATATTTTATTATAAAAGTGGTTATAGAAAATAAACACATATAAAATTATATTTGTTTTCGAAAAAATAACATACTAATCAAGGTGATCACACAAATAAGCAATAAATAATTTAAAAGTTCTTTAAATTTTAGATGTCTAGAAAAATTTTATCCCCTTAGAGAAAAATACCCTGAGAGGGGGGTGCGGTGGGTTGAAACAGGGTATGAAAAATTAAAACACTTCACCCTTTTGAATTTTATTTCATAATTAAACAAAACTATTTATCTATTCTTCTCATATAAATATATGAATATAAATAAAAACATTCACGAGACGCATCATGGTTACTTGGTTTGCCTATAACTAGGCTCGTCCAAGGAGCACAAAAAGGAAATTTTACAATGTACGAAATCCACTATAGTGAAATACTATTAAAAATTCCAAAGATGAATCATTATCCTCTAGTTTATAACCATTCACTCTTTGAAATATCACTCTTATTTCTACTGAAGTGAACACAATGCTCCTCTAGAATAATATTTTGATAATCTTTATCATATCTAAAGTGATTCACAGTTGAATGGGTGTGTATTATGTTTCTTTTACATCAAATAGATGAAAATATATACTTTATAATTAACTTATGATTCATAGAAACCCCCTTCATGTAATGGTTCTTATTCACTATCACATATTCTTCTACATTTACTATTCACGGAGTGGTTCCTTAAGGTTTATGTGACACGCTATTCACCATGTAACTCTTTACGGATTATGTTCATCACTTTTAATCATGTGATTACTTATTTTTTATATGACACACTATTAACTAGTGACTCATTAATGTTTTACACTATTACCCATACGAATCTTTAATGTTTATATAGACCACTTATATACACAATTCACATGTATCTCCTTTAATGCACACTTCATTCAGACTCAATATAATTATCAAAAATAATATCAACTAAGTGATTTTTAGGCTCCTTCAAATTAAGATATTATAGGTATTTTATAATAAAATACCCTCATTAATCTTGAAACTATGAAATTTGTATTCATCTGTTCAGTTAATCTAATTTGTGTGACTCTTTCATACTTATGAGGCCCACGTGACTTTACTTGGACACTCGAAATGATTCTATAGGTATTATCTTCTCTACTTGGGATACATTATTGATTATAGATAGACCTATGTTCACTATTGTTCACATGATGTGACTTCAATCTAAGTTATTCTTCATGACATACACACTACACCATATGGTGTCTTTGAAAAATGGATCCAAACATTCCATTGTTCATGAGACACACCTAGGATGTGAGATTGAATTATGCGCATGGGAATTTACATGCTCCGGATATTTATTAAGGACTTTCCTTCTCACCATGATTCTTTAGTACTTAAATGCTAGTATTTCCTTCCTAAAATTCATTTAAAAACTCCAAATAACATCACAACTTTGTTTCAACCAATTTTTTCAACAACTTACAAACTTGTCAAAAAATCCAACATCCTAATAACTCCACCAAGAGGGTTTTTTCCAACAATCCCAACTTTGGGTTTTTGAAAAAAATTCAAAATCTATTAGCTAACATTATTACAAGTCTTTAAATGGTGATCAAGGTCTCACTCAACATGTACTCTAGGACCACATGATTCAAACATGGTGTGAGAAACAAGAGTAAAAATAATTGTCTATAAATGAATAACATCATTATTGATTCCAATTATTGAAACCTTTTTGATAAAAATAGATCAATTATGATCCACCCTCAAGATAAATTCAAAAACCACAAATGGTAATAACATGCAAAATTTAACCAAATGTCAATATTTTTCATTATTGTTCTTCATTATTAGACCATATTTAATTTCATTATATTTAGAAACTCCCCCTATTTCTATGCTTCCCCTATCAGTTTCTCCCCCTTTCATGAACATAAATTCTCCCCCTTTTCATGAACCAAAAGGTTACTCCTTTATAGTATAAAACAAGGTAAATAATACATATCATCACATAGAAAAAAAAACATGCCATTATTAATGGATATAGGGTCCCATATTTACACTTTTCATGTTTGGGGGTAGATTGGAGTCCAAGATATAACCGATTACATTCAAATTAATCTTTGGGAAATGCGTTTTTCAGAATGTATGAAACCTATAGTTCTATAGACATGTACTCCAACTTCACAATCCCATGATCCACTTTTTCCTAGATAAAATGATACTTGATTTCAATATTATTCATACATGTCTGATGAAAAACATTTTTTTAGGATTTATAACACTTTAATTATCATAATTCATTCATATCAGAGACTTCACTTCTACTCACATATCTTCAGGCTACTTCTTCATCCACAATAACTATGTGAAATATTGAGTGGCTGTAACATATTCAGATTTTGTGGTGTTTAGAGAAACATAATATTGTTTCATGATTATCTAAGAAATTCATATTTTCCATGATTGATAGCACCACTTGATATTTACTTTTAGTCATATGTTGAACTATCCCAATATGCATCTGTATAATCCAATAACTCTTACTATGATTTTTTATTGTATAGAAAACTGAAATGAACTATTCCCTTAATATACCAAATTATTATTTTAACCAGAAGTATGTGAATTTACTTGGGATTAATTTGATACCATGTCACCTAGCATGTGTAAAAGACAATATCAGCCCATGACACTCATAAGTAAATTGGGTTCCAAATGATCTACCTATATTTTGTTACATAAATCTCTTTTCCTTTATCATCCCTTAACAGTTTCAGCTAGGTAGAAAACAAAGTTATCAAATCGTTGTAATTTTCTATTAAAATTATTCTCATAATCTCCTTAGTGAATTTATATTGATAAATGAATATATTATTCCTTCGTTGTGTCAATTTAAGTCCACAGAAAATTTTTATCTCACCTATCATTGACATTTCGAAAATTGATTTCTAGAATTCTAAAAACTATTTTCATTTTTTTTCATACACTCCACTATAGATTATTTTTTCCACATACACTACCACCATTATCCTTTAATTACTCTCATTGATGAACTAGATACTATAATCAACTCCACCATGCTTGAAACTAAGCTTCTTCAAGTACTGACAAGTCATCAATATCACACTCTTGGTTCCAGTTTCAATCCATACAAAGCCTTATTCATTCATTAAATGTTACTATAATATTATTGGAAAACAAAAATGTTAATTCCTTCAATGTAAATCTTATCTTCCAAGACTAAATTTATGAATTACAACTTAATGTCTATCTGGAACACTTTGAATTTTCTTTGTACTGATATGGATAAAAAATGTCAAATTGTTTCTAGCCTTTAAATTGGTGAAAATTCCTCATCAACATAAATTCCCCCTATATAAGAGTATCCTTTGCACATGATTCATAGTTTTTTTAAAATCTCTATATTTTCTTTGTTCATCATATTATGAAAGACACATTTGGTTTTGAATATGTTCATATTTGTCAGTGTTAAAACAATCCCCCATATTTGATTCACTTATATTTGTTCAAGATCTTCATTCATCACATGAAATCAATTATCATCTCTTTTAGATTATTTAAAACATTGTATATATAATTTTTATAGTTAAAATTTTTTTATAGAGGATTCATTCTCTTTGTCTGCACAAACACTGAATGATCATCGATGATATTATTCTTATCGATATTATCCCGCATATTTATCTTTTAAATATTATAAAATATGACGTCAAATTCTGATTATCAGTGTATTCTTATGAATCAGTATTTTCTATTTTCATGCCCCCAAGATTTCTTAACCCCGCACAGATTTCATTGTAAAATTTCTAATTGTGTCGTTGAATATTTTTCTTTCCCCTCACTACAACATCATTGATCTCTACAACCTTTCTAACTGCTTCTTGAAGTTTTTATACAGATTTATTTTTCCTATGTATCCAAGAAATATCCCTTCATCAATTTGGGATTAAAACATCCTATGTTTCTACATATTAAAATTAAACATCTACGTGAAAAAATTATAAAGTATTTCAATGTCGGATTCTTTCTATACCATAATTTTTATAGAGTCTTTCCTTATTTCAGAAACAAAAAAGTTATCTTAGAGATATTGAATGTTGTCAAGATAGTTTTCTTTTTCAAACTTATCTGCTAAGTTTTTTTCAATGAGTATCATCCTAAACATGTTGTTTATGATCCAATTTCTCCTCTAAACTACACTATTTTTGTGAGTAGTTTTTACAATTAAAACTTAGTGTCTTATCCCACGTTTTTGGATATAATACTCTAAATGGATATTTTTAAAATATATGTCATTTCCAGTTTTGTAATTTTTTAAATTCTTATCAAAAAATCGTCTCAACTTCCCCCCAATATTCTATTATGCGATAAAGCACCTCAGACTTGTGGGTGATGACCGCAATCCATGCCATCTCGCTTTAATCATAATTGAAAAGAATATATTATATCTTCCCATAAATATATCTTAGTGATATAGATTCATTCACATAAATATTAACAAGTTCAAGATGTATAATTGATCACTTCTATTTTTCCTTTTAAATCTTTTGTGTAATCTCCCCTTATTGGAAAAAATCACATGTGTGTGTATAATTACATGATAATATACAGATATATCTATTTGTATCACATTTAAATAGATCTTCCAAGGATGGTTTTCTCAAATAGACATTTTTTTAGCCTCAATTTTTTTATTTATCTCGGGATAGAAATCACATATCTTCTAATCCACTTACATGGTAGAGATTCCTCTTCATGTAATTTAACTTTATAACAATTGTACCATCTTTTCACTTGATGGTATACATATTCATGGTAAAATTATTTCATTTAATGAGTCACATAATGAACTATCACTAATCAAGTTGTTACTGGGACCTTCAATGACAAATACATATGTGTTTATTATATAGTTTCCCCAAAACATGGATTTTACTAAGAATATAATATCCATGCCTTCATTGTTTCTAAATTTTACAACACCCTCCTTATCACACTTGATTCTTGTGAGAAGTTATTTATTTCCCATCATGTTGGAAGTGAATTCACTATTAATAATTTATTCAATAGAATGATATGATGCTTTAAGGGAAATCTCTGGAACCATTGTTTTCTCAGATCTCATCATTTTTATTAACGTATTCAACTTCATAATATATGTTTAACTGTATTCTTGATATTACTCATAGTATTATGGAACGACTTCATCTTACAAAGATAAATATGTATTTTTCATTTTCATCATTCTTGATGACTCATGGATCTACTTTGGATGCTTACTTTGGATAATTATATAAATATTACCTTATAACATTGATGAGAAATATCTGTATATATGTCTAAATCCTCCACACAAAAAAAGTAGTGAAAATTAAATTCATTCCCAAAACATGAATTATATTTGGTTTCATTTATTTATCTTGTGCCTTTCGATACCTTTCTGGATATAAAAAATATTTTTAAATATCTCATAATTCCACCACAATAACACCTACTACGAGGTGAATTCCCACATGTCATTACTAGAGAATTAGTTATTCATTAGATTCAATTAATCTTATGATCTTTATTCATAAAAAATCAATATTAAATCTAAGAGCGGGTAATTTTAATATATCACCAATCATCAGTGCTTTTTTTCAATCAAGGGTCACACCAATTTTGTCATTCTGATGTTTCATTCTATTCTCCTAATAATTTTTTGACTGATTTTTTGGAACTATGTGCTCTAATTTGCCTTTATCTATAACAAGTGTTACCTTATTTCTAGATGTCATACCAGGGGTCAATATTTCCCCCTAATATTCTACTTTTCATTATAGTTAAACAATTTCATCCTCAAGTTCTTCAAAACATTTGACTCACCCTTTCAATGTTTTAGTCAAAACATCAATAAAATTTGTATATTATTCAACAACGAGTTTGTATTCAATGACCTTATCTAAGTTAATTAGAATTATAGACATGATATTTTGAATTTACACCATTATCATAGTCTTATCCTCTTCTTGTTGTTTCACATATAGTTTTTCATCGTGAATTATCCTATTGGATTTCATAATTTTTACTCTTCAATGATATATCTCCTCAAGAAAAGATTCTATTTCTAAATGGAGATAAAATATTCCATCCACATATCCTTAAATTTTTTTTCTATCTATCTTTAATTATCTAGTAATTTCTTATAATCACCATTATATAATTTTCTCTATCATATTTTTAGTCTTCAATTTCTTCTACATTAATTTATTTATAAAGTATCATTATTCTATGAAAGAATGTTCTTCTTCTTAGAGAGTATTTTCTTAATTTTTTTCATATATTTTCAATTGGATAGAGGCTTATTTTTATAATATCATTAAAATCCTCATCATTATCTTGAAACTTATTGGGAATCCTTTCTAAAAGGTGATCAACCATTCTATATCAAAAGCATGAAAGTGTAAGTTTCTATTTAAACTTTCCCTTTCCACTATATAGATTTGATGAAATGAATGAAATGACCTCATACACTTATTCTTCTTCATAGTTATCCTATATATATATATATATATCTTCTTAGTGTACTTTAATTCCACCTACTTGGTATTCCACTTTTCCACACACTTATTGTCATCATTTCTCAATTTGTATGCAACAAGAGTACTACGAAAACTATAAAATGTAAACACCATTGGATATTTATCCTCAAGTAAAAAGACATAAATAATGAATAAGGTTAGAAACCTTCTCAGGATGAACATTATGATCTTCACACCATCTAGGGTTTCTCTTTGAACACACATTTCCAACACAAAAACATTCTCCCGAAGAAAGAATTCATTAACAAAATTATTTGGGAAAATCATTAGGTTAACATATTTTTTACATAAAACATAAAATTTATATTATTATTCTTTTGAATTTCCATCATAGATACTTAACATTTTCCCCCACTTATCATGTTATGATTTAAATGACATCATCTCCATGTAGATTATGTTGGATAAGGCTCCCCCTAAACATTAATTTGCCTTCAGCATCAAATTATCTTCTTTATGATTCTAATAAAACTCCACTCTCTACTCTAGACAAAATACCATGCATCACAGCTATAAAAATATCTATGCCTAATTATTAGAATTAGTTTTTCATTCAATTACTCCAGAATTTAAATTTTTTTCCATCAAATATCACAATACCTATGTGATTAAAAACTTCAATTACATGCACTACGAAAGAAAAACTAACTTTAACATTTCTCTCTAATAATAATTATTGCTCCCATTAGGTTAAATACCTTGAGATGTGGGGGGATGAATCAGGGTATGAATGATTAATAAACTCCCCACTTTTGGATCTTGTTTTATCATTAAGAAAAACTATTATCTCTCTTACTCCCATAGAAATGAATGAAGTGAAATGAAAACATGCATGTGATAAAAACTATTACTTGGTTCAACATTAACTAGACTATTAAAATTATCATTCAAATTCAATGCTAAAATATACCAAATCTACTATAGAACACTACAATTACAATGTCTGGACTGGAATCACTACCTTCGGTTTATAACCATTCACCCATTGAAATCTCACTGATCCAGCTATTTAAGTGAATAGACTACTCCTCTAGAAGAATATTCTGATGATATTTATTAACTATGAATTGATTCATACATGAATGAGAATGTATTTATGCTCCTTTTTTATTAAAGATATGAAAATATATTTTCCTCTCAACTTCTGTTTCATATAAACCTCTACCGCATAATACTTATTCTTCACTATGGGGTATCTATATAAATTTTACTTTTCAACACACAACCCCTTAAGGTTTATGTGCCACACTGTTCACCACATGAATAATTAATGTTTACACATATCAATATTCACTTCTGGACTCTTACATATTTATATAGACCAATTACATGCATTACAAACACATATCTTCTTCATTTCACACTTCTTTCCAACCCAATATAATTCCTAGCAATAATCACCACTCATAAATTTTTAGGCTCCTTTAAATGAAGTGATTATGGGTATATTTATAGAAAAACACCCTCAGTAAACTTATAAACCTGATATTACTATCCAACCATTTGGTTAAGACCATATGTGTAACATAATCATGCTTATGCATTCTGATTGACTTCAATTATGTTCTTTGGGAGATTCTATAGGGATTGTGTTCTTTGCATGGGATACACTATTGATGATGGATTGATTTTTTATCACTTTTGTTCACACGATGCACCTTGAATATTTATAATTCTTTAGTACATTCATGATCCTAGATACAATATTTATTATGGGAGGATCTATGATCATTTCTTATCAGGCGATGCACCTAGGATATGCGACTGACTTATCTTCCTTTGAACTTACACAATCTAGGTGAATCTTTAGGAATTACGCACTCCCCATATCTCTTTAGGACTTATGTTCTCCATGGAAATCTTTAGAACTTACACACTAGTTTTTATCTCAAATGGCCCAAAGGCTTTATTTCTATTTAATTTTTGATAATTCTTGTTTCAAGGGTTGAGGGGAAACCCTTAAAAGTCCCATATGACAAGTAGATTACATGACCCATAGGTATTAGACGAATTCATCCCAGGCATGACTACTTGTAAATGACCCACCATAGCATTTATATCATAAAGTTAGATTCCCACCTTCTCATTGCTTGTTTAGATAGAAATACCTACTTAGAGGTGAATATGACTCTTCCTAGTGGAAATTTTCATACCCTATAATTCTTCCAAATCCAAATATCTTTTTCTGGTGAAACCGCCTGCTCTAAGTCCGCATCTAGAGCTAGTTCTTTTGGTCTATCTAGTTTCATATTCACATCATGATCTGAATGAGGTGGCCCAAAGGCCTTGAGGTGGCTTTAAGGTCTTAAGGTGTCTCTAAATCCTTAACTGGACTGAAGTCCTTAATGATTCCAGGCCCAAACCAGTGGCCTGAAATATAATAGTTTCAACTCCTATAGTATCGAACAATACCTTCTATAGTACCCCCAAAATATGCCTGCTCCCAAATTCAAAGCCCGGTCTCATGGATTCATTTTAAGAGTCATAAGTAGTTGGGATGAGGTTTATATGCCACACTAGTCAATCATTTTCAAAAATTCAATGAAGAGATATACAAAAACATCACAACTTCTCTATCAAACAAATATTTCATAAAACATTCAACATTTTCAACCAACACAACAACTTAATAAATTAACCAAAAAGGGGGTTTTCCAAAAAAAGCATAGAGATATTAGGTTTCACATGCAACTTCATTCTCATAATTAATATCATATCCATTACAGCTAAATTTCCAGTTTCTATTTATTCATACTAATTTCTTTAAGATAAAATTACAATAGAAGAAACACATAAAATAAAACATTGATATATAAAAAATTTTGTCACAAAAATTCCTTTCCTTATTTTCATTTTCAAGTATTTTATCTATTAGGGTTAATTATTATTTACCCAGCGAATAAAAAATTATGATAAACATACAGTTTACCCCAAAATAATAAAGTAGGTCTTGAATTCCCTAAATATTAATGGAGCTTCACAATTTTCTGTAGAAAAATAGGAAAGGGAGAGAGGAAATAATCATCCTAAAACATAAGGAAGGGGATCAAACTAATGTTATAAGGATAGAAGTTATTTAATGGAAATTTTTTGATCATATGAAATATAAGGGAATATCAGGAAAATTCAAATAAAGGAAAAGAATCATGTTTTTTGAGAAAAAATGGACTTCAATGTATTGTGAGGTTATTTCCCTAATACTTGGCCATGATTTCCATTTTAATTCACATTTATTTTGATTTGATTTTAATCAACCTCACATAACCCATTTAAAACTCCTATAATTATAGAATTCCAATGATTTCATTTAAAACTCTTAACATATTTCAAAAAAAATGATTTCTATTCATCATTTCTGATTATTTATTTTAAATCATGTTGCAGATATAAATCCAATGAAAATAAAGATTTTTTGGAGTAAAAATTGATACCCTTACAAATGAATGTCACTCTATTTAAGGGTAAGATCAATAAACCTAACACGATATAGTGAAACCAAGTAACATCAATTAATTCATGATAATAGCTTCATAATTACACATGATGGAGGATATGACCCTTATGTGAGATTCAATAAGAGCTGAGACCCTTATACGAAGAAGACTAACCTTATGAGATAAAGTTAAAGGTACATACCTTTAAATATTTGGATAAAAATTCATTTATCCTTCCATAATTACACTTTAACATCATACATATTTAAAATAACAGCCAACTACTACCACAATATAGGGATAAATCCCTCTCCCTTCCAACCCACTATGCCAAATACTATAGTGTGGAGAATACATGATTGTTGTTTTCCTATCTTGATCACACACTCTACCTCACCACTCCATCTCACACTAAAACTCCCAGATCCTAAGGAATTTACCCTTTTTCACTTTACATAGGTGGCATATCCCAAAAAAATGCCTTTTGAAATAGTCTCCTTGTTTGTTTCACTCCACATGGAACGCCCAACTCAATACAAGATACTCTAAATTTTTCACCCTATTAAAAATGATTATCAAAGTGGAACTAACCCATTATAACACCTAAAATGCACTCTAAATGAATATCACAACACCTAATTCAAAGATGTGGTTGTCCTCAGGATAGAAAAAACTCATATCTAGCCTCTATAACATCTCTGAACTCTCAAAAATGTAAAAGAATGGTCTGTAATGGTCCAAGCCATTACATTATGTGTTCATGTAGAAGTATCATGCCTAATATTCATTGTGTAAGAAGTTTAATGAGCCTAATGAAGATGATTAATCAAAAACAATTAATTATTTAAGTATTAAAGTGTGATTATAAATTTATGCAGTTTTTGTTAAGTTTTTCAGATGAGTCATGATATTTTTTAGATAGCATGCAAGTTGATTTATATATTCATTTCTCTTCCATAGTTTATTGATATTCTATAATTTTCTAAACAATATAAATCCAATTAGATGAATTGAATAATGAATGATCCAAGTGAGTTATGTTTATTAATATTTATTAAAAATAATTTACAAGAGTGGAGTGTTTTCCATTTTCTAGTTTTAGTTATTATACCCATTTTTTATATATTTTTATCCATTGAAAAAGTTTTATAAATAATTGGTTAATTTAAGATTGAAAAGGAAATATTTATTTTTTGGAAGTTAATGTTTAGGGATATTTGAAGCCCAAAATTGTTTCCTAATCTTGTATGCTAGATTTTATGGACTTTTTTTATCCTAAAAAAATAGGTGTTTCTACAATGTATATGGATTAGGATGGTTTAATTCTTAATATGAATTATTCTGAAATTTGGTATAGTAGGGATACTCGGAAAGGGATGGGTTGGTTTTCCTTTGTGGTGGCATTGGTTTGATGTGGATGATACTATGATAGATGTCACATGATAAGAGACTTCCTTTCCTATTTGGTAGACCATTGTGTTGGGGATATTGAGAAGTATTTTGGTATAGGTTAACACATGGTATTTCTCATTTTTATTTTTGTTTGTTTCTGAGTTGGATGTTGTGATTCATTTTAGGGTGATGAAATTTTATTTTTATATTGAGAATTATATCTCCATGTGGTAGGTTTGGTTGAATCCTATAATATTTGGGACTATGTAATAGTAAATTAATTGTTAATGACTCATTGGATTGAAAATTTACATTGATAATAATTTAATTAATAGAATCCCTAGATTGAGCTAGAATGAATTCACTAAGATCAGGGGTTGGATATTAAGAAATTTTAATGCTAAAATCAAAATTACCTTTTTATTCAATGGTATGAAATGATTTGACCAGAATTAATGGTGGGGATCAATTAAATTAACGTTAATTTCTTATTACAAAATTAATTTAGCTAATGATGATACTTTATACTTGTGTACATAGTTAATAATTACTTTTATAATCATTAATATGACAACCGAGTTAACATGAGGGACATTAGATATTATTGAATCTTAGGTATGATGGTTCAATATAGACTGATTGTGTGTTATACTATCATTATGTTTTATTGTTTATTACCCTCCAACACCTAAGTATGATTATTCTAAGGCTCAAATGTTTTGGGTTTTGGGTATTTTCCATAACATCTAGTTTTCTTAAGGAATACATGATCGAATACTCCCTCTTCCCTAATCTCAATTTCAGTCATCTCATAGTGTCCAGGGATACCCAAGATGTATAGGATTAAGGTATGGGGTATGATATTATAAAGTCTTTAATCACTCTCAATTTTACCCTAAATATATGTGTGGGGATTATAAACTTGATATTATTACATGTACGTGTATTCCAACTATAGTGATTGTAGTTACTACTAGTGTAATTTCATGGGTTATAATGTCTTGAGGTATAGGTCATGATACATGGGATATGGAGACTTTTAGACATACTATTTGGTTATGTATGTGATGAGATGTGGTTGAGATATGTGTTTGTGATGTGAAAGATGGGATGATGATGTGGTTGTTACAGACTGATGTAAGTGAGGAATGTTAGAACCTATGAGAGTTTAGGGTAGGTAGTGTTGAGGCCTAACCCACATCAGATATTACTCAATATGGTTTGATTTCATATGTATGGAGGGGATTGAAGAATATGACATATTTCCTTAGGTAGGGAGAGAGGAAAACTAGTGGTATGTTGATGTAGGGTACCTTTCATTTGTATTGGATTTTGATAAGTAATTTCATATCTCTATGCACTACTTGGTGAGAGAGCCTTTATAAGGATAAAGTATAGTTTTACCAACTTAGGTAATGAGTTAGTTTAATCTATTTATTCATTGGGATTTAGTATGATTCATTCAAATTTTCATGAGAGGATTTAAGTAGGATTCTATTGAGTATACCTATATTCTCACCCCATATATGTATAATTTCATTTTTTTACTAATATGGTAGTTGGTTGGTGAAAAATTTGAGTGTTAATAGATCATAGTGGTTTTTTCAGAGTAGATGGTGTTCATAGTCACTACCTAGAAATTTTTCGTGGTCTATATCCAGTTTTCTACATTTATGTATTGGGATGATTTATCTATTTATTTATGTTATTAATTTTATTAGTGTGTGTTATTTGTTTTCATGGATTATATATTAATATAAATGACACCCATTTATACACATTCTATACCCTCAGTTCTAGTCCCCAACCAGTGGCCTATTAGTGGTAGGATTTAAGGGTTATTATTGTCTTCATTATCATCTTATGAGGGGTACCGATGTAGGGGAGGCAGTAAAAAACTTATTTGGTGACTCAATTTCATGTAAATTTCAATGAGGAATATATCATTATAGTAAAAAAAATAAATGTTCGTGTTAGAGGAACTCTAGAAAATGTATTGATGTATAAAGAAGGGAGATCTCATGTGTTGAATGATTCACTACTACAAAAAAGTACTTGAAAAACACTTGAAAAGCACTGATAATTGAAGCATGGTTAAAAGCCTAAAACTTTTGTCTGTGATAAAAAGCACTGTTAAAGGAAACCTTTAATAGTTCCTTTTTAGCACTGTTAAAGGGAAATTTTAATAGATCTTTTTATCCTTTTAAAGTGTTCCTTTAATAGAAAATATTTAGTATAGATAAAGGAAACACTGTTAAAGGGGGTAAAAAAAATTTCAGACACCTATGCGCTCATCCCCTTTAACAATGCTTCCACAACCCCTTTAATAGTGATCTATGACTTCTTTAATAGAGTTTTCACCCCACCACATCTTTTATTATTGCTTTTCAAATTCCCAGCAACATGATTTTCCACCTAGTTTCAAACCATTCACCTCTCCTTAAAATATGTAACACCTTTACCACTACACCATGTTTTTTTTCTATTTTTTAGTTATATTTCTTATTATATATATATATATATAATATTTACATATATTTATAAAAAAAAAATTTCAAAACATTTATACAATATATGTGTGTGTGTGTTATTATATTATATTTATTTAAATATATTATATATTATATTCAATTACATATATTAGATTATAATAGATATCTATTTATCAATACACCCATAAATGTATATATAAACATTATAAGAATATTTTTATATTGTAAAAATGGTTAGATATTGTTTTAAATACACTTTTAGAATATATATTTATTTGAATATATTAAAATATACATTTTTATGTAAATATGATGATATATGTATTTTAATGAGTGATTTATTATAAGTAAACATAAGAAAACATGCATATATTTCCTGATAAATAAAACTATATTATGAAAAATGATAAAATTTAAAAACGATAATTTCAATATGAATTTAATGCATGAGAATAAATTCCATTCCTATAGAAAAAGGAAAAAGGGACCCCTTTAAATGAGGCTGAAAATCCATCGAAGGTTAAATAATCGGGGTACCCCGACCAAATACTCAGTTTTGGAGGCCTTCTGGGTCTTTTTTTGCCTTGAATAATGTGAAATAGATTTACCTATGTCATTGAGGGCATAGATCTCATCCCAGGATTCGATTTAATATGTCATAAAGCCAAAACAGACACCCAGATCAAAAGTAATGGTTTTTTAAAGTTCAAGTTATGTTTTCAACTTATTTTAGTTCTTTTATAATTTTTTTTTGAATTTTTCATCTTCAAATTGATATTAAATGGCTATTACATGATAATAATCATGAAATTGTTAATTAAAAATATTTTTTTAGTTATTTTATAATCTATTTTTACTAAATTTATTATATTTTATGTGTAAATTCCTATTTACCTTATCTAAAACATATTTCAAAATATATATATTAAATTTATATCAATATACATATATTTATATATTAATATATCCTTTTTTAGGAATTTTTTAAGTATAATTTTATCAGTGCTTGTAAAGAAACACTGATAAATGGTGTCTTTATCAGCACTTTTTAAAAGAATTGATAACCCCCCTTATCCGTACTTTTTTACAAGCACTGATAAAAGACTCCATTTATAAATTGTTTTTTAAAAGCCTTGATATAGGGTGGGACTTTATCAGTGATTGTAAAAATGAGATAAAAAACTCGGGTCTTTAAAAAACACTTTTTAAGCACCATTAATGACCCCCTTTAACAGCACTAAAAATAGATGTTAAACACCCCCTTTAACATCTCTCTTTTTAGCACTGACAAAGGTGGTCTTTAACAGAATTTTTAGCTAGCGTTGTTAAAGCCCAAACACTAGATAAACCCTATTTTGTAGTAGTGATTGTAGTAATATTGAATGATCTAGAGTTGTTTGGGTGGAAAATATACACATGTTATAGGATTATTCACTAGATTTTAATAAATTTTCTAGAGAGACATGAAGAAATAGAGTACATCCATTAGTATAATAGAATTGGGGTATATTCCTACAATAAAAACATATACTGATTTAATATGTATAATGAATAAATAAATTATCTTAGTAAATAATCCTTGTTTCCCATGGTTATTATAATAAGAGTGATATTGATCTTATGAAAATAAAGAACAAATTTTTACACACAAAAGATACCAAAATTTGGTAACATTTAATTCAAGAGAGGGATTGAAAAGTGGTTTATATGGTGATTTATATTTTCATGAATAAGAAAGATAAAAATATTTTTCACAAAATCCATTAATTTAAAGGCACATGAGAAGCATCTGAAAAACCTTGGAGTTTATTTACATCCTTTATCATAAGGAGGACAAGAAATCTCATCTCCCCATGGGTTATATTTTAAAATCAAAATAAATAATGAATTCATATAAAATATTATATAAAATTTGGAATATTTACTTATTGGTTTTTTTTAAAAAGTGAGAGAAAATTATTGAACCCATATAAATGGTGAAGTTCATTGAAAATTATCCTAAATTAAGAGGCATGTTGATAAGCGGTGAAACAATCTATATAATTTTTTATGTTATTAATAGATAAAAAAATTATTCAATAATTTTTCAATAATTAATAAATAGAGTTCTAGACATCAAGAGGTAGATGTAAGATAAAGGTAGAAAGACTAAGTTATAGAAGGTCAAAGGTATTTGAGACAACTAGTGGTATATATTGATTATTATATAAATTAATAATTTATGTGGTGTGATGCCTAAATTTATCAATTGGTATACAAATTGATAGTATGATCTTATAACATGTTGAATAAACTCTTTATTGTTTTTAGATTAACAATTTTCATACTTTGGAATATTTTTAGTTTCAATTGATTATTATATTGTAACATCCCAGAAATTTCAAATTGATTAATAAATGAATTATAATTTAAATTAATTAAGTTATAAAATATATTTTATGAAACTCATTGAATTTATTAAATCAAAATAAAATTTGTTTCTTTGATTTGTATTTTTCCAAAAACACCACCTTTACACATGTTGAAATATTAATTTATTTAATTATGTTGTTTTAAAAAATAGTGTTTTCATATTTTATATTAAAATATTATTAAATTAATTATTATTTTCATGAATTAAGATTTTATTTTAATTTAATATTAAAAATTATATCACTTTTATAAACATGGTATTATTTTAAATTATGAAGTTATTATAAAGAATTATATTTAAATAAATGTTATATTAAAAGTAATAAATTTATATAAACATAACTATTATAAATTTATAAAGTTTCAAATTATAAATTCTCATATAAGTATTTTAGATCGTTTTTATAAAATGCCTACTATTAAAAGTTTTGTTTTATAAAACTTTAAATTATGATTATTAAGTTAATATAAACTATAGCATATAAATTAAGAATGTAATAAATAAATTTTTAAGGTAATATATTTTATATATTAATTTTTAATTGTTTCAAAAAAAATTCAATAATGAAAATTATTAAATTTTTATTATTAAATTAAAGTCAATGATAATAATAAAAAATAATAATAATAATAATTAAGGGTAAACCATATTTTTTTAAGAAAATTATTATCATATTTAAGATAATATATTTAATAAATATATGAATTGATAATATGTTTTTGTTTTTTTAGATTTTAAATATATATATATATATATTAATATAAAATATCAATTTATATGCTTATTAAAGTGACATGTTTTGTTTAAAGTAAAACAATGATTTTAATATGATAAAAAAGAAAGGAAAACTAATAAAATATAATAATATATTATAATAATGATGATGACTGAACAAAAAGTGACTTAAGAGACAAAAATGATAAAAATAAATGTGATAGAGAGATTGTGAGGAAAACAAATGTTAAAAAATAAATAAATAAAAAATAATATAAAGTAATTGTTGAATGATAATATGATATTATATGATCATGACTTACAAAGAGAGAGATATGAGTTACAAAGACAAAAAAAGAAACAAGATAGAAGAAAAACACAAAGTGAAAGATGTGTTGAATAAAAAAAGAGAAGAAGAAATATGATAAAATAATGAAATTATTTACTGATGTTATTGGCTCTATTTGATGTTCCAACACCAATAAAATAAGATAAAATTATAAATAATATATATATATATATAAATTATTGATTATTTTTAATTTCTGATTTGAATGTGATTTAATATTATGGTCCATTCTTCCTTGCATCATATTTTTTACTATTTTGGTTTCCAACACTTCTCCAGTGCTCGTTTTGTGGCGTGAATATATATTAATATTATATAAATAGTAAATTTAAAGATTAAAAATGGAATTAATGGTTGTTTCATTCCATCTATCTATTTATCCACTTTTTTGAGTTCTGCACACCCTGATCAAGTTCTGTACACCTACTTGAGCATTGCGCTATCTTCTACACCCTTCATGCTTTAGTTACAGTGTGTCCAAGCTATGGTAGTTAGTCTGAATTTAAGGTAAGGGTTTGATTTTGTTTTTATTCTATTAATTTTTTTGATATACAAAGATATATATATACACATATATATATAATCTATTTGTTTAAGGAATTTATTATGTAAGGGATTAATTATTTATTTTTATGTTTGAATTTATTTTGTAAGGGTTAGGTTTTAATTTAGAAATTTATACATATATATAAGTGTATCTATATTTTTAAAATAAAATATTATTTTAATTTTATTAATTTTATATAGACTATTTTTTAGAAAATAAGGTCTCTAAGTTATTTCCAAACTATAATTTAATTTGTAACCATTTTATGAAATCTCATTATATAGTTATTTTCAAAAAATATATATACATACATAAATATATATGTGTGTGTGTGTGTGTGTTTATATATATATATATATATATATATTTGATAAACACTGATTTAAACAGTTATTCTTTGATTTTAAATGAGTTGTTTTATTATTAATATCATTAAATTATTTATTTTATAAATAAGTTGAGAAAAGTCATTATTTTTTCATTTTATGTGTGATTTATAATTTAATGTTATTATTTCATGTGAAAAAATATATCTACTCACCCATGTATTTCATTCATAAATAAGATATGGTCATCTTCTAAGTTATCATCGACCTTCCATGCATTTTTTTATTCAAGTATTCATTTATTTTATTATGCATCTATATTTATGACTTTTAAATAATAATAGTTGTTTATAAGCATTGATATCTCCTAAATTAGATTTTATAAATTATAAAAAATATATTATTCCATTTTGATAATTTCCTATGAATATTTTCTTTTACAGAAAATAATTTATGTAAGTATTATTTGGAAACATTTTTTGGGTTATGATTGAGAAAGACAGAGCCATTAAAATGTTTTCTTAAAATTTTCATTAGAATATCGAATGTTAAGTTAGCGTATGAGGAGTGGACCCACGACCTTATGGGGGCATTCTCCCATAAGAGATACGGATATGTGACCTTATGTTTTTATAATAGTTTATTGAGTATCAAAATTAATCATTCAAAATTATTATTTTCAGATGGAGAGATCCAAAGAACCATTTCAAAATATTATTACTTTGGAAATTTATGGTTTTGAAAATTGAATGAAAATTATTATATTTCAATGTTATGAAACCATATTTATTTATTATTTTAGAAAAATTTAATAGTGGTTTTTAAACCCCCTTACTGAGAAAAATAATTTCCCACGTGATATCTAAAAATTATTTTTTTACAGGTTTAGTGGAATTTCTTTGTGATGTGTATTTCTTTGAGGAGGTATCCCTCATGATGATCTATTGTTTATTTTATTTTATTTTTTACAGTTTAGATAAGTTGTAAGGCATGTATCTATTCTCTAAAACCTATATCAAAAAAGTTCCTAGACTGTATTAAATATTGTGTAATTATTTAGTTTCTTTTATAATAAAAAATTCACTGCATTTTTATGTGATGAACCTAGAAGCGTGGGTTAGGGTCTTTACCATTGCTATCATAGAAACGTTTTAGATAACATTGGATACTAGATGTTGTCTAAGCTGTAGATTATAGAAGTTTAATAGTCCTAATTTTTCTTAATTATGAAGATGGAAATTCAGAATTTTATTTAGTCTGAAGAACGAATTGCGAGGAAGCAATTATTTTAAGGGGGTAGAATGTAACATCCAAAAAATTTCAAAGTTATTAATTATTGAAATATAATTTAAATTAATTATGTTATAAAATATATTTTATGAAACTAAGAGATTTTATTCAATCAAAATAAAATGTGTTTTTTATTTCAAAATATCACCTTTATACATGATGAAATATTATGTTATTTAGTTATGTTGTTATGAAAAATATAGTTTTCATATTTTATTATATAATATTTTTAAATAAATTATTTTTTTTCAAGAAAAAATATTTTATTTTAATTTAATATTCAAAATTATATCATTTTTTTAAACATGGTATTATTTTAAATTATAAATTTATTATAAATAATTATATTAAAATATATTTTATATTAAAATTAATAAATTAATATAAACATAACTATTATAAATTTATAAAGTCTGGAATTATATTTTACGATATAAGTATTATTAGATTATTTTTATAAAATTAGTACTATTATAAATTTTATTTTATAAAACATTAAATTACGATTTTTAGGCTAATATTAATTATATAATATTTATTAAAAGTATAATAAATAAAATTTTTAAGGTAATTTATTTTATATATGAAATTTTAATTGATTCAAATTTGTTTTGAGTAATGAAAATTATTAAATTTTTATTATTAAATTAAAGGAAATGTTAATAATAGTAGTAATAATATTGATAAAAGTAATAATAATAATTAACGGTAAACCATCCTATGTTATGAAAATTATTATTATATTTAATATAATACATTTAATAAATATTTGAATTTATAATATGTTATTTGTTTCTTTATATTATAAATATATATAATATATTAATAAAAAATGAATTTATATATTTATTAAAGTCACATGTTTTTTTAAAATAAAAAAATTATTTGAATATGTTAAAAAAATAAAAAATAATAATAAATAATAATATTTTATAGTAATGATGATGACAAGAAAAAAAGTGACATTGGAGACAAAAATGTGAAAAAAATGTGAGAGAGAGATTGCGAGGAATGAAAAATGTTTAAAAAATAAACAAAAAATAAAACAAAGGAAATGTGGAAAGATAATATGATAATATTTAATCCTGACTTACAAAGAGAGAGTGAGATGTGAGTTACAAAGGAAAAAAAGAAATAAGATAGAAAAAGGAAATAAAGAGAAAGACGTGTTTAATAAAAAACAGAAGAAGAGATATGATAAAATAATTAAATGATTGACTCATGTTTTTTGATCTATTTGAAGTTTCAACACCTATAAAATAGGATAAAATTATAAAATTATAATATATATATATATATGACTGATTGGTTTGAATTGATGATCTGAATGTGATTGAATATTTTCATATGTTTTCCCTTTCATTATATTTGTTACTGTTTTGGTTTCCAAAACTTCTCCAATACTCATTTTGTGGCTTGAATTTATATATATAGATTTTTAATAATTAGTAAATTTTAAGATTATAAATATAATGATAGGGGGTTTCATTCTTCCTATCCTTTTATCCTTTTTTTGAGTTTTTCACACCGTTCTCAAGTTCTATATGCTTTCTTGAGCACTGCACTATCTTTTGCACCCTTCCTGTTTCACTTCTGGTGTGTTTGAACTATAATAGTCAGTCTTGGTTTAAGGTAAGGGTCTAATTTTTCTAATCTATCAATTTATGTTTGATTTAAAATATATATATATATATATATATCGCTATTTTTTAGGGATTTATAATGTAAGGGATAATTATTTATTTTTATGTTCGAATTTATTTTGTATGGTTTATGGTTTAATTTACAAATTTATACATATTTATATATATATATGTTTAAGAGTATATATATTTTCAAATAAAATTTTATCTATATTTTATTAATTTTATCTAGAATATGTTTTTGAAAACAAAATTTCTAAATTATTTTCAAACTATGATTTAATTTATAACCATATTATGAAATCTCATTATATAATTATTTTCAAAGAACTCTATATATATATATATTGATATGTGAATATATTGAAACATATATATATATATATTATTTATAAATAACAATTTAAATAATTACTCTATGATTTTAAATGAGCTGTTTTATTATTAATATCATTAAATTGATTCTTTTATAATTAAAATGATAAAAGGCATTATTTTTTCATTTTATGTGTGATTTATAAGTAAAATCTATTATTTAATATGAAAAACATGTTTCTTATCATCCATGGATTACATTCATAAATTAGATATGGCCATCATCTAAGTTATCTTCAACATTTTATGCATTTTTTTACTCAAGTATTCATTTATTTTAATATGAATTTAAATTTAAAAATTTAAAATAAATACTATTATTTATAAGCACGAATTTCTCCTAAATTTGGTTTTAGAAATTCTCAAAAAGAAAAATATTTATTCAATGATGAGAAATATGTATTATTATTTTCTATTATGGAAAATAATTTGTGTATGTATTATTTTGTAACATTTTTGGGTTATGATTGAGAATGTTAGGGCCATTAAAATATTTTCTTAAAATTGGAACTAGAGTATCTAATGTTATGTTATGGTATGAGGAGTGAACCTATGACCTTAAGGGGACATTTTCCCATATGAGATACGTCTAAGTGGTCTTATATTTTTCTCATGGCATTATGAGTACCATAATTAATCCTTCAAAATTATTATTTTCAAATAGGGAAATACAAAGAACCATTTCAAAATATTATTTGTTTTTAAATTCATGGTTTCCAAAATTGAAATAAAATTATTATATTTCAATGTTTTGAAAATATATTTATTTATTATTTTAAATTTATTTACCAATGATTTTTAAAACACCTTACTGGGAAAAATTATTTCTCACCCTATGTCTAAAATTTATTTTTCACAAGTTTAGTGGAATTTATTTGTGATGTGTATTTCTTTGAGGAGGTAGCACTTGTGAATACTTTTTGTTTATTTAATTTTATTTTGTAATGTTTGGTTCAGTTTTATGACATGTATCTAATTCTCTAAAACCTAGAACAAAAAAGTTCCTAGAATGTATTAAATTTTGAGTAATTGTTCAGTTTCTTTTATAAAAAAATCAAATATTGTTTTATGTGTTGAACCTGGAAGCGTAGGTTTAGGTATTTACATATAAAGAGTTGAGTTATATAGTCATGAAACTAAATGAATAAATATGTTTATCCAATATTTATTTTAGGATGAGATCCATGAAGGAAAATCAAAAGATTTTTAAAAAAAATTAATAATAATAATTTCCAGTAACCCCAAAATGAGAAAATATTATAATTATATTATAATAAACCTAAGAGTTCAGGGACCTTAAATAATTATAATGGTTATTGAAAACATTAATTATTTAATATGGGTGATATTTTTTATTTTGTTTTTTATAAAGACATATAATATTATAAATCCATAATGTCTATGAATATTGAAGGAATAGGATAGGGAGTGAAACTAAAACTCATTTGTGGTTTATTACATAATTTTAGAATCCCAAACAATTATTTTAGTAACTCATTAGTACACTATAACATAAAAATTTATATTCTATTTGGTTGTAGAATATTTAGTTAACCATGTAAAATTTCTGGGGCCATTTCCATCTTATTTCATTTATATGATTAATTTTCGCATGTTGTATGTATTATAGTTTAACAACTCCCTTTTAACATGAGAAAACAAACTATTTGGTGAAAAAATATAACAAACTAATTAAGCCTCTTCTTAGGGTTCTTTTAATCATGGTATTTTGAATATTATTATATATAACAAATATTCTTTAATATAAAAATCATTTAATAGCACATTCCATATAAAAAATATCACAAAAACAAGGCACACACAGTTTATAACTCCATGATATTTTTTGAATTTTTTTCAAATAAATTTAATTTTTTTTTATATCTTGTGTTATATGAAACACAGGGTTTATCTTATGTTACTGAAAACACCGAGTTTAGACTGTGTTATATTCTATATTGAGTTTAAATGAAACTGGACATACTATTAAAATATTATTATTTAATATTATAGTTATCTTATAGATTTTTGGAATGGAAGGTATGAATATGATTAACAAAATTATTAAAATATAAGTTTTACAAAAAAAATTACTTCTTTGATTAATAATTAATTATAAATAAAATTAATAAGCAACTTAATATAAATGAAATATTTTTCTAAAATTATATTTTTATGCGCACAAACGGATTTTATCTCGATAAATTATATAAATCACTTTTAGTGGATGATTTTAATTAAATTAACATATTTTATATTCAATAAAAAATTTTAACATTAATATCATATATTTTATAATCATGATATATGAATAAATCCAATTTTATGCTTAAAGCTGTATTCTTTCTAAAAATAAGTATTGTCGCATTTTGCACACATATTTTAAAGCTAATTTCTTATACTCTTATAAAATTTATCTTAAAAAATTAATGATATTTTATAAATCTACCTGTCAAAATTATATTGGAGTAATTTTTTTAAAATTTTATGAAATTAATTTTTTTTCAATAAATAGTAAAAAATAATAGTTTTTATTAATAATTTTCATACCTTTTAAATAATTTAATAATATATAAATTGTTTTAAGACTTTTTGTAAAATAATATTATTTCAATTATATATTTATTTATCAAATTTCAGTCATTAGAATCAGTTTCATATTGAATTTTGATATTAAAACTTTCTTTCCTTATGATAATTTTCTCTTTGAATGAAAATGAAAAATTTTATTCCAAAATTACTTTTGAGGGAAATTGGGAAACCGAACTAGTTCAAAGAAATTACTCAGTTAACAGATTATGAAATAAAAAATAATTTAGAATAAGACTAAAATTATTGGAATCAATTACCCTATATAGTACCCATTGAAGTTCATGTACCTTTATATATGTATCATATTTGACTAAGTCTTCAAAGTGGTTGGCTAGCTTGTTCCAAGCTTGGATGCATTCCTCTACATTAATCTTCCTTTTAATGAAGACACGTGCTAAAATTTGGTCTTGTTTTCTGATCCAATCCCTTTGATCCTCATTACCATCAACTCGTAGTACTATATCTAATATTTATTTCACCTCCTCCCTTGAAGCCTTAATCTCATAGGACCATACACACAATTCTCTATTTGAATTTATAATGAGCTCTAGATGTTTTCCATTTTATTTTTCTTTTCCCCCATCCATATCCCTTGCCACACCCCCTGACCTTGTTCCTTAGGGTCACCTCTCTTGGTATTTTTCTTTCCAATTCATATATCTGAACTCTTCTTGTATTCTTAGTCTTGGTTCATTGTTCCTCAGACTATCACCTTTGTACTTCCAGTAAACCTTGTTTCCACCATCTTATGTAGTTGAGAGTAATCCTTTCAACTCTTTATTTTTCTTCCCCTTAGCCACAATAGATCCCCATGCATCATAGTTCCCCATCTATCTTTTCTTATTCCATAGACTTTTAGGCCCTTTATGTTGTGCTCCCTCCATGCCATCTACTAAGAATTGTCTCAATATATCTTCATAATAATCAGCCTCAAAGAAACCCTGATCAACTATGGGGCTATCCTATAATAAAGGTGTATACATGACCCAATAATGTAATTCCTAGGTCCCCTATTCCTAAACTGGCCAATAGGACCTATGATCTTTTTGTGTCCCTTCATCATTCAACCCTTAAAAATGATTACTTATATTAATAAGAAAACCACTCTTTCTTAGACTTATCCTAATTGATGGATTATCCCAACACCCAATAAAGAATGATATTATTGAATGGAATTATCCTGGTCTATATCACCCAATGAGTCTCCTTCGTTAACTTCATAGATCACATCCTCATGTGTGGGTCTGATTCAATTACAAACTACCTCATCATGAGATACAGACTGTGGTATGAGGGATCATGGTTCCCTATAAAATACTCTATGCACCTCCTCAACCCCTCATGGACTATACAGTCCCTCCATCTAATTGGAATCTTCCTATTCTATTACAATCTAGTTCTCTACTGGCTCATCAATATCCTCTGTCCTGAATGCTAGTCTCAAGAGAGTGGCAATCCTTCTTCGATCCTTGTATCCTCAAAAATATGATGAAACAAGATGCCCCAACCATTTGTAGGCTAAGATATAATCAAAATGGGACTCCAAAACTGTTGGATAGAATATGTAGATGTATATGTATATTAGATGGAACAATACAAGAGGGGGGGGGTGAATTGTAGGTTTAAAACATTGAGTTTAAACACTTAGAGATTAGTTTAAAAGATCTTAAACTAATACAATTCAAACAACCACAATTGTATTGAATATAAAGGTATAAAGTAATGTAATACTATTAGAAAAGTAAAGTAATTGTATTCAAGATGAATACAATAATCAGAGTAATACAAGTGTGAGAGATTCTACCATAAAGCGTATAGAATCTATTAATACAAATTGTAATAGAATAATTGTAATTGAAACAATTACAATTGAAAGTGTAATGAAGAAAGGAAACAATACAAATTCCTTTCTAATACAAACAGCAGTGGAAATGTAAAATTATTACTATTCTTTTGACCCAAAGAGAAGGGTTATCCATTCACCTAGGATAAGAGGTCTGTCTTACCACCACCTTGGTAAGCCCTCAATACAATGATCAGTTCGTCTGTCTACCTATCCCCGGAAGCCCTCGATATGATGATCGGAACGTCTATCTGCCTATCCCCGGCATCCATCGGTACGATGATCGGAATGTCTGTCTTCCTATCCCTAAAAACCCTCGATTTTTTAGGTAATATGCACCTCTGTCTTTCAATTACTTGAAATCCCTCGATAGGATGACTGTACGCACAAAGCACAAAGCATGAGAGAAGTCACATCGTCTCTCTCTAGAACTTGATAGAAGCAAAGTATCACAGTTATATCACTGTCATTCTTCACCGGCTTCAAATGACCTCCTATTTATAGGCCTTAGGTTCCAATGGTCACATTTACTCCAACAGTCATATTTCTCCGAAAAACTCAGAGGGACTTGGACACCTGGCATTATAATGGTCACATTGAAATAGAAATCAAGACATCGTTTTGATTACTTTGTAACTAACTCAACGACATCGTATTGGTTAAAACAAGACATATGAAGATGATAAACAAGAGTATTATTATGAAACATGTGTTTTTTGACTAAGTACAAAAACAAGAAAGTAATTAAAGCATAAGTAATATAAGTATTAATAAATTTAATGTATTGATATGATAAAAAGTAAGATACAAAATATAGCATCCCATCTTTTTATAACATAAACTTCTATTACATTACACAAAACTGAGGATCTTTAAGGTTTAGTGTCTTGGAAACCAGGAAAGTAAAACATGAAAACCACATAAAACATTATTCTTAAACACTTGAAAGGCTTCTCCTTAAGTTCATCCTAGTTTCATTACTGCATCTCATAACCTGGGTACATACATCAAAAGAAAGGGTGAGCAGAAGGCCCAGTAAGGGAAACAAGAGAAACATTTTACATATGAACTTGAGATACATCAATAAAGTCATGAAAAGAACTTTAAGGCATGAGAATGAAATCATGAGGCAGATCATAATAAAAATAACATTTTTCATAACTTGAAGATGTGGCTATATCATTTAACATAGACAATCATGAACATATCACCAAGGTCCATCCCCAAGGTGTCATTTGAAAATTACCAAGGTTATTCACCAAGGTATCGTAAAAATTGTAATCTCTGGTGGTTACATCATTACCCAATGCATTGGAGCGCTATCAGGGCACACCCTTAAATTTTCCTTTATTATTATGTGAGCCACATATATCACCATCAAAACTTTCATAAATAACCCATATAGCATAAAATAACTGGGTTTCATTTCATAATAATAACGTTTTAAAAACTGCTTTAAAGACATGACCTTTACGTCACTTTAAACCCACAGAAAGGGAAAGAGGGTTTCATGTCTGTAAATCCCAGAATTTAAAATATAAAATTTTGATATATATGTGAATACCCCTGTATAAATAAGAGCTTTGAGTATTCACTTTATAACATAAAATAATTTTGAGAAAAGAGAGAGAGGCACTTTGAGATGAAACTTCTGCAGCATAACGACTTTGTTACAATGTTTTTAGAAGACATTGAAAAGAGAGGGGACATGGGTAAAACATTCATAAATTACCCATAAAATAGTATAGGGACATAATATCAGGGATTTAAGAACATGTTAATGAAATTTGAAAATATACCATGTGAAAGGAAGACAAAAATAAGATTTCTCTTATGAAAATTCGGCAGCCTAACGGCGTCACATAAACTTCAGCCAAAATGAATTGATGAGATCAAATAGGGTCTCTCATCATATGAAGATAAAAGATCAGTATGATAGATATAGAGATAATACCCCAACATAATTAATGGAACTTGAAAGAATTGACATGAAAGTAGAACTTCAAAACGAGAAGGGTGAAGAACCACTTAAAAATTCTGCAGCCTAACAGCGCCACTTAAAACATCAAAATACTGAATTGAAGAGATCAAATGGGGTATCTCATCATATGGTCATAAAAGATCAGTATGATAGATATAGAGATCATACCCCAACATAACAGAAAGGAACTTGAAATAATTGACATGAAAGTAGAACTTCAAAACGAGAAGGGTGAAGAACCACTTAAAAATTCGACACCCTAACGGTGCCACTTAAAACTTCAAAATACTGAATTGAAGAGATAAAATGGGGTATCTCATCATATGATCATAAAATATCAGTATGATAAATTTATAGATCATACCCCAACATAATAAAAAATAACATGAAATACTTTACATGAAAATAGATCTTGAAAAATGAGAGGGGAGAAAGAATCTGTTACAAATATTTCGGCAGCCTAACGGCGCCACATAAAACATCATAAAACGAAATAATTAGAGTAAGAGGGGATATATCATTATATGAACATAAAAAGGGCATTAATAGGAGTATAAAAGAACATCCTCCAATATAAGAACATGGAGCATAAAAGGAATGACATAAAAGAGATCACTTGAAAAGAAAGAGAGGGGTCGGATCCCTTACCTTAAAATATAACTCTTAAACCTCAAAGGTTGGGACCTTGAGGGCTTGGGGGCACCTTGGGAGGACTCCTTTGGAGGTAATGAGACCAGAACTTCGTTGGGGAAGAGTGGTGAGTCGAATGGATGAGAGGAGGGCTTGGTATTTACAGGGAAAGTGAGGGGACAAGGCATTAATGGCCAAGGGACACCTCACATGTGCTTTTCTCAAACCCATGTGCTCTCCCTTGGCATTTACCATGGAGTTAGGCCACATGGGGCCCCCAAAACAATAATTCATCACCCTTGGCCAGCCAACCCTTAAAATATCTCATGACATCGTCATGACACATCTATGATGTCATTAAACATACCGAAACCCTAAAACTGCATTTTTACTATTCACTGAAAATTCAACTTTCTCAGAAAAATCCCAAAATTTCACACTAACCAAATATCAATGCTCTGATTTCAAAAATGAACTGCATTTTATAAAAATAATTTTCTAAATATTTTTAAATTTATTTTTAAATAATTACACTATTCACCAAAAATTCATTTTTTCAGAAAAAACCCTAAAAATTACCATAAGATAATATCGGTGCTCTGAGTTCAAAAATGAAATCCATTTTATAAAAATAATTTTCTAAATATTTTTAATTTAATTTTTAATTAAAAAACACTATTCACCCGAAAAAACTAATACTTGAATAATAATTTATGAAACCGTTATTTAACCATTTTATTGAATCACGTTTCTTATTCAAGGTGCCTAGATTATTTTAAAACTTTCTTTAAGTGAGATTACTAATCCATTTGGTCATATTACTAATCCTAATCATAAAATCACTATTAATAATTTACTATTCATCAAAAATCCAGTTGATCTTATTAGACTCCAAATATCGTACTGAACATAATTGTAGAAGACCATTTTTTGAAAATCATTACACATTTTTAATTATTTAAGGCTTACATAAACATTTTTAAAATATCCATTTTCTAAAATTCATCAAAAATATGCATACTATATTTATCCGATCATTTGAAAATTCATAAACATCATCATAATAAGAAATCCCAATTTTTATTTAAAACAAGGATTACACACGGCAGTTACGGTCTCGTTACATAGCCCCTTATAATACCAGCATAGGACCTAAGAGTAAGGTGTGCTAGGGTGATAGAATTTTGGGGCGGCTCAGTCAACATTGCCCGAGTAGTAATTTCTATCTGTTTGAACTTCTCGCGAAGGCGATTCCGTTCTAGCTTCACATGATGAAGTTCGGCTTGGATTTGGTCCAGGGCAAAGCCCAATGGTGCTACCTCCTTCCCAAGATCTGTTAGATGGGCTTCGATCGGTCCAAGACTACTAGGTGAGGCCATCAAATCTTCTTTCTATAATAATTAACCAAGATTACTTATATTTAGAGACAATAATCAAAACACTTTGTTCACAGCGGTCATATTGACCGATGGTCATATAATAGTCAAAACCCAATGGTCTAATTTTAATTATAATCAAGTTTAACAAATAAAACATTTTTTTTGAGTATAAAAAAAAATAAAATAACACATGAAATTAGGAAACAAGATTTATTCAAAATTTCGGGCCATTACAATCTTCCCCCCTTAAGAAATTGCGTCCTCGCAATTTTTTAAAATTGGGTTTTGAAATTTCATTGAAAGTCCCACATCGGAAAAAGAGTCAGTAACACCATTACTTTAAAAGAAAGAAAAGGAAGTACAAAGGCCACCCGAGTTTACTCATACTAGGATTCCATGTAGGAAACATGGACATGGAGGAGAAAACAAAGGGTCACGTCCTAAAGGAGAGTGATAGAAAACATGATTAGGAGGAATTTAACCACCAGAAAATCCCAAAATTGTGATGTGTGTGAGCGGTCTTTGATTACCTAGTAGGAAACGTAAACCAACAACGTTTTTGTTTTACGTTCCTTTTCATAACTTTGAGGAATTAATTTACAACATAGAAAAAAAACATAAGGAAATATATCTATCTTCATGTAGAGTTTCATACTTTTATAAGTTTCTACCAAAACTAATCTTTTCTCTAAACGATGAGCATTCAAAATTACTTGGTCTCATCAAAACACAACAATCATCTTCTATAGAATCACATAATCCCCAAAAGATCAACTATCTATTTCTTTTATCTTTAAACATTATCCCAAAAACAGAATGGGTAAGGTAAAACAACTCTTCAAAAAGAAATAATCCCATCGGAATGGAAACTACTTTTAAATCTTCAAAGTTCCATGGTACTACCCAAAGTTCGTCATAGTCCATTCCATAAATAACGGTCCTTAAAAATTCCTCAAAATAAACCAAACTAATATTGAAACCCAAATACAAGAAGGATTTGATAACATAGTCTTCCAAAATAAACTTCATTGTTCATCTCCAAACAACATCAACCACTCCTAACATCTTATAACAAAAGTATCTAACCCAAACATATTTTACCCAAGATAGGTTAATCATTCCCATAAGTAACCTACATTACTATAAGTCCACATTAAATTCATCGATTCTTCAAAATATAAGTCAACCTTACTCCTCAATGAAAATACTATAGTAATCTATTTACCTCGATCATATAGGGTCCCCAAAATAGTGAACGTCTTCCAAAATAATAATCATATTTTAATCCCCGAATCATCCCTATCATATTAATATGACAATCATCGCATTTCCTATCACATTGGTTGTTGGGACATGTTATTCCATTTCCCACCATTAACTAAGAAGAGAAAGCATAATTAGGGGCTTAAGTGCTTAGACAATAATCATGAAAAGGAACTGAAAGCATATAAGGATAACTTGTAGAAGAAAATTATACCCTAACTTGTGATCCCCTAGGTTCCCATCTAGGTTATCCATGATCATATATTATTATGTGAATCTTTATTTTATTTTATCTTTGTTCCTTTAACAATGGTTCATACTAAGATTATGAATTTACCAAAGCATATCCCCCGGGAGTGTCGTAACCAAGAGTGCAGCAAGGCCTGTTATCGTGTACCAGTTCCTGTTCAAGTCTACCTCAAAGCGGTGTTTTCGGGTTTTACCCCTATGTACATCTGTTCCAGAGCCACCTCTACCTGCTCGTATCCAGACATGGATGTATTTGCTTGGCAACCCCTTACTCAATACTCACCAAAATACCAGGAAGATTTCCTATTTTTTTAAATTTTCTATAGGGTTATTCCTAGAGTTTTCATATCCTAATTTCCACAAATAACTAAACCATCCTTTGATACCAACTATAGCATCCCGTCTTTTTATAACATAAACTTCCATTACATTACACAAAACTGAGGATCTTTAAGGTTTAGTGTCTTGGAAACCAGGAACGTAAAACATGAAAACAACATAAAACATTATTCTTAAACACTTGAAAGGCTTCTCCTTAAGTTCATCCTAGGTTAATTACTGCATCTCATAACCTGGGGACATACATCAAAAGAAAGGGTGAGCATAAGGCCCGGTAAGGGAAACAAGAGAAACATTTTACATATGAACTTGAGATACATCAATAAAGTCATGAAAAGAACTTTAAGGCATGAGAATGAAATCATGAGGCACATCATAATAAAAATAAAATTTTTCATAACTTGAAGATGTGGCTACATCATTTAACATATACAATCATGAACATATCACCAAGGTCCATCCCCAAGGTGTCATTTGAAAATTACCAAGGTTATTCACCAAGGTATCATGAAAATTGTAATCTCGAGTGGTTAAATCATTACCCAATGCATTGGAGCGCTATCAGGGCGCACCCTTAAATTTGCCTTTATTATTATGTGAGCCACATATATCATCATCAAAACTTTCATAAATAACCCATATAGCATAAAATAACTGGGTTTCATTTCACAATCATAACTTTTTAAAAACTGCTTTAAAGACATGATCTTTACGTCACTTTAAACCCATAGAAAGGGAAAGAGGGTTTCATGTATGTAAATACCAGAATTTAAAATAGAAAATTTTGATATATATGTGAATACCCCAGTAGAAATAAGAGCTCTGAGTATTCACTTTATAACATAAAATAATTTTGAGAAAAGAGAGAGAGGCACTTTGAGACAAAACTTCTGCAGCATAACGGCTATGTTACAATGTTTTTAGAAGACATTGAAAAGAGAGGGGACATGGGTAAAACATTCATAAATGACCCATACAATAGTATAGGGAAAGAATATCAGGTATTTAAGAACATGTTAATGAAATTTGAAAATATACCATGTGAAAGGAAGACAAAAATAAGATTTCTCTTATGAAAATTCAGCAGCCTAACGGCGTCACATAAACTTCAGCCAAAATGAATTGATGAGATCAAATAGGGTCTCTCATAATATGAAGATAAAAGATCAGTATGATAGATATAGAGATCATACCCCAACATAATAAATGGAACTTGAAATAATTGACATGAAAGTAGAACTTTAAAATGAGAAGGGTGAAGAACCACTTAAAAATTCGGCAGCCTAACGGCGCCACTTAAAACTTCAAAATACAGAATTGAAGAGATCAAATGGGGTATCTCATCATATGGTCATAAAATATAAGTATGATAGATATAGAGATCATACCCCAACATAACAGAAAGGAACTTGAAAGAATTGACATGAAAGTAGAACTTCAAAACGAGAAGGGTGAAGAACCACTTAAAAATTCGGCAGCCTAACGGCGCCACTTAAAACTTCAAAATACTGAATTGAAGAGATCAAATGGGGTCTCTCTTCATATGATAATAAAATATCAGTATGATAAATTTAGAGATAATACCCCAACATAATAAAAAGGAACATGAAATACTTTACATGAAAATATATCTTGAAAAATGAGAGGGGAGAAAGAATCCGTTACAAAAAATTCGGCAGCCTAACGGCGCCACATAAAACTTCATAAAACGAAAAAATGAGAGTAAGTGGGGATCTCTCATTATATGAACATAAAAAGGGAAGTAATAGGAGTATAAAAGAACATCCTCCAATATAATAACATGGAGCATAAAAGGAATGACATAAAAGAGATCACTTGAAAAGAAAGAGAGGGGTCCGATCCCTTACCTTAAAATGTAACTCTTAAACCTCAAAGGTTGGGGCCTTGAGGGCTTGGGGGAACCTTGGGAGGACTCCTTGGGAGTTAATGAGACCAGAACTTCGTTGGGGAAGAGTGGGGAGTCGAATGGATGAGAGGAGGGCTTGGTATTTATAGCGAAAGTGAGGAGACAGGGCATTAATGGCCAAGGGACACCTCACATGTGCTTTTCTCAAACCCATGTGCTCTCCCTTGCAATTTACCATGGAGTTAGGCCACATGGGGCCCCCAAAACAATAATTCATCACCCTTGGCCGGCCAACCCTTAAAATATCTCATGACATCATCATGACAGAGCTATGATGTCATTAAACATATCGAAACCCTAAAACTGCATTTTTACTATTCACTGAAAATTCAACTTTCTCAAAAAAATCCCAAAATTTCACACTAACTAAATATCAATGCTCTGATTTCAAAAAATGAACTCCATTTTATAAAAATAATTTTCTAAATATTTTTAAATTTATTTTTAAATAAATACACTATTCACAGAAAATTCATTTTTTCAGAAAAAACCCCAAAAATTACCATAACATAATATCGGTGCTCTGAGTTCAAAAATGAAATCCATTTTATAAAAAAAAATTTCTAAATATTTTTAATTTAATTTTTAATTAAAAAACACTATTCACCCGAAAAAACTAATACTTGAATAATAATTTATGAAACCGTTATTTAACCATTTTATTGAATCATATTTCTTAATCAAGGTGCCTAGATTATTTTAAAACTTTCTTTAAGTGAGATTAATAATCCATTTAGTCATATTACTAATCCTAATCATAAAATCACTATTCATAATTTACTATTCATCAAAAATCAAGTTGATCTTACTAGAATCCAAATATCGTACAGAACATAATTGTAGAAGACCATTTTTTGAAAATAATTACACATTTTTAATTATTAAAGGTTTACATAAACATTTTTAAAATATCCTTTTTCTAAAATTCATCAAAAATATGCATAATATATTTATTCGATCATTTGAAAATTCATAAACATCATCATAATAAGAAATACCAATTTTTATTTAAAACAAGGATTACACAAGGCAGTTACGGTCTCGTTACATAGCCCCTTATAATACCAGCATAGGACCTAAGAGTAAGGTGTGCTAGGGTGATAGAATTTTGGGGCGGCTCAGTCAACATTGCCCGAGTAGTAATTTCTATCAGTTTGAACTTCTCGCGAAGGTGATTCCGTTCTAGCTTCACATGATGAAGTTCGGCTTGGATTTGGTCCAGAGCAAAGCCCAATGGTGATACCTCCTTCCCAAGCTCTGTTAGATGGGCTTCGATCGGTCCAAGACTACTAGGTGAGGCCATCAAATCTTCTTTCTATAATAATTAACCAAGATTACTTATATTTAGAGACAAAAATCAAAACATTTTGTTCACAGCGGTCATATTGACCGATGGTCATATAACAGTCAAAACCCAATGGTCTCATTTTAATTATAATCAAGTTTATCAAATAAAACATTTTTGTTGAGTATAAAAATAAAATAAAATAACATATGAAATTATGAAACAAGATTTATTCAAAATTTCGGGCCGTTACACACAAAAGTGAGTACGGTTGATAGAGTTAGTACAATACGATTGATAGAGTCAGTACGATGCAATTGACAGAGTCAGTATGATATGATTGAAAGAGTCAGTACGATTAGATTGACAGAGTCAGTACGATATGATTGACAGAGTTAGTACGATACGATTGACATACTCAGTACGATGCGATTGATAGAGTCAGTACCATATGATTGACAGAGTCAGTACGATAAGTTTGACAGAGTCAGTACAATACGATTAAAAGACATTTTTGATTTCCAAAACATGATATAAAAGTCAAAGGAAAACTTTTGACTCAACAATCTCCCCCTTTTTGGAAAGCACAAAACACAAAGTAAAGACAACAAGAAATCATTATCTCCCCCTGAGTTATTGTAAACTCTTCTGAATATGAATTTGAATACAAATAACTCCCCCTTAGGTGTATACTTTCCTAAGGATTGTATTCACATATTTTCCTTGGTTTTGAAGTATTTGATTAAATCACTCTCCCTTTGTAAAACATTATCCCCCTTTATAAAACATTCTCCCCCTTTGTGATTTACAAAAAGAATGGCATAACCTTGGATTGCCTGAAAGGGTTAGAGAAAATAATTGCAGGACAAAAGGAAGAGTAACATAAATTTCATTAAAAACAAAGACAGGTTCCGTAAGAAAAGAAAAACAAATACAACAGTCATTTGTTTTCTCTTTCCTTTTCCTTCTTTATCAACTCATGATAAACAGATTTCATATTTTTGATTTCTTTATTTTCTTCAGAAATTGAATCACCCTGAGATCTAAGAAGATCTTGTTGGTTGGCAAAAGGTTTGATCTTGATTTTTGATAGTCTCCTCCTGGACTCTGATTAATTCCTCAAGGGTATCAATTATATCTTGAAGATTCTTATTATCTTTGGATAACACAGAATTTTGTTTCTTCAACAAAACCATTTCATCTTTGAAAGATGAAACCATTGAGAATTCATACTGAAAATCATTCATTCTCTCTTGCAATTCTTTCACTGAAGGAATATTAGCTCCATGGGTTACCTGATTCAGCCTTTCACCAGTTTCTTTTTCAAGATTATTGAAATAAATCTCTAGATCATTTGAAAACCTCCTTATATCTTCAATTGCTACCTCATGGTCATTCACCGAGCTTTCTATTTTATATGACCACTTGGTCATCCTGTTGCAAGCCTTCTTATGAGCAGCCAAAGTTTTAGATAGAACTTTCAAATCAGCTTCAACTGACCAAAATTTCTTTCTCAATTCTCTTACAGAACTAAATTTCTTTTTCTGATTGTCAGTAATAAAATCAATTTTCCCTTCCAGCCTAGGCAAGTAATGAATAGTCTTTTCAACGCTCCTTAAAACATGAACAATGTAATCACTTCTCTTGAGAAAAATTGTTTGTTCAGAATCAGTATCTTCATTGTATGAAAGTAATTCATTTGATCGACTTGAGTCAACAACTAGCTGTTTTTCTTTTGCTTTTTCTTTCTCCCTTCTTTCTTCTTCTACTTTTTCATTGATGACAATAACTTTTTCAGTATGAGATGATTGAGCACCTTTATTTTCTTGAGGGGGTGTTTTATCCAGAGTTTCGGAAGTTTCAATAGGTGCTTTATCGGCATGAGGAACTTGTTGAATACCTTCACTCTGCTTTTGAACGATTCTTCTCTACTCTTTTTCGAACTCTGAAGGAATTCTAAAATAAAATCTCTTTTATCTTCTTCAACTTCTTCAATTTCTTGCAACATTTGATTTCCTTTTTCTTTCTCTGGAAGACTCTGTACGATTGGTTCTTGATGTATTTATTCTGTTAGTTGAGCACTAGCATCCTCAACCATTCTGAGTACTTTAGAGATATCAAAGTCTTGATCCTTTCTTTTCAAAACAGACTTCTTTTTCTTTTCAGCTTGAAGGGTTTCCTCTACCCTTATTTTTTTTTTGAAAAAGATTCAGTTGGGTCAAGACCGAACATTGGATCACCTTCCTTTCTCTGTTCTCTTTCTTTTCTCCACTTGGCCACAACCTCCTTACTGTACTTTGGTTTCTTATTTGGATTTGAACTGGTTTGGGGATCTGAATTTTGAGGAACACCAAAAGAAGGACTATCTTTGGCTGGAATAGGCGCCAATTGATTCTGAGATGATTCTGCTTCTAAATCTCTTATAAAAAGTTTTGAATTTGGGTTAAAACAAACATTCAACATCTTCAAAGTACTTTTACTAATCTAGGAGGGCTTCAAATCTATCATATTTTTTTTTAAAGGAATATTACAAAACCTCATACTCTCGAGAATGAATTTTGTAAGAATAGCTGGATACATAATCATTTGGGACTTAATTCCTCTTGACTTAACATTCTTGATAGTTTCAAAAACATATCCCATGAGATTTACTTTTCTCATATTTACAAGATAGTCATGCATAAAAACATCAGAAACTTTCAGAGTTTCTCTATCTCCTTTCCATGGAATAAGAAAACATTTCATCCAAAGAGTCACAAACCTATTGTCCGGAGAAAGATGAGCTACTTTCCTCTTTTAATCATTTATTATAAACAAAGGCTTTTCAGAATTCTCTTTGTTAAACGTAACAACTTCCTCAGGTAGTTTCTGATATGGACAGAAAGAGTCACCTTCTATCGGAACATTCAGAAAATGATCTGCTTGATTCACAGACATAGAACTCTTTCTATCGTACACAGTAAAGTTGATAGTCATATTTTTATCAAACGATACGATTTTATAAAACTGAGTGACTTTATTAAAAAGAACTGGATCTTGAGATACTGGTTTTTGAACACATAGATGTTCCCAGCCTTGAAACAAAATGATTCTTCTGATTGTAGAATCGTACAAATCAAAAAAGTCCCGAGAAACTAACCTTTCTCTGAAAAAGTCTTTCTCTGTAAAAATCTTTGAAGACATTTTGGTGGGAGTATTAGAAGACGAATGAGACTTATAGGTAAAGCTGCTTGAAAGATCGTACGATGCCTTAAACTGGTGGAGCAAAGCTTCGCCTAAAAACCTAAAAAAGCAATGTGGGTTTGGGGAGGGGGGATATTTATAGGTAGCAAAAAGGGTGACCGTTGATCTTCTACAGTTAAGATTATAAGAAATAAGATCAATGGATAGGATTAAAACAAGACAAAAAAAATTAAAAAAAAATAAAAAGAAATTAAGAAAGTATGTACCTGCTGGAGATCATAAGGTAATTGTTGGTTTTAAATAGTGTTAAAAAAACACAAGCGTAAGAAGTAAAAGAATACAATCAATTATCATGCCTATGGAAAACAAAGTCATTACCATTAACTGACGAGCCGATGGAAAACAATCTTGTTACCATTAACTAAAGAGCCGATGGAAAACAATCTTGTTACCATTGACTGACGAGTCGATGGAAAACAATCTTGTTACCATTAACTGACATACTGATGGAAAACAATCTTGTTACCATGAACTGACAAGATGATAGAAAACAATCTTGTTACCATTAACTGACAAGCTGATGGAAAACAATCTTGTTACTATTAACTAACAATCCAATGGAAAACAATCTTGTTACCATTAACTGACGAGCCAATGGAAAACAATCTTGTTACCATTAACTGACAAGCCGATGGAAAACAATCTTATTACCATGAACTGACAAGCCGATGGAAGAAAATCTTGTTACCATGAACTGACAAGCCGATGGAAAACAAACTTGTTACCATGAACTGACAAGCCGATGGAAAAAAAACTTGTTATCATGAACGGTCGATACGATGGAAAAGAAATTCATTACCATGATCAGTCGATTCGATGGAAACGAAATTCATTACCATGATCAGTCAAAATGATGGAAAAGAAATTCATTACCATGATCGGTCGATACGATGGAAAAGAAATTCATTACCATGATCGGTCGATACGATGGAAAAGAAATTCATTACCATGATCGATCGATACGATGGAAAATAAATTCATTACCGTGATCGGTCAATACGATGAAACTGTCAATACGATAAACAAAAAAGTAAAAACACATACCAAGAGAATAAATAATTAAAGATCATAAGATAAGAAGAAACATAGTAAGAAATGTTCTCCCCCTTTCTATAAGAGTTGTTTGATGTAAGGAGAAATGTAAAAGAGGAAGTGGATATGAATTATTATTTTAATGTAATCATTCCAAGATTCTGTTTTATAAACTCAAATCTATCAGAAGGTAATGGTTTTGTGAAAATGTCAGCAAGTTGTTCTTGCATTCCAATGAATTGTAAAATAATATCTCCTTTTTTTTGTGATCCCTAAGAAAGTGATGCCTTACATCTATGTGTTTTTCACAAGAGTGATGTGTTGGGTTCTTACTAAGAGCTATGGCACTAGTATTATCACAAAGAATTTGGGTTTTGGAAAAACTCAAACCATAGTAAGTGAGTGTGTGTTGCATCCACAACACTTGAGTACAACAACTTCCAGCTGCTGCATATTCAGCTTCAGCAGTGGAAAGTGCTATCGAGTTGTGTTTCTTGCAGGACCAAGAAACCAGAGAATCTCCTAAGAAATGACATGTTCTAGATGTACTTTTTCTATCCATTCTACAACCACCAAATTCAGCATCAGAAAAAAAATTTAATACAAAATCATTTCTAGAAGAGTAAAAAAGTCCTAAATCCATAGTGCCTTTAAAATACCGAAAGATTCTCATTACGGCTTTTAAATGAGGCTCTTTTGGATTAGATTGATATCTTCCACATAAGAATATAGAAAACATTAAGTCTTGTCTACTAGCTGTCAAGTATAGAAAACTTCCTATCATACCTCTAAAGATTGTTTGATCTACTAGTTTCCCAGTTTCATCAAGATCAAGTGTATTTGTGGTACCAATTGGAGTGCTAATACTTTTAGTTTTGTCATATCCATACTTTTTGAGTAAGTATTTAATATACTTATGTTGATATATATATGTCTCTTTTGGTTTTTGAGAAATTTGAAAACTTAAAAAGAATGTTAAATCACCCATCATACTCATTTCAAACTCAGACTTCATTAAACTAGCAAAAGAATTAGTTAAAGATTTCTGAGTTGATCCAAATATGATGTCATCAACATAAATTTTAACAATTAAAACATTTTTATTTTCCATTTTTATAGAAAGGGTTGGATCTGCTATACCTTTTGTATAATTGTTTTGTAAAAGAAATCTTGTAAGTCTATCATACCATGCTCTAGGGGATTTTTTAAGACCATATAGGGCTTTGGTAAGTTTAAAAACATGATTAGGATGTTTTGGGTCTAGAAAAATAGGAGTTTGTTCAACAAAAACTTATTCTTGAACAAAACCATTTAGAAAAGAACATTTAACATCCATTTGAAATAGTTTGAAGTTAAAGTACGCTACAAAGGCTAATAGAATTCAAATAGATTCAAGTCTAGCTACCAGAGCATATGTTTCTTCATAGTCTATTCCTTCTTGTTGATTATAGACCTTAGCAAGAAGTCCTGCTTTATTTCATACAATGATTCCATTTTCATCGCATTTGTTTCTGAAAACCCATTTTACTCCAATTATAGTTGTTTTTTAGGTCTTTCAACTAAAGTCCAGACTTGATTCCTCTCGAATTCATTTAGTTCATCTTGCATTACTTTGATCCAATCTTCATCACCTAAGGCCTCACTTGGACTTTTAGGTTCAAATTGGGAAAGAAAAGCAAGATGTTCTATTTCATTTCTTAAGGAATTTCGGGTCCTTATAGTTTGATTTACATCACCAATGATATTATCAATAGAATGATTCCTAAGAAACAATTGATTTGGATTTTGTAAAACCTGTTCATCAACATATGGTAGGAATTCTTCTGTGGTAAATGATTCATAAGTATCTTCTTGAACATTTTCCTTATCAGAAGGATCTTCTAACAAAGGTTGATAATCAATTTTTAAAAACACATCTGAGGATGTAGGTTGGGATGATTTAAAAACAGAAGGATCAAATTCATCAAATTTTGCATGTATTGTTTCCTCAATAGTACAAGTGTTTTTATTGAAAACACTATAAGACTTAGAAGTTGTGGAGTAACCTAGAAATATTCCTTCTTCAGATTTTGGTGCGAAGTTGTTTAAATTATCTTTTGTATTCAGAATGAATACTTTGCACCCAAAAACTTTGAAGTATGAAACTTTAGGTTTTCGGCCAGTCCATAACTCATAAGGTGTTTTATTAAGAAAAGTTCTTGTTAAAACATGATTTATAGTATAATAGGTAGTACTAACAGCTTCATCCTAGAAGTGCTTAGAAATTGAGTACACACTCAACATGGTTCTAGTAATTTCCTAAAGAATACATTTTCTTCATTCAACAACACCATTTTGATGAGGAGTTCTTGGAGATGAAAAATTGTGAGTAATACCTTTCTTACTACAAAAAATTTCAAATTAAGAATTTTTAAATTCACCACCATGATCACTATTAATAGTTATCAATGGTTGGTTTTTCTCATTTTTAACTTCAGCTCTAAATGTTTTGAAATAGGAAAAGGCTTCATATTTCTTTGTTAGAAAATAGACCCATGTGAATCTAGTAAAGTCATCAACTAAAACAAATACATAGTATTTGCCTCTAATGCTTCCAGTTTTTGAAGGACCAAAAAGTTCCATGTGCACTAGAAGTAATGCATTAGAAGTTGAAACTTCATTAATTGATTTAAAGCTAGTTTTATGTTGCTTGCCAAATTGAAAAGGATCACAGAGTTTTGAAGAATAATATCTAAGATCTGGCAGTCCCTTTACAAGTCTTTTCTTTGAGAGTTTACAAAGGTATCTTAGATTACAGTGTCCTAGTCTTCTATGCCATAGCCATGAATGGTCTTCTATTGCACTTAAGAAGGGTAAATTTTGGCTTCTAAGGTCTTTTAAGTTAATAGTGAATACATTCTCTTTCCTATGGGCAGATAGAATGAACTCGTCCTTGGAATTATGAACTAAACATTTATCATTTCTAAAATTCACAAGGTAACCTTCATCACATAATTGACTTATACTGATGAGATTGTGCCTAAGACCTTTAACAAACAAAACATTTGATATAAGAACTTTTCCAGAAAAACCATATTACCTATACCAACAATCATTCCTTGAGCATTATCTCTGAATGTAACCTTTCCTCCTTTTGTTTTGATAATATTTTCAAAGAGATTTTTGTTTTTGTTCATGTGTCGAGAACAACCACTATCCATGTACCAAATATTTTTGTTGGTACACTTCTCATTTTCCTGAAAAAGAAACAGTTAGTTTTTTGGAATCCAAACTTGTTTGGATCCAGAAGGGTTAGATAAGAGAATTTTAGGAATCCACATTTGTTTTACAAAATGAGCTTTATGAAATCCTAAAGATTGAGTTTTATTAAGATAACACACTCTTTTCTAGTGTCCAACACATTGACACTTAGAACAAAAAGGTTTATTTGTGGAACAAAGTAGTTATTACTAAAAACCGGTTTGGAATAAGTATAACCAAGTACAGAATGATTCCTCAAAGGTCTAATTTGAGAATACATCTTGTCAAAGTTTTCCTTTCCATGAGTAAAGTTTGACAAACATTTATTTAAAGAAAAAATTTCTGACTTTAGTTTTAAAACTACATTTTTATCCTCCAAAACATTTGATTTTGAACTAGGGTTAGGCTCTAAAACATTTTTCATAGAAATAACATTTTCTAGATCCTTAGAAAGTTTATCCTTATCATATTTGACATTCTCAAGGGTTTTTAAAATACTTTCAAAATCACAAGTTTTCATATCAAGATCATTTGAAAGATCTGATACTTCTTTAGTTAATACTGAAATTCTAGAATTTTCTTTATCAAGCTTTTTCTTAAGTTTAGAATTTTCATTTTCAAGTAATTTCGCAAATCTAGATACTTATTCAAAAGAAGGTAGTGTATCATCTTCTGATGATGAAGAATCATCATTTGAAGATTCATAATATTTATTATCAATATAATTTTCATTTAAAGAGACATTTTTATAATAGCTTCAACATTATGTACATTGGCCATAAGACAATGATCCTCAACTGGTAGTCTGGCTATAAGTCCAATATTTCTCTATCCTAAGGACTCATATTCTGAATAATTGTCTGAAGAATCACTACCACTTGCACTCCAAGTGTCATTTTCTTTCAAGACATTCTTTTTCTTATAATACTTTTTCTTATTTCTTTCAGAATGTTTCTTCTTTCTGTATTTTCTCTTCAGTAAAGGACAATCAGGACTTATATGTCCTACTTTCTTACATTCATAACAAGTTACCTCTAAATCTTTCTTATCCTTCCTATCTTTCTTTTTGAATCTGTATTGGAACTCTTTCTTTCCCACAATCTTGTTCATCCTTCAAGCAAGATTGGCTAACTCATTTTCTGAAAGATCACAATCACTTGAATCAGATATAACAATTTTCTTGGCTTTGGATCTTGTTATCCTTTCAGGTGTTTTAGCTTTAGATGTAAAAGCTACACTACCATTTCCATTCTTCTTCTTGTTGAAATCAACATCTCTTTTCATTCTTGTCTCATGCTGTAAAAGGGTTCCAAATAGTTCATCAAGAGTAATCTGGGAAACTTTTCTATTTTCATCAATAACTGTCCTTTTTGACTCCCATTCATTTGGAATTATATCTATAATATTATCTAAAAGAGCTTCATCATCAAGACCTTTTTCACCCATAGATTTTAAACTGTTGAAAATTATCATAAATCATTGTTTCACTTTACTTACCGGCTCTCCATAAGGGAAAAAAATCCATGATACTCTACTCGTAGCATTTCTCTTCTTGTTTCTATAACCTTGGATGTACCAAAATGTGTGACTTCTAATTTCTTCCAAATATAGTTGGCTGCTTCACAAGAAGATATCTGGTTGTATATATTCCTGGTCATAGAACATAATAAAGTATTGCTTACCTTGTAATTCAGTTGATATTCTTGCTTCTCTGGATTAGTGAAAGTACTGACTTCTTTGTCAAAAATTTTGTAACCTCCAGTAAGCATTATAAAATTTCCTGCACCATTATTGATCACAAACTTCTTAATTAGATCTCTCAAGTACTCATAATCATCCCCATCAAATATAGGTAGTATAGAAGGATTTAGGTTGTCAATTGACCCAATATTCATTCCTTCCATCTAATGAAACAAAAAAAATCTTTTCCACTCCACATGTTAGTGTAGTAAGTAGTTAAAATGAAACTTTGGAAGAAATAGAGAAAGTAATACTAATCAGTGGAAACCTCCTCTGATACCAATTTTTTGATTGAATATGTAGATGTATATTTATATTAGATGGAACAATACAATAGGGTGGTGAATTGTAGGTTTAAAACTTTGAGTTTAAAAACTTAGAGATTATTTTAAAAGATCTTAAACTAATACAATTCAAACAACCACAATTGTATTGAATATAAAGGTATGAAGTAATGTAATACTATTAGAAAAGTAAAGTAATTGTATTCAAGATTAATACAATAATCAGAGTAATACAAGTGGGAGAGATTCTACCATAAAGCGTATAGAATCTATTAATACAAATTGTAATAGAATAATTGTAATTGAAACAATTACAATTGAAAGTGTAATGAAGAAAGGAAACAATACAAATTCCTTTCTAATACATAAAGCAGTGGAAATGTAAAAGTATTACAATTCTTTTAACCCAAAGAGAAGGGTTATCCTTTCACCTAGGATAAGAGGTCTGTCTTACCACCACCTTGGTAAGCCCTCGATATAATGATCAGTTCGTCTGTCTGCCTATCTCCGGCAGCCCTCGATATGATGATCGGAACGTTTGTCTGCCTATCCCCAATAGCCCTCGATATGATGATCGGAACGTCTGTCTTCCTATCCCCGACAGCCCTTGATTTTGTAGGTAATCGGCACCTCTGTCTTTTAATTACTTGAAATCCCTTGATACGATGATCGGACGCACAAAGCACAAAGCATGAGAGAAGTCACAGTGTCTCTATCTAGAACTTGATAGAAGAAAAGTATCACAGTTATATCACCATCATTCTTCATCGGCTTCAAATGACCTCTTATTTATAGGCCTTAGGTTCTGATGGTCACATTTCCTCCAACGGTCATATTTCTCTGAAAAACTCGAAGGGACTTGGACACCTGGCATTATAATGGTCACATTGAAACAGAAAGAATGAAATCATTTTGATTAGTTTGTATCCAACTCAACAACATAATACTGGTTAAAACAAGACATATGAAGATGATAAACAATAGTACGATTATGAAACATGTGTTTTTTTGACTAAGTACCAAAACAAGCAAGTAATGAAAGTATAAGTATTATAAGTATTACTAAATGTAATGTATTGATATTATACAAAGTATGATGCAAAAAAGTGAGTACAATTGACAGAGTTAGTACGATACAATTGACAGAGTCAGTACAATGCAATTGACAGATTCAGTACGATACGATTAACAGAGTCAGTACGATACGATTGACAGAGTCAGTACGATACGATTGACTGAGTCAGTACGATACGATTGATAGAGTCAGTACGATATGATTGACAGAGTCAGTACCGTACGATTGATAGAGTTAGTACGATACGATTGACAAAGTCAGTACGATACGATTAAAATACATTTTTGATTTCCAAAACATGATATAGAAGTCAAAGGAAAACTTTTGACTCAATAAAAACTACATATTTCTTCTATCATAATTCTTCCCTGACCACGATGCAAACCCATTACACATAGGCTTTGAAACATCTGAAGAACCCAAATTTATTAAAGTATTATTTGTGTTTTAATTTCTGTCTATTTATTATTTTTTTGAAAAATAAATTTTACATAAGGTTGGAAAAGTTTTAATTATTCCATTGAATAGTATTTGAGAAATATTCCAATGGTTTCATGGATTATTAGGTTGGAAATGTTGATTAAAATGATGAAATAATTAATATGATAATTTTTTGAATTGATTTTAATGGAAATGACATGTGTCAAATGAGGAAACATTGTTTATGAAATTATTTTGATTTTTGAAGAATGTCATCCAAAAATGAATTTCTTATTGTATCTATAAATTTTATGATTGCAGTGATAGTTTTTAGTTCTGAAAAATATTTTGTCATTGATTATTTGAGTTTGAAAAAAAAAATTACGGCATTGAGAAGAAGTGATGATTTGGGGTTTATGGTTGAATTTCAAAATAAACAGAAGGAAAATGGTGAGTTTTTTTATGTATTAACGTGGCTTGTTTATATTATTTTTTATTGGACCTAGATTAAAAATCTGAAAAGAAATCCAGCCAACAAGCCATTAGGGGATCCGGGTGCACTGCTACCGAGGTTGGAACTAGGATCAACCCTATACTAGATATCCAGTAAGGATGTGTCGAGAGATGGATAGTAATAAGGGAACCCACAGGGGCACATTGGATCAGTGTGGAGCCACCATGTAGGGAATCATGATGATAGAGGAAGGTTTAGGGACGGGGTAGGGCCAGTGCATCATATCATTTTAGAAACAATCTTCTAAAGTGAGTGATCTAAGGCTTGTATTATAAAGGATCAAAAAAATGAATTTCATTTCAATGTGGTATGTGTTACTATAGTGCTAAAAGAACACCCGCTATCTGATTTACTCGATTGATTTATCATGGATGTTTGATAGTCACAACCAAGCTCCCTAACCATGTGGTCTATTCGATGAACATCTTGGTTGTTTGATTGTATCAGTTGTGTTGTCTTTAATCTCATCCCACACCCATGTTTTATGTTTATCAAGGATTCATTACAACAAATATTTAAGGTACTAAAGATCCTTTCAAGCTTCATTTGAGTGATCTAAAAATTTGGAGGTGATTGAAATCTTATACATTATTTTTTTCATTTGAAAATGAATTTCAAGCTGATGAAATGAAACATGGATAAAATAGGATATTTATGGGGAAATGATCTAATGTGTCACGAAACAATGGTGGTATGCATGAACTATGGAAATTATCAAACACCAATACATATTTGAATTCCCCAAGTCTAGGTTTGTTTGAATGAGTGTTGGAAAATATCATTTATAGAGAAATAGTTACACTAAAAATCACTCTAGTTCATGAAAGATAGATTTTCCACACATTTTGCTTTGTGCTAAGAAAAATATATTCAGTGAGCAGACGATTTGTGCATAGTACCCTCTTTAGATTCATGAAGAAACTTTTTTTCATGAATCATTCAGGATAAAACTATGTAGAATCTCTTTTTTTTTAAATGCTTTGGGTCGAAGCCTCATTTATCATTATGTAGAATCTCCTTTTCATGTGATAAGATCATCAAGAACTCACACACTCTCATATATGCATGAATGTTTTAACAGTGACAGTATATTCATTCATGAAGAATGGTGGGTATGTGTTTGCGTAGAGGGTTTATTTAAGTTATACAAACACACTGTGAATTCAAGAGGCAATGTGACATTACTTTCATGAAGATACTAATTTTTTCATTCAAAGGAATAACACACACCAACAGTATGTTTTTTGAAAAAGAGTAATGCACACAAGGGTGTGTATGATGTATTGAGTGCATAATTTCATGCATACGTAGATAGATAACCATTTGAGACTATATACATATGTTTATGAAACTCGTTGAAACTGAGTATCAAATGAAGTGAAGCATGATTTATGCATTATACATTCATAAAGTTTATGTGAATATTGTACATGAATAATGAGTGCACAAAAGGCAGTGTGTGTTCGGGTTTTCATGTAAGAAGTATGGATAGTGAGTGTCTTTATACAAATTTAATGTGAGATTGAGAAATGTTTTAGTGTGTACCTTCATCTGGTTGAGTGAATACACTATTGATAATTTCAATCAGTTCTAATCTACATTATTGAATTTTGTAGATATAGTGAGTGATTTGCACACATGAATAAAATAAAGTGTCTTTTTTCTTAGGCAGCATACTAATCGTTTAGGTAGTGAAGAATTAAATGAGATTGTGTAATTTTATTTCATTATTCAATTCATACATGCACATGTAATATACATATCATGAAAAGCGATCATTTTATTCTTGGGACCAAATTTGGAGTATTCAATTAGAATAAAAACTATACTTTATTGATAAATATTCAATTTCTTATTCCATTATTACAGTGAGTTGAATTGGGAGTGTTATATTATACAATTCATGTGAGTATAGAGAGATGAATTTCATACATCATTGTTGATTATATTCAGTGGTAATTGAATTGTTTTTGTTGAAGTGAGAAAGTGCAATGCCATTTTATTTCAATGGCTCAAAGAGGAAGATCATTTTTGTGTTGCAGTGATAGCCTAAAGTTCTTGTGATCTTTCTAATTATATTATGTTTTTTATTTTGTGAAAACACTATTGGGATTCTAGTATAAAGAACACTAGTGGGATGCTAGTATAATTTGGTTAAAGATTCATACCTACCCATAATGGTTTCATGGTGATACCTGACCAACCCACTTGTAATTGGTGATTCATTTTTACTAAAGAATCCGTGTATCAGATTATCCTAAACACAAAAAGGATATAGTAACCCACATCAGGGTCGAACCTCGTAAAAATAATATGTTTTGTGCTTTATTTATTTTTTTCCTTTCATGTGGAATAATTTTTTTTCAATAGGGAATATCCATTCACTCTATCCAGGAAAGATGTTCGAATTAAAATGGGGTAAGTGAAAAGAATAGAAATATCAAAAAAAATTGTGTACACTGATTTACCCCCCTAGTGTACCGATAGGATCCACTAGGAACTTGAATTAGTATCAAATCATAGGTTACACCTCTGATTGGATCTATCTTTTTATCCTATAATGATTATATCGAACTTATATGAAGTGAATATTTGAATTTGAAGAATTTATAGAGTTGTTTTAGATGGAATGTTTAGTTCTTATCTCTATTATTGTCAACAAGGAGTCTTTTTAAAAAAAACATAAAGAACATATAGAATAAAGTGGAAATAAAGATAATAAATAATTTTAATAAGAAATAGGATACATCACAAACTATATGTAGTTATAAAGGAATTCTATCAAAATTATCTATGGAATAAATTGATAAAGATCCTTTGGATTATTTGGTTCAAGCGGTGATGAAAAAAAATTTATTAAATAACTTAGTCAATTTTATTCAGAAATCAATGAATATATAAAGAATGTTCCTACAAATTTTTTCACTTACATATTTTCTTTTATCAATGGATTATATAATGAAAATTCATAGCATGAAAAAGAATAGGAGGATATAGAGCATGCCTTTGAAAATAATTTTCAATGATGTAAAATTATCTCACAAATTATTGATGCCAAAGAAGAAATTGTATCAATTTTCAATTAACATTTATCCTATATTGAATAATAATTTCAAATAAATGTGTATGAGAAAGAAGTAATTGAGAAGGTATGTATTGATATGATTCATACAATTGAAGAATCTCATAAAGCTACAATGAATATTATGGACTATTAGTTGGAAATCAATTAAAAGGATGAGACATTCATCCTAGATGAAGAATAAAAATAACTGTCTATATTGAACTACAATGAAATATTCACTTTAGTTGAAGATGAATTAAAAAGAACTATTTTTTAGAAGTATTTGACTGTGAAAGTTTATACAGAAGTGATCATTACATTAGATAAACAACACAAAACCTATATGAATGTCAAATAATCCCAGATAGAGGTTATGACAAGGAGAATTAAAGAGATAAAAATTCTCTACTGGAAGTAAGTCAAATACATTATGATCATGTTTAGAAAATGAAGATTCAATACGAAGATAAACTAAAATATGTTGAAGTTGAGAAAAATTTCCCCAACAAGATGTGTCTTGAAATGGAATTCATTTTGAAAAATCTAAAGGAAACACAATTAAAGACATCCCAGAAAGAATACAAAGATATGTTGAAATCACTAGAGGATAAGAAAAATTCTATAAATTTAAAATATCACGACTTAGAGGTCAAGTAGTAAAATATTGATAACATTGAAGATAAATCTTCACAAAATATTGATGTTAGAAAATAATCCAATAGTAATTTTTAAAAGATTATTACTTCTAAAATGACTAATTCAAGTGGAAAGAAGAGTTTGATATTATTTAAAGATAAATTTGTTGCAAGCTCATTTAAATAGGTAACCCTTGTTCCATAAGTTTCTATTTGTAAAAATATTGTTTTATCTAAAAGTGTAGGTTCTGAAAACAATTATGGTCAAATGTGGATGAAAAAGACCAATGAATAATTCAATTTATCATAAAATGCTTCACAGAATAATGAATCAATATTTTTTTCCTATTGTTGATGTTGATATAAATTTTGATATTAAGTAATTGAATTTTGCAATAATATTTCTAATCATGATAATTATAGAAGACCAACATTAAGGGAGAGTCAATATGATGTGATTAGAAATCTTGTAGAATTGAATCATAATTCAGAAAGGAAGAATAATATTTCTATCAAGAATAGATATGAATGTAATTAAGGATTCTTTGATTATTATAGAACTGTTCATAGTTATGATAAGTGCTGGTATGTATCAACTATGCATTATGAATATGCTTATATAAAGAAAATATCACAAAAAATGTAGAGGAAAACAACATAAGTATAGAATTATTTCTTAAGGAATAGTTAGAGAATAAAGTTAGGAAAAGTATGAATCAAGATACAACAAAGAAAAATAATGATATTATGACACTCCAATGAATAGATGCTTCTACTTTGGAATAATATGCTATATAATGGTCCTTTAAAAACATTCCATAAACACCAATTTTAGTGGAAGAAAGCTGTATCAATAAAAGAAATTAATCTTAGAATCATGTAAAATGGTTGATTTGGTGAATGAAAATCATGATGAAAATTTTGAATTTCATGAGAGGTTGTCTAAAAAGGATAACCCCATTATTTATATTGATCTACATGGAACATGAAAATTGTATGGTCATATTGCTAACAAATGTATGATATGATTTCCTAAACAAATAGAACTAGTGAATAACAATAGAAAATGACCAGTGGATTTTTCATACTAAAAATGCTACTATGAAGAATTAGTCTACACAGAAGAAGAATTCTGAGCATGTACCAAAATAATTCTTATTCATATGTCCAGAATAGATGAAATTTGAAAAGAAGCTGGATTTGGAATAAAATAATGAAAGTGCACTACTTTCTAACATGAAGAATCCTATTCCATCAAAGATGAAAGATGAAGAAATAAAAAATTCTACGGTTTACTTAATTGATAATATTTAGAAATTCAAATAATAAGAAAGTATGATGAGTTATCATGAATCTAGTGTAGAATTGAATGGAATTTCTAGGTTGAGAGATAAATCTCATCCCTGCTTCTCTAACTGAAAATCATTGAAAACCCACCTTATTCCCATGTATATCTTATATTTGCTTATTTTATATAGGGAATTTAAGGTGAGGGATATTTTCAATGGAGTCTTGAATATATGAGTGTTATGAAAATATTATACATTTTTTAGGAGGCTATCCATCATGGAGTTCTTTATTTAAATTCCTATAAAAATTGTTCTTTCAATTCATTATTGAGGAAATCCAATCATGATGAAGAATATAGACAAGGATCACCTATCTAGGGGGAGAAAAGATGTAAAACTACTATAGTTTAATATATCAACTAGTATCATTGAATATTTTATGTTTTGGTAAGACATTTATCAGATATTTTCAAATTTTAGAGATTAAATATTTTCATTAAAGAGGTATGGTTTTTTATCTCTATATGAATGAAAATTTTGAATCACAAGAGGAGAAAATAATAATTTTAGGACAAAAGTAAAATTGATTGATAAAGGGGAAGATCATTTTTTAGTTGAATGTTTTTAATATTTTTTTTGATATAAATGCATGATATTAGTTAAAAAATATATTTAACAACTTCTAATAGAATATTTTAGTGTTGGCAACACAACCTAAAAATTTTATTGATATCTTGGTGGTATAAATCAATCACTCTTGTTTTTTACATCAGGTTAGTCCATGAGGACTTAGAGATGATTAATTAATGAGTCATTTATTTAATAAAAGTGATGCTTTAATTCTCTCAATAAGATCATTTTGAATTTCTAACAAGTTTAATCTATTGTCTAATGAAGAGATTAAAGAAGATAATAAGAGAAGTTTAGTTGTTAAAAAATTATATATGTTGAATTATTTCACATAAAAATAACTTTGGTTTTATTATAAAGGAAGTGGGAGAAGAAAAAATTGACTCTGAAAGTAAAAAAGGGTATTGACAAAAAATCAATAGGGGATATTGAAGAACCCAAATTGATTAAAGGAATATTTTTGTTGTAATTGTAGTAAATATATTTTTTGATGAAAATTCAATGATAAAATGTCTAGAAAGGTCTAAATTCCTACCATTTATTTGTCTTTGAGAAATTTTCATAAGTTGGAAGAGATTCTTTGGTTAAAATAGTTGATTATGATGACGAAACATTTAATATGATGATTGTTTGAAGTTATTTTAATGGAACTAACATGTGTCAAAGGAGGAAAAAAATTACACCATTGTTTGGAAGTTTGAAGGATTCAATCAAAAAATAAACTTCTTATAGCATGAATAAATGTGATTACTGCAGAGCTGGTTTGTATTTTAGAAAAAAAATCATTGATTATTTAGTTTGACACAAATATTTATAATAATTAAATTAAGTGAAGATTTGGGATTTATTGTTTAATTTCAAAAGAAATATACTGGAATATGGTTAGTTTCTTTTTATGTATTGACATCGCATGTTTATGTGCTCATTTTGTTATTGACCCTTAATAATAAATTTCTAGGTAAATCTAGAAAACTAGCCATTATGGGATCTAGGTTCACCACTGTTAAGGTGGGAAATAGGTCAAACCTAGCCTAGACAGCCATGAAGTCCATGCTGAGAGAGGGATAGAAAGAAGGGCTACCATGTGGTCATTTATTTTTTTGTATTAACAGTGCATGTTTATGTGCTCATTTTCTTATTGGCCCTTGATTAAAAATTTTAAGGTAAATCCAGCCAACTAGCTAGTAGGGGATCTAGGTTCACCACTGTTCAGGTGGGAACTAGGTTCAACCCTAGCCTAGAAATCCATGAAGTCTATACCGAGAGAGGTCTAGAAACAAAGGATCACATGTTCTCATTTATTTTTATTTCTTGACATCACATGCTTATGTGATCATTTTTTATTGGACCTGGATAAAAAATTTAAAGGTAAAGACAGCCAACTAGCTAGTAGAGAATCCATGTGCACCACTAATGAGGTGGGAACTGGGATAAAACTTAGCCTATCCATCCATGAAGGCTATTCTAAGAGTGGGATAGCAAGAAGGGATCACATAGTGGCGTATGGGATCAACGTGGAGCCACCGTGCCAGGCAGCACATCAGTGGTGACTAGTGTAGAAACGGTGCAGTTCCAGTGTGTCATATGTTTTCCCATACCATTTTATGAAGTGATTGATTCGCATAATATATTATAAAGGAGAAGAAAAATTAATGTTGTTTCGATGTGGGACATGTTACTATAGAATCTAAAGAACTCCCATTATCTAATTCAATCGATCAATTTATCCTGGCCTTTTAATCATCTCACCCAAGCTTTGAAACGATGTGATCTATTCAACGAGAATCCCAGTCATTCAATTGTCTCAGTTGTGTTTTCTTTAATCTCATCATTTTTCTACATTTTATGTTCATCAAATATTCATTTGAGTGATTTGAAAATTTGAATGTGATCGAAATCTTATGTATCATTGTTTGCATGCAAAAATGAAGATCAAACCAAAGTAATGTAGCATGGATAAAATATGAAATTTTTGGACAATGATTCATTGTGTCTCAAAATAGATGTGGTATTCATGAACAATGGGGGTTCTCAAAGACCTATAAATATTATAATGCTATGAGGTCAGGTTTGTCTTACTGAGTGTTGTAGAATCTCATTTCCAAGGATATCGTAATATTGTAAATTTTTCGGTTTCGTGAAATACAGAGGTTTGGCACAATTTTTTTGTGTGAAGAAAAATACTTTCCATGGGAAGATTATTTGTGCATATCACAAAAGTTATGTTTGGGAAGAAACTTGTTTCCATGAATCATTCGGGATAACACTATGTACCATCTCCTTTTTTTATGTGATGATCATCATGAACTCACACACTCTCATATAAACATGAATGTTTTAATACTAATAATATATTCTTGCATGAAAAATGGTGAGTATGTGCTTGTGCAGAGGGTTAGTTTGAGTTATGCGCACACACTATGAATCTAAGAGGCCACGTGACATTACTTTTAATAACATACTGATTCTATCATGAAAATGAAGAACAAACAACGGTAGTGTATTTTATGTAAAATTGTAATGCACATAGGGGTGTGTATGATGTAGTGAGTTCATAATTACATGAATAAGTAGATGAATTACCATTTTGAGATGATATGCATAATCTCATGAAACCATGTGAAATCAACTATCAAATAAAGTGAATAATAATGTATGCAATATACATGCAAAAATATTATGTGAATATTGTACGTGAATGAGGAGTGAAAAAAATCCAGTGTGTTCGGGTTTTCATTCAAGAAGTATGGGCAGTGAGGGTGTGCATATAAATTGAATGTGAGGTTGAATAAGTGTTTATTGTTTAAATTCATCTGGTTGATCACATACATTGTTGATAATTTCAGTCATTTCTATTCTACACAATGGAATAGTGAATATATAGTGTTTGGTATGTGTACATGAAGATAGTATAATGTATATTTTCTCAGGAAAAATACTAATCATTTATAAAGTGAAGAAGAAAATGAGTTTGTACAATGTACTTAAATTAATCAATTCATATATTCAAATAAAAAATACATTGCATGATAAATTATCATTGTGTTCTTGAGACAAGATATGAAGCATTGTATTATATGAAAACTTGTAGTTTTTTATAAATATTTAATTTCTCATTCCATTAATATAATGATTTGAATTTGGTGTGTTATCTTTTACAATTCAGGTGAGTATATTGATCTGACTTTCATAAAGTGTTGTTGATTATATTTAGTGGTAGTCGAAGAGTTTCTATTGAAGTGATCAAGTTCATAATCAATTTATTTCAGTGGCTCGAAGAGGAAGGTTAGTTTTTTTGTTGTGATATATTAAAGTTCTTGTGATATTTTTTATTGTGTTAAGTTTTTTATTTTGTGAAAACACTGGTTGGATTCAAATATAAAGAACACTTGTCGGAGGCCATTATATGTTGGGAAAAGGTACATACGTACCCATAATGGTTTCAAGGTGATACATAACTAACCCACTTGTAATTGTTGATTAATTCATAGTGGAGAATCTATGTATCAGATCATCCCAAAAACTGTAAGGATTTAGTCACCCACATTGGGGGATAAATTTATAAAAAAACTATGTTTTGTGCTTCATTTACTTATTGTCCTGTATGTGGTATAATTGTGTTTGTCAATAGCGAAGATCCATTCACTCTAAACAGAGGTTCGAATTAAAAAGGTGTGATGACAAAGAAAATAAATATCAATAAAAATTGTGTACATAGATTCACCCCCATATTAGTTTATATGAATTATCCATTGGGCCCTTCAACATCAACCTCAATATAGATTAGTGGGGATATCAGGTGACAAACAACAATTTTTCAACTATCATAACATTAATAACAACCTAACATATTCCCCGTTATACTAAGAATAGATGGATTTTGGAAAGTCAATGATTGTTCTAGAAAACATACCCACACCATCATAGAAGGAAAATATCATTTCATTTGAAAGTCTTAAGACCATATAATGTGATAGAAGGGGAACCTGTTGAGTGATTGAGGAGCTCTGTGCCCTCTCCCCCACTTATAAAAGTCCAACCCTCTCCTCTCCTATTAAAACTTTCTAAACCCTTTGGATTAGAAAATCCCTACCCAAATTCAATAATAACAACACTTCTTACTTAATATATGCCTTATTTTTATTATTAATATCTCCTAATAAGGCCATTGGTACTAAACTAAAAAGGTTTTCTAAAGAATAGGTAACATTCTCAAATGATTGTTTTTACTTTTTTATTATTCCACGTCCTTGAATACTTTTGTAACCATGTTAATATAATATCCTTAGTTTCTATAATTTAATAATATATTATTATATTAATTTAATAACCTATATCCATCTCATATTTCCTCAAATTTTAAGTGAAACCATCAATCATGTTTATGGTGGACTACCGCCTCGCGAACCGACGTAATTTGTTTTCTATCACCAAATCATACAGATTGTTATAATAATGGATTTAATGTATACATATGATATTCGTAACATTTTTATATTTCATTAATTATTATATCTCATGTTCCTTTTTAGTTTTCATTTTTTTTAGGGATATGATAACATTTCTCATGTGTATAGCAAGAAACTGCCTCGTGAAGCGATGTGATTCGTTATTCACTTATGATTTACATGGAAGGTACGAAGAATAAATATCATGAATTAATGTTATTTTAATAACCTATCCATATTTATGTAATTATAATATCACATCTTCATACTTCACTTCCAACCCATTGGAAAACAATAACATCATTGGTGTGTACGGTGGACTACAACCTCACGAAATGATGTGATGTGTAATTCATTTCCATTTTACGTGGAATGTAATAAGGATATATTGAATTAAGTTAAATGATGTATATATGATATATTTTATGTATATATGAAATCATAATTATTCTTCAAGGGTGAAATATTTTTTACCATTCTTACGTTCCATCCATCAAGGAAATGGAAACAATGTTCATGAGTATGCATGACCTATCATCTCCATGGACAATATAATCCATTTTCTATATATAAAATTAATAGATAATTATTAATATAATTATAATGTGTATTTATATATATTATATTCTTATTATTTTCAAAATTACAATATTTATGGAAGCATTGTCATTGTAAAGGGACCGAAAATACCAAAACAAAACATATGTGAAAAAAGAAGTAGTTTTTTCTTGAAACATAATTTTAAGATGGAATTGTTGATAAAAAAGTAATAAAACATCATAGGTAAATCATATATGATGTGATATATATATAAATGGTCATTTAATATATTTAAAATAAACATATATTTATTATACAGGATATTCAAATGTGTTTGAATGAAGTCAAGACTTAAGGTAAGATATTCTCACTTTTATTTTCTGTGAGACACATGCCATATTCACCTCATGTTTATTTTATGTGGTGTATATACTAAAAATGAATTTATTTTATGATTAATTTTATAAAAATTATATATATTTACATATAAATTTTAGGATCTCTCTTTCATGGGGTTTACGATACAAAAGATACTAAAACAATAATGGATTTCTATCTCACTTTTATATTCTATAAGACACATGACATATTCTTGATGTGCTTCTTTAATGTGGTGTATATAATAAACATGAATGTATTTTAGTATTATTATACTTAAAATAATTGGAACTTACTTATCAATTTTAGGATCTCCTTTTCAAGAGGTTTATAGTTCAAATGTTACCAAAGTAGTAAGGGGTTTTGTCTCAATTTGTATTATTTGGGACATATTTCATGTTATGGACCTATCTTATTTTATGATGTGTATGCACAACCCCTTTGACATGTGATATCATAAAATTATTTATTGTCATGATATTTAAATTTTCATTTAATTTTATTTATTCATGGGACTTATGATTCAAAAGTTACCAGTGTGGTAAGATTTTGATGTACAATCTCATTTTTTATTGGGATTGTTTGTGATTGTGACTTTGATGATAAAATATTATGATCTACTTCTAAAGAAATTAATAAATATTATTATCATGTATATATTTATTGATAATATATGCCTTACCTTAATTTTCTTCTCTCTTATAACTGAATAGATCAAAAATATGTTTTTTATGAAAATACGAATTTATTTATCTATTTAGACGAAATTGATTTTCCTTAGATATACATGTTTCTTAAAAATATTTTCAATAATATTTTAACATTATCCAAATGATTTATAAAATAAATTTTTACACATGTTTTACTTTTTTATAAGAAAATTTGAAAATAATCTTCATGTTGTTTTCCAAACAAGGCCTGAATGGCTTTTACTAAAAACATTAAAGGAATATTTTCTTTAACGTACACGATATAAATAGTGTTTCACGATGAACTGGCCTCTCAATTAGTTCAATATTCCCCTAAAATTTTTCAAGGTTATTTTTAATGATAAAATCTTCCTTAATATTTTGGAATATTTTAAATTTGAAATAAATTTTTTTAAATTGAAAAGGTATTTTCCTCAATAAATGTTTTAAATGCTATTTAAATCCTACTTTATAAGTTTATAAAGTTATTTTTAAAGAAAGTATTTTTGAAAATATTTTATAAAGTTTATTTGAAAGCGGAAAGAATATTTTACTCAAGAAATGTTTTAAATGACCTTTATAGATTCTTATATATGATTCCAAGGTTATTTTCAAAGAAAATTATTTTAAAAAAAAATTATGTTTCAAAAAGTGTTTTTCAAATTTGAAAGGGCATTTTATTCTATAAAAGTTCTGAGTGAAATTTCAAAATAATTTGTCATCTAAGAATATATCCTTTTCTTTTAGTTATGCTTTACTAGGGATATTATCCAAGGATACTATTCTTATTCTTTTTTTAATTAATTTATGATTATAATGATAAGATGTATACAAGACCTTCTACTTTTTCATGGGTTATACTATGATGAAATGAAGAAATGTTAATGAAACATGTATCATTTACAAACGTTATGATATGACTAAATGGTTATGAAATCCATTTCTTTTCTTGGATTGTGATAAAATGAATGTTATATGATCTTGTATTTTGAAAATTTATGGATTATGTGAAGTGTGAGAACTATATCTCCCTCCAATTCATTGGGTATTTATCAACATTATATGAGCACATTGAGTACACATGTGGTTATTCCAAGACCAAAAAGAGGGTACATTGGAGGTTATCCCAATCCTAAAGAATATGGTACATAGGTGGTTAAACCAAGCCTCGAGTAGAAACATGGTTAGTTCTCCCAAACATAAAATTTTATGAATGTCTTGGTTGATATATTTGACATTGGGTCTTCTATGATTATAGGTTTTCCAAAAATCTATATCTTATGACAATATTATGTTATCACGGATCATGTTCTTTGAATCCTTTATGATTCATGTCTTATGAACAACTAATACTTATTTCCTGAGTCATGTTAATTTTCTATGACATATTTGGTATGAACTTTGTAAGTTATGTTCCTAACCTCATACCCTTATGCTTATCTTATGCTTTTATATGACCAGAGATTGAAGTCTCCTATATTTACCCTTATTTAACATTTGAGCTAACCATTTATTATGTTTCTTTTCCCCAGTTCATAAATAATGGTTTTAAGTAGGGTATATCTATTAATATTACTAAATTGGAATATATTTATGGGAGATATTAAATATATTTCATTATATAAGAATATTTTTTACATAGTATGTAAAGAAAATAAACTTTACAATCCTCATGTATGATTTTTTTAATGAAATGAATTTTCATCTAAGACGTTGTACTATCTATACATGAAATGACTAGGTCATTATACTTATTATCAAATGATAGGGTTTTCTAACCTTTGGGAACTATTATGATAAAAATTTAGTGTGAAACCTTAGGATAATCCTATGTATAAGAGAATGCCCTATGTTATGATAATGAAAGGAGTGTGGTTTTCTGAACAATAAATCCCTATATAGATACTGCAAGTGGTCATGGTTCTAGAATAGAGGTACCTATGGGTAATAACTCTAAAAAAGGTGAACCACACTTGAATCAATCATTACCTCATACACGATAATGGTCTTTATGGTGGACCTATTTTGACACTCCCGAGGGATATGATTTGGTTAAACCACATTTTCATTAAGAACCATCATATTGAATTTTAATAGATGATGATCATGGATAACCTAGGTTAAACCTAATGTGTCATATATTTAAAATAATGTGTCTTGATTTAGACATCCTATAAATGTTTTTCATGAATATGTGGTTTTCCACTATGATTAGTGTTGCTAAAACTATGCTTTTTGGTTTTAATAAATTGATGGAACAATAAGTAACTAAGTTAACATTAAGTGTGATATATAATTTATTAATGAGAAACCAAATGATATGATGACTGGGGTGAAGGATATTGTGATTATACCTTATCAGTTATCAAGAAACATGATTAATAACTTTCACATTAACCAACACTCAGACTCACCAAAGAAGAGAAGGATGGAGTTTTCTGAGGGTTCAGGTGGTGGAGACCATAGAGGAAATAACATTTAGTTTTTTATATGTCAAGAATGTAGGAAGAAGAACTCAAGGGAATGTATTAAAGGAATAAAGAGATGTTTCATGTGTGGAGAATAAGGACACAGAGTAAGAAATTACCCAAGAAAAATGAAGAGTTGAACAAACACAATGGATGAGAATAATGGTTTCCCTAAAGAATCATCAACAGTTGAATGTTTTAAATGTTGAAAGTATGTACATTATTAATGTACAAGATCATAGAGGTTGTATGTGTAATGGTTTTTCTTTTGAATATGAAGATACTACAAATGAAATATAAAAGGAAGGAGGTATTGAGAAATAAGATGAAGAAGCCTTGGTAATGGTTTATGAATGAAGTGGATTGATTGAGTGTTTATTTATTAAACATAAATAATAATGTTATAGAATTATTTTTATGGTATTATGGAATCATGAAACATATATGAAGTTTTTTGAAATAGTTTTTCCTTATGTATTTCAATGAGTATATTGAATGGTACTATCACTCAAGAAAAGTTATTTAATGTAAAAATGATATTTTATGGGAAACACGTGATTGAAGGAAATATAACCCTTAATATATTATGGATGTTGATATAATTATGTTGAGATGAAGAGATGATTGATATGGATAAAGTAAGTAGGATAGTATTAATGAATTTGGAAATGATTAGTGGTTTGATAACAAATTAGTTAGGTTTATAGTATTTTTGATTCATGGTATATATTAAATAATATACGGTTTTATTTAAGGAATAAGGAGACAGTTAATTTTCGAAAGCATGCATGTTTTCATTATAGTTTTATAGTAATCTAGGATATTACTGTATTTTTGGAGAATATATGACCAATGTATTCACATATTTGGTATGTTAAAAGTATGAGATACTTTATAATATTTTGGGGATTAATGTTAAGTTTGTTTTGGAAACATATTGACCTTCTTCATAAATTTTAGAATTTTTAAGGGTCTTAAGGATAACCATTTATGGAAGGGTTTAAGTTGAACCCTAAAAATGGTTTTATAGATTAATGTGTCATTTAATCATATTAATATATAACCATGTTGGATAACTTGTGCTAACCCTTTTTGTTTTGATGATAACTAGAGAAAGAAAGAATGAATTATCATTCTTTTAGGGATCTTGTGATTCATTAGTGCTTTAGGCATTAAAAATTGATCTTCATTCCTTAGATTAAGGTATGAAGTAGAAATTTATAGAGAGAAAATAAAGATAATAGATTGTTCTTATTAAATATAAATAAATCAATTAAGTATATTTTCTCATATTCTCTCCCTTGATAGTAAAAAAATAGTCAACTTTAAGAAAACGACCCTCAGACAAAAATGTTTTCCTACTACATTAACTTCAATTTTTATGGATCAATGGTCTTTTAACTCATCCCAGATTTATGTCTTAGTGTTAGTAAAATTTCTCATGAACATGTTCTCTATAAATCTATATTAGTCATTGTTATTTCATTTTCTCTGCCACATCCATATTTTCACTTCCCTCTAATATCATCCTTTTTTGAAACCTAGTTTTTCTATTTTTGACAATATTCATATTTACCATTCTTTATTTTAAGAGAAATTTATATTAACCCTTTTTAAGATGTGGTTTTTTCACAAATGAATTTTTAAACCCTTGATTACCAATAACACCATAAAATTGTGAAGACGCAATTTATTTAAGGGGGAAGGAAGTAACACCCAAAATTTACTGTCATATATTTTTTCAAATAAAATTAATTTTTTGATTGATTATGTTAAAAAAATAATGTGTTTAGATTTTTTTACACACAATAATCTACTTACTTGTGTTACATGCAATAACAATTTTATCTTTCATTAAACATTGCACTGAGTTTAAACAAAACACAACATACTATTAAAATGTTATTATTTAATATAATAATTATCACCTCTCTATTAGAATTGAATGTATGAATAGAATTAATTAAATTATGAAAATATATTGTTTAAAAAAATATAAAATGAATTATTTGATTATAAATTAATTTTAAATGAAATTAAAGTCAAATTGAAAAGAAAGGAAATATTTTTTTGAAATACTTTTTTTATGCGCACAAAAGAATTTTATGTCAATAAATTAAATAATTTACTTTTGGTGAATTATTTTATTGAAATTTATATATTATATATTAAATAAAATTATTTAACATTAACCTTATTTGTTTTATATGTATGAGATACAAAAAAATCCAATCTTATGATTAAAAATTCTATTCTTTCTAAAAAGAAATTTTGTCACATTTTGAACAATTACATTAAAATTAATTTTTACAACTCATAGAAAATGTATTTTAGAAAATGAAATTAATTTTTTTAATCTATATGTAAAAATTATCTTGGAGTGAATTTTCCAGAATTTTCTGAAAATATAATTTTTTTAGTGATAGTAAATAATAGTGGTTTTTTATTAAAATAATTCAATACATTTAAAGAATTTAAAAACATAGAAATTGTTTTGATACGATTTGAAAAGTTAAATTAGTTAAATTAGATATTTATTAATACAATTTTTGTTATTTTAATCAATTTAATATTTAATTTTTATATTAAAACTTTCTTTACATATGAAAATTTTTTATTTGAAAAACGGCTTTTTCATCACCTCTGCATGTTTAATTTTAAATTAAATTTAGCCACTTATTTGATTAGGATTTAAAAAAATGGATTATGTATTTTTAATTACCATAATTTTTATTTTTAAAAAAGGTAAACTTAATTTTTTAACATACTTAATAGTAAAAACTGTAAAAACTAATTACTATAGTTAAGAAAAAAATGGGTTTACTGGGGATTAAACTAAAAATATAAGGGGTAAAATGACCTAGAAAATTTTCCTAATACTGTTTTATGGCCATATTTAGACCTTATAACCTTTAAGGTTCAATAATTACCTATTTGGGAGCCTTTGTTCATGTGAAAAACATAGGTACACCTTTTTCATTTCAAAAATTCCAAGTGTGTCCTCCCCCACACTTATAAAAGGCCACTTCCTATCCTCTCCTATTCACACATCCAAAACTCTTTGGTTCAGGATATACCTAACAAATTACATTCTAAAAATCACTCCTAACATTCTAGAGGTCTTATTTTGATTATTAAAATGTTTAAATAAGGATTTCGGTGCAACCCAATGAGGTTTTTTGAAGAATAGATAATGTTCTCAAATGAGGATTTTTATTTGATTTCTTCTTCCACCTCCTTATATCCTTATGTATCCTTGATTATATATTAAAATAATTAACTAAATTATAATTATAAGTTATTATATTAATCTCTTGACCTATATCCATCTCATATTCCCTCAAATTAGAAAATCAAACTGTCAGTCATGTGTATGACGGACAACCGCCTCGTGAATGGACTTAATTCATTTTCAATCACCACATCAAACAGATTTTTATAATTATGAATTTAAATTATATATATTATATTTTTAAAATTATTATAATTATGTAATTTTATATCTTCTATACCTTTTTTTACCTTCCATTCTATGAGGGATACGATAATGTTTCTCGTGTGTATGGAGAATTACAGCCTCGTGAAGCAATTTGATTTTTTCGTCACTTACACTTTACATGGAACGAAATAAAGATAAAGTTAATTAGTTTCTGTTATATTTATGAACTGAACATACTTATATAATTATAATATCACATACAACTTCTTACCTTCCAACCCATTGGAAAACAATAATTTTGCTCATGTGTACGATGGACTGCAACCTCATGAACTGATGTGGTGTGTTTTTCATTTCCATTTGTATTAGATAGAAATAAGGATAGATTAAATTAATATATATGATATGTATGATATATTTATTATATATAAAAATCATAATTATTTTCAAAGGGTGATATATGATATACCATTCCTACATTTCGTTCATTGAGGAAATGGAAACATCGTTCATGCATACGTACGACTTACCGTCTCCATGAATAGAGTGATCTATTTTATATCTATAACTATAATGGATTACTAAAAATAAATATATATTTTAAATATATGATATTTATATCATGGTTAAATTTCTAGAAATTATGGAACCATGATCAGTGTAACACCTCGTTATCTTTTTTTAGGTATGCTTTGACCTTTTCCTTTTGGTCTCCCTTATTTGTTTGGGTGCATTGCAGGATTCTCAGAAATGGAGAGAATTTTCTAGTGAAAATGACCTAATGTTTGGGGATGTATTTTTGTTTTAATTAATGTATTATTAGTATAAATTAAAAATACATTTAGATGGTTATCATTTAGATCAGGGAGACTTTAGTTTTGGCTTAGAGGTTTTCTGCATGAAACTCGGTGAAGCACTGCTTGCTAGACACATTCACGTCACAAATGGGTTACATGATGTGAATATATCATGGGGAAGAGTCCATGAGTCTCATACAGGGTGTGGAAAGGGGCAATCTATGATATCCTTACATGATGTGAAAATATCGATTGATATTTAATTTAATCTGAGGTGATCCAGTTTTCAGCATCCTTTTAATCTGTGGAATTTCACATTGTGAAAGGGATTCACGATGTGAATTACTTAGGTCTAAATATTTTAAACTCATTTCACCGTGGAATATTTTTTTATATTATTTGAACCCTTTCCTCTCAAAACCTACAGTTATTTCAGGTGATTTTGGGTGATCTCCCACCTTTCATATTTTTTCATTCGGAATTTTATTCTTGTGTTCGATTCACTACACATACCTAGTAAGCGTCCCTTCTACTTCTTCATTTTCTTTTCTTATGACGGTGTTGTATGCTAAATTTTTGTTTCAGAATCATGAGAAATTGGTTTTTCATAACAATCCTTTGCAGTTTCATATCATGGATTTTCTTTCAAAGTTTGATATGTGCTTTATCAATCTCTTTTGTTACAAGTATATAGGTTTCCATAATTCTTGAGTTGGGTGGATCTATTCAAGTGTTTTTTATTATTGATTTGTTATGTTATCTTGATGAACCCTTTGGTTTGTTCATTAAAATGGGTTTTCTATGGTAAAAAATGGATTAATTAAATGTTAACAATGATTTTGAAAATTGTTTTGGAAAAACTTTTCACATTAAGATCGTTGAATGAATCAAGAAATGGTCATAGGTGACCCTAGTATGTGTAAAACTATAAGCAGTTACTTTTTTGATATTAAAATACTATGGTAGGAATCAATATTAGTTGGAACCAACTTAGTCCTGGTTTAAAATTATTTTATGTATAGTTTGTATATAGATAGGCTAGACCCTAGATGGTGTTCTTTTTATTTTATACTTAGTTTATCACATAGTAGTTTATTTCATGGATATTTTCTCATGTGATTAATTTCCATATTTTTATATTATACATGATATATTTATATTTTTTTATATGGTATGAATTTATGAAAAAAACTAATTTTTAAAAAAAATATTTATGAAAATTAATTATAAACTGTAATGTGTTTAAAAGTTAGAATTTGTGCCTTCTTTATATTATGAATTATAAATATTATTTGGATGTGTCATACTAGGCTATGTTCTCACACCCTACTTTTTCATTTGGGAGGTTGTAGAAATTGTTTTACAAGACTCATGGAAAGTGAAGGGCATCACGTACCTTTCCAGTTTCTATTTTCATCTGTCAACTTCATAGTGGGATGGTTTGAAGGTGACAGTTGGTCACATGGAGACTTGTTAGTCTTGTCTATTCTCACTTTTCTGGTTTAGTGTTTTTGGAATGGTTGTATGTATCTTGTTATATCTCTATATTCCTCATTCTATTCAAGTTATATTTCTTTTTTTTGTTATATTCAAGAATTTTTTATTTTACCTTGGTTGTACCTCACCATGTGATGGTCGGATTAGGTGGATGGATTAGTTGACATGGGTTTGTTTGTTACATATGGGTATATGAGGGATGTTCACTCTAAAGTGTGTTAAGAAATTCTTAGTTTGGTTCTGGGTCTTGGGTATATAGTATTTTGGACCATCGGAATTTGGGTAGTAAGTGTGTGAAGGGGTCTGGCTAGCTCACTTCTGTGTATGAATTCTAATTACCATGGGTGGTCAGAAAATGTTTACTAGGTTTGAGAAATTTTGTTTGATGTTATTTGAATGAAATATGTGGTGAGATTATTTAAATAGACTTGTTACTTCTTAGAGTGACATCTTTCGGTCTTGGAATTTATAATTTCATTAAATTATTCTAGTTTTAAATCATTTATATTGATACCTAAAGTTGGTTATATGATTTTTCAATCTATTTGTGACTGATAGGATTTTGTCATGTAATTATTAGAAAAATACATCCTATAAGATCTCATTAATATCTGATTGAGGAATAAGTGATATGGGATCTGCAATAAAATCCTCTAATGGACCCTTTATTGGAAGAATATGTAATTCACACTATTCATACTATGGGAAAAGAAGGTGTTGGTGTAACACCCCATGGTTTTCTAAAAATAAATTGAAATGATTGAAATTTTGTTTAAGGTATATATTTATAAGTATCCTTTAAACATAATTTTATTTCTTCTATGTTTTGAATTTCAAGAAACTGTCATCTACAATTGTGTTCAGTATGTTATTTAGAGTCTGATAAAACCAACTTCTTTTTTTGTGAATAGTAACATACCCTTATGAATATTAATATGAATAGAAATATGACTCTAATGAATAGTAAATTTTATTATTATTTTATTTTCTTAAGGCTAGAAGATAATAACATCTTGGTTAATTTTTCACTGTGATAAAGAAGTAGTTGTAGAATTAGAACTGTTAGTTTTTGAATTATGTATTCTTTTATTTAAAAATTAAATTAATAATATTTAGAAAATTATTTTTCAAAAATGGGCTTCATTTTTTCATTCTACACATTGAAAAATTGTAAGGGTGAATTTTTGGGAATTTTCTGAATTTTAAGAATTTTCAATGAATAGTAAAATACGATAAAATACGATAAATGCTAAATACTTGATTTACTACATCATAGGTGATGCAAGGATGATGTAAGCCCACTTGTTTCAAACTCACATTCCATTATTACTATTTATGGTCACTTTAATTGATATTATTCATAGTCTTGATAAAAATATTATATTAATGATTAAAATAATCTAAAATACCTCCCATCCTCCACTATAAATACCACCCTCACTCCCCTATTCCTCCCACACCTATCAAGCCTTGAGAATTCTCTAATTTCTGAAAAATTACCTCCCCAATATTCTTCCCCACGTCCTACAGATTCTGGTCTCACCAAAAGGTAAAAATCAAATCCCTTAAGAAAGATTTCGAGGAGAAGGGATCAAGATGTAAACAACCTCTTTTATTTTCTTTCTTTTATTTCATTTAATGTTCTTCTCTTCCATTCCCTTTGGCTTGTGTTGGTATTTTTCATTAAATATTTCCCCTTACTGTCCATATTATGTATCAATTATGAGATATTCCATTCCTCTCATCAATCTTGTTTTTAGGAAATTTTAAGAGAAGTCGTTAGGCTACTGAATTTTCATAAGCAATTTCAAAGTTTTTCTTTTATTTCATGATTCCTTTTTCTTATTTACTCACCCCCTATTATCCAAGAGGCATAAAATATCCAGAATCATTTATATTCTGGAAGTTCTCATGTTTATGGAAAATTAATCATCATTATTCTTTTCCTCTCCCACTTATTTAAGGAATAAAAAACATTGTCTGTGATGTGTCGAATTACCGTCATCGTGGACGATGTAATTTCAATTTCCATTAATTCTTCTAAGTCTGGTCATGAAACCATTTATATGGTTGAATCATGTTATAATATATGTTTTATGACTCAATCATGGTTCTAAAATTCTTCTTTTCTCATGGTTATAATTTATAAGACTAAATGAGGTTGTTATTATCACAGAACCACTTAAATGATCTAAACGAACATCATTATTGTTTTAACTTATGAATCATCCTCATATAAAGAATAAAAGTGATAAATGGTATAGTTTATAGTACTGGACATATGTAAATACTAATCCATTCCAATTATAGAGTTTCACTTCCAATCAACAAGAACAACCATTATAAACCAATCATGGAAATCATGTGAAGAACTCACCCAAAAGCGGTGCAAGGAACGAAATACTAACAATTAATGGGTGAAATGATGTAATTAAATGACCATATAAGAAGTTATAAAAAAGAACATTTTTCTTTAAAATACTAATAACACTTTTTTTAACCATTATACAAGAGGTTTAATCAAGTTTGAAGTAAGACAAGCCTAAGGTAAGAGAATTCTTAACCCGATTTCCTTTCTTTGGGTTAACACTCTACTTCGTTATTTATGTGGTATTTAAATTGTTTGTGTGATTAATTATGATTATAATATGTTTAATAATGTGTATTCACAGATTATATACATATTCCATCCACTCTATTAAGTCTCACTTCAAGTATATGATGTTTATAAGGGAATTTTCTTCTAAAATCCTCTTTTAAAATTTTGTTTTACAAGATTCAAAAGCAATGTTTTTATGATATTATTTATGTGGTGTGATTATGTTTTGGTTATTGGTCATTGTTTATGATGAAGGGTGGGACCTATATTTCCCTCCAATTTATTGGGTATGTGTAAGTTTGAGGTCAGCCATATGGTTACTCCAAGTGTAACTGTGATGGTTACACAAAATATAAGGTAGTCATGAGGGTCACAAAGTATAAGGTAGCTGTAATGGTTACAAGATTCTATAAGTAATTCCCCAAGACACCTTTATTGTTCTACTTATGTTCTTATTTATTTGTGGAATTCTCATGTTTCACAAGGTAAGTATTTGAATATATATATATATATATATATATATATACAGGTGATAAGTAAGTCTTTTGAAAATGATTTCGTACGTTACTAGTTTTCATGGACTAATGTGTTCTTTCCTTCTTTTTCATACTTTACTGAGATTTTGTGCCCATCCCATGTTTCTAAATTATTTTCACAGGTTAATGAATGATTAAGACAAAGAAGGAATCCATGTTAAATGTTGAAGAATTGTCAAGGAGTCATGTTTAAGTTTTAATGTTTTATATTTTGGAAAAAAATGGAAACTGTTTTTATGGTATCCACTCTGTAACAATGTGTAATGTTATGAATGTATTGTCCTAATTATCTAAATATCTGAACTTTAAAATATCCTCAATGTACAATTAATTGTTTTCTTGACTAAATTTGAGATTATGTATGTAATAAGGTCGGTTCCTTATTGTTGGTATCAGAGGATGGTTTAGATAACTTTAGGGGTTAGGGTGATGTTAATAGAATACCAGAAATGATTTTCACACTACGTTTAATTTGAAATGTTATAGCATTTAAAGATTACCATGTTGCTTCATCTAATACTTGCTTGTTTAGAATGGTTGTTCACAGAAGGAACATGGATACTAAAGAGGAGAGGCACCGACAGAATGACATCCTTCCTGATATATAGCCCGTAATGGTAGGGATATGAACCAAGCAGTTTGTGACAGTAATGGCCCCGCTAACACATGAAATAAATAGTGGTGGAATCCATGAAATATACCAAATAGAGGTACCACAACGAAACATGATAGTAGTGGAACATTTTATGAGATAACATCCTCCTGCATTCAACGGATCTGCTGACCCAGTAGCAGCTGAAGGATGGATCAAATCCCTTGAAAAGATATTCGATGTTATGGGATTTTTAGACAATCAAAAGGTAAGTCTTACCATTTCTCATTTTGAAGGGGAAGATGATCAGTGGTGTTCAAGGGTAAGGAATATCAGGGGTGAAGTGGATTTTTATGCCTTAGAGTGGGATGAATTTAAAAGTCTTTTCCTTGAAAAATATTTTCCTAAGGTGGTGCGGCATAGAATGGAGAAGAAATTCCTTGAATTGAAATAGAAGGAGGAAGATTCAGTGGCTATGTATAATGCGAAATTCACCCGACTGGCGAGGTATGTTCCAAATCTTATTCTGGATCTCGATATAAAAATCTACCATTTTTACTCAGGATTGAAGCCAAGGTATTGAAGGTCATTGGCCTCCCGTGAATTCAAAAGATATGAGAAACTTGTCTAATGTGCTGAGAGGTTAGATATGGAGTTTGCTGATGATCATGTGAATTTTGGAAACAAAGAGAAGAAGAGGTCCAGTTGGCAAGCAATGGGAAAGAATCAACCAAAGAAATCTGATGGTAAGAAAATACAATTTCCAGTTTGTGAAATGTTTGGCAAGAAGCACCCTGGGGGATGTCTTAACAAAACATTCAAGTGTTTTAAATGTGGTAAGTTTGTACATATGGCCCGAGATTTCAATGAAAATGATCCAAAGACTAATACTGAAAAGAAAACTGTAAAGTGTTTTAAATGTGGTGAGATGGGTCATTATGCAAATGCCTGCCCAAAAAGAGATCTGAATGATGAAAATAAGCCAGACTACAAGTAGAAATGAGTCGTGAGATCCTTTGTGACTACATCAGTAGACATTGGGCCATCCAATGAAGTTGTATCAGGTACTTTGTTTGTTCACTCAAATTTTGCTAAAGTTTTGTTTGATACAGGGTATACACCTTCCTTCATCTCTAAGAAATTTTCTAGTAAATTGGAAATATCACCTAAACAAATGAGACCCAAACTTATTGTTAAAACACCAGGGGGAAATGTTATAGCAAAGAGGAATTATAGGAATCTTTCTATTTTGGTCTGTGGAAAGACTTTACCTGCAAACCTTGTTTTTTACCCTTAGTTGAGTTTGATGTTATTCTGGGGATTAACTGGATTTCTGATTATCATGCTAAGATTGACTGTAGAGATAACGAAGTTGTTTTTTAGAAAGAGTTTCAGTTTGTATACAAGAATGAACCCATACAATTGATAACATATTAGGAAGCTGAGAAACTATTGAAAGATGGAAATGAAAGTTATCTTTCTCATATTGTTGACAACATGGGAACTAATCAAATTAATGATGTTCCAGTTGTAAATGAATACCTAGATGTTTTTCATGATGAGTTACCTGGTGTCATACCTGATCGAAAAGTAGAATTCACAATGGGCTTAGTTCCTGATTCTAAGCCAATTTGAAAACCCCATTATCATATGGCTCCAATAGAACTTCTTGAATTGAAAAATCAGTTGCAGGATTTTCTTGACAATGGATTCATTCTTCATAGCACTTCACCATGGGGAGCTCCTATTTTGTTTGTTGAAAAAAAGATGGTTCCATGAGACTTTGCATTGATTATAGAGCTTTGAATAGCATCACTGTTAAAAACAAGTATCATTTTCCTCACATCGATGAATTTTTTGATCAGCTCTAGGGAACTCAATACTTTTCCAAGATTGACTTTAGATCTGGATACCATCAACTAAAGGTTAAGAAGGATGACATCCTGAAAACAGCCTTTCTTACTAGATATGGGTATTATGAATTTTTTGTTATGCTGTTTGGATTAACTAATGCACCTACTGTATTTATGAATCTTATGAATAGAGTATTTCATGAGTTCTTGGATAAGTTTGTGGTTGTATTTATTGATGACATTCTGGTATTTTATAAAAATAAAGAGGAGCAGAAAAACATCTAAGGGTTGTTTTACAAACTTTTAAATAAAAGAAACTATATGGAAAATTCAGAAAGTGTGATTTTTGGTTGTAATAGATTTCTTTTCTTGGGCACATTGTAAATAAGGATGGAATAACAGTTGATCCTTCCAAAACCAAAGTAGTTGATGAATGGCCAAGACCCACAAATGTTACAGAGATTCGTAGTTTTTTGGGCTTAGCAAGTTATTATCGATGGTTTGTTAAGAACTTTGCATGGTTATCTAGCCCGATAACTAAGTTAACATGGAAAGGGGTTAAATTGTTTTGGAAAAAGGAATGTGATGTTTGTTTTCAGGAACTGAAGAAGAGATTGGTGAATGCTCCAGTTCTATCCTTACCTTCCCGAAATGGTGACTTTTTTATCTACAGTGATGCTTCTTTAAAGGGACTTGGTAGTGTTTTGATGCAGAATGATTAGGTTATTGCATATGCTTCGAGACAACTTAAACCTCATGAGCCGAATTATCCCACACATGATTTAGAATTGGAAGATTTGGTTTTTTTCTTTGAAAATATGGAGGCATCATCTATACAGAACAAAATTCCAAATATATACTGACCAGAAAAGTCTAAAGTATATATTCACCCAGAAGGAATTAAACATGAGGCAGAGAAGATGGATTGAATTGATAAAGGATTATGACTGCATGATCAATTACCATCCTGGAAAATCAAACAAAGTGGAGGATGCCTTAAGTCGAAAACATCATGCATCATTAACTATGTTACGTTTGGAACATGATCCCTTGATTATTGATTTGATGAATTTTGACTTAGAAGTTGTTGGTGTAGGGAATACATATGTTTTTTTAGGTTTCAGTACAGTCTTCGTTGTCAGACAGAATTAAGAAAGCACAGAAGGAAGACCATGAGCTATAGAAAAAGGTAGAATTGGTTAAAATGGGTAAGTTTCCAGAATTTAACATTGATAAAGAATGTGTTTTAAGATTTGGTAAAAGGTTGTGTGTGCCTTGTGTTTCCCAGTTGAAGAAATAATTTTTCTGTGAAGCCCATAGTTCTCCATTTTTTGTTCATCCTGGAAGTACTAAGATGTACAGAGAACTTCAGGAGTATTATTGGTGGGATGGAATGAAAAGAGATATTTCTGATTTTACCATGAAATGTTTGACATGTCGGTATGTTAAAGTAGAGTGGCAGTTACTGAAGGGGATGCTTCAAACTTTTCCAGTGCCATAGTGGAAATGGGAGAATATATCCATGGACTTTGTGGTGGGACTACCAAAGACTTATTGAGGTAATAATATGATTTGGGTTATTATTTATCAGCTAACAAAGTCATCACATTTTCTTTCTATTCGAGATAATATGACTTCGGATCAGCTTTCTCGATTTTACCTCAAGGATATTTTTAGGTTACATGGAGTTCCTCTTTCCATTGTGTTTGACTGAGATCCTAGGTTCACTTCTATATTTTGGAAGGGACTTCAGAAGTCGTTGGGCACAGAGTTAAATTTCAGTACATATTTTCATCCTCAATCAGATGGGCAGTTAGAACGAATGATTCAGACTTTGGAGGATATGCTTAGATCTTGTTCAATGTACTACCAGGGAAGTTGGGATCAACATATTTCTTTAGTTGAGTTTTCATATAATAACAGTTTTCATTCCAATATTCATATGGCACATTTTGAGGTCTTGTATGGGAAGCAGTGTTGGACTCCAGTGTTTTGGGAGGAAGTTGTTGAAAGAAAGTTGATGGGGCCAGAATTAGTTGAAGAAGTGGCTAAGAAAGTGAGGATGATCCAACAGCACATGAGGACAGCTCAGAGCGGGTAGAAAAGTTATGCAGATAACAGAAGGAAAGACTTATCTTTCGAGGTAGGTGACCATGTTTTCCTTAAAATCTCTCCTTGGAAAAGTGTAATGTGTTTTGGTAAGAAAAGGAAGTTAAGTCCACTGTTCATTGGTTCTTTTGAAATCTTGGAGAAAGTTGGAACAGTTGCATACTGAGTAGCTTTGCCACCGAGTTTATTTTAGGTACACAATGTTTTTCATGTTTCTATGTTGACAAAGTATGTTCCAGATTCATCACATGTCTTGAGCTCAGAAGTAGTTCAGTTGGAAGAAAACCTTTATTATGAAGAGAAACCAGTTCAGATTCATGATCGAAGGGAACAGGTATTGCGAAATAAGGTAATCCACTAATTAAAGGTTTTGTGGAGAAACCACATGGTTGAAGAAGCAACATTGGAGTCTAAAAATGCTATGAGGTAAAGGAACCCCCACTGGTTTAATAAGTAAATAAAATTGCGAGGACGCAATTTCCAGAAGGAGGGGATAATGTAACACCCCATGGTTTTCTAAAAATAAATTGAAATGCTTGATATTTTGTTTAAGGTAGATATTTATAAGTATCCTTTAAACATAATTTTATTTCTTATATGTTTTGAATTTCAAGAAACTGTCATATAAAATTATGTTCAATATGTTATTTATAGTCTGATGAAACCAAATTCTTTTTCTGTGAATAGTAACATACCTTTATGAATAGAAATATTAATAGTAATATGACCCTAATGAATAGAAAATTTTATTATTATTTTATTTTCTTAAGCCAAGAAGATAATAACACCTTGGTTAATTTTTCATTGTGATAAAGAAGTTGTTGTAGAATTAGAACTGTTAATTTTTGAATTAAGTATGCTTTTATTTAAAAATAAATTAATAATATTTAAGAATTTTTTTTCAAAAATGGACTTCATTTTTGACTTCTACACGTCGAAAAATGGTAGGGGTGAATTTTTGGGAATTTTCCGAAATTCAAGAATTTTCGATTAATAGTAAAATACGATAAATGCTAAATACTTGATTTACTGTATCATAGGTGATGCAAGGATGATTTAAGCCCACTTGGTTTGAACTCACATGCCATTATTACTATTTAGGGTCACTTTCATTGAGATTATTCATAGTCTTGATAAAAATATTATATTAATGATTAAAATAATCTAAAATACCTCCCCTCCTCTAGTATAAATACCACCCTCACTCCCCTCTTCCTCCCACAACTATCAAGCCTTGAGTATTCACTAATTTCTTACAAATTCCCTCCCCAATCTTCATCCTCACGTCCTAGAGCTTCTGGTCTCACCAAAAGGCCAAAATCAAATCCCTTAAGAAGGATTTCGAGGAGAAGGGATCAAGAGGTAAACAACCTCTTTTATTTTCTTTCTTTTATTTCATTTAATGTTCTTATCTTCCATTACCTTTGTCTTGTGTTGGTATTTTTCATTAAATATTTCCCTTTACTCTCCATATGATTTATTAATAATGATATATTCCATTCCTTTCATCAATCTTGTTTTTATGAAATTTTAAGAGAAGCTGTTAGGCTGCCGAATTTTTGTAAGAAATTTCTCAAGTTTTTCTTTTATTTCATGATTCCTTTTTCTTCTTTACTCACCCCCTCTTATCCAAGAGTCATGAAAAATCCAGAATAATTTATATTCTGGAATTTCTCATGTTTATGGAAAATTACTCATCATTATTCTTTTCCTCTCCCACTTATTTAAGGAATAAAAAACATTATCTGTGATGTGTCGAATTACCGTCATCGTGGACGATGTAATTTCAATTTCAATTAATTCTTATAAGTCTGGTCCTGAAACCATTTATATGGTTGAATAATGTTATAATATATGTTTTATGACTCATGCATGGTTCTTAAATTCTTTTATACTCATGGTTATAATTTATAATACTAAATGAGGCTGTTATTATCAAAGAACCACTTAAATGATCTAAACGAATATCATTAATGTTTTAACTTATTAATCATCCTCATATAAAGAATAAAAGTGATAAATGGTATAGTTTATGGTACTGAACATATGTAAATACTAATCCATTCCAATTCTGTAGTTTCACTTCCAATCAACAAGAACAACCATCATAAACCAATCTTGGAAATCATGTGAAGAACTCACCCAAAAGCAGTGCAAGGAACGAAATACTAACAATTAATGGGTGAAATGATGTAATTAAATTACTATATAAGATGTTATAAACATTAAAATGTTTATTTTAAATACTAATAACGCTTTTTTAACCATTATACCTGAGGTTTAATCAATTTTTATGTAAGACAATCCTAAGGTAAGTGAATTCTTTACCCGATTTCCATTCTTTGGGTTAACACTCTACCTAGTTATTTATGTGGTATTTAAATTGTTTGTGTGATGACTTATGATTATTATATTTTTAATAATGTGTATTTATATATTATATACATATTTCATCCGCTCTATTAAGTATCACTTCAAGTATATGATGTTTATAAGGGACTTTTCTTCTAAAATCCTCTTTTAATATTCTGTTTTACAAGATTCAAAAGCAATGTTTTTATGCTATTTTTTATGTGGTGTAATTATGTTTTGTTTATTGGGAATTTTTTATGATGAAGGGGGGACCTATATTTACCTCCAATGAATTGGGTATCTGTAAGTTGGAGGTTGGTCGTATGTTTACTCCAAGTGTAACTGCAACGGTTACACAAAATATAAGGTAGACGTGAGGGTTACAAAGTATAAGGTAGCTGTAATGGTTACAAGATTATGTAAGTAATGCCCCAATATACCTTTATTTTTCTACTTATGTTTTTATGTATTTATGGAAATATCATGTTTCACAAGGTAAGTATCTGTATATATATATATACACAGGTGAGAAGTAAGTCTTTTGAAAATGATTTTGTATGTTACTAGTTTTCATGGACTAATGTGTTCTTTCCTTCTTTTTCATACCTTACTGAGATTTTGTGCTCATCCCAAGTTTTTAAATGATTTTCATAGGTTAATGGGTGATTAAGACAAAGAAGGAATCCATGTTAAATGTTGAATAATTTTCAAGGAGTCATGTTTATGTTTTAATGTTTTATATTTTGGAAAAAAATAGAAACTGTTTTTGGGGTATCCACTATGTAACAATGTGTAATGTTATGAATGTATCATCCTAATTCTATAAATCTCTAAACTTGAAAAGATCCTCAATTTAAAATTAATTGTTTTCTTGACTAAATTCAAGATTATGTATGTAATAAGGTCGGTTCCTTATATTTGGGAACCCAAGATATGTAGTGGATCATATATTTGGATTTACAAAGTAGAATCCACCTAAAATCCATGGTGATAAAGGACCATAGGAATATGAATAATGTATTGAGTGTATTTAGAGGATATTAAATTTCATGAATACTTATGAGGGCACTAAGTTGGGTTTTCCATTTATCTTCTTGAAGGACCGGGAAGGATACAATGTGAATCTATTGTGAAAGATAAGTCTTATGAGGATATTACATAGAATTTATTCAAGAAAATATTTAATAATTAGTTTTACCACAATTCATTATGTACATAATTGAACTGGGAGTTTCTAGGGTTGGATCAAGAAGAGTGTACTATTATAGAGTATTCTACTAGTTTGGATGAGCTAGTGCATATGGAACCAGATCTTATCACTAATGAGTACCTAAAGGCTTGATGATTTTATTTGAGGTTGGATATTTGGTTGATATTAATTCTCATGTGGCTTATGAACTTTGTGGTGGTATTTGAAAAAGTGGTATTGGATAATTCAGACATAGTTGGGAAGACATATTTTAGTGCAGCTTCTGTTGGTGTTATCGTTAGCCAAGGTGTATCTTCTGTCCATAAAAGGAAGTGAAAAGGTAGGTAGTCTTATTTTGGAAAAGTTTTAAGGGATTCTTCTAGAGAGTAGTTGGTTATTTAGTATCATTGTGGGTTTTCAGGTCATACCAAGCCAAAATATATGGATACTCCCAAGAATTTTCCTTATTGTGGAAAATCTGGCCATCTAAAATGTTTTTGTGATAGGATTTTCCAAGGCTATAAGGTTAGATCCACTTTCTCCAAGGGATCGTGGGTTCATACCAATTCTTCCAAGGGTGGTGTATCTTATCCATAAGCTAAGGGATATATTCTGGTGTCTAATAAATATTAGGGAGGATCTGAGACCAGACATATTTATACATTGGAGTATTCACCAGAGAAATCTGAAGTAGGGATAACCATAGTTAGAGGTATGGTGTTTATTTTATATTATATGGTGATAGGTTTGTTTGATATAGGTTCAAATCTTTATTTCACATCGTCAAATATAGTGGATAATATGGGATTATTTTTTGATGTTATTTCGTTCTTGTTGGATATTTCCATGCCTTTGTGAAAGATGTATAAACATAGTTTCAAGTTCCAAGTGTGTTGTGGGATGATAAAAGACCATGAGGTGGACTTGGAATTCTTAGTTCTTGATATTGACATCTTAGACTTGATTATAAGAATGGATTGAATGATCAGTGTTCAGGACCTAATATATTTTTGTTGTGGTCGATTTCAATTTATATCTTCTGATTGGGTTCACTCATGTTTTTCTAGGTGATTGGGACTCTAGATCTGGAAGGGTGGCGCATGTTTTTCTGTATACTATAATAATTTCATGTTAGTTTTTCAAGAAGTTTCTTAATTTTTTTTACCCTTGTTTAGTAAATCATTTACTTTTGGTGGTGTGTGCATACCCCAAGTACTTTGTGGATGATTTTTTTTGTTTAACCTCCCAGAGAGAGGTTAAATTTACCATATAACTTCTACTTGGTACGATGCTTATTGCTTTTCCATCTTACCATATGGAACTTACTATGTTTGTAGAAATTAAGGTCTAGCTTTCAGATCTTGAGGCTAAGGGATTTATTCATCCTAGAGTTTGACTATGGGATTCAGTTATCCTCTTTTGTAATATGACATATGGGGACCTCAGACTTTTTACAGACTATCAAAAGTTAAATCATTTTACCATCAAGAACAATTACCTCTTTCCTAGGATTCATGGAATCTTTGAATATCTTAGAGGGGCTCATTGGTTTTCAAAGTTTCACCTATATTTAGGGTACCAACAGTTGATATTTAGAGAGAAAGATATGCCTAGTATAGTTTTTAGGATACAGTATCGAAATTTCAAGTTTTTGGTTATGCCATATGGAGTAACTAACGATCATGTGATGTTTATGAAATTTATGAACTCAAACATTCATTGATTCTTAGACTCTTTTTTTGTAGTGTTCATGGATGATATTTTGGTCTACTCTACGTTAGAGGGGGCTCATAGGGACCATTTGGATATCTTTCCTAGACCATTAGGGAAAAATATTTGTATGGTAAGCTTTCCATATGTGAGTTTTGGATTAAATAAATAAAGTTTCTAGGGAATTTTATATCTGAGAGGGGAGTCTCAGTGGATACTAAAAAGGTGGAGGTAGTTATGTTCTGGGAGCATCCCAAAAATGTGTTTAAGATCTGAATCTTCTTGTGATTGGCTAGTTGTTATAGGTGGTTTGTTCCAGACTTCTACAAGCTTGTATCTAAAATGAAATATTTAACCCATAAGGGTGTAAAGTTTGACTGGAATGACAATCTTTAGAGATATTTCAAAGAAATAAAGGTTATATTGAACTCAACTCCAGTTTTGAAACTTTCATAACCAGGTTTAAGATATGATATCTTCTATAATGCTTCGGGTATGGGTTTGGGGTGTTTCTTGATGCAAGGAAGACAAGAGGTAGCCCATTTCTCTTGATAGTTATTCCCTCATGAGAAGAACTAACCTATCCATAAACCTGAGTTGGAAACAGTTATACATGAACTCAAAATGTTGATTAATACCTCTATGGGGAATGATTTATGGTAAATTATGATCATAAAATCCTAAGGTACATATTCACATAGACGTATCTTAACTTGTGATAGAGATGTTTGGTGGAGTATCTCTAGGATTTTGATTTTGATATTTCTTATACCACTGGAAAAAAGAATATGGTCTGTGATGCATTTAATAGTGAATTGCTAACATAAGAAGTAATTGAATCAGTGTAAGAGTGGTCTTTTAGGAGTTTGTTTGTTGAGATGAGATTGGGAATTAAAGAAGTTGGTGGGTGGGTGGGTTTGGATTTTATTAAGTATGAATCATTATTTTATGAGTGGGTTTGGATCAAGTAGATATCTAACCTTAGGTACTAGAGAATTATTAAAATAATTTATAGTGGGGGACCTCAAGTGAGTGGTCTCTGTTCCCTAGTGAAGCTTTGTTCATCCATAATGGGATGCTTGTTCCTTTTTCCCTAAGATATTATTTTATGGAAAGTGGACATTATTCTTTCTGGTCTATACACCCTGGAACTACTAAGATGTATCATGAGTTGAGACATCGGTTTGGGTATCCAGGGATGAGATGACATATTTTAGATTTGGTATCGTGGAATCCTAATTTTCAGATAATTAAGTAGGAACACTAGAGACCTGTTGATTTTTTACAGTGTGTACCCATTCTAGTATGGAAATTCATTGAGATTTCAATGGATTTTGTTATTGGTTATCCATATATTCCTAGTGTGAAGGATGATATTTGGGTGATCATTGATCAACTCCTGAGATCTGCACATTTACTACATATCAAGGATATTATTAAGGTGGAACAACTTGCAGACTTCTTTGTTTGAGAGATTGTGAGACTTCACAGGGTTCCCACTATAGTTTTATCTAATATAGTCCTAATACTCACATCCAATTTTTGGAATGGTTTTCATGAGGTTATGGGTTCTTATTTTAAATTTATCACATCATATCATCCAAAGATAGATGAAAAAATAGAGAGAGCTATACATGATCTTGAAGATATGCTCTAGGCTTGTGTTCTTGATTTCAGTGGTTCTTGGGAAAATCATTTTCCTTTAATCGAGTTTTCCTATAACAGAAGTTATCATGCCTTAATAAAAATTTAAGCTTTTAAGGATTTTTATGAGCATCTATATAGATCTCTATTATATTGGGAAGAGTTTGGAGAGAAGTACTTGGTTGGGCCGAGTCTTGTTTAGGATATTATGGAGAGGGTGGAGTTGATCTGGATTAGATTGATCATGGAACATAATCATCAAAAATCATATGTGTAATGTGATCATCGGTCGTTGCATATTGAGGTTAGTGATCGAGTCTTTCTTATAGTTTCACCTTACATGGGATATTTTTGGGTTGGTATGAAAGGTAAGTTGGCACTGAGGTTTATGGTCCCCTTTGTGATCATTGTATGAATGGGAAAGTTGGACCATTAGTTGTACTTACCATATTGTTTGACTTCTATCCACTATATGTTTCAAGTTTTCATAGATGATGAGCTATTAAATCAATACTTCCTAAGTGATTGAATGCTAAGATGTTGATATTGATCCCAAAATCAATATTTGAGCAACTAATTTAGATTATGGATCACTGAGAGAAGGTTTTGCAGGGTAAAACTATTCATTTAGTCCATGTACCATGGCAGTGCAGATGGGATAACCGTGATATATAAGAGTGGGAATTGTTGATGAGGTAGTAGTGGACTTCACATTTTATGATTCCAATATCTTTCATACTTTTTAGGGATATAAATAATTTATCATGGGGGGTTTTAACACCCATTTACCCTCCTTCAAGTATGCTTCAATCATTTTCATTTGGTTTTCATTTTTGTTTGGGAGCATTGAGGGATTCTCATGAATGGTGAACATTTACTGGGGAAAATGAATTAAATTTTGGGCATGTATGTTCATTTGAATTAATAGATTTTGGGTATAAATGTGTGAATTGATTTAGAGGGCTCTTCTTGGGATTGAGGAGCCTTAATTTTTTGTCCAAGGGTTTTCTACATGAAATTATGTGAAGGAACTATCTTCTGAATACATTCACATCAGGAATGGGTTACACTATGTGAATCTACCGGGGGTAGATTCCATGAGTATTTAACAATTTCGGAAAAGTTATAGACCGTGAAATCATTACATGAAATGAAAATGCCAATCTGGATTTAATATAATATTAAGTGACACATTTTTTGGTGTCTATTTAATTTGTGTAATTTTATACTATTAAAGGGACTTTGCATATGAATTCTTTAGGTGTTGGGAAACATCCCTCAAGGTATCATTGAAGCATTTTTGAGGTGATTGTGTTTGTTGACAAAGTGTGCCTCCATATTGTGTTTGTGGAAAAAGTAGACCACAATTCTCAATTTGTTGACAAAGGGGGTTTACATGGAGAGTTTTTGAGTTCAAAAGATGTTTTTGATAATCCATGATTGAAGAAAGAACCTCTAAAAGTTAATGGATGATCTGTAGGTAGCATAAAAAGTGCAGAAACAAGGTGGTGCTGTTTTCCAGTGTTTGCCAAATTTTTGGGCCTCAAAATCGACAAATGGAGAAAATTTATTTTGGAAAAGGGACTTACGCACTGGTGTCTTGGAGTCTTGTTAAGTAGCATGCCATATCGTTTTCAAGATCTTAACATCAAAATATGGAAGAGGAAATAGGGGTGACCATGTTTCGGTTTGGGAGTGCAAGGTGACTAGGGCGACAAAGACTAGGGTGGCTGGACATGGACGCTGGTAGGAGACTTGCGTGCAGTGATCAGGGTGGTCACAATTCCTATAAATAGTGGTCCACCCCTCCTCATTTTGCAGAGAAGCTCAAAATTTATAGAAAATGTCAACTGCATTCACGCAGGTGGTTTGGGCACGCAAGTGGTGGTTTAGTCGGCCAAGTTTAAAGATATTCAGAAGTTCCACGGCAATTGATAGTTGTGCGCCAATATTGGTTTGGACATAAAAGGGTGTAAGTATCCCAAGTTTTGAGTTAAATAAGGGAGTGCCATTCAAGTTTTTTCGGGACACTTGTGCACCAGGCTTGGAGAAACTCCCTAGTTGATAGTTGTGCAACAATATTGGTTTGGGTGTAAAAGTGTGCGAGTCACCCAAGTTTTGAGTTGGAGAAGGGAGTTTTGTTCAAGTAGTTAGGTAACGCTTGTGTGCTAGGCATAGAGAAGCACACCAGGCACAGAAAAGCACATCATTCATTCTAGGGCTGCACAAAAGTTATAATATTTCTCGGTACATCCGGTGAAAAGTTTTTTTCATTAGTGGATGAAAATTGGACTTCAATAGAGAATCTACATATATTGGAAGATGCGTTAATTAGAGGTAATTAAGGGGCCTACAAGTCCATAAATGGTGAGTGGATCCTTTCCAAAGCAGTTATAAAAGGAAGATGAAGAAGGTTATCCTATCCACTGATAGTCAACCAGAGAGAGACACATAAAGAGTGACCCTAAGGAAAGAAGTGATTTGACCCTAAACATTGTAAAGGCAGTGAGCCTAGGCATAGAAGTGATATATCCCGAACATTGTAAATTGGATGTGAGCTTTAGTGGATTTGGTACATCAGAACATCACCATTGTATGCTCTTTGGATGTATCCTAGTGAGGGTGAACCAAGTAAAAATCTTTGTGTTTCTATGCTTGGTTCTCTACATTGCATCCAAATAATCATTATAAAATAAATAAGGAAAGAACAAGATAAACTTTAACAAAATAAGTGAAAACAAAGTAACCCGTATAATATTCAGGTCAAGATCTAATGGGGTAGGAAGAATTTTGAAATATAATATCCATACCCTGATTCACCCCCCCCCCCTTCAGGGTATCTAGGCCCCTTTTGGTCCTAACAAATGTTCTAGTAGTTTTGAATGTGTTGCATGGATAAATCTTGTTTTATTCTGTTTGTAACATTTTCTCTCAAACCCTATGGTAATTTTTGGGGATCTACCTCCTCTTGGATCTATCCTTTCTACATTTGATTCATGTGGTGGTTGCATCGCACATCCTTGGTAAGAAATCCTTCTACTTCTTCATTGCATTTTTTCATGATGACAGTCTTGGCTGTGTTTTTTTAGAATCGTGATCGATTGGTATTTTTTTACCAATTCTATACATTTTCTTTTCATTCTTTATCTTTTAATGTTTGGTATGTGGTTTTTCGATCTCCATTTTTGAAGGCAAGTATATTTCTATCATTCATGAGGTTGGTGGATCTATGTAAGTATATCTAATTCTTAAACTCTAATATTTTCTTATTGAAATCTTTGTGTTTCTCATTAAAATGGGATTTCTTTAGAAAATTTTTTTTAATTAAATATATGCATGGATTTTGAATATGGTTTTTGAAAAACTTAGCACATTGGGAACCTTGGTTGTGTCGACAAATGGACATAGGTGACCCAACTGTTCATGTGTTGTGGAACCACTAGGGGAGAATTTTTTTATATCAACCAACTTTGGTAGGACTAGATATTGGTTGGAACCAACATAGACTTGTTTTAGGCTTTTTTATATCTAGTACATATTCCCATAGGATAGATCCCAAATGGTATTTTTTTTATTTTATACCTATATTATCACATGGTGGTTTATTTCATAGAGAATTTCTCACTTGTTTAATTTACCTATTTTTCTTGTATACCTGATATATTCTTGTTTGGGGATATAGTATGAATTTATATAAAACAACGTAAACTTTACAAGTATTTTTATTTATGAAAATGATTCATAAATTGTAATGATTTTTAAAGCTAGGACTTGTGCATTATTGAAATTAGAACTTATATAGATTCATTGGTGTTATCCTACTAGGATCTATTATTACACCCTACTTTTTCATTAGGGTGGTTTTAGACCTTATCTTGTAGGACTCAGGGAATGGGAAGGGTATCATGTAACATGTCAGGATTTTTATTCGTTTTTCACCTTTGTAGATAGGTGGTTTAGAGGAGATAGTTGGTCATGTGGATACTTGTTGGTATTTTGAATTCATACTTTTCTAGTTTATCCTATTTGTCTTGGTCATATGGATAGTGTTTTGTCTCTTTCTTCCATAATGTACTCTAGTTATATGTCTTGTTTTGGTCATATTCAATATTTTTTCCTTTATATTAGTTATACCTCACCATGTGATGTCCAACTTTGGTGGATAGATTAGTTGATCTAGTTTGGTTAATTACAATCAAATTAAAAGTATCGAAAATACCAAACAAAACATACAAGAAAAATGAAACAATTCTTACATGAAAAATTATTTTAGTAAATAATTTCTAATAAAAAGTAATAAAAGGACATAAGTAAATTATATATGGTACGATATATATAATCATGACTGTATAATATATTTATAATAAACATATATTTATTATATATGAGATTCAAATGTTTACGAAGGAATTAGATAGATAACATAAGGGATTTTTCTCTCAATTTTATTTTTATGAGACACATTCAATATTCATCACATGTTTTTTATACAGTGTATCTATCTCACTTTTATTTTCTATTAGACACATGCCACATTCATTATATTTTTCTTTTATGTAGTGTATATACTAATCATGAACATCTTTTATGATTCTTATACTTAAAATTATATGGATTTACATATCCATTTTAGAATCTCCTCTTCATGGGGTTTACAGTTAAAATATTACCAAAGTAGTAAGGGATTTTTTTCTCAATTGTTCTTCTTTGGGAAATATTTTTTTTATGAACCTATATTTATGAGGTTTATACACAACCCATTTGACATGTGTTATTAAGAAATTATTTATTCTCATGATATATAAAGTTTCATTTAATGTTATTCTTTTACGGATCTTATGATTAAAAAATTAGCAATGTGGAAATGTTTTGATATAATCTCATTGTTTATCAAGATTTTTTATGATTTCTCCTTTGATGATAAAATATTATGATCTATTTCTCAATAAATTCCTTAATAATATTCTCCTCTGGTTATATATTGATAATAATTTTTCCCTTCATTTTCATATCTATAAGTACTTAACAGATAAAAAATATATTTTTTAAGGAAAATATCACTTTATTTCCCTCTTCAATCGAAAACTATTTTTCCTCAATATCCATGTTTTCTAAAAAAAATTCAAAAAATTTTCAACATTCCCCTATGTATTTATCAAATAAATATTTACCCATGTTTTTCTTTTTTACAAAATGTTTTTAAAGGAATCTTCTTAGCGTTTTCCAAAAAAATGAATATTTGGATTTTATAGAAAATGTGAAAAGAATATTTGTTTCAACATAAAAATTATGAATATATTTACTGCTTTCATGACTTCTCAATGAGTTCAATATTCCCTTACATGTTTTCAAGGTTATTTCCAAAGAAAATAATTTCCTTAATATTTTGGATATTTTAAAATTCAAAATAAATGATTTCAAAGTGGAAATATATTTTCCTAAAGAAATGTGTTAAATGATCTTTAAATATTCCTTTATATGTTTCAAAAGTTATATTCAAAGAAAAGGATTTTTAGAATATTTTAAAAAGTTTTTATTAATTGTCAAAGGTTATTTTCCTTAATAAATATTTCAATTTTTATTAAAAGATGATACCTTCACCCAAAAAGACCAAAGCACAATTATTATTTAAAAAAGGGGGATTACAAGAGTCTAAAATACAGAATCATATTACAATATTTTTCATATAAGGGCATAAGATCAGCTGGGAGGTCTTTAAACCAGGTAATGTCTTGGTTTAATCCCATGTTGGCTAGGCCATCTGCAACCGTGTTCGCTTCATGATAAACATGTGTGATGATATATTTGATATTGTTAAGCGACCAGCTTCAATCCATCCAACGGGTAGTAACTTTCCAAGCGATATGAGCTATGTCATTCCAAATCGCTTGCATGATGTTTGTCGAGTCACTTTTGATCAAGAGGTTTTTCCATCCAAGGCTCTTGGCAAAGGAAATAACATGAATTAAACTCAACATCTAGGCTTCAAGAGAGGTGTAAATTCTATAGCTACCCATAAAGGATCCAAGGATCTGACCAAGGTGATTTCTGTAGATAGCCCCACATCTCGGGGGACACAGATTGCCTTTAGAGGTTCCATCAATATTGATTTTGATCTATCTAGGAAGAGGAGATATCCATAAAACATCCAGAATGGACCGAGGTTGACTGAAATTACCTTTAATCTGAAGACGTCACAGAATACCAAAGTCTGGCACAGTTTTGTAAAAATTTCCCTTTTACATCGAAGAAGCTTCATGTATGGAAATAAGGATCCTCATTCGACCTCCATTTTGATTCGGTGAGTAATTTTTATGAATAATAGAATTCCAATCATACCATATCACATGATGTAGCTCAAAAAATGTTGTTAAGAAAAGATTCTTAATTTTCTAAGAGCCTTCCATTTCTACACATTTATTTAGTTGGTAATTGATGGAGTCAAGAATCAACCATCTACAATAAAAATTGTCAAGAATATAGTCTCAAAGAGCAGAAGAAGTATCACAAGAACGAAATAGATGGTTAGTATCTTCTCTATGTTGATTACAGATTTTTCACTTAGAGAAGAGTTGGATTCCAAAATATTGAAGGCATATCTCTATGGGAACTCTATTGTGAACAAGATTCCAAATGGGATTGAATCTTGAAGGTTTAATCCAAGGCCTATTAAATTTTTTTATTCAACTATAATCACTCTTAGAGATAAAAAAATAATGATTGTAGAAATTTTTAGAATTAAGAATCCCATTATGAGAAGGTTCCAAAATTAAGAAATCATTAATGTTAGTGAAAAAGTAGTTATCAATTACACTTAGAATAGTATCAGGGAGGTGATCATGTTGAGAGTTTATAATTTCTCTAATAGATCAGTTGATGTTCTCAGGGGATTGATCCATAGATATCAAGGAAATTAAGGTCATACCAGTCCAGTTGTCTAACCAGAATTTTATGGTATAATCTCTTAAGACCATCCATCTAGAATTATTCATAATATTAGAGAAGTATTTTTTTGGTGGATGTCCAAATGGAGGACCTCATGAAGTTCAATTTTCCCATCATACGTTTGCAAGAAATATATTTTTGGGGAAAGTAATAGATTCTGAGGTATTGTGAAAAAGGTTTCAAGTGAGATGAGCTTACAGGGGTTTATTAAAATATTTTATATTTTTTATAACGATACCACATTTTTCAATAGGTTTGCAAGAAGTTGACCAAGGGACAGTCACAAGATTTATTTCAAGAGTACTACCAGTCTAGATGAAGTTATTTATAGAATTGTTTATTTTTTTTATAATACCAACAGGCCATTTTTAAACCATCATGGAGTAGACCATCTTGAAAACAATTGTGGATTTGACAAGGCAAGTCCAACCTGCCATAGAGATACATTTACCTTTCCAAGATGAGAGTTGGTTTAGAATTTGGTCTTCAATAGGCTCAAAATGTCTAGACTTTGGTCTTCCCCAAAAAATGGGAACACCAAGTTAAGTGAAAGGGATAGTACCTTCTTTCTTACCAAGGTCATTGATGATGTTACATTTTCTGTTGGGAGGAAAATTCTTTCCAAAGAAGATGCCTGATTTGTTCCAACTAATGGTTTGAGCAGAAATAGCTTCGTAGTGAGAGATAATTTTTTGAGATTAGGGATGTTTCATTTATCACCTTGAAGGAAAAGGATAATATCAGCATTATAAAAAAGGTGGGTGGGAGCATTCACATTCCTAGAAACATGGATGGGCTTCAGCTTATTCTGGTCCACCAAACGGGTGATAAAACGACTAATATAGTCTTCCTCCATTGAGAAGAGAATGGAAGAAAGGGGGTTACCTTGCATGACACCTATTGTGCATTTAAAATAGCCCTTGGAAGAGCCATTGACCAAAGTGGAGATAAAAACTGAATTGAAAAGAGTTCTGATTGATTTGATAAACGAGACACTAAAACCAAAACCTTGAAGAACCTTGAAGATAATGTTCCAATCATGGTGTCAAAATCTTTTCTGATGTCAAGTTTGATAGAAATATTGCCTCCTCTATTAAATTTTTTCAAGTTATTGACACACTCAGAGGCAAGACAGATGAAATCTTGAATAGATTTACCCTTGATAAAACCAAATTGATTCCAAAAGACAATTTTGACTGTGATAGTTGAAAGTCTATTTTTAATGATTTTGGTGATGATTTTATAAAGAGTATTAATGAGATAAATGGGTCTAAATAGATGAATATCATAAGCAGTATCCACTTCTGGGATCAAGGTGAGAAACTGAGAATTAAGAGAATGAGGAAGTACACCTTTGTAAAAAAAGGATTTGACAAGATTACAAACATCAATATGAATCACATCCCAATAATGTGGAAAAAAACCATTTTTGAAGCCATAAAGAACTGGAGGACTATCAGGATTCAAACTAAATATGGTGTTTTTAAAATCATGGTCCAATGGGGTGGAAACAAGGAAGGTGTTTTCCTCATCAGTGATCACCATCGGGATGACCTCAGGAAGGAGATCTTTTTTGATATCAACGCCATTGAATATGGATTCATAGTAGGAGACTATGTGGTGAGCAATGTCATCTTCTTTATCAAGAATCTTGTCCCCATTATTTAGAAAGTTTAACGGCCTGCAAGACTTCCTGATTATTTAAAGAGAGTTATAGAACATGGTATTTCAGTCACCATCTGATAACCATTTAACTTTAAACTCCTGTTTTCTTATATTTTCTTTAAAAGTTAGCAAAGTGTTAATTTTAAGCAAAATGTTTATTTCTTGAGTTGGATTGGTGTAAAGGTCAAAACTAGTATTATTGTTTTTTTGAGAATTTAGTTCTTCCTCAAGAAGAAGGATGTCATTGTTAATTTGATTGGCCTTGAAGCTACACCAACTTTTTAGATTTTGTTTGAGATGTTTAAATTTTGCATTATAGGAAAATGAATCATTGGTGTGCGACATGGAAGACCAAAAGTTTTGGATGACATTGGTGCAATCTACATCATAGAACCATACACTATGAAATCTTAAAGGTAGATGGGGTTTCATGTCTTTGTTGGATATATTTACCAAAATGGGATGATGATCAGAGTTTAGCTTGTGGAGAGTGGTGCTTGAGATTGTGTCCCACTTACATAAATCTTGGACATTCGTGAGATCTATATCTAACTTGGAGGCAACCAATCGATTGTAATTTCTTCAATACCAAGTTTATTTTTCACTATTGAGGTTAATTTCAATGATATTTTTGTCCTCAATCGAGGCTTTAAATTATCTCGAAGATATAGAAGCATGAGATGGTCCAATGTTTTCACTTTCATTGATAATGGAATTAAAGTCTCCAATAAGAAACCAAGGGGAATTAATATTAGTGACTAGATATGAAAGGTCATTCCATAGAGTTCTCCTTTATTGGTGTCTATTCTTAGAATAAATAAAAGAGTAAAATAATTTTGTCCCATCAGTATTAAAATTGCGTGTAAAAATATGATCAGATACATTAAAAATGAAAACATTTTGTAAAGAAGAATGAGAAAAAATCCATATGTATTCTATATTGGATATATTTTCTATTGAACCGGTAAAAATATAATTATGCTGACATAAAGGATAATATTTAGAAGAGAAGGAAATTTTGGGTTCAACAATAGCAAAATAACATAAGATGATGAGTATTAACCATTCTTTTTAGAACAATAAATGTGTTAGAGTTGTTAATACCCTGACAGTTCCAAAATATAATCTTCATTTGAACATGAATTTGTGGTTAGAACTCCCCTTTTAAATTTTCACCAAACCATTATCTCTAGAAGACCTTCTAAAATTTTGTGCATGGTAACTATTAGTGTCCTATTCCTATTAATTGGTAGATTTGGAATAGGTTATATTTTAATTTTTTACCTTAACATTCCCCTTAGTAGGGTTTTTAATGAGGCATTAAGGTATGAGTCCATATAGTTCTGATTGCATAGCATCGAAGGGATGTTATTTTGATTAGATGGTATTTTTTTAGAGTCCTCTGGATTATCAACATTGTCTATAGTCTTAGAACTAACAAACAGGGAGATAATATCAGGAGGAATAAGTGTACTTGGATCATTTGGTGCCTATGTGTCTTGTTGTTGTACATTACAAGAGACTGTAGAGTCAACCTTTATCTTCTCCAACCTAGAAACAAAAGGAGTTTGATGTTTGATAGTGTCCATAGCAGATGGAAGACAGTGCATTTTCTCTGTGGAGTTACTTTTTCCCTGTATTTCCATAGTATCATGTACCGTGGGTGAATTCTCCTTTATAGGTTTTATATATTCCAAGGCTTGAGCAGTGGTTTTATTAACTGTTATTAGGGGTTGTTCTTTGGCCTGAACAATCGGGCTGGTATGCAAGATCTTAGGCTTTAAAGCAATTATATTTAGACTATTAATAGATAAAATATGTGGATTCTTTAAGATATATGAATCCTACCGTAGGATAGTTAAAGGGATTGAGAGGTTTTCTTGAGGCTTCTCCACACTAAAGACCTCCATAACAGAAGAAGTTTGGACAGTGCCCGTTGAAGGTGGAAGACACTACATCTGTTCAGTGGTGTTATTTTTCATTTTCAAAGGGTCCTATACTGAGTGTGTCTTCCCCTTAAAAGGTTTTACAGATTCTAGGGTCTTGGTAACAATTACATTAACCTTATAAGTGCTAGTCTGGGCTAATGTTTTAACAACCTTCAGGCTAGAAGATAGGCCAATGATCTCCATACATTGAGAGTTATGAAAAGAAATGTTGTGATTAGAGTGAAAATAATTTAAATCATTAACTTTACTTTTAATCTTATTATTCTTCCCTAGAGTAGTAGTGGCCTTTAAAGAGGTGGTTCCTGGATCTGTCCAGTGCCCAATGATGGGTAGGTGTGTGTATCCATAGTTTTCACAGAGGTTGAGCCTATGTAAAAAATGGAAGTTCATGTGTTATATGAATTTCATTGTTTTTGTTCATTTAAAGGTGTTGAATCCCTCTTTTACAGTGTATGTGTACCACTGCTCATGAAATTAGAGCAGAAAACCTACTCAGGTTGACAGGTACCAAGGTCAGTTTCTTAGGTTCATGATTTGAAGCCTAATAGTATCTAAAACTAGATTCTTTATTTCTTCTAATAGTATTTGTTATTTATTATAGTTATCTTCCTCTTCAGTAACATATTCCAACCTTATACAAAAATTATCCTCTAAATGTACTAATTTGTGTGATTTTTTCACCCATACATCAGATTTCATTTTGGGGGGATCAGGTATATCTAACATGGGAGCTTTATCTTTCCTATTTTTCCTCATTTCTTTCCATTCATTTTCAATTGGCCTATTTTCTTGCTTCCTAACCACTCTACAATTGGAGATTGTGTGTCCAATGATCTTTTACAGTTCACAAAACGGAGGTTTTCTTTCATATTCTATTCAAATTTCAGTTTTTTAGTCACTAGCATTGAAATTAATTGTGTTGGGAAGCTTTTAACCTAAGTTGTTTTTCACCATTACTCTCGCAAAGAGGCCAAGGTCATCATTTAAGGTTGTTTGATCAATTTTGAGAGGATATCCAATACAGGATACAATATCATGTAGTATTTTTGGATGCCAAAAGAACCAATTCTAGACTTGTAGTTTGACCCAGAATTGTGCCATGGTATTCGTATATTTTGGGGGGGTTTAAAGCATATTCCAAGTCATATAATCTTAGAAATCCTGGTTTTAGATTAACGTTTTCTATCTTCCAAAAATTCTCTATATATTCATGTAATTTCAGAAGAATTTGAAAATATCCATTACCAATTGAAATCAATTTACAGTTTGAAGTATTCCATCAATGAGCTATATGAAAATGTAAATCAGGTAAGGGATGGGGATGGTCACCATTAAGATAGGAAATTCAGCCCATGATGGATAATTTGAACAGCTTCATGTGTTGTTGAAGAGCCTCTGAGTCTGATTCCACCATAAAACCACCATCATCAAGTCTCTTGAAGAGGGGAGGTTTCATAGTGATGCTTTTTTATAGATATTTACTCCTTATGGCATCAAGTAAAAAAACACCTGTGTTCTACCAGAGAACGAGAATGTGTTAAAAATTCCATCAGGGACACCTTATTTTAGCTTTTCCTCCATGAGATCATGTTAATTAGGTGTCTGTTTAGTCCGAGGAGTCGCAAAATGATGGGATTCAAATATCTCATGCATGAGAAGATTTTCCATGCGGATGAAGATCCGTGAAAACGGGCAGCGAAGCCCTAAGTGCTCATGATTTCTAGATAGATATGGTCTCCCATCTCTCAAAAATTTTCAATAAATGTTTTAAATGATCTTTAAAAATTCTTATATAAGTTTCCAAGGATATTTTCAAAGAAAATATTGTAAAAATGTTTTATTTTTTAAAAATCATTCTTCAATGTGGAAAGGATTTTTACCTCAATAAATATTATATGTGATTTTTCCAAAATCATTTTCCATATAAGATGACATCATTGGATGTTACTTATGATTTTATGGGGATATGATCCAAGGATTCTATACTTATTATTTTTATAAATGGTTTAAGAGTATGATGAAAAGATATATATGAGACCTATTCCTTTTTAATGGGTTATACTATGATGAAATGATGAAATTATTATAAAACATGACTCTTTTTCATAGTTTATGATATGATCAAATGGTTATGAAAGCCATTTTTCATGGGTTATGATATGATGAATGTTTTATGATCTTGTGGTATAAAAATGTATAGATTATGTGATGAGTGTGACCTATATGTCCTTACAATGTGTTGGGTAATGATCAATGCTCTATGATCTCAGAGGGTACATGGGTGGCCATCCAAAGCTCAATAAAGATGATACATTGGTGGTTATCCCAATCCTTGAGAATTGGGTAAATGGGTGGCTATCTCAAGACTGAATCAGGGACATGGGTTGTTAGCCCAAGCCTTATATGTAATGAATGTCTTGGAGGGTAGCTATGAAATAAGGTTTTCTATAATTATGTGCTTGAAAAAAATCAATGTCACATGCCAATATTATGTTCTCATGACCCATGTTCTTTGATTCCATTATGATTCATGTATTATGAACTTCCAAATTTATACCATAACTCTTGTTTATGTCTATGAAATATTGGGTATGAACATTGTAAGTTATTTTCATGACCTCAAACCATTATTCCTATCTTATACTTTCACGTGATCATAGATTGATATCTCCCATGTTTACCCTTACTGAGCATTTGAGGTAACACTTTTTTATGTTTCTTTCCCCCATGTTTTGATCGATGTTTTTAAGTAGGGTAAATCTATGAAAGGTACTAAATGTGAAAATATTTATGGGAGATGTTGAAGATATTTTGCTAAATAAAAGGATTGTATACCAAGTCTCCAAAGACACTAAACTTTAAAATCCTCATGTGTGTTATGTGTAATGAAAATAATTTTCATCTAAAAAGATATAATATATATTTATTACAAGATTGGGTCTTTATAAAGTGATTTAAAAAATTGAAACAAAAAAAATTAATATAAATGAAGGATTATTTATTCTATAAATAAATGTACTTATGGAAGGAGTTTAATATAGAAGTAATGGGAAATATTCTGGATATATCAATTCAATAAAAATATAATGATATCAGATATAAATTAAGTATAAAAAAAATTTAAAATATGATTCATAAAAAAGGAATAATATAATCAAATAAAATTGGAGATGATGAAACCCTTATAAAACTTCTTATATCCTAACCTTATAGAGGTAACTTCATGATATATTAGGTGATTCTTAATAAGATACAAGATACATAATGAGTGGAAAATATGATCAATAGTTTTTTTATTGATAAATAGGTTGATAAGTGTCCATTTATTGTGAAACATAGAAAATCGTTTAATAATTTAGGGTTTTAGCACATCAAATATAGTTTATAAAATTTTAACCATGAAAAATTCATAAATGTTTTTCCATGAATTTTATTTCATATAAAGACATAATAAATCAATTAAAATACATTTATTATTAACTTTTGTGTGTCCAAAAAGAAATAATCACCCTTTGAATAAACTATAGTTGATAAGGAATAATAACATATATTTTTAATGACATAAAATATATTTTATGATTTAAAATTTACATTAAATTAATGATATAGAATATGCAATTTGATAATAATTTTTTAATGTTATATATTATTTTAAACCATTAAAAATATAATCACAATGATTAAGTCATTTTTATAATATACTTTTCTTAAAGTTTCTATCATATATAATACCGTATTTTAATATTCATATGAAAATTAAACTACTTCAAAAAAAATTAAAATCTTATGTTTATCCCTTTTTTATATATTTATTATAAATTTTTTATACATTTTATTAAAAAGATTATTAGATAATAGATAATTTAATTATCAAATAAAACACTAAAAATATAATTTTGGGTCCGGAAAATTATATTCATAATCATAACTCATAATTTCTATATTATTATTTCAAAGAAAATATTATTTTTTAAATTTCTATCATCTTAATGGATTCCTTATCCATGTTTTATGGTCATGTAATAGGAACATACCCCCATATATATTTAAATAAATTTTCTCCCTTCTAATCACACTTTTCATTATCAAATCAAGTTTCATTATAAAAAATGTGTATTCCATGTCTTATAGTTCTCCATATATCAACAACTACCATCGCATGAATAATTCATATAAAATACTATGATACAAGATATTTTTATATAAAATTCATGTTATATATTTAATTTTATTTTTTCACTTTTAATCATAATAGTTATGATTAATTCATATATTGGATTTGTATATTTAATTAATGAAATAGTGAAATTGATTTTTCATTTGTATATATACTCACTTTCATAAGATATTATTTTATACTTTGATTATATTAAAGGTCTAAAAAATAAAATATACTACATCATATCGAATATAAAAATGAGATAAAAACATATATATATATATATATTTTTTAAGTTCCAGAAAATATCTATCTATAGATTAAACTATTGAGTATTTATATACTCACTTATACTTACATAATTCATGCATGATTATTTGTCTAACCATTTAGATATTTAATATCATATTTTAGGTTGACCAGGAAATTAATATATCACGTGATGTACAATAGATATTTTCCAAAGACCTATATATCATAGTTTTATAGGTGGTATATTATAGTTATCTTGAAAATACCAATTTCATTTTATATCTTAATTTAAAATATTTCACATTATACCTTTTAATTGTTCTTATGATTTTTATTTTTTCATTGAGTTTTATTATAGTGACATACAATGTCAATATTGTTTTCAATAAATTGATGTTTGAGGGTTTATTCATTTCCATACATGTGTTATGTTTTCACAAAGTGGTTTTTATATTATATAGGGTGTAATACATTTCATAATTGAAGTACATATCCTTGGTGAAATTTTCAAATATATGGTATCTTGAAAAAATTCTCGGGGAGTTACCTTCATTGTCTCATATTTAACCCAAATAGGGCTTGAAAAAGGGATGGTCGGGTAACTTGATGACTTGTGTTTCAAATGTAAAAATAATACTGTGGATAAATGAATTTTTGGGTTCATATAAAATAAATCTATCTTAAAAGTTATGGGGAATATAAGGTACATGGAATTAAATATAAATATGTACTTTATTCAATTTTTTATCCCCCCAATATTGTTTCTTTTTATCGATCCAACTTATAAAAATTTCCTCGTAATTGATAAACATGAAAATTAAACATTAAAAAATTAAATAAAAAGTATCACTATTTTTATGTTTTGAAAATGGAGGGTGATAGATTTATTATTCAAAAATAAAATTAAGGAAATTTATAACAACTCTTCATATTAAAAATATAATAACATTTAATTACCTCACTAAATAAAAATTAATTTATGTTTATTATCTTTAAATTACCTACAAATACTTCATTTATTGGAAAAATTTAAATAATTTATAAAATATTGTTATTTAAATTTCATAAACATCTATTTTTTAAAAAATATATACCGTTAATAATTTTAAAATAATCTTCTTATTATGTTTTCATAAAGACATATCCACTTCTTGTGGGTAAACCTACCATTTTATTGAAAATCAGGTAGCATAAAAATGAAATCCTTTATTATCTAGGGACTAAATTATTCCATTATCCATTCATTCCTAACCTTATGATTATTCACATAAAAAATTTCTTTGTTCTTCACTTAATATTTCACCCCTCCAAGAATTTATATTTATCCTCACCCAGAGATATATTTGAATACAGTAATTTCTCAATTTTTCATAAAAAAAATTATTACCATACATTGGGCCTAGGATACATAATTTAATTAGATCACCACCACTCATAAGGATAGAACTACAATTATAATATTTATTAAATATAGTCCCATAATCATTAATGTTCATCCCACAATGACATATATATATATATAATTTCCCCCCATATCCGATATAAGAAAGTCCACTGTAAGAAATAATGATATTTAGAAGTACATGTTAAATCAAACTTTATGGTACTCATATTGGAGAAGATACTATTATAGTATTATTTTTTAAAAAAGAAAATGTATATTTAAAATATGATAAATACATGAATATCTTAATGGTGAATAAAAATTTTTGTGAACAAACCCTCTGTATTATTTGAGGATTTGTTGATGAATTAATGTTTTTAATTAGTTTAGATGAGATTATATGGAGATTTTATATTGAAATGTTATATATTTCCATTATTGATGATTATTATAAAGTTAATAAAAATAGATAAGTACAATGTATAAAATATATTGTGGAACTAAATGGTTAGTATATAATAATAAAATTATAAGTATAATAATGGAAGATTAATATTGATACAAGTAGTAATGTTAAACCATATTTATGATTCTCATGGAAAAAATAATTTATGTAAAAAAGAGTTAAATATATGAAATAAATGTTTATTATAACCATTTCACATATAAATATATACCACCAATGGGATAAAAGAGTTTCCATTTTTGGAACTTGGTATTATATTTTACCTAACTCAACACTTTCCTGAAGTTATAATCCTAACCAATAAAGTGGAATTATATCACACACAAAATATTTAAGATTTCATTTAATTAATTAAAAAATATATAACTAATTAAAATTTTTATCATAAAAATATGATAGATACACTAGAAATTTTAAAATATATAATAATTTTCATGAAATAAATATCTATATGATATTGACTATGTAATATATTGGATACCCAGTGTGGATTTCTTTAATATAATATATGAACATACCAATGTTGATTATGATAAATGTAAATATATATTTTCTACATATTATAACTTACTAGACATAGTCTACCATACAAAATAATAAATAATGCTGGTATCTTTCCCGGAGTTAATGTTTGATCTTTTGTTCTACCATACATATGAAAAAGGAGTTGGGGGTGTATAGATTATTGTTCACAAATATTTTCCACAAGTACAATTCATCACACTCAAAAAATTTATATAAATATTGGAAATATAGTTAAGATTATTTTAGGATATTTATAATGGTTATTAAATTTGTCATTAAGAGATGATCTATAATATCTTATAAATATTTTAACTAAAGGATATATCCTCCATGACATTGAAAATTTTTGTTTATGGATTAAAAAAAATTTAGGTAAATTAAAGTTGATATTATTAAATAGTATTCAATTTTGGATCATGATTGATATAATTATATCTCATTTATTAAAATAAAAGAATTATTATTTGAAGATTTATATCGAAAAAAATTAGTATGAAAATTAATGGTGATTTACAAATGTTAAATGAAGGTAGATATTCATCCTATATTAACTTATTTTGAGAGTAAATATTAAAGATACAAAACTTCCCAGTAGATTGTGTAGTAACACTAAGAATGGGATGAATCAGTGTGGCCCATTTAACAAAATTTCCCTCTTTTTAATTTTCCCCCTTAATACTTACACCTATTTCTTGGTTAAGATGTATGTTTATGATTATGATTACGCAACACACAATTAACACATAAAAATAAGTAAATAAATAAATATAAGAATCATGTGGTATTTTTATAAGGTTTTCTCTTAATATGGGAATGTACACCATGCTATTCTTAGGTTTAGTCCAAGACACAAATTTTATCACTAATAACTTCTAGTGATTACAAAATAGTGAGAGTTAATCATCCATAAATCAACGCATATGAGGGGTGAGAATCTATAATCCTTAAACATGGGAAGCTATCACCCATGATCCAATGTTATCTTGTAATAATATCCATCTTCTGATATATCTACAATATCATGATTGGTTTGTAATATATTATTATAGGTCTCTATAATATATAATTATCCTCTATCTTACTTTGGAAGAATATATTCCTTTAAATCTGGGATGTTACTATTTCAAAAAAATAATATATCCTACCTCATTAATATGTATTTTACTTTCAATATTGTTTCTAATATAGAAGCATTCATATTGACCTTGATTCTCAATTCAACCTCAAAACTATATATATGTATAGATAGTAGGATTATTCAAATTTTATTATTCCAAAATATTCTTTAAGTTCTTTGATACACATATCATGGTAGAAGTGTTATACTTCCTCCACTATCCTCTTCTTATTATTCATATTCTATGATATACATATATCATGATTAAAGACTTAAATATTACCTCTCCTACATATTCTTCTCTTATTAATCTTCCTCTTTCTTGACACATGAGATCTTATTTTCATATTATTATCATCTTATCTCTTTGATACTTAGAATGTTCATTGGTATACAACATCTATTTCTCTAATATTTAAAATAATCACTGACTTCTTATTATTGTTTAATATATTCATAGATTCACGTGAATATTTCTTCCATAACTTGAATATGTAAAATTATTTCAATCATAGTAGCATGATATTTTCTATAATAATTGTTCTTTAATTATAATTTATTCATATTTAAAGATGTCATCATTTAATATTTTAAGATACTCGACGTTTTTCTTATTCAAAACATCCACACAATATATAGAAATTTAATACACTATAGATTGAAATCATTCATGCACAAAACATCATGGTGAAGTATACAATTTTTAGAGTTAGTGAACTCCTGCATTTCTCATTATCATCATTGTTGATAAATGTAATCTTATATTCTGTTGTAAATGTAATATATGATTCGCATTCCCTAAACACTATGAGATGACTATATCTTCATGGAATGTGTAAAACTTCATTATTCTATATATAATGCTTGGTTACACCATTATAATACTCTTATCTATGTGGAAAACATCATCATAGCACATACCTATTCTTAAATTATCACCATCATTATTCATAGCTAGAATCAGGTCTATTCAAAGCATCATGATATTCATATGTGAATATCAACATAGCATCATCGGAGTTTTATATTTATAAACCTCTCATTTTTTCAATATTCTAATAATTACATAAGAAACTAAAAATATTACAAATAAAAAAATATATTTTGTATATGTGATTTCTCAAGAAGTATTATGCACCATCAAGAAGATATAGTGTACCATCTATATATCTTATACTTTTCCAATTTTATAATCAATAATCCCCATATAACACTTATTTATTATTTGATGACCTATAATATATATTATTTTAGCACCTAAAACTTTTCTAAATAATCATCCCTCTAAGTAACCAAAAGTACTAGTGTAAGGTTTTTACTATTTAGGTATTATAGCATGAGATCTAACAAATATCATAAATCCCATGGATATTTTGAAATATTCAAATTTACACTTTATAGTGGAATACTATGTATTCTCCTAAAATATTAAATACCAATGTGTGATATGTTACATTACCAAATTTTATTAAGCACCCCAAAAAATATCATATGCATGCCTCAAACATATATTATGTAACACAATGAATCCATGTATTTTGAAATTTTCAACTCAACCTTAGAGTGATTTTTTAATTATAATCTGAAGAATATTACAAATCACAAAGGCTTATAATACTTAGCTAGTTTTTTTGATAGATATTATGTATTTCACTACCATATTTTCAAATCCAACTCATATTTATTAAAGTTTTTAGCTCAAATCTTCTTTAAGTATTCTCAAGCCATCTCCAATCACTCTAATTCAACTCAGAACCATGGAAATTATTTTTTTTAATTATCATAATGATCCAAAATATCTTAAAAATCATTACAAAAACCATGAAATATATGAGTAATCAACATTGAGTAATTCAATTGATCTACTTAGAATTGAAACTTATCACCTCAAACCATACCCATTATCCCCAATTGTCTGTGATTTAATAATAAAATATTAAATTAGCACATGTTCCACCTATCTAATATTGTTCAAATCTCAATTGATAGCATAACTATAGAGATCTTATGTAATTATTATAGTATCCTCTATGATTGATAATCCTGGGATTAATTCCAACCCTTCCAACCCATTTTACGATTCAGCACTTGTACTAGTCATTATTTAAAATAATGTTCATCTAAATAACCATCTGATATATGGCTATAACCTTGAATATGTTTATACAATGAATACAAGTATTAATATTACTTCCCATTATATAGGGTAGTATATCAACCCCCATACTAATTTACAAACATCTTAATGGATCTATAATACTAAATTATATACAAAAATATATATCATCCAATTGAACTCTATCTTATATCTCACAAATCCTTTTATCGCCCCACTATTAAAGAACACATAACGATAGCCTACATACTCATTGATAACAAATACATTCATCAAAATACATCATGATCTTCAATCTATCCCTCTAGATTTTTTTCAATGCCCTTAAATTACTCACAAGAATTCTTATTAATATGTATTCATCGTCTCTCTTTCTATCTCCCAATTATTGATAATAAATAAAAATATTCAAGGGTAAAGAAGTAGTCATACACATCTCATTTGTTTCTAAAATATCATATTATCCCCCTTAGTAAAACTAAATAAACTTAAGAGAATGGTGGAATCACATGTTTCTAAATAAATAAACCATAATTTAATCAACTCTAAGTCTATATAAGGTAGCTTGGTATAAAAAAATATTCAATAGAACATAAAATCAAAATTTATCAAAAAAAAATTCTAGCATGAGATAAAAAAAAATTTATTTCTACAGGACCAACACTCAACTCATAAAACACTTAAAAACATTCAAGTGTGAGGATGATTACTCCCTCATTCAAGTTGCCTTGTATCTTAGCAAACACACCCCCTTAATAATCAAATTAATCTAGTTAAATCAAGAATGAGAAAATATAATTATCATATGATAAACATAATTCTTTTTATAACTTTTACAATTTCAAAAATTTCACTTGAAATGAGATGTTTATGGTTTATATCTTATCTTTTAAACTCCCCCTTAGGGGATGAACTTGATCATAGTTAATAATGGTAGTCTAATTTAGAATGTACTCCAAAAATATTCTTTATGATAAAACATTGAAATATTATAGAGAGTAAATATTAAAATAATTCCATGATGGTTAACACTAAATGATATAATAAATTCATTGAATTCTATTTATCATATCAAACAAAACACGTTCAACACTTTTCACATAGAAACAAAAAGTAGTTATGGGAATAAGGTTTGTTGTATATAGATATATAGTTAGATGAATATATTTGATACTTTATTCTCAAAAAAAAACCATTTTCAATTTAGTTCTAGATTGGTGATAACTCTTCATGCTTTCTCCTAATTTGATTTTACATATGGCCTTTTAAATTTTATATTTCACTAAATTTGGAATAACATTTTTTACCTTAGCAAGAAAATCACTTTAATTTTCTTATTCCTACTAAGTCTTAGTTTTATTTTTCAATTGGTATAGACAAATAGTGATACATTCAATTATATATTTCCCATATTTAATGGTTTTTACATATGGATTCAATGATTCTTATCCTTCAGTTAGCATCATCTCCTTCTATCTTGGTATCTATTCTATAAATTTATTAGATGTTTGACTAGCTTTATTTTACATTTCCCATACTTTCTATTCATGGATGTCTTACACCAAATAAATCCTCTTATCTAATTCCCTGATTGATTATTCCTTTGATTCTAGATTTAACCCTTAACAATTTATTATCTGGTTTTATTTGATTAAGCCCATGAAATGAACTTTTCTATAATAATAAAATAATCCCATCATTGGTGTAGCATCCTTCTAAGATATATTCTTGGTTTTATTTTATTTGAAAAATTTATTTTTCTTATATAAAATGGATCACTCAACTATATTTTTATATTTTTTCTATATATGTTGGGGTATTATTCCATTGACAGGTTTTGGTGCATTCTTGGAACTCTATAACCAACATTTATTCCCATTATATCCATTTTTTTAAAAATAACATAAAAATTTTCTAGAAATTCAAATCTATTTTAAGTGAGAATATTTTTATTTTTCTATGTTCTTTTGTTCTACTCAGTAGGTTTTATTATAAATTTATATCTTATTCACTTAATCCAAGACTTATATAGTCTTCATGAATTTTAAAATTATTTCAAAATTCAACGGCCTTGTGTGAAGACCTTCCACAACATCGACATCGACCAATGAAACTTATTATCATCCTTTTTGTGTAAATATGGACACCATCTGCACTTAATGTTTTTTGGGAAAAAATCCAATATCCCGAGTACACAATAGAGAGAATACCGTATTTCACTTTATTACTTAAACACTGGATGTTTCTGTTGATTTCATAGGAATTTTTCATATATGTTTTCCCAAATTTTGTATGATAAATCCTTAATATTACATAAAGCATTTTTTTGAATAAGGATTAATTTTTATGGGATAATGTAGTGGATTAAACCTTATATGATCATAATCCCACATTTCCACTAATGTGATTCTATTTTAATGAATGGCTCGTATCAAATCCTTTTACAGAAGCACCATTTTATAGCTTCTTGTAATGATTCAACTTGGTTGACTACTAGATTTCTCAAATTGACCTCTAGAATAAATAAATTTAAGATTATTTGTCTTATTATTGTCTTCAGGTGAGCTCACATTGTCTTCAAATTCCATTATCCCCATCTCTAAATGATTTTCAAGCATAATATTTTCTTCTTGTAAATCTTTTTCACAATCATTCACACATTTATCCTTGGATTAGAACTGGAAAAATTTGACACAAATGTCATTATTTAGTTCGTGAAACATTTTTTTAAATATATTATTAATCACTATTTTCTCAAAACATGAATTTATCAATTCTTCTTTATCTAAGGAATATTTTCCGTTAAAAATAAATATATTTTGTTCTTTAGATTTAATAATTTGGGTCAGAGGTTTTCTCTTTTTAATCTTTTTAACCAAATACATCCCATATCATATACTACTGTCACTAGAAATAATCTTTCATTATATATTCCCTTGATATAGAAAAATATTCGATTTTCAACTTCATTATGTCCTTTCTTCATGTAATCCTTAACATTATATTTGAGGAATAAAACTGATTCAATACATTAATTCTTCTTATAATCATTAAATAATGAATATGACTCTTCAATATCATTATTATTAATTGATTTAAAATATGAAATACTACTTTTATTACCATTAATTATTGGTGTACCCAATTTATCCTTTGAACTCTTCCTTAACTTCATTTCCTCTTTTTTTTTCTGAATGTTTTTTGAAGAAACTACCATGTATTATTTATGAGGGATAGAAACTATATTCTCTATTTTGAGGAAAATATGAGCATTATTTAAATAATCACTTCAAATATATCTTATAGAAAAAACTAGGGAAGAAGATAGATCCAATAATAGGAATCTAATATTAGATCTGTATTGCTTGAAGTGCATGGTATATCATGTAGTCACTATTAGTGGGCGGTGAATTAGTGTTACCCATCTTATTGAATTCTCTTCTATTTTAATATCCACTATTTATATTCGAATATGTGCATTTATTAATATGTATATAACTACTTATGAATAACCAATACAAAATTACTATATATAAAGTACTAAAGAAAGAAAGAGAAGCATCCCACGATATTTTTACAAGGTTCAACCCCAATATGGAACTATACACCTTACTGTGTTCAGATATAGTCTAAGATATATATTTTATCATTAATCAGTTGATGTGATTAAAAAATAGTGAGAATGTATTATCTATATCTCAACACATACAAGGGGTGGGACGTTATCATCCTTAACCCATGGAAAGGTATAATCCTTTACCTAGTTCTATATTTTGATAATAGTTATCTCTAGAAAAATATATAGACACCCAACAAGTTTGGTTTAGGTTACACCATATCCCTCTAATATCCAACACTCCTTTAACTTCCCTGTAAAAAATATCTTCCTTCAGATTTGGGATGTCACTGCATTATAAAAATATAATCTTTATTCCCATAAATTGGTCTTTAACTTACAATTTTTCTCTTATACTTATTCATTCACATCATATATATTTCTCAACTCGATAATAAAATAATAAATATGTATACATATTAGGTTTCTTCAGATTGACTTATTTATTAATCATTATCAAGAACTTCAATACACATACCAAGAATAAATAGTAATAATGTTATCATTCTACACTTTTCATTTTCTTCTCCTCCATCTTTTATGATATAGAGATATCATAGGGAAGGACAAAACTCATTGTTCTACTTATACTTCTTCTCTTTATATTTTCTTCATACATGACACAAATTATAATCTTTATAGATTTTCATCTACTTCTCTCTCTCTCTTTCTCTTTTTAAAACTCATAATCTTCATTGGTGTACATTATCGGTTTATATTATATTCATACCAATCTCTCATTTCTACATCTTCTATAACATATTCATAAATTCATTTAAAGATTATTTCAATCATGTAAATATGAAAAACCATTCAATCTTAATTACATGATCTTATCCATAATTGTTGGAATTTAATTATCACTTAAACACATTCTATGATATATTTATTTAATATCCATGAGACTCACGATTATTCTTCTTCAAAAATATCCACAAAATCCTTATGAAAATAATCCATGATAGAATTCAGGTTCATGTGAATAAAACATTATAATACATCATATTCTTCATAGAGTGAGTAAATTATTACCTTTATCATGATCATTATGGTTGTTAAGTGTAATATCATTTGTGGTGTTACTATAATATGAAATTCTCATTCCACATATCACTATTGAATAAGTATCTATTTATTTAATGAGCTAAAATTTATTCTTCCATGGGTTGTTATTGGTTATGATGTGACACCCCAATTCAACGCATGAAATCCCTAATAGCAATAAAAAAATATTCCTCAATTATCACATTCATTATTCTTGATTAGAATCATGTTTATTCAAATCATCATGATATTAAATATTGATGATTAGTGTAACATTTTATGAATTTAATCTTTGAAACCTCTTTTTGTCTCAAAATCCAAACCATTATATATAAAATATAATATAATATATATTTTTACTAAATTTCATCTGATTCTTTTTTAAATTTTACCTCTATAATATCTTATGTATTCTATGAAAGATTTATAAATATTAAACATTAGTATTAGTATATTACATATCTCATATTAGTTATATATATTGAAACTTTTTTACTCTATACTCTCTAAATGACCCTTAAATATGATGTAGTGAGAAGTTATGTATTATAGTATAGATCTCAACACTTTTTAAAATCTTAATCCATCTAAGTTCCCTTATGTATCAATATAACTTTTTTACCTTTTCAAAATTATAATTTTATATATTTAAATTATTACTTATCAAATATGTCTATGGTACTTTTCCCATATTCACATCACTTGGAAGTCTTTCATATTCTCTAAATATCAGACATACCAAAGTAAGATATTTTCCTTTGGCACATTAAAATAATAACATCATAAAATATATTAAACATACCTCAAACATATATTATGTATCTTAATGAATCATTGCCTATGAAAATTTATATATACCCTTAGAGTTCTTACAAATCATTCTATGAATCCAGTGTGTCATAGTGGATTCCAACACATTCCGAATATTCTATTATGAGAGATATTAAGTATACCTTAAAAAAATTTCATGTCAATCTCTAAATTCAAAAACGTCTTCAAATAAACTCAAATCATCTTAATACATTGAGAGGAAATCTATAAGAACTCTAATTTTTCTCAAAACAATATAAATGACTTTTGAAAATTATGAAAATGTTCCCAAGGATTTACAACTTCGTTTACAAATCCTCACCGTATATGAGTACTAAACATTGAGTGCATCAATGGATCTCCATTACCTCAACAATTCTCATCTTAAATCCTCAAACAACTTCATCCATTATTACTATTTTGATCATTAATAATTAAATAGACACTTTATTAAACTTTTCTTTACTATTTAGATCTCAATAAACTAATTTATCTAATAAAAATTATCTAATTATTCCAATATCCTCCATGCGTGATGACCCCATGGTGGATTCTCAACATTACTTCCTACTTTATTCTTCTCCAAAAAAAATTAAATCTATCAACCTCTTCAAGAATATGTGGTATATATTGTTCTCTTCATCAAAATTCACTTAAATTTGTCTCCAATAAAGCCTATATCAACAATCATTTGATATAAGTATGTTTATTTAAATCTTTTTATCCATGAAATCTAAGAAGAAATATCCTTTACCATTATCAAGGGAAGTATCAAAATCGCCATGTTCATTTCAAATATATAAATGGATCTCTAATAAAAAAATTATAAAAAAATACATATAGTATAGTGGAACTCCAAGTTGTGTATTAAAAATACAATGAGCTCTTCACCATCACCCAGCACATGTAAATAATTATCTCACACATGGACAACACATTAAATCATTAAAATCCACTGGGATCTTAATATTAATTTAGTAACGATTATTAAATTTTATTTTACATAATTATATTCAACAAAATTTATTTATATGACTGTGAGAAATTTAATACTTGATACCCTATTTTAGGAGGTAAACATCATATCCTAAACTATCACTCAATGACCACTCTAAAGAGACATTATTCATGAGTATATTTAATGATTAAATTAATGAATTTTATAAATAAATTAAAAAATAATCTTTAATTTTTAAATTCTCCATAAATATATTATCTAAATATTAATATTTTTTATCTTTCTAAAAAATATAATTTTTAGGTGAATAGTTCAATATACTTTTTTAATAATATTGGGACATTTATGTCAGTATTAGTAATATGTATGACTTATAAATTTATTAAAAAATTATTTCCCAAATATTTACTTTATATTTAACATTATACCTTTTAAAATATTAATTATTTTTTACAAACCTATGATTGATATTTTATAACTCAAGTGATATGTTTCTCAAAGTATGTTTTAAAATAATATACATTTTGTAGAGACCCGAAGCTTGACGTACATTGACATTACATTACTTTTGCGGAATACTTAGTACATTACAAAAACACACACACAAGGACCGTAATAGTTTAGTGTCTTTGGAAACTCGGACTATAATCTTCTAATCGTGGTGAAAGATCTTCAACATCTCCCATAAAGATCTTATTTTTTTTATTACCTAAAACCTTTCTTTATATCCTGGGGAAAAGAAAACATAAACGGGTGAGCTCAAATGCTCAGTAAGGGTAAACAAAAGAAATATCAATCACATCATATTCATAAGAACATAACATTTTGGAAATCATAACCTGCAAAAGAGAGCATAATTTCATAACATGGGATAAATCATGGTAGTGAAATGTAATCACAATAATCATAACTTAAAACATGAAACTTTGTGGCATTCACACATAATCATAGAGAATCATTTCTTGTTAGTCATGACTCATTTCCAAGACTATCTTAGTGGACAAAGTCCCTTTCTGAATCGAGTAACCCTCATTTCAGTCCTGTTTCACTGAACCGGTATAACCTACCATTCCAGCCATGTCTATCTCATGAGATATAAAATCTTTACCCAATGCATTGGAGGGAGATATAGGTCCCACCCATCTCATAATGATACCATTCTTATGTGTTCCACAAAATAAACATAAATCATACATCATTGCATAACCCATGTAATACAAATGGGAATCTTAAACATCATGACATCATAAATCAATTAATATAAGATAAAGGAATTCATAAAGATAATTCCATCACAACATGATCAAATCAATTTAACAATAGGGATAAAAACAGAACCCTTTATTATCTTAGATGGAAAATAATTTTGATAAAACACTTGAATTGAATTCTTGAGGAAAATATCCTTTCTTCTTCAAAATAAATTTCTTTTCACAAAACATCATGCAATTTTAAAATAAAAAGATTTTATTGAAAATATTCATGAAATATTTTGGAGCCGTAAAAATCAGTTCGTGCCGTATAAGTTAAAAAAAACATTCTTCGTACTTTTGTCAGAAAAGTCAAAAAGTACCTCGTATAAAAAAACGACAAAAGATTCCTTTCATATCTTTTACTAAAAACTCATAGAAGGGTAAAATTGGATTCAAACAATTGTAGGTGGATGGAAATAATAATACATATTGAGAAAATATGGATGTGGAAGATAAAATACACCCCAGTAAATACCAACGTATAAACAATCTCGGATAAAAATGAGATTGTGATATTTCCCTTACCTTAGGTCCGACTTGCTTTGTAAGTGTCCGAACCTCCTGTATAATGATTTAAATCATGTTATTGACTTATTATAGAATCATATTCATTGTTATGATATCATATATGGTTCACTTATGACATTATATTACCCGTTCTTTTGTAAATTCCATGTTAAAGAAGCGTTTTGGGTAAAATCGTTTCATTTATCGTAGGTGTTTTGACTTGTTGTTCTTGACATCATTATTACTAATATCATGATTTACATACTTCCAGAATATAAAATATGATTTATATATCATATATACTCAGTATATATATATATATAATAGGTAGATAAATAAAATGAAAAACACCGTTCATGGAGACGGTAGTCTGTACGTACGCATGAACGCTGTTTTCCTTTCCTTATTGTCTTGAAATTGAAGTAAGTAGATGACATACATATGTATATATATACATAAATACAGTAGCTTTATAATTTCATATATTTCATTATTATTTCTTATATATACTTTATTATCATTCTTAAATGGTTAACATGGAGAATGAATCTCATCGTGTCGTGGAGACGGTAGTCCGTACGTACGCACGAGAGATGATATCATTTATATAAATATTGAATTGAATTGGAGTGGATTATACAGTATATCAGAATCAATATGATTTTTTAATAACTATGTATAGTTATTCTTTACACCATTATACCCATCCATGTAAGGTGGTGGTGGAAAATAGATTACACCACGGCGTGGAGACGGTATTCCGTACGTACGCACGCGCGGTGATTTCTTTTTCCGTAGGATGGATAGATGGTGAAATAGGTTTGTTTAATACTTATAATAACATATCAGTATTTGAGTTATACTGATGTTATTACTTCATAATGAAACAACCTAAGAAGAAGAAGTGGAAGAATAAATAAAGATGAAAGAATTGGTAACGGTAATTACCTCTTCTTTGAAGCGCCTCTTTGAGACCTCCTCTGAGGGCACTAAAATTGGTCTTTGAGGAAGACCAGAACCTCTAGGATGTTGCTAGGGAAGTGGAGAAGAGATTTTGGCAGGGGTTGGCCGAGCTTGAGTGCTCAAATTGGTGTGAGGAGGAGGGGGAGGAGGTGTCCTTTTATAAGGGAGGAGAGGGACACCTTAGGAATATCTCGAAATATTATTTTATATTAAAGTCAAAATCAGTTTTTAATGGTTCCAAAGGGTCTTATTTCGAAGCTAAAGTGGGGATGGGTCTAAATCCTATCAACCAATAGGATTTAGACAAGTTTAGGGTATTATTTTAACCTTATCAATTAGATTTAACTCTAAGTTAAATAATTTAACTTTTACTGTGTCTTTTTGTTTTCTTACACTATATGGTTAATACACTTACTATAACATGACAAACAAACCCCAAATTGTTTATTATTAATATATATATCCTTATCTAAGTCATTTGGCCGAACCTTAGATTTTTAGAAATAAAATAACAATTAATTATATAATATTTGATTTAAAAACTATTTTGTGTCAATTTTGACACTATTTGATATATGATTTTGTGAAAGTCATAACAGAATTATATGTTAGAACCAAGTTGATTAAATCAACACTAATATATCATAGTAACCTAGAAAATTAGTGGAATTCATAAAAAGTCTTAAATTACATTTATTTTGGTATTTATAATATCAATTATGTCAATATTTCATTAATAAGATAATTACTGTATCATCTTTGTGTCATAAATAAATTAAATTATTTGATGTATAAAAATTACAAATAAATTACCATCATTTAGGAAATCTTTATAGCTTTCTAATGAATATTTACAATCGAATTTATCTTATGTACAACCCTATATTAAAATTTTTTTAGTAAATATACTTTGATTTTAACTCTTTTAACTCTTCTTTGAATTAAATAATAATAAATGTCCTAATCTAATCCAAGTGGGCCTAAATGATAATATTTTACACTTAAGGTTGTTTTTGGTCGAGATACACTTGTCCAATAGAATTAGGACATGTGTTAGGGTAATATTAATATCATCCTTACCCTTAATCACCCTATTTACTTTTAACCGTGGTAAATAAAAGTAAAAAGTTACTATTCACCAAAAATTATTTTCATCTCATTGAACCACATTTTACTTACTGACATCAACCGTGTCTCTCGGATTTTTGAAATTCCATTCACAGAAGCGGTAAAATTAAGTTTTATGAAAAATTCAGTTTTTTTAACTACCACTTAGTAGTTTCACTATTCATCAAAAATTGATGTTTTTCAGAACAATGCCAAAATTTCATCCTAAGCTATATTTCATATTCCAAATTCAAAAATGAAGTCTATTTTAAGAAATTCATAACATAGAAGTTGCATTAATTAATTTTATAATTAAATCCTGCTGTTAAAACAAATAGCGTGTTTTTAAGAAACAATATCTATCAAAAGATTGACACTTGATTATGTCTAGTTTAAATGTGAAATTACATTCAATGACCAACATTGTATTAAATTGTAAAAATATATTCTAAATATACTTTAAAACCACTCAAATTAATAATTTATCACTATTAATTATTTCAATTAAAAAAGTTGTTTTTAATTAAAATTTAGTAATTTTCACTATTCATCAGAGTATGAAAGTTATCCGAAATGTACCAAAATTTCACCTTAGGCTAAATTCGATACTCTGAATCCAAAAATGAAATCCATTTTGAAAAATAAAATTTACAAAATTTCAAAAATTGGTTATTACTATTCATAACGGCTAGTTTTAATAACATTTTAATAGCATATCGCTGTTTAGTGAAACTCGTTATTGCGTACTACACACGCTATCGAGGAAGGTCGCGATTGCGTGTAATGCAAGGCAAGTCAAGGATGCGTGTTGTACAAGATCCTTTTGGTGTAGCGTACAACACAAGACATTAGTGAAATAAAAAGAATATTTTTCATAAAATCTCGGGCTGTTACATTCTACCCCCCTTAAAATGAATTTCGCCCTCGAAATTCGTCGGGGTTATAAATGGTTTACTATTCGAAAGTTTCTTTAATAGAAACCCACATCGTAAAAAGGAATACCAAAACTTGGCTTTAAAAACTAAAGTATGAAATGTAACGATTACCCAAATAAACTAATCACTGGGTTTCCACATAAGTGAAAATAGGGATATGGAAGAGAAATCTAACCATCATGTTCTGATGGAGAGTGGTAGAGAACATGGCTATGGAAAATCCAGTAATCACAAATCCATAAATTTGTGACGATCTAAGGTACCATCTGATTCATCAGGTATAAGATCACTTGGACAACATTTTTGGTTTTCAAGATCATTTCCCTAAAGTTGAAAATTTTAATTAGAATAAATACTTTCTTTATTTTGGTACAATCTCACTGTTGTTCATGCCTTGAACAATTTCCATTTCATCTCTTAAATAAATGAAGTTGAATTTTTTTTTCGTGAAGTGTTAGCAGATCATGTGATAGAATGACGGGTCATTCCATCTGTCTCAAACAAAAGGTTAGCAAAAATTATATACATAAGTCGATCTATAGTGAGATTAATCACATATGGTTCCTAAAATGGACTTATACTTAATATATCATACTGCTTAATATAATAAAACTAGTTTCTACTAAACAGGGACTTCCTGTAGGCCAGTGGTAGGCGATAAAGGCCAGTCGCACTTCGGTTGTGGGTTCGATTCCCACATCCTTGTCCGACGTGATGGGCTGTCGCCCCTTCCTGCAGGTTGTCCTTTTTCTAAAACTATATTACTATAACATCCCATCAATAATATCGAGAAAACTTCTATCCTTAAACAATACTAACTTATGTCCAACATAATCCATTCCAATCTTTAGGCTTATCCATAATACTGCAGTCCACTCTCATAACATAGTGAAAACGATTACCAGAGATTTAACACCATCGTCGATCCCCATATATCATAAGATATGTTTTTTTTGTCACATTCCAAACATTCAAAGTCCTTAATCATGTATTCTCTTGAATACCTTAGTGAAAACATGAATGCAGTTAAAATTTAACACTTTCCACATACCAAAATCCTCAAAATTCTATATACTCAAACCATGATATCACACTTAGTCCTTATATCAATCATGAGCTCATGAATACTGTCAAACATTTCATTTTCTCCTTATCCCTTCATTATGCACATATCATCTGCTTTCCAAAATATTTTAATCACTTTTCATGGTTACCGGTACCTTAAAATTATTAAAAACCACAATAATACAAAAATATTATAATAAACAATAAAAGTACCTCAACAACATTATTCTTGAATACCAATACATATACACTTCAATCCATCCCCTTCAATTATTGTCCTGGAATAAGTCCTTCCATGATTTAGAAGTAACTTTTTAGGTCAGGGCATTGAGTTGGGTAATGCCCATGTTCTCCACAAATAATACATTGAACTCCATAACAGTCTGTAACTCTATGACCCTTATCTCCACACAAATAACATCGGTCCCTCCATTTGAGGTATTCTTCAAGGTTCTTCTTCCCTTCTTTAGAAATCGCAATCTTCCTTTCTTTATGCTGCTCAACATGCGAACATGCATAATAGTCTATCTTCCTCTTCTTTGATGAATTAGGTATACCACTAAATTTCACCTTGTTAATCATATATCGCGATGACTGATTCGGCATAATCACAATATCTTTCTCTCTAGGCATTACATAATTTTGTTGCTTATAGTCACCAATTTGTCCATTGGATTCAATGTTAACCGAATTGGGTCTGGTTCCCTCCATTAACTAAAACACAAAAAGAATTCATTGAGAGGCAAAAATCATGCTAGAGAAAACAACATAGTAAAGGGGGAGTACCTTCAATATCTGACATCTTAGGTTTAATTATATGATCGTTAGCGTAATTCTAGTACTATAACCTATACGTATACTTAACCTTAGGGACATCCCTAGACATACCTTAGAAATATCTCTAGGGATCTCACTAAAGTTCTCGCATCCTAGTTTCCAAAGGTTGACTAAACCTTTCCTCTGATACCAACTGTAGAGACCCGAAGCTTGACGTACATTGACATTACATTACTTTTGCGGAATACTTAGTACATTACAAAAACACACACACAAGGACCGTAATAGTTTAGTGTCTTTGGAAACTCGGACTATAATCTTCTAATCGTGGTGAAAGATCTTCAACATCTCCCATAAAGATCTTCTTTTTTTTTATTACCTAAAACCTTTCTTTATATCCTGGGGAAAAGAAAACATAAAAGGGTGAGCTCAAATTCTCAGTAAGGGTAAACAAAAGAAATATCAATCACATCATATTCATAAGAACATAACATTTTGGAAATCATAACCTGCAAAAGAGAGCATAATTTCATAACATGGGATAAATCATGGTAGTGAAATGTAATCACAATAATCATAACTTAAAACATGAAACTTTGTGTCATTCACACATAATCATAGAGAATCATTTCTTGTTAGTCATGACTCATTGCCAAGACTATCTTAGTGGACAAAGTCCCTTTCTAAATCGAGTAACCCTCGTTTCAGTCCTGTTTCACTGAACCGGTATAACCTACCATTCCAGCCATGTCTATCTCATGAGATATAAAATCTTTACCCAATGCATTGGAGGGAGATATAGGTCCCACCCATCTCATAATGATACCATTCTTATGTGTGCCACAAAATAAACATAAATCATACATCATTGCATAACCCATGTAATACAAATGGGAATCTTAAACATCATGACATCATAAATCAATTCATATAAGATAAAGGAATTCGTAAAGATAATTCCATCACAACATGATCAAATCAATTTAACAATAGGGATAAAAACAGAACCCTTTATTATCTTAGATGGAAAATAATTTTGATAAAACACTTGAATTGAATTCTTGAGGAAAATATCCTTTCTTCTTAAAAATCAATTTCTTTTCACAAAACATCATGCAATTTTAAAAGAAAAATATTTTATTGAAAATAGTCATGAAATATTTTCGAGCCGTAAAAATCCGTTCGTGCCATATAAGTTTAAAAAAACATTCTTCGTACTTTTGTCGGAAAAGTCAAAAAGTACCTTGTATAACAAAACGACAAAAGATTCCTTTCATATCTTTTACTAAAAACTCATAGAAGGGTAAAATTGGATTAAAACAATTGTAGGTGGATGGAAATAATATTACATATTGAGAAAACATGGATGTGGATGATAAAATACACCCCAGTAAATACCAACGTATAAACAATCTCGGATAAAAATGAGATTGTGATATTTCCCTTACCTTAGGTCCGACTTGCTTTGTAAGTGTCCGAACCTCCTGTATAATGATTTAAATCATGTTATTGACTTATTATAGAATCATATTCATTGTTATGATATCATATATGGTTCACTTATGACATTATATTACCCGTTCTTTTGTAAATTCCATGTTAAAGAAGCGTTTTGGGTAAAATCGTTTCATTTATCGTAGGTGTTTTGACTTGTTGTTCTTGACATCATTATTACTTATATCATGATTTACTTACTTCCAGAATATAAAATATGATTTATATATCATATATATTCAGTATATATATATATATATAATAGGTAGATAAATAAAATGAAAAACACCGTTCATGGAGACGATAGTCCGTACGTACGCATGAACGCTGTTTTCCTTTCCTTATTGTCTTGAAATGGAAGTAAGTAGATGACATACATATGTATATATATACATAAGTCCAGTAGCTTTATAATGTCATATATTTCATTATTATTTCTTATATATACTTTATAATCCTTCTTAAATGGTTAACATGGAGAATGAATCTCATCGCGTCGTGGAGACGGTAGTCCGTACGTACGCACGAGCGATGATATCATTTCTATAAATATTGAATTGAATTGGAGTGGATTATACAATATATCAGAATCAATATGATGTTTTAATAACTATGTATAGTTATTCTTTACACCATTATAACCATCCATGTAAGGTGGGGGTGGAAAATAGATTACACCACGGCGTGGAGACGGTATTCCGTACGTACGCACGCGCGGTGATTTCTTTTTCCGTAGGATGGATAGATGGTGAAATAGGGTTGTTTAATACTTATAATAACATATCAGTATATGAGTGATACTGATGTTATTACTTCATAATGAAACAACCTAAGAAGAAGAAGTGGAAGAAGAAATAAAGATGAAAGAATTGGTAACGGTAATTACCTCTTCTTTGAAGCGCCTCTTTGAGACCTCCTCTTAGGGCACTGAAATTGGTCTTTGAGGAAGACCATAACCTCTAGGATGTTTCTAGGGAAGTGGAGAAGAGATTTTGGCAGGGGTTGGCCGAGCTTGAGTGCTCAAATTGGTGTGAGGAGGAGGGGGAGGAGGTGTCCTTTTATAAGGGAGGAGAGGGGCACCTTAGGAATATCTCGAAATATTATTTTATATTAAAGTCAAAATCAGTTTATAATGGTTCCAAAGGGTCTTATTTCAAATCTAAAGTGGGGATGGGTCGAAATCCTATCAACCAATAGTATTTAGACAAGTTTAGGGTATTATTTTAACCTTATCAATTAGATTTAACTCTAAGTTAAATAATTTAACTTTTACCGTGTCTTTTTGTTTTCTTACACTATATGGTTAATACACTTACTATAACATGCCAAACGAACCACAAATTGTTTATTATTAATATATATATCCTTATCTAAGTCATTTTGCCGAAACTTAGATTTTTAGTAATAAAATAACAATTAATTATATAATATTTGATTTAAAAACTATTTTGTGTCAATTTTGACACTATTTGATATATGATTTTTGTGAAAGTCATAACAGAATTATATGTTCAAACCAAGTTGATTAAATCAACACTAATATATCATAGTAACCTAGAAAAGTAGTGTAATTCATAAAAAGTCTTAAATTACATTTATTTTGGTATTTATAATATCAATTATGTCAATATTTCATTAATAAGATAATTACTGCATCATCTTTGTGTCATAAATAAATTAAATTATTTGATGTATAAAAATTACAAATAAAATACCATAATTTAGTAAATCTTGTTAGATTTCTAATGAATATTTACAATCGAATTTATCTTATTCACAACCCTATATTAAAAATGTTTTAGTAAATATACTTTGATTTTAACTCTTTTAACTCTTCTTTGAATTAAATAATAATAAATGTCCTAATCTAATCGAAGTGGGCCTAAATGAAAATATTTTACACTTAAGGTTGTTTTTTGTCGAGATACACTTGTCCAATAGAATTAGGACATGTGTTAGGGTAATATTAATATCATCCTTACCCTTAATTACCCTATTTACTTTTAACCGTGGTAAATAAAAGTAAAAAGTTACTATTCACCAAATATTATTTTCATCTCATTGAACCACATTTTACTTACTGACATCAACCGTGTCTCTCGGATTTTTGAAATTCCATTCACAGAAGCGGTAAAATTAAGTTTTATGAAAAATTCAGTTCTTTTAACTACCACTTAGTAGTTTCACTATTCATCAAAAATTGATGTTTTTCAGAACAATGCCAAAATTTCATCCTAAGCTATATTTCATATTACAAATTCAAAAATGAAGTCTATTTTACAAAATTCATAACATAGAAGTTGCATTAATTAATTTTATAATTAAATCCTGCTGTTAAAACAAATAGCGTGTTTTTAAGAAACAATATCTATCAAAAGATTGACACTTGATTATGTCTGGTTTAAATGTGAAATTACATTCAATGACCAACATTGTATTAAATTGTAAAAATATATTCTAAATATACTTTAAAACCACTCAAATTAATAATTTATCACTATTAATTATTTCGATTAAAAAAGTTGTTTTTAATTAAAATTTAGTAATTTTCACTATTCATCAGAATATGAAAGTTATCCGAAATGTACCAAAATTTCACCTTAGGCTAAATTCGATACTCTGAATCCAAAAATGAAATCCATTTTGAAAAATAAAATTTACAAAATTTCAAAAAGTGGTTATTACTATTCATAACGGCTAGTTTTAATAACATTTTAATAGCATATCGCTGTTTAGTGAAACTCGTTATTGCGTACTACACACGCTATCGAGGAAGGTCGCGATTGCGTGTAATGCAAGGCAAGTCAAGGATGCGTGTTGTGCAAGCTCCTTTTGGTGTAGCGTACAACACAAGACATTATTAAAATAAAAAGAATATTTTTCATAAAATCTCGGGCTGTTACATTCTACCCCCCTTAAAATGAATTTCGCCCTCGAAATTCGTCGGGGTTATAAATGGTTTACTATTCGAAAGTTTCTTTAATAGAAACCCACATCGTAAAAAGGAATACCAAAACTTGGCTTTAAAAACTAAAGTATGAAATGTAACGATTACCTAAATAAACTAATCACTGGGTTTCCACATAGGTGAAAATAGGGATATGGAAGAGAAATCTAACCATCATGTTCTGATGGAGAGTGGTAGAGAACATGGCTATGGAAAATCCAGTTATCACAAATCCATAAATTTGTGACGATCTAAGGTACCATCTGATTCATCAGGTATAAGATCACTTGGACAACATTTTTTGTTTTCAAGATCATTTCCCTAAAGTTGAAAATTTTAATTAGAATAAATACTTTCTTTATTTTGGTACAATCTCACTGTTGTTCATGCCTTGAACAATTTCCACTTCATCTCTTAAATAAATGAAGTTGAATTTGTTATTCGTGAAGTGTTAGCAGATCATGTGATAGAATGACGGGTCATTCCATCTATCTCAAACAAAAGGTTAGCAAAAATTATATACATAAGTCGATCTATAGTGAGATTAATCACATATGGTTCCTAAAATGGACTTATACTTCATATATCATACTGCTTAATATAATAAAACTAGTTTCTACTAAACAGGGACTTCCTGTAGGCCAGTGGTAGGCGATAAAGGCCAGTCACACTTCGGTTGTGGGTTCGATTCCCACATCCTTATCCGACGCGATGGGCTGTCGCCCCTTCCTGCAGGTTGTCCTTTTTCTAAAACTATATTACTATAGCATCCCATCAATAATATCGAGAAAACTTCTATCCTTAAACAATACTAACTTATGTCCAACATAATCCATTCCAATCTTTAGGCTTATCCATAATACTGCAGTCCACTCTCATAACATAGTGAAAACGATTACCAGATATTTAACACCATCGTCAATCCCCATATATCATAAGATATGTTTTTTTTGGTCACATTCCAAACATTCAAAGTCCTTAATCATGTATTCTCTTGAATACCTTAGTGAAAACATGAATGCAGTTAAAATTTAACACTTTCCACATACCAAAATCCTCAAAATTCTATATACTCAAACCATGATATCACTTAGTCCTTATATCAATCATGAGCTCATGAATACTATCAAACATTTCATTTTCTCCTTATCCCTTCATTATGCACATATCATCTGCTTTCCAAAATATTTGAATCACTTTTTATGGTTACCGGTACCTTAAAATTATTGAAAACCACAATAATACAAAAATATTATAATAAACAATAAAAGTACCTCAACAACATTATTCTTGAATACCAATACATATACACTTCAATCCATCCCCTTCAATTATTGTCCTGGAATAAGTCCGTCCATGATTTAGAAGTAACTTTTTAGGTCAGGGCATTGAGTTGGGTAGTGCCCATGTTCTCCACAAATAATACATTGAACTCCATAACAGTCTGTAACTCTATGACCCTTATCTCCACACAAATAACATCGGTCCCTCCATTTGAGGTATTCTTCAAGGTTCTTCTTCCCTTCTTTAGAAATCTCAATCTTCCTTTCTTTATGCTACTCAACATGCGAACATGCATAATAGTCTATCTTCCTCTTCTTTGATGAATTAGGTATACCACTAAATTTCACCTTGTTAATCATATATCGCGATGACTGATTCGGCATAATCACAATATCTTTCTCTCTAGGCATTACATAATTTTGTTGCTTATAGTCACCAATTTGTCCATTGGATTCAATGTTAACCGAATTCCGTCTGGTTCCCTCCATTAACTAAAACACAAAAAGAATTCCTTGAGAGGCTGAAATCATGCTAGAGAAAACAACATAGTAAAGGGGGAGTACCTTCAATATCTGACATCTTAGGTTTAATTCTATGATCGTTAGCGTAATTCTAGTACTATAACCTATACGTATACTTAACCTTAGGGACATCCCTAGACATACCTTAGAAATATCTCTAGGGATCTCACTAAAGTTCTCGCATCCTAGTTTCCAAAGGTTGAATAAACCTTTCCTCTGATACCAACTGTAGAGACCCGAAGCTTGACGTACATTGACATTACATTACTTTTGCGAAATACTTAGTACATTACAAAAACACACACACAAGGACCGTAATAGTTTAGTGTCTTTGGAAACTCGGACTATAATCTTCTAATCGTGGTGAAAGATCTTCAACATCTCCCATAAAGATCTTCTTTTTTTTTATTACCTAAAACCTTTCTTTATATCCTGGGGAAAAGAAAACATAAAAGGGTGAGCTCAAATGCTCAGTAAGGGTAAACAAAAGAAATATCAATCACATCATATTCATAAGAACATAACATTTTGGAAATCATAACCTACAAAAGAGAGCATAATTTCATAACATGGGATAAATCATGGTAGTGAAATGTAATCACAATAATCATAACTTAAAACATGAAACTTTGTGGCATTCACACATAATCATAGAGAATCATTTCTTGTTAGTCATGACTCATTTCCAAGACTATCTTAGTGGACAAAGTCCCTTTCTGAATCGAGTAACCCTCGTTTCAGTCCTGTTTCACTGAACCGATATAACCTCCTATTCCAGTCATGTCTATCTCATGAGATATAAAATCTTTACCCAATGCATTGGAGGGAGATATAGGTCCCACCCATCTCATAATGATACCATTCTTATGTGTGCCACAAAATAAACATAAATCATACATCATTGCATAACCCATGTAATACAAATGGGAATCTTAAACATCATGACATCATAAATCAATTCATATAAGATAAAGGAATTCATAAAGATAATTACATCACAACATGATCAAATCAATTTAACAATAGGGATAAAAACAGAACCCTTTATTATCTTAGATGGAAAATAATTTTGATAAAACACTTGAATTGAATTCTTGAGGAAAATATCCTTTCTTCTTCAAAATCAATTTTTTTTCACAAAAAATCATGCAATTTTAAAAGAAAAAGATTTTATTGAAAATAGTCATGAAATATTTTGGAGCCATAAAAATCTGTTCGTGCCGTTTAAGTTAAAAAAAACATTCTTCGTACTTTTGTCGGAAAAGTCAAAAAGTACCTCGTATAAAAAAACGACAAAAGATTCCTTTCATATCTTTTACTAAAAACTCATATAAGGGTAAAATTGGATTCAAACAATTGTAGGTGGATGGAAATAATATTACATATTGAGAAAACATGGATGTGGATGATAAAATACACCCCAGTAAATACCAACGTATAAACAATCTCGGATAAAAATGAGATTGTGATATTTCCCTTACCTTAGGTCCGACTTGCTTTGTAAGTGTCCGAACCTCCTGTATAATGATTTAAATCATGTTATTGACTTATTATAGAATCATATTCATTGTTATGATATCATATATGGTTCACTTATGACATTATATTACCCGTTCTTTTGTAAATTCCATGTTAAAGAAGCGTTTTGGGTAAAATCGTTTCATTTATCGTAGGTGTTTTGACTTGTTGTTCTTGACATCATTATTACTTATATCATGATTTACTTACATCAAGAATATAAAATATGATTTATATATCATATATATTCAGTATATATATATATATAATAGGTAGATAAATAAAATGAAAAACACCGTTCATGGAGACGGTAGTCTGTACGTACGCATGAACACTGTTTTCCTTTCCTTATTGTCTTGAAATGGAAGTAAGTACATGACATACATATGTATATATATACATAAATCCAGTAGCTTTATAATGTCATATATTTCATTATTATTTCTTATATATACTTTATAATCATTCTTAAATGGTTAACATGGAGAATGAATCTCATCGCGTCGTGGAGACGGTAGTCCGTACGTACGCACGAGCGATGATATCATTTCTATAAATATTGAATTGAATTGGAGTGGATTATACAATATATCAGAATCAATATGATGTTGTAATAACTATGTATAGTTATTCTTTACACCATTATACCCATCCATGTAAGGTGGTGGTGGAAAATATATTACACCACGGCGTGGAGACGGTATTCCGTACGTACGCAGGCGCGGTGATTTCTTTTTCCGTAGGATGGATAGATGGTGAAATAGGGTTGTTTAATACTTATAATAACATATCAGTATATAAGTGATACTGATGTTATTACTTCATAATGAAACAACCTAAGAAGAAGAAGTGGAAGAAGAAATAAAGATGAAAGAATTGGTAACGGTAATTACCTCTTCTTTGAAGTGCCTCCTTGAGACCTCCTCTTAGGGAAATAAAATTGGTCTTTGAGGAAGACCAGAACCTCTAGGATGTTTCTAGGGAAGTGAAGAAGAGATTTTGGCAGGGGTTGGCCGAGCTTGAGTGCTCAAATTGGTGTGAGGAAGAGGGGGAGGAGGTGTCCTTTTATAAGGGAGGAGAGGGGCACCTTAGGAATATCTCGAAATATTATTTTATATTAAAGTCAAAATCAGTTTATAATGGTTCCAAAGGGTCTTATTTCGAAGCTAAAGTGGGTATGGGTCGAAATCCTATCAACCAATAGGATTTAGACAAGTTTAGGGTATTATTTTAACCTTATCAATTAGATTTAACTCTAAGTTAAATAATTTTACTTTTACCGTGTCTTTTTGTTTTCTTACACTATATGGTTAATACACTTACAATAACATGCCAAACGAACCCCAAATTGTTTATTATTAATATATATATCCTTATCTAAGTCATTTGGCCGAACCTTAGATTTTTAGGAATAAAATAACAATTAATTATATAATATTTGATTTAAAAACTATTTTGTGTCAATTTTGACACTATTTGATATATGATTTTTGTAAAAGTCATAACAGAATTATATGTTCAAACCACATTGATCAAATCAACACTAATATATCATAGTAACCTATAAAATTAGTGGAATTCATAAAAAGTATTAAATTACATTTATTGTGGTATTTATAATATCAATTATGTCAATATTTCATTAATAAGATAATTACTGCATCATCTTTGTGTCATAAATAAATTAAATTATTTGATGTATAAAAATTAAAAATAAAATACCATCATTTAGGAAATATTTTTAGCTTTCTAATGAATATTTACAATCGAATTTATCTTATGTACAACCCTATATTAAAAATGTTTTAGTAAATATACTTTGATTTTAACTCTTTTAACTCTTCTTTGAATTAAATAATAATAAATGTCCTAATCTAATCCAAGTGGGCCTAAATGATAATATTTTACACTTAAGGTTGTTTTTGGTCGAGATACACTTGTCCAATAGAATTAGGACATGTGTTAGGGTAATATTAATATCACCCTTACCTTTAATTACCCTATTTACTTTTAACCGTGGTAAATAAAAGTAAAAAGTTACTATTCACCAAAAATTATTTTCTTCTCATTGAACCACATTTTACTTACTGACATCAACCGTGTCTCTCGGATTTTTGAAATTCCATTCACAGAAGCCGTAAAATTAAGTTTTATGAAAAATTCAGTTTTTTTAACTACCACTTAGTAGTTTCACTATTCATCAAAAATTGATGTTTTTCAGAACAATGCCAAAATTTCATCCTAAGATATATTTCATATTCCAAATTCAAAAATGAAGTCTATTTTACAAAATTCATAACATAGAAGTTGCATTAATTAATTTTATAATTAAATCCTGCTGTTAAAACAAATAGCATGTTTCTAAGAAACAATATCTATCAAAAGATTGACACTTGATTATGTCTGGTTTAAATGTGAATTTACATTCAATGGCCAACATTGTATTAAATTGTAAAAATATATTCTAAATATACTTTAAAACCACTCAAATTAATAATTTATCACTATTAATTATTTCGATTAAAAAAGTTGTTTTTAATTAAAATTTAGTAATTTTCACTATTCATCAGAATATGAAAGTTATCCGAAATGTACCAAAATTTCACCTTAGGCTAAATTCGATACTCTGAATCCAAAAATGAAATCCATTTTGAAAAATAAAATTTACAAAATTTCAAAAAGTGGTTATTACTATTCATAACGGCTAGTTTTAATAACATTTTAATAGCATATCGCTGTTTAGTGAAACTCGTTATTGCGTACTAAACACGCTATCGAGGAAGGTCGCGATTGCGTGTAATGCAAGGCAAGTCAAGAATGTGTTGTGTGCAAGCTCCTTTTGGTGTAGCGTACAACACAAGACATTAGTGAAATAAAAAGAATATTTTTCATAAAATCTTGGGCTGTTACATTCTACCCCCCTTAAAATGAATTTCGCCCTCAAAATTCGTCAGGGTTATAAATTGTTTACTATTCGAAAGTTTCTTTAATAGAAACCCACATTGTAAAAAGGAATACCAAAACTTGGCTTTAAAAACTAAAGTATGAAATGTAACGATTACCCAAATAAACTAATAACAGGGTTTCCACATAGGTGAAAATAGGGATATGGAAGAGAAATCTAACCATCATGTTCTAATGGAGAGTGGTAGAGAACATGGCTATGGAAAATCCAGTAATCACAAATCCATAAATTTGTGACGATCTAAGGTACCATCTGATTCATCAGGTATAAGATCACTTGGACAACATTTTTGGTTTTCAAGATCATTTCCCTAAAGTTGAAAATTTTAATTAGAATAAATACTTTCTTTATTTTGGTACAATCTCACTGTTGTTCATGCCTTGAACAATTTCCACTTCATCTCTTAAATAAATGAAGTTTAATTTGTTATTCGTGAAGTGTTACCAGATCATGTGATAGAATGACGGGTCATTCCATCTGTCTCAAACAAAAGGTTAGCAAAAATTATATACATAAGTCGATCTATAGTGAGATTAATCACATATGGTTCCTAAAATGGACGTATACTTCATATATCATACTGCTTAATATAATAAAACTAGTTTCTACTAAACAGGGACTTCCTGTAGGACAGTGGTAGACGATAAAGTCCAGTCGCACTTCGGTTGTGGGTTCGATTCCCACATCCTTGTCCGACGCGATGGGTTGTCGCCCCTTCCTGCAGGTTGTCCTTTTTCTAAAACTATATTACTATAACATCCCATCAATAATATCGAGAAAACTTCTATCCTTAAACAATACTAACTTATGTCCAACATAATCCATTCCAATCTTTAGGCTTATCCATAATACTGCAGTCCACTCTCATAACATAGTGAAAACGATTACCAGAGATTTAACACCATCGTCGATCCCCATATATCATAAGATATGTTTTTTTTGGTCACATTCCAAACATTCAAAGTCCTTAATCATGTATTCTCTTGAATACCTTAGTGAAAACATGAATGCAGTTAAAATTTAACACTTTCCACATACCAAAATCCTCAAAATTCTATATACTCAAACCATGATATCACTTAGTCCTTATATCAATCATGAGCTCATGAATACTGTCAAACATTTCATTTTCTCCTTATCCCTTCATTATTCACATATCATCTACTTTCCAAAATATTTGAATCACTTTTCATGGTTACCGGTACCTTAAAATTATTGAAAACCACAATAATACAAAAATATTATAATAAACAATAAAATTACCTCAACAACATTATTCTTGAATACCAATACATATACAATTCAGTCCATCCCCTTCAATTATTGTCCTGGAATAAGTCCTTCCATGATTTAGAAGTAACTTTTTAGGTCAGGGCATTGAGTTGGGTAATTCCCATGTTCTCCACAAATAATACATTGAACTCCATAACAGTCTGTAACTCTATGACCCTTATCTCCACACAAATAACATCGGTCCCTCCATTTGAGGTATTCTTCAAGGTTATTCTTCCCTTCTTTAGAAATCTCAATCTTCCTTTCTTTATGCTGCTCAACATGCGAACATGCATAATAGTCTATCTTCCTCTTCTTTGATGAATTAGGTATACCACTAAATTTCACCTTGTTAATCATATATCGCGATGACTGATTCAGCATAATCACAATATCTTTATCTCTAGGCATTACATAATTTTTTTGCTTATAGTCACCAATTTGTCCATTGGATTCAATGTTAACCGAATTCCATCTGGTTCCCTCCATTAACTAAAACACAAAAAGAATTCATTGAGAGGCAAAAATCATGCTAGAGAAAACAACATAGTAAAGGGGGAGTACCTTCAATATCTAACATCTTAGGTTTAATTCTATGATCGTTAGCGTAATTCTAGTACTATAACCTATACGTATACTTAACCTTAGGGACATCCCTAGACATACCTTAGAAATATCTCTAGGGATCTCACTAAAGTTCTCGCATCCTAGTTTCCAAAGGTTGACTAAACCTTTCCTCTGATACCAACTGTAGAGACCCGAAGCTTGACGTACATTGACATTACATTACTTTTGCGGAATACTTAGTACATTACAAAAACACACACACAAGGACCGTAATAGTTTAGTGTCTTTGGAAACTCGGACTATAATCTTCTAATCGTGGGGAAAGATCTTCAACATCTCCCATAAAGATCTTCTTCTTTTTTTATTACCTAAAACCTTTCTTTATATCCTGGGGAAAAGAAAACATAAAAGGGTGAGCTCAAATGCTCAGTAAGGGTAAACAAAAGAAATATCAATCACATCATATTCATAAGAACATAACATTTTGGAAATCATAACCTGCAAAAGAGAGCATAATTTCATAACATGGGATAAATCATGGTAGTGAAATGTAATCACAATAATCATAACTTAAAACATGAAACTTTGTGGCATTCACACATAATCATAGAGAATCATTTCTTGTTAGTCATGACTCATTGCCAAGACTATCTTAGTGGACAAAGTCCCTTTCTGAATCGAGTAACCCTCGTTTCAGTCCTGTTTCACTGAACCGGTATAACCTACCATTCCAGCCATGTCTATCTCATGAGATATAAAATCTTTACCCAATGCATTGGAGGGAGATATAGGTCCCACCCATCTCATAATGATACCATTCTTATGTGTGCCACAAAATAAACATAAATCATACATCATTGCATAACCCATGTAATACAAATGGGAATCTTAAACATCATGACATCATAAATCAATTCATATAAGATAAAGGAATTCATAAAGATAATTCCATCACAACATGATCAAATCAATTTAACAATAGGGATAAAAACAGAACCCTTTATTATCTTAGATGGAAAATAATTTTGATAAAACACTTGAATTGAATTCTTGAGGAAAATATCCTTTCTTCTTCAAAATCAATTTCTTTTCACAAAACATCATGCAATTTTAAAAGAAAAAGATTTTATTGAAAATAGTCATGAAATATTTTGGAGCCGTAAAAATCCATTCGTGCCGTATAAGTTAAAAAAACATTCTTCGTACTTTTGTCGGAAAAGTCAAAAAGTACCTCGTATAAAAAAACGACAAAAGATTCCTTTCATATCTTTTACTAAAAACTCATAGAAGGGTAAAATTGGATTCAAACAATTGTAGGTGGATGGAAATAATATTACATATTGAGAAAACATGGATGTGGATGATAAAATACACCCCAGTAAATACCAACGTATAAACAATCTCGGATAAAAATGAGATTGTGATATTTCCCTTACCTTAGGTCCGACTTGCTTTGTAAGTGTCCGAACCTCCTGTATAATGATTTGAATCATGTTATTGAATTATTATAGAATCATATTCATTGTTATGATATCATATATGGTTCACTTATGACATTATATTACCCGTTCTTTTGTAAATTCCATGTTAAAGAAGCGTTTTGGGTAAAATCGTTTCATTTATCGTAGGTGTTTTGACTTGTTGTTCTTGACATCATTATTACTTATATCATGATTTACATACTTCCAGAATATAAAATATTATTTATATATCATATATATTCAGTATATATATATATATAATAGGTAGATAAATAAAATGAAAAACACAGTTCATGGAGACGGTAGTCCGTACGTACGCATGAACGATGTTTTCATTTCCTTATTGTCTTGAAATGGAAGTAAGTAGATGACATAAATATGTATATATATACATAAATCCAGTAGATTTATAATGTCATATATTTCATTATTATTTCTTATATATACTTTATAATCATTCTTAAATTGGTTAACATGGAGAATGAATCTCATCGCGTCGTGGAGACGGTAGTCCGTACGTACGCACGAGCGATGATATCATTTCTATAAATATTGAATTGAATTGGAGTGGATTATACAATATATCAGAATTAATATGATGTTGTAATAACTATGTATAGTTATTCTTTACACCATTATACCCATCCATGTTAGGTGGTGGTGGAAAATAGATTACACCACGGCGTGGAGACGGTATTCCGTACGTACGCACGCGCGATGATTTCTTTTTCCGTAGAATGGATAGATGGTGAAATAGGGTTGTTTCATACTTATAATAACATATCAGTATATGAGTGATACTGATGTTATTACTTCATAATGAAACAACCTAATAAGAAGAAGTGGAAGAAGAAATAAAGATGAAAGAATTGGTAACGGTAATTACCTCTTCTTTGAAGCGCCTCTTTGAGACCTCCTCTTAGGAAACTAAAATTGGTCTTTGAGGAAGAACAGAACCTCTAGGATGTTGCTAGAAAAGTGGAGAAGATATTGTGGCAGGGGTTGGCCGAGCTTGAGTGCTCAAATTGGTGTGAGGAGGAGGGGGAGGAGGTGTCCTTTTATAAGGGAGGAGAGGGGCACCTTAGGAATATCTCAAAATATTATTTTATATTAAAGTCAAAATCAGTTTATAATGGTTCTAAAGGATCTTATTTCGAAGCTAAAGTGGTTATGGGTCTAAATCCTATCAACCAATAGGATTTAGACAAGTTTAGGGTATTATTTTAACCTTATCAATTAGATTTAACTCTAAGTTAAATAATTTAACTTTTACCGTGTCTTTTTGTTTTCTTAGACTATATGGTTAATACACATACTATAACATGCCAAACGAACCCCAAATTGTTTATTATTAATATATATATCCTTATCTAAGTAATTTGGCCGAACCTTATATTTTTAGGAATAAAATAACAATTAATTATATAATATTTGATTTAAAAACTATTTTGTGTCAATTTTGACACTATTTGATATATGATTTTTGTGAAAGTCATAACAGAATTATATGTTCGAACCAAGTTGATTAAATCAACACTAAGATATCATAGTAACCTAGAAAATTAGTGGAATTCATAAAAAGTCTTAAATTACATTTATTTTGGTATTTATAATATCAATTATGTCAATATTTCATTAATAAGATAATTACTGCATCATCTTTGTGTCATAAATAAATTAAATTATTTGATCTATAAAAATTACAAATAAAATACCATCATTTAGGAAATCGTTTTAGCTTTCTAATGAATATTTACAATCGAATTTATCTTATGTAAAACCCTATATTAAAAATGTTTTAGTAAATATACTTTGATTTTAACTCTTTTAACTCTTCTTTGAATTAAATAATAACAAATGTCCTAATCTAATCCAAGTGGGCCTAAATGATAATATTTTACACTTAAGGTTGTTTTTGGTCGAGATACACTTGTCCAATAGAATTAGGACATGTGTTAGGGTAATATTAATATCATCCTTACCCTTAATTACCCTATTTACTTTTAACCGTGGTAAATAAAAGTAAAAAGTTACTATTCACCAAAAATTATTTTCATCTCATTGAACCACATTTTACTTACTGACATCAACCGTGTCTCTCGGATTTTTGAAATTCCATTCACAGAAGCGGTAAAATTAAGTTTTATGAAAAATTCAGTTTTTTTAACTACCACTTAGTAGTTTCACTATTCATCAAAAATTGATGTTTTTCAGAACAATGCCAAAATTTCATCCTAAGCTATATTTCATATTCCAAATTCAAAAATGAAGTCTATTTTACAAAATTCATAACATAGAAGTTTCATTAATTAATTTTATAATTAAATCCTGCTGTTAAAACAAATAGCGTGTTTTTAAGAAACAATATCTATCAAAAGATTGACACTTGATTATGTCTGGTTTAAATGTGAAATTACATTCAATGACCAACATTGTATTAAATTGTAAAAATATATTCTAAATATACTTTAAAACCACTCAAATTAATAATTTATCACTATTAATTATTTCGATTAAAAAAGTTGTTTTTAATTAAAATTTAGTAATTTTCACTATTCATCAGAATATGAAAGTTATCCGAAATGTACCAAAATTTCACCTTAGGCTAAATTCGATACTCTGAATCCAAAAATGAAATCCATTTTGAAAAATAAAATTTACAAAATTTCAAAAAGTGGTTATTACTATTCATAACGGCTAGTTTTAATAACATTTTAATAGCATATCGCTGTTTAGTGAAACTCATTATTGCGTACTACACACGCTATCGAGGAAGGTCGCGATTGCGTGTAATGCAAGGCAAGTCAAGGATGTGTGTTGTGCAAGCTCCTTTTGGTGTAGCGTACAACACAAGACATTAGTGAAATAAAAAGAATATTTTTCATAAAATCTCGGGCTGTTACACATTTATCATATTAAAATTAATTTTTAACACTCATATAAATTGAATTATAAAAAAGAGATTATAAATATAGAATCATTAGGTAAAAATTATTTAATAATGAACTCTTTATTTTTAGGCATGGATATTATGTTGTCTTAGGTAAAAACTAGTTACCACGGTAATATATAAAATGGTAAAAGTAATCATTCAAGTTGTAAAGGGATAGAAACATACTAAAACAAGTCTATAATTGAGTTGAAGAGGTTTTTATCTAGCTTATAACTTCCCAAATAAATTATTTCTCAATTTTGGATCCACTTTACACTTTAACTTGTGCTACCTTTATATTAAGTTTAAATATTTACAAAAATTACATTCTCACCACTTTTAAAAGAGGCCTATCTCCACCCCATCAAGGCACTCCTAAAAATATGAATTTCTCATAAAATCAAGATATTTTTCCTTAAAATTGAATAATTTTTCACTTACTTGATATTATGGTCACAATAGATATTCCTAAGACCTTTCTATCTAATGAATTCTCAACGAGAAACCCAAATTTCTCAACGTATGTTCAATCTATTCACTAAAACCTGTTCCTTTTATCATAAAATTTAAAATTTATTTTTACCAATTATATAAGATGAATTTAGTACTTATAGTATATTGAATGTTTCCATATTTTTTAAATAAACAGAAACCACATTTTCCCTTACTATTATGAAAATTGAAAAAACCATGTCTGTGTTGTGCGAACTGCCTCCTCCTTGACGGAACATGTTTTATTTTCCTTCACTACCTTACACGGATGTATATAAGGATGGTATTAAAGTATAAATATTATTTTTATGATATCATTTAGGTTATATTATTATTAATTTTGGAACCTATTAATTATATGATCAAATAATGATCATTGTTAATTTAATTGTTTAAAATAAATATACTCGGAGGATAATCATTTATACAAATTGTGTAATATTTTCATATCCATTACTTATTATTATAATTACTTATAATTATAATATATCACAATGACTGTAAATTATATTTGTTTATTAGAAAAAACTTTTAATGAAAAGTGAGAAATGAAATAGGTTCAACCCGGAGGAAAACCCTCAAAATATGTCACAAAGTTACTGAAGTGGAACTTAAACCTATTATATGTTTCCTCAAAAAAGATTTTCTCGGAGGTACATTGCACCCATGGATCTGGATCATTTAGGATTAAGTCTTCAAAGTGATCTACTAACTTTTCCCAGGTTTGATACTACTCTTCCTTAATTATATTCCTTTCATTAAAACCCCTTATCAAAATAAGTTCCTGCTTGTCGATCCATGCCACTTTCTCACTATTGAAATCCAAAAGAATCAGATTTTCCATCATATTATCTACCTCTTCTAGTGTACCATTGATATAAATAAACTCCTCCACCATTTATTCTTCATATTGGACAAGAAATTCCATTTATTTCTATTTATCTTATTTCTTTACACCATGTTTGTCCTCACCATCCTCAACAACATCATCCATCACTTATTTCAGATTCCTCAACAAGTTAACACTAGATACAATCATACATTCCTTCAAATTGGATTTATTCTTTTTTACATGACATGTTCTCCATTTGTTTTGGGAGATATGATTAATCCTTGTGCCCTTTTCTTTTCTTCACTATTGAAATGACTTCAGTCTCTATCCCACATATTATTTCAACTTCACGGTCATTCTCTTGATCGTGAGTCAAACCAGCAAAACCTAAAAAAGGATTTCTGGTCTGTATGTTCTTATGGTTGTATCTCTGACTTGCAACTATGTGTCCCACTATCCCCTATGCTAGAACATTCTAATTACATTATAACTTCCACTCTTAGTTTTATTCTTAGAATCCTACCCGCTGAAACCTTGGGGACCCTTAAGAGGAGGGTCTGAGACAGCAGTAGGGATCTCTACCTCTGAGATCGGTTGCACCAGTGTATATTTCACAGAAGGATGAGGGTCACCCAACACCTTCCTGACTTGGCTGCAGTTATACTCCTTTTACGGACCCATGGAACTATTACCAACCCCTGAACGCACAACCTCAGTATGTGATTGACTAGAAGGTCGCTCCTCCTCTACATACCCCTCTTTCCCAAAATAAGTAGGCTATAAAGATTGAGGGATTTCTAGATCTTTACTCAATCTTTTGAAAACATCAGTCACTGGTGGATTCAAACAATGTAATGTACACTCCATACCCATAGTCATTTGTTCTGACAAGCCTTCCTCACCACGAACCTCTGGCTCCTTACCACTTCCCTTACTCATCTTCATTGTAGACTGAGATCCATATTGACAGTTAACCATCAAGTTTCCCAGGTTCTTATAGAGATAAAAAATACAGGATTCATAGAACACATGTTGTTTTGACCTATACTCCTCACCGACTATAATCCAAACATAATCAAACAACACTCTAGACACATCCATTTTCACACTTAAACACATGTTAACAAGATGACCGATAGACTTAGTGCTCTTATCTGAGAATAAATATCTACCACAAATATAACCTAGCATTCTAATATCTGAAGGGTTTTAAAAATGTAATTGAAGTTTAGTAAAACTAAACCAAAAATCCATTGTAGTATAATCTTTTTTCATGTAGTATTTAAAATACCATCTAAATAGATAGAACAGATATCCATTGAAGCTACGAGGGGCACTTGACCAGGCTCTTATTAGATCCTCCTCTAATGCGAAGTGTATCATTATATGTTGTCTATCTAAAAGACTCACTATCTCCCTCTCCTACAAATACCAAGATCTGAAGATGTTCCTATAAAATTAACCAACTAATGGGTGTATCTACTTAAAACCGAGCAATCAAGGAATGTTTCAAGAGCATTGAGGTTTTAGTAAACCCCATAATCTAAATCGAGAGTTTAGGGCATTGATCGAGAAGATTCGGTAATTTCGATCATAGAGACACTTGGGGAAAAATGAGGAAGGAGATAAAGGTTTAAACAGGGAAGGAAAGAAGAGACATCTCTCTAGTTTCATGTCGTAAGTACCTTCTCCACTGGTAGGAGATAGACCGACGTAGTGGTCGCTTCCTTCTCAGAGAGGGAGAGACCATCACAGCTTCCCTGGGAAAAAACCCACTGATTATTATAATATTTCTCTCTAATAAACACTAAATAATATCCTTATGATCATTTTATAATTATATTACAACAAAACAAATTTCTATTCATTCAATAAATCATGGTATTTTCTGGTTTGGGTCGGTTTAACCACCTCCTTGAAAAATACTTCAAATTTATATCATGAATGATTATGGGAACATAATTAATGGTATAAAATAATATCAATTTTTAAATTATTTTTTATTTTTTATTTTTTATATGTTATATTACAATTTCATTCTCAATTTAAGAAAACACACTTCGAGTGAAAAAAATTCACCAAAACATGTTTATTATCGATTTTATATTTATGGATAAAGAATAAAAAACCCATGAAATGAATTTTAAACATAATAAATAATTATAAAGAATAACTAAAAACATTAATAATCTATTAATAAAGAACATTTTAAGAATAATGAACATGAACAATGCTATTATGAAACTAGTATAAACAATCAAAACTATAAACTTTTAATGTAAAAAATAGGTAAAATTCATATAGAGAATGGTTGTTTATGAAGAGTATAAATGAAAATGGATATGAATAAGGGTATGAATTATGTTACTATGATATCTATGTTTATGATACTAGATTATAAAGTAATTTTTTGGAAGCTAGGACATAAAGTAAGGCGTTTTCATCTCAAACTCATCTATTTGGAACTAGTTTGGTATTATGAACCTTAATTTAATTTTTGTGGTGTATATATTGCCTATTTTTTATTTTTTATCATTAATTTTCCTTATTAATTTTATTTTAAGTTCAATTTTACTCCCTCTATTTCAATATTTTTTCATTGAATTGCTACCCAATCCTTAAGTGGGGTTTTTCCGTCTAAATTTTCATTCATTGGGACTCATGTTATATTCACCAACAATTTCATTTTATGTGGTCAATACATTTACAAGGAATAATTTTTACCATATTAATCCAAAAATTTTAGGTATTTACATGTTAATACTATTAGCTATATTATTCTTTTCATACAATAGTTACTAAAACCTTTGTAGAATTTAATTTTTTTCCATGGTGGAAACCATCCTATGTTTTGGTAACGTAAAAGTATTTATAGTTTCATAGAAAATAAATATCTATATATATATTGGAAAGTGGATATGTCTATATAATTGATAAACCTAGGGGTAATAACCTTGAAAAGGTTTGGTTGATCATTGACTCAATCATCACTCTGATGAATGATGAATGGGACTAAGACCACACACCTAGAAAGATACTCCCAAAGGATATTATTTGGAATGTACATATTATCTTTATGAAACATGATGGTGTAATTTTCCTACCATTTACTTAGTATCCTACCAAGGATATTTATTAAATCTAATTACTATATTACATGGACAACCCAAAACAATATAAGTATGCTCACCACTATATTTCTTTGATAAGGGTACTTCATATTACTTTGACGATACCATACAATTTCTAAGTAGATTAAGATAAGTTCTCTTAGACATCCACATTATTTTATGGAATGGGTAAGTATTAGTTTTTCATGTTTCTCAATATAACAATAACCATGTTTTTTTAATTATAGGTTCCTTAGAAAATGGTATGAAAAGTCTTGATGGCTCTTATGGTGAATTCATTGGACTTAATCAATTGATATATGGGGCCCATAATTATATATCCCCTAGATTCATCTACATCTCTTGTGAGAAAAAATGTACGGTTTTTTTGTACTTCTTCACATAATAGTATAGTGTATTGTAACGTGGCCTTAATAACATTTTGATAGCTGGAATTAAGCATTCCATCAGTATGAGATCAATGATTATTTTTAATCATATTTTCATTTATTATCATGGATATAGAATTCCCCCAATTTCAACTGATTATGGCATCAAGTTTTTCATTTATTCCTATTATATAAATTATTCCATGTTTATGTCATAAAGGCCTCAACTATATGATTCTCTTTATTAATCATCTGAGCTAACCCATATTTGTTTTCCTTTTTCCAGTAAACCTTGAGTAAAAATATGTGCGATTTTTAGGGATATGATGGAAGGGTTAATAATGTTCTCAAAGTATGTTCATGTTATAACTTTTTTAATGAAATGTAATGAATGTACATATTTACTATTCTAAGAATACTAAACTATTAGATCTTTCAAGAACTCTTCCACTATTTTCCAATAATGTGATATAAATATCGACTTTGGGGTTCTTGATTCATAGATGTAATAGTTGGTATCAAAGTAAGTTTAATAGGATCATTGGGGATTATATTTAGAGGAAACAGGTGAGAAAGAATAATTACTATGAAACCCCCTTAAGATATATAAGTAATACTCTAGAAATCTTAATAATAACTATATTTTAAAATCCAATATCATGAACTGGTTATTTTTATTACATTATAGAAAGGTGGTGAATAATGGTAGAAATGGGAATAATATCAATATTTATAGTCAATAAATGGATTCTATCTATAAACAAGTCAATGAATATGTATTTTAGGCTAAACATATCATAACCAAATTATGGATATAGACCAAGGTTATGACAAATAATCTCATCCATGAAGAGTGGCCTACAAATCTATAACATGGTGTTAGTATGTTGAACAAATTAATGAAAAAAACTATTGAATTAATAGGAAATACTAATCCATTAGTATATAAACAAAGGATAAATTCCCTAGAGAAGATATTTCTCACATTAGGAAGTATTAAAAAGAAAAAATTAATCATTGGGGTCTATCATCTAAAGTGAGATGTAGACCAATGGTGGTCGTCAATTCAAAACACTAAAGATAGAGATCATATTAACATCATGTAATGGGAAACTTTTAAGGAGGCATTATATTTAAAATAATTTTCTCATGATAAAAGAGTGAAAATTGAAAGGAATTCCCACAATATTAGAGAAAAGGAGGAGGAAATGTTTTTGAATATGAGGCTAACTTTAAAATTTTCTAGGAATTATGAAGACTATATACATAGGTCATAAAACATGATTGATCATTTCATTGATGAGTTAAATATGAGCCTTAAAAGGGAGTTGGTCTCTCATAACATTTATTTATATGAGGATATAGTCTCAAGAAACAATAAGATCGAAAATTATTTCTAAAGGATGTATGAATTCAAGGTAAATCAAGAGAAAAATAGGCCAGTTGAGCATCATGGGAATAATAGTGCACAAATTATGAAGAAATAAGCTGTAGTATTTTGCATGTGTGATAAATGTGTAAATAAATTCCATGGGTATTGTAATAAGAGAACATGAGTTTGTTACAACGGTGGAGAAAAAGTCCCCCAATCTCACAAATGTAAGGGAAAGGTAGAAGTAACTGATTTTAAATACATTAACTTTAACGAGAATATATATTATGAGAACTAGTTCCCAAAATGTCAAGGGAAATTACCTTATAATAGTATAAATAATAATGTCTAAGATTATGTAATTACAAAAGTTTATGTTAATGCTCTTAATGATGCAGTGGAAGGTGCTTTGATCATTTCCTCAAAGTTATTTAATGTTTTATTTGGTTCTAGATCATCATTATCTCTTATATATTCAATGTTTTCCAAAAACATTAAATATTTTCCGAGAATCCTAGTAAGGGTGTTATCAATTAAGACAACATGTTTGAATCTTATGTAAATAAAGATCTGTCAGGTAGTTCTAATTATGATGCATGGGAGTACCCTATTTTCAAACACCATTATTAAACTTATGGTTGAATTTGATATGATAATTTTTATGGATTGGATTTAAAAGTATAATGAAAATTTTATTTAATATAGAAGGATATTATTATTATTGAAGGTGAGGTGGAATATTAAGTCCTTATATGGGAAACATCATTATCTAAATAAAGTCCCAATTTTCCCCCTGTATCTCTCCTTAATGAAATTTTAGGAAGGGAGGAAGATCAAGTGTGATTTATGGATTCGGAGTATATCCTAAGATTAGATGATATACCCATGGTATAAAATTTCATTAATTTTTTTCTAGAATAATTTCTTGTTCATCCACTAGAATGTGATGTTGAGTTATCTATTGGACTCATTCTTGATGCAAGGCCTATATCTAAAACTCCCTATAGAATGTAACCAGTAGAGTTGGTGGAGATGAAAAAATTTATATTGGACTTATGTGATAGGAGACTTATACACCTTAAAGTTTCACCATGGTAAGCCCTTATTTTATTTGTGAAAAATAAGTAAGGGTCTATGAGATTTTCCATTGATTATATGGAGGTAAATTCCATCACTATAATGAATAAGTATCATTTACCATGAATTGGTGAATTATTGGATCAATCCCAAGGACCCCAATATGATTCAAAGATTTATCTTTTCTATAGTTATCAACATATAGTGGTGAAGAAGGTTGATATACTGAATAATACATTTGGAACAATGTATTAACATAGTGATTTTACTTTAATGCCTTTTGTATTGACTAATGTACTATCTATATTTCTATGTAAGAAATCAATTTTTATCTCACGTATAGATCCTTTCAATTTTGGTCTAGTTATTTAGTTTGTACCTAATACGGATTCCCAATGAGTTCTTGGTTATTTTTTGGGTGTAGGGGTCTTTTCAGGGCTCGGAACCCTGGTCGGTGGAGAAAAATATTGGGTCACATAGTTAGCGGAAACTATGCAAGCCATTCCACATAGTTTCCCAAACTATGTGAGGGCTAAACAGAGGGCCCAAATAGGGTGAATAGTTTTCCCTAACTGTCTGTCAGGGGATTCATTCTCATGTGGGAATCTCATAAACATATATCATTGGGTAAAACATGGTTGGTGAATGGTTTCTCAAACTGTGGGGGTCCCTCTTGAGGCGGTTCCATGTGCACGGTTGACGCATGGTTTGGCCAAACTTGAAGGCAAACCATGAACCCATAAAATTTCGGGTGAAATAACCAAATTTACCATAATGACTTTTAAACTTAACACTCTGTTATCTTTTCTCCTCTAGTGGAAAAAGGGAGCTCCCTTCCTCCCATAAAAATCTCTCAATCCCACTTTTAATAGTTTTTGATCTAGGATCACCATATGAACTCTGATTCGATCCTTGTTCATATCATTGGATGCACATAGGTAATCTCTTCATTCATGTTCATGAATTATTCATTTATATTATCCCAGATGGAGTTATTTAGATGTAGGATCATATGACCTATTTTCAAGGTGTTGATATGTTCTTTAATTTTCTTCCTATCCATGCCAAACTAAAGGCTAATACTAAACAAATAGAGTGTTGCGGGGATAATGTAGGTGGTCTATGAATCATATCTCATGTATCACCTTTTTATAAATTTTCATGGATGTGAACACATCGATTTCATTGGGAGTTTACTATTATATTCATGTTACATGCTTATATTCAACATGCTTTCATTTTAGAGACCTTGTTTTAGAGTATCATCACATTGTTGGAGGATTGAGACCTCAATGATTTCCACCCCAAGTACGGTGTTTCCTTAATTATTCCTATGCGTTTTTAGGCCTAGGAAGATCTATATAATCCTTCCCTATTTTCTCAACATGGTTCATCTTTCAAGGATGTTATCCTCCATCCTCTAGAATCCAAGCCATTGTGTTCCCAGTTCCACCCCAAAATCTCCATGGATCCTCCTCATGTTTCTTCATAGTGGGGGATTTTTGGCGGTATCAGTGTTGAATGCCTCCTTGGATCAAGTGTCATATCTTCTATGGTGAAACCAAGTGGAAAATGATTGGTTATGAAAAACATAATCTCCCTCTGTTTCAAAAAATGGTCACTTCCTCGGGGTTGGGTACCCTGACTACAATCTCCCTGCTTAATAGAAAACCCTTTTGTGTGACCCTAGACTCTATGGAGGACTTAGTTTAGAGATGGAGTAATTTCCCTTGTTCTATTGGGAGTTGGCGCATTCCATGATTTGGTGGTCGATGGAGTCTCACCTGGGTAAGAATTACCCTCTTAGTGTGGTGTGGGTCTCTTTTCTAGGACTTACCCTCCCCTTTCATAATGTTGCTTTCTTGCAGAGCATTAGTGACACCCTCATCTCCTTCCTCGGTGTTGATGAATGGACTCTTGGCCGGGAGAAGGCCTCACTGGCTTATATCTGTATGTAGATGGACCTCTCCAGGCCCCTCCCCCATTTATTCTTCTTCACATGGAGGGATTGATCGACTGGATACAAGTTCTATTTTACCCTTCTCTATCATTATTTTTTCCAAGTTTTCACATCCATGGTCATTGGGCCTCCTTATTCATAAAATCATAACATCATCCTCCTTTTCATTGCCTTTTAGTTTCCTCACATCAGACCGAAATCTTCTCCAGTTAACCCTTTAACTAGAATATCTAGTAAAACCTTTGGATGATGACACACTTCCTATTATATTTCTAGTAGTCGGATCATTTTTTAATGCCTTTACTTCCATTTGAATTTATAGATGGGTTTACTCTCATGTTTTGTGAGGCAGATCAACTTTGGCTCCCTTCAGTTGGGGCGACTGTGGAGAAACACACAAATCCAGCACTATAGTTACAACGATGAAGCGGGCTACTTTGAAAACAACTTTGGGGAATCCAAAGACAACGATGGTGATGAAGACTCCACTAAATCTAGTATCACATTGTCCCTAAGTCTCATCGAATGAAAAGGTGTTATTTTTCTTCTCTAAGAACTGCCTGAATTAGGTGGTGTTTTGTCTCAGTCTTCGATAGTTTTTTTGTACAAAATAAGTAGTAATGTCTAATTAAGGTGGTGCATATTAGTTTTTTTCTGAAATATTTACTCAAAAATCTGTATTATATTTCCTTAGTTACAATTCCTTATTTAATATTTTTTTCTTATGAGTAGTTTTGTGTAAATTTTTTCTATATATCATTGTCGAATTCAAAAAACTTAAATTTACCCATTTTGAAGTCACTGCAAATGGTGAGAATTGTGGAAAAATATAGTATTTTTAAACTATAATCATGAAATCACCATTAAGAGTTCTGCTAAATATTCCACTGAAATTTGCCAATATTTAATTTTTGTAGGTTTGACAGGATTGTTCTATTGCTTCCCACTGGAAGTTCCACTCAAACTTATACTAGATGTTTCAGCAGAATGTCCCTTGAGGTTCCACTATAAGTTCCACTGTAGATTCTAGTGGAACCTCCACTGAAACCTCCACTTTCCAACTTAGGTTCATGGAAGTTAAATTGTAATTATAATTGGATGTTCTGCTTGAACATGAAGTGGAACTCCCACGGGAAGTTTCAGTGGAACTTTCATTGGAACCTATAGTGGCACTTCTAGTGGCTTCCACTGAAAGTTCCACTGCATGTTTCAGTGGAAATTGTAGTCATATTCAATCTTATAAAACTATAGTGTAATTTTTGGAATCCCCAAAAAATATTTTTCTGTGAAATATTACCTAATTCATATGTGAATTTTGTGTTGTTTTGTACCACTGGAACTTTCACTAGAGGTTCCAGTGGAGCCTCCATCGAAACCTCCACTTTCCAATAGAGGTTCCTAGAAGATAAATTTGAACTCCAAATGGATGTTCCACTTTAATTTTCAGTTGAACATCCATTGGAACCTCTGGTGGAACTTCCATTGGATTCCACTAGAAGTTCCAGTGTAGGTTCTAGTGGATCTTGAAGTCATATTCATCCTTCTAAACTATAGTTTAATTTTTGGAATACCCAAAAAAAATATTTGTTGTGAAATATTACAAGAATCATAAGTGAATTTTGTTTCCTTTTATACCATTGGAACTTCCACTAGATGTTCTACTAGAACATCCACTTTAATATATTCTACCAAATTGATGTGCAAAACTACCTTAAGTAAAAAATTAAAAGTGTTATTTCCCACTAGAACTTCAAGTGGAACTTATAGAGGAATATTTATAGTGAAATATTACCTGAATGATAAGTCAATTGTTTGTTGTTTTATACCACTATAACTTCCACTGGAGGTTCCACTAAAACATCCACATTAATCTATTCTACAAAATTGAATTACAAAGATGCATTATGTAAAAAATAGAATTGTTATCCTAGTGGAACTTCCAGTGGGACTTCCACTGAAAGTTCTAGTGAAACTTCCACTCATATTCAACCCTCCAAAACTATAATGTAATTTTTTGAATCGCGAAAAAAAATATTTGTAATGAAATATTACATGATTCATAAGTTAATTTTGTGTCATTTTATACTAATGTAAATTCCACTAGAGGTTCCACTGGAACTTCCACTAGTTAGTGGGAATTCCAATGGGAGTTCCAGTGGGAGTTCCATTAGGAGTTCCAGTGGGAGTTCTAGTGGGAGATTTAGTGGAACTTCCATTGGAACTTCCTCTAAAATTTAGGATTATTCAAACTTATATACTATAATTTTGTGAATTCCCACAAATTGTATTGAAATTTTTACAGTATTAAGAATGAAATTATTCTATTATTTATAATCCTATTGTATGTTTTTTTGATTCCAAGGAAAGGTCTTACTTTCAATTTTTAGGTGTGAATTTTAGGTCCAATTTGACCTCTTTACAAAGAGTTTTACAAGAAATCAAACAAAAACTGAAAGAAGGACATTCAAATTCATTATGCAATACTCATTTTTGGAATGTGTTTCAAGCATTCATATCTAATAATATATCAGCACCATATTGTAAAAATATAACAGTTCTATTTTGTATCTATTGGATAACTACGTTCCATCAACAAGTGATTTCTGATTCGGTGGAGTAAAAAGACATTTCTCTAAAGCTGATGTACAAAGGATCTTTGGAATAACATAAGCTAAAAAATAAGTAGAGGACTCTTCCTCATTCAAACCAACAAAGGCATCATTTTATGTAAGAATATTTCAAACATGTGTGAAATTTTTGACACAAAAGGTAATAAAATCAAATATTTTGGAAGAATTAAAGGGAAATGAGGAAGTCAATCACCTTGACACAACAACACTAATATGTTTAAAAACATGTGAGATTATTTTTTTCCCGACTATAGGTTCTTACTTGAGATGGTTTTTTATCAATTATGTGGAAATTGGGAGAGACATGGGAACACTGAGGTGGTCTCGTGCAATCCACCAATAGTTCATGAGATTAATTAAATAACTTCACAACCATCATACAAAGATTATGGGGATGATTATCACATTATTGGTAATGATTAATATTTATTTTTACTTCAATTTATAGTTTATTATTCATAATTTTTTTGTTATTGTAGTATTGGTACTATGAGGAATGTGGAATAGTTAAAGGAAATGAACAAGTGGATAATCCACCATTCACAGAGTGGATCCTATCAAATTTTTATGCTTATGTAAAAAATTATGGATTCATCAAGTTGAAGATAGTGAGGTAAGTGTACCAATTACATTATAAATTTAATAGTTTTCTAAACCATGAGTATGTAAAAAAACAAAAATATAACATATACAAAAAAAAATATGAATTTGAGGAAGTGGCAACAAAGATTATGGAAGTTGTTGTGGGACAGCAGAAAAAGGTGGAACTGGAGGATGAAAAAATAAAATCTACTATGAAATAAAATTCATCCCTAAAAATAAAACTACATAAAATGGAAGAAATGGTTAGAAAAAATGTCAAAAAAATTAAAGACTAATGTTTTTTGTAAGTAGGAATTCCATAAAAGAGGGAAGTAGAAGAGAAGGTATCATTTCTAGTGATGAAATGAGTCATTATATAAAGGAGGAAGGCTAGACAGCAAGTAAAAATGAAGCTGGGATGCAGGTGGATCCTACTGAAAAAAACCATATCTCCCCCTGAAGAAAAACAAATGGAAATAACCCCTTCTCTCCCTTAGGAAAACTAGAAACAAGAAACCAAGGATACAGGGATTCAAGAGGTTGCAGATCAAGTGCAAGAAGGTGCTGAAAATACCACACCTCTAACTCAAATCATCCAAACAGAACAGACATAAATTGAAATATACCAAAATAGATAAATTATTAGAAATGTAAAGTCAGGATCCAGAAAATAGAAGAAATGGGATTCAGTATATTAGTATGAAACTAGAAATACAAGAATAAGAACAGCTTCACATCAAACAAACACAGTAGAAGAACCAACTTAGGTACAAAAAACCATTTAGTTAGGTAGTTTTTTAATGAAAACACAACAAAAATAACCTGTTATAGGGCTACCGGTTATACCTAAATGAGCTTGACAGAGTAAATGTCTTCAAAAAAACACTACGAGCAGCTGAAGAAGATTCTGCAGAATGAACCATCTTGGTATACCCACCATTAATTTGAAGGATTTATATTTAATTCCCCTTAACATTATATACTTTGTATAATTTACTGTTATTATAATGTAGTGAATTTTTTTGGGAAGCTGAGAAGAGTTTCTATTCAGTTTTCATTAGATGACATTTTCTCACTTTTTCAGAAAAAGTGAGACAATAAGAATGGTGAGTATTTAACGTAACCAAGCTTACTATAAATTGACATTAAATTAGTGTGACATCCTCCATTCTTTTTTTAATATGAGGTTATAGATTCTTATTCTAATATTATAAAAAAGAAGTGTGGAATAGGGAAAACGGCTGGAATTTTCCTAGATAAATCAGCTATGATTACAATTTCTACCATGGTAAGTGTTATATTCTATATGTTCAGGAAGTTGTGAATATATTAATTAATATTTTAAAAACTTTATTCATTTTTAAAGGGAATAATATTTGTGAAAAACAATAAATTTATAGTGTTTTTTTAGAGAAACCAATAAAGGAAGCAATGGAGTTGAATGGAAAAGTGTTCATACCCATCAACACATCAAATCTAAATTGGACATTTCTCATGATTGATATTGAAAAAATATATTTCAGCCACTATAACTCTATTTATCCTCTGAAGGGTTCTTATACAACTTATTTTTATCATATGGATTCCTTACAAATGGTAAATTATATCCTCTTTGACATCAAATGCATTTTCATATAAACCAACTGACTGAATACAGTTTCTAGAATGTATAGAAAACATTTATTAAATAAGTCATCGAACAATGGATCCATGAATACTTAGAGAAGACTTCTCATGTGTTTTCGTTCGTAGTGGAAGACACTCTACAGTATGTGGATCCAACGTTGGACTACAAGATAATTGTTTGTTATCTCATAGATAAGATGGAAACTGAATAAGGGTATAAATAAACTATCACAAGAAGAAGTTGATAACCTATGCCTATATATGGAACATTGTTTCCTTACAGAACCGGCATATAGTTGGAGTGAGACATCATATAGAAGCATGAGTTTCCTTCTAGAAATAATTTCATTGGAATCAACATTACAATTTAAACAGCCAGATTAAATTGATCTAACATCAAATTGGCATTGAAATGTTTCGATGGTTTTTAAACATTTATTCCACCCACTTTAATGGATTTTATAAGAAAATAAATTTGATTGTTGTTAGGTTTTTAAATAGTTACATATCCCACTTTAATGGTGGTTTGTTTTTATTTGTATCAATGTTTCATTATTTTGTTTTGATTTTATAATTAGTGTTTGGTAATTTCAATGGTTTATAATTGGTGTTGGTAAATGAAATACATTATATTTGGTGTTGTTTATTACAATGGTTTATATTTTTTTCTTCTAATTTCGATGATTTATAAATGGTTTTAATAATTTTAATGGTTTATTATTGATATTGGTAATTTTGATGGTTTATAATTGGTGTTAGTAATTGAAATGGTTTATATTTTGTGTTGGTAATTTCAATGGTTTTTATTTGGTGTTGGTAATTACAATGGTTTATAATTGGTGTTGGTAATTGCAATGGTTTATAATTGGTGTTTTTAATTTCAATGGTTTATAATTTTTTTTGTTAATTGAAATGTTTTATATTTGGTGTTGATAATTGCAATGGTTTATATTTAGTATTGGTAATTATGATGGTTTATAATTGGTACTGGTAATTTCAATGGTTTATAATTGGTGTTGGTAATTGAAATGGTTTATATTTTGTGTTGGTGATTGCAATGGTTTATCTTTTGTATTGGTAATTTCAATTGTTTATATTTGTTTTTGGTAATTCAAATGGTTAATAATTGGTGTAGGTAATTAAAATGGTTTATATTTGGTTTTGGTAACTAAAATGGTTTATAATTGGTGTTGGTAATGACAATGTTTTATATTTGGTGTTGGTAATTGAAATGGTTTATATTTGGTGCTGGTAATTACAATGGTTTATAATTTGTATTGTTAATTGAAATGGTTTATATTTTGTGTTGGTAATTATAATGGTTTATACATTGAACTACCTTTGGAACTTAGAGAGTAACCAAATCAGAAGGATATGTGTGACCTATCAAAAATTTAACTTGGTAGTGTCCTATTTCATGAAAGAACTATTTCTCATAGCCTCTTCCTTGATCAAATTCATCATTTTCCATTATCCATGATGGAAAAAATATTTTATCCCATAAGCTATTTTCATCTTGAATGCTCATGTAAAAGTTCGATCTTGTCTCTCTCAGTTTTGTATCCTTTGAAACAAGTATCTATAATATTATCCTAATAATCTTGATTCTTAATTTTTATATTTTTATAATGATGATTAAATGTTTTTAGTATAAATAAAACACATTCATCTTATATATATTGATATTCACCCTATCTCCCAAAATCTTCTTGGAGAGATTCAAAAAAAATTCAACTCAAAGTTCTTTTTGAGATTTTAGTGCCAGAAATTATTCTTCACTTGATGTTGTAGTATTTCCCTTGATATATAGTAACTCCTTATACAAAGAAGAGACATACTATACTATAAATTGTATACTTTATCTCAAATATTATCATGGATACTTTCTAAAAAAATTCTTTTTCCAAATATGTTCATATTTTGAATTTTATTTTGGATTTATGGCCGAAACATATTATTTTTTTATATTTTGAGACATCTTGGATTCCTACTAGGAAAGTATAAAAGTAGCTTTCTAAACTCCATACATTCCCTCATAAATGATGTATTTTTCTGATTAGATCAACCTTCACCTGCCTTTTTCTAATTACAACTGACAATGGATTATGGAATATTTTATCCTATAAATTCTTCAATTAAATCATTACAATTTGAAATACAACTACCATCACATTCACAATTTCATACAACAATAATAAAAATAGCACATTTACAATTTATTGAAATGGTATACAAATCCAAATCCATTACAACTGATAGTGAACTATGAAATATTGTAGCCTGTAAATGCTTTAATTCAATCATTACAATTTAAAAAACAAATTCCATACAATTTTCACTACACTACTCAGCCTCTTCAAATTCTAAGTCATTCTACCTCCAAATATGAAGTTTAAATTGGTTGATAAGTGTTCCTACAACAAAAAAACAATACAATTACAATAGTTATAGAAAACAATGATGATAAAAAAATTTCATTTAATACTATTTTTCCAGCTGCAACACCAAAATCTAATATGGATTGCTCTAAAATTCCCTGTATACAAATATAAATTCTATCAGATACCACATTAGCAATAGAAAACTGCTCTTATAAATGAAATCCATCATAAAATGAAAGTATATTGTCATCATAGTAGTGGGATTTTTTATTCAACTTTTTCCCTTTTCGGTATCCATTCTCTAAATATATTTTCATTATATCTCCCCCCCTTCTGAATTGGTTTCTTTTTAAAATAATCCTTTCCTAAAATTCTATCTGAACTATCATGACCATTAACTATATTTTATGATGTACTTATAATACTCAAATCTTTTTAAAAATTAATGAATTTAGAAAGGAAATGTCATAACGCACCTCTATCTCACAATATATGGTAATTAACTTCATTCCCATTAATGATAAATCATTGTAATGTTTTTATATAACGGATTTTATATCAATAATTACTTCAAAAGAAGATCTTTCGAACATCACAATATTTCTAGCCAATCTGGTCTGCCACCCCAAAATATATTTTTCTGGTATCACTCTAACATCAAGACACATAAAAAATTTAAAAACATGAAAACAAATATACCAAAACAACTCAAACTTTTGACAATAACATTCACTAACTTTATTGGAAGCTTTATATGATACTTATAATTGATCTTCAGAACCAGCCATTCCAATAACACAAATGAATTGAACTCCAATTTCAATAGATGATATCAAAAAACAAGCACCAATCATTTTATATTAATGTTGAAATAAATCAAATAACTTGGGTTTATATCTAGTACAAACCTGAAACATCATTGCATGATAAGGGAACATTTTATGAGGCATCTTCTCCCACATATCAAATTCTGCCTTTGCTTCACGATACTAATTTTTATCCAGCAATCGCTCAAACTACATAAATAATTCAACAAAACTTAACTTTTGATGAACATAATCTTTAATAAATACATTAAAAAATTCACTTAATTGAGTGCTACGAATACCCAATGTTAAAAAATCATTAAAAAAATGCACCCAGTTTTCTCATAATACGAATACATCATCTAACAAGTACAATTTCCCATCCCCTAATTCTGCTATAAGGGAAGACCACTCCCAATCAAACTGATTTTTATCATGGTATTAGAACATACACTCTTTTAATATAGTTAAAAAAACTAGATTCATCATTCATCCAATTACCAAAATTCTTAATGTCATTTTGCATCAAATACAATGAACAATGGAAATGTCGATTTCCCACTAAAACTATACAAATGGATTTTCCCATCACCGCATCTTGATCAGTAAAAATTGTTTGAGGTTGCTTCATGTGATTCACCAGTATTATTTTTAAATCAACCATGAAAATGAAGTTGTAGGTTCATCATATAACAAAGTTACCCCAAATTGATAATTTCCTAATGATGATTTAACCCCACAAAGATAGCTAATTGCCTCAACTCTTTAGCAGTGGTGAATGTTTTGTAAAAAACCACAATATCTATAAACCACTCATAATCTATGTTTATTTTTGGATTAACCCATAAAATATTACTAATTTTCGCATTCACTTCAAACTGCGTAGTATAGACAACTGATGTATTATCCTGACTTTATTTTACCAGGTGCTCTAACATGAAACATGAATCACCATGAAGAAATCCCCATTCTTATTTAGACCTTAAAAATCAACTGATCAACACACGTGTACCCAATTACTCCTTGACCCCCTACAATAGTTGTTTCTAAGGAGAAGGAATCATTTGGTTTAATACCTGCTAAACCATTCACTTCTAACTCAGCTACATGTGCTTATATTATTTTTATTTTGGACCTTATCATAGGAATTGATTCAAGGTTGTGCAAGGGATGATTATGCTCTTCAACAAAGACAGTACATGTATATTGAATATAAGATAATAAACTAACCCCCATTCTAGCCAGGAAACTTGTACGTGTCTCACCCCAATGAAATTTCTCCATGATATAATGTTTTCCAACCTTCTTATTACCTTCTTTGCTACTTGAAAAAAGGATCAATGTGATAATTGATTTATCATTTATCATTTTATTAGAGTATTTTCAGTATACATTGAACCCATTTACTCCCCAAAAAGTAACATAAAAATATTTTGTTTCATCAAGTGACTTGAACATCATCCATATAGCTAGTTTAATATAAGCTTCTACAATATCAACATCTACATCAACACCATTGCAACAACATGCAACAAAAAACATAAGTTCAAGAAAAGAACTTTAGTTTTAAAATGGGATTTAATTATTTGAAAAATATATAAACTATATGAATAGAAATGTAACTAAATAATATATAATTACGAAAATAAATTTTTACATATATATATATAATAAAATTATATTTCTCAAATTATAAATTAAACAATTTATAATATATATTAAAAATATGCTCTAGTGGAAGTTCCAGTTGAAGTTCCACACTTCAACAAAAATATATATTTATAAAACTTATATTATTGTTAAATATAAATAAAAAAAATATGAATTGTAATTTTTACACAAAATTATTATAAAAATGATTTAATTTAGCATTTTAAATTTCATGAACATTTTAAAATTGAATTAATTTTAGACTACCTAGTGGGAGTTCCATTGGGACCTCTTGTGAAACTTCTAGTGGAACTTCTAGTGGACCCTAGATTAGTGGAAGTGGATCTTACATCCATGGTCAAAAATTCCACTGCAAAAAACTAGTGGAACTTCCACAATGCAGAAAAACTATATATTTATTTTAGTAAAAAAATCACTGCAATCTTCATCAAATGTCTTCGATAGAATTACCACAAAACTATGAGTAAACAAACATCAAATATAAACTTCAACACTTTAGTATACAATCATTCATAAAAACATATTACACATTTACCAAAAAACTATAAAAATACTTCAAAAATAATCTAAAATAACTTTATCACTATCTATTATAAGGATAAGCAAAATACAAACTGAAAACTGTGTCATGACTCTGATGAATCGCACATCTCCAAAACCCAATGATGAACCCACTGAAAATGCCTCAATCACTCATACAACAAGCTGTCATATAGACCTAGACTGATGAAACCCAAAAAAAAAACTTGTCGCGATGATACCCACTATGATGAAACCCACTAAAATTTCAAAACCATTGCCCAATCCTTGCCTTCAATCCTTCAAAACATTCCTACCATGAAAATCTTAGTGAAAAATGCCCAAAATCCTTCTGAGTATGCCTTCAAAAATTCTTATCCTCGCACAATGTGTTATTTCAAGAACACATAATTTTCCATAAGATAAAAATTACCTCTAGAAAATAAAACTAGCAAGATCATGCCAACTAGAAAAATGAACATTTTTCATCATCACAGTATATGACCAGAGTATCTTGTGAAAAGGAGAACTGGAGATGATAAATCCCACCTCACATCACGTCGAAGGTTCTCCTCCTACTGAAAATCATCTTTTGGTTCCATCCAGATCTACCCCGCCATCAAAGGATCAGTGTAGCACCTCCCTGATAGAATGTCCTTCATTTTGTCCCCCCCCCCTCATTGTCTGATTGATAACTAAATAGATATTCATGCATGGATACGGTTCCCTTTCAGCCGCCATAAGCTTTAGAAATCTATCCTTGTAGGGGTTCCTCCTCTCCCCATCCTACTTATATTCAAGGAAAATAAGTCACTTACTTCCCATCTCCACTTTCCACCCTTCATCCCAAAGATCCATTCCCCTCAGGTTCCTTCCCAGAGTCCCTTCCCATAGTGAATAGTTCATTATCACATGATCCTCTAGAAGAGTACCTCTTATTTGTAGAAAAATATAAGTCACTAATTCTAGTTTATTCATCCCAGAGGTCACCTTATCCCACTCACCCCTTAGATAAAGTCACAATCCACCCATCTCCCACTCTTTCACCTCTTACCAATGGTGTTTGTATGAGATCTCGGTCCATGTCTCTCATGGTTATATGTTCATTTCATAATTTCAGTACCAATACGCCTTGGTCCAAAACTAAAGACAATGTCATTATATGATTTCCCTCCTCATTTGGAACTCCATAGGTATAGGTTATAGGGTTAACACATATTACATTTTGAATGAGTTTCATGATAACAAGTATTCTCTTATTGCAGTTCTTTAACAAAATATCTATTCCTCCATGATCAAAGAATGTTCTTATAGGATCAATACTAACAACAGTCTTTATGTATCACCCTATAATCTACACATTTGGATTTTCTATAAACCTAGCATAAAAGTTGAGCTAGTTGAAGCCCATGGCTAGTATGTTATGATAAAACTCACCACGGTAGATCACAATATTTTCCTCTCTCTACTTTACACCAAGTGTGATGCCTAGGATAGAGATTACTTATGGAACTCTCTTAGGGGATTCACTGCATGATGATCTTTGTTGATGGTACGTGGTGACTTTAATATCATGGTAGAACCTAGTGAAATGAAAGGAGGAGGATAATTCCCCTATAAGGCCAGCCAAGAGTTGAAATCCTACATGGCCTCATTGGGTATTATGGATATGGGTTTCTTTGGCTACATCATCACCTAGTGTAACAACCAAAAAGGGGATTGATGCACATGGTGTTTCCTTGATCTATGTCCACCCAACTCTCATGATATTTTATCCTTCCTAGATGCTAAAGTGTTTCACATTTCTTGCAGTCTTTAATATCCTTCTCCTATTTTCATCACTTTGAATTCCAAGATGGATAATAATAATCACTTATGTTTTTCTCATATCTGGACTAGTGCTCCAAGCTTCCAACAAATGGTGAATGAGTACAGGTTGAATCATTCATAGGTAATTGATTGGATTTTTCTCCACAAAGAGATATGAAACATTAAATGAGATCTCCACTCATGGTTCAATAGTCACCCTCCTTGTCTTTAGAACATAAAAACTATCAATTTAAATATTGAACACCTGGAAATCAATCTTGAAGGGGAGTGGAATGAAAACACCTTTAGCGAACTGGTCTCTAAAAAGAACTCTTTGGATAACATTATCTTTCATCACAAGTTAATGTTTCATGAACAATGTAGGATTAAATGTCTATGAGAAAGTGATGAGAACTCATCATTATTTCATGCATGTATGAAGTTGAAAATTTGTATCAATAATCAAAACTTGCATCTAGATAATATATCATTCTTTGATGATCAAGATGTGGTTGGGGGAATTGAAGAAGAGAAATTTTATTCTCTCCTTGTAGGTCCCAACCATAGAATGATAGGTGGATACCCAGCTGGAAATCTGACTCTTAATGAGTACATTCCTCACATGGTGGATGGTTGGCATAATGATCTCTTGGAGGAATCACCAATTGAAGAGGATGTGTGGGAGGAAATATAGTCCCATTATCTAGAGAGTTCTCTAAGACTAGATGGATTCCCCCAACAACTTTTATAGAGAATCTTTGGGTTTTTCAAGTATGATTTGGTTTATATAGTGCATGACTTCTTTAGTACTGAACACCTTCCTCATGTGGTATCTTCTACCAATGTGGTTCTTATACCAAAAATTAAATATCTGACTTATATCCACCACTACAGACACATTATCATGTTTAATTACTCTTATAATGTGCCGGATACCATTATCATCAAGAGACTCTCAACATATATACCTTAATGGATTTCTCTTGAACAACACATATTCATCCGTGGAAGAATGATCAAGGGAGAAATTGGTTTGGATTGAGAAATGCTTGGGTATATCAAGCATAGGTCTATCTGATCTAATATTTCTATCAAGATCAACATGAATAAATCTTATGATTGAATCGAATGGTGCTTCCTTATTAAGGTTCTCTCTTGTATGGGATTCTCACAATGGGCATATGGTCTCCTTTTTAAATGTTTTAGCTCAACATGGATCTTCATCCCCTTCATGGGAAAACAATGTTGTTTCCTCATGGTAGTACGTGGTCTGAGACAATGAGATCTTCTCTCCCTAATCCTCTTCATCCTCTCCCAAGACACCATGATCTAGTATAACAACAAAAATTTTGGTATGGGTAGCATTAGTCCCTACCATGGATGATATCATGAAGGAGGCATCTCGCATATCTTGTTTTCCAATGATACAAACATCTTCATTAATTCTAGTATTAGATCCATCTATCTCTTCATTTCTATTCATGAGTAATACTACTTATAGAGTGGTCAAATGGTCAATTATGAGAAGACAAACTTTTATATGTCGAATCATTTCTGGACTATTTGGGTTAGAGTTCTAGAGAATCAAATAAAAATGAATAAATGGACCTTCTTGATTACTTATCTGGGCACTCTAATTTCTCAAAGAAAAGTTTAGATACACCATTTTGACTAACTTGTTGACAGAATCACTAGATGTATTCTAAATTGAAAAAAAATTAGTTCCTCTCATTTGGAGTAAGAATTACCTTGGTAAATAACGTTATCACCGCCATCCCAATTCATGTGATCTCTTTCCTTAAGGTTATGAAATGTTTTCTCACTAAAAATGAAAATATTATGGTCTTCTTCATTTGGGAAACTCACTCAGATGGAATGCATCATTTGTTCTCTTGGACCAGGATGTACAAACACCTGAATGAGGGAGTATCATTGTTAGAAACCTCTTTGATATAATTCATTGTATCTATTGGAAACATGCATGGGATATTTTTGAGGGCCAGTCTCTATGTGGAAAAGATATGGGTAGAAATTATGGTGTTAAAACTGATTCATCAATAGGAATTCTCTCCCTAGTTTGTCTTATGATGAAACCTCACCTTAATACCCTCAAAAAACAATCTTTTTAGATCATGGGTATGGGATATTAACTTATGGAATTATAACTATATTGGTAACAAGCTTAGATTCCCGAGATTCCATGTTCCTGAAATGACCTTTAGATAGGAAAGGTATTTTCCAACCTTTATTCATGTTATCCTAGAAAAGGACCAACTAGAGTTATTTGATTTAATCAAAATGAACTCAGATGATTAAAAAAGTGTATTTACTAGGTCCTTAACTAGGATATTCTCAGTGAAAGACTATATTAAGTTCAGTAGGGGGAGATTGTTTCTGAAATCTGGGGTAAAACACTTTGGAAGAAAGAGATTCCATCTAAGATCAACTTCAAACTATGGCGTTTTAGTAACCAAAACCTCCCAACTGATGACAATGTTCAACATCATGGAATAATTCTTTCGTTCAAGTGATCCTTTTTCAAAGAAACTAAAAATAAAATTGGGAACCATCTGTTCTTCGATTGTGACTAGGGGCAGTCCATATAGAGTTTGTTTGGTATCTTTATAGGGATCCAGCATCAGGTCTCTTTGATCTCCCACTTTCTCAATATTTGGTTTTATAGATCAGCTTATATTGGTCTTGGAAATAAATCTAGAGACACGATCATAATTTTGGGTTGCTGGTGAATTTGGTAGGTGAATAATAAATCTAGTAATGAGAAAAATCTATCTGCCAGACTATATGTTTTCTCAAAGACCAAGAATCTTCTGATATATCTTGATCAATTAATCAAGTATTGGGATAAAGTTCCCTCCTTAAGAACCCTCATTGTTACCACTTCCCATCATGTGGATTCAACTTTTTCTAATGTTTGATGGGTTCATTGGCTTCCTCCTCCCCCATGGACTCAAACTCAACACAGATGGATCATGCTTCTCCGTTGTCATGAGGGGATTTGGAATCATTCATGATCACAATGGCATGGTAATCATTGCCTTCTTGTATTTTTTCATAGTTGTAAATTCTATATAGGATGAATCATAAGCACTAAACTTTGTCCTCCTTCTGTCTCAGTAGAAGAACATTAAGATTGAGATTGTTGAAATTGACTCCATTATATTCTAGTATAGGATCATTCCAATATAATGCATTCAATCTTGTAATAGGAGATTCCTTGGGCCTGTACTACTTTAGATCCCCCTAATTTGGTTGGCCTTTCGTTGTTTCCCAAGACATTTCTTATACCTTTTCTCATTCTTAATAAAATAAAATATTTATTTTTCTTTACAGATAATGGCTAGTAAGTGTAGTTTCCATTATACCCTTCTAAGTTAATTGTTTAAATATAATAAATGAATCTCTTTGTAAATGGAAAGTATAATATATTTATCACATGGACTAATTTAATGGAATTTAATGGTTTTATTTCATATCCATAGCACACATTTCCATGCTTGATAAAAGGAAGTGGATTGCACCTAATTAATGATTAGGTAATTAAAGAACTAAATGGAGGCATGACCTTTTAGCCTTGTCACCTAGTATGAAATGAAATGGAATGATAATTCTAAATTATTAACATGGATGAGTATTACATGGACTAAATTAATTAATTAATCGACTATAAGGTGACTATTATATATGTACCTATACATATTTATAGGAGGGATCATACTCGAGCCATACTTGGATTCCCGAGGGAATGCCTTCAGTACTCATGGATGCCATTCCGATTTAGGGATACCTGTTTCCAAGGTAGATAAAAACCTTAGAACCTAGGCCTTGTCTACCAGTGGATTTACTACATGACATTGCATGATCCCTCCATTATAATTTAGATATTATAATTCCTTAGATACACTCCTTGGACCCATCTTGTTGTCTTCAAACCTGTGGCACCATCGATACACCAATTGGGAAAAATTATTACTTATCCCATTTTACTTTTGATGAGATATTTAGACTTGGTTAAAATCAAATTATAGTGTAATTCCTTGGGAAATTATCCTTGGATTAAACTCAGACCCCCTTATATTAGTCTACAAGTTATTATTAGGATGGCTTGACCACTAAGGTCAAGTATGCCTTGGTTTTTACCTTGGATCCTATTTATTATTTTCATCATCATAGGATGCCTATTTATACATTGAATCATATATTATTATTATCATGACATGATGTTAGTGATGGTTATACCTCACGTGACTTATCTATATAAAATGAACACAAATTAATTAATTAAATCATCTCATGTTGAGAGACATTACTAGTTAAGGGTGAAGTAGGTATCTAAGTATTTACATTACTGTAATGTTTTACATTTATATATACCTACAAAATGTTAGTTTATATTCACAGGATGTATGGTATAGACATAATTGGTGGTGGCCTGCTTAGATTTATCTCACACCCTATCTGGGCGGCCATTGGTACCCTAGATGATTACATGTATGTAGGTGTTGAAAAGTAAAGGTGTCCCATTTTGGAAACCTTGTTTTTTATGCATACTTAGGATGAATATTGGTAGAATATAACCAAGTTGGAGATTAGTATGCTTGGATTTTTTTGTATTTTTTTTCTTTTGTATGACATGTATTTCCCACTTCCATGTATTCTTGTTTTCTAGTTTTGTAGATACTTTACAAGTATTATGATAAACTTTTTTATATGATACAGTTTCCATCTTTGAGTTATTATTCACTACTATATTTCTTCTATTATGGATGATTTGTGTTCCAGTGTTTGTATTGCCTATTTCCACTATGTCGTGTTTTTATTTATGCTTTTGATATTTACCTATTTTATTACTTATCAACCAGGATCCACTTGGGTAATGAGGGAATAGTATCCCAACAAACACACCCTATTCCCTCACTTATTATCTTCAATCTTTGGTGTATGAGGAGGTGTGATTGAGGCCATGTGGAAAACTGAGATTAGGGAACCTTTGTGTGGAACCTAGGTCCGGGAAGTCATAAAGTGGTATCCGAGCTTTATTTTCTTGCCTTACTATTTTGACACAATATATTTGAGATTCAGAATGCTATGGGACTTGGTTATAATCCATTATTGAGTATAGATAACCCAATTTCATGTTAAATACCATGTTTCTGAAAATAAGAATTGTTGGTTTGTATTATACTTATTATAGTTGATATCTTATCATCGTTGAGTGACGCACATGTTATGTGATTATTATTATTATTATTATTATTATTATTATTGAGGATTTTTTATTATCCTTGGATTGATGAGATGATGGTAAGGAGAATTTTTCCATTCCTCATTATAGGCACCTAGAATTCACATGGCATGAATATACCATGTCGTAGAGGTGAATTTCACTACATGTATTTATTGTGTTGTCTGTGATTGTTGAGTGAGGCATTTTTGTTTTTATATATACATGTGATTTTTTTTCTATTATTGAATTATTTATAGTTCCAATTCTTGAGGTGTATGGGCCATCGTGGGTTGGAATGGGTGGTATGCTGAGTCGATCCATCGTATATAACACATAACATTCTGATACCAAATATAGATCAGGTTAAATGAGATTAAATGGGTTTCATTTTAAGTGATAAGGTGTATGGGCCTAAATTCACTGAGAATGGTTATTCATTTTAACTGAACATTTATATATATATATAATAAATTGAAATATTAAATGTAATTTCTTTATAAAATCAACCGTTTCCAGTAAATGAAGAGGAAATGTTTCAATAGCCCTTTCACTTACAGAAACACCTATAAATCAAATTGAACACTTACCAATTCATTTCCTTCTAAGCTGCAGTTGGGGTAGTACACCTTTGGTGGTGATCCCTTAATCGTATGATCAAATTCCTCTAGTGATTTTTTAAATCTTAATTTGAGGTGTGTGATTGGATGTTGTAGAGCTATTCCACATTGATGTGCTCATGTCGTGCTCCAAGAGGGTAGATATGGACATTCTATCGACGTGATTAGCCCTAAGACACCAATCTTATCTCTTAGAGCGCCACATGAGGAACTTCCTGTTATACCTAATATGGGAACTTATTATTAACTTCGAGATGGTTTTCTATGCTTGATGCATTCCATGCAGAGTGTTATACAACCTCCACCTACGATGGATGATCTGACATGTGAGTTCCAATAGCAACATCCTCCCACCTTGCGGGATGGTAGTCCATAGGCTATTGAGACTTGGCTAGAGGCCACCTTTTCTATCATTGATCATATAGGGAAGCCTCTATAGTGGAGGTTCAATATTTCTATATAAATGTTGTTTGATTCGGAAAAGCACTGGTGGGATGTGATTACCCAAGCTGGTCTTTATCAAGGAATGGTCTAGGCTAACTTCCAGACTATATTCTATGACTTCATCTTCCCTCATATGTTAATGGATGATCTATCTAGAGATTTCATGCACCTAGAGTAGGGTGTTATGTCAATCATGGATTATTTAGTTATTTTTACTGAGTTTTAGTGCTTCCCACCATTTTTAGTCGGTGATGAGTTATCATGTGCTAGTCATTTCGAGGATGGTCTCTAGTATGTCATCCTTATAAAATTGATGTTTTTTCACCCACCTAAGTTATCTGATATTTTAAAGTGGTCTCTTATCAATGATTGAAGACTTAGGGAAGGAGATATTACTAGGAGAAAAGGATTAGTGTTGAGGCAGTCAAGTAGTTCTTCCAGTATCAGTAAGAGTTCCCTTAAGGTTTAGTGTTAGAGAAGTGTTGGATAGAGTAACCTCACTATCAGCTCCATTATATGCCACTGGTGTGGAAAATAGGGGAATATGAAGCATCAGTGTAATAGAGACCCTTTAGAGTGTCAGTATTTTGGATGTATGGGGCTTCTTTAGATGTTCTATCAGACCTTTCCAACTACTTTTAAAGAAATACGCTCTACACTAGCTCCAATTTTAGGGGAAGGAACTTTTACATTTTGTTAGGTGGGGAGTTATAGTATCACCTATAGGTTTGGATGAGGAGTATTTTATGGCAGTGGTAGCTAGGCTTATGACTAGTAGTTCTAGTTGAGCAGTCATACTTAGGGTAGTCCAACTATTTTATAGGTCCATGGATCAGAAAAAATGCATACATTATAGATAATACCGAAGGATCAAAGTATAGAATCATCTTCAATATGAGGTATTGTTCTTGTAGCCTCTACTAATGCATCTTATTTATTTAATACAGAAGATTCATATTCCTTTATCTACTTCTCTTCCATGGAAATTATCAGGATTAAAATTCAATAATACTATGGAGTGATGACTCTGGACAGATAGTTGGGAGTATGATCAGAGGGAATATGCCAATGTAGGGATTTCCCCCTTGAGGAAGGATGTTATCCCTTGTTATGGGACCTCTATGTTGTCGAGATGACAGGATACGATTTCATTCTTAGGAAATATTAGTTGGTTCCATATCACACTTATGTGGACTGATATCGTCACATGTTTTCATTCACAACACTATAGGGAATGATTTAATACTACAGGGGTGAGTGGAATATCTCAGCCACTAGAGATGCACCAGAGAATCACGGGCTATGTGGTTTGAACACCCATATTGCTATTATTTTCATGTAGGAGCAGGGAATACATATAAATTATTTTCCTTATGTGGTATATCATTTCATGGATGTCTGTGCCAATTATTTTTTTGGATAACCTCCTATGAGAGAGGTAGAGTTTATGATTGAGTTCATTCCAATATTAGATCATGTGTCCTTTCCTCCATATAGGATGGAACATACTAAGCTTTGGGATCTCAAGATATAGTTGGATGATCTAGAATCTAATGGTTTTATCAATCCCATTACATCCTCTTGGGGTTCTCCCATGATTTTCATCAAGAAGGTAGATGCAACCCTTATGCTATGCATGGATTACCGATGGTTGAAAAAAAATTACGGTTAAGAACTGGTATCCACTACCTCATACTAATGATATCTTTGACCGACTCTATGGATCTAGGTTATTCTCAAAGATAAAATTGAGATCGATCTATCATCAAGTGCGAGTAAGGCCTTCATACATACCTCATATAGATTTCAGTAGTAGGTATGGTCTATATGAGTTCTTTGTTATGTCATTCGGTATCACAAATACACCTACCTTTTTCATGAAATTGATAAATAGGGTGTTCCATCCCTATATAGATTTTTTTGGACTTCTTGTATGACATATTAGTTTATTCTCGCACTCATAGTGACCATGATTAGCTTCTTGATATCATTTTGAATACATTTAGAGAGTATCAGATTTATTACAAGCTTTCTAAGTTCCAATGATAGATTTAAAAGGTTCACATCCTTGGTCATATCATCTCAGAATCATGAGTATCAGTTGACTCATATTAGGTGATTTTTGTGGTTCCATGAGATCATCCTCAGAACATGTTTAATATATTAATTTTCTTAGAGGCAGATGGAAACTATAGGAATTTCATATAGGGATTCTCATGCCTTGCATCACCACTTACTAGTCTTGCAAATAAGGGTGTCAATTTCTTACGGTTAGAAGCGTGTGAGAAATACTTTCAATATATGAAAGGAAGGCTTGTCTTTTCACCTATTATGATTCTTCAAAATCCCATTATAGGCTATACAGAGTTACGTGATGTGTCCAACATCATGTTAGGTGCAATGAAGATGTAGTAAGATGGAGTCTTTGCATACATATCTTGGTAGTTGAAGCCTCATGATGGAAATTACATGACACACAACCATGATATAGTTATTGTTGTACATGAATTATGCTTCTGGAGACACCATCTCTTGGGTGAGCACTTTCTAGTGTATAAAAACCACAAGAGCCTCAAATATTTCTTCACACATTATGAATTGAATCTTAGATAGATAATATGGGCCAAATACCTTTAGTCCTTTGATTTTGATCTATCATATATGCTAGGAAAAGGAAATGTGTTAGTGTATGTGTTGAGTCATAAAACTTAGGGACAGGTTGTGCATTAAGCTAGTGAGGAATAGAAATTGATGGACCTCATTTTCGAGTTACATATAGAGTTTCATGAGAGTCTCAAGAAGTATTATCATTCATCCTTTATAGTTACCTATTCAATCCTTAAGAAGGTTAAGGGTAGGAATTTCTTAGATCATGAGGGGTTGGTTCTACGGGATAGCATTGCTGGCGAGGAGCCATCTCCGGATTGGTTAGTTGATGGAGATGATATTCTTCATATACATGGGTGTGTGTGGGTTCCTATAGATATGAGAGAGGAACTGATGCATGAGTCACATGCTTCTTAGTGGGTAGTTTATCTAAGAATCTCCAAAATGTATCGAGATATGTGATTCCAGTATTCATGTCTTAGAAATAAATGTCACATATATGGATTTATCGCTCAGTGTTCCACCTGTTAGTAGGTGAAGGTGGAACATCAGCTACCTGCTAGATTTTTATAGCCTATTCCTATCCAGAAATTTAAATGTGAAGATGTTTCTATGTATTTTTTAGTCATCTTAATGAGTTCTCCTTGAGGTAGAGACACATTTTGGGTAGTCGTATATCAATAAATGAAAGTAGACCACTTATTTCTTATTTAGGATACCTTTTTAGTGAATGAATTGTAAATACTATATGTATATGATATAATATGGCTACATGGGGTCTCTATTATTATCATTTTAGATAGGGATGATCATTTCACATCACAGTTCTGGTGGGGGTTATAGAGATCTATTGGAACACAGGTGATTCTGAGCAAAGCTTGTCACCCTCAGACTGATGACTATTTAGAATGGACGATACATGTTTTAGATGACATGCTATGGGAATGCATCATTCATTTCAATGTTTCTTGGTAAAAGAATATACCTCTTGTAAATTTCACTTATAATTATGGATTTCAAGTGATGATTCTGATGGATACCTATGAGGTCTTGTATGGTAGGTCATTCCTCTAACCCATATGCTGGTTATATGTAGGTAAGGTAGCCCTACTAGGTCCTCATCTCATGAAGGATTATTTAGAGTAGTTTTAGCTGATCCGAAAGTTTATATACACTACTTATTCTAGACATAAATTTTATGCTGATCACAGTTGACAACCTCTAGAGTTTGAGGCCAAGGATTTTGTTTTCCTTTGGGTATCACCTAGGCTTGGGCATAGACGGATACAGAGGTAAGAGAAGCCATCACTGCACTCTATTAGGATGTTTGAGATTCTGGATAGAGTTTCGTTGGTAGATTATCATTTGATACTACCTCAGAGGTATCTTTCCATGCATGGTGTCTTCCACATATCATATCTTTATTGTTCTCATGATGGCCCGTCTCATAATTTTGATATTGAGGAGGTTGAGTTAAATGCTTATGCTTCATTTGAGGAGTATCTTGTAGGCATAATTGATCAGATCATGAATGCTCTATAAGGCTAGTATTTCCCTTTAGTATGGGTTTTTTGGTAGCACAGATAGGTACATGATGAGACTTGGGATCAGGAGACTGGCTTATGTTCCCAGTGGCCGATGTTTTTCTAAAATAGTGTTTCACCGCCCTTAGAAGGTGAACTCGAGGAAGAGTTCCTTTAAAGGGGTAAGACTAAAAGAACCTAATATTTTTCTCAGGTATGGATCTTTTATACTTCAGTATAATTATTTACTTTGGATTTAATATGGATTCCCAATGATTTCATGGTATTTTTAGAGGTGTTTGGCACTTTTTTGGAGCTCGGAACCCTAATTGGTTGAGAAAATTACTGGGCCGCATGTTTAGTAAGGACTGTTCAAGATAGTCTTCATTGTTTCCCAAAAATTGCGAGGGACAGATAGAGGACCCAATAAGGGCATGCAGTTTTCCCTAACAGTGAACCAGGGGCCGCACACCTTTGTGGGTTTCTCACCAAAATTCAACAGAGGGTACAACATAATTGGAACACGATTTCTCAAATTATGTGGTTCTAACCATGAGGGGTCCCCCTTGAGGTGGTTCTAGGTGCATGGTTGGTTCATGGTTTTGGCAACCATGAGCCCAAACCATGCACCCAACAAATTTTGGGTGAAATTCCCAAATTACCCTTTATGATTTTTAAACATACCCCTCTCCTCTCTTTTCTCCTACAATGGACATAAGGATATCTCTTCCTCCTATAATAAGCTCTCAATCCTCTATTTATAGTTTCTCATCCCAGATCACCATCTAAACTCTAATTTGATCCCCATTCATCTTATTTGATGCAAATCAGAAATCTATTCATTCATATTGAGACATTCATTTTGTATATTCTCATTGATTGAGTTATTTTAATGTAGGATCATATGCCCTATTTTCAAGGTGTTGATCTATTCATCAGTTTTCTTTCGATTTATGCCAAAATAAAGGCTAATACTAGATGAGGAGAGTGTTACAGGGCTAAGGTAGGTGGCCTATGACTCACCCCTCAAGTCTCAACATTTCATTGACTTTGGTAGTTATGCACGCATCATTTTCATATGGTGTTGACTGTTATATTCATGTGTCTTTGTTATATTCATCCTTCATGAATTCTAGATCCCTCATTATATAGTATTATTACACCATTTCAGGATTGAGACCTCAATACTTTAAACCCCAAATAAGGTGTTTCCTTAATTATTCCTTAGTAAACCATATGGTTTTACCTATGACTGTCAGGAACCAGACCGAGTACCCTAGAAACCCAATAACTGAACCTAGCTTAACATAGTCCGAAGGTAATTTCTGATCTGAACAGTCCAGATACTAGCACTATGCATCATACAACATGTAAGTATGAATGAATTTTACACAAAACATAGTGAAAGAAAAAGAAATAAGATAGTATTCATAACAAAAGAAACTCCACTGAGAGTAATGTACCAGAAGTCAACAAGGCATTAAATCCCAATGTAATATAACCCAAGTACCAAAATAGATGAAAAACACCCCAAGTCCCTGAGGATATAACTCACTGATTCCAAAGTTCAACATCCAGATCCACCTCCAAGGGATCCTTTCCCCTTTATCTAACCTGGAAGAATACAATCAACAAACACCCAAAGGCACAAGTGTGGTGTGAGCAAAAATACCAGTAAGGTGTCACCAAGGATTCCATAACAGTTTCCAAAAATAGATTAACCAAAATAATTATTTCAATTTTAAAAGTAAACGTGTATGTCATTTTAAATCATATTTAAGAAAATCATGTTATACAATTCAAATAATGGAAAAATATTTTAAGAAGGGCTTTAAAAGTGATGATATATTTCTAAAATAATGGATTAAATAGAAAATTTATATAAAACAGATTATATAAATACAAAATGCATGTAAATAAGTTTAATCAACATTGGAATACATTTATATCTCAAATATAAAACAAGCGAGAAACATGGTCATCTTCCCAAAGGTACAATAGTATTTCTGGCTATAGGACTCGACACATTCTAAGTGAACTCAACAATATGTGTATACACATGTCCCCCTGACACTGGCCAAAGGTGACTCATTACCAACCCATCAGGGATGTGACCCACTTCATGTATGTCTTAAAATGTTTTAATATTATAGAGTGTGTATAAATAACTCACAAACTACCTAAATAATTCATGTTCTCTTATATAATCAATGATGGGAAATTTATTTTAAGACTAGTTACAAAAATATCATTCTTCTATTTCAATTCCAATTTTCCATTTAACACCAAAATGGGTTTTAATCAAAAGAATTCCTCTTTAACAAGATAAAACCAATGGGTTTCTATCAAAACATTTTAATCCATTTTCATAAGTTTATAATCCATTAAAAACAAATTCCATAAATTATCAAAATTAATTTCCACAATTTTATTCAACAATTTAAGTTAAATTATTTCCATTAAATACACAATTTAAATTAACCAATTTCCATAAACACACCCTAATTCAATGGAATTAGGGGTTTTCATAATTTCGATGCAAAACCATTTTGAATATCCTAATTCATTGGAATTGGGTTTTATCAAATCAGTTGAAATCATGTTTTAGTAATGGAATTTAAATCAACAATTGAAGTAAATCAAGAAATTCAGTGTTAATCAATTTTTCTAATCAGGATGGAACCACCTACCTCGGGCTCAATGGATCTTGGATCACCAAACCCTATTCAGGTTTCATAAACGACGAACATTGAAAAATGAGACTAGTAATTAAGGATAAAACCATGGTTTATTGAAAAAAATAGAGGTCATTATATCCACAACTTAACATGAGGATCCATGTATGGCATCCTGAATTTTTATTACTTAAATTTTTGTTAAAATTTACAAACAGAGGATCATTAAACTCTAGTGTCTTTGAAATCAGAAACATATTACATGAAAACCTAAAACATATTGTTCTAGTACACTTGAAAGGATTAATCATAGGTTCATACTAAGTACAATTACTAAATCTCATATCATGGGGACATACATCAAAAGAAAGGGTGAGTAAAAGGCCTAGTAAGGAAAATAAGTGAAAAAATTTACATGTGAACTTGAGAGATATCAATAAGAACATGGAGATAAAGAGGCATACAATAGTAATAATAATAACTTGAAACATAACTTCAAAATGTGGCTTCAACATTTAATGTATACATTCATGAACATATCACCAAGGTCCAGCCCCAAGGTGTTATAAAAAATTACCAAGGTTATTCACCAAGGTATCATAAAAATTGTCATCTCTAGAGATTAAATTCTTTACCCAATGCATTAGAGTGATATAAAAGAACACACTTAATATGTATTTATTTTAATTTTATCCACATAGATCATAATCAAACATTTCATAAATAACCCAAATATAATAAAATAAATGGGTTTTATATCAAAATTGTGACGTTTTAGAAAGTGCTTAAAAACAAGATCATTATGTCATTTATAACCCATGGAAAGGGAAAAAGGGTTTAATGTATGTAAAATAAAGAATAAAATATATTATTTTTATGACTTGATGAATACCCATGGAAATAAAATAGTTTTGGGTATTCACATAAATAAAATAAGAGAATTTCATGAGAAAAATATAGGGATTTTGAGACGAGAATTCTACAGCATAATAGCTATGCAACATGGTTTTAGAAAACATTAAAAAGAGAGGTTAAAATGGTATACCATACATAAATGACTCATTATATAGTATAGGGAAATAATAAAATATAAATAATATCATTTTGTGGATATTTTGATGACATACCACCTGAAAAGAAAACTTGAAAAAAAAGATGTGATTTCTTTTACGAAAATTCAGCAGCCTAACAGCATCACTTAAAAATTCAGAAAATTAATAGATGATAGAAAAATGGTCTCTCATCACTTGGACATAAAATGTAAAGATATAATGATATATAATAACATACCCCTACATAATAAAATGGAAACTAGAAGACATAACATAAAGGAAGTCATGACTAAATGAGGAGGGTGAAAGGTTCCCTTATATTGAAGAGTAACTTCAAAAACATGAATGTTGGGACCTTGGGGGGATTGAGGGCACCTTGGGAGGTAATAATATTAGATATTAGTTTAGGAGGAACTTGGAATGAAATTAATGAAGTAATGGGATGTTATTTATAGCAAAAATGATGGAATATTAGATTAATTTCCAAGGGACACCTCATTAGTGGTATTTGAAAAACCAAGGGCTTTCCCATGGTATTTGGCCATAGTATTGGCCACTAGGGACATATCATACCATATATTACTGTACAAAATTCGACCATAAGTAATATATCTTGATTAAATCATTAATAATTTCATTAAACACATCGAAACTCAAAACTATATTTTTACTGTTCACTAAAAAACAAAACATTTTATAAAAATATCATAAATTCACCCTAACCTAATATTGATGCTCTAAATTCAAAATTAAATCCATTTTATGAAAATAATTTTCTAATTATGAGATATTTAATTTATAAGTAAAAACACTATTTACCTGGAAAAATAATAATAATTAACTAATAATTTTTTAAATACTTATTTACTAATGCTATTATATCACATTACCAATCAAGATGCCTAAATTATATTTATAATTTCTTAAGAGAGGTTACTATTCCATTGGTCACATTACTATTCATAAGGGCAATATTACTATTCATAATTTACTATTCACCAAAAATTATGATGATCTTATTAGAATCTAAATTTATTACTAATCACAACTGTAGAAGACCACTTTTTGAAAATCATTCCACATTATTAATTATTTAAAGTATAAAAAAATATTTTAAAATAATTTTTTTATAACATTCATCAATAATATGGAACTTTTATAAATTCATCCTATATTTATCTGAAAATTTAAAATTTATAAATTTTACCATAATAAGAAATGAAAATTCTATTTATACAAAAGATTATACAAAGTAACTAAGGTCTCATTACATAACCTCTTATAACACCTACATAGGACCTAAGAGTAAGGTTTGCTATGGTGACAGAATCTTGGGGTAGTTTGGATGACATTTCCCATGTGATTTATTTCTGCTTGAATGTCTCTTGTAAGAGATTCTGTTTAAGATTAACATGTTGACATTCAGCTTGGGCTTGGTCCATAGAAAATCCCAGTGATGCAACATCCTTCCCAAGCTCTGACATATGGGCTTCGTATGACCCGAGTCTACTGAATTATTCCATCGAATCTTCTTTCTATATTATTTAGCCATGATCATTTGTATTTATAAAAAATAATCATAAAATCAATAGTATAGTTTCCAATTTTCATATTGACCAATGATCATAAAAATTTGAAACCCAACAGTCTCATTTTAATTATACTCCCTTCATTAATTAAAAGCATATATTTTTGTTGAGTACAGAATAAAATAACACACATATTCAGGAAACAAATATTATTCAAAATTTCAGGTCATTACATTATTCCCCCTTAATAAATTTTATCCCTGAAATTTCAACTCGTACCCTTTGAAGAGAAAAGGTGTGGGTACTTCTATCTCATATAATCTTCTTGTTCCCACGTGGACTCTTCACATTTTTTGTTCCTCCACCACACTGTAACATGGCGGGTAGTCTTTTTGGGTATAACCTTGTCTCTATGATCCAAGATCTCCATCGACTTCTCCTAATAAGAGAGGTAATGTTCTTGTTGTACCACCTCTGTATTTAGTACATGTGAAGGGTTAGGCATGTACTTCCTCAAGAGGGATATGTGGAAGACATCATGAACTTGTCCAATATTTGGAGGAAGTGCAAGCTGATAGGCCACTGCTCCTACGCAATCAAGGATTTCATAGGGGCCAATGTACCTAGGGATGATCTTACCTTTCCTCCCAACCCCCGTGAATCTCTTCTAAGGTGAAATTAGAAGAAGTAATTTGTCACCAACATAAAACTCCAATTCCCTTTGACAGTTGTTGGCATAGCTCTTTTTCCAACTCTGAGCAGCCTTAATGTTTTACTGGATGGAATAAACCTTTTCTATCATCTCTTTCACAAGACCAATCCTAGGAAGATTCCTATCGCCAACTTCATCCCAATAAGTAGGAGTTATACATATCTTCCCATATAGAGATTTATAGGGTTTCATTTGAATGATTGAGTGGAATATTTTGTTGTAAAAGAACACAACTAATGGGAGATATTGATCCCATCCACCTTTAAATTCCATTGATCATGTTCTCAACATGTCATCAAGGGCTTGAATAGTCCTTTCAGATTGGACTTCAGTTTGGGGGTGATATTCCAAACTGAAATTCAATTCGGTAATCAAAGCATGTTGAAGACTTCTCCAAAATTTTGATGTGAACATTGGATCATGATCAGATATGATAGAAAGTGGAACTCCATTCATCCTTACCACTTTCTTCACATAAATCCTGGCAAGTTGATCAATGGAAAAATCTTCCTGAATAGTGATAAAATAGTCAGTCTTGGTGAGACATCCCACAATAACCCATATCGTATTCTTTCCTTTGGAAGTTCTTGGGAGACCACTGACAAAGTCCATAGTGATATTGTCCCACTTCCATGATGGTATGGGAAGTGGTTTTAATACTCCTTTAAGAAGTTGTTGATCTTCCTTCACTTGCTGACATACGAGGAACCTTATAGTGTAGTTAACAATCTCCCTTTTCATATTATCCCAAAAATAATTATCATGAAGTTATCTATACATTTTTGTACTTCCAGGATGTATAGATAATGTATTACTATGATATTCATCCTTCAAATACTTCCTTATTTTCAGAATATATGGAACATATAGTCTTGTACGAAATTTTAGAACACCTTCTTGATCAATATTGAACTCATGAAACTTCCCATCCTTCACAGCCTCAAACTTCTTTTGTAACAAAGAATATTCTTTTTGATATTTCTTGATCTTCTCTAGTAATGGAAGTTGATAAATCATTTGGGATAGGGTTGATGATTTCCCTTCCCTTATAATTCCTATGTCCATGTTCACTAGGTCATGGATCAATGGATCTCTTTAAATCTGCATCAAGGATAGAACGACTGGTTCTTTCCTGCATAATGCATCAGTGACTTTGTTTTCTCTTCCAGTATGATAATGAATTGAACAATCATAGTCTTTAAGAAGTTCCATCCATCTCCTCTATCTCATTTTCAATTCCTTTTGTGTGAAAATTTACTTCAAACATTGATGGTCTGTGTATATATCACATTTTTTCCCATAAAGACAGTGCCTCCTTATCATTATAGGAAAAACAACCGCAGCTAGCTCAAGATAATGTGTATGATAATTCTGCTTAGGATTCTTCAACTGTTGATATGCATAAGAAATGACCTTTTCATATTTCATGAGGATTCACCCAAGCCATTTTAGATATGCATCGCTAAAAACAATGAATCCTTCTCTACTTGAGGGCAGAGTTAGCATGGGTGTAAGTAACCAATCTCTTCTTCAGCTCTTGGAAACTTTCCCCACACTCTTTTTTCCATATGACCTTGACCCCTTTTCGAGTTAACTTGGTTAATGGATTAGAACGTCGTGAAAAAAAATCACAAACCTCCTATGATATCCTACTAGTCCAAGGAAACTATTAATCTTAGTTGTTGTTGTAGTTTGAGGCCACTTCTCTACAATCTTTGTATTTGCAGGGTCAACTATGATTCCTTCATTGGTTACAATGTGCCCCAATAAAGCAACCTTTTTCAACCAAAATTCACATTTTTTTTAATTTCCAAAAAATCCTCTCCATCTGTAGAGGTTGAAAAATAACCCTTTGACGATCCTCATGCTCCTTGCAACTTTTGGAATATATCAGAATATCATTAATAATGACTACCACAATGTATCAAGGTAGTCCTTAAAGACTATATTCATAAAATCCATAAAAATAGAAGGAGCATTAGTATAGTAAAAGGGAATAACAACCAACTCATAATTCCCATATCTTGATCAGAAGATATTTTTTTTGAGTATCTTCTTTCTTCACCCTCAATTGATGATAACCAGATTGAAGATCAATCTTGGAGAAGAATTGAGCCCACGAAGATGGTCAAACAAGTCATCTATTCTTGGAAGAGGTTATTTGTTCTTCACTGTGATCCCATTCAGTTGTCTATAATCAATGCATATCCTCATTGATCCATCCTTCTTCTTTACCAATAGAACAGATTCTCCCCAAGGAGATACACCCAGTCAGATATACCCCTTAACCAAAAGATCTTGGAGTTGTTTCTTTAATTCCTTTATCTCCAAATTTTTCATCCTATACGGGGTCTTTGATATCGGATGAGATCCAGGTACAAGTTTAATGGATAAATCTACCTCTCCTTCCCGGGGAGGTCTGGTTAACTCCTCAAGAAATACATCAATGTATTCTTGGATGATGGGGAAATTTTATATCCTTATACTCTCATTTCCTTCTTATTCTTCACCTATCAACTTCATAATTAAGGATATAGGAGGTTCTTCTAGACAATGATCAGGTTGAGATATCTCTCCTTGGTAGATAACTGTAGGATTTCCATTTAAGACTACTGATATTTCCTTGCTTCTTCATTTCATCTTAGCATTATACTTTGAGATGCAGTCCATCCCAAGTATAATTTCAAATTCAATATTGAGAATGACTACTAGATTTTTGATAAGATTTTTCTCACTAATGTAAATACTAGAGTTTCTAAACACTGATGATTCTTGGATAATCCCACTAGGAGTCTTGACCAATAACTCTACTTTTTGAAATCCAGGGATTCATTATAATTTCATTGAAAACTTGGAGGAAATAATGGAAGGTGTAGAACTAGAATAAAAAAATGTAATTTCTATCTTTGATAGAAAAATAAGATTACCTTCAACCACATCATTTGGAGCTTCAACATTAGCTATCGTGATAGTAAAATCACAACCTTTCTCCCTTGTCCTTTGCTATGGCTGATGACGGTTCCCCTCAACTACCCTCAAATTTGGACAGTGATTGGAAAACTACCCATGTTTTCCACACTTATATAATTGGACATCAGGTAGGGCCTACACCATCTTCCCCTTATCGTTAGTTTTAGGAATTTAAGGCTTCACCTCACTATGACAATTCCATGCAATATGGTCATCTCTTCTCTACTTGTAGCACTTCCCCTGAGTAGGAAATTCCCCGAATGCTTCTTCCAACATTTATTACACATGGGACATTTCACTTTATTTCCTAATCTTACCTAATCAAAGTTCCTCCCTAATCTAGGATCCATTTATCTCTTCTTTTCATTTGATTTATGAGACCACTACATCTCACCAAACTCCAATTCAACTTTCATCGCACTCCGCACAATTTCCTCATAGCTATCATAGTATTGGTTTGATAAATTCTTCCACAGATGAGGTCTTAGTCCACTTAAGAATATATCAACCTTCCCATTAGGATCCATAATAATTCTTGATGTATAATGGGAATGTCTTGTGAAGTTCATCTCGTAGTTTCCAACAGATTCATTCTCCTTCTTCTCCAGCTCGAGAAAATCATTCTCTATTTTTTTTCTCATAGAACGATGGAAATACTTATTGAAGAAGATCCATATGAACTCTTCTCACTCCATATATTCAACCTATAATGACCCACACTTTACATACATGGTTATTACTTCAAAATTGAAGCATGCTTATTACAACATATAACAAAACCATGAAAGGACCGTATAGGTATCGTGTCTTTAGAAACTTGGAAACATAAACAACTGGTTCATAAAGCATCTACATTGTCTCCCATTTATTTCATCATATCTAGAGTCCCTTTTGGAATATCCTACTTAATAACCTTCTTCCTGACCTGGGGAAAGAAAACATACAAAATGTTTATCTCAAATGCTCAGTAAGTGTATACAAAAGAAATATCAATCAGATCATATACATAAGAACATAACATTTTTGGAAATCTTAACCTGCAAAAGAAATCATAATTTCACAACAAGGGATAAATTATAGTAGTGAAATATAATCCCAATAATCATAACATAAAATATGAAACTTTGTGTCATACACACATAATCATAGAGAATCATTTCTTAGTAGTCAAGACTCATTCCCAAGACTATCTTAGCGGACAAAGTCCATTTCTGAACCGAGTTCACTCCTCATTTCAGTCTTGTTTCACTAAACCGGTTTAACCTACCGTTCCATCCATGTCTATCTCATTAGATATAAATCTTTACCTAATTTATTTCAGGGATATATAGGTCCCACCCATCTCATAATGATTCCATTCTTATGTGTGCCATAAGATCATAAATCATACATCATAGCATAAACCATGTAATAAAAACGGGATTCTTAATATCATGCCATCATAACTTAAATAATATAAGATAAAAGGACTTCATAATTCCATTATAACATAATCAAATCAATGTAAAAATAGGGATAGAAATATAACCCTATATTACCTTAGATGTAATATAATTTTGATAAAACACTTGAACTCCATTCATTAGGAAAATATCCTTTCTACTTCAAAGACATTTTCCTTTCTTAAAATGTAATATAATTTTAAACGAAAAGAAGTTAATTAAAAATAAACTTGAAAACTTGTAAAGTAATCTTCTTGGAAATAATTTTCTAAAAATCCATTCATGCCGTATAAGTTAAAAAAACATTCTTCTCATACTTTGGCCGGAAAAGTCAAAAAGTACCTCGTATGAAAAACGACAAAAGATTCCTTTCATATATATTACTAAAAACTCACCGAAGGGTAAAATTGGATTTAAAAAATTGTATAAGGATATAAATAATATTACGTATTGAGGAAACATTGATGTGGATGATAAATATTCCCCAGTAAATTCTGAATATAAACAATATCAGATAAAAATGAGATTGTGAGATTTTCCCTTACCTTTGGTCTGATTTGCTTCGTAAGTGTCTGAACATCCTGTATAATGATTTAAATAATGTCATTGACTTATTACAGAATCATACTTATTGTGAGGATATCATATATGTTCATATTCGTAGCTTCTTATTAGTAATATTTCATTTCTACTTGTTATTCGGGTGTTTATTACTTTTTGTTCTTATGCGTGTTTTGTTGAATAAATTCTTATTATTATTTTTAGGTTATAGATACATTATTTCCAAAATGTTATTAGTGTAATATATATCATATTTATTCATTCAATTAATTTATATAATCATTATTAAATGAAGATCATGTAGAACAAGTCGCATCACATCGTGGAGACGGTATTCCGTACGTACGCACGAGCGATGATATCGTTCCCATGATCGTGGAATTGTATTGGAGTGTATGTATACTATTTAAGAATCAATATCACTTTAAAATAATCATATATAGTTATTATTTACACCATTATACCCATCCAAGTAAGGTTGTGGTGGAAAATAGATTACACCACGGCGTGGAGACGGTATTCCGTACGTATGCACGCGCGGTGATTTTGTTTTCCGTAGGATGGATAGATGGTTAAATAGGGTTGTTTCATACTTATAATAACATGTAAGTATATGAGTGATACTGATGTTATTACTTCATAATGAAACAACTAAATAAGAAGAAGTAGAATAAGAAATAAAGTTGAAAGAATCGGTAACGGACATTACCTCTTCTTTGAAGCGCCTCTTCTTAACCTCTTCTTAGGGCACTAAATATGGTCTTTGAAGAAGACCAGGACCTATAGGTTGTTTATATGGAAGTTTAGAAGAGAAATTGTCAGGTTTTGACCGAGCTTGAAGGCTCAAATTGGTGTGAGGAAGAGAGGGAGGAGGTGCCCTTTTATAAGGGATGAGAGGGGCACCTTTGGAAAAACAAAAAATATTATTTTATTATAAAGTAATATTCAGTTTTTAATAGCTCAAAATTGATTTATTTAGAAGATAAAGTAGTTATGTGTAGAAATAATCTCATCCAACAGAATTTAGACATGTTTAGGGTTCTATTTTAACCTTATCATTTAGATTTAACTTTAAGTTAAATAATTTTACTTTTACCTTGTCTTTTTGTTTTCTTACACTATAAGGTTAATAAAATTACTATAACAAGCAAAAAGAACCCCAAGTTGTTTATTATTAATATATATAACCTTATATAAGTCATTTGGCCGAACCTCAGATTTTTAGGAATAAAATAACAATTAATAATATAATATTTTTTTAAAAAACTATTTTATGTCAATTTTGACACTATTTGGTAATTGATTTTTATGAAAATCATAACAGAATTATTAGTTCGAAAAAAGTTAATTAAATTAATACTAACATGTAATTTTAACCTATAAAATTATTTTAATTCATAAAAATTCTCAAATTACATTTATTTGGGTATTTATAACATCAATTATGTCAATATTTCATTAATAAGATAATTACTGCCTCATCATTGTGTCATAAATAAAATAAATTATTTAATGTATAAAAATTATAAATAAACTACAATTATGTAGGAAATCTTTTTATATTTATAATTAATATTTATAGTCGAATTTATCTTATGTATAACCCTATATTAAAAATGTTTTAGTTCTAAAACTTTGATTTTAGCTATTTTAACTATTCTTTAAATAAAATAATATTAAATGTCCTAATCTAATCCAAGTGGACCTAAATTGTCATATTTTATTCCTAAGGTTGTTTTTGGTCGAAGTAAATGTATCCAATATAATTAGGACATGTGTTAGGGTAATAATAATATCATGCTTACCCTTAATTACCCTATTTACTTTTAACCGTGGTAAAAAAAAGTAAAAAGTTACTGTTCAAAAAAAATTATTTTCATCTCATTGAACAACATTTTAGTCCTTGATATTAACCGTGTCTCTCTGATTTTCTAAATTCCACTCACAGAAGCTATAAAATTAAGTTTTAAGTGAATTTTCAAACTCTCCTAGGAGGTGAGTAAAAAACGGTGAAAAGTTCAATAAAAATTTTTTATATCTAAAATTATTATAAAATGACTCCAATGAATTACTTTGAACTTATATAGGTATTATGTATCAATTTTGAAGTAAAATAAATTTAAATAAAATAAATAATTATTTAAATAAAAAGTTGGTTTTTAAATAGTAACCTAGTGTTTTCACTGTTCATCAAAAATTGAAAGTTTTCAGAAAAATATCAAAATTTCACCCTAGGCTAATTTTGATATTCCGAATCCAAAAATGAAGTCCATTTTGAAAAATAAAATTTACAAAATTTCAAAAGGTGGGTATTACTATTCATAACGGCTAGTTTTAATAATATTTTAATATCATTTCTTTATTTAGTGAAACTCGATATTGCGTACAACACAAGCTATCGAGGAAGGTTGTGATTGCGTGTAAAGCAAGCCAAGCTAGTGTTCTGTGTAGTGAAAGATTCCTTTGATGATGTATATAACATAAAAATAAAATATTTCTCATAAAATTCTCGGGTGTTACATTCTACCCCACTTAAAATGAATTTTTCCCTCAAAATTCGTTACTTTGTAACAAACAGATCAGGATACCTCTCCCTCATCATATCCTCAAGCTCCCATGTTGTTTCTTCAAATTGGTGGTTCCTCCATAAAAATTTCACCAAGCATGTGGTCTTGTTCCGTAGGACTTTTTCGCTACGATCCAGAATTTCTATTGGTTGTTCTTCATAAGAAAGATCTTGCTCTAGTGGTACAACTTCTGAGCTGAGTACATGTGAAAGATCAGGTATGTACTTTCTCAGGAGAGATACATGGAACACATCGTGAACTTGGGAGAGATTCGGTGGAAGTGCCAATCGGTAAGCAACCTTTCCAACACGATCTAGTATTTCAAAAGGACCGATATATCTAGGGCTTAGCTTTTCCTTCTTTCCAAATCTCATTACTCTATTCCAAGGATATATTCGTAAGAACACTTTATCACCCACTTCAAACTCTAGGTCTTTTCTTCGGTTGTCAGCATAACTTTTTTGTCAACTCTGATTTGCTCTTATGTGTTTTTGAATAGATCTGACTTTTTCTGCCATCTCATCAACAAGATTAGGTCCTAATAGCTTTCTTTCCCCAACTTCATCCTAGCAAGTTGGAGTCCTGCATTTATTTCCATAGGGATCTTCATAAGGAGCCATCTGAATACTGGATTGAAAGCTATTATTATAAGAAAATTCCACCAAAGGTGGGTTTTGATCCCAACCACCTTTGAAATCCATAGAGCAGGCTCTTAACATATCTTCTAGAGTTTGAATTGTTCTCTCAGACTGACCATCTGTCTGAGGATGATAAGCAGTGCTGAAACTCAACTCTGTATCCAGAGTATGGTGAAGACTTCTCCAGAACTTTAAGGTAAACCTCGGATCCTGATCAGATATAATGGAAAGTGGTACTCTATGCAATCTTACCACTTCCTTCACATATATCCTGGCAAGCTGATCCAGAGAGAAATCCTCTCTCATAGAAATGAAGTGTGCCAACTTTGTAAGATGATCAACTATGACCCAGATAGCATTATTCCCTTTGGATGTTTTAGGAAGTTCGGTGACAAATTCCATAGTGATGTTTTCTCATTTCCATTCGGGTATGGGTAATGATTGTAACATCCCCTTAGACTTCTGTCTATCAGCTTTAACTTGCTGAAAAATCAATCATCGAGAGACATATTCAGCAACATATCTTTTCATGCCATCCCACCAGAAGTTCTCTTTCAGGTCCCTATACATCTCTGTGCTTCTAGGATGAATAGAGAATGAAGAACTATGAGCCTCATCCAGCAGCTCCTTTAATTCTAGGATGGGAGGAACACAAACCCGATTCTTTAACTTTATTATCCCATCACAATCAAGGTTTAATTCAGTAACATTTCTCACCTTCTTTTGTAACTATACATCTTCTTTCTATGCCTCTTTAATCTTCACATGTATAGATGGTTGAACATTCATTTGAGAAAGATTCGATTTATCCCCTTCCATTATAATTCCAAGATCCATCTTTTGTAAATCCATAAATATTGGATCTTTTGTGATCCTCATCATGGATAAGCTAGCATGGTCTTGTCAACTTAAAGCATTTTCCACCTTGTTTTCTTTCCCAGGGTGGTAATGAATTGAGCAGTCATAATCCTTAATCAGCTCCAACCATCTTCTTTGGCGCATATTCAGCTCCTTTTGTGTGAAAATATACTTTAAAAATTTATGATCAGTATAAATATCACACCTTTCTCCATAAAGATAATGCCTCCAAATATTTAATGCAAAGATTACCGCAGCTAACTCCAAATCATGAGTGGGGTAATTTTGCTCATGGATTTTCAACTATCGTGAGGCCTAAGCTATCACCATATCATTTTTCATAAGAACACACCCCATCCCCTTCTTGGATGCATCACTATAGATCACAAACCTTTCTCCACTACAAGGAAGTGTGAGTAAAGGTGCACTGGATAACCTTCTTATCAACTCCTTGAAATTCTCTTCACATTCCTCCGTCCACACGAAATTAGTTCCTTTTCGAGTCAACCTGGTGAGTGGATTAGATAATTGTGAAAAATCTTTCACAAAACTTTGATAATATCCATCCAAACCAAGAAAAATTCAGATCTCAATTACTGTTGTTGGTCTCAACCATCTTTCAATAACCTCTATTTTTTATGGATCCACAGATATCCCCTCTTTTGAGATTATGTGACCCAAAAATGAAACTTTTTGAAGCCAAAATTCACACTTGGTAAATTTGGCATAAAGATTCTCCTTTCTCAGGGTCTTCAATACAATTCTCAAGTGATGTTCACGTTCTTCCTTGATCTTTGAATAGATAAGAATATCATCTATAAAGAATACCACAAATTGATCAAGATAATCTCTAAAGACTCTATTCATCAGATCCATGATGATAGCAGGGGAATTAGTAAGACCAAATGGCATCACTATAAATTCATAGTGTCCATACCTTGTACGGAAAGCCGTCTTTGGTATATCCTCCCTTTTGATCCTTAATTAATGATACCCTGAATGAAGATCAATCTTGGAAAAGTATTGAGCTCCGCGTAGTTGGTCAAATAATTCATCAATGCGTGGGACTGGATATTTGTTCTTGATAGTGATCTTGTTAAGTTCTCTATAATCAATGCAGATTCTCATTGATCTATCTTTATTCTTAAAAAACAGAATAGGTGCTCCCCAAGGTGATGCACTAGGGAATATGAATCCCTTATCAAGATTCTCTTAGAGTTGATTCTTCAATTCCTACAACTCAATTGGGTACATTCTATAAGGTGTCTTTGAAATAGGCAAAGCACCTGGTACGAGTTCCATTGAAAAATCAACATCACGATTTGGTGGAAGACCCGACAATTCCTCCAAAAAGACATCATCAAACTCCCGTACAATGGGAATATTCTTAATCATGAGTTTATCACCAACCATTTGAGATAAATAACCTTCATTTAGTGGAATCAAGACCCATAAGATGGAATAAATTTCCACTGGAACGTTATGTTCATCCTTGCATCGATAGACGATCATAGACTGATCTGGAATATGAAATGTGACTTCCTTTATTTGGAAATTGATATGAGATCCATATAGAGAAAGCTAATCCATGCCAAGAATCACATCAAATTCCACTATAGGAAGGATCACGAGATTTGCAGGAAGCACTTTCCCACAAACTTCAATCGGAGAAGAATTATAAACTTTTGATGCGACTGTTGTGCCATTAGGGGTTTTCACAGCTAACTCAACATCTAATTGTTGAGGTAATACAACGATACCCTTAGAAAATTCTTTAGAAATAAAAGAGTGGGTGGATCCAAAATCAAATAAAACATTTTTTACTTTAGATTGGATGGTAAGTGTACCTTTCACCACTTCATTATCGTACTCCACATCCCTGATAGAAATTGCATGTGAATTTCCTTTATATTTAGCCTTAAGAGTTTTTTGATGTAGATCATCATCAACAACCCTTGGATTAGGGCATTGATTAGCATAATGCCCCATTTCCTTGCACTTGTAACATTGAAGTGTAAGAGGTTCACTCTGTGTAGCCTTTTCTTTATTCGCATCACTAGACATCTTCTTCCTATCATTGCGGCATTCAAATACCCGATGACCTTCCTTTCCACATTTGAAACATTTACTTGTCCCTTTAATACAACTCCCTCCATGTTTCTTTCCACACTTTGAGCATAAGAGAAAAATCATCTTCTTTTCAGTGTGCTCTTTAGATTTTCCTTGAAATTCCATTTTCCTCTTCTTATCAAACCCATATGACTGATGGGTTACTCCAATCTCCATCTCAGCCTTGAGAGCACATCAAATTATTTCCTCAAAGCTATTGAAGTCCCTTATGGCTAACACCCTTCGAAGACTTGGTTTTAAACCACTAAATAATCGATCGATCTTACTCTTAGGTTTGATAATAATATCATAAGCGTACCTTGCAAGTCTTGTAAAATTTTCTTCATAGGTACCAATAGATTCATCATCCTTTTGCTTCAGTTCAAGAAACTCCTTCTCCATCTTTGTTCGAAGAATATGATGGAAGTACTTATTGAAAAATAAGTTCTTGAACTCGTCCCATTCCATGGACTCAATTTCATCTCTTTGCCTCGTATTCTTGATAAGATTCCACCATTGATCAGCATCACCTTCCAAATGATACACTACTAAGATGACTTTATCATGTTCAGAACATTGAAGAACTAAAAATATCTTTTCAGTAGTACCGATCCATTGTTCAGAAACTAATAGATCAGTAGACCCGTTGAATGAAGGTGGATGCTACCTCATGAAGGATTCAACAAAATTTTGATCCTTCCTTTTCTCGTTTGGAAGTCCTGCATGATTCATAGCTTGAGAAAGTTTTTTGAGCATGGCTACAAGATTTTTCATTCCAACTCCCATAACTTTTGGTTGCTTAGGGGGACAATCATTTAATTTCCCGTCACATTCCGCATTAACACAGTTCCTTCGGGTTCCATCCATTGACTAAAACCAAGAAGAATAGTGTGAGCAACACTAATTATAATAGGAAAACCACATAATCAAGAATAAAATTTTACACTTAAGGTATTATCATAGGTTATTCATGACCATTTCTAAAACACAAAGATTGTGTTCAATGCTTAGACTTATCCTTAGGGTTCTTACTGAGGCTTTCACATCCTAGTTTCCAAAGGTTGACTATACCTTTCCTATTATACCAACTATAACGACCCACACATTACATACATGGTTATCACTTCAAAATTGAATCATGATTATTACAACATATAACCAAACCATGAAAGGACCGTATAGGTATAGTGTCTTTAGAAACTGGGAAACATAAACAACTGGTTCATAAAGCATCTACATTGTCTCCCATTTATTTCATCATATCTAGAGTCACTTTTGGCATATCCTACTTAAAAACATTCTTCCTGACCTAGGGAAAGAAAACATATAAAAGGGTGAGTTCAAATTCTTAGTAAGGGTATACAAATGAAATATCAATCACATCATATTCATAAGAACATAACATTTTGGAAATCATAACCTGCAAAAGAAATCATAATTTCATAACATGGGATAAATCATAGTAGTGAAATATAATCCCAATAATCATAACTTAAAACATTAAACATTTTGGAATACACACAAAAACATATAGAATCATTTCTTAGTAGTCAAGAATCATTGCCAAGACTATCTTAGCGGAGAAAGTCCATTTCAGAACCGAGTTCACTCCTCATTTCAGTCTTGCTTCACTGAACCGGTTTAACCTACCGTTCCATCCATGACTATCTCATGAGATATAAATCTTTACCCAATGCATTGGAGGGAGATATAGGTCCCACACATCTCATAATTATACCATTCTTATATGTTCCACAAGATCATAAATCATACATCATAGCATAACCCATGTAATAAAAATGGGATTCTTAAACACCATGCCATCATAACATAAATCATATAAGATAAAAGGACTTCATAATTCCATTATAACATAATAAAATCAATTTAAAAATAGGGATAGAAATAGAACACTATATTACCTTAGATGGAATATAATTTTGATAAAACACTTTAACTCCATTATTGAGGAAAATATCCTTTCTACTTCAAAAACATTTCCCTTTCTTAAAATGTCATATAATTTTAAACTAAAAGAAGTTGGTTAAAAATAAACTTGAAAACTTGTAAAGGAATATTCTTGGAAATAATGTTCTAAAAATCCATTCATGTCGTATAAGTTAAAAAAACATTCTTCTCGTACTTTGGCCGAAAAAGTCAAAAAGTACCTCGTACAAAAAACGACAAAAGATTCCTTTCATATCTTTTACTAAAAACTCACCGAAGGGTAAAATTGGATTTAAAAAATTGTAGAAGGATATAAATAATATTAATTATTGAGGAAACATGGATGTGGATGATAAATATTCCCCAGTAAATTCTGAATATAAACAATCTCGGATAAAAATGAGATTGTGAGATTTTCCCTTACCTTAGGTCTGATTTCCTTCGTAAATGTCTGAACCTCCTGTATAATGATTTAAATAATGTCATTTAATTATTCCAGAATCATACTTTTTGTTATGATATCATATATGGTCATATTATTAGCTTCTTATTAGTAATATTTCATCGCTACTTGTTATTCGGGTGTTTATTACTTTTTGTTCTTATGAGTGTTTTGTCGAATAAATTCTTATTCTTATTTTTAGGTTATAGATACCTCGTTTCCAGAATGGTATTAGTGTAATATATATCATATTTATTCATTCAATTCATTTATATAATCATTATTCAATGAAGATCATGTAGAATGAGTCGCATCACATCGTGGAGACGGTATTCCGTAGGTACGCATGAGCGATGATATTGTTCCCATGATCGTGGAATTTTATTGGAGTGTATGTATACTATTTTAGAATCAATATCACTTTACAATAATCATATATATTTATTATTTACACTAGTATACCCATCCAAGTAAGGTGGTGGAGGAAAATAGATTACACCACGGCGTGGAGACGGTATTCCGTACGTACGCACGCGCGGTGATTTCATTTTCTGTAGGATGGATAGATGGTGAAATAGGGTTGTTTCATACTTATAATAACATATCAGTATATGAGTGATACTGATGTTATTACTTAATAATGAAACATCTAAATAAGAATAAGTAGAAGAAGAAATAAAGTTGAGAGAATCGGTAACGGATATTACCTCTTCTTTGAAGCGCCTCTTCTTAACCTCCTCTTAGGGCACTAAACATGGTCTTTGAAGAATACCAGGATCTCTAGGATGCTTCTAGGGAAGTGGATAAGTGAAATTGTCAGGGTTTGGCCGAGCTTGAAGGCTCAAAGTGGTGTGAGGAAGAGAGGGAGGAGGTTCCATTTTATAAGGGAGGAGAGGGGTACCTTTGGAAAAACTAAAAATATTATTTTATTATAAAGGCATATTCAGTTTTTAATAGATCCAAATTGATTTATTTCAAAGTTAAGGTGGGTATGGGTCGAAATCCTCTCATAAAATAGAATTTATACAAGTTTAGGTTTCTAATTTAAACTTATCATTTAGATTTAACTTTAAGTTAAATAATTTTACTTTTACTGTGTCTTTTTTTCTTACACTATAAGGTTAATAAATTGACTATATCAAGCCAAACGAACCCCAAGTTGTTTATTATTAATATATATAACAGTATATAAGTCATTTTGCCAAACCTTATATTTTTAAGAATAAAATAACAATTAATAATATAATATTTGTTTTAAAAACTATTTTATGTCAATTTTGACACTATTTGGTAATTGATTTTTTTGAAAATCATAACAGAATTATTATTTCGAGAAAAGTTAATTAAATTAATACTAACATGTCATATGAACCTAGAAAATTATTTTAATTCATAAAAAGTCTCAAATTACATTTATTTGGGTATTTATAACATCAATTATGTCAATATTTCATTAATAAGATAATTACTGCATCATCATTGTGTCTTAAATAAATTAAATTATTTAATGTCTAAAAATTATAAATAAAATACCATTATGTAGGAAATATTTTTATCTTTCTAATGAATATTTATAGTTGAATTTATCTTATTTATAACCCTATATTAAAAAAAATTAGTTATAAAACTTTGATTTTAACTATTTTAACTATTCTTTAAATAAAATAATATTAAATGTCCTAATCCAATCCAAGTGGACCTAAATGGTCATAGTTTTTTCCTAAGGTTGTTTTTGGTCTAATTACACTTATACAATAGAATTAGGACATGTGTTAGGGTAATAATAATATCATGTTTACCCTTAATTATCCTATTTACTTTTAACCGTGGTAAAAAAGTGAAAAGTTACTATTCACCAATAATTATTTTCATCTCATTGAACCAAATTTTAGTCCTTGATATTAACCGTGTCTCTCGGATTTTTGAAATTCCAATCATAGAAGCTGTAAAATTAAGTTTTATGTGAATTTTAAAACTCTCCTAGGAGGTGGGTAAAAGACGGTGAAAAGTTCAATAAATTTTTTTTATATCTAAAATTATTATAAAATGACTCCATTGAATTACTTGGAACTTATATAGGTATTATGTATCAATTTTGACCTAAAATAAATTTAAACAAAATAAATAATTATTTAAATAAAAATTCGGTTTTTAAATAGTAACCGAGTGTTTTTACTATTCATCAAAAATTGAAAGTTTTCAGAAAAATACCAAAATTTTACCCTAGGCTAATTTCGATATTCAGAATCCAAAAATGAAGCCCATTTTGAAAAATAAAATTTCAAAAATTTCAAAAAGTGGGTATTACTATTCATAACGGCTAGTTTTAATAATATTTTAATTGCATTTCGTTGTTTAGTGAAACTCGATATTGCGTACAACACAAGCTATCGAGAAAGGTCGTGATTACGTGTAAAGCAAGCCAAGTTAGTGTTGTGTGTAGTGAAAGATTCCTTTGATGATGTATATAACATAACAACAAAATATTTATCATAAAATTCCGGGGTGTTATACAACCTCTACTCTTGTCCTCGTGTTTTTAATCAGTTACCACCACTGATCAGATTCTCCCTCCAAGCGGTAAACAGCAAGGGTGACCTTCTCTTGTTCTGAATAGAGGATCACAGAAAAGATCTTCTCGATAGAGATGATCCATTGTCCATAAATCAATGGATCAGAAGATTCACTAAAGTTTGGTGGTCATGGGTACATAAAGGACTCAACAGAATATTGTTCCCTTTCATAGTGAGATCGGTCTCTCAGCTTGATTCAAGTTATTTCCCATAACTTGAGTATGTTGGTTCATAATTTTCATGAAAGTTTCCATTACATCTTCCATCACAGGGTTGTCAGTGTATGGTCCGTTGTGGTCACCATTTTTACAGTTCCTCATATTTCCCTCTATTTTCTAAAATAATAAAACTGTACAGGGAAGGTTATTTCATTTACGAATCTTTTAACTATAAAGGATTTCTATTTCTTAAAATTTTATTCTTAAACATATTATTCTTTAACAATAATTACATTTCTCTATAAATCCTTCATAATGATTCATAAAAAATGTATAATTAACCAAACATATCCCCTAGGAGTGTCAAATCATGAGGGTAACAAGACCCATTGTTGTATACCAGGATACCGCGGTTCAAGCCCAAAACTCCTTGTCGGAGTTTTCACTCGTAGGAACATCTGTGCCAGACCAACATCCACTTGTTCATATCCATACATGGATTTATTTGTTTATAAACCTCTTACTTAATATTTCAAAAAAAATAATAGGAAGTTATACTATATTTTAAATTTTCTATAGGGTTCTTCATAATTTTTTCATATCCTAATTTTCACAATTAACATAACTATCCTTTGATATCAACTATGTAATCCCGCATTTTTATTACATAATTTTTCGTTACATTTTTTAAACAGAGGATATTTAAAGTATATTGTCCTAGAAATTAGGAACATATTACATGAAAACATAAAACACGTTCTTCAAGAACACTTTAAATGATTCATCATAGGTTCATCATAAGTACAATTACTTCATCTCATATCCTAGGGATATACATCAAAATAAAGGGTGAGCAGAAGGCCCAGTAAGGAAAACATGTGAAATATTTTACATGTGAACTTGAGTAATATCAATAAGAACATGGTGATAAATAGGTATATAATAATAATAATAACTTTAACATAACTTTGAAAGTTTTCTAAAACATTTAATTTATACATTCATGAACATAACACCAATGTCCATCCCCAATAGGTCATAAAAATTACCAAGGTTATTCACCAAGGTATCATAGAACTTTTCATCTCTAGAGATTAAATTCATTACCCAATTAATTGGAGTGCTATCAGGGCGCACCCCTAATATGTATTTATTTTCATGTGATCCACATATATCATAATCAGACATTTTATAAATAACCCAAATAGAATAAAATAAATGGGTTTCATATCAAAATTGCGACGTTTTAGAATGTGTTTAAAAACAAGATAATTATGTCATTTATAACCCACAGAAAGGGAATGAGGGTTTTATATATGTAAAATATAGAATAAAATATATAATTTTTATGTATTTATGAATACCCTAGAAATTAAATAGTTTTGGGAATTCACATAAATAAAATTAGATAATTTCTTGAGAAAAGGAGATGGATTTTGAGATGAAAATTCTACAGCATAACGGCTATGCAGTATGGTTTTAGAAAACATTAAAAGAGAAGGGATAATGGTATCCCATACATAAATGACTCATTATATAGTAGAGGGATAGAATAAAATATAAATAAGATCATGGTTTGGATATTTTAATTACATACCACATCAAAATAAAACTTGAAAAAAAAGAGAAAATGTGATTTCATTGACGAAAATTAGGCAGCCAAACGGTGTAACTTAAAAATATAGAAAATGAATCAATGAGAGAAAAAAAAGGTCTCTCATCACTTGGACATAAAATTATAAGAAATAATGATATATAATAACATACCCTCATATAATAAAATGGAAACTAGAATACATAACATAAAGGAAGTCATGACTAAAAGAGGAGGGTGAAAGGTTCCCTTACCTTGAAGAGTAACTTCAAAAACATGTAGGTTGGGACCCTGAGTTGATTAAGGACACCTTGGGAGGACTCCTTATGAGGTAAAAATACATTAAGATCATTGAAAAGGAATTTGGAATGAATTTAATGAAGAAATGGGTTGATATTTATAGCAAAAATGAGGGAATATTTTATTAATTTTCAAGGGACACCTCATTAGTGGTATTTGCAAAACCATGGGATTTCCCATGGTATTTTCCCATGGTATTGGCCACTTGGGACACCTCATAACATATATTACTGTACATAAGTCGACCAGAATTAATACATCATGATTACATCATTAATGATGTCATTAAACGCACCGAAACATAAAACTGTATTTTTACTATTCACTGAAAAATGAAACATTTTATAAAAATATCATAAATTCACCCTAACATAATATAGATGATCTGAATTAAAAAATGAACTCCATTTTATCAAAATAATTTTATAATTATGAGGTATTTAATTTTTAATTAAAAACACTATTTACCCAAAAAATACTAATACTTAACTAATAATTTCTGAAACAGTTATTTACTAATTCTATTATATCACATTACCAATCCTGATGAAAAAATTAAATTTATACTTTCTTAAGTGAGGTTACTATTCCATTGGTCGCATTACTATTCCTAAGGGTAATATTACTATTCATAATTTACTATTCACCGAAAATTAAGATGATCTTATTAGAATCTAAATTTCTTACTGATCATAACTATAGAAGACCATTTTTTGAAAACCGTTCCACATTATTAATTATTTAAAATATAAAAAAAATAATTTAAAATAATGTTTTTCCAATATTCGTCAATAATATGGAACTTCTATAAATTCATCCTATATTTATCTAGACATTTCAAATTCACAAATTTTACCATAATAATAAATGATAATTTTATTTATACATATATATTAAAAAAAGTAACTAAGGCCTCGTTATGTAGCCTCTTATAACACCAACATAGGACCTAAGAGTAAGGTGTGCTATGGTGATAGAATCTTGGGGTGGCTCAGACAACATTGTGTGAGTGGTGATTTCTATTAGCTTGAACTTATCCCATAAGAGATTTTGTTCAATATTATGATGTTTAATTTAGGCTTGGGATTAGTCCATTGCAAAGCCTAGTGATCAAACCTCCTTCCCAAGCTCTAACAGGTGGGCTTCATACGACCAGAGTCTATAAGATGAGGCCATCGAATCTTCTTTTGGTTTTATTTAACCATGATCATTTGTATTTATAAACAATAATAAAAATGTTAAGAGTATAGTTTCCAATAGTAATATTGACAAGTGGTCATATATCATTCGAAACCCAATGGTCTCATCTTAATTATACTCACTTCATTAATTAAAAGGATATAGTTTTGTTGAGTACAAAATAAAATAACACACAAATTTAGGAAACAAATATTATTCAAATGTTAGGGTTGTTACACCATGGACCCCTAAGAATAAGAAAGGAGACCATGGGAGATTGATAATGAGAGGAGAAAACTAACAAGAATGAGATCAAACGACATTTTATAGTATTTAGATCTCTTCTGAGAGGGATCTGAGGTTCCAAGAATCATTCTTGGGAGCTCTAAGGAAGGGAAAAAAATCTGGGTTGAAGGAGGTTTGTTCAAGACCTAAAAATTGGGATAGAAATTTTTTAATGAAAATTTGAATCTAATAAAATCTTGTCTGCATGGTTTCTTGGGAATCAGTGCACTGTTTGATTAAATCGTGCTCAGGTCGTGCCCATGTTGTAATTAGGTTTCATAGTTTCTCCTAATGGGATGTGTGGCATACTAATTGTGTGCAAGATGTGAGGATATCTCTACCCAAAACTTTCCATTTTCTTATAGCATGGAACACGGTTTAAAAAACCATGTTCCAGCCAGGTGCAAACCATGAACTAGCCCATAATTTCAATATTTTTAATCTTTTAACTAAAAACAACCTCTAATGAAACCCAACCAGAGATCAAATAAGAATAAGGGTTTAGGAATACTTGAAAAACAGTAACGTAATGTTACAAACTCCCCACCATAGGAACTTTCTGTCCCTAGAAATCCTACAAAGATGCCTCCACATCAAAAAGATGAGGCCACTATTCTCTCATCAGTGCATCCCTCTCCCACATCTCATGAGAATCAAAAATGTGATACCATGTCACATGAATCAAAGGTATCATCCTCCCATGCAGTACCTTGGTATCAGATTCAAGAATCATGATTGGTCGTTCAGTCATAGATAAATCATGTTCAACTTCAAGATCATGCCAACTCACAATATGAGATGGATTTGATAAATAATTTCAAATATGAGACACATAAAAAACATTATGTATCGATGTTATCTGTGGTGGTATTTCCAAACAATATGTAACTTTCCCCACCTACTCAATAACTTATAAAGGTCCCACAAAATGAGGAGAAATTTTTCCTTTCCTTTCAACTCGTCGATTACCCAACCGAGGTGAATCCTTCAAGAACACTTGGTTACAAACTGAGAACTCCAAAGGTCTACAGGGATTGTCATCACATGACTTATATTGTCTTTGCACTGTCAACATTATTTGATGAAGAAAATGAATCTATTTTTTCATCTCTTCGAACAAGCTTGGTCCAACCAAGGAACTCTCACCAATCTTTGACCAATACAATGAAGACTTAAAAGGTCATTCATACAAGGCCTCAAAATGGGCCATTCTGATCATGGACTGATAACTATTGTTATAAGAAAACTCAACCAGTCACAAATGATAATCCCACACTCCATAAAAGTTGAGAACACAAGCGTGAATCATATCCTCAATAATCTATATAGCTCTCTCTATCTAGCAATCCGACTACAAATGGTATGCCACACTCAAACAGACATGAGATCCCAGTGCCTCTTAGAGGCCCGTACAAAAGTGACAAGTGAATTGAGGATTACTATCAAAGAATATTATAGATGGAACTCCATGAAAGTGAATAATCTCTTTCAGATAGAGATCTCACAACTTCTCAAGTTTGGTTGTATCGTGAATGGGTGAGAAGTGAGATGATTTTGTTAGCTTATCGATAATAACCCATATCACATTATTATTTCTCTAAGTACATGGAAACCCAACCACAAATTCCATAGTCATCTCATCCCACACCAAAGTAGGGACTCAAAGTAGATAAATAAAACCTGAAGGTTTCTAGTGTTCGGCCTTAACCTGCTGGCACATATAACAATGAGAAACAAACACAGCAATGCCCCATCTCATAGCTATCCACCAGAACTGTGGCCTCATTTCATAGAACATCCTTGTGGTTCCTAGGTGCACAACCCACTAGGAATTATGAAAATCTCTCATCACAACTATCCTCACCATAGACGGTACCACAAAACAGTTTGGATAGCATAGAATGCCTCCTTTGGAGAATGACCACTAGTAAATTGCCTCCCCACTATAAAGAGAGTCTTTGTGCTATAGAACTCATCATCAACATACTATTCCTACAAAATCAACTTGAGAAGAGAATAAGTCAAGTGAATACTGGAAAAAGAAACCTCATACCCTTTTTCCTAAACTCTAATATGCAATTGTGCAAGTAGATCCATCATGATCCACTCTTCTGATGATTCTTTCTCTACCTGGGTTGAAAGATTCCTTCTAAATGCATTTGTAATGACATTCCCTTTCCTCAGGGGTGTAGGCGATGTACAAATAAATATACTATAGGTATTCCACCCAACACTATTGGTGTAGATTTAAATATTTTGGAGAGAATATATAACTCATGATTTTGTGGGAAGAATACACACTGAACATTTCTCTGAAAAGGTAGTGTCACCAACTCTTAAGCATGTGTATCACAACTACAAGTTCAAGGTCTTGGGTCATGTAATTCATTTCATGTTGCCTAAGATGATGAGATATATAAGCTACTACATGATCTCCTAGTATAATAACTCATCCCAAGATTGAACCTAATTCATCAAAAAAGACCACATAGCCCTACTTGGCCTTTGGAAGAGTCAACATCAGTGCAATATTCAAAAAGAATTTTCACTCAAAAAAAGAAGTTTGAAATTTATCATTCCAAGTAAACTTCACACCCTTTTGAGTTAGATAAGTCATCAGAGTATTAAACTTAGAGAAGTCCTTCAAAACCTACAGTAATATCTAGATAATCCCAAGAAGCATTAGATCTCTAAGTATTACGTGTTTGATCCCAAGTCATAATAGTCTTTAACATATCAGGATCAATTTATATACCCTATTTAGACCCCACGTTCCACAAGGATTTCACTTCATGAATCTAGAAATAACACATTGAAATATTTTCATAAAGTTGGTGATTTCTCAGTAGACTTGGAACTGTTCTCAGATAATGCACATGATCCTCCTTTTATTTAATGTAAACGAGGATGTCATCCACAAAGACTACCATAAAGTTATCTAGATACTCTTGGAAAATACTATTAATTAGATCTATTAAAACTACAAGATCATTTATTAGACCAAATAGAATAACAAGGTACTCATAATGGTCGTACCTTCTCTTAAAGGAGGTTTTCTAAATGTAAAATTCTTTTATCCTCAACTAATGGTAACCAGATCAAAGGGAGATCTTTGAAATACACTATTCTGCTTTTAACTAGTCAAACAGATCATAAATTTGTGGTAATGGATACTTTTTCTTTACCATAACTTGACTGATATTTTGATAATAAACACATAAACAAATAGAACCACCAACATTATTGGTTATGAGACCTGGCACCGCCCAAGGTGACAAGATCGGGAATATAAATCATTTCTCAAGAAGATCGTCCAATTGGGACATCAACTCTTTTAGATCATACAGTGACATGCAGTAAGAGAGAAATGAAATTGGTTGAGTACCATGCATTAATTCAATGTAAAAAATCAATTTTCCTTACTTATATAAAACTAAAGAAATCAGAATGAAACACGTCGGGAAACTCAATAGCGATTAGATAGAGATCATTGATCAAATATTACCACTCCAGATCAAAATAAACCACTGGTATTACTTTCCCCAACTCTGGATAACAATTTCAGACTCTACTCAACCTTAGTTCCCAATCTATTTGATAGATAAGAGACACACCACTAGGTGTAGTGAGGTATACCCACCAATGAAAAAAATAAATTTGGGATTTATTGGTAATGATCCAATCCATCCTGAATATGATGTTAAGAGATTTCAGGTCAAGAATAAGGAAAATACAAGCTAGATTGACATATGATAGAGAGAAGACAAAAGAATTACTACAGAGACCCTACTCTCTCTTTGTTCCGAGGGGTGTAGTAATATTTGTTTCATAAGATAAAAGCTCCATATAAAGATTAAGAAAGTTAAAAAATGGATAGAAATGAATGAATAAGAGGAACCAGTATCAAATAGTGCATCCACTAATGATGAATCTATAGTAATGGTACCTATCATAGTCGATAGACATGTGTCTGCTTCCTCTAGAGACTATTCCACTGCGAGAAGAATCTTCGTTCTGGATTTCTATCGCTAGAACCCTTTTGTATGTAAAGCATCTGATTTCCCCATAGTTTTAAGAGAATATGATGATCATGTTCCACTATGAAGTGTATAAATTTAATGGAATATTCTCTGTAAATTCCTTGGACATCTGCAGGATCTATTGTTCTTGGGTGCCTTAGTGAAAACCCTCTTAGAGTGTCCTGGCTTTCCACATTAGTGGAAATTGAATGGAATTCCTCATGTCACTATAGGAATTCTAGAATGTCACTATCATCATGAACCTTCATGAGAATCATCATTCTTCCATTTTCTCTTGAATGAACTAACACTGCCACTAGGAGAATAATGAACTCTCGATAACCCTAACTTTCCAGATAGGTCTATCTCAACCATAATTGCCTTATCCAACACATCATCATAAGTGGATAAATATAGTAAGAAACCCTAATAAAAAATATTTAATCTAAGTACCAAATCAAACCATCAATCCTTAATATTGTCATTAGATAAAATCTCAGGTAAAAACTCTATCATCTTAGCAAATATATTTGAGTATTCAATCACAGTTTGGTCGGCCTTATCAATCTTTTGAAACCCCCAAGCCTTATCCAATACCATTAAATCTTGATATAACTAATCAGTGAAAGGATCCATAAAGTATTTTCATGATAAGACCTCATGTTTCTTTTCTGTCACTCTCATATCCCACCATCTTCTACTTGGTCTTTCCAGTACAAAGGTAGAACACTTCACCTTGATGACATCTAATGTCTCCAAGAACTCAAATAAACATTCTATCTTTCCAAACCATTCCTTAGCATGTTGAGGATCAATGGAGCCTTTGAAAACCGATGTATTATGGTAAAGGAAATCTTGAGAATGATTTCACATAACATCCCCATGAGGATTCATAGCTGGATCCTGAACTGGAACTAGAGGTGGTACCTATCCGAGAGCTTTAACATTTCTCACAATCACCTCAACTAGATTTGGGTCCACCAAAGGATTCACACACTGTGGTTAAGCAATATCTTCCTCATGGATCTGATTTATAAGTCTTATCATAGGAATGATGCTCCACAATATCATTAGAAAATAAGGAAGACATTAGATTAACACTCAAACTGAGCGACAAGTGAAATTATTCCCAAAAGATGGAACAACCATATTTGGATTCCACTCTATCCAAATCAGAATAGATAAGGGGCTATAAGTAATCCATAATACATACTTCCCTAACCAACCCAAGATACCTAAGGTTCATTTCATTGATATCTGGACATGCACTCAATTGAAACTACCTCTTAATTCCTGATAAGATTTCAAAAACGGATACTGACTTCAAGAAAAAAGCTCACCAACATACCTCTAATACCTCATTTTCACAAACCATCCCGAGTAACCTGGTAACTTGATAACTGAGCCGAACCTAACATATCTTGAAGATCATTCTCAATTTCCATAGGTTGGCGACTAAAACCTAGAATCATACAACATGTAAGTGGGAATGAATTTTCCACCAAACATATTGGAAGTAGAAAAACAAAACAATACGCATAACAAAAGAAAATCCACTGGGAGTAATGTACCAGAAGTCAACAAGGCATTAAATCCCCAATTACTAAAACCCAAATACCAAAACAGATGAAAAAAACCTCAAGTCCCTAAGGAAATAACCCACCAAGTCCAAAGTTCAACAGCTAGATCCACCTCCAAGGGATCCTTTCCCCTTGATCAAACTTGGAAGGAGACAATCTACAAACACCTAAATAAACAAGTAGGGTCTGCTCTAAAAATCCCAATAGGGTCTCACCAAGAATTTCATAACAATTTCTAAATATAGATTAACCAAAAGGATTCTTTCAATTTTAAAAGTAAATGGGTTTGTCCTTTTAAAGCATATTTAAACAAATCATGCTATATAGTTCAAATAATGAAAAAAATACTTTATGAAAAGTCTTTAAAAGTGATGGAATATTTCTATAATAATGTATTAAATAAAACATTTATATAAAATAGTTTATATAAATCCAAAATTCATCACATTAAGTTCAAGAAACATTGGTAAACATTTATATCTCAAATATAAAACAAGTGAGGAACAAGGTTGTCTGAAAAAATGTACGATAGTATTTTTGGATATAGGACTCCTCCTCCAGCTATAGGACTCTCCACTCCCTAAGTGATATCAACAATATGTGTATAAAAATTTCCCCCTAACACTGGCCATAGGTGAATGGTAACCATCTCATTGAGGATGTGACCCGTTGCATGTATATTTTAGAATGTTGTAATAGCATAGAGTGTGTCCAAATAACTCACCACTACCTAAGGATTGCATGTTCTCATACATAATCAATGATGGAAAATTTATTTATGGACTGTTCAAAATAAAATTAAATACCATTATTCTAATTCAATGAAAATTTTCAATTTAAACCCAAAATAGATTTTAATAAAAAAAACATTCCTCTTTAACAAGATAAAACCACTTGGTTTCAATCAAAACATTTTAATCCATTTTCACAAGATTGAACTCCATTCAAAAACAATTCCATCAATTCCCAAAATTCATTTCCATAATTAAATTAAACAATTTAATTTAAATAATTTCCATCAAATCTAAAATTTAAATTAAACATTTTAAATTACCCAATTTCCATAACCAAACCCCAATTCGATGTAATTGGGGGTTTTCTCAATTTCCATGCCAAAAACCATTTTAAATCTCTTAATTCAATGGAATTGGGTTTTATCAAATCAGTTGAATGAAAGTTTGAGAAATTTAACTTATATCAATAATTTAAATAAATAATTCAATTCAAGGTTAATCAATTTTTCTAATCTGAACAGAACCACCAACCTCGAGCTCAACGGATCTTAGATCACTAAACCCTAGCCAGGTTTCGTTAATGAAGAATGACAGCATCCGAGACTGGGAAGCAAGGATAAAACCAAGGATTATTAAACCAAAATAGAGGTTAGTAGATCCAAAAATCAACATGTGCATCTATGGACCCCTAAAAAGAAGAAAGGATACCGTGGGAGATTGAGAATGGGAGGAAAAAACTAACCAGAAAGAGATTCACCGACGTTCTCCTAGATTCCTATCATTTTTTAGAAGGATCTGAGGGGCCAAGAATCCTTATTAGTAGCTCCAAGGAAGGTATAACTACATTTGGGTTGATGGAGGTCTATTTTGGACCTAAAAAGGAGGTTCCTAAATTTTTAATGAATATTCGGATCTAATAAAACCCCGTATGCACAGTTTCCTAGGAATTGAAGCATGGTTTACTTAAACCATGGTCAGGTTGTATAACGACCCATACTTTACATACATTGTTAGTACTTCCAAATTGAAGTACACTTCTTACAATAGATAACAAAACCATGAAAGGACCATATAGTTATAGTGTCTTTAGAAACTGGGAAACATAAACAACTGGTTTATAAAGCGTCTAAACTGTCTCACATTTATTTCATCATATCTATAGTCCCTTTTGTAATATCTTACTTAATAACCTTCTTCCTGACCTGGGGAAAAAACATACAAAAGGGTGATCTCAAATGCTCAGTAAGGGTAAACAAAATAAATATCAATCACATCATATTCATAAGAACATAACATTTTGGAAATCTTACCCTGCAAAAGAGATCATAATTTCATAACATGGGATAAATCATGGTAGTGAAATGTAATAACAATAATCATAACTTAAAACATGAAGGTTTGTGGAATATACACATAATCATAGAGAATAATTTCTTATTAGTCAATAATCATTTCCAAGACTATCTTAGTGGACAAAGTCCATTTCTGAACCGAGTTCATTCCTCGTTTTAGTCCTATTTCACTGAACCGGTTTAACCTGCTGTTCCGGCCATGTCTATTTCATGAGATATAAACTATTTACCCAATGCATTGGAGGTGTATATAGGTCCCACACATCTCATAATGATACCATTCTTATGTGTGCCACAAAATCATAAACCATACATCATAGCATAACCCATGTAATAAAAATGGGATTCTTAAACATCGTGACATCATAAAACAATTCATATAAGATAAAGGAATTAATATAAATAATTCCATCACAGCATAATCAAATCACTGTAATAATAGGGATAGAAACATAACCCTTTATTATCTTATATGGAAAATAATTTTGATAAAACACTTGAACTCCATTCTTGAGGAAAATATCCTTTCTAATTCAAAAACACTTTTCCTTTCTTAATATGTCATACAATTATAAACTAAAAGAAGTTGATTAAAAATAAACATTAAAACATGTAAAGGAAGCTTCTTGGAAATAATTTTTTAAAAACCCATTCATGCCTTATAAGTTAAAAAAAACATTCTTCTATTAATTTTGTCGGAAAAGTCAAAAAGTACCTCGTACGAAAAACGACAAAAGATTCCTTTCATGTCTTTTACTAAAAACTCACCGAAGGGTAAAATTGGTTTTAAACAATTGTATGTGGATGGAAATAATATTACATATTGAGGAAACATGAATGTGGATGATAAAATACACCCCAGTAAATTCCAAAGTATAAACAATCTCGGATAAAAATGAGATTCTGATATTTCCCTTACCTTAGGTCTGATTTGCTTCGTAAGTGTCCGAACCTCACGTATAATGATTTAAATAATGTCATTGACTTATTCCAGAATCATACTCGTTGTTATGATATCATATATGGTCATATTCTTAGCTTGTTATTAGTAATATTTCATTTCTACTTGTTATTCGGGTGTTTATTACTTTTTGTTCTTATGCGAGTTTTGTCGAATAAATTCTTATTCTTATTTTTAGGTTATAGATACCTAATTTCCAGAATGGTATTAGTGTAATATATATCATATTTATTCACTCAATTCATTTATGTAATCATTATTCAATGAAACTCATGTAGAACGCGTCGCATCACATTGTGGAGACGGTATTCCGTACGTACGCACGAGCGATGATATCGTTTCCATGATCGTGGAATTGTATTGGAGTGTATGTACACTATTTCAAAATAAATATACCTTTAAAATAATCATATATATTCATTATTTACACCATTATACCCATCCAAGTAAGATGGTGGTGGAAAATATATTACACCACGGTGTGGAGACGGTATTCCGTACGTACGCACGAGCGGTGATTTTGTTTTCCGTCGGATGGATAGATGGTGAAACAGGGTTGTTTCATAGTTATAATAAAATATCATTATATGAGTGATACTGATGTTATTAATTCATAATTAAACAACTAAATAAGAAGAAGTGGAAGAAGAAATAAAGTTGAAAGAATCGGTTACGGACATTACCTCTTCTTTGATGCGCTTCTTTGAGACCTCCTTTTAGGGCACTAAAATTGGTCTTTGAAGAATACCTGGACCTCTAGGATGTTTCTAGAAAAGTGGAGAGGAGAAATTGATAGGTTTTGGCCGAGCTTGAAGGCTGAAAGTGGTGTGAGGAAGAGAGGGAGGAGGTGCCCTTTTATAAGGGAGGAGAGGGGCACCTTTGGAAAAACTAAAAATATTATTTTATTATAAAGACATATTCAGTTTTAAATAGATCCAAATTGATTTATTTAGAAGCTAAGGTGGGGATGTATCGCAATCCTCTCATCCAATAGAATTTGGACAATTTTAGTTTACTATTTTAACCTTATCATTTAGATTTAACTTTAAGTTAGATAGTTTTACTTTTACCGTGTCTTTTTGTGTTCTTATACTATAAGGTTAATAAACTTACTATAACAAGCCAAACGAACCTCAAGTTGTTATTATTAATATATATAACCTTATCTAAGTAATTTGGCCGAACCTTAGATTTTTAGGAATAAAATAACAATTAATAATATAATATTTGTTTTAAAAACTATTTTATGTCAATTTTGACACTATTTAGTAATTGATTTTTGTAAAAATCATAACAGAATGATTACTTCAAATAAAGTTAATTAAATAAATACTAAAATGTCATATTAACCTAGAAAATTATTTTAATTCATAAAAAGTCTCAAATTAAATTTATTTAGGTATTTATAACATCAATTATGTCAATATTTCATTAATAAGATAATTACTACATCATCTTTGTGTCATAAATAAATTAAATTATTTAATGTCTAAAAATTACAAATAAAATACCATTATGTAGAAAAAATTTTTATATTTATAATTAATATTTATAGTCGAATTTATCTTATGTATAACCCTATATTAAAAATGATTTACTTATTAAACTTTGATTTTAACTATTTTAACCATTCTTTAAATAAAATAATATTAAATTTTCTAATCTAATCCAAGTGGTCCTAAATGGTAATATTTTATTCCTAAGGTTGTTTTTGGTCTAATTACACTTATCCAATAGAATTAGGACATGTTTTAGGGTAATAATAATTTCATTTTTACCCTTAATTATCCTATTTACTTTTAACTGTGGTAAAAAAAAGTAAAAAGTTACTATTCATCAAAAATTATTTTCATCTCATTGAACCAAATTTTACTTACTAAAATCAACCGTGTCTCCAGGATTTTTGAAATTCCACTCACAGAAGCGGTAAAATTAAGTTTTATGTAAATTTTCAAATTCTCCTAGGAGGTGGGTAAAAGACGATGAAAAGTTCAATAAAATTTTTATATATCTAAAATTATTATAAAATGACTCCAATGAATTACTTTGAACTTATAAAGGTATTATGTATCAATTTTGACCTAAGATAAATTTAAATAAAATAAATAATTATTTAAATAAAAAGTCGGTTTTTAAATAGTAACCTAGTGTTTTCACTATTCATCCAAAATTAAAAGTTTTTAGAAAAATACCAAAATTTTACCCTAGGATAATTTTGATATTCCGAATCCAAAAAAGAAGTCCATTTTGAAAAATAAAATTTCAAAAATTTCAAAAAGTGGTTATTACTATTCATAATGGCTAATTAATAATATTTTAATAGCATATCGTTGTTTAGTGAAACTCGGTATTGCGTAAGACACAAGCTATCAAGGAAGGTCACAATTGTGTATAAAGCAAGCCAAGCTAGTGTTGTGTGTAGTGAAAGATTCCTTTGATGATTTATAAAATAAAAACAAAATATTTCTTATAAAATTCTCGGGTGTTACATTCTACCACCCTTAAAATGAATTTCGCCCTCGAAATTTGTCACTTGTAACAAACAGATGAGGATACCTCTCCCTCATCATATCCTCAATCTCCCATGTAGCTTCTTTTAATTGGTGGTTCCTACATAAAACTTTCACCAAGCGAGTGGACTTGTTCCATAGAACTTTTTCACTATGATCGAGAATCTCTATCGGCTATTCTTCATAAGAAAGATCTTGTTCCAGCAGTACAACTTCTGAGCTGAGTATATGTGAAGGATCAGGTATGTACTTTCTCAGGAGAGATACATGGAACACATCGTGAACTTGAGAAAGATTCGGTGGAAGCGTCAATTGGTAAGCTACCTTCCCAACACAATCCAGTATTTCGAAAGGACTGATATACTTAGGGCTCAACTTTCCCTTCTTTCCAAATCTCATTACTCTCTTCCAAGGAGATATTCGTAAGAACACTTTATCACCCACTTCAAACTCTATGTATTTTCTTCGGTTGTCGGCATTACTTTTTTGTCGACTCTGAGCTTCTCTTATGTGTTTTTGAATAGATCGGACCTTTTTTGCCATCTCATCAACAAGATCAGGTCCTAATAGCTTTATTTCCCCAACTTCATCCCAGCAAGTTGGAGTCCTACATTTCTTTCCATAGAGAGCTTCATAAGGAGCTATCTGAATACTGGAGTGAAAGGTATTATTATAAGAAAATTCCACCAAAGGTAGGTGTTTATCCCAACCACCTTTGAAATCCATAGATAAAGATCTCAACATATCTTTTAGAGTTTGAATTGTCCTCTTAGACTGACCGTGTGTCTGAGGATGATAAGCAGTGCTGAAACTCAACTCTGTATCTAGAGTATACTGAAGACTTCGCCAGAACTTTGAGGTAAACCTCAGATCCCGATCAGATATAATAGAAAGTGGTACTCCATGCAATCTTACCACTTCCTTTACATATATCCTGGCAAGTTGATCCAGAGAGAAATCCTCTCTAATAGCAATGAAGTGTGCAGACTTTGTAAGATGATCAACTATGACCCAGATAGCATTATTGCCTTTGGATGTTTTAGGAAGTCCTGTGACAAAGTGCATTGTGATGTTTTCCCATTTCCATTCGGGTATGGGTAATGGTTGTAACATCCCCTTAGACTTCTGTCTCTCAGCTTTAACTTGCTGACAAACCAAGCAATGAGAGACATATTCAGCAACATCTCTTTTCATGCCATCCCACCAGAAGTACTCTTTTTAGGTCCCTATACATCTTCGTGCTTTCAGGATGAATAGAGAATGAAGAACTATGAGCCTCATCCAGTAGCTCCTTCTTTAATTTTGGGATGGGAGGTACACAAACCTGATTCCTGAACTTTATTATCCCATCACAATCAAGGTTGAATTCAGGAATATTTCTCACCTTCTTTTGTAACTCTAGATCTTCTTTTTGTGCCTCTTTAATCTTCACATGTATAGATGGTTGAACATTCATTTGAGAAAGATACGATTTCTCCCCTTCCATTATAATTCTGAGATCCATCCTTTGTAAATCCATAAATATTGGATCTTTTTTTATCCTCATTATGGATAAGCTAGTATGGTCTTGTCGACTTAATGCATCTGCCACCTTGTTTGCTTTCCCTGGGTGGTAATGAATTGAGTATTCGTAATCCTTAATCAGCTCCAACCATCTTATTTGGCACATATTCATCTCCTTTTGTGTGAAAATATACTTTAAACTTTTATGATCAGTATAAATGTCACACCTTTCTCCATAAGGATAATGCCTCCAAATCTTTAATGCAAATATTACCGCAGCTAACTCCAAATCATGAGTTGGGTAATTTTTCTCATGGATTTTCAACTGTCGTGAGGCATAATCTATCACCATATCATTTTGCATAAGTACACACCCCAATCCCTTCTTGGATGCATCACTGTAGATCACAAACCTTTCTCCACTACATGGCAGTGTGAGTACAGGTGCACTGGATAACCTTCTTTTCAACTCCTTGAAATTCTCTTCACATTCCTCCATCCAAACAAACTTAACTCCTTTCCGAGTCAACCTGGTGAGTGGATTACATAATCATGAAAAATCTTTCACAAAACGTCGATAATATCCAGCCAAACCAAGAAAACTTCGGATCTTAGTTACTGTTTTTGGTCTCGACCATCTTTCGATAACCTCTGTTTTTGATGGATCCATAGATATCCCCTCTTTTTAGATTATGTGACCCAAAAATGCAACTTTTTGAATCCAAAATTCACACTTGGTAAATTTGGCATAAATCTTCTCCTTTCTTAGGGTCTTCAATATAATTATCAAGTGATCTTCATGTTCTTCCTTGCTCTTTGAATAGACAAGAATATCGTCTTTAAAGACTACCACAAATTGATCAAGATAGTATCTAAAGACTCTATTCATTAGATCCATGAAGATAGCAGGGGAATTAGTAAGACCAAATGGCATCACTATAAATTCATAGTGTCCATACCTTGTACGGAAAGTCGTCTTTGGTATATCCTCCCTTTTGACCCTTAATTGATGATACCCTGAACGGAGATCAATCTTGTAAAATTATTGAGCTCCGCGTAGTTGGTCAAATAAGTCATCAATGCGTGGGAGAGGATATTTTTTCTTGATAGTGATCTTGTTAAGTTCTCGATAATCAATGCAGAGTCTCATTGATCCATCTTTCTTCTTAACAAATAGAACAGGTGCTCCCCAAGGTGATTCACTAGGGCGTATGAATACCTTATCAAGATTCTCTTGTAGTTTCTTCTTCAATTCCTGTAACTCAATTGGGTCCATTCTATAAGGTGTCTTTTAAATAAGCAAAGCACTCGGTACGAGTTCTATTGAAAACTCAACTTCACGTTTTGGTGGAAGACTTAGCAATTCCTCCGGAAAGACATCGTCAAACTCCCATAAAATGGGCATATTCTTAATCGTGAGTTTCTCACCAACCATTTGAGATAAATAACCCTCATTTAGTGTAATCAAGACCCATAATATGGAATAAATTTCCACTGGAAGGTTATGTTCATCCTTGCATCGATAGACGATCATAGATTGATCTGGAATATGAAATGTGACTTCCCTTCTTTGGAAATTGATATGAGCTCCATATAGAGAAAGTCAATCCATGCCAAGAATCACATCAAATTCCACTATAGGGGGGATCACAAGATTTGCAGGAAGCACTTTCCCACAAACTTCAATCGGAGAAGAATTATAAACTTTTGATGCGACTGTTGTGCCATTAGTGGTTGTCACAGCTAACTCAACATCTAATTGTTGAGGTAATATGGTGATACCCTTAGAAAATTCTTCAGAAATAATGGATTGGGTGGATCCAGAATCAAATAAAACATTTTCTACTTTAGAGTGGATGGTAAGTGTACCTTTCACCACTTCGTTATCGCACTCCACATCGCTGATAGAAATTGCATGTGACTTTCCTTTGTCTTTAGCCTTAAGAGTTTGTTGATGTCGATCATCATCAACAACCCTTGGATTAGGGAATTGATTGGAATAATGCCCCATTTCCTTGCACTTGTAACATTGAAGTGTAGGAGGTGCACTCTGTGTAGCCTTTTCATTGTTCACATCACTAGACATCTTCTTCCCATCATTGCGGAATTCAAATGCCCGATGACCTTCCTTTCCACATTTGAAACATTTACTTGTCCCTTTAAGACAACTCCCTCCATGTTTCTTTCCACACTTTGAGAATAAGGGAAAACTCATCTTATTTTCAGTGTGCTCTTTATATTTTCCTTTGAATTCCATTTTCCTCTTCTTATCAAACCCATATGACTGATGGGTTACTCCAATCTCCATCTCAACTTTGAGAGCACATCGAATGATTTCCTCTTAGCTATTGAAGTCCCTTATGGCTAACGCCCTTTGAAGACTTGGTTTTAAGCCACTAAAGATTCGATCAATCTTAATCTCGGGTTGGATAATAATACCAGAAGCGTACGTTGCAAGTCTTGTAAAATTTTCTTCATAGGTACCAACAGATTCATCATCCTTTTGCTTTAGTTCAAGAAACTCCTTCTCCATATTTTTTTGGAGAATATGAGGGATGTACTTATTGAAAAATAAGTTCTTGAACTCGTCCCATTCCATGGACTCAATTTCATCTCTTGGTCTCGTATTCTTGATAAGATTCCACCATTGATCAGCATCACCTTCCAAATGATACAGTGCTAAGATGACTTTATCATGTTCAGAACATTGAAGAACTGAAAATATCTTTTTAGTAGTACTAATCCATTGTTCATCAACTAGTGGATCAGTAGACCCACTGAATGAAGGTGGATGCTGCCTCATGAAGGATTCAACAGAATTTTGCTCCTTCTTTTGCTCATTTGGAAGTCCTGCATGATTCATAGCTTGAGAAAGTTGTGTGAGCATGGCTACAAGATTTTGCATTCCAGCTCTCATAATGTTTGGTTGCTCAGGGGGCAATCAGTACATTGCCCGTCGCATCCCGCATTAACACGGTTCCTTCGGGTTCTAGCCATTGACTAAAACCAAGAAGAATAGTGTGAGCAACACTAATTATAAAAGGAAAAACACATAATCAAGAATAAAATTTCACACTTAAGGTTTTATCATAGGTTGTTCATGGCCATTTCTAAAACACTAATATTGTGTTCTATGCTTAGACTTATCCTTAGGGTTCTTACTAAGGCTTTCACATCCTAGTTTCCAAAGGTTGACTATACCTTTCCTCTGATACCAACTATAACGACCCATACTTTACATACATTTTTAGTACTTCAAAATTAAATTACACTTATTACAACATATAACAAAACCGTGAAAGGACTGTATAGGTATAGTGTCTTTAGAAACTGGGAAACATAAACAGCTGGTTCATAAAGCGTCTACATTGTCTCCCATTTATTTCATCATATCTATAATCCCTTTTGGCATATCTTACTTAATAACCATCTTCCCGACCTGGGGAAAGAAAACATACAAAACTCAAATGCTCAGTAAGGGTAAACAAAAGAAATATCAATCACATCATATTCATAAGAACATAACATTTTGGAAATCTTACCCTGTAAAAGAGATCATAATTTCAAAACATGGGATAAATCATGGTAGTGAAATGTAATCACAATAATCATAACTTAAAACATGAAGCCTTGTGTCATATACACATAATCATATAGAAACATTTCTTATTAGTCAATACTCATTGTCAAGACTATCTTAGTGGACAAAGTCCATTTCTGAACTGAGTTCATTCCTCATTTCAGTCCTGTTTCACTGAACCGGTTTAACCTTCCGTTCCAGCCATGTCTATCTCATGAGATATAAAATCTTTACCCAATGAATTGGAGGGAGATATAGGTCACACCCATCTCATAATGATACCATTCTTTTGTGTGACACAAAATCATAAACCATACATCATAGCATAACCCATGTAATAAAAATGGGGTTCTTAAACATCGTGACATCATAAAACAATTCATATAAGATAAATGAATTCATATAAATAATTTCATCACAACATAATTAAATCAATGTAATAATAGGGATATAAACAGAACCCTTTATTATATTAGATGGAAAATAATTTTGATAAAACACTTGAACTCCATTCTTGAAGAAAATATCCTTTCTACTTCAAAAACACTTTTCCTTTCTTAAAATGTCATACAATTATAAAATAAAAGAAGTTGATTAAAAATAAACTTGAAAACATGTAAAGGAAGCTTCTTGGAAATAATGTTTTAAAAACCCATTCATGCCGTATAAGTTAAAAAACATTCCTCTCATACTTTGGTCAGAAAATTCAAAAAGTAACTCGTACGAAAAATGACAAAAGATTCTGTTCATATCTTTTACTAAAAACTCACCGAAGGGTAAAATTGGATTTAGAAATTTGTATGTGGATGGAAATAATATTACATATTGAGGAAACATGGATGTGGATGATAAAATACACCCCAGTAAATTCCAAAGTATAAACAATCTCGGATAAAAATGAGATTGTGATACTTCCCTTACCTTAGGTCCGATTTGATTTGTAAGTGTCCAAACCTCCTGTATAATGATTTAAATATTGTCATTGACTTATTCCAGAATCATAATTATTATTATGATATCATATATGGTCATATTCTTAGCTTGTTATTAGTAATATTTCATTGCTACTTATTATTCGGGTGTTTATTACTTTTTGTTCTTATGCATGTTCTGTCGAATAAATTCTTATTATTATTTCTAGGTTATAGATACCTCATTTCCAGAATGGTATTAGTGTAATATATATCATATTTATTCACTCAATTCATTTATGTAATCATTATGAAATGAAAATCATGTAGAACGAGTCGCATCACATCGTGGAGACGGTATTCCGTACGTACGCACGAGCGATGATATCATTCCCATGACCATGGAATTGTATTGGAGTGTATGTATACTATTTAAGAATCAATATCAATTTAAAATAATAATATATATTCATTATTTACACCATTATACCCATCCAAGTAAGGTGGTGGTGGAAAATAGATTACACCACGGCGTGGAGACGGTATTCCGTAAGTACGCACGCGCGGTGATTTTGTTTTCCGTCGGATGGATAGATGGTGAAATAGGGTTGTTTCATACTTATAATAACATATCATTATATGAGTGATACTGATGTTATTAATTCATAATTAAACAACTAAAGAAGAAGAAGTGGAAGATGAAATAAAGTTGAAATAATCGGTAACGGACATTACCTCTTCTTTGAAGCGCTTCTTTGAGACCTCCTTTTAGGGCACTAGAATTGGTCTTTGAAGAAGACCAGGACCTCTAGGATGTTTCTAGGGAAGTGGAGAGGAGAAAATGGCAGGGTTTGGCCGAGCTTGAAGGCTCAATGTGGTGTGAGGAAGAGAAGGAGTAGGTGCCCTTTTATAAGGGAGGAGAGGGGCACCTTTGGAAAAACTAAAAATATTATTTTATTATAAAGCCATATTCGGTTTTAAATAGATCCAAATTGATTTATTTCTAAGATAAGGTGGGGATGGGTCGAAATACTCTCATCCAATAGAATTTTGACAAGTTTAGTTTACTATTTCAACCTTATCATTTAGATTTAACTTTAAGTTAGATAATTTTACTTTTACCGTGTCTTTTTGTGTTCTTATACTATAAGGTAAATAAACTTCCTATAACAAGCCAAAAGAACCCCAAGTTGTTTATTATTAATATATATAACCTCATCTAAGTCATTTGGCCGAACCTTATATTTTTATGAATAAAATAACAATTAATAATATAATATTTTTTTAAAAAACAATTTTATCTCAATTTTGACACTATTTAGTAATTGATTTTTTTAAAAATCATAACTGACTGATTAGTTCTAAAAAAGTTTATTAAATCAATAATAAAATGTCATATTAACCTATAAAATTAGTGGAATTCATAAAAAGTCTCAAATTACATTTATTTGGGTATTTATGACATCAATTATGTCAATATTTCATTAATAAGATAATTACTGCATCATCTTTGTGTCATAAATAAATTAAATTATTTAATGTCTAAAAATTACAAATAAAATACAATTATGTAGGAAATATTTTTATATTTCTAATTAATATTTATAGTTGAATTTATATTTTGTATAGCCCTATATTAAAAATGATTTTCTTATTAAACTTTGATTTTAACTATTTTAACCCTTCTTTAAATAAATTAATATTAAATGTCCTAATCTAATCCAAGTGGGCCTAAATGGTCATATTTTATTCCTAAGGTTTTATTTGGTCGAATTACACTTATCCAATAGAATTTTGACTTGTGTTAGGGTAATAATAATATCATTTTTACCCTTAATTACCCTATTTACTTTTAACCGTGGTAAAAAAAGTAAAAAGTTACTATTCACCAAAAATTATTTTCATCTCATTGAACCACATTTTACTTACTGAAATCAACTGTGTCTCTCGGATATTTTAAATTCCATTCATAGAAGTGGTAAAATTAAGTTTTATGTAAATTTTCAAATTCTCCTAGGAGGTGGGTAAAAGACGGTGAAAAGTTCAATAAAATTTTTATATATCTAAAATTATTATAAAATGACTCCAATGAATTACTTTGAACTTATAAAGGTATTATGTATCAATTTTTACCTAAGATAAATTTAAATAAAATAAATAATTATTTAAATAAAAATTCGGTTTTTAAATAGTAACCCAGTGTTTTCACTATTCTTCAAAAATTGAATGTTTTCAGAAAAATACCAAAATTTCACCCTAGGCTAATTTTGATATTTTGAATCCAAAAACAAAGTCCATTTTGAAAAATAAAATTTGAAAAATTTAAAAAAGTGGTTATTACTATTCATAATGGCTAGTTAATAATATTTTAATAGCATATCGTTGTTTAGTGAAACTCGGTATTTCGTATGATGCAAGCTATCAAGGAAGGTCGCAATTGCGTGTAAAGAAATCCAAGATAGTGTTGTGTGTAGTGAAAGATTACTTTGATGATTTATAAAATAAAAACAATATATTTCTTATAAAATTCTCGGGTGTTATAGGTTGTGCACTAGTCATAATTGGGTTGCATGGTTTCTCCTAAGGGGACACATGGATTACTAACCATTAAGAGTCTGTGTAGACCTCTCTACCCAAAACATACCATTTTCCTATATCATGGCGCATGGTTTAACAAACTGAGTGTCAGCCATGTGCAAACCGTGCGCTAGACCAACATTTCAAGATTCTTAAAATTTCATCCTGAAACATCCTCCAACAAAACCCAACCAAATCATAAATAAAAATAATGGTTTTGGAATACCTGAAAATAGTATCAAAATGATACAATGAAACTGTTTAGGTGTGTGTCTTGACCCCTCTAATGGTAAGACCTTTTAATTAAATGAATTATGAACAACTAAAGGCTAGTATGTGTAGATTCCACTTGATCCTTATAAGGTAAGTGTTTCAATATATTAATTGAATATCATTTGTAAATGGAAATTATAATATATGTATCACTTGGACAAATTAAATGGAATTGAATGGTTTGGTTGCATGTTTGTAGCACACCTTTCCATGCTTGATGGATGACAATATAGTGAACCTAATTAATGATTAAGTAATCAATAAACTAAATGGTTTCATGTAATTTTATCCTTGTCACCTAGTATGAGAGGCAATGAATTGAACCTTATAAATTATTAAAAAAATAATGAGTATTACGTGGAATAAATTAATTAATTAATCAAGTATAAGGTTTCTATTTCATATATACATGTTCATCCTTACAGTAGTGGTCAAACTCAATCTGGTCTTGGATTTCTAAGGGAATGCCTTGAGAACTTGTAGACTCCATTCCGATTTAGGGATATTGGTTTCCAAGGGAGTTTCCGACCTTGGAACCCAGTCCCTATATACCATTGGATTACTAAAATGAAACCGTAGGATCACTCATTTATTATTCAAATATTAGAATGCCTTGGATACACTTCTTGGATCCATTTTTATGTCAACAGACTTGTGGTTCCATGGATACACCCATTGGGATTAGTCATTTCTTATTCCATATTACCTAGAATGAGATCCTTAGACTCGGTTAGAATCATATTACAATGGAATGCCTTGGGAGATGCCCCTTGAATTACACTCAAAACACCTTATAGCTAGGATACATGTTATTACTGAGTTGGATTTACCCTTGAGGTCAAGGTTGCCTTGGTTATTATCTTGGATCTTCTTTATTATTGTCAGAATCACCAGATTTCTTATTACACCTTAGATCCTTTATTATTATTATCATTACATGATTTTAGTGTTGGTTATACCTTAGGTGAATTAACTATATAAACCGAATACTAATGAATTAATCAAATGATCTCATATTCATATACATTACCTATTGAGGCTGAAGCAGGTATTAAGGTAGTTACATTATTTTACTACTTTACATTTATATATACCTGCACATTGTCAGTTTATATTCATAGACTAGATCGTATAGATGTTGTTATTTGTAGACTTATTAGATTTATCTAATACCCTATCCATGTCTACATTGGCACCCAAGTAGATTACATGTATACAGGTTTTGAAAAGGTAAATTCTCCTGCTTTGGACACCTTTTTTTCATACATGTTTAGGATAGATCTTGGTAGCATATGACCAAGCTTTAGCTCAGGATACTTGGATAGTTTTTGTATTATTATTTTTTTCTTTTTTATAGTATGTATTTCATGCTTCCATGTATATATATTTTCATGTTTTTTAGAAAAATGACATACATTATCATTATATTTTGTATACGATTCATTTTCTATGTTTTAGTAATTATTCACTACCATATTTCTTTTTCTATGGTGGGTTTCTGGTTCAGTGTTTCTTGTGTCTATTTCCACAATGTCATTTTTTAATTTATGCTTCCTCTATTTAACTACTATATTACTTATCTGATGTGATCCATTTTGTTAATGAGGGAATATCCTCCCCATAGACACACCATATTCCCTTGATGCTAGTCGGTAGCCTCTGTCATTTGGGGATGTGCACTTGAGGTTATGTGGCCAGCAAGGCTTAGGGCACCTTTGAGTGGCACCTAGGTCTGGGATGTCACATTATGGGTCTGATAAATCTATTATTCAAGGATTATATTGATTACATTTTTTGGTGTTTATTAATGATATCTTGATGTACTATAAGATCTATGAAGATCATGAGATTCATCTACAAATAATTCTAGATACCCTTAGAAAAAAGTAATTTTATGAGAAATATATTAAGTGTGAATTTTGGATCAATTTAGTTTCATTTCTTGGATATATTTTCCCCAAGGATATAATATATGTTGACTATTCAATGGAAAAGGAATTCAGATAATATCCTATAATGATGAAAATAACTGAGATCTGGTGTTTCCTAGGTTTTTTCGATTACTATTTTTAGATTATTCAATATTTTTCTTGGTTGGCCAACCCATTAACCAAGTTAACACTTAAAGGGGTTAAATTCTCATGTTCAAATTAATGTGAGGAATGTTTTGAATAATTTAATAGTAGATTGATCAAAGTACCGATATTAACTCTATCCTAAATTAAATAAGGATTTTTAATATATAGTGATGCATCAAAGAAAGGACTTCATTTTGTCCATATGGGTAATGATAGGTTGATTTACTATACATCAAGGAAATTGAAAATCTATGAAAACAATAATCCAACTCATGACCTTTAGTTGGAATCAGTAATATTTTATTTGAAAATATGGAGACACTACCTGTACAGTTATAGATTCAATATATATATGGACTGAAAGAGTCGAAGCATATATTCTCTCATAAGGATATCAACATATGAAAAAGAATATGATTGCATCTTCTAAAGGGATATGATATCTTGGTACACTACCTCCCTATAAAGGAGAACAAGGTGGTTGATGCATTGAGTAGGAGAGACCATGGAGTTATAACCATGATTAGTATTAGAAAGAATCCTATATATAGAGATATAGTAAATATGTATATGGTGATTTTTAAGAAAGTGGAGCCATCATTCCTTTCCCAAGAAATTGTTAAACAATCTTGACTATAAAAGATATAGAATCCCCAATAGTATTATAAGGACATAAAAAAGAATATAAGAGCAGTAAATGATAGGAGATTGATAGACTTCATCTATAAAAATATAGTATTTAATTTTTGAAATAGGTTATATAATCCATCCATACAAGAGTTAAAGAGTAAAATTCTAGATGAAGCACAAACTCTAATTTATCTATACACCATGTTACCAAAAATAACTATAGGGATTTAAGAGAACATTTCAAGTGGGATGGTATAAAGTAGAAAATTGTGGACTATGTGTCTAGATGCTTAGTATGCCAGTAGGTAACAACTAAAATACAACAACATATGGGATTCATGAAACATATAACTATACCTATATGAAAGTGGGATAATTTAACAGTGGAAAGTTTCACTAGACTCTCAAATAATAAAAGGAAGAAAAATATTATATATTTCATTATTGATCATATTAATAAGTATACTAATTTCTTTGAGATAAGAGAAGATCTATCCCTTGAGCTCCTATCCTAACTCTATATTAATAAATTTTTAAGGCTTCATAGGGAACCTCTATCATTCATATCTGATAATGACCCTTGGTTCACATCAAAATTCTGGAAAAGAATTTAAAGGGATCTCAACATTGAGACACATGTAATAACTTCCTATCATCCTAAAACTAATGAGAAGTATAAAAGGACTATCTATATGTTAGAATACATGTTAATATAATGTTCTCTCAACTTCCATGGTATGTGAGATCGGTATCTACCTTTGGTGTAATTTCCATACAGTAATAGCTTCTATTCGAGAATCTATATGGAACCAAGTGAATAATTTTATAGAAAGTGGTTTCACACTCCAACCTCTTGGGAAGAAGATAGAGAAATAAAACTAGTTTTCATATAGATTTTTGAGGAGATGAGTTTTAAAGTATATACTTTTTTGGATCATATTAAAGAATTTTAGAGTATTCAAAACAGCTATGTTGATAATATAAGGAAAGACTTTGAATTTCAAGTTGGGTATCATGTATTTTTGAAGGATTAATAATGGAATTGAGTTTTAATATTTGGTAAAAAGGGTAATTTAAATCCTATGTACATTTAGTATTTTTAAAAACTATAATGAATTGGTTATTTAGTTTAACAATTGGCTATAATGCCCAACCTTTCTAAATTACATGATGTATTACATGTTTTATTACTAAGGAAATAAATTATAATTCCAATGAATGTGATCACATATAATGGAATAGAGTTAGAGCATGATTTGACTAATAATGAATACCTTGTCCCAATTCTTGAAACCAAAGAGAAAGTGTTGCGAAATCAAAAAACATGATTGGTTAAAGTCCATTATAGAAATAAAAAACTAGAAGAGACAACCTAGGAGCCTAAAGAATATATGAGGAAGGAATATCAACAATTTTCAAAAGCTAATATATACCCAAATTTCAAGGTTAAAATTATTTAAGGGCGAGTAATTTAATACCTATGACATTAATGTAATTGGTAAACACCATATCCTAAACTATCAAAAAATGAGCACTCTAAAGAGCCCTCATTTATCATTATATTTAACGGTTTGATTTTAAAATATTATAATTTTATTTTGTAAAAATAAACATCATTTTTTAATTCTTTATAAAGATATAAACTTAACATTAATTTTTTTATTTTCTAAAAAAATTATTTTTAGGTGAATAATGTTACGTGTGATTTTTATTAATACTGTGAAATTTATTCCATTATTAGTATATGAATAGGGATTATAAATGTATCCAAAACCTTTTCTTGACCAAATATTTATTTTTATATTTCGAATTGTACATTTTAAAATATTAATTATAGTTTACAAACCTATGATTGATATTTTAGAACTCCTGTAACATTTTTCTCAAAACTTATTTTAATATATCATACATTTATCATATTAAAATTAATTTTTAACACTTGAAAAAATTGAATCCGAAAAAAATGACTTCAAATTTTGAATCATTCATTCAGAAATTTTTAATAAGGACCACTTCAATTTGAGGCATAAATATTAAGCTACCATAGGTAAAAAGTAGTTACGACAGTAAAAACTAAAATGGTAAAAGTAATAATTCAGGTGGTAAAGGGATTGAAACCTGATAAAAGCGTGTCTAAAATTGTTTTTATGAGTTATGGATTGACTTTATTTCTTTCCCACACCATTATTTTTTAATTTGGGTTCCATATGACATGTTTAACATGTGGTCCCGTTATATTAAGTTGAAATATTTAAAAAAAATCCATTCTCACCACATATAAAAGGCCCCCTCACAACCCCTTCAAGTAACTAATAAAAATTAGGTTTACTACTTAAAATCTACCATTTTTAATTATAATATAATATTATATAACTCTATTTTTCTTCTTTTCACAATATATTAGAATAATCCTTTCCTTTCCAAATAATCTTCAAAGAGAAACCCGTAGTTCTCAATATAAGTTTAAAATTTCACTAACCACTTTAACTTTAATCTTTCCATTTAAAATTTATTTTTCCAAATATTATATGATTTATTTATTTTTTATAGTATACTTATTTTTTTAATATTTTATAAATAATCAGTGAACATTTTTTCTCTTTCCCTTAATAAAAACAAAACCTCCATTTGTGCATTGTTCAGACTACCACCTCCACGCCACAACATGTTTTCATTTTCCTTCACTTCCTTACAAATATGGATATAAGGACCATATTAAAGGGTAAATATTATTTAAATGATATCATTACCATTTTTTATGAAAAATTTGAGATCCCATTAATGATACAATCAACAAATAGTTACTGTTAATTTAGTCGTTTAAAATAAGTGTACTAAGTGGATAATATTTTATTAAAATTGTGTAATATTTTCATATCCATTAATTATTCTTCTAATTACTTCTAATTATGATATTTCACAGTAATAAATATTAAATAATATAATTATGATTTTGGTATAATTAATTTAGAAAAAAAATATCAAAATCATTCATTAAATCAGGGTATGTTCAAGTTGGGGTAAGTTTAACCACCAAATTAGACAATAATATGAATTTATATCATGAATGAATATGGGAACATAATTATTGGTATAAAATAATATAAATGTGTGAATAATGTTTTTTTTCTAGAGATGTTATATCAATATGTAATTCATCTATTAAGAAAGATCCTTTCGATCGACAAGAATCACCACAACTTGTTGGTTATCAATTTCATCTTCAAAGATAAAGACCAACAAATTAATGAAAGGAATTTGAAAAATCATAAATAATTTAAATAATCCCACAAAGTATCTTTAATGACCAATTAATAATGAAATTTTTAATAATAATTAATACACACACAATTATTATGAAACTAGTATAAATGATCAAAACTATAAACACATGATGTGATAAATAGGTAAGATTCATATATAGAATGGATATTTATAAATAGTATAAATAAAAATAGATATGATTTAGGTTATAGATTAAGTGAGTAATGTTTTTTTTATTATGTAGGAGTTTAAAGTTCATTTATGGATTTCGGCACAAGAGGTAAGGGCTTTCCGTCTCAAATTCGTCTCTTGGGGACATGCTTGGTATTATGCACCATATTTCCTTTATGTGTTGTATATACATCCAATTTGATACTTTATATCATGAAATACTTTTAGTAATTGTATTTGAATATAAATTTTATCCCCTATAATTAAATATGTTTTTATTGAATTGCTACCCAATCTATAAGTGGGTTTTTCCTCTCAATTTTTATTCATTGGGACTCATGTTATATTGACAGCCTATTTCCTTTTTTTGGTTCATACATTTAAATGGAAGTATATTTTCCATATTAATCATTGAATTTAAGGGATTTACATGTTTATACTATTATCCCTACATTTGTTTTCTTTTGATTCATGAATTACCAAAACCCTTGTAAAATTAAATCTTCTCCATTGTATAAAACCATCATAAGTTTTGGTAAAGTAAAAGTGTGTATAGTTTCCAAGAAAATACGTCCCTAAAATTATACTTTAAAGTGGATTCATTTATGAAACATATGCACTTAGGGGTAATCATATTTAAAATGGTTGGTTGAGTATTGACTCAATCATCACTCTAATGCATGAATAATGGGCATAAGACTTCACAAGTTGATAAATTCTCCTAGGGGATATTATTTAGAATGTTCACACACTACATATGAACCCTGATGTAGTAATTTTACTACCATTTCCTTGGTATCCTATAAATGAAATCTATTGGATCCAATTACTATCTTCCATGGAAAACCCATCATATTTTAAGTTCCATACCCACTATATTTATTTGTTAAGGGTACTTCATGTTACTTTGATGATACCTCATAGATTATAAGTTGATAAAGGGATGGTCTCCTAGTCATCAATATATTTATATTGAATGGGGAACAATTTTTTTCATATTTCTAATTATATGGATATATATTTTCTTATTCAGTCATAGGTTCCTTAAGGAATGGTATTAAAGGTCTTGATGAATCTTATGGTGAATGAATTAGAATTAAATAGGTGAAATGTGTGGCCTAGAATTATATTAAAAATTTATCCATCAATAGGTCTCATGAGAAAAAACATCTTGAGTTTTAGTGTATACTTCTTCCTATAACATGATAGTGTCTTGTAAAAAGGCCTTGAAAATATATTTTCACGTTCATAATTATTAATTTTATCTGTATGAGATAAATTATTATCGTTATATATGTTCTCGTTTATTATCATGGATATATAATTCCCTCAGTTTTAGTTGATTATCGATTTATGTTGGTCATTTATTTCTTCCATATCACTTATGCCATGTTTATGCTATGAATTATTTCAATGTGTGCTACTCCTTATCGAGCATTTGAGCTGACTCTTATTTTTTTTCAATCCCAAAGAAACCTAGAGGGGGTTTATGCATAATTTTTAGGGATATTATGGAGTGGATAATAAGTTTCTAAAAATATTTTCATGGATTATCTTATGATTTTAAATGAAATATATGTATATATCTAGTCTTCCAAGACTACTAAACTATTAAATCTTTCATGTACTTTTGTATTATGTATTAATATTTAGATATAAATACTGGATATGGGTTTCTATATATTGGGATGTTACATTAAATATTTTTTTGGGAAAAATCAATTTATGGAAGGGAGGGTTTTCAACATAGTGATTTTAATTTATCTATTTTAATTTTGAGTCTAATCATTTATAATGAAATGAAACCAGTAATTTTTTGGGAATCTACATTCACATTTAAGTATATTTTTAATTATAATTAGAGGAATGAAAATAATTATAGTTGGGTTAAATTTGATGATGGTAATAAAAAAACTTCTCAATTGAGTTATCTATATTTTAATAGTAAGTATTGGTTAATTGGATGATATTTATCATACCACTAATTATACATCTTAGTGATATTTATCCTTGTAAAAATAATTGTGTTATGGTTTCATTTTTATTTATACAATGGGGTAAGGAAGAAATTTTGTGAAGAGGATAATTTACAGTAATAATTAATATATTTATAAAAGAGGTAAAATAATGAATGTTGATTTAGTTATTCTTAAACCCCTCTATAATGAGCCTCATGGATAAAAACTAATAAGTCAGTGACAAATGTTCTAATAATAGCTTATAATTTTTTGTGACATTTATGTTCAAACTTTAATATAAATTAATGATACACGATCCTTGTATAAATTTATTTTATATCAATCAGTCTCCATAAAATTTTATAAAATTTATTTTTTAAAATATTCTCCACACAATTAAAGAATATGATACTTAGTTTATAATGGATGGAATACCACTACAAACATGATGATTTATTTTTATCAAAAAACAAAATATATTTTTAATGTGATGTCATTGAACTTCCATTTTCAACACTTCCTCAAAAAACACATTATTCATCAATAAAAAATGTATAATATTGATAATTTTCTATAATATAAGGAGTATTGGTATTTATATTAAATAAAAAACTTATGTGACAATGTTTTTCGATAATTGATAGAATTTGTAAACACCTTAAGTGGAGAAATAATAGTACAAAAACTTTCTCATAGAAAATTTTCCTTGAGATACTTGAATTCATTAAAAAATACCTGGTGTTACATACATCTATGTAGATTATAATCAAATTCTATTAAATATTATCAATGAAATGATTTGGATAAACTTCTTGATGAATGTTTAACTCAAACCAGTATCTCATAAAAAATATTATCCTCTATAATTAAGATTATAATGATTTATTTAATTACTAATTTTTATCAAAATCATTTTAATTCCCTTCTTGAGGATTAAGTAACACCCTCTATAGAATTATATATTAATTAAAAAACACAATCTATTTTAAAAATATTAAAAAACAATATTCATCTATATGGGAAAGTCTTTATTGATCATTCACTTATAATATGAATCTCAAAATCTACTCTAATCCAACAATCATAGCTCATCAACTTGATAAAAAAACAATATAAATAATGAAAATTAAAATAAGTGGATTTAAATAACAATTAATAATGAATCAAAAAATTTGGGTCGATATTAGATAAATACTTATTATTAAAATAAAAAATAATTACAAATTTTTCTCTAATAGTGTCATATTACCACAATAATTTATAGATAATTCATTAGAATTAATCTATAAATTAGAAATGTTTATTTGGTAATGTAATTAAAACTATCCCACCCACAAAAAATTTATCTAATGGAATAATTGAAGCCCTAGTAAAATGGATGTAACATTTTCTATAAATCAATTATTGGTTTTCTACAACATGATTTTGAATGATATTCATGTTTTTCATTAATTAGTTTTAATATAAATCTATATCATCTTATTAAGTGGTTAAAACATCATTTTGAATTCAATATTAGTGATACTAATTCTATTCTCAGGTATCCTTGATAATATAAATAATAATAATAATTTTCCTCTAAACAAAATAATTTTTTTTTGAATTTTTATAAAACATAAAAACCTAAATCAAGTCCCATTATAGCCTCTTATTGATCATGTTTACTATAAATAAATAATTAGTAAATAACATGAATAATAAAATAACAAATCATTTTACTCTATTTATAGTCTTATTCAACATAATGAAATTCAATATCCTATATTAATTATATAAAATATGGTCACAACAAGATAGGTTATAGTACTGATTATTAGATAAATATATTCCCAAATGACAATAATTTTCAGGTTAGTGGATATTTTCAATGAACTACTCTATGATATATCTAATATAATATAATGGGGTTTTTCTAAATAATCTCAATGAATATTCATAAGTAGAATATGTGAAAATATATAAATTTATTAAAATTTTCATGTCTCTCCATAAATGGATAATCCTTTATATTATGATATTTAAAATATTCTCTAAAATTTATTTACTGAATTATTTTCATCCCATTTATTTAATAAATTTAGAATTTTTTTTGTGGAATTAATCTACATATTTAATGAAATCTAATGATTTATTAAAAGAATAATTTTGAATTATACATAATGTTATTTAGGAATTGGTTTCACTCCTAATATAAATCCCTAACCAAGGTAACTATCTTGATACCCATCATAGGATTTCAACATAACATACATCATTCTCCCTGATCACTAGATTCTAGAAATTTATATTAAATGATAAATATAAACCATTTGGTAAAAATTAAATATAAAAAAAATAAACCATTATGTTATATGTCATTTAATTGTTCATTATGAACCTGAATAAATATGTAAAATTTCTTATATATAAATGATGTTCTATGAAAAAAATTAATACTAAAATATATATACAATAAGGAATCATGAAAATTATCTAAACATATCCTATAAGTATGTTAAATATCATCTATCCACATGTGTCAAAACACTAATACAATCAATCAAACATAAAAATCTATATGATTCATTGCTCGTGAATAATGAATCATCACATTTTCTATTATCATGACATAAAACTTCTATATGCACATAGAGGTAAACATGAAATGGTGAGTAAAACATCAACTTGTATGATTTCCTAAAATAAGTACCAGGCATTACAATACTTGATTTATTTTATATGTTTCCATAAATTCCATATAGAAAATAGTAATAATAGTACATAAATAAATATTTTAAAACCCTTTAACATTTATAATGAACTATTAAAAATCCAATACATTAATGAGGTTAGAATAACTAGGGAAACCATAACAAGTTCACCCATATGCACTGTTAAAATAAATAATATCAAAATTATCACTTTATAAGATGCATATCTTCATAAAAATCATAGTGAATCATGAGAAATAAATAATAATAAAATATATTAAACTATGGGCATTTTATCACCCATAATGAATCAGTATCTACTTGAATGTTTATATTTATAGTTCTTCTAATTCATTCCACTATTTTAATTTTGATTATAAAAAATAAAGATAAAATTTACTATATTTTTCCCATGATATTTATAATTCATTTTTATAGTATATCTTGTTATATATAATATAAATTTTCTGATAACATTCATTTAAAACTATTTTTATTTCAGTATATTTTTTCATAGAATAATCTCAAAAATAAAATATTTTCAATACATACATGATTTAAATTCAAAACACTATTTTATAGAAATTCACTTTCCTATGAATTTTCATAAAATAACGTTAAACCCAAATCCCCGTATTTTTTAGAAAAATTAAATTTAAAAAATAATGTCCCACTATTTTAATATATTCAAACCCATTATTTTTATCAATATCAAAATTAATTTCTTTAAAAAAATCATGATTTAAAAAATTAGATTCTATTGTAAAATAATTATATGAAAAATTTATGTTCGATAAATTTTGAAAAAATATTAGGAAATTTATAAAATTTTATAACCACCATTTTATGTAATATAAACCACTTACCATAGTTATTAATTCTAGAACACACACACAGATAGAGATATATATATATATGTGTGTGTGTGTGTGTGTGTGGTGATAGCATTCACAATCAAATCCTTCAATCCCTATCATCAAGAAATAGATTTCATGATCCTTTATTTATGATTCTAGACACATGTTTTATTTATACATTATATGATCTACCGTGACAAACCTTCCATGATAGATAATAGATATAAGTAGAGATATGCAAGAGTAGAATAGATTGATGATCGTTTACCTTCAATCTAGTGCTGACTATTCAATATGTGAGATATATTAATTCTATAATGGTGGAGAGGCTCCAAAGTCACATTGTATATTACCTAAAATAATTCAATGTAAATTTAGTCTCATAATTCTATATAGTGACATAAAATTATTCATTTTAAAATAATATTGCAAACCTTTTGGTGAATAAATATATAGAATCACTAAAAAATATGGAAATGGTTAAAGGAATTTCTCAATACTTTTTTTACACTAATAATGGGACTATACAATTATACATTTTAGTTTCTTAAATAAAACTCATATTTGTGTATGTGTATGAATATATTTTTATATTTAAAGATATGATAATATATATAATTTTATAATATATGTAAAGACCTATAAAATTCAAGGAAATTTTTTTTCGTAATTTTCTTGGGAAATTTACAAGAACGCAGTTTCTGACGGCACCTGATTCCGAGGCCCGGTGTGCCCGGAATCATTTTCTGAATTTTGGCTCGGGTATGTTCAGTGAATGAACGAGCGGGTTTTTCTAACTTTTGAAATGGTGCTCGGAATCAAATTTCGAGGGCACCGATGGAATCGCAGTGCCGGTATTTTCTTAGAAACGCCTCTTCCGGAGTTGCGTTTGCTCAGGTGTGGTTTTTAATTTTTGGGGTTAAGTGAAAAAAATAAAATAAAGTGGTGTGACAACTTTATTTTATTTCACTTAAAGACACTTAAAGCCACTTAAAGCTACTTAAACTAAGTTCAAGCGGATAGGGTGGAACCCAAAATGTCATACCCTCTTGGTAGGATATTTGTGAGGTGGGGCCCGCACGAGCCCCACCATTTCTTTTCCTCTATGTAATGCACCCACGAAAACCCCTTTTAAATGAAAGTCAACCAGAGTGTTTTCTTAAATTCTTAATGCCCCTATTAATTGGGCAGTTAAGTCGTTACCATTAATTCACCAAATTAATGGTTTGTTTCTTAACTTTGTTTTTCATTTGTTGTCATAAGAATAAAATAAGACCAACACATGTGGGTGGCTTGTTGAGAGGATTGACAGAAACTCTAAGTTCTTCATCCTCCTTCACGAATAACACGAAGAATGCGAAGAACGCAAAGAATGCCGAACCCTCGGAGATCGACGACACGACACCGTGTTCCGCGATGCCGATGATTTTCCTTCCGTGATGCTTCTTCCGCAACGCTTCTTCCCCGCAACAATCTCCGATCATCAACTGCTTGTGGTAGGAGATTTCGGATCTTTTAAATTTCCTTTGTGGATTTTATCCTCAATATGGATTTAATTAGTGAAATTAAATCTGTGTGTTTTCTTTAACCCTCGGAGATCGTCGATGCAACGTCGTGTACCGCAATGACGCGACGTCCCTTCCGTGACGTGACGATCCTCTTCTTCCACGACGATCAATTCCGCGAAGAACTCTCGTTCAACGACTACGATGAGGTAGGGGTTTGATTCTTTTAAATCTTTGTGATTTATACCCGCGGCATTTGATTATTAAAAATTGATGGGAGACTTCTAAAACTGTTAACGCGGTGGTTGCAGACTAACGAACAAGTCTGAACCCACCGCCCCTTTCGTTCTTGGTGTGAGAAACGGAGGATGTCGAAAAAATCAACTGCACAGGTGATGTAAAGTCTTCACAGTGAAGGACGGACCCCGGGAGGGATTTTGGAAAAGACGGCAAGGATTTCCGACCACCGGAACTCGTCTGGTGGTCCGCGGAGCGACCCGCCGGCGCGCCACGCCAGCACGACGGCGCTGGCGGCGGAAGGCGGCGGCACCCGGTGCGCCGCCATGGAGAACCGCCATGGCTGAAACCGCAGCGGTAGCAGCGCGGTTTCGTGACCTCGCGGGACCGGAGAAGCGGGACGCGGTGGCCCGGCCACGTCTGCTGGAAAGGGCGGCCCCACGTGGGGTCCCAGCTTCTTCACGCGGGGGGCAGCGTGCCCCCCGCCGGCGGCTTGGCCGTAACAGCCGAGCCGACCCGCCTGGCGGCCGGGCCACACCCACACCGGTCGGGCCGGGTCGCGCCCAGGCCGGGCCGGGCCACCCAGGCCGGGCCGGGCCACGCCGGCCGGGTCGGTCCGGGCCCATACCCCCTATTTTCAGAACTTTTCGGTCTTTTGCTCATAACTTGAGCTACGGGCCTCCGATCAACGCTCCATCTACGGCGATACAATCCTTGGATCGAGACGGTCGTTTCGGTATATCACACTCAAGGTTTCGGAGTACTTTGGGTTTTTCTGGTTTGGTTTGTACACGAAACCAACTGGGCCCTCAGAGCGGAAACGCTCATATCTTGAGCACCGGACGTCCGATTGATGTGCCATCGACTTTGATGGATTCTTCTAAGTGAGATGGATCTTTTAGCTTACTCCACCCGAGGTTTGGACGTATGTGGAGTATGGTCGGATTGGTTTTTCCTTAAAAACCAACTGGGCCCCTGGGACGAAAAAGCCAATAACTCTCAGATCGGGCGTCCGATTGACGCGCCGTCTGCGACGTTGAGTTCCTGTTGACAATACAAAAATTTTGGATACATCAACTCAGGACTATGTATCAGTTGATGTATCAGCCTCTCAGCTCATGGAGCGGACCCTCCCGAACGAGCTTGCTGTGTGCGGGAACCCTAGAGCTGGCTGCGACTGCGACGATGACGAAGACTGTGCAGAGATCCTCAGTGGATTCGACGGCGACGACTACAATACTCAGTGATCCTATGTGAATCAGTGCTACCGATCCTATGTGGGTCCGATCCTGTGTGGTTCAGCACTCAGCGGTTCTGTGTGAGCCAGCTTCTACAGATCCTGTGTGGGTCCGATCATGTGTGGGTCTTTGCGGGGGTTAGTTACCTATCGATCCTGTGTGGGTCAGATCCCTTGTAGGTCATTGTGGGGGTTGGTTACCTATCGATCCTGTGTGGGTCAGATCCCTTGTGGGTCATTGTGGGGGTTAGTACCTATTGATCCTTTGTGGTTCTGATGGCTTAGATGAATCAGTGGATATATCTGATCATCTCTATCGTCATACGAAGAAGTATACCTGTGTGAGCTGAATCCTGTATTGCTTTCATATGTGGGTTGTGTTGTGATATCCTGTGTGGATTTACGTTTTTCTTTCCAATGTGGACTAGGTTGTACTTGGGCTCGGATGTTGGAGCCGAACGAGAATTGATGACTTAGGTATATGTATGGGCATATACCTAAGCAGTGTCGGATGTGACTTCGTAATTGTATCTTTCCTTTGTGGATTTTTCCTTCGTGGATTCTAGGAGACCTTCGGGGGTCTCGGGGTCCCTACTGAGTATCTTATACTCACCCCTACACAGGCTATGCCCACACTACGTTGTGTTGGTTGCAGACGACAGATAGCGCTGATCGTGGTTGAGGCTTGCAGAGCAGGACGATACCTGGAAGTGGACCACTGGGCGGGACGTACTCGGAGTGGACGGTTGGACTCGAGGAGCTGTAGAGGCTATCTGTACTCACCCTTTAGGTGGGACTTCCAGTGGATGGCTCGATGCTGCGGCTTTACTTTTCAGTTGTCGTTTTCCCTTTCGAGTTGTACTTTACTTTCAGTTTGGGTTTGTATTCTCGCCCACTTACTTTTCCTCACTTACTATTGTACTCAGTTTTTACTTAGTGTTTACTTCTTCTTCTTGCTTTCATTGTGGTGTTTGATTAATTTACAAAGGCAATGCCTTCCCTTTTTACTGGGATTTACACCTTGGTGCTAGTCGCCAGCCCCGGGCCTATGGAAGGCAGGCTTGGGGTAGTCACGGCACGGGCCCCGAGGATGGGTCGTGACAAATTGGTATCAGAGGTGTTCGGTTCTACTGTAGAACTTGGGACTCTGATATTTTTCTATGTGATGCAATAGTGTTAAGCGTATTGAGTGTGGTTAATCAGTCCAGGGAGTCCAGTGTTGGTGCGGCGACCGACGTATCCATACACCAGGACCCTGACTTCTGATTTCCGACTTAATGCACGAAAAAATTGATTGCATGTGTGTTTCAAGTTTTCCTTGTGATTACTTTGTGTCATCTCACCAGGTATACTATTCTGACCGTGGTGCACCTTTTTCCTTTTCAGGATGGCCCCACGACGGCAGCCAGCTAGGGTTCCAAGAGTTGAGCGTGACGACAGCCCACCGAGCGACGAGGCCTCGGTACCGGGCCCTTTGACAGCTGAGGCACCGACGGTACCTCTACCCACTGAGCCACCGATGCTTCCAGCCCCAGCCGCTGACGATGCACGTCGCCTTAGTGCACTGCATGAGTTCCAGCACCAGTGACTGCCCAGGTTCCACGGGGAGATGGACCCCCAAGTTGTAACGCCCCAACCCCAGCTACCCAGAGCCGGTGCGTTACTTCGTAACATTGGCATGATCACAAAAGATCAAGTCTCGAAAGACCGATTAGTTTAGTAGCCTTGGAAACACTAGATACATTTATAAATGTTACATTACATCATAAAGTGAAAAACTAATAACAAATTCTTCATAGTCCACACTCATATCATCTTCTGACTATCCCTACAGGTCATTCATAAAATACTTCTTCACATCCTAGAAAATATTAAAACATTGAAAGGGGTGAGCTCAGATGCTCAGTAAGGATAACAATATTGCGGAAGCTTTCATAAATAAACATAAACATTTAAGGCAATGTATAACTAAAACAAAAGCCTTTTAAACTTTAACATCAACATAATATGGCAAAAGTAAAATGAGATAATGCCATTCACTTCTTCACATGGATATTATACTGGTCGAATAATCACATGCAATATCAATAACCACTTTCATAATGAGGGAATGTATAATGCCAGACATTCTGAAACATTTTGTCAAGGCCTCGGCCAAGACGTCTAAAATGATTAAGGCCTCGGCCAAAACCATAAATCAAATTGGGAAAGGGCCTCGGCCAATTCCACATCTAGTTGTCTCATGAGACCTACCGATGCATCGAGGAGCTATAGCGGGCTCCACCCGTCACTTATTAAGTCCAATACATTCCTCATATGAACAGGTTTAAACATCTCATAAACCATAACATAATCGTATCACATAAAACATGCATAAAGGAAACATAACATTTCCACATTTCAATCACAAGATATCAATACAACACATTGATATAATAAAAAAGCTTTCAAAACCATTTTCAATACCAAAATAAAAGAAAAGTATAACATGGTATTTATTTTTCATTAAAAAAAAGGGTATGGCTTGTAGAGGAAGCCGAAACTCAAATAGTGGTCACGGCGGCGGAGAAGTCATTGTCGCCACATACGTACGACAAAAACATTCCCTTTTGTCTTTTAGTAAACGCTTCGTATAAAAAAGATTCATTTTGAATAAACATAAAAGTCAAAGGGGTTTATACACCATATAAAAGAAAGTTGTTTATAAAACCAAATATGTCTCAATGAAAGGAGATTGAGGCGAAGTCTTTAAAAAGATCATTTTTAAAATAAAATAGATCTATTATGTGTATTCACTATAGGTACACATAAAGAATACAAAATAAGACATAATATTATCATGACATAATTTGAAAGTAGGAGATTAACCCAAAGAATGGAAATTGGGTTAAGAAATTCCCTTACCTTGCGTCCTGTCCTGACTCGACCGTTATTTAACCTCCTGAATAATAAAATAGAGTTATTTCATATTTACTTAAGAACCTTTATCATGTTCATTATTCCTTTTATATCCCTTATTACCATGTTATGAACATTATGTAATTATTTAAGTTAATAACGGTCGTTTTGTCGATCTTTGGTACTTGAGTCAAAAATAAACTTCTTATAATTACAAGTTGTTCATGTGGTGAAATATCCATTATATCCAGAATTATATTCATGATGCAGATATCATATATATAATATATATCCAGTATATACATTCATTCATAATGTCATGTAACATTTATAGGTAAGAAATGAAATGCACCGTTCATGGAGACGGTAAGTCGTACGTACGCATGAACGCTACTTTCATTTCTATTTCATATTTAATGGAATGAAATCATAACGATATAAATTTATAATATAATTACAGTATAATATAGTGTATAATACCATTTAATCCATCCTTTATACATCCCACATATGGCATTAACGATTCAAATCACTTTGAGGGGGCGGTAGTCCGCACTTCCTAAAATGAAATTATCGCGTTTTACCCATAATGGAAATCATAAAGTATGCCATAAATGAGAAATACAGAAGCATAAGTAAAACATAAACATATTATATATCATATATAAATATAGTGACATCTTAATGGCCACCTTTGAAGGTGTTATATGAGTGTTGAACAATCATCGTTTCGTGAGGCAGAAATTCTCCATCCACAGAAACCGTATGTTCTTTAACCATTAGATGTAGGTGTGTGTAAGTGTAGCTCTAATACTTCTTATAAAAACATCCTAGTATATTGAGGATACTGGTGTTGTTACAAAAGAAATTAATAAAAAGAGTTTAAGGGGTTGGAGAAGAAAAATAAAACAAAACAACATTAGAGAAGACATTACCTCAAAATCGGGTAACTCTTTTTGATTTGAGCCAAAGGCTTCCTTGGGAAGAGTTATGCCCAAAGTGAGGCTTCTAGGAGTAAGAGGGGGAAGTTGGGAGAGTATTTGGGCAGAGTTTGGCCGATCCAAATGGCTTGAAAGTGTGAATGAGGTGGTAGAGGTGGGGGCCTTTTATAAGAGGAGAGGAGGGGCTCTTTTGGAAAGATTGAAATGTTACATTATTATACAATGCTTTTCAGATTATAAAGGTCCCAAACTTATATAATTCGTGGATAAGGAGATAAGGGTTCTAAATCTACCCATCCAATAGTCTTTGGACAATTGTAAGCCTTGGATTGTACATTATCTTTTCATTTTATTAAAATCGTTAAATAATGAGGTCATCGTTGCATCATAATGATGTCATAAATAATATAATTTATTTAATGTATAAAAATTATAAAAAAAATACTATGATGTATTAAATCTTTTTATATTTCCAATGACTATTTATAGTCAAAAATATTACTTGTATAACCCCATGTAAAAATTGGTTTAGTAAAACATTTCATGTTTGTGTCATTTTTTACTTTAACATTAAATAAAAGGTATTTATGTCATTTTCCAACTAAAGTGGCTCCATGGGGTCCCCAAGTTGACCCATGGATTGTCTTGGTCGTTCATGACTCATCCAATAGGAGTAGGAGAAGTTTCAAGATCATATCATATTATTAAAACATTATTTTGACCTTAAACTACACTAATTACCTCTAATCGCGATTAAGAACTTAAAAGTTACTATTCACCAAAAAAATTATTTTAATCTCATTGAACCACATTTTACTTCTTAATGACAACCATGTATGTCAGATTTCTGAAAATAAAATCACAGAAGTGGTAATATTTCATTTAAACGAAAAATCAGTTATTTAACTACCACTTAGTGGTTTCACTATTCATCAAAAATTGAAGTTTTTCAGAACAATGCCAAAATTTCACCCTAAGCTATAATTGATATTCCGAATTCAAAAATGATTTCTATTTTAAAAAATTCCAAACATATAAGTTGCATTAATTAATTTTATAATTAATTCCCGTTGTTACAACAAATAGCGTGTTTTTAAGAAACAATTTATATCAAAAGATTGGCAATTGTTTATGTCCAATTTCAATGTTAAATTAATTCTAATGACCACCTTTGGATAAAATGGTAAAAATATATTCTAATTATACTTTAAAACTACTAAATAGTATAATTTATCACAATAAATTATTTTGATTAAAAAATTTGTTTTAAGTATTTTTCACTATTCATAAAAAAATTGGAAGTTCTCAGAAAGTTACAAAAAAGTCAACTTAGGATAATTTCGATATTACAAATACAAAAATGAAGTCCATTTTGAAATATAAAATTTCTATAATTTTAAAAAGTGGTTATTACTATTCATAACGGCTACTTTGATTAGTCGCGGTGTGTTAGAACTCGAAGTTGCGTACAATGCAAGCTATTGCATTATTGAATGAGAAGCGTATCATGGAAGCTTGGGGTGTTACATTCTCCCCTCCTTCAATAAATTGCGTCCTCACAATTTGAAAATTTTCTTTGAAAATAAAAGGTTGAAAATAGAAAATACCTTTGTGGAAAACCCACATCAGAAATAAGGTTAATAAATATATAACATCAAAAGAAAGCAAGATAAGTAAAAAGGTCACTCGAGATAGCCCATTCTAGGATTCTATGAAAATATGGATATGGAGGAGAAACAAACCATCAAGGTCTGATGGAGAGTTATAGAAAACAGGATTAGGAGAAAGTTTAACTACAAGAAAATCACAAACTTGTGATTGGTTAAACGATCATTGATTCCCCAGTAGGAAAAGTTAACAGACAACATTTTTGTTTTGAGTTAACTTTTATAAAGTTGAGGAATTTATTTAGGAGATTTTCTAAGAACGTAAGGGAATATACATACTTGTCATGTAGACTTTCATTCTTTAATAAATTTTTACCACAAACCCATCTTTCACGCTAAAAGGTAATACAACTCAAAAATATTATATTTATCCTAATTGTATAAGGTTCCAAATATTAATACGTACCATTTAGATTAGTAAAATTATTTTGTAATAACCAGGGACTTCCTGTAGGCTAGTGGTAGGAAATAAAGGCTTGTCGCACCATGATTGTGGGTTCGATTCCTGCATCTTTGTCCGACGCGACGGGTTATGCCCCACCCTGCAGGTTTTCCTTTTCCTAAAACTATAGTATCATAATAATCCAAAAATAATCTTCATAAATTTTTTAACCTTAAACAATACTATCCAAAGATCAACTTAATCCACTCCAACCTTTATAGTTATCCAAAATACCTCTGTCCAGACTTTCTCTAAAAGGTCTCTTAATTCCAAAATCAATTTATCAGATTCCCCAAACAAAGTAAAGTTTCTCTTATTGTCACATACAAAAAATATAATTACCTTCATCATATTAAAACCTTACTGAAATCAACAAGTACTGCAGTACAATCCTTATATATATATCACATTATTCTAATAACCAGAATATAATCCATGAGTCCAAAAGCTCCATTACATTAGTTATTCTGCTTCAACTGTAGTAACATCATAAGATTTTCCTTGATCCCTTGGCCATTTCTGAGGTAAGTTTCCCTGACGCTTAGGATGTTCATTTGCATAATGACCCATTTCTCTACAATTGTAGCTTTCAACTTTGATAGCCTCTTTCTTTCCCTTGCAATCACGAGCCTGGTGACTCTTTTCTCCACATTTATAACAAACTCCCATTCCTTTTAGGCAAGTACCAGGGTGATTATTCCCACAATTATCACATAATGGAAAATCCTTCTTTCCCTTTTTCCTTTTATCTGTCTCTTGTTCCCCCGTTCTCTTCTTCTCTTGCTTTACTTTGTTGTCATAAGACATAGAGAATTCCTTTTCTGTCTTGATAGCACACGAGACAATATCTTCGTATGATGAGAAGGATTGTGATACTAAAGCTCGATGGAGAAATGGTTTTAACCCATCAAAGAAACGATCAATCTTACTCGTTGGGTTACGTATATAATCTGCAGCATACCTCGCTAACCTTGTAAAGTTGGCCTCATACTTTACGACATTCTCATCCTCCTTCTGCCTCAGACTCAGAAATTGTCTTTCCATATCTGCTCGATGGTCACGAGGAAAGTCTTTTTCTAAGAAAATCTATTTGAACTCCCTCCATTCCATATTCGATACGTCATCATCTTCCTTTGTGTTTTGAATCAGCGACCACCACTGATCGACATCTCTAGTGAGGCGGTAAACTGCCATGACAACATTCTTCCTTTCGCTACTCCCCAAGGCATGGAATATTTTCTCTAAGTAATTTATCCATTGCTCAGCTACTATAGGATTTGTACTCCCATTGAAGGTTGGTGGTTGTTGCCTCATGAAACGGTCTAGCATTGATCCTCCACGTTGCGGATCAGGGTGCTCCATACGAGTAAGGTTTTTATTCATAACCTGCGTGAGTTGTCCCAATACGGTGAGAAGCTGATCAGCACCAGTTGTATCACTAGATCCACCATAATTATCTTGAGTAGGAGGGAAATCCCTACATGGAGTGCGTGCATTGATACGGTTTCCATTCCTTCCACTAGGCGCCATTTCTAAATAATGGCATAAACTAGATTAGTTTATGAATCAAAATACATAATTACATACTTGTAAAACACTTAACATAAATTGAACTAATTATGGATATAATCCATAATCATAAAAAGAAATGTTTTCTTTGAGGAAGTATATAGTCATAACCCTTCATAGTGGTTTGTAAAGAAAATGAGAATTATCCTAAGCATATCCCCCGGGAGTGTCGTAACCAAGAGTGCAGCAAGGCCCGTTGTCGTGCACCAGTTCCCGTTCGAGTCTAGCTCAAAGCGGTGTTTTCGGGTTTTACCCCTAGGTACATCTGTGCCAGAGCCGCCTCTACCTGCTCGTATCCAGATAGGGATGTATTGCTCGGAAAACTCATAACATATCTATAATACCAAAATTCTAGGAAGTTATTCTATACTAATCCTAGAAGTCTATCTTTGGGCTATGTGCTCTAATCTGAGTTTATCTAAATCTAGCTTCCAAGGTTAGTACTAAACTGCCTCTGATACCAACTGTAACGCCCCGACCCCAGCTACCCAGAGCCAGTGCGTTACTTCGTAACATTGGCATGATCACAAAAGATCAAGTCTCGAAAGATCGATTAGTTTAGTAGCCTTGGAAACACTAGATACATTCATAAATGTTACATTACATCATAAAGTGAAAAACTAATAACAAAGTCTTCATAGTCCACACTCATATCATCTTCTGACTATCCCTGCAGGTCATTCATAAAATACTTCTTCACATCCTGGAAAATATTAAAACATTGAAAGGGGTGAGCTCAGATGCTCAGTAAGGATAACAATATTGCGAAAGCTTTCATAAATAAACATAAACATTTAAGGCAATGTATAACTAAAACAAAAGCCTTTTAAATATTAACATCAACATAATATGGAAAAAGTAAAATGAGATAATGCCATTCACTTCTTCACATGGATATTCTACTGGTCGAATAATCACATGCAATATCAATAACCACTTTCATAATGAGGGAATGTATAATGCCAGACATTCTGAAACATTTTGTCAAGGCCTCGGCCAAGACGTCTAAAATGATTAAGGCCTCGGCCAAAACCATAAATCAAATTGGGAAAGGGCCTCGGACAATTCCACATCTATTTGTCTCATGAGACCTACCGATGCATCGAGGAGCTATAGCGGGCTCCACCCGTTACTTATTAAGTCCAATACATTCCTCATATGAATAGGTTTAAACATCTCATAAACCATAACATAATCGTATCACATAAAACATGCATAAAGGAAACATAACATTTCCACATTTCAATCACAAGATATCAATACAACACATTGATATAATAAAAACGCTTTAAAAACCATTTTCAATACCAAAATAAAAGAAAAGTATAACATGGTATTTATTTTTCATTAAAAAAAGGGTATGGCTTGTAGAGGAAGCCGAAACTCAAATAGTGGTCACGGCGGCGGAGAAGTCGTTGTCGCCGCATACGTACGACAAAAACATTCCTTTTTGTCGTTTAGTAAACGCTTCGTATAAAAAAGATTCCTTTTGAATAAACATAAAATCCAAAGGGGTTTATACACCATATAAAAGAAAGTTGTGTATAAAACCAAATATGTCTCAATGAAAGGAGATTGAGACGAAGTCTTTAAAAAGATCATTTTTAAAATAAAATAGATCTATTATGTGTATTCACTATAGGTACACATAAAGAATACAAAATAATACATAATATTATCATGACATAATTTGAAAGTAGGAGATTAACCCAAAGAATGGAAATTGGGTTAAGAAATTCCCTTACCTTGCGTCCTGTCCTGACTCGACCGTTCTTTAACCTCCTGAATAATAAAATAGAGTTATTTCCTATTTACTTAAGAACCTTTTTCATGTTCATTATTCCTTTTATATCCCTTATTACCATGTTATGAACATTATGTAATTATTTAAGTTAATAACGGTCGTTTTGTCGATCTTTGGTACTTGAGTCAAAAATAAACTTCTTATAATTACAAGTTGTTCATGTGGTGAAATATTCATTATATCCAGAATTATATTCATGATGTAGATATCATATATATGATATATATCCAGTATATACATTCATTCATAATGTCACGTAACATTTAGAGGTAAGAAATGAAATGCACCGTTCATGGAGACGGTAAGTCGTACGTACGCATGAACGCTACTTTCATTTCTATTTCATATTTAATGGAATGAAATCATAATGATATAAATTTATAATATAATTACAGTATAATATAGTGTATAATACCATTTAATCCATCCTTTATACATCCCACATATGGCATTAACGATTCAAATCACTTTGAGGGGGCGGTAGTCCGCACTTCCTAAAATGAAATTATCGCGTTTTACCCATAATGGAAATCATAAAGTATGCCATAAATGAGAAATACAGAAGCATAAGTAAAACATAAACATATTATATATCATATATAAATATAGTGACATCTTAATGGCCACCTTTGAAGGTGTTATATGAGTGTTGAACAATCATCGTTTCGTGAGGCAGAAATTCGTCATCCACAGAAACCGTATGTTCTTTAACCATTGGATGTAGGTGTGTGTAAGTGTAGCTCGAATCCTTCTTATAAAAACATCCTAGTATATTGAGGATACTGGTGTTGTTACAAAAGAAATGAATAAAAATATTTTAGGGGGTTGGAGAAGAAAAATAAAACAAAACAACATTATAGAAGACATTACCTCAAAATCGGGTAACTCTTTTTGATTTGAGACAAAGGCTTCCTTGGGAAGAGTTATGCCCAAAGTGAGGCTTCTAGGAGTAATAGGGGGAAGTTGGGAGAGTATTTTGGAAGAGTTTGGCCGAGCCAAATGGCTTGAAAGTGTGAATGAGGTGGTAGAGGTGGGGGCCTTTTATAAGAGGAGAGGAGGGGCTCTTTTGGAAAGATTGAAATGTTACATTATTATACAATGCTTTTCAGATTCTAAAGGTCCCACACTTATATAATTCGTGTATAAGGTGATATAGGTTATAAATATACCCATCCAATAGTCTTTGGACAAGTGTAAGCCTTGGATTGTATATTATCTTTTCATTTTATTAAAATCGTTAAATAATGAGGTCATCGCTGCATCATAATGATGTCATAAATAATATAATTTATTTAATATCTAAAAATTATAAAAAAAATACTATGATGTAGTAAATCTTTTTATCTTTCCAATGACTATTTATAGTCAAAAATATGACTTGTATAACCCTATGTAAAAATTTTTTTAGTAAAACATTTCATGTTTGTGTCATTTTTTACTTTAACATTAAATAAAAGGTATTTATGTCATTTTCCAACTAAAGTGGCTCCATGGGGTCCCCAAGTTGACCCATGGATTGTCTTGGTCTGCCTTGACTCATCCAATAGGATTAGGACAAGTGTCAAGCTCATATCATATTATTAAAACATTATTTTTACCTTAAACTACACTAATTACCTCTAATCGTGATTAAGAACTTAAAAGTTACTATTCACCAAAAAAATTATTTTAATCTCATTGAACCACATTTTACTTCTTAATGACAACCATGTATGTCAGATTTCTGAAAATCAAATCACAGAATTGGTAATATTTCATTTAAACAAAAAATCAGTTATTTAACTACCACTTAGTGGTTTGACTATTCATCAAAAATTGAAGTTTTTCAGAACAATGACGAAATTTCACCCTAAGCTATAATTGATATTCTGAATTCAAAAATGATGACTATTTTAAAAAATTCCAAACATATAAGTTTCATTATTTAATTTTATAATTAATTCCCGTTGTTACAACAAATAGCGTGTTTTTAAGAAACAATTTATATCAAAAGATTGGCAATTGTTTATGTCCAATTTCAATGTTAAATTAATTCTAATGACCACCTTTGGATAAAATGGTAAAAATATATTCTAATTATACTTTAAAACCACTAAATAGTATAATTTATCACACTAAATTATTTTGATTAAAAAAGTTGTTTTAAGTATTTTTCACTATTCATAAAAAAAATTGGAAGTTCTCAGAAAGTTACAAAAAAGTCAACTTAGGATAATTTCGATATTACAAATACAGAAATGAAGTCAATTTTGAAATATAAAATTTCTATAATTTTAAAAAGTGGTTATTACTATTCATAACGGCTACTTTGATTAATCGCGGTGTGTTAGAACTCGAAGTTGCGTACAATGCAAGCTATTGCATTATTGAATGAGAAGTGTATCATGGAAGCTTGGGGTGTTACACAAGTAGCCGAGGACTGGCTGGAGGCAGTGGTACGAGTTTTCCGGTTAGTGATGACACCAGTAGACCTCATGGTGATCCTCGCAGCGAGCCTACTGCACGCGGCAGTGGGCCGATGGTGGATCTTGATGCTCCAGGTGCACGATGAGGCATCTCTTCTCTGGACAGACTTTGAGAGCCTCTTCCGCTCAGAGTTCGTCCCACCCACCCCCCGTGCGGTGCGCATCCAGGAGCTTCTTCAGCTGCGGTAGGGCAGCTTGACGGTCGCCCAGTACTCGGCGAGATTTACCGATCTCTCACGCTACTCGACAGACATGGTGTGGGACCCATTCTTCCGGGCTTGGACCTTTGAGCAAGGATTGAGACACGAGATCAGGGCATCGCTGATCTCCCTCAGCATTCTGACTCAGGCAGGAGTACTGGAGCGAGCCCTTTTGATCGAGAGCTTTCTTGCTGAGTCTACACCAGCGGCGAGACCTACCGCGGGGCAGCACGTAGCAGAGTCTTCTGCAGTAGGCAGCCGACGGATGACTCATGGTTCCAGGAAGACCAAACCCTCAGGCAGATGACCTCAGGACACTAGCTCAGCTGTGTGGGGCACACAGCGCAGATCCAGTCTTTCGAGAGGTAGGTAGTGCTACGCATGCGGCGGGCAGGGCCATATGGCTCGTGACTGCCTGACCCTCCATGCTGAGGAGCAGCAGACGGTTGAGGGGCCACCCAGGAAGAGCCAGAGGGTCGACTGTGGTGGTCTGTAGGGAGGAGGCGGATGAGTCAGAGGAGTTGGCTGAGTAGCAGGTGGTGGGCGACGCTTTGAGGCTCTACCACCACCACCACCAGGAGGCCCACCCCGACCACAGGGAGCTGGCGGGCAGAGATAGGCACAGCTCCAGGCAGCGGTGGCCTATGACCACAGCACGCCCGAGATGATTCGAGGTACTATCTGTGTCTATTCCACCCTTGCTATAGTTCTTATAGACACAGGAGCGAGTCACTCTTTCATATCCGCTGCCCTTGTTCGGAGCTTGGAGATTCCGACAGAGCCATTGGCTCGATCCTTACGGCTAGAGACTCCTACGGGAGCAGACTCGACGATTACGCACTGGTGCCGGCAGTGTGAGCTTACTCTAGGAGGTGAGAGCTTCGGCTGGGATCTTATTGTAGTGGCGTCGAGGGCTTACGATGTCATCTTGGGCATGGATTGGTTTTATACAGTCCATGCACAGATTGACTGTATTAGGAACAAGGTGCGATGTGTACGCACCGACGGGGGCAAGTTCACCTTCACCGGAGAGAAGGGAGCCTTCGCAGCACAGGATGGACTTCTGCAGAGGAGAGGACAACCCATCACTCATCCATTGGCTAGCCTCATCCTAGGAGCAGTTGATGTGTAGAGTCTTAGTTTTCCTGCAGTGGTGGATCATTATGTGGACGTCTTTCCCAATGACGTTCCAGGACTACCTCCTCGTAGAGAGGTAGACTTTTATATTGACCTGTACCCCGGGACAGCCCCGATATCGACTCCAGCATATCGGATGTCCCCCGCTGAGCTTCGAGAGATACAAGTACAGTTGGAGGACTTGCAGGGCAAGGGATTCATCCGACCTAGTGTTTCACCCTGGGCTTCCCCGATACTGTTTGCCAAGAAGGCGGACGGGAGCATGCGACTTTGTGTCGACTATTGTCGCCTGAACCAGGTGATAGTGAGGAACAAGTATCCGCTACCGAGGATTGATGACCTCTTCGATCAGCTCAAAGGAGCACGGTGGTTATCGAAGATAGACCTCAGGTCAGGCTATCATAAGCTCAGATTTCGGGACGAGGATGTGTAGAAGACGACCTTCAGATGTCGGTATGGCCACTATGAGTTCTTGGTTATGCATTTAGGTGTAACCAATGGTCTGGCAGTGTTCATGGGACTCATGAACAGGATCTTTCAGCCATACCTCGATCGATTTTTCGTGGTCTTCATCAACAACATTTTGATTTACTCGACCACTGAGGAGGAGCACGCCTACCACTTGCAAGTTGTACTGGACATACTCTGAGAGCACCAGCTTTATGGAAAGCTCTCGAAGTGTCAGTTCTGGATACGTGAGGTCCACTTCTTGGGGCACGTCATCTCTGAGGCGGGAGTTGCGGTGGATCCTGCGAAGATCGGGGCAGTGCTAGCTTAAGAGCCACCCAGGAGCGTGACGAAGGTGCGGAGTTTCTTGGGGCTAGCTGGATACTACCGGAGATTTATGCCAGACTTCTCTAGAGTTTCGGCACCACTCTCTGTATTGACGAAGAATGGGAAACCCTTTTTGTGGTCATATAGATGTCAGTAGAGCTTCCAGGAGCTGAGACAGAGATTGACCAGCGCCCCTATCTTGAGGTTTCCTGAGGAGGGAGTAGGATATGTAGTCTACTACGATGCATCATGGACTGGAATCGGATGTGTCCTGATGTAGGAGCGGGCGGTGATCGCCTATGGATCACGTCAGTTGAGGTCGCATGAGCAGAACTACGCTACCCATGACCTGGAGTTAGTAGTAGTGGTCTTCGCTCTGAAGACATGGTGACACTACCTGATGGGCGAGCGCTTTACAGTCTTTTCTGACCATCAGAGTCTCAGGTACATCTTCTCTCAGAAGTACCTGAACCTGAGACAGTGGCGATGGCTCAAGTTCCTCCAGGACTATGACTTTGAGATAGTCTATACTCCTGTGAAGGGGAACGTGGTAGCCGATGCTCTCCGCAGGAGGACGGGAATTCAGCTACTTGAGAAGGCGACAGAGCAGCTAGCCGCTTTGCAGATATCCTTCGTGGATAGAGATGGAGCAGCCTTCCATCAGTCTCTCACAGTCACCCCTTCACTACTGTAGCGGGTCAGAGAGGCACAGCGTGGGGACGCTGACTGTGAGACGTGGCGTGCGCAGATATCCTCAGGACAGGCACTAGATGGTTTCTCCTTTGGAGCAGAGCACGAATTCCTTTTCAGAGGACGTACCTTGGTACCAGTTGCTTTACGGGAGGAGGTGCTAAGAGAGTTTCACACTTCTCCTTTGGCGGTACATCTTGGAGTGGTGAAGATGTACCTGGACCTCAGACGATAGCACTGGTGGCCAGGCATGAAGAAGGTTATGGCAGAGTTCGTTTCTCGATGCCTCAAATGCTAGCAGGTGAAGGCGGAGTACTAGGTACCGGTAGGCTTGTTACAGCCCTTGGAGGTCCCAGAGTGGAAGTGGTATGGGATATCTATGGAATTCGTGACTGGACTTTCGCGTACTTCCAGAGGTCATGACTCCATCTGGGTGATTGTCGACCGACTCACCAAGTCGGCTCACTTCTTACCCATCAGAGAGCAGGGCTCGGTAGAGAGCTTGGGACGTCTCTACGTTCAGAAGATTGTACGACTTCATGGTGTGCCATCATCTATCATCTCCGATCGAGATGCTCGCTTTACTTCCCAGCTTTGGAAGGGGTTGCAGGAGGCGTTCGGGATGCAGCTACGTCTGAGCACTGCCTTTCACCCTCAGACGGATGGTCAGACGGAGAGGACCATTCAGACTCTCGAGGACATGCTCCGCGCATGTGTCCTTAACTTTGGTCGCAGCTGGGAGGACCACCTACCCTTGGTGGAGTTCGCGTACAACAATAGCTACCACTCCACCATTAGGATGGCATCATACGAGGCATTGTACGGCCGACCTTGCAGATCTCCTTTATGCTAGACAGACCCTGAGGAGTCAGCACTCGTGGGACTAGAGATGGTCCAGGCCATGACAGAGAAGGTCCAAGTCATCCAGGAGTGGATGAGGACAGCTCAGAGCCGTCATAAGTCTTATGCTGATAGGAGGCAGAGGCCACTAGAGTTCGAGGATGGCAACCACGTCTTCTTGCGGGTCTCACCTCGACGTGGTTTACAGAGATTTGGCCGAGGCGGCAAGTTGTCTCCGCGCTTCATCGGACCTTTCCAGGTCCTCAGCAGGATTGGTGAGGTGGCTTATCGCCTGGCTCTACCACCTCAGTTGCACCAGGTGCACGACGTCTTCCATGTATCTCAGCTGAGGAGATACGTGCACGACCCGATGCATATCATTGACCATGGGGAGCTGGACGTTGATGATGGGGCGACTTTTGCGGAGGTCCCGGTGGAGATCAAGGATCGACAGGATCGGGTCTTACGTGGATGGTCGATTCCTCTAGTGTGCATCAGATGGCAGCACGGGAACCTCCAAGAGAGCACTTGGGAGTGGGAGGCTCAGATGCGTGCTCAGTACCCACTTTTGTTTCCCTAGTTTATGATGTATCTTTACGGGGACGTAAATCCCTGAGGTGGGAGTAATGTAAATACCCGTAAAATTCAAGAAATTTTTTTTTCCTTAATTTTCTTGGGAATTTTACAAGAACTTAGTTTCTGACGGAACCTGATTCCGAGGCCCGGTGTGCCCAGAATCATTTTTTGAAGTTTGGCTCGGGTACGTTTAGTGAACGAACGAGGGGGTTTTTATAACTTTTTAACCGGTGCTCGGAATCGAATTCGGAGGGCACTGATGGAATCGCAGCGCTGGTATTTTCTTATAAACGCCTCTTCTAGAGTTGCGTTTGCTCGGGTGTGGATTTTAATTTTTGGGGTTAAGTGAAGAAAATAAAATAAAGTGGTGCGACAACTTTATTTTATTTCACTTAAAGACACTTGAAGCCACTTAAAGCTACTTAAACTAAGTTAAAGCGGATAGGGTGGAACCCAAAATGTCCTACCCTCTTGGTAGGATATTTGTGAGGTGGGTCCCACACGAGCCCCACCGTTTCTTTTCCTCTAAGTAACGCACCTGCGAAAACCCCTTTTAAATGAAAGTCAACTGGAGCATTTTCTTAAATTCTTAACGCCCCTATTAATTGGGCAGTTAAGTCGTTACCATTAATTCACCAAATTAATGGTTTGTTTCTTAACTTTGTTTTTTGTTTGTTGGCATAAGAATAAAATAAGACCAACACATTTTGGTGGCTTGTTGAGAGGATTGACAGAAACTCTAAGTTACTCATCCTCCTTCGCGAAGAATGCGAAGAACGCGAAGAACGCAAAGAACGCGAAGAACGCCGAACCCTCGGAGATCGACGACGCGGTGTTGTGTTCCGTGACGCTGACGATTCTCCTTCCGCGACGCTTCTTCCGCGACGTTTCTTCCCCGCAACAATCTCTGATCATCAACTTCTTGATGTAGGAGATTTCGGATCTTTTAAATTTACTTTGTGGATTTTATCCTCAACATGGATTTAATTAGTGAAATTAAATCTGTGTGTTTTCTTTAACCCTCAGAGATCGTCGACGCGACGTCGTGTACCACGACGACGCGACGCCCCTTCCACAACGCGATGATCCTCTTCTTCAATGACAATAAATTCTGCGAAGAACTCTCATTCGACGACTACGATGGGGTAGGGATTTTATTCTTTTAAATCTTTGTGATTTATACCCGCGGCGTTTGATTATTAAAAATTGTTGGGAGACTTCTTAAACCGCTAACGCGGTGGGTACGGACTAACGAACAAGTCCGAACCCACCGCCCCTTTCATTCTTGGTGTGCGAAACGGCGGACGTCGACAAAATCAACCGCACGGGCGATGTAATGTCCTCGTAGTGAAAGATGGACCCCAGGAGGGATTTTGGCAAAGACGTCAAGGATTTCCGACCACCGGAACACGTTCAGTGGTCCGCGGAGCGACCCGCCGACGCGCCACGCCGGCACGGCGGCGCCCGGCGCGCCGCCGTGGAGAACCGCTGCGGCTGAAGTCGTGGCAGCAGCAGTGCGGTCCCGCGACCGTGCGGGACGCGGCGGCCCGGCCGCGTCCGCTGGCAAGGTCGGCCCCACGCGGGGCTGCGGCTTCTTCACGCGGGGGCAGCGCGCCCCCAGCCCGCGGCTCGGCCGTAACGGCCGACCGGACCCGCCTGGCGGCTGGGCCGTGCCCGCGCCGGCCAGGCTGGGTCGCGCCTAGGCCAGACTGGGCTACGCCGGCGGGGTCGGACCTGGACCCGGGTCTGGTCTCCCGGTTCGGGCTGACCCAGGGGGGTTGGGCCGGGTCGGTTAGGGCCCATACCCCCCGCTTTCGGACTTTTTAGGTCTTTTGCTCATAACTTGAGCTGCGGGCCTCCGATCGACGCACTGTCAGCGTCGATGCGATCCTTGGATTGAGACGGTCGTTTCGGTATATCGCACTCAAGGTTTTGGAGTACTTTGGGTTTGGCCGGGTTGGTTCGTACACGAAACCAACCGGGCCCTCGTAGCAGAAACACTCATATCTTGAGCACCGGACGTCCGATTGACGTACCGTCGACTTTGATGGATTCCTCTAAGTAATACGGATCTTTTGGATTACTCAGCCCGAGGTTTGGATGCAGTTGGAGTACAGTCGGATTGGTTTTTCCTTAAAAACCAACCGGGCCCCTAGGACGAAAAAGCCAATAACTCTCAGACCGGGCGTCCGATTGACGCGCCGTCTGCGGCGTTGAGTTCCTGTTGATGATACGGAACTTTTGGATACATCAACTCGGGACTATGTGTCAGTTGATGTATCAGCCTCTTGGCTCATGGAGCGGACCCTCCCGAACGAGCTTGCTGTGTGCGGGAACCCTAGAGCTGGCTGCGACTGCGACGACGACGACGACTGTGCAGAGATCCTCAGTGGATTCGACGGCGACGACTACAGCACTCAGCGATCCTACGTGGATCAGTGTTACCGATCTTGTGTGGGTCTGATCCTATGTGGGTCAGCGCTCAGTGGTTTTGTGTGAGCCAGCGCCTACAGATCCTGTGTGGGTCTGATCTTGTGTGGGTCTTTTCGGGGGTTAGTTACCTATCGATCCTGTGTGGGTCAGATCCCTTGTGGGTCATTGCGGGGGTTAGTTATCTATCGATCCTGTGTGGGCCAGATCCCTTGTGGGTCATTGCTGGGGTTAGTACCTATTGATCCTTTGTGGGTCCGATGGCTTAGATGAATCAGTGGATATATCTGATCATCTCTATCGTCATACGAAGAAGTATACATGTGTGAGCTGAGTCCTATATTGCTTTCATATGTGGGTTGTGTTGTGCTATCCTCTGTGGATTTACGTTTTTCTTTCCTATGTGGAGTGGGTTGTACTTGAGCTCGGATGTTGGATCCGAACGAGAATTGATGACTTAGGTATACGTATGGGCATACACCTAAGTAGTGTCGGATGTGACTTCGTGATTGTATCTTTACTTTGTGGATTTTTCCTTCGTGGATTCTGGGAGACCTTCGAGGGTCTCAGGGTCCCTACTGAGTAGCTTATACTCACCCCTGCACGGGCTATGCCCGCACTACGTTGTGTTGGTTGCAGACGACGGACAGCGCTGATCGTGGTTGAGGCTTGCGGAGCAGGACGGTACCTAGAGGTGGACCACTGGGCGGGACGTACTCGGAGTGGACGGTTGGACCCGAGGAGTTGTGGAGGATATCTATACTCACCCTTCAGGTGGGACTTCCAGTGGATGGATCGACGCTACGGCTTTACTTTTCAGTTGTTGTTTTCCCTTTCGAGTTGTACTTTACTTTCAGTTTGGGTTTGTATTCTGGCCCACTTACTTTTCTGCACTTACTGTTGTACTCAGTTTTTACTTATTGTTTATTTCTTCTGCTTGTTTGCTCTGTGGTGTTTGTTTACTTTACAAAGGATATGTCTTCCCTTTTTACCGGGATTTACACCTTGGTGCTAGTCGCCAGCCCCTGGCCTATGGAAGGCGGGCTTGGGGTAGTCACGGCACGGGCCCCGAGGACGGGTCATGACAATATATATATATATATACTCATTTTTATATGAACTAACTATATAATAATAAACAAATATATATATCAATCATATTCATAGTATTATTTAATGAAAGTATATTTTTAAATTATATATTTATATATTTAAATTTATGAGTGTGATTATATATGTGTGTCAAATCTCCTCAAAAAGGTAGGTGAACTCCCAAATCTCACCTCTATTAGGCTAGGGACTAGGGAGAAACATTGAGGTATCCACCCAATCATGCGAAGAAGTACCTATAATCAACATATCGCCTACTATTGTACATACAATATCCACCATACATGCATGAAATGTGAATCTCTACATCATAAAAAATTCATAAATATTAAAAATATATATAATAAAATATGAAATAACATAAATGAAACCCATTATACAACTAATATATAAAGAAAAGAGGCAACCCCCATCCTGGGTACATGAGGGTGGTTGTCATTATATGATCTCCCCTTTACCAACTATCTATGTACACTATACATCTCAAGGTTTCGTAATTGCCTAACCAAAATATCAGCTGATTAGTATGGACACATATAGAACAATTAAAAAGTGTATCAGTATTAGTGAGTATAAAAATACATTCATGGTTATAAAAATTTGTGAACTGCATCCATATAAAACTCGGTTCTATGTGCATCAGTATAAATTATTGTATAGAAAATTTTAAATCACCCAACATCATTATTGGAAATCATTTTTGAATTCAGATATGTGGTTAAAGTTCTTGTCAAAATGAAGAATGGATATCACCTAGGTCTCTATGAACCTCTTTCCCATGTTCCTATGTCCACTACCATACACATATCTCCATTTGTGAATGGGTCTGTATGATATGATTTATTTACATGAAGGAAATAAATCACACATCTTCTATTCCCAAGTCCCCTTATGTGATTATCTACCCTTATTAGGATGCGGGAGGGTGTTTATGTACTAGGTTCATTACCTATCCCATGTTTTTTCTATAAATATTCCTCATGATCCCCATTTGAGGGGGAGACGACAAGATGGAGAGACATCTGGATGACCCAGATTACATTCACTCATTCCCAAACTTCTCATTCTCCTTCAAGTGACTCTATAAGTCAATTACTAATAGAAAAAATGTAATTTTGGGTAATTACACTTAAATATTATTTTAATAATTGAGAGAGACCACTTTCTCAATAACCATTTCAAACTAGAGTGAAGGACACGATCCCTTAGAGATATAATACAGAGCCACATGACCATTCCATCCAAGGCCTCTATATTAGGGTTTCAAATTAACTAAGCTAGATAACTAGGGATTCACTTCACCTAGGCCACCATATCAGGGTTCTACTTCACCCAGGACTACATACCAGGGTACCACTTCTCCTGGACCTCTATACCAGGGTATAAATTTACAAAAACTCTATACATGGGTGTAACTTCATATAAGACACTAATTAAGGTCCCCTCTTTTATTATGCATAAATTATAAAGATCCAATACAACCATGATTCTATATTAAGGTGATACATTTCTCAAGCCTCTATATTTGGGTGCATCTTTTTCTAAGCCTCCTTATAAGGGTGTAAGTTCGCTAAGGGGTCCATACCTAAGAGACCCTTTTTCAAAGACTCCATACCTAGGTGACATTATGATACCCACCATGTCAATTTGATTGATTGATTTATTTAATTTATATTATTTGATATTATTTTGATTTAATGTGATATTCTGGGAGTTTTGGGTTGGAATTTTCAAAAATTTAAGAGTTTTGTAGGGGAACATGATTAGTAAAAAAATGTGAGGCTTGTGTGTTTTGATTTTTGTTCATGTATAGTTTTGGTTATCAAGGTTAGTTCATGATCTATTGAACCATGTTTTATTCTAGAAATAATAGTGAAATATAGTTTTGGGTTCCTAGTGGATACAAAATGGTTATCTCATAGTTTAAAAAATTGTATGGGTAAACTATGTGTTGTTCCAAACAATTTACAATTTTGTTTTTTTATATATTTTTTATTTTATTTTTAAAACACACAAATCCCCTCAACCCACAACCTTATGTTCACACAACACAGCCTTGGTTTGACTCCCCTAGAACATGAAACCCTATCTTGATCCCCTCATTCATGATGGTTTACTCCCAAATTAATTATAGGTTAGGGCTGATTATTTATGGAAAGAGCTCAACTTATCTTCATTCCCATTTTCTTCAGGGTTTCCCTCTCCCTTCACTGTAATTTGGTCCGAACAAACCCTAGGTCCATTTTTGGCTCAATTTTGATTTTCAATCCTTGATTATAGGGATCCTACAGGGCCTTCCTTACTTTTTTTGGCCTCATTCATTAAAGTAAATGGATTTTAGACTATCCAATAATGATTCTATATAGGCTTTCACATGATTTTTTCATAATTTAAGAACCATTTATTCCTACTTAATGAATATTATTTCATATATTTATATGACATAAGTTTATGTTTTCATGTGATTTTATTATGATTTTCATTGATGGCGGTGAGTTTCCATTTTCAAATAATTGTGAAAATTTGATTTTATTTGATTTTCCTCAATGTGTTTTTATTAAATTATCTGAATAACCTTTTAAAAACTAAATATAAGTTATGAAAAATGTTTTGGATTTATAAATGGATTTATTAAGGGGATTTATTTTTTATTTAAAGTGTAAAATGAAATGAAAATTAAGGAAATATTTTTCAAGAATTATAAAAAGAATACATGTTATTTAAAAATGGATTGACCCCATTTGGATCATGATATAAATTAAAATGATAATTTGGGACCCTTGTACATTTTAAATGGATATGGTTTGATTTCAAAATGGATTTCAAAGAATGGGTTTGAAATGATGTGTTTCAATAAAATTATAAATGGTTTTGAAAGGTGAATGTGTCTTGGACTTCCCAGTTAGGTTTATTCTAAAGGCCTATTTGGAATTTGTTAAAAGGATTTCACTTGACAGCATTTGCGCCCTTATTTTATTTTCCCTATGATTATTTCTCCTTCCGTGGATGGAGTTTGGTGTATATGGAGATTTGGGAGGTCATTTATTATTGATTATGAATTTGTATAACTACTTATTATCTCCTACATTTATTGGTTGTTAGTCGTGGGAATATTGGGACACAATGTAGATTCATGGATGGGTTTAAACTCTAGTTAGTGTGTGTCTAACTCGAGAGGGTATGGGTTTTATAAGTTCATCTAGATATACCATGGGCTTCACACTCTATGTATGGTGTTATAACTATGTGTATTCAATGGGATTACTAGGAAATATATTTTCTTATATCCTAGACTCTTATTTTTGTTTCCAGTTCAAGATAGTACTACTTTTGTTCCATTATTAGAGCCTATGAAACCTACTTTCTTGATTGGTGGTTGATGTAGGGGGTCTATTTCTCTTTATTGATTTCTTTCTCCCCAACTTGTATAGATCGAGGCACCATTACTTTTTTAATTTTATTTAACTTTTTATTTGACTTTTTTTCTAATTATATGGAATGATTTATCCTCAATATGGGTTGGTTTTTCTCTGAAATGGTTATTAATGAGGCTTTAGAAATTATTTTAAATAAAAGGCTTCATTTTTTATTTACAAGTGGATTTGAAAATAGATGTTTTGATTTTAAGAAGTGTCTTATCAAGGATTAAGTAGAATTAAATTGATCATTTTCTTTGATGAAAATAAAGAGTAATACCTAATTTCGAATAGTATTTCAAACTATTATGAGAATGGTTTTATAATTAAATTTCTGGAATGTAAAAAGGTATGTGGTAGACTACTAAGTATTGTTATTATCCTGCATATATTGTCATTTTGGTTTCAAGATTATATTAATCTCCTTACCACTATTAAAGAATTGATTGACATAGGGGATTTAAGGTTAGTTTTATTTTATCACATTCAACCATGTGTGACTATTACATAAATTTGTAGGACCTGTCTTTAATTTCTTATAATGTTCAATGTGTGGAACATTAAATGATTTACCTTTTCCATAAAGGACTTTTAATTCCTTATATTTTTATATTCTTATTAATATTATTGTATCTGAGGATGGTAACTATTGGATACTTTTTTAATAATGTATGGAGTCTATAGGGTGCGTTGAGATTATTTTTTTCATCCATTATATCATATTTTATTATTTATGCCTATATGATTTTTGGTGCTGATTTCCGACTTACCAAAAGTTCATTCCATATTTTTGGGATAAATTTTATTATATGTTAACTCTAATTTAAGGGAAAAATAATTCCCATTGTATGTATTTTATGAACTTGAACATTTCACTAGACTGTAGGGATCATGGATTCCTTTCAGGTTACCGGTGGGCCGGTTCGGGCACGAGTTCAAATGGAATCCTAGATTGGGTCCTTATAAATGGTTTTAAAGCCTTGGTTTTATAGTGAGATCCTAGGTTTGAGAGTATCCCTTTTTATATTAGGGTTGTTGGAGTAAGATCGAGTTAGAATTTATGGTTGAATCTCATGAGGCACAGGTGGGGGAGAATGTTGTGAAATCTATTTTGTTTGGAACCTCAAGTTTCTAGGGGAAGTGGGATTTGAATTTTAATTAGAGATTTATTTTTTATTTTTTATGATGGTTTATTGATCCTCATCATTATTGATGAGTTTACTTCCATATTGTATTGGATTTTGGAATGGAATAATAAGATGGTTCGAAAGAATGAGGTTGGTTTTCATGACCTGAGAAACCAGTAGTGACCAAATGATAGAGCTTCATACATCTTAGGAATTGTTTCATGGATGGATTGTGGTCTTTTAAACCTTATAGTATGGTTAATAATAGTTCTATACCGATTTTTTATATTTAGAATACCCTTGAGAATCACCTAATGATGGGGAAAACATTATAGAAGTTATGTGATATATTTCAATGTGGTTTGTATTTTTTTGTTCCCTCACTTGTATATGTTTAGTGAATTTTTTTATATTTATGGGGGATTTATTAAAATGTTTTATTTCAAAATAGTTTTGAAATATTGAATAATTTTATTTTATAACTTTTTTTTGGTGGTCATTTGAGAAAGGTATATCTTATTTTACAAAAAAAAAGTTTTATATAAGGTTTTATTTAATTATGAGTTTGGATAAAGAGTTTTAGAAAGAGTAATATTTTAAATTAAATTTGAATTTAGTTTTAAGTAATTGGGTGTTTTGAAATGGGGTTGTTTTATTAGAATTTTTTATAAAATGTTTGTTGGGTAAAATGAGTTTTAAATCCTTGTGGGAATTTAGAAAATTTTAATGGAAAATTAATTTTCAATGAAATTTTTTCAATAAAATTTATTTTTAAATAAATTTATGTGGTTTGGGATGTTAAAAAAAATTAATTTTATAATATGTCATTTATGTGCCATGTTTTGTTATGATTATTGTATGGATTTTCCCCTTAGTTCAGTTGGACATTTCATTTTGATGTATTAGACAAGAACTAGTTGAGTTTATGTCTCATGTTATTTTAATTCTACCCCTACAAAAATTCATGATAATATATGCATTTTCAACTCAAAGGGATGAACCTCCGAGTGATTCTCTTCTTGGTTAGGTGTGGTTTCTCTAGTCGGTATCCATACCCAGGCTTAGAATCTAGTGGTAAGTCTAAATTATTTCTTTCTCTTAAACCACATTCAAGATTTATAGAATATAATTATTCTATTATATTTTTTGTAGTCTAGGTTAATCATGAATGTATGAGGAGAACCTTGTCTTGTATCACAGAAATTTTTGGATATTTTTTTAAGGTGTTTCTCATTTTTTTGGATTGGGAGATGGTTGAGTTCTTTGAGTTGTATTTGATTTGGTTTGTTCCTTAGATTATACATATTTCTCAGAGTCTTTTTTTGGGAGGATATTGATATTTTTGTATCATTTTAATTTTGATTCCATGTGATATAGTTTTCTCAGATCACCCTTGAGGTACAGTGATGGTTTTTTATTGATAGTGATTGAAAGATGGTGGTTATTTGTGGTATATGCACCTTAGTGGTGATAAATTAATTTATGGGTGGTGATTTGAAGGAAGTGAATTGATATTTTTCGTTTGATGGTTTGACCATGGGAAAACATAGGGTCAGTACATGATTAACTAGGACAGTAGTTTTCTTCAAGCTGTGGGGAACTTTAGGGTGCTCATTTTCTTTTGATGGGTTCACTGAGAGATGGTGTCCTTGTTTTGAGGTCCTAGTTACCCATTGAGTACAATGACACAGAGTTAAATTCCATATCAATCTTCCATATTTGTGATTTATTTTAATAGTTATGGTGACTTGGTTTATGGGTGAATAGGTGTCCCTATGGGTTATTTCTCATTCTTTAGGATAAAAGTGTGGATGGGATAAGGATGAGTTCTTATTGTGGTTGTTTGTATGCTTTGAGTAATGGTAGTTTTTTTATTTTTTGGAGATGTTTCTTTCTTGATTTTGGGTCTCCTAGAATGGTGTGTATGTTGTCGTACCACCACATTAGATGGAGTCTAAATTTTTGGGATACACTAGTAGGTATCATTGTTAGTGAGGACTTTGTCCCTTTTTGGTGGATTGATTTTTCACAGAGATGTCATGTGTTTCTTGATGTTGTGGTTTATTGATCTTGATGTGTTTTTTGGTTGGTGTATCATAATTTTTTAGGATCATTATATGTTTCGATTCATTCGTATATCCCAGACCTTTCTTGGGTGTTTTATTTTTAGAGCCTTTTTTATTACTATTTAATAGATTTCTAGGGGCTGAACTAATTATGGTGTGGAGAATTGTGACACACTTCATGCAACTTTATTTATTTATTTATTTATTTTATACTATTTTATATTACTTTGAGTCATGGGGTGTGAATGGTTTGTTGAAATGTGTGATCTTCTTGGAATAATCATATAATAGTGTGTTGGGTGTGCAGTAGGTGTAGCATGGTTTCCACAAGGTTTCAAAAATCATACAGCTAAATCATTCACCATACCAAGTGATTAAAAAAATATTTTTTTAAAAAAAAATTCAAAGAACCCTAAAATCCTCTTCCTCCTCTTCCTTAAGGTTATGCGTCATCCCCCCCCCCCAGGAAGACCTCTATAATGTCAACACCCTTCTCCTAAGAATACCTCCCATGATGATTTCCTCTCAATTTCTTCATGGATTATGTATGATTATTTGTGAAAATAAATTTTATCCCATCCCATTACATTTTTCTCAATAGTTTCCCTCTCCCTTCACCATTATTTGGTTCAGTCTAACCCTAGGTGGTGTTTTGGTCTGTTTTTTATTTTTTGTTATTGATTATAGGGATATTGAAGGTCTATTCTCTCTTGTTTGAGAATCCACCATCATGGGAAACATATTTTGGACCATCCTATAATGATTCTAGTTATTTATGACCATGCTTGGATTTTTAATTTAAGAATTATTGACTTATTTCTTCATGAAAATTAAGATTTAATTTTTTATAATTTAATTTTATTTTTTATGGTATTTTATCATGATTTTCATTGAAATTAGTGAGTTCCTAGTTTCCAAGGATTGTGAAAAAATGAATTTATTTGATTGTGACTATCATTTGTTTATAAAATTTCCTTAATGGTGTTTTAAAAATTAAATCTGAGTTATGAATTTTTTTTTGTATTTATAAATGTATTTATTAAGTGTTTTTTACTGGTTATTTCAAGTGGAACTTGAAATACCAAGTATGGATAAATGTTTTAATAATTAATTTAAATAATACATGTGATTTAAAAAGGGTTTAACATTGTTTGGGATGTGAAATAAATTAATCTAGGAATTTGGGACCCTTAGACATTATAAATGGAAGTGGGTTGGTTTCCAAATGTAATACTGACATTAGATTAGAAATTTGGTGTTTTAAAAAAATATTATGATTTTTTTTGAAATGTGAAAGTGTCTTGGCCTTATAATATGAGTTTATTCTATAGGTTTTCAGGAATTTTCTAAAAATATTTCAATTAGAACCATGTGAGACATTATTTGATTTTCTATGTGCTTGTTTCCCCTTTTTTGGATGGAGTTTGGTGTATATGGAGGTGTTGGAAATAACTCATGGCTGATAATGAAATTTTCTGACTACGTTCTACCTCCTTCCCTACTTATGTATTGGTCACAGGAATACTCAGACACTATTTAGATTCTTGGATGAGTGAAAACTCTAGTTAGCATGTGTCTAGATATAGAGGGACTAGTTTTCTAAGTGTTCGTAGATGGACCCCATGATTTATGCTCCCGAGATGGTGTTAGGGCCTAACTGGTTCGACAGGGAAACTAAGACTAACAATTTTTTATAGGCCGACATATTATTGTACCACCAGATAATGATATTATTACTTGTGCGACTATATTATAGACCATAACACATTATTAATTGATTAGTGGTTGATTTAGGGGATCTTTCATTCGTTCTTGATTTATTTATCCACAAATTATATTTCTTGATCCACCATTATATTATTTTCATTAGAAGCTTATTTATCTTACGGTGCCAATTTGATAACATGCTTTATCCTTAGTATTTGTAAATTATATTAAATAGATTTTTTTTATATTTAATTGGATAGGAAAAGATATTTTCTTAAATGAAGCAAAGGAAGTGGTAAAAATATTTCAAATGATTATTTTAATTTGAGGAAAATAAATTAGAAAACCTATTTTTAAATGGTATTTCAAAATATCATGAGAATTTTTTTATAATTAAAAGTTGGTAATGTGGGAATTTAGGTGGTGGACTTATAATTATTATTATTATTCTCAAGACAATATCATCATTTCAGTTCCAGGCTTGGGCTTAACTTCTGATCCCTCTTGGACCATTGATTGACTTTGTGGATTTGATGATAGTTTTATTTGATCACATTAATCCAGGTATTCATATTACACGATTTTGTTGGACATGACTTTAATTTCTTATAATGTCTAGAATATAGATCTTTAAATGATTTACCTTGGCCATGAAGGACTTTTCAGTTTTTCTCCTACTTTTCAAACTTCATTTTCTTTTCAGATGAACCACCACTACCTGGACCTCTGGCTGAAACTATCCCAGAAAAACCAAACTTTCTAGCACGATCAATCTGCACTATCAGGGCTTTATCTAGTATCTCTACATATTTCTCCATCTAGAACAAGAATACCTGGGACCTATGGTATGAATTCTAGCCAATTTCAAAATTATGAGCATTCAACTTCTTAGTATAAACCACCTCGGGTGAAAAACAAACCAACTCTGTGAAACAGTTAGTGTATTCCAACATGGTTTGAACCCCCTAATGGAGATCCAGAAACTCATAGGTCTTGGTAAGGACCAATGTCTCAGGTAAATATTGCTCATTAAATGCCACTTTTATGTCTTTTCAACCTACATTCTTATGCTTTCTATCTTGTACCACATAGTCCCTCCACTTGTGACTAGGTCCTTCCAACATAAACGAATCACACTGCACTTTAACTGCCATTATAGTATCAAGAAACACAAAAATCCACTCGATATTTTAAATCCAATATTCTGCCTTCTATGGAACTATACTAACCTGGATAGAAGGAGGTTTTTTCTTGAGGAAATCACAATCCTCGTCTTTTTATGGACCCAATTTAGATTCCTTAGTATGATCGGGACTAGATCATGCTCCCTGATATAGTTCCTAGACAGCTCGAACCACACATTCCACTAATATCTGATCTATTATTAAAGTATAACTCTCTCTAAAATATTCCCCTGGTTTCATAGAAAAATATACAGGGATTCATGATGCTACAACAACTAAAAAACATAGGTAAACCATCAATATAATGTCCAAAAAAATTTACTACCAACAACTTTAAAACTATGGAATCCCACTTTTTTATTTCATAACTTTTCATTATATTTACTAGTAGAGGATCTTTAAAGTCTAGTGTCGTAAAAATCAGGGAAAAAATAAATGAAAACAACATAAAACATTCATATAATCCAATTTTAAGGCTTAATAATAAGTTCAACCTAAGTATAATTACTACATCTTATAACCTGGAGACATACATCAAAGGAAACGGTGATCAGAAGGCCCAGTAAAGGTAAACAAGGGAATCAGTTTACCTGTGATATCAATAAGAATATGATAAAAAACATAAAGGAATTGTAATGCCTCGACCCTAGTTACCCAGATTCGGTGCATTATTACATAACATTGGCATGATCACAAGAAAGATCAAATCTCGAAAGACCGATTGGTTTAGTAGCCTTGGAAACACTAGATATATTCATAAGTTTTACATTACTTCATAAAATGAAAAACTACTACAACAACATAATGTCTCCACAGTCCACACTATTATCCCCTCATAATATCCCTGCAGGTCATTCATAACTTACTTCTTCACATCCTGGGAAAAATAAAACATAGAAAAGGGGTGAGCTCAAATGCCCAGTAAGGATAACAATATAGCGGAACATTCAAAATAAGCATAAACATTTAAGGCAATGTATAACTAAAACAAAAGCCTTTTAAACTTGAACTTCAACATAGCATGGAAAAAGTAAAATGAAATAATTCCATTTACTTGTTCACATGGATATTCTACTAATCGAATAATCACATGTAATATCAATAACCACTTTCATAATGTTGGAATGCATAATGCCAGACTATCATAACCACATAGCCAAGGCCTCGTGCCAAGACTACAAATAAGATTTTGCCAAGGCCTTGTGCCAAGACACTAGTTTGTCTCATGAGACCTACCGATGCATCGAGGAGCTATAGCGGGCTTCACCCGTCACATATTAAGTCCAATGCATTCCCATATGAAAAGGTTTAAACATAACATAATCATTCGTATTAAAACTAGCATACGAAATGTCAATACTTTCATCATAAACTATGAATGGTATAAAAATAGCACATCCACAGTCAAACATATCACAAAACCTTCAATACAATATAGAAGTTTTGTATCTTAATAAATCAACTACAAATAAGCATAAAATCCATCAAAGGATGTTGACATAGATGAAATCAAAACTCTTTTTAGAGAAATATCTCTTTCTATTTTTGAAATCATTTAAGAGTCATATATTTATAAAATAAAACATTTTCTTTGAAAATATTCTTGTAAGCTTGTAATGGAAGCTTTGACAATTTTATAATGGCGGAAAATAGCCGCACCCGCCGTATAAGTTAAAAAAACATTCTTACCTTAATTTTGTCGAAAAGGTTAAAAAGCACCTTGTTTCAAAAACAACAGAAAGATTACTTTATAAACCTCTTATAAAAAGTCAAACAAGGGTATAAATGATTTTAAACCTTATTCTTGTAAATAGTAAAATTGTTTTGAAATACATTTTTAAGAAACATGGATGTGGATGATAAAGAGATCTCAGTAGATTATTACGTATAAACAACCTCGGATAATGAAGAGATTGTGAAATAACCCTTACCTTGAACTTTTCCTTGGTTGGGGTAGGTTAACCTCCTGTATAATGGTGAAATAATTGTTATTAAATTATACAAGAATCATATACATTAATATGATATCATATATGATCTTTTAATATTGATTTGATAATAATATCTTAGTATTATCGTTGTTTTGGGTGTTAACTTGCCTGTTTTATTTTATATGTTTTGTTACGTAAGACATGTTTATAATGGATAGGTTGTATATTATTCATATCCAGAATGATATCAAGTCATTAAAAATCATTTTTAAATCATCAAATGATAATTATACTTGAATGGATACGATGGAGAATGAATCTCATCGCGTTCGTGGAGACGGTAGTCCGTACGTACGCACGAGCGACAATATCATTCTTTTGATATTAAAATAATATATAAATGGATGGTATATCATATATACAGAATCATTAACATGTTATATTTATTATTTACATGAGTTACACATCATTATTATACCCATCCAAATAATATTATATTGAATAACAATTACACCACGACGTGGAGACGGTAAGCCGTACGTACGCACGTATGGTGACATGTTATTCAAAGGGTGGATAGAATACTGAATATGGTTGTACCATATTTATAATAACATCACAGAATATATATGATACTGGAGTTATTATTTTATAATTGTAACAACAAAGGAAGAATAAGTGGAAGAAGAAATGAACTTGGAAAAGGGTGGTGAAATCATTACCTCTTCTTCGGGTTCTTCCTTTTGATTTGATCAAAAGGGCTCCTTAGGTTGGCTTTCTGTTCAAACTAATGCCTCTAGGTTGTATTGAGGGAAGTTGTGAGAGTATTTGGTCAGAGTTTGGCCGAACCAAAAGGCTTTTAAGGTGTGAAGAAATGAGAAGGAGGAGTGCCCTTTTATAAGAGGGGTGAGGGGCACCTTTGGAAAAGCTAAAAATATTAATTTATAATAAATTCATATTCGGTTTCTAATGGTTCCAAAGTTGATTATTTAAATTTTAAGGTGGGCATAGGTCGAAAACAACTCAACCAATTTAATTTAGACAGGTTTGGGTACTTATGTTAACCTTATCTTTAAGTATTAACTCAAAATTAATTAGTTTCACTTTTACAATGTCTCTTTGTATTTTAATATAATATGGTTAATAAACTTACTATATACATCCAAGAGACCCCCAAGTGGTCCATTAATGATTAACCTATCATGATATAAGTCTCTTGTCCGAACCTTATATTTTTAGGAATTTAATATCAATTAATAATATAATATTTCTTTTAAGAACTCTTTTATGTCAATTTTGACACCATTCAATAGTTGATTTTTGTGAAACTCATAACAGATTGATTACTTCAAAAAAAGTCAATTAAATAAATCCAAATATATCATATTATCCTAGAAAATTATTTTAATTCATTAAGAGTTTCATATTATATTTATTTGGGTATTTATAATATCAATTATTTTAATTTTTCACTATTATAGTAATTAATTCATCATCATTGTGTCATAAATAAATTAAATTATTTAATGTCTAAAAATTATAAATAAAATATAATTATGTAGGAAATCTTTTTATATTTCTAATTAATATTTATAATCTAAAATCAAACATATATAACCCTATGTAAAAATTATTTTGCTAAAAGATATATGCTTGTGTCATTTTTGTATTCATTTTAACTTAATTAAAATAAAGTGTCCCTATCACCTACAAGTGGCTCCATGAGGTCCCAAAATTGACCCAAAGATGCCCATGGTCGGGCATGTATCCACCAATAAGGCTAGGACACGTTTTAGGGTAATTTAATATTATTATAATATTATTTTTTAACCCTTATTTACCGGATTTACCCTTAACCATGGTAAATAAAATATTTACCGCAGTAATTATTCAAAATGTCTAAAAATAAAAGTAACCTATTTACACAATTTAGACATCCTGATTCCAAATATGGAATCCATTTTTATAAATTCAAAACATATAAGTGGCAGAAATTAATTTAAAATTAATTCCCGCTGTCAAAACAAAAAGCGTGTTTTTAAAAGATAATAACTATCAAAAGATTGACACTTGTTTATGTTCGGTTTAACTGTAAAATTATGTCCAATGACCAAAATTATATTAAATGGTAAAAATATATTCTAAATATACTTTAAAACCACTCAAATTCATAATTTATCACTATTAATTATTTTGATTAAAAAAGTTGTTTTTAATTAAAATTTAGTAATTTTCACTATTCATCAAAATATTAAAGTTATCCGAAAAGTACCAAAATTTCATCTTAGGATAAATTCGATATTCCGAATCCAAAAATGAAGTCCATTTTGAAATATAAAATATATATAATTTCAAAAAGTAGGTATTACTATTCATAACGGTTAGTTTGATTGGTTATAGTGTGTTAGAACTCGGTGTTGCGTACAACACACGCTATCACATTATTCAAAGAGAAGCGTACCGTAGAAGCTTGGGGTGTTACAGGAATTAACAATGGAAGAAGAGGCATAGAATAATAAAAATAAAATGAATCATAAATTTAATATGTGGATACAATATTTAATTTATACATTCATGAACATATCACCCAGGTTCATCCCCAAGGTGTCATAAAATTTTACCAAGGTTATTCACCAAGGTATTGTGAAACTTATCCTCTATAGAGTTTAAATTATTTAGCCAATGCATTGTAGATATATCAGGGAACACCCTTAATATTTATTTATTTTCATTTGATCCACATAGATCATAATCAAACATTTCATAAATAACCCAAATAGAATTAAAGAAATGGGTTTCATGTCAAAATCGTGACGTTTAGAAAGTGCTTAAAAATAAGATCATTATGTCATTTATAAACAATAGAAAGGGAGTGAGGGTTATATGTATGACAATTATAGAATGAAATATATCAATTTTTGGTATTGTTTTATACACCTGGAAATGAATATATATTTGGGTATTCACATAAATAATACAAGATAATTTCTTTAGAAAAAGAGAGAGATTTTGAGACGAAAATTCTGCAGTATAATGGCTATATAACATGGTTCTATAAAAACAATAAAAGAGGTAAAAAGGGTATACCATCAATAAATGAATCATTTTACAGTATAGTGACATAATAAAATATAAATAAGATCATGGTGGGGATATTTGAATGACATACCACATGAAAAGGAAACTTGAAATAAAAGGGAAAATGTGATTTCTTTTACGAAAATTCGGCGACCTAACGACATTACTTAAAATTTTGGAAAATTAATTGATGAGAGTAGAAATGGTCTATCATAATTTAGAAATGAAATGGACATATTAATAATATATAATAATATTATACCATATAATAATATGGAAACTAAAATACATAACATAAAGGAAATCATGACTAAAAGAGGAGGGTGAAAGGTTCTCTTACCTTGAAGAGTGACTTCGAAAGTTTGATGGTTGGGACATTGGGGGGATTGAGGGAACCTTGGGAGGAATCCTTGGGAATTAAAAATACCATATCTTAATTGATGAGGATTTTGGAATGAATAGAATGATGGAATGGTTTGGTATTTATAGAAAAAGTGAGGGAATAATTAATTAATTTCCAAGGGACACCTCACCAGTGGTATTTGCAAAACCATGGGCTTTCCCATGGTATTTGCCCAGGTTGTTGGACACATGGGACAACTCATAACATATATTAATATTCACAAGTCTACCAGAATAATTACATCATTATTACATCATTAATGATGTCATTAATCACACTGAAACTCAAAACTGTATTTTTACTATTCATTGAAAAACAAAACATTTTATAAAAATCTCATAAATTCACCCTAACCTAATATCTATGGTCTGAATTAAAAAATGAACTCTATTTTATGAAAATAATTTTCTAATTATGATATATTTAATTTTTAATTAAAAACACTATTTACCCAAAAAAATATTATTACTTAACTAATAATTTCTGAAACAGTTATTTACTTATGCTATTATATCACATTACCATTAAAGATGCCTAAATTATATTTATACTTTATTAAGTGAGGTTACTATTCCATTGGTCACATTACTATCCATTAGGGTAATATTACTATTCATATTTTACTATTCACTAAAAATTCGGTTGATCTTATTAGACTCTAAATTTTTTTCTGGTCACAATTGTAGAAGAATATTTTTTTGGAAATCATTTCACATTATTAATTATTTAAAGAATACAAAAAATATTTTAAAATACCCTTTTTAAAGAATTCATCAATAATTTGGAACTTCTATAAATTTATCCTACATTTATCCGGACATTTGAAATTCACAAAATTTACCATAATAATAAATAACAATTTTATTTATACAAAAGGATTACACAAAGTAACTAAGGTCTCGTTACATAGACCCTTATAAAACTTTCATAGGACCTAAGTGTAAGGTGTGCTATGGTGATAGAATATTGGGGTGGCCTAGACAACATTGCCCGAGTGGTGATTTCTATCAGCTTGAACTTCTCTCGTAGGAGATTCTGTTCAAGCTTCACATATTGAAGATCAGCTTGGGCTTGGTCAAGAGCAAATCCTAGTGAAGCAACCTATTTCTCAAGCTCCAAAAGATGGGCTTTGTATGGCCTGAGTCTACTAGAGGAGGTCATCAACTCTTCTTTCTGTATTAATTAACCACGATCACTTGTATTTATAAAAAATAATTGTAATGTTAAGAGTTTAGGTTCCAATGGTAATATTGACCAACAGACATATTGAACAATGGCCATATAATAGTCAAAACCCAAAAGTATCATTTTAATTATAATCACTTCATTGATCAAAGGATATAGTATTTTTTAGTATAAAATAAAATAACACACAAATTTAGAAAACAAATATTGTTCAAAAGTTCAGGTCGTTACATTCTTCCCCCTTAAGAAATTTAAACCCCAAAATTTTAACTCGTAACCTCAGAAGAGAAAAGGTGTGGGTACTTCTACTTCATAGACTCCTCTGGTTCCCATGTGGCTTCTTCTCATTTTTGTTTAGTCCACAACACCTTAACAAGGTGGGTAGTCTTGTTACGTAGAACCTTGTCTCTACGATCCAAGACCTCCACCAGATGCTCCTCATAAGAGAGGTCATGTTACAGTTGTACCACCTATAGATTTAGTTCATGTGAAGGGTCAGGTATGTACTTTCTCAAGATGTTTATGTGGAAGACATCATGAGCTTTTGAAATATTTGGAGGAAGTGAAAGCTGATAGGTCACTGCTTCTACACGATCAAGGATTTCATAGGGGCCAATGTAACTAGAGCTGAGCTTCAATTTCTTCCCAAACCTCTCGACTCTCTTACAAGGTGAAATTAAAAGAAAGAAATTATCACCAACATAAAACTCCAAGTACCTTCGACGGTTTTCGGCATAGCTCTTTTACTGAATCTAAGAATCGTTACTGTGTTGCTGGATAGCATGGACTTTTTTTGTCATATTTTGCACAAGATCAGGCATATGAATCTTTCTCTCACCCGCTTCATCCCAACAAGTAGGAGTTTTACATCACTTCTCATATAGAGAATCATAGGGTCCCATTTTAATGCTCGAGTGGAAGCTTTTTTTGTAAGATAACTCAACTAAAGAGAGATGTTGATCCCATCCTCCATTAAATTCTATTGAGCATTTTCTCAGTATCTCCTCAAGTGTTTGAATAGTCCTTTAAGATTGGTCATCAGTTTGGGGGTGATATTTTGTACTGAAATTCAATTCGATACTCAGATCATGATGAAGACTTCTCCATAATTTTGATGTGAACCTTGGATCATGATATGGTATGATAGAAATTGGAACTACATACAGTCTTACCACTTCCTTCATGTAAATCCTGGAATGTTGATCAAGAGAGAAATCCTCCCAAATGAAGATAAAATGGTAAGTCTTGGTGATATGGTCCACAATAACCCATATTGCATTGTTTCCTTTGGAAGTTCTCAGAATACCAGTGACGAAGTCCATAGTGATATTGTCCCACTTCCATGATGGTATGGGTAGTGGTTGCAATACACCTTTAGGGATTTGTCGCTCTGCCTTCACTTATTGACATATGAGGCATATTTAAGTGTAGTAAGCAATCTCTCTTTTCATATTATCCCACCAATAATGATCATGAAGGTCCCTATACATTTTCGTGCTTCCAGGATGTATAGAGAAAGTAGAGTTATGAGCTCCATCCATCAGCTCCTTCTTTATTTTCGGAATAGATGGAACACATAGTCTTGTATAAAATTTTTGTACACCTTCTTGATCAATATTGAACTCAAGAAAATTTCCATCCTTCAAAGCCTCAAACTTCTTCTGTAACAAAGGGTCTTCTTTTTAATATTTCTTTATCTTATCTAGTAATTATAGTTGAGAAATCATTTGGGTTAGGGTTGATGATGTCCCTTCCATTATAATTCCCATTTCATCTTAACAAGGTCATTGATCAAAGGATATCTTTGAATCCTCATCAAGGACATAACATATGGGTCTTTCTTTCTTAATGCATCAACGAATTTTTTTTCTCTTCCCAAGATGATAATGAATTGAACAATCATAGTCTTTAAGAAGTTCCAACCATCTCCTTTGTCTCATGTTCAATTCCTTTTGTGTGAAAATATAGTTCAAACTTTTATGGTCTATGTATATATCACATTTCTTCCCATAAAGATAGTGCCTCCATATCTTTAGAGAAAAAATGACCGGAGCTATCTCCAGATCATGCGTAGGATAGTTATGCTCATGAGTCTTCAACTGTCGAGATGTATAAGAAATGACTTTGTCATTTTGTATGAGGACGCGCCCAATCCCTTTCAGAGATGCATCACTAAAAATAACAAATCCTTCTCCACTTCAAATTCGTGTTAACATAGGTGCAGTAACCAATATCTTCTTCATATATTGTAAACCTTCCTCACACTCTTTTGTCCTGATGAACTTGACCCATTTTTGAGTTAACTTGATTAATGGATTATAAAGTCATGAATTTTTTTACAAACCTCCTATAATATCCTGCTAATCCAAGGAAACTTTGTATATTAGTTATTGTTGTAGGTTGAGGCCACTCTTCTACAACATTTGGCTTTGTAGGGTCAATTGTGATTCCTTCATTGGTTACAATGTGCCCCAAGAAAGCAACTTGTTGTAACCATAACTCATATTGGCTGAAATTTCCAAGAAATATCTCCTTCCGTAGGTTTGAAAAATAACCCTTAGATAATCATCATGCTCCTCGTGAATTTTGGAATATATCAGAATATCCTCAATAAAAACTACCACAAAGTTTTCAAGGTAGTACTTAAATAATCTATTCATTAAATCCATAAAAATAGTGGGTGTATTAGTCAGTCCGAAGGGCATAACAATAAACTCATAATGCTCATATCTTGACTAGAAGGCGGATTTTTGGAATATATTATTTCTTTACCCTCAATTGATGATAACCAAAATGAAGATAAATCATATATAAGAATTGAGACCCACAAATCTTGTCAAATAAGTCATCAATTCTTAAAAGAGGGTATTTTTTCTTCAATTTAATATCGTTCAGTTCTCTATAATCAATACACAACCACATTGATCTATCCTTCTTCTTCACAAAGAGAATAGGTTCTCCCTAAGAAGACACACTCGGTTGGATAAACCCCTTCTCCAAAAGATCTTAGATTTGTTTCTTTAATTCCTTTAGCTCTAAATTTTCCATCCTATATGGGGTCTTTGATATCGAATGAGATCCATGTATGAGTTCAATGGAGAACTCTACCTATCTTTCTAGGGGAGGTCCGGGTAACTCCTTAGGAAAGACGTCAACATATTCCTGGACGATGGGGACATTTTATATCCTTAAACTCTCATTTCCTTCTTCTTATTCACCGATAAACTCCATAAATATGGTATAGGAGTTTCTTCTAGACAAATATCTAGTTGAGATATCTCTCTTTGGAAGATAACTATTTGTTTCCCATTCAAGACTATAGATATTTACTTGCTTCTGCATTTGATCTTAACATTATACTTTGAGAGTCAGTCCATCCCTAGTATAATGTCGAATTTCAGCATGGTAATGACAACTATATTTTTGATAAGATTTTTCTCACTAAAGTAAATACTAGAGTTTCTAAACACTAAAGATGCTTGGATAATCCCACTAGGAGTCTTGAATAATAACTCTATTTTTAGATAATCGGGGGTTTATTCTAAATTATTAAGAAACTTGTAGGAAATAAAGGAATGTGTAGAACCAGAATCAAACAAAGTACTTGATAGCTTTGATAGAACAACAAGAGTACCTGCCACCACATCATTTTGCGCTTCAAATTCATCCATAGTGATAGAAAAAGCATGACCTTTCTTCATTGGCCTTTGCTGAGGCTGATGGTGATTCTCCTCCACTTCCCTCATATTTGGATAGTGATTGGAAAAGTTCCCAAGTTGTCGACACTTATAGCATTGGACATCAGGTAGGGCCTGCTCCATCTTCCCTTTATCATTAGTGTCTGGGAGTTAAGGATTCTCCTCACTATGACAATTCTGCGTGATATGTCCATCTCCTCCACACTTGTAGCACTTTCTGCTCCAGATCAAGCAGTTCCCCGAGTGCTTCTTCCCACATTTATTACACATGGGACGTTTCACTTTCTTGCCTCCTCTTCCCTGATCGAATCTTCTCCCTAAGCTTGGCACCATCGATCTCTTCTTGTCATTGGATTTATGAGACCACTATGTCTCTCTAAACCCCAGTTCGACTTTCATCGCACTCTGCACAATTTCCTCAAAGCTATCATAGTTTAGGTTGGCTAGATTCTTCTACAGATGAGGTCTCAGTCCATCGAAGAATCTATCAACCTCCCCACTACGATCCATGACAAAGCTTGAGGTATAATGGGAAATTCTAGTGAAGTTCATCTCGTAGATTCCCATAGATTCATTCTCCTTCTACTTCAGCTCGAGAAACTCCTTCTCCATTCTTGTTCTCATAGAATGAGGGAAATAATTACTAAAGAAGGACCCTATGAACTCTTACAAATCCATAGCTTTAACCTCCACTCATGGCCTTATGTTTTTAATCAGTTCCCACTATTGATCATCTTCTCTTTCTAACCGGTAAACAGTCAGGGTGACCTTATCTTGTTCTGAATAGCAGAGCACAGAAAATATCTTCTCGATAAAGCTGATCCATTGTTCAAAAATCAATGGTTTGGTAGATCCACTAATGTTTGGTGGTCGTTGATGCATAAAGGAATCAACATAATGTTGTTACCTTCGTGGTGAGATCAGTCTCTCAGCTTGATTCGAGTTATTTCCCATAACTTGTGTCAGTTGGTTCATCATTCTCATGAAAGTTTCCATTCCAGCTTCCATCGAAGGGCCATCAGCGCATGGTCCATTGCGGTCACCATTTTCATGGTTCCTCTTATTGCCTTCCATTTTCTAAATGAATAAAACCTTAGTTATAAATATATTTCATTTATGAATATTTTAACTATAAATTATTTTATTTCTTAAAACTTCATTATTAAACAATTACATTTCTCTATAAATCCTTTATAATGATTCATAAAAAGATTATGATTAACCAAACATATCCACCGAGAGTGCCAAACCAGGAGTGCAGTAAGGCCTGTTGTCTTGTACCAGGATACCCTAGGTCAAGACTAAAACTCCTTGTCAGATTTTTCACTCCTAGGTACATCTTTTCTAGAGCCACATCCACTTGTTCGTATCCAGACAAGGATTTATTTGTTTAGAAACCACTTACTTAATATTTCACAAAAATACCAGGAAGTTTCCTATATTTAAACTTTTCTATAGAATTATTCCTAATGTTTTCATATACTAATAACCATAAATAACTAAACTATCCTCTGATACCAACTTTGACATCCTACCTTTTTGTTTCATAACTTTTCATTGCATATACAAACAGAGGATCATTAAAGTCTAGTGTCATGGAAATCGAGAAAAAATACATGAAAAAAACATAAAACATTATTCTAATACACTTTTAAGGATTAATCATAAGTTCATTCTATGTAAAATTTCTGCATATCATAACCTGGATACATACATCAAAGGAAAGGGTGAGCAGAAGGGCGAGTAAGGGTAAATAAAGGAATCAGTTTACCTGTGATATCAATAAGAACATGATAAAAACATAAAGGCTTGAGCAATGGAAGAAGTGGCATACCATAATAAAAAAACCTGAATTATAACTTGAATATTTGGCTACAACATTTAATTTATAAATTCATAAACATATCACCAAGGTTCATTCCCAATGTTTCATAAAAATTTACCAAGGTTATTCTCCAAGGTATCGTGAAACTTATCATCTCTAGAGAATAAATTATTTACCCAATGCATTGGAGTGCTATCAGGGCACACCCTTAATATGTCATTATTATCATGTGATCCACATAGATCATAATCAAACATTTCATAAATAACCCAAATAGAATCAAAGAAATGGGTTTCATGTCAAAATCATGACGTTTAAAAAGTGCTTAAAAATAAGATCATTATGTCATTTATAACCCATTGAAAAGGAGTGAGGGTTATTTATATGTAAATTCTAGAATAAAATAGATAATTTTTTTGTATTTATGTATACCCCTTAAAATGAAAATAGATTTGGCTATTCACATAAATAATACAAGAGAATTTCTTGAGAAAAATAGATAGATTTTGAGACAAAAATTCTATAGCATAACAGCTATATAACATGGTTCTAAAAAACAATAAAAATATAGGGGAAAAGGGACTACCATCCATAAATGAATCATTTTACAGTATAGTGACAGAATAAAATAGAAATAATATCATGGTGCGGATATTTGAATGACATACCACATGAAAAGGAAACATGAAAGAAAAGAGAAAATGTGATTTCTTTTATGAAAATTCGGAAGCCTAATGAAGTTACTTAAAAATTCAGAAAATAAATTTATATGAGCGGAAAGGGTCTCTCGTCATTTGGAAATGAAATGTACAGTAATAATAATATATAAGAACATACCCCCCCATATAAGAATATGGAAACTAGAAGGCATAACCTAAAAGAAATCTTGACTAAAAGAGGAGCGTGGCAGGTTCGCTTACCTTGAAGAGTGACTTAGAAATATTGAAGGTTGGGACCTTGGGGGGTTTAAGGGAACCTTGGAAAGACTAAATGGGAGCTAAAAAGTCCAGATCTTAATTAAAGAGGATTTTGGAATGAACGGAATGAGGGAATGGCTTTTTATTTATTGCAAAAGTGAGGGAATATTTAATTAATTTCCAAGGGACACCTCACCAGTGGTATTTGCAAAACCATGGGATTGACCATGGTATTTTCCCATGGTATTGGCCAATTGAGACACCTCATAACATATCTTAATATTCACAAGTTGGATAGAATTATTACATCATTATTACATCATTAATGATATCATTAACCACACTGAAACTCATAACTATGTTTTTACTATTCACCGAAAAACAAAAAATTTATAAAAATATCATAAATTCTCCCTAACCTAATATTGATGATCTTAATTAAAAAATGAACTCCATTTTATGAAAATAATTTTATAATTATGAGATATTTAATTTTTAAGTAAAAACACTTTTTACCCAAAAAATATTATTACAAAGCTAATAATTTCTGAAACAGTTATTTATTTATACTATTATATTATATTACCATTAAAGATGCTTAAATTATATTTTTACTTTATTAAGTGAGGTTTCTATTCCATTAGTCACATTACTATTCATAATGGGAATATTATTATTCATACTTTACTATTCACTAAAAAATAAATTGATCTTATTATACTCTAAATTTATTACTGGTCCCAATTGTAGAATACCATTTTTTAAAAATCATTCAACATTATTAATTATTTAAAGAATACAAAAAATATTTTAAAATATCCTTTTTCCAAAATTCATCAATAATATATAACTTCAATAAATTCATTCTATATTTATCCAGACATTTTAAATTCACAAACTTTACCATAATAAGAAATAACAAATTTATTTATACAAAAGTATTACACAAAGTAACTGAGGTCTCGTTACATAGCCCCTTATAACACCCGCATTGGACCTAAGTGTAAGGTGTGCTATGGTGATAGAATCTTGGGGCGGCTTAGAATACCTCACCCGAGTGGTGATTTATATCAGCTTGAACTTCTCCTGTAGGTGATTTCGTTCAATATTCACATGTTGAAGCTCAGCTTGGGCTTGGTCCAGAGCAAAGCCTAATGACGCAAACTCCTTCCCAAGCTTCGACAGATGGGATTTGTATGGACAAAGTCTACTAGATGAGGCCATCGAATCTTCTTTCTGTATTAATTAACCAAGATCACTTGTATTTATAAACAATAATTGTAACGTTAAGAGTTTAGTTTCCAACGGTCATATTGACCAACTGTCATATTGACCAATGGTCATATAACAGTTGAAACCCAACGATATCATTTTAATTATACTCACTTCACTAATTAAAGGATATAGTTTTGTTGTGTTTAAAATAAAAGAACACACAAATTTAGGAAACAAATATTATTCAAAAGTTTGGGTCGTTACATAAACTATTCCATAAATTAGAAAAAATCTATAACAAACACAATAAAAAAACCAATCCACCCCCCTTCAATTCAGATACATAGTATGTAGCCAATATATCACTCCTGGAGGAGAGGTCAATGAAATCCCCACACATCCCATGGTGACCTAATTCCTACCATGAGGTGTGTTGTCCAGACACCCCAATCGCAACAAACACCTCAAGCCCTAACAATCTTTATTGTAGTCTATCGATACTATCCCAAATAATAGAACCCATATAAATGAAAAAACATCCTTTGATACCATTTTGTAATGAACCAAACTAGTATTCCATCTAACCTGACACCTGACCCGACACGTGGTAAGGCCCGATGGACATTCCTGATCCCCATAGGCTTGAAACAAGTTCTTGGGCATCAATAATTACATTTTCAAATGATTTCACCCATGAGGAACATCCACAAACAACCCACATGAAAGATACAAAACTTCATAATCAATAATCAAATTCAAAAATGAAATTAACATGGGCTAAACATTTTACACTTTTATCCAAAATAAAAAATACTAAAATGGGGAGGGGAAACTAGCTAGACCGTGAAAACATCCATGTATAATATGGTTTGACACCACTTTCCACTGCCACCAACTCCTACAAAAAGAGATACCACTAGTAATCGGATCCACTATCACCACCATAGAATGATTTGCCTTTACCCAGGTCAAACATAACAAGGTATACATACACACTAGGGTGTATGTTGGGTGTGAGATAATTTTTAATAGGATAACACAAAAATAGATTCCATGTTATAAAATTATAATAAAAATTAACATCCTGGTTTTCAAAGAAAGGAAGAATAAAATTTGAAATAAAACATACATTGAAATTAAAAAGGAAAGAAAGGAAAACTACAAGATTCAATGTAAGCATAGAATGAGCACCACCGAAAATTGCTAAGGCACTAGAGTTAGTGGAGTCCTAGGATCCTCATACTCTAATTGATCAGACCATCTCTAGGGAATAACATCCTTACTCGAGCATCCAACCTGCATCATAAATATGCTTAATTAGTGTTGTTGTATCAATCTTGTTAGGGAGATCAGGACTTAGCCCTCCTAGATCAACTAACATGCTAGACCTAGTCTTACCACCAAAATACCTAAGATTATATTGTTCTCAATTTCATTTACTTAGTCACATGAACCACCTTGTACACATACACACTTACTATAATAAAAACCCATATGAAAAACAACTATTTTCAATTGGGAATTTATCATTTAACCATTATTCACACCAAAATAATATGAAAACATGTTTCTCACCACCCACAAAAATATTAGAACCCATTTAGAAACCATATAAATCATACAAAAATAATAAAACAATGATAATTTATGTAATCACCTTCCTATTTGATGTAAATTTCTGAAAAATGTTTGAAAACCACAATTGCACCAAGGAGATAGCCTATAATGCCAATAACACAGCATAACCAACAAGATCTAACCTAATGAAACAAGGTTGAAGGAACTCTAGGATAACCAATCCATTGGAGAAGAAATAAACAAAGATAAAAAAGGCATATTGAACCAAGAAAAAGAATAAAAATAATAAAAAGAGGAAAGAATAGGATTACTTTGATATTTCTTGAATATTCTACACCAAAAAGCACCAAATGATTATAACCCAAGGTATAGGAGAGGAAGGGGAGGTGCACCTTGTGCTAGAGAGTCTTAATGGGGTGAGACAAGGGGGGTTTGGTGTTAAATTGAGAAGGGGAAAAGGAGAAATTTAAAAAAATTAAAGATCTCACTGGCCATATAGTTTACTAGACCATGCATCAACTATATGGATCTTATGACCTAGAGGAAAACTAGATGCACAGATTATTGGGGGAGGGATCATGCACATGCACCTAGCCAGGCTTCTAAGACATGGCCACTTTTATAGGTGCATGGTTAGCCTACATTCCTATGTTCTAGGTCGTGTGACATGGATAGTGTCATAGTGTCATAGTCCTTGGTGCATAGTTTCCACTACACTGGAGAACGGTTTCTACAAACTATATGAAAACCATGTGACACATTCTATTGGGTCCAAAATTCTTGATTTTCCACAAAACACTCTTAACATCAAAGAAAAAAAGATAAAATAATAATTAAAAAAGAAAATAACTCAAAAATAAAACCACATATGTGATTATTCTCCCCACCATGAAATCATTCCTCACTTAAAAAGTCAAACCAAGGTCTAATTATTGAAGAGATGTGGATACTACTCTTATACCCATGATTTCTTCTCCAAAGTCTCATTATCATCATTTCGATTCTACCAAAAAACCCAAACCAATGGTATGAACTTCCCCTAAATTACTTTATCTTGGGAATACACAGTCCATACCAGTCACTCAAACATATACAAATCGGATCCCAGCTCCAATTCTTCCCAATTCATCACATGAGAGGGGTCCATGTTTTACTTTTTCAAATTTTAGACATGGAACATGTCATGGATCGACATCAATTGAGATGGTAAACCTAACTAGTATTCCACAACACCAATTTTCTCGTGAATCTCAAAAGGTTCAACATTCCTCAGTATCAGCTTCTCCTGCTTACCAAAACGATGATGATCCAAGTGAGGTGCTACTTTCAGAAACACTTGGTCAACATCTAAAAACACCAAGGTTCGGTTCCACTGATTGGTGTATGACACATGATGGATCCACGCAATCAACAACCATTTTATGGTCAAATTAATACTTTCATATATTTCTTACACAATGCTTGGTCCCAATAAGTAATTCTCACCCACTCCTGTCCAACATAACAGTGATAGATATAGTCTATAAATCCCCTCAAAGAGAGCCATTCTTATCTAGGATTGGTAGCTATTTTTATATGAAAATTTGAACAATCCCAAATGGTTATCTGAGGATCCTCTAAAACCCAACAAAAATTATTGGAGAAAGTATTCTATGATTTTATTCACACACTCTATTTGACCATCCATTTTAGGATGGTATTCATTATTGATTTTGACCTGTGACCCCATCACCTTCTGAAGGCCTTCTCATAACCAAGAGGCAAGGAGAGGGTCCATATATGAAATGATAGTTGACGACATGCCATGAATCCTAACTATCTATTGAACATACAACTGACCTAACTCATCCACCAAAGTTCAATCCTTGGGGAGAATGAAATGGGCTATTTTGGTAAGATGGTCAGTCACCAAAACAATTTTATTTCTTCCCCAGGTTTTATGAGGTAATCCAATGATAAAATCCATGTAAGCCTCATCCCACTTCTTAATAGGAATGGGGAGTGTATAAATCAAACCAAAGAGCCTCTGGTACTCATCATTAACCTTCATACAAGTATAAAACCTAGATAAAAAGTCATTTATATCTCACCTCATACCTAGACACTAGAAATGAAGATGTACATCAGAAACATTCTTAGTGGTTCTGGGATAAACATCCCATTGAGACTATTTTCTATCTTGCATCACTACATTTCACAATGACAGCAGCACGAAAAATCATCCCTTGAAACAAATAACCCCCTCAGGGGAGAATGATCACTCACTAGAAACCTCCCCACCATTTAGAAACTGCATAGAATGCTGAAAAATCTCATCATTTATCTATTATTTTTTAGTCAACTCCCGAAAGGAGGGAATTAACTGAACACTATCCAAGAATGTGCCTCCACTATTCTCTTTGGCTACTAGATACATCTGGGAAAAAATCCCTATCAAATTCAACTCATCCCTACACTCCTTGATATCTTGCACTGGTATCTTCCTACGTAGGGAATCCATTATCAAATTACCCTTTTGGGGGTATAGATGATATCAAAATCAAACCCCTTAATGTACTTGACCCACCGACGTTGCCTTAGATTTAAATCCTTTTGGGATAAAATGTAAGATAAACTCTTATTGTCCGAGTAGACTACAAAATTATCCCTAAAGAGATAGAGACACCAATTCTTCATGGAATGCATCCATAATACTAATTCTAGGTCATTTTTTGGGTAGTTACTTTCACGTTATTAGAATTGGTGGGAACCATACTCCGCCACATGGTCATCATGCATCAATACACACTAAAGACCCATACCTAAAGCATCATAATAAACCACGTATCCACTTCCATATTCAAGTAAAATCAAAATGGTAGCAGTATCCAAACACTGATTAAGCCCATAAAAATAGTCCTAACACTATATGATTTAATCACACCTTACCCCTTTCCAAGTAATCATAATCATGGGTGAAGAAAGCTTATAGAAATCATTGAAACCCCTCCTATAATTCCCTGCTAAGACCAGAATTCTCTTGATCTAAAAGATGTTCCTCAATTGCTCCCATGACATCACTTATCTGATATTCTAGAGATTCATAGAAACCCCATGTTTTAATATCATGTGTCCTAGAAACTTTACCCCCCTCATTGAGAGGTTTCACTTAGAAATATTAGCATAAAGATGGTGATCTCAAGGAGTGCCCAACACAATCCTAAAATGTTACCCCTGCTCTTCCTCGGTTCTAGAGTAGACCAAGATACCATCCACAAACACAAAAGAAATAATCCAAGTACTGATGGAAAACCATATTCATAATAACCATGAATACCACTAGATCATTCATCAACCCTAAATGGAAAGAGAAAATACTCAAAGTGGTTTTACATTCATTGGAAGGCTATTTTAGGGACATCTACCTCTCTGAATATGACTTGGTGATACCAGAAGCGCTGTTCAATATTAGAAAACCATATTTCCCCTTTGAGTTAATAAAATAGGTCATCAATATGGGGTGGGGTATTTATCCTTCATTTTTACATTATTAAACATCTAGAAATCAATGTACAACTGGAGAGATCCATCATCCTTCTTTGAAAATAGAATAAGGGAGGACTAAGGAGAGATGATCAGGTGAATAAATCCTTTTTATTCCAAATTTTCCAAATATATATTTAATTCCATAAATTCTGTATGGGGAAATATGATATAAGAGAAGATATATCAGTTTCATTCCTAGTGCCAAATTAATGGTTAAACCCATATCCCACTTCAGAGGCAATCCTAATAAATCATCTGGAAACAACTCTAGGAACTCATCCATCACTAGAAAAAAAATCCACTATCAATACATTTATCATTATCCTTCAGCATGAGTGATGATACCTAGAATACAAGGTTAACCAAATTCAAAAGTGGAGTTCTAGATTTCCCTGATTGAGGATCCCACTCACCTTGAAACCCATGGGTACTCCCATTGGGTGCCACAAATCTCACTCACCTATGGTCAAAATCAACGTGTTCCTTGAAACGCACCATCCAATCTATGATAAGGATCACATCAAAAAGTTCTATTTCCAAAACCATGAAATCACTTTTTAGCTTGACCTATGATAGAGTGAAATCATAAGCAAGACATCTGAAACCCTATTCTATCTTTTTACTAATAGGTTTCCCTAATTCCTTCTCATATGGTATAAGCTCGGTTGTAAATTTTATAAATTCAACATGACATGAATAAATAAAAGAATTATAAGAACCTATTTTCAAAATAATAACAATTATGGATGATGTAATATGAATAGTACCTTGAACTGTGGTAGGTCCTACATCTAATTCTTCTAGTTACTGATCCATGGCATGAAGGTGATTTGTCTCTGCTGAATCCATTGGTCGATTAATTTCCCTAGGTTCTTCTTTAAGCTGACTCTTCCCATAAGAGGATCTAAACATTCCACTACTCCCAACAAATCAAGAAACCATATCCCTTGATTCCCATAACTAATATCATAATTCCTTATGGGATGAGGAACCTTCACTGCTCTAAGTTAGAATACCGCTCTTATATAACCTCTTTAAGTGACCCAATCTCCCACACTAATGGAAGAATCTAGGTGGAATTAGGTACACTGCCCGAACATACCCATTCCTTCCATATTGGTAGCATAAAACTGATCCACCGTCAGTATTCCTGGATGAATGAGTTCTAAAAGGATTCCCCAAAATACCACCTCCCTTATTCTTTTACTCATCATGCTTCCTTTTCTATTTATATAAACCACTACCACTCAGACCCACTATTAAAACTGCCCTAGAAAAACCAGAATTTTTGGCACAGTCAATATCCACTCTCAGGGATCGATCAAATATCTTTGAATATGTCTTCATATTTAAGAAGAATACATGGTACCTATTTTCTAATTGTAACCTCAATTCAAAATTATCATCCTTCAACTGATCATTAGAAACCACCTAGGGTGAAAAATGGACTAACTCTGTGAAACTATTGGTTTATTCCAACATGGTTCGATCCTCCTAATAAATATCCAAAAACTATAATGTCTTAACAAGGAAAAACGTATCGGGAAAATACTTCTCATTAAATATAATTTTAATTCCCTCTAAACTATCTCATCATGCTTCTTATCCTGGACCGCTGAGTCCCACCACCTATGACCAGTCCCTTCCAATATAAACAAATCACATTTCACTTTAACCGCCTAAGGAGTATCAAGAAACCCAAAAAACCTATCAATATTTTCAATACAATCTTATTCATATTGGAGATTCATACTACCCCATAAGGATGGAGGTTTTTTCTTGAGGAACTCCTAAGCCTTTTCCTTTTCAAGACATGGTTCAACTTCCTTTGAATAAGTGGGACTAGATTATTCTCCATGATCCAATGTACAGATTGCATGAACCACATATTACACTAATATCTGATGAACTAATGGAATAGAACACTCTCCTTCCTCTTCTCATGGTTGAAAAATAATTATCGGGGGATGTATGATTCTACAACAACTGAAAAAAAGGAAACCATCAATACATGGTCCTGAAAAAATTTAGTAACAAAAACTATCAAATATTTGCACAAATGAGAACAAGCCATAATGAACAAAATAACAAGTCAAACCACTCCACCCCACACATTTTCCATTCATAGTCTATATCTTGTACATCACACCTAGAGGAGATGTCAAAGAAAACCCCTGACATCTAATGGTTCCCTAAGGCCTATAACAAGGTGTGTTGGAAGACACCCCACTCACAACCAGCACCTCAATCCTTAACAGTCCTAGCTATGTTCTATCTATAATATATCAAATAACATGGTCCAAATAAAGGGGAAACCTTCCATTGATACCATTTTTACATGAACCAAGACAATCTTTTATTTATCCTGACACCCAACCTAGATTGTGGAAAGGCCTGAATGGTGTTCTCAATCACCATGGGATAGAAAATAGTGTATGGGAATCAACCATTACATATGAAAATTATTTTCCACATGAGTAACATCAATAATTATTCCACAAGAAAGATACACCACTTTATAATCAATAACCATATCCAAAAATTCAATTAGCATAGGATAAATTTTTTACAATTTTAACTGAAAACCAAAATACAAAAATGTGGAGGGGAAACCAACTAGACCTCTAAAACCTCCATGTGAAATGTAGTTCAACATCCCATGCCACCACCACCAACTCCTTCCAAAAGATAAACCACTAGAAACTAAATCCACCATCAACACCATAGAATGATTTTCCTTTACCTATGCAAAACATAACAAGGTATACATACACCTGAGTGTGTATGTAGGGTGTGAGAAAATTAGAAATTGGATACCAAAAAAAACATCTTCCAGGCTATAAAATTATAACAAAACGTAACATTATAATTTTCAAAGAAAGAAATAATTAAATTTGAAATAAAACATGCATTGAAATTAAAAAATAAATGTAAGGAAAACAACACACTACACGATAATCATAGCATGAGAACTACCAAATATCACTAAGGAATTGGAGTTAAAGGGGTCATATATCCTCATAAAATCTATGATAAAACCATATCTCAAGCGTAACTTCCCTACTCGATCCTCCTATCTCCATCACATATATGTTTAGTTAGTGTTGTTTTGTCAATCATGTTAGGGAGACCAGGCCTCAGCCCTATTGACTCGACTAACATAATAGAACTATTATTTCTATCTAGATAACTAAGATTACACTGTTCCAAATTTAATTTCCTATGTCATATGAACCACTTGATACACATACTCACTTTCAATAATGGAATCCAACATGAAAAACAACCATTTTCACATGGAAATGTATTATTTAACCCTTATGCACAGTAAAAACATTTGACAAAATTATTCATAACACCCATATAATCTATAGAACCAATTTAAAAATCAAATAAAGAATACTAAAATCATCAAACAATTTTAAAGTGTGGAATCACCTACCCCTTTCTTGGAAACATTTGGAACCTGATTGAAAAACACAACCGTACTGAGGAGAGACCGTATAAAGTGAAGAACACATCATAACAGACAAGATCTAACCCGAGGAAATATGGTTGGACCCACATTAGGTAATATAATCCATTGGAGGAGAAATAACCCGAGAAAGAAGAAATAAGAGACCAAGAAAGAGAAGTAAAGAAGGAAAAGAGAGTTTTACTTTATGATTTCTTGAGGATTCCACTCCAAAACACCTAAGGATTAGAGATCATGGGAGATGAGAGGAAGGGGAGGAATTCCTAGGACTAGGGAGTCTAAATGGGGTAATCCAATGTGGATATAAGGTTAAATCGGGTAGGGTAAAAATTGAAATTCAACATATTTTGTGTAGGCCACATGGTTTGATCGCACAGTCTTCCAGATAGTGCAATAACCATGTTGCTCCTTTATCCAAGAGAAAAACTGACTGCACAGTTTCCAGTGGGAGGATGCATTCCCGTGTGCCTATCAATTCACCATAAAAGGGCCACTGTTCATGACACATGGTTATCCTTCACACCCATGCACTAGGTCATACAACCTGGAGAGTTCCATTTTCCAAGGAACATAGTTTCCCCTGGGCTGGCATATTATTTCTAATAACTGTGTTCCAACCATGAGACACCTTTTACTTGGTATAAAAAATTTCTTTTTCCCACAAATATTCCCAAAAAGCCAAAGTAAAAAAGATAATACTGAAAATAAAAGATAAAATACCTCAAAATAAAACAACATATATGAAGATAGGAGATTATAAAAACATGACCTGCCATAGGAAGTCCACATTTATATGTGGCATTGGATGTTCCCATCTATGGGCATGTGTAATGATACGTAGAATTTAAAATTATTATTAATTAATTTCATGAGTCACATAATTTTATTTATTGATAAAAAACCATGAATACATATGATTGATGTGACATATCATATGTTGGGTACGTCAATACTCGCATTATGTTAATAGATAATGAGAGAAAGTATTTATCCCCTATGTTATTTAATGAAATTTGATATATCGTGACCTTTTATGATAATTGAACTACCTTGTTAAGTTCTTCAACATGTCGATGTTCATGAAAATTTCATTTTTAGAATGTCAAAGAAAGATACATCAAGCATATAGGTTGATGAAATAAGAATGAAACCTGCTTGATTTGAGATATCGAGATAAATAGAGTATGTTAAATGGTGTAAATTAATAGGATATTACATGTCATTATGATATTAACTTATTTCTCCATGGGAGACTTGGCTTTTTTTAAGACACTGACCTTGTAATTTACGCATTATAGCCTAATTCCACTGAAAAATGGTCCTAGAGGGTCACACACTAAGTGTATTTGGAACCTCAGTAAAATTCTATATGAATTTGATGTGTTTCATAAATATTATTCTTATATGTGGTATAATAATTATTTATGTTAGTTTGATCAAAAATATCCAATCACCAATTATTCAATAGAATATATATATATATATATGTGAGTTTGATATTAAATAAATATATATTCACTAGGTAATTATGTATTTAATTAAGTGAATAATTAATATTTATTTATTCTGTAATATTTACATGGTAAAAAAATATTTATTTATTTAGTTACATGGATATTTACTAAATATTTATTATTCAATTTCAATGAATATAATATTTATATATTTTCTGGTGAATGGTGAAGATAAATTTAATTAATTAATTAGTCGTTATTCAAGGTTAGATAAATATTGAGGAGGATCGGTGAGATAAGTTTGGTGGTTTAGTGAGAAATGAAATATAAAATATTATTTTAATAAATAATAATTTATTTATCCAAGAAATATAATATTTATTTTATCCATGAGTTTAATCCAATTCATGTAAATAATAACAATTCTATTATTATTATTATGACATGGGGTTCTCTGGGGATTATAAAAATAATAAGGGCCTTGTAAAATTATTATTGTCTAACCCTATAATTATTTAAACCTAGTTCTGACATTCTCAAATAGAGAGATCCATATTATTTAATTAAAACAATTAATTATAAATTATATGTGAAAGGATCCCCTCTACTTGGTTCTGGGTTCTTGTCAATTAATCATCATATTAATTCCATTGTTCATGATGATTCATTATTATGTATATCATAGATTATTCGTGGATTATGAAAGAAAGTTGAGTTGGTTTCAACCCATCTGATGCTTCTGATGTATCTAAAACCTAGAAGTTGTGTCAATGTAGTCACATAATAATTTATAATTATTTATTATTCATTGATTAATTAGATGCAATTTTTTTAGTTTCTTTTCTTCTAGTTTATTAGGTCATTAATAAAAATATTAACTCACTTGTTTTTGATATATTTATTCTATTCAGTTTGGTTTCCTATCATCTTAAATAGATTAATATTAGATGAAGAAAAATTAGATATTTCATTGAGAGGCACTTAGTATTCTGGCCATTAGACATGGATACACGATGTGCGATAGAAAGTACATACAGTAAACCCAAGTTTATTGAACCTGGACATGTTCTGGGATACAAGACATTATGAGAGGTAATAACACATGGTGAATTTAATGAACACACCATATTTATTAGGTTAGCCTATAACACGTTTTATCAGAACACACAATGTTTAGATGGAATACATGTTTTGTAGTCTACATGGTTTAGCAGTAAAATTTGTGCTACCATTGTGGTAAAATATGTGACATAACACCACATGAGACTGATAGTTTGTATCATTAATGAGATACATGATGTGTAGTTGTGGTACATTCCATGTGACTCATTATTTACAGTGTTCGAAGAACACACCGAGTACACAGGTGGGTTTTGCAGACACATCACAAGCGAAACATATGATTTTTAGCTCATTAGTACACATCGTGTAAACTGAACAAGACACATTCTAAGTACTTAGTAATTTATCTCAGATATATGAAAAGTGATGAACATGACGTATATATTGTTAGTACACACCGTATAATAACCTAGAAAATAATATTATTAAATTACATATACAATAATTAATTATAATATTAAAATTGTAACTACATTGTTGAAATATAATGTTTTGACTACATAATATGGTTTTAAGAATTAATAAATCCTCAATGAATTACATGTAATTATCTACAAATAATGATCAATCCATTTTATTCTATATTTCATTTTTTCTTGGTGTCTTCAAGATAATTCAGATGGTCATTAAGATAAATGGAATTAATTTATTTATTTATTGAATTAATTCTTTTTCATTATCTTAATAATAAAGAATGAATTGTAGTGGATGTTAGCTAGTGTACTTTTTCATATTTATTACATGCACTTGGATGACCATGATCTTAGACTAACATGTGTATGTGATTTTTTTATTTCATTTATTATTGCAAGGTTTTTATAATAATTTATGAAATAAAATAATGGAATGTGGGTCCTTCCTTTCCTCTTATTATGTAAGGGAATGTGTATCCATAGTTTTTTATGTAAACCCCCTCAACCAATCCTTTGGTTTCATTTACTAGCATGTGATTAAAATTTTGCAATAGATATATCTCCCTTGAGAGTAGAGGTAGCTTAAGTTCGAATTTGTGGTGAAAGAAATGAAGGAATTATATTGGAGCATAGGTGGAATTCTGAAACATGAACCATGTTTGGTTCAAGGATTTAATTACATAGGGTCAATGTTTGGTTTATCATCCACTATATAAACAAAATTTTATGGAATATCATGTTCATACAACATTATTTTTTTATTTCTATCAATTCCTTGGATAATTGTTTATGGATGTTTAAATCATTACACAAATTAATTTACAAGCATGAAATATTGTATTAAAACATATATTATAATATTTTTAAAATATATCTAGAAATGTTTAATAACCTAAGGAAAATTCAATTAATATTAAAAATCATGTAATAAGATAAAATGGTCAGTTTAGACATAAATATAAAAATCCCACAAATTAGATTGTAATTTGTTATATCCTTTAACTAACTAAGTTAAAATCAAACCATAGTTAAAAGTCTTTGACTATCCTAAGTTGGTGTGCTTTTAATTATCAAGTAATTTTAACATGAATTCCTAGGTTGAATTAACTTTGTTCACATCAAGGGTTGAATTACAAAGCAGGACTTGGTGTAACTAATAGGAAAAGTGTATTGTAAATTCTTATCTTGGATTTTAGGATTAGGGAGTCCACTCAACATATAAATGATCTATGAGTTAATGTAGTTGGCATGCTATGTATACCTAAAAACCCTTCAAATAACTTCTTAGACCCATGTTTTGGTTATGAGAATGGGAATATGGATCGATGACACTAGAATATACTTAAGATGAGATATTCCAAAACTAATGGTGATGGATATTAGGTTTTGATAAAATAATTTATTATCTAATTTAGTAATCTAGATAAAGTAATAAAATTATAATCTTATTTATTATATAAATAGAAACCAACACAATATCAACTATATCACTATGATCCATTCTATATAAAGAGAGCATTATATCTGGCTTGAATTTTCATATTATATTATTTTATGAATAGAAATTATATGTGTTTGAAAGCCATATTCCTAAGGTTCCTAGAAAATTTTACAGTGAAGAAGAATTGTCTCTCTATATGAAACATTTAAATGTTTTTAAAGATATATAATGTTTAATGATTTTATCTCTGTCCAATGAGATTTTAAATCAACGTGAGGATATAGATGTGTATAATATTATGTATCACCTTCATGATCTTTATAAATAGAAGGATAGATAAGAGAGATATGTAATATCAAATGAAATGTTTATGTGAAAACTTAGATATTCATCGTTATCCAAGTCCCATGTAATCAAGATAATTGTATACATTGAGTGCATGTACATATTTGGATTTAAGATCCCTAATGAGGTGTGCATAGACATAATTTTGTTCTAATTACCTAAGAGTTTCCAAATTTCATTGTTAATTATGATATAAGAAAACATGATAAGTATATCTTGAAAATCCTTACATTGATTCACCAAGCTGATAAAGGCATGGGGCATGGAAACTTGTGGTCCAAATAGTTAGTAGAAAAAGTAAGAAAGAGTAAAAAGGGACCCAACGCTAATAAAAAGTCTAAGGCTTCCGATCACCATCATTCCAAGAAAATAAATATCCAAATATAGACAAAGGAGAATGATGCAATATGTTTTTCTTGTGGAAAGATGGGCTATTAGAAGAATAATTGCATCCAATTTAAGAAGTAAGGGGATGTTTTATGTGAATTTATTATTTATTTAAATCTTACTATATCTGCACATTAGGTATTAGATATAAATTTTGTTTCTCACATATGTATTCAAATTAAATCAGCAAGTAGATCTCAAAATATTTATAGAGGATATGTGGATTGGAAAGCTTATAATAGTGCGATTCTAGTTTCTTTAACCATTGGAGACTACCAACTTTTTTCCCTAACTAGTATGGTATTGGTTTTAAAATATTTTTATTATATAACAATTTTTACAAAAAAAAACAATTTTTATATCCTTCCTAAATATATATGTTTTTTATTTTTAAATTCATAAGTAAAATATTTTTATTTAATTAATAAAACATAGGTTATGGTATGGAAAATTTAAAAAAATGTATTTATATATTAAATTATGAAAACCAAGTATTTAAATTTGATAATGACTCAAGTTTTCATGAATCATTTCACACCCAGTTGTGGAATTACCATCTTTGTCATGTAAATGATATTTCTTTGACAAATATCTTTCAATATAGATACATATAATCTTTTTTGATAAAACCACTTGATAGGTGTCATTCGTGTTTATAGGTAAAAAATACTATGAAATCTTTTAGTGTATAATGTGAAATAGCTACAAATATTTTATAATTAGAATACACTAATGTTTGTGTACCATTTCTAGTTGAATATAGAGGTGGGTATTCTTACATTTTTATTTTAGTGATGATTTAATAATATATGGATATGTCTACTTAATTGGGTATAATTCCAAATATTTTTATAATTTCAAAGAATTCAAGAATAAAGTATAGAATCAACTAGGTAAGAAGATAATGAAGTTTAAATATGATTGAGGTTGTGAGTATATTTACCAAGAATTCATCGACATTATATAGGACTGTGGGATCCTATCCCAACTCACTCATCCTATACACCACATTGGAATGGTGGTAGTTAAAGGAGGGAATATACCTTTATTGACATGTTAAAGTTGATAATGAGACATTAAATTATTCCATTATCCTTTTAGGGATATGAATTATACACTACATCATACACACTAAACCATATTCTAACTAAAGTGGAAAAGGATATTACTTTTGAGTTATGCAGTGTTAAGAAACCTATGTGTAACATATTCAAGCATGAGATTTCAAGGAGTTTGTTAAGAATAAATTTGGAAACAAACTAGAAATAGGAGATGTGGATTGTATCTTTATTCTGTATCCCAAGGAAATAAGGGGATACAATCTATACATCCCATCATACAATAAGGTTACTACCATAAGATAAGAATTTTTCTTAAGAGAGAGAACATCCTCAAGAAGGATAGTGTGAACAAGATTTACTTTGATGAAGTTGATGCTTAAGCTACACAATATTTGGTATAAGAAAAGATTACATAGGTCCCTGTGAAATTCGTAGTTCCTTAAATACAAGTACTTTATAGAAGAACTAATGAGGATAATTAACCAAAAAGATATGGTTTTCTAGTCCTCAAATATGGTGACTTGTTATTGGATGAAAATAACAAACCTCTTTCCTATAAAGAGTTAATAGAGAGCTCAGAAGTTTCAAGATGGAAAGAAATCAAGAATTTTAATATGGATTCCATGTATAAGAACCAATTTTGGGTTCTGGTGGATATTTCATTTGGTGTAAATACCGTTGGGTAAAAATGGATTTTAAAGAGAAATATGAAAATAGAAGTAAATGTGAGTCCTATAAAGAAAGGATAGTGTTTAAAGGGTTTATACCATGTCAAATAATTGACTATAATGAAACATTTTCTCCAGTTTCCATATTTAAATCCATTAGAATTATAATTTCTATAATAGATTTCCATGAATATGAGATTTGGTAAATTGATGTCAAAACAACTTTCCTTAATAGAAACATTTAGGAATATGTCCATATGACACATCCTAGATGGTTTTTGACTCCATGAAATTCCGATAAGTTATATAAGTTACATAGATCAATTTATGGGTTAATGTGGACATCTAGGTCCTGGACCATTTGGTTCAATAAATCTATAATAGATTTTTGGTTTCATAAACAATGAATGTGATCCATGTGTTTACAAGTAGTTTTAGTGGGAGTGTAGTTGTATTTCTAGTAGTATATGATGATGACATATTATTTATTGGAAATTACATAAAATATTTATTGTCATTTAATGACTTTTAAAAAAGTACCTCTTTATGGAGGAATTAGGTAAATAAGCATATATCCTTGGAATCAAGATCACTCATGATAGATCCAAAATGATTCTTGGACTAAGTCAACATAAATTCACTGACTACATAATAAATATATTTATTATGGAACAATACAAGTGGGGATTCATTCCACTGTCACATGCTATATATATCTATAAGAATGTGTGTCCTCATACATAATAGGGTGGATAGATAATGAGTAGGATACCATATGCATATCTGATAGAATCTATCATATATTAAATGTTATGTAATAGTATTAACATTTCCTATGCTTTGAGAGTGGTAGGTAAATAATAAGAAGATCGAAGAGAATAAAATTTTTCTTTTGTTAATTATATCCTTAAGTATCTAAGGAATACTAAAGATATATTCTCATTATATGGATGATATGAGGAATAAGTCATCATATGATATACTGATTCCTATTTTAAAAAATATCAAAATTATAGGAATTTGTAGTCTGGATATGTATTCAGTTGCAATGGAGGTGTTGTAAGCTGTAAGACTTCAAAGAAGTCAGTTTTCACCAATTCAACAGTGGAGTCTAAGTATATAGTGGTTTATGATGTATCCAAAGAAATTTTTTTATTTAAATTTTTCTCCTAGAGATTCATGTAATACCTACAAGTTAATATCCTATTACATTATATTGTGATAATAATGGAGTAGTGAATCTTGAAAAGGATCCAAGGTCAGAGAAATGAATGAAGATTATACTCCATCAATATCTCCTCTTGTTGGATTTTTCTCAAAAGGGTTGAAGTCACTGTGAGTAGATTATACATGGAAGAAAACTTGGTGGACCCCTTAACTAAATCCTTATCTCGGTCAAAGCATAAACATCATGTGATAGCTAGTGGAGTAAAGGTTTTTAGTAGTTGGCTATAGTAAAAGGTAGAGTCACATGGATTTGGTTCCCCAGAACCAACCTTTATGTAGTTTATAATTATAAATATTTATGTTTTTGAATTTTAATAAAAGTTCTTATCACGTCATGATTAATATTATATGAGATATAGTACGTGATAATATCCTAAGAGTACTTTTCCCACTGAAAGGTTGTAGAAATTCCATGCTATGATGAGAACATATAATTTCCATCAAATCATTCATAAAAAAATGTTATATAAATTTATGATATCATTTGATAGTAAAAAAATGATACAGACTATCTGGGGTGGAGACTCAGTAGACTTTGAGACACTATCTCACAGTGTATGCCCTTGGTAATCTTCTGTGCATAATATTATGAGAACATGACCCGCCAATAGGAAACCCACATTTATATGTGTCATTTGATGTTTCTATCTGAAATAATTTATAATGATCCTTATAATTTAATATTATTATAAATTCATTTCTTGAGTCGTTTACTTTATTTATTGATGGAAATAGTTATTACATATGATTGTGGAAAACTAGGATATAATGGGTGGGTCTTGACTGACATTGTGTTAACGAATAATGTGAGGAAGGATCAGTCCCTTCTATTATTTAATGAAAGTTGACATCTTAGGGACTTTTATGGGAATGTAACTTCCTAATTGAGACCACTATTATGGTAGTTTCGTTGACGTTTTCATTTCCATAAATCCAATGAAATATATATCCATCATATAGGTTGATGACACCGGTATGCAACCTTATTTATTAGAGATATTAAGATAAAGAGATTATATTATACATTGTATGTTTGTAGGAAATTAAATTTCATTGTGAAATTAACTTCTTTATCTATAGGATCCTTGTCATGTTAATAGATAATAACCATGTACATTAGGTAGTGTAGCCTAATGATACTAAGAAATGGGCCTACAAGGCCACACAATAAGGGTATTTGGAACCATAGTTAAATTCCATATGAATTTAACATGTTGGATATATATTTTCTTAGTATGTGGTTTAATAATTCATTATGTTGGTTTAAATGAAAATATTCAATCACTGGTTATTCAAGAGAATATATATGTGAGTTGAAAAAAATAAGAGATCTTGTGCGATTAATAATTCTATTATTATTTAGACATGGGGTTTACTAGGGATTAATAAAATAATAAAGACCCTTATGAAATTATTATATTCTAACATTATTATTATTAAAAATCATTTATGAAATTCTATAATAGAGATATCTGCATTCATTAATTATGAACAATAACCTCTATTGAGGATTCTCTCAAGCCCTAGATAGCCCACCCCTACAATTCTATGAAAAATGCATAACATTTTTCTTTCTATACTAGAGAAAATCTCTTCTCTCTTGAAATTTTAAATTTCAATTAACATCGACCATCTCAATCATTAAAACCATATGTGATACCACCTAAAGGATTCTATGGTGACAATAATTGCTTTATGAAGCATATTAGATCACCAATATAGGGAATCTATGTAACGCCCCAACCCCAGCTACCCAGAGTCGGTGCATTAATTACATAACATTGGCATGATCACAAGAAGATCAAATCTCGAAAGACCGATTGGTTTAGTAGCCTTGGAAACACTAGATATAATCATAAAGATTTACATTACATTTCAAAGTGAAGAACTACTACAACAAAAAAGTCTTCATATCCACACTATTAACCCCTCATAATATCCCTGCAAGTCATTCATAATTTACTTCTTCACTACCTGGGAAAAATAAAACATAGAAAAGGGGTGAGCTCAAATGCCCAGTAAGGATAACAATATAGCGGAACATTCAAAATAAGCATAAACATTTAAGGAAATGAATTACTAAAACAAAAGCCTTTTAAAATTGTACTTCAACATAGTATGGCAAAAGTAAAATGAAATAATGCCATTTACTTGTTCACATGGATATTCTACTAATCGAATAATCACATGCAAAAATCAATAACCACTTTCATAATGTTGGAATGCATAATGCCAGACTATCATAACCACATAGCCAAGGCCTCGTGCCAAGACTACAAATAAGATTTTGTCAAGGCCTTGTGCCAAGACACTAGTTTGTCTCATGAGACCTACCGATGCATCGAGGAGCTATAGCGGGCTCCACCCGTCACTTATTAAGTCCAATGCATTCCCATATGAAAAGGTTTAAACATAACATAAACATTCGTATTAAAACTAGCATACGAAATGTCAATAATTTCACCATAAACTATGAATGGTATAAAAATAGCACATCCACAGTCAAACATATCACAAAACCTTCAATACAATATAGAAGTTTTGTATCATAATAAATCAACTTCAAATAATCTTAAAATCCATCAAAGGATGTTGACATAGATGAAATCAAAATTCTTTTTAAAGAAGTATCTCCTTTTATTTTGAAATCATTTAAGATCCATATAAAATAAAACATTTTCTTTGAAAATATTCTTATAAGCTTGTATGGAAAGCTTCGACGATTTTATAATGGCGGAAAATAACCGCACCCGCCGTATAAGTTAAAAAAACATTCTTACCTCAATTCTGTCGAAAAGGTTAAAAAGGACCTTGCTTTGAAAACGACGGAAAGATTCCTTTATAAACCTCTTATAAAAAGTCAAAAAAGGGTATAAATGACTTTAACCCATATTCTTGTAAATAGTAAAAATGTTTTGAAATACATTTTGAAGAAACATGGATGTGGATGATAACGAGATCCCAGTAGATTATTACGTATAAACAACCTCGGATAAAGAAGAGATTGTGAAATAACCCTTACCTTGTACTTTTCCTTGGTTGGGGTAGGTTAACCTCCTGTATAATGGTGAAATAATTGTTATTAAATTATACAAGAATCATATACATTAATATGATATCATATATGATCTTTTAACATTGCTTTATTAATAATATCTTAGTATTATCGTCGTTTCGGGTGATAATCGATTCGTTCTTCTTAAATGTTTGGTTACGTAAGACATGTTTGTAATGGATAGATTATATCTTATTCATAATCAGAATGATATTAACATTATTTTTAACCCCAAAATGAGAATAAGACTTGAATGGATATGATGGAGAATGAATCTTATCGCGTTCGTGGAGACGGTAGTCCGTACGTGCGCACGAACGCTACTTCCATTTAATTTTTATTTTAAAAGAATCTAATCCAAATGATACATAGGTATATTACTATTCCAGTATAATATTTTATATATGTTACTTAAGTCCATTAACACCATCCTTTATACGTTCCATGTGTGGTATGAACGAGTCATATCAATTTAAGGGGGCGGTAGTCCGCACTTCCTCAAATGAAATTATCGTATGTATATACAACATGAAACGAATAATGGTATGAAATAAAATGGAATTACAGAAGCTTATATATAAAATATATATCATTAATATCATATTTAATTACAGTGCCATCATAATGGCCACCATGAGAGGTGGTAAGATGTATTTGAACAATCATCGTTTCGTGAGGCGTTAGTTTGCCATCCACAGAAACATTATGTTCATCATCCATTAGATGGATTTGTGTGTATGTGTAGTTTGAATCCTTCTTATAACAAAATCCTAGTATATTTAGGATACTGGTTTTGTTACAAAATAAAGGAAATAAAAAGATTTTGGGGGTTGGAGAAGCAAAATAAATGAAAATACTTTAAGAGAAATTGTTACCTTTAATTTAGGTAACTCACTTTGGTTGGAACCAAAGGACTTCTTGAAATGCTTTATGCCTAAGGGGAAGCTTCAAGGAGGAGGAGAGGGATGTGGGGAGCTTAGTTGGGCAGAGTTTGGACGAGCCAAGTGGCTTGAGAGGTGTGAGGAAAAGAGAAGGAGGAGTGCCCTTTTATAAGAGGGGTGAGGGGCACCTTTGGAAAAGCTAGAAATATTAATTTATAATAAATTCATATTCGGTTTCCAAAGGCTCCAAAGTTGACTATTCAAAGGATGAGGTGGGGATAGGTCGAAAACAACTCATCCAATATAATTTAGACAGGTTTGGGTACTTATATTAACCTTATCTTTAAGTATTAACTCTAAGTTAATTAGTTTCACTTTTACAATGTCTCTTTGTATTTTTATATAATATGGTTAATAAACTTACTATATACATCCAAGAGACCCCCAAGTGGTCATTAATAATTAACCTATCATAATATAAGTCTCTTGGACGAACCTTAGATTTTTAGGAATTTAATATCAATTAATAATATAATATTTGTTTTAAGAACTCTTTTATGTCAATTTTAACACTATTCAATAGTTGATTTTTGTGAAACTCATAACAGATTGATTACTTCGAACAAAGTCAATTAAATCAATCCTAATATATCATATTATCCTAGAAAATTAGTTTAATTCATTAAAAGTTTCATATTTTATTTATTTGGGTATTTATAATATCAATTATTTTAATTTTTCACTATTATAGTAATTACTGCATCATCATTGTGTCATAAATTAAATAAATTATTTAATGTCTAAAAATTATAAATAAAATATAATTATGTAGGAAATCGTTTTAGCTTTCTAATGAATATTTATAATCGAAAATACAACATGTATAACCCTATGTAAAAATTGTTCTTCTAAAAGATGTAAGCTTATGCCATTTTTATTTTTATTTTAACTTTATTAATATAATATGTCCCTACCACATACAAGTGGCTCCAAGGGGTCCCCAAATTGACCCAAGGATGCTCATGGTCGGGTATGTGTCCAAAAATAAGGTTAGGACACGTTTTAGGGTAACTTTGTATTATTATAATATTATTTTTTTAACCCTTATTTACCGGATTTACCCTTTAACCATGGTAAATAAAATATTTACCGCAGTAATTATTCAAAATGTTTAAAAATAAAAGTTACCTATTTACATAATTTGGACATCCTGATTCCAAATATGGAATCCATTTTCCTAAATTCAAAACACAGAAGTGGCAGAAATTAATTTAAAATTAATTCCCGCTGTCAAAACAAAAAGCATGTTTTTAAGAGGTAATAACTATCAAAAGATTGACACTTGTTTATGTTCGGTTTAATTGTAAAATTATGTCCAATGACCGACATTATATTAAATGGTAAAAATATATTCTAAATATACTTTAAAAACACTCAAAATCACAATTTATCACTATTAATTATTTTGATTAAAAAAGTTGTTTTTAATTAAAATTTAGAAATTTTCACTATTCATCAAAATATGAAAGTTATCCGAAATGTACCAAAATTTCACCCTAGGATAATTTTGATATTCCGAATCTAAAAATGAAGTCCATTTTGAAATATTGAATATATATGATTTCAAAAAGTAGGTATTACTATTCACAACGGCTAGTTTAATTAGTTGTGGTGTGTGTTAGAACTCGAGGTTGCGTACAACACACGCTATCGCATTATTCGAAGGGAAACGTACCATAGAAGCATGGGGTGTTACATTCTCCCCTCCTTCAAATAATTGCGTCCTCGCAATTTCTAGGGTATTACTGCATAAAAAGACTCGGGTGGTTCTTCATCATAAGTTCCTCGGGTTTCCACGTTGCCTCTTCCATCTTATGGTTTCTCCACAAAACTTTTACCAGACGCGTCGTCCGGTTTCTCAGTACTTGTTCTCTTGTATCAAGAATCCTGACGGGCTCTTCACAATAAGACAGATCGGGTTCCAGTTCTAATTCCTCATAGGTGAGTACATGCGTTGGGTCAGGCATGTATTTTCTCAACAGAGATACGTGGAACACATCGTGAACTTTGGAGAGACTTGGCGGCATTGCCAATCGGTAAGCTACAGCCCCAATTCGTTCTAGAATTTCGAAAGGTCCGATGTACCTGGGACTCAATTTACCTTTCTTACCAAAACGTATGACTCCCTTCCACGGAGATACCTTCAGGAAAACATGATCACCGACTTGAAATTCCAAATCCTTCCTTCGATTATCGGCATAGCTCTTCTGCCTACTTTGAGCTGCTTTGATGTGATTTTGGATTACTTTCACCTTTTCCACCGTTTCCTCCACCAGTTCTGGGCCTACAAGTTTTCTTTCACCAACGTCATCCCAACAGGTTGGTGTACGACATCTCTTTCCGTATAACGCTTCATATGGTGCCATCTGAATACTCGAATGGAAGCTATTGTTATAGGAAAATTCTACCAGTGGTAAATATTGATCCCACATACCCTGAAAATCAAGTGAGCAAGATCTCAACATGTCTTCTAAGGTCTGAATAGTCCGTTCTGATTGTCCGTCTGTCTGAGGGTGGTAAGCAGTGCTCAAATGAAGTTTAGTATCTAGGGATTTCTGAAGACTTTTCCAAAACCTTGAAGTAAAACGGGGATCACGATCCGAAACAATTGATAGGGGTACTCCATGAAGTCTCACAACTTCATTAATATATAGTCTTGCTAGACGTTCCAGGGGTAGATCTTCTCTTATAGCAAGAAAATGTGCTGACTTGGTAAGACGATCAACAATAACCCATATTGCATCGTTCCTTCTAGGAGTCTTTGGTAGCCCCATGACAAAGTCCATCGTAATATTGTCCCATTTCCACTCCGGTATGGGAAGAGGTTGCATGACTCTTCCAGGCTGTTGCCTTCCAGCTTTGACTTGTTGACAAACCATACATCTTGACACAAAATCAGCAATCTCCCTCTTCATGTTGTCCCACCAAAAATGTTCCTTCAAATCTCTATACATTTTGGTGCTCCCAGGGTGTATAGAGAAATTGGAACTATGAGCATCATCCAGCAATTCCCTTTTTAGATCAGGTAAATCGGGAACACAAAGTCTCTTCCCGAATTTCAAAATTCTATCTTCATACACAAAGTCTCTCAATCTCCCATCATTCACAGCTTTAATCTTCTTCTGAAAATCTTCATCATCGGCCTGAGAACTCTTAATCCTTTCTAGTAAAGATGGTTTGGCAACCATTTTAAAAAGCATTGATGTTTCACCTTCCCTGGTTATTCCCATGTCCATCTTCACTAGATCCATGAAAATTGGGTCCCTTTCAATTCTCATCATGTTCAGAACTCCATGGTCTTTTCTTCTCAAAGCATCTGCTACTTTGTTTGCTTTCCCCGGGTGGTAGTGTATCGTTCAATCATAATCCTTGAGTAATTCAATCCATCTCCTTTGCCTCATGTTGAGTTCTTTTTGTGAGAAAATATACTTCAAACTCTTGTGATCAGTATAAATCTCACATTTTTCACCATAGAGGTAGTGCCTCCATATCTTCAAAGCAAAGATCATAGCTTCTAACTCAAGATCATGAGTAAGATAGTTTTGTTCATGAATTTTCAGCTGTCGTGATGCATAGGCAATAACTCTATCATTCTGCATAAGGACACAACCAAGTCCTTTCTTTGATGCATCACTATAAATAACGAACCCATCATTCCCCGATGGTAGAGTCAATATAGGAGCATTGACTAATCTTCTCTTCAGTTCTTCGAAACATTCTTCACACTCTTTTGTCCAAACAAATTTAACCCCTTTACGTGTGAGCTTCGTTAATGGGTTAGCCAATCGGGCAAAATTCTGGACGAAACGTCGATAATAACCTGCCAATCCAATAAAACTACGTACCTCAGTTATACTCGTAGGTGCTGGCCATTCTTGGATTGCTTTGGTCTTAGAAGGATCAACATAGATTCCATCTTTAGAGACAATATGGCCAAGAAAAGAAATCTCCTGAAGCCAGAATTCACACTTGCTAAACTTTCCATATAATTCATGCCTCCTCAGAGTCTTCAAGATAATGCACAAGTGATTTTCATGATCTTCGTAGGTTTTGGAGTATACCAAGATATCATCAATAAATACCACCACAAATTCATCGAGATACTCCTTGAAAACTCTATTCATCAGATCCATGAATACAGAGGGTGCATTAGTCAATCCAAACAGCATTACAGTAAACTCGTAATGCCCGTACCTGGTTTGAAATGCTGTCTTCGGAATGTCTTCCTTCTTTACACACAACTGATGGTATCCAGATCGAAGGTCAATCTTTGAAAAGTATTGAGCTCCATGCAGTTGGTCAAATAAATCATCAATACGAGGTAGGGGATATTTGTTCTTTATCGTTATAGCATTGATCTCCCTGTAGTCGATACATAACCTCATAGATCCATCTTTCTTTTTAACAAAAAGAACAGGGGCTCCCCATGGAGAAACACTAGGGCGAATAAATCCCTTATTACTCAATTCCTCTAGTTGTTTCTTTAGTTCGACTAACTCTACAGTGGCCATTCTATAAGGGGTCTTCGATATAGGCCTTGATCCAGGAATCAAATCAATGGAAAACTCAACTTCTCGTTCTGGAGGATTTCCAGGTAAATCTTCCGGAAATACATCTATAAATTCATTCACAACAGGTACATCCTCTATTTGAACATTCCTTTCCTCACCGATAGTTATTTCATTCTCTTCCTCCCCAATAATTGAATTAAGTTGAGCTACTGGGGGTGGATCTAAATAAGAATTAGGTGGTGACGATTCTGCTCTAAAAATAAGGTGCTCCTTATCATTATCATCAAGAATCGTAACCTCTTTCTTCTTACAATAAATATTCGCATCATAGTCCGAAAGCCAGTCCATACCGAGGATTATATCAAACTCAATCATAGGTATGACGATGAGGTCAACAGATAAAGAAAATTTATGTGCTCTAATGGGGACTGATTCACAAAACTTTGTTGCAACGATACTTCCCTTAGGAGTTTTAACTGACAACTCCCTTATTAAATCAAATTGGAAATATCTAATTTTCTTAGCAAACTGGGAAGATATGAAACAATGCGATGATCCAGAATCAAATAATGCATTTACTAAACTTGAGGAAACCATTAAATTACCTGCCACCACATCTTTCGGAGCTTCTACCTCAGCAGTAGTGATAGCATAATCCTGGCCTTGATCCCTTGGCCTTTTCTGAGGTAAGTTATCCTGACGCTTAGGACATGCATTTGCATAATGCCCCATCTCCCTGCAATTGTAGCACTGAACGTTGGTAGCTTCCTTCTTCCCCTTGAAATCATGAGCTTGGTGGCCTTTTTCACCACACTTGTAACAGACTCCCATTCCCTTCAAGCAAGTACCAGGATGTTTCTTCCTGCATTTACCACAAGATGGATATTCAACCTTTCCTTTATTCCCCTTATTTCCATTCCCAGATTGATCAGCAGGTCTCTTCTTCTCTTGCTTTGATTTAAAGTCATAAGACTTAGAGAATTCCTTTTCGGTCTTGATAGCACATGAGACAATGTCTTCGTACGATGAAAAGGATTGTGAGACTAATGCTCGACGGAGAAATGGTTTTAACCCATCAAAGAAACGATCAATCTTACTTCTTGGGTTGAGAATATAATCACCAGCGTTCCTCGCTAACCTTGTAAAGTTAGCCTCATACTTTGTGACATTCTCATCCTCCTTTTGTCTCAGACTTAGAAATTGTCTTTCCATATCTGCTTGATGGTCGCGAGGAAAGTATTTTTCTAAAAACAGATCTTTGAACTCCCTCCATTCCATATTTGATACTTCATCATCTTGCTTCGTATTTTGAATCAATGACCACCATTGATCAGCATCTCCAGTGAGGCGGTAAACTGCCATGATAACTTTTTCCCTTTCACTGCTCCCCAAAGCATGAAATATTTTCTCTAGGGAAAATATCCATTGCTCAGCTACTAAGGGATTTGTATTCCCATTGAACGTTGGTGGTTGCTGTCTCATGAATCGATCTAACATTGATCCTCCACGCTGCGGATCAGGGTGCTCCATACGGGTAAGGTTATTATTCATAACTTGAGTAAGTTGTCCCAGTATGGTGATTAGCTGATCAGCACCAGTTGCATCACCAGCCCCACTATAATTATCTTGAGCAGGAGGGCAATCCCTACATGGAGTGCGTGCATTGATACGGTTTCCATTTCTTCCACTAGGCGCCATTTCTAAACAATGGCATAAACTAGATCAGTTTATGAATCAAAATACATAATCCCATACTTATAAAACACTTAACATAAATTGAACTATTTATGGATATAATCCATAATCATAAAAAAATTTTCTTTGAGGAAGTATATACTCATAAACCCTTCATAATTATTTGTAAAGATAGTGAGAGTTATCCAAAGCATATCCCCCGGGAGTGTCGTAACCAAGAGTGCAGCAAGGCCCGTTGTCGTGCACCAGTTCCCGTTCGAGTCTAGCTCAAAGCGGTGTTTTCGGGTTTTACCCCTAGGTACATCTGTGCCAGAGCCGCCTCTACCTGCTCATATCCAGACAGGGATTTATTGCTCGGAAAACTCACAAAATCTCTACAATACCAAAATTCTAGGAAGTTCTTCTATACTAATCCTCAAAGTTCATCTTAGGTCTACGTGCTCTAATCAGAGTTCATCTAAATCTAGTTTCCAAGTTTTGTACTAAACTTCCTCTAATACCAACTGTAACGCCCCGACCCCAGCTACCCAGAGTCGGTGCATTAATTACATAACATTGGCATGATCACAAGAAGATCAAATCTCGAAAGACCGATTGGTTTAGTAGCCTTGGAAACACTAGATATAATCATAAAGTTTTACATTACATTTCAAAGTGAAAAACTACTACAACAACAAAGTCTTCATATCCACACTATTAACCCCTCATAATATCCCTACAAGTCATTCATAATTTACTTCTTCACTACCTGGGAAAAATAAAACATAGAAAAGGGGTGAGCTCAAATGCCCAGTAAGGATAACAATATAGCGGAACATTCAAAATAAGCATAAACATTTAAGGCAATGAATTACTAAAACAAAAGCCTTTTAAAATTGTACTTCCACATAGTATGGCAAAAGTAAAATGAAATAATGCCATTTACTTGTTCACATGGATATTCTACTAATCGAATAATCACATGCAAAAATCAATAACCACTTTCATAATGTTGGAATGCATAATGCCAGACTATCATAACCACATAGCCAAGGCCTCGTGCCAAGACTACAAATAAGATTTTGTCAAGGCCTTGTGCCAAGACACTAGTTTGTCTCATGAGACCTACCGATGCATCGAGGAGCTATAGCGGGCTCCACCCGTCACTTATTAAGTCCAATGCATTCCCATATGAAAAGGTTTAAACATAACATAAACATTCGTATTAAAACTAGCATACGAAATGTCAATAATTTCACCATAAACTATGAATGGTATAAAAATAGCACATCCACAGTCAAACATATCACAAAACCTTCAATACAATATAGAAGTTTTGTATCATAATAAATCAACTTCAAATAATCTTAAAATCCATCAAAGGATGTTGACATAGATGAAATCAAAATTCTTTTTAAAGAAGTATCTCCTTTTATTTTGAAATCATTTAAGATCCATATAAAATAAAACATTTTCTTTGAAAATATTCTTATAAGCTTGTATGGAAAGCTTCGACAATTTTATAACGGCGGAAAATAACCGCACCCGCCGTATAAGTTAAAAAAACATTCTTACCTCAATTCTGTCGAAAAGGTTAAAAAGGACCTTGCTTTGAAAACGACGGAAAGATTCCTTTATAAACCTCTTATAAAAAGTCAAACAAGGGTATAAATGACTTTAACCCATATTCTTGTAAATAGTAAAAATGTTTTGAAATACATTTTGAAGAAACATGGATGTGGATGATAACGAGATCCCAGTAGATTATTACGTATAAACAACCTCGGATAAAGAAGAGATTGTGAAATAACCCTTACCTTGTACTTTTCCTTGGTTGGGGTAGGTTAACCTCCTGTATAATGGTGAAATAATTGTTATTAAATTATACAAGAATCATATACATTAATATGATATCATATATGATCTTTTAACATTGCTTTATTAATAATATCTTAGTATTATCGTCGTTTCGGGTGATAATCGATTCGTTCTTCTTAAATGTTTGGTTACGTAAGACATGTTTGTAATGGATAGATTATATCTTATTCATAATCAGAATGATATTAACATTATTTTTAACCCCAAAATGAGAATAAGACTTGAATGGATATGATGGAGAATGAATCTTATCGCGTTCGTGGAGACGGTAGTCCGTACGTGCGCACGAACGCTACTTCCATGTAATTTTTATTTTAAAAGAATCTAATCCAAATGATAAATAGGTATATTAATATTCCAGTATAATATTTTATATATGTTACTTAAGTCCATTAACACCATCCTTTATACGTTCCATGTGTGGTATGAACGAGTCATATCAATTTAAGGGGGCGGTAGTCCGCACTTCCTCAAATGAAATTATCGTATGTATATACAACATGAAACGAATAATGGTATGAAATAAAATGGAATTACAGAAGCTTATATATAAAATATATATCATTAATATCATATTTAATTACAGTTCCATCATAATGGCCACCATGAGAGGTGGTAAGATGTATTTGAACAATCATCGTTTCGTGAGGCGTTAGTTTGCCATCCACAGAAACATTATGTTCATCATCCATTAGATGGATTTGTGTGTATGTGTAGTTTGAATCCTTCTTATAACAACATCCTAGTATATTTAGGATACTGGTGTTGTTACAAAAGAAAGGAAATAAAAAGATTTTGGGGGTTGGAGAAGCAAAATAAATGAAAATACTTTAAGAGAAATTGTTACCTTTAATTTAGGTAACTCACTTTGGTTGGAACCAAAGGACTTCTTGAAATGCTTTCTGCCTAAGGGGAAGCTTCAAGGAGGAGGAGAGGGATGTGGGGAGCTTATTTGGGCAGAGTTTGGACGAGCCAAGTGGCTTGAGAGGTGTGAGGAAAAGAGAAGGAGGAGTGCCCTTTTATAAGAGGGGTGAGGGGCACCTTTGGAAAAGCTAGAAATATTAATTTATAATAAATTCATATTCGGTTTCCAAAGGCTCCAAAGTTGACTATTCAAAGGATGAGGTGGGGATAGGTCGAAAACAACTCATCCAATAGAATTTAGATAGGTTTGGGTACTTATATTAACCTTATCTTTAAGTATTAACTCTAAGTTAATTAGTTTCACTTTTACAATGTCTCTTTGTATTTTTATATAATATGGTTAATAAACTTACTATATACATCCAAGCGACCCCCAAGTGGTTCATTAATAATTAACCTATCATAATATAAGTCTCTTGGACGAACCTTATATTTTTAGGAATTTAATATCAATTAATAATATAATATTTGTTTTAAGAACTCTTTTATGTCAATTTTGACACTATTCAATAGTTGATTTTTGTGAAACTCATAACAGATTGATTACTTCGAACAAAGTCAATTAAATCAATACTAATATATCATATTATCCTAGAAAATTAGTTTAATTCATTAAAAGTTTCATATTTTATTTATTTGGGTATTTATAATATCAATTATTTTAATTTTTCACTATTATAGTAATTACTGCATCATCATTGTGTCATAAATTAAATAAATTATTTAATGTCTAAAAATTATAAATAAAATATCATTATGTAGGAAATCGTTTTAGCTTTCTAATGAATATTTATAATAGAAAATCCAACATGTATAACCCTATGTAAAAATTGTTCTTCTAAAAGATGTAAGCTTATGCCATTTTTATTTCTATTTTAACTTTATTAATATAATGTGTCCCTACCACATACAAGTGGCTCCAAGGGGTCCCCAAATTGACCAAAGGATGCTCATGGTCGGGTATGTGTCCACCAATAAGGTTAGGACACGTTTTAGGGTAACTTTGTATTATTATAATATTATTTGTTTAACCCTTATTTACCGGATTTACCCTTTAACCATGGTAAATAAAATATTTACCGCAGTAATTATTCAAAATGTGTAAAAATAAAAGTTACCTATTTACTTAATTTGGACATCCTGATTCCAAATATGGAATCCATTTTCCTAAATTCAAAACACAGAAGTGGCAGAAATTAATTTAAAATTAATTCCCGCTGTCAAAACAAAAAGCGTGTTTTTAAGAGGTAATAACTATCAAAAGATTGACACTTGTTTATGTTCGGTTTAATTGTAAAATTATGTCCAATGACCAACATTATATTAAATGGTAAAAATATATTCTAAATATACTTTAAAACCACTCAAAATCACAATTTATCACTATTAATTATTTTGATTAAAAAAGTTGTTTTTAATTAAAATTTAGAAATTTTCACTATTCATCAAAATATGAAAGTTATCCGAAATGTACCAAAATTTCACCCTAGGCTAATTTTGATATTACGAATCTAAAAATGAAGTCCATTTTGAAATATTGAATATATATGATTTCAAAAAGTAGGTATTACTATTCACAACGGCTAGTTTAATTAGTTGTGGTGTGTGTTAGAACTCGAGGTTGCGTACAACACACGCTATCGCATTATTCGAAGGGAAACGTACCATAGAATCTTGGGGTGTTACAATCTACTCTTGATTCCTATGATATAGTGATGGTACTATAATATGTGTTCAACTAATTCATCAATGAAGAATTAATTCAAATAATGTTAATTCATTAATTAAATAAGTTAATTTTCAATTATATGTAAAAATATCCTCTATTATTGGTTTTTAGATCATTTCAATTAATATTCATATTAATTTAGTTGGTCATGATGATTCTTCATCATGTACATCACATATTATTCATAGATTATTTTGAAAAGATGAGTTGGTTATATCCCACTCAACAATTCTGCTACGCCAAGAACCTTGATGTAATATATAATATGAAATGTTGTAATAATCCTTGTATATATTTAAGTTGATTTATCATATTCTAATTAGGAAACCACAATCCCCATCCTAACCAGCTTTGGTTTATGTAGAAAGATGATTGGTTAAACAAGTCATATACCAAGAATCATCCCATAGTGTTACCATGAACTCCAAGATGGTTCATTATATAATATATTTCCATTTAAATAATAGAAGGCGAGTAATGTACCAAATCCCTTTGGAATAAACCACAAAAATGTATGATAATGCATACCCTCATGAAACTATAATATGATAACGACTATTAGGAATAATCATCACATAAATAAGATATATCTAGATTATAAGAAGGGTGTAATATATCCATATTCATTAGAAAGTGCATTTAAATCATAATAATGTACAAAAATATCTACTTACCAATGTGAAGAACCACATATATGGTACCATGACAAACCAATCATGTATGTATCATCCAAGACTAATGATTAGGAAAACATCATCAAACCTCATAATGAATCAACTGATAGTAATGATGATATTTTCTAAACACATGTGTCATTTTATATCATATCATCATTACCTCAATAAATAAAAAGTTCTCTTGGTACATCATACATGAACTCATATAAAACATATTCTCACCCATTTCCCAAAAAACCAACCGTAATAGTTTTTTAAAGAAAAAAAATCATTATGCGTGTAAGATATCACCAATCATGTTACACACTAACTCATATGGCATACCATGATGGCCCACTAATCTATCTCATGCATACTTTATCCAAGAATTACATTCTCTATGTAACACTATGTTATTAGATTTTTTAATAATGTGTATTAATAATTTTAATTATTATTTTAAGTATTAGTTATATGTATTTCACTAAAAAATTTATTTTTTTATGATATGTTTCTAATTTTTTCACATGATTATATGGGGGTTAAATAATTTGTGACTTGTATATTTAATTTATTGAAATTAATATAGATTTATTGAATTTTATGTGGTTGACGGAATGTTAATTATATCAATTAATATTGAATTATAGAGGTATAGAATATTGAATTATGTCATGGATAATACAATATTTAAATAGAATACAGTGTTAACTAAGGGTATGGGTAGAGAGATAATGGGAAGTAATTCATACGAATTAATAATGGGGAATTATGGGGAGAAGGTTGAGGTGTTAATTTGGCCACTAATGGGGGTCTTTGCTTAGTAATAGAATTTTTTTGGTGGGTTAATAGAGGGGTTTGGTTTATTATTATTTGTATTTAAATGAGAGGTTTGACACAAAATTTTCTTTTTATAGTATCCATTTTAATTATTTGATGAAAGAGGAATTTTGGATAGTAGAGAAAACGGAAGGTGATCAGAGGGTGGAAATCAATTTGAGAATTAAGAAATGTATATTATTATTTTATATATTTTATTTAATTCATTTATAGTGTAAGGTAAGATTTCAAAGCTTTTAAAACCAAAATTTAAATATTCTTATGGTTATGGAATTAAAATATAATTTTAATGCATTTTTAATGGATTATAAAAATGTTGTATGGGGATATGCCACACACGTTAAATTTTCCCCTCCAACATTTCCTCTCCTATAAATCAATAATAGAGAGTTACATGGGTCTATTCCATCCTAAATTGGGGTTTTTACACTCTTTATAGGTCATACACTCTTATGTAGAGTGTCTCAAGGGGACCTTCCAATTCGGTAGACAATTTTCCTAACATCAATTATATAAATATTTCCTTATGTGGTTTATAAATAATGATTTATAGAGGAATCCATGTGATGGACATTGTTTTCTCATTCTATTAAGTTAATAAATCATGGACTATTATAAATTATAATTAAAAAACATCTTGGTAGTGGAATAAGAGTTATTCCAATTTTATTCTAGTATTTATGTGACGTTTTGGCGGGTTTAAAATTAATAATTTTTTATAAATGATTGTGTTAAATCATTAATTATAGGTTTTGAATCAATATTTAAATAAAATGTTGATTTTAATGATAATATAGTTTTTGATATCTATCCTATTATCTATCAAATAGTGATTTTATAATATAATATATGACTTTTTTTTAAAGATGGATTTATTAATCGGTTTATAAACTTGAGATATTATCTTAAATTTCATTCCAAATGAATATGTTAGGTATAATGTTTTACATGAATTTTTTTATAAACCCTGTATGTTTATGAAAAACTTGGGAAAAAGGTATTATGATTGTATTTCATATTAATGTGATTACATAAATTCCATATTTTTTTGATATATGATATGGTGTGGAAAAATATGAATCATTAATCTCAAAACTCTTCTCCTTTCATGAGGGTCAATTTATGTGAACCCATGTGGTTGAAACATGAAAAACATCATTCTTGGGGGATTGGTTAGGTGAAACCAAAAGTTATGTGATTTTATATATGATATTGTTGATATGGAATTAGTATATGATTATAATGATAATTTAAATAGTTATATTATTTATATGAAATAATTATTATAATTTGACTATTATTATACATTCAATGACCTGGTAGATGATTTTTATTTAAATTTTTCATAATTGCATTATTTAATTAGAGGATTTTTATGCAAATATTTTAATGAAATATATTATAGTAAAAGTTTTATAAACATTTTATTGGAATTACATGTTTGGGCTATAAATTTTTGGGTTCATTTTTTGGGCTTATAGAAATCCAACTGATTTTATACTCTAATTCTACATCTTAAATTAGTATATATATATATCTATTGTTCGATGTGATGTAGGAAAAAGGAAGACCATGTTATTAATATGGGGTAAACTATAGATATATGATTAACATATTACAAAATAATTTGGTGACATTTGGATGAAGTCAAATTATTATTATTGTGAAATCATATTTTATTTCATTAATATTGGTTTGGAAAGCTAAAAGTATAAAAATATAAGTTTTTTAACCAGGTATTAATATATATTTTTTCTTGAAACTCATTTGTTATATTTTGTTTATATATTTAGAGAGAATATAATCCAAATGATTTATGTTGCCCCTCAATATTTGGTTCTATTTTTTGGTGATCAAGGAGAAATATTGATGCCTTATAGTAATCTGATTCAAAAAAAATTAGTAACCTATCCAAGTTATTAAGAAATGGATTTAGCACTAGTGAAAAAATAGGATTTAACATTGGTTTTTTTACATCATTTTTTACTGATGTTTATAAAGGCGATGTAAAAAATATCATTTTTTGGCATTGGTTTTCTAAAAAATGATTTAGAAAATGATCTTGGTTAAGGGTTTCATCATTGATTTTGGGAAAAACGATGTTGAAAACCCTCTCTTAATATGTTTCTGCATCAGTTACTTTAAAAACCGACTCTGAAAACCAAATATTTTTTAAAAAAAATCAGCATCGTTTTTCAAAAAATCGACACTGAAAGCCTTAAAAAAATTAGAAAATTGAAAATATTACCCTTCCAAAATAATCAAAACCCCTATAATAAAAACACAATATTTTACAATCAAATAGTATTTATCATTGACTAAAAATCTATAACTTACATGATTTTATCTAGTTAATCAAAAAACAATCTACACATTTGTATTATAAAGTATATAATTAAAATATACATACCTAAAATTTACAACAAGCTCATTGTTGGTTATTTTTGAATCATTCATTTGATTATTAGTATGTTCAAACACCTATTATATCAAAATAGTATGTTTTTTGAACCCATATATAATATTATTTATAAATATTAGAATATACATACCTTAAATCCTAATAAAACGTAACAATTAGTTCGCAAAAATAGATTCAATGTGGGTAAGATCAGATTGAGAATAATACTAGGAAGCATTGAATGCCTACAATAATATTGAATGGTATAAGATAAAAAATAGAATAATATGGAAGAAAATATAAAAAAATTAATACAACTAGACCTATAAAATTCAGTAGTTTCCCCATTTGTGACTATCTCATACATGAATCGTATAATATAATAACCAAATTCAACATGTCCTTTTTAACAATGAAACTAGAGTTATAAATCAATAAATTGATAATAAAAATCAATATATAAAAAAATCAGAATAAAATATGATATAAAAACTAATAACATGTACTTCCACATGTTTGATTTTATTTGGTGTCTTTATTGACATGTATTCCTTGTTTAATTTTTCCCATGAACTTCTTTTTCATATATATGAACTAATAATACATGTCTAAACAATGAGAATTAAACATAATGAGCTTATAAAAAAACTTACCTGCCCAATAAGTTGGAAAATCTTTTACGGAAATTCTTTGAGAAATAGAAAAACCAATATATTGTGCATTCACTAGGGAACAATACAACTAACATCCAATGCCCCTACAATAAAAAAAGTTCAAAATTAATGACATTATAATGATCATTAGTTCATAATTGTGTTTCTATTCTAACTTATCAAGAAATGTTAGAAACTGACACTCAATCTTCATATGTGATAGTCTCTCACATGTATATGCAACTCTATTAGGATTATTCACATGTTTCACTTCCATGGAAATGAATTCTTGACCTATAAAATTGTAAATGCATGTAATTTCATTTTGTATAAGAAGCATGTGTATATTAATAATTTAAAATAAAGATATAGTTAGTTAATTTAAAACTATCTTTTATGAAATAAATGAAAATTCAAATGTCAATTTACTTACATGGAAAACAACTGCACCACATTCAGACCGAACTCTTCAAAATCAACTAGATGCTTGATATCTAGTTTGATTAATCTCAATGGATATTATCTTCTTCATATATCATCCACCATCCAAAACTCATAGATATAATTCAATGAAGAAGAATCCTAAGATAATCATTGTATCCCATAAGAAATATCTGAAGTATCTACAGTCGATTGTTTCTGAACATTTTGTTTCATTTGTGCAGCTTCATTTTATTTCAGATAATCCTATATAAGTTAAATATCAGAAAATATTATAATTAATTTTGAATCATTTGTAATTAATATTTAAAAAAATGAATACCTCATATAAAATAAAACAATGAAAACTACTTGGAAAAAGTAAAAAATGACCTAGAAAATCCCCAACTCTAGTGATATCCTCAATAGGAAATGGTTGTAGAGAATTAAGATCTATAATATCGAGTACAAATACTCTAACCTAACCCATCTTCATAGGCTGGTGATGTACGAAATCCCCTAAAAATGCATGAATCCCAATGCAACAATATGTTTATGAGGATCTCCATCAAACAACTCTTAGTATACGTTTTGGTCCGAGTGAGGTAGTAGAGGATCAATGTAAGAAAATGGGGCAGGGTAGTCTGGGTGAGAAGGATAAAAAATGAAAAAAAAATATATTAGTGTTTAAAATTATTAAAATACAAAAATTGATAAAAAAAAAATAATATACTGATTGGTCCAATCAAGGAGTTGGAGGAATGAATTGGGCAGGTGGGGTGGGGTAGTCTGAGTGAGAAGGATGGGAAGGCTGAAAAATGAAAATGTTATATTAGTGTCTATAATTTATAAAATAAAAAAATTGATGAAAAATAAATAATATACCTGGGAAGGCTACTCATACGGGGCAGGGTAGGAAGATTGGGTAGGGTAGTCTGGGTGAGTAGGTTGGGAAGGAAGAAAAATGAAAAAATTGTATTGGGGTTTATAATTTATAAAATAGAAAACTTGATGAAAAACAAATAATTTACCTGGGGAGGTTTCTCATACAAGGTCGGTTAGGTAGATGGGGTAGGGTAGTCTGGGTGAGTAGGCTGGGAAAGCTAAAAAATGAAAAAGTTATATTAGTGTTTATAATTTATAAAATAGAAAAATTGAATGCAAATAAATAATATACATGGGAAGGCTGCACAGACTATGACTATCTTTCCAAGTGTTCTAACAAAGCCTTTTGCACTGCTACTTGAATTTGATCACCCATATACTATTTCATATTTTTCATCTCATATTTTAAGGATTCTATTTTCGAGTCTCTTGATTGCATACTCTGACCAAAAACCTTCTGAATACTAACACATTCCTGATATCCTCTAACATGTATGGGGTGTTATGCCTTTCCCAATGCAGTGGATGGGATATCCATCCTACCCTCAGGAATAAAAGATCCATTTGTCTCTTCCTCATAAAGTCCATCCTAAAATGAAAATGAAAAAGTTATAATAGAGTTTAAAATTTATAAAATATAAAAAATTGATGACAAATAAATAATATTTACTTACATTTTTATCAGCTACTTTCTTAGCTTCCTCTGTAAGATACTGTTCATTTTTCCTTCTTCTTGTTCATTTCCATTTTTCATGGAGAGTGGGAGGAGATGGAGGACCAGGTTGAACCTCTTCTAAACCACTACTAGATCAGGATCTTAATGCTTCAAAATGTTTCTTCAATCATTTTATGTCCCAAATACAAATACCCTCAACGTGATAAAGTATGAGGGTATACATTTCTCAACTGAATCTCTTGATGAGATCTCTTGGAGGACTATTATATAAAAATAAACTACTAAGTAATTATAAAAATATATAATAAATTTTACAATATAAAATAATTAACATACCAGAAATTTTTATTCATGATGACTATCAACAAATCACTTCCATGTATCTTCATCTATAAACTAATAATTGAGGCATGGGTTTTCAAACCTTCTCTTTCTAAAAACATAATTATTTTTGTTTTCTTTTAAAATATCTCCATCAAACATCCACAAAAGAGAGATGTATTTTCTTAATTTCTTTGGTTTACTCAAAATTGAATGTCATTTATAATTGAATAAATTAAATATTAAATTTAAAATATTTAATATTCCAAAAATGAGATAAAAGAAATCAATTAAGATATTTTACCAACATGGCCTCCCAAAGAAGTTGTCTCGCTATCCTATCCACTGACTTCAAATAAGGATATAAAATATTAATCCTGCAATAGCTCTGCATCGATATATAACAAATAAATTGAACTAAATTTTGTCCAATTGCAATATTATTATCATCAAAACAGATGTGTAATATATCATCATCATGAGAAAGTGATAGCTTTAGTAAATGTGTAATACCACGTTTACCAACTAGAGAACATGATTTTTTTAGTAGTAACAAGAGAAGTCTCCTCTGATGAGGACGCATCAGTATTCCTACATTTTTTTTGTAAATTAATAGTTTCCTTTCATTAAATGAGTATATTACTAAATATTTAATAATATGAAAATATAGATATACCTTGGTAACTACTCCTCTCTATATATATTTGATATTTCTACTAGAAAGTGTAATGAAATTTTGTGTACCTAGATATCATTAGAAAAATAAATATTTAGAAACACTAAATAAAAAAAATAAGTAAAAAATAGGCATTCATTTATAAGATTCAAAAAAAGAAACAAAATATTAATATTTAACAAAAAAATTAGGAGACTAATTTTATGTTTTCCCACATGCTTTCATCATGATCATTTCATATTTAATGCACTATGTCTGTCTTATACTCATTGTAATCATCCAAAAATTACGTAATAGATGAATAAGGCTCATGAAAATCAATAACATCATTAGAATCATCCTTATCACCAAAATGGTATCCTTTTTCCTTCAAAAATGACAAACCACTGATCATTCGATAGATCAATGACATAAAATACTTATTTTTCATGTGTTGACATGATAAATGGTTTCTCAATGTAATTAAATCTTTTCAAATCAACCAGTTTAAACCCATATTCATCATGTTTCACACCACTCTTACTATCAACCCAATTACAATTAGAAATGTTGACTCAAAATTTAATATAATCAATTTCCCATAAGTCTTCAAGAACTCCAAAATATGGTGTTGATACAGAAATTGAGTTTTTATCTTTGGATCTCAAAAAATGAACTTCTTTAGTGAAAACCATCACACAATTATTATGAATGGTCCTCTTTTCATCTAGTTCTTTTGTGTAAAATGTGTAACCACTAATATCAAAACCAGAACATGGGATCACATTAAGAGATGGACCCCCTGATAACCACTTCAATGTTTCTGATGCAGATATATATGTGGTGACTTTCTCTTTAAACCATGAAACAAATGTATTCTTATGCTCAATCATTATCCACTTTTCATTTCTTTTTCTGATATTGTAACTTTAATTCAACAATATTTGAGTATATATATGATTGAACCTCATATATGTTGTTCAAAATATATAAATGTTCCTGCATCACTTCATCACGTGGAATGAACTTTACCTTTAAGGATCGACCCCTCTACATTCACTATCAATTGTCATATGTCGAGATATAGGGAGAACAATATGCTCCACCTCATACAAATAATCAGTACATAACTCAATCACCTCTCCCGATACATATTTTTGAACAATAGAGCCCTCTGATCGATAAGTATTTTTAACATATCCTTCAAAATTTTCATATATCTTATAAAAGGATACATCCATCATAAATAAATATGCCCACATATTATTATCTCACACACCAAATGAATCAGCATATGAACCATTATATCAAAAAATGTAGGTGGGAAATAAATTTCTATTTGACAAAGAATTAGAGATTCTTCATTCTCCAACACATCTAAAAAAATTTGGTCAATAAATTTGCTACAAATGTATTTGAAAAAATTACATAACCTGGTGATAGTCATTCTGAAAGATGTCGAAAATATACAACACACTGCTACTAGTAGAATTTGTTTCATTAATACATGGCAATCATAATATTTCATACCTATTAATTTACAATCCTTCAATGAAACCAAATTATTCATATTTGAAGAAAAACCCCTGGGTACTTTAATACCATGAAGACATTGACAAAAATTTATCTTTTCTATCTTGATTAATGTGTGACAATCTGGAGGTAAATATGTTTTATTTCCTTTCACAGTGGGAGGTAACTCCAAACGTATTCTCATTAATATCAATTCCATTCTAGCATGAAATCCATCTTTTGTATTTTCTTTCATTTCTAACAAAGTTCCAATAAAATTTTCACATATGTTTTTCTCAACATGCATAACATCGATGTTATTTTATCACTAAAAATTTTCAATAAGGTAGTTCAAAAAAAATACTATTTTATCCTGATATTTCATTGAAGACCAGAACTTCTTTTCTTTCCAAATGTTGAATCAATATTTTTCACCGTGTCATAATATTCTTCATCTGACAATGTTTGAGGTAGAAGGTTGTGTTCTTATAAGCTGTTAAATTCTTTTTTCAATCTACGATAAGGATGATCAATTCGTAAAAATATTTGATGTCCCGTGTACACTATATTTCATCCACTCTACAATTGATAATATGAAGTATGTTCTTCACAAATTGGACATTATTTAGGTCCCTTAACACTATATCTAGATAAGTTTTTATATGAAGGAAATTCATTTATAGTGAACATTATCATAGAACGCAAAAGAAAATACTCTTTCTTATATGCATAAAAAACTTTAAAACATCCTCCCATAGTAGTTTCAAATCATAAATTAATGTTGATAGATACACATCAATATCATTTCCCATTTTTTGGTCCATAAATCATCAAACTCATCATAAAATATTTTTTCTGCATACATAGATGTGGGGAAAAGTTGTAAACTACCAGATAAACAGGTCATGAACTATATTGGATACTAAGGCTCTAATATGGATTCATTCCATCAGTAAAAAATCCCATTCTGATATTTCTAACCTCACTTCCAAAATCGTGATTTTTTTTATCAAAACTCTTTCACTGTGGTGAATCAGCAGGGTGATGTAAGTTACCATCAGAGATGCACTCATTTTAATGTCTTCTTAACCTTTTTGCATAATTTGAATTTGAAAATAGATGCATAAAATGAAGAATTATTGGAAGGTACCAAATTTATTTAGCAGGAGTTTTGATTCTAGTGCCTAAGAATGAATCATAGTTGAATTATCAGAATTGTATTAAAACAATACTCGATGACATCATTAGAAAGTAAAAAAATTAATTTTTCATGATGTTATATTACAGTGATTGAGAATGAATCTGAGTTGAATTTCCCATCTATCTTATAGCATAATGTCCCACATGTTGGATAAATTGATAAATATTCATATTCTTTCAAATAAAATACACAATCATTGGGGAAATCATGTAAATTTTTATACCCCAATCCCATTGGGCATAATATTTTATTCACCTCATAATTGGAATCTAGAAGCTTGTTGCCTTCTGGAAGTAGCTATTTTAAAATCTCAAGTAAGCTGGAGAAACTTTTATCACTCCACCCATTTTTTTTATTTTAAGTTAACTAATCTCAAAACTACTGATAACAATGTATGTTTAGTGAAACCTAGGAATAATGGTTTCCCAAAATTTTCATACAATCATTCAATGGTTTCTTTTTTTATGGTTTCAACCCCTAAATCATGAATTAATTCTTCAATATGATCCTCTACCATATTATAAATATTGTGATCAACATTGGATGTTGAATTTTCAGTTATTTCACCATGCCAGATCCAAAATGTATAATTAAGGATAAAACCATAACAAATGAGATTCTCATGGATTTCTCAGGAGTTTAAATTTCTTATATTAAATCACTTTACACATGGATAGAAAAGCAAATAATTTTTTTGAAGATGTTGTTTAGAAGATTCCAAGAATTCATCAACTCCTTTTTCATATTCACTAGTGGTTCTTCGTAAATGTATCCAATTATGAACCATTCACGACCTGATATCAAAATATAATTAGTGAATATATTAAAACATAAAAATATTTATATATATATATTTAAAGATAAATTGTAAATAGAAACACATTTAATAAAAAATAATGATAATCGGATAGAAAACATCAGATATGAAACACATTTACAAATAGAAATATTTTTATTTTCATATTATATACATGTGTTATATTGATATTATAATTTAATTATAATATCAATATTCTAACATTTATTAGTTCATTTTACATAGTTGTTGCATTATTTTGATGTTTCATGTGTCAAAAGTATTGAAAATTACATAAATTTAATAAGAAAAAAATTACTTATTATTAGTAACATGAAATAATAATTAGAGTAAATGTTCATATTATAAGTGAAAACAGTCATAATACTCCCAAAATTATGATTGATGAAATTAAATACGTAACTAAATTGGTAAATCTTACAACACATTTGATTCATTGTTATTTGTTTTTTATTATATCCTAAAATTATTATTATTATAAAAAAAATAAGAAAGAGAACATTTATACTAACTGAGGAAACCAAATAAAAACATAAAATTATATTTTAAACCAGTTTATATTAATATGAAATACATATCCAAATAAAATACACCATTAAATCTATAATTTTTCTATCATTGGATGTTAAATTATAAATTTACTTCAATTAGATTGATTCCAACAATTTATTTGACCCAACAGTGCGTGGAAATTATATCATGGCATGACATCACAAGTAATAAATAAAAGAAAACATTATTTCCAAGTATAGATGCATGGAATATAACCATGGATTGCTAATTAATCACCTAAATATGTAAATAACATTGGAACCATTAATAAATCTATAGGAATCATGCACACTACAACAATTATAGGTAAAAATTCTAGAGAAGTACCAGCATAACAAATATTCATGGAAAGTGATTACATAAGTAGGAACACACTTCGTGGAATGCTTTGGAAAATTAAATGCTGAAATACTTATAAAAAATAATTATAAAAACAAAAAATAAATATGAACAAAAAACTAAATGATAACTAATTTATCTTCAAAATTAACCATCTTCCAACAAATTTATAATAAACTATACACTAATAATTGAAGAAAATAAAAAACATAGTTAAATGATAAGTAATTTATCCCCAAAATTTTAAAAAAAAAACTTACAAAATTCAGAGTTTAACACAAAAATAGATCCAAATACGTGCATTAATCCATGGAATGCTTTGGAAAATTAAACTCTACAACATCTATAAGAAAATGATTATAAAAATGAAAAATTAAGACGAACAACAAACTAAAATAAAACAGTGGATAAATGTCACCGAAAATAAGCTTTGGGAGAAAAAACAATTCGTAGATGATGAAAAATGCGGAGATGATCAAGAAATCAGACCGTAGAACATGAAAATGGAACAAAATAAACAAGAATGTCCATTAGAGATCACAAATACACCTTCTATGTCATCTCAAGTCTAGAGGAGTCACCACAGTTTAGCTTTCAAAGATTCAAAAACATGAGGGTTTCATGGGTCCAACTATTTTTAAAAGACTTTCGGTGTCAGTTTTTACAAAAACCAACACTGAATTTCTTTTTAATATATGGCATCGGTTTTCCAAAAAACCGATTCCATAAATATATTTTTTTAATATATGGTGTTGGTTTTTATAAAAACTGACGCTAAAAGATCCCGATTTCAGGATTAATGGTGTGGGTTTTTGTAAAAACCAAAGCCAAACCTTTTTTTTTGGCATTAGTTTTTTAAAAAACAGACCCCATATATCATACCTTTTGTGTTTTTTGGCATCGGTTATACTGAAAACCGATTCCAAAAACCACTATTAAAATTTTTTGGCATCGGTTTTTAGTAAAATCGATGCCAAAAATTCTCACACATACTATTGGAATCGGTTTAGAAAAAACTGATGTCATTACTTCGACATTAAACCTGGTATTTCCACTAGTCTTGGGAACATTCATGTCATGTGATGATTGGTAGACATTGAAAAATTGATTTTCGGAACTCTCAATATACCAATAAAAATACATATAAGCCATTTTAGTAATTTTTAATCATGTTGTTTGAGTAGAATAAAATTGAGTGAAATAATAATTTATTATTGTACCAATATTATTACTATGATGAGTTAATATACATAAGTATTCATGAATCTTTATATACATTATGTAACCAACAAACATGAAATTGATTTTGAAAATGAATTTTCAATGACATAGTGATTTTTGATTTAAAAAAATATAAGAAAAATATAATTTTTTTGATTGAGTTTTTTATTTTTTTGGTAGCTATAATATATAAATAGCCCATAAGATATAGACTAGAATAGTTAAATTAGTGAATTATGTTAACGGAATCCATTTTGATTTATAGATAAATTACCCAAAGAATAATTCCTAACATGAGAGAGTGATGAGTAGTGGATATTTCTGATACATATCCTCATCCTTTATGTTTATTATATAGATCATATAAGTATTTTATATATAAGTTAACCCATATAGGTTAAGTGAAACTAATTAAGTGTCATAGATTTTTAAAAAAATCCACCATCATTTAGTGGTGATGTTTTACCATAGCTAGAAGAATATTTTTTAGAGAAAATTAATTGAATATTCTTATTCTTATGAATTATTGAGTATTTATAAGTGGATTTAAAATCCTACATTCTAGGAGTACAAACTCTAAAGTGTTTGTATATGGTAATGAAATCCAAGCATCATAAGGTTTTTAAAATTTAAGTGCCTCTAGATGATTATAAATGTTCATTATTTTCATGCGGAATTGAAATTAAAAAAGGATATGGAAATAATTGAGTTTGAGAAATGAAATATGTTTTTATTTGAATATGCTATAAAATATTTAGATAATATGTGTTTAAAGCTACAACTTATGACAAAAGAAAAACTTAATACAAAAAGTTTTAAAATGGTATTTTTATTAAGGTATGATCGAGGATAATTATTTTGAAATAAAATATATATGTATATAGAAGTTATACTTAAAACTAATACAACAAGATGAAACATGGAGTTAATTAATAACATGATTAATTTCTCTTATATCCCATTTTAGAAATGAACTCATTCAGTGTAAATAAGAGGTTGATGAAGTATTTTTACTAGAATAACTCAATTTTATTTTTCAAATTCATCTATGGTTAGATGTATATTAGAAAATTTCTAATTTAGATTACATTGATATATAATGGATAATTTTAAAAATAAACCCCAAATGTTCCATCATTATATAAATAGGGGATATTTGATGAAAATTTACAAATTATTTTCTCATGTTACCAATAGAGGGGAATCCAATATTATGAAAGGTTCAAGGATGTAAAAAGATTAGACAATACCACATAAATATGAAAAAACATGTCAAGATATATAGGCTTTATAAAGAGTACGGATGACACTTTTTAGTTGAGTGATTGGATGAGGAATCAGATATTGAGTTAGGTCCATCTACCATTAGTAGTATTGACTTGATTATTTTATCAGTTTTTATTAAATTATTTAAAATGGAACTATCTCATAATTTTATATCTTCCTAGGTAGTAGGATATTTTAGATTTCATGTTGGGAGTTTTCTATATCCCATTTTTATTTATAAAATACTAGGTGAATAGAATGAATGACGTTTCATATATCTAACTTATATAATAATGGATGGCGATATGGATGAATTATAAGGTTTTATTTTCCATAAAAATATATAAGACCCTATCATTTTAATTGGATGACATACGAAGTAAAAATCTCAAATAAACAACTATATTTAATGTTTTATTTTCATTTAACATAATGGTGTTTTATATTCATTCTGTAGAGAGTGGGATGTTAACATGAGTAGGGGTGGTCAAATCGTTGGGACATTGGATGAATATCTCATCAATTGGTGGCATTATTTTTCAAACCCATGGATAGAGTGTCCATACCATGCCAATAATTATCATTGAGTGGTTTCTTGGGGTTTTTCAAAATTATTTTGTAACACGCTATGATTTTATGATATTTGTTCCTGCAAATAAATTAGATTTTTTAGAAGTATCCAATACACACAAACTTGAGTCTAACTGAACCATAATATAATATATCATTATATCCTAGACACTAAATTGGTGGAGTGAATTCAATAAACAAAATTTTTAAAATTATATAAAATGTTTTTATATAAAGAAAATATATTGATAAATTAGAACACTATTTTTATGAATGTATTTATATGCTTTAAAAACACATTTTCCCTCCAAAATAGTTTTTATTGATTTTTTTTGAGAAAATAAAATAATTAATTTTTTCACTTTTAGAAAGTTTATTTTATAAAAACAAATTAGTTTTATAAATCATCATTTCAAATTTATCATAGAGTAAAGTTTTCATAATTTTCTAAAAAGATTGATTTTCAATGAATAATAAAAAAATAATGATTGTTATAGGAAATTGTCCTTCCATTTCAATAACCTGCAAAGTTTCAAGTTGTTTTAAAATGTTTTAAAAGTAAAATTAGTTTATTTATATTATTAATAGTCCATTTAAGTTCATTGGAATCAATTTTATGTTGGATTTTAGTATAAAAACTTTTCATACCTAAGAATACAATTTTATGAAAAATCATTTTTCATCACATTTAGATGGATAATTTCAAATTAAATTATACCAATTTTATTAATTGAATGGGATGGAATGAATTCCCAATTTATAATCAGGATGATCAATTTTTTTAAAAATTTACGCTTTTCTTTTGATCATTATGAATAGTAATCTTAGTAAAAATTAGGAAACTCGATGATGGTAAAATGGGTAAGAATGAATTAAAACATCGAGATAAGGATTTAAAACAAATATAAAACTTTATTTTATCCAATTATATGTCTGGATTTCTACCGTTCTCATCCATGTATATAAAATATGGTCACCTAGTGCTATTAAACCCTAGTGAGGATGATTTTGTATTTATTCTTAGTATAAGAACAAGTGTGATGATTGATGAGTTGATATTCAAAAGAATCAAATAAATGTGTTGGTGAATATAGTAGAATGGTCTACAAAAATTTTGATAAGTAGAGACATTTTTTAGAAGGAATGTAACTTGGCTGAAGAATTTTATTTTTTATTTTGAGTGAAGTCAGATTCACATAGCTGATTCATATAGGTGAATCACTATGTATCTGTTTTATGTAGTTGATTCATCCACATAGCCAATTTTTGATGAGAATGATGTAACTTAATCATGATGTTGACAAATATAAATTCACATATTACATTCATGTAGGTGTTTTGAGAAAACTTCATATAGTCATATTTGTAACATAGGTAAATCATGTAACCTAATGAGTCTCACATATAAATTATTCTGAGAAACAAATAGTTTATTGATGATGTAGCCGAATGAATATTCACATAGGAAAATATTCTACGTAGTCATTTTTAGTACCACGTAGCTTTTTCCCATTTATCCTTTTCAATAACATAGTATATGTTCAATGTCAACCACGTAGCCATTTTCTATATAACTGATTCTAATGTGTCCATTTGCTGCATCATTGTTAAATGTATAAAGATGTAGAAATATTTGGTTATTTATGAAGGATATAAATTTTATGATGTATATATTTTAAACAGTATGTAATTTTGAAGCTCGGTTCTCTATGGTATGAATATGAATATCTGATCATTTTTTGTGGGTTTTAAAACAAGTCTTCATGTGACATGAAAAATGGGTCAGTTTAGGGAATTTTGAAGGGGTAGTTGGTGAATTATCATCGTTAATAACCATGGAAAGACCATGAGTTGATGGTGTGGTTGCAATCTATGATTTATGGATGGTTCTCATTTATATTAAGAAAATGTGCAACGTGATCATTTTTGTTCACACAAAGAATAAATTGTGTACCACTTAGGATACACAAGGAAGATGAATGTTGTGAAGGGAATTATATTCAGGTAAACACAAAGATTTTTCATTTGGAGCTCTTGTGGAAGCTCGTGCATTAAATGGTTATTGAGAATTATTTTTACTAAGATATATTTTTTTTATCATATATTGTGTTTGGTCCAAGATCATTACCATTCAAAATTTATTCTTGATAATTAAAGGAGAGTAGTGTGTGTGGGATAAAAACCATGAAACGCTGAGGAAATAGTATTCCTTATAGGAGGTGAACATCCTTAAAAAATTTTATGTGTTCATTTATTTATCTACATCAGTTAGTATCTTTAGTGAATAAGTGTTAAATAATCATGAGAGTAGAAGGGATTGGTGGAAAAATATTAAAAACTAATTAACCCCTAGTGTTTATCACCATTCACGTGATCCATACAATTGGTATCAAAGGGAAATTTTCTATCTAGTAATTCTATCATGTTTTTTATAGATCAAATAAATTTGGCTAATAATAAAGGAATTCCAAAAAAATGGAAAAGGATTTCATACTTTGAAAGATATAATTGTACCTTACCTTTTCTCTCTTAGGTTTGAAGTTTTTTATTCAAATTAATAATGATTTATAGTTCCAAGTTAAAACTAGACTGGGATTTTTACTAACAAGAGAAATATTTAATTTGATGGAAAATATGTAAATGAATTATTTTTTTCATTATCTGAAAATGAGTTAACAAATATCATGGGTTGTAGAACTTCCAATTCTATTTATAATAATATTCATAGAATTTATAAATGTTATAAAAAAGTGAAAGGATCCAAGCTTCAGATTAATAGAAAATAGTTTGAAGATATCGTAATGTAAGAAGATGAATTACATGATGATTTCTTCACAAGGGTTAATCAAATTGTAAGCACTATCAGATGATTTAGAGAAAATCTTGATGACTCGATGGTTGTTAAGAAGCTAATAAGAATCTCACCAGATAAATTTGATTCCAAAATCTTAGCTCTTAGAGAATGATATCGCATAGAATTCTATGTTAATGAACTTTATATAACTCTCATAAATTATGAGATGATAAAATTAGTTTCATTGAAAAGAAAAGGTAAAAAGGAACCACAAATTTCTCTTAATGTGTTCAAAAAATGAAAATTGAAGAGTAAAAAATCTTTCCTAATGATGATGGGGATGTGGAAGACTCTACTAAAATACATTCTCTTATGAAATTAATATTCATATGTGGGAGAGGTAAGTATAAATGTAAACTTACATTCAATTATTTATTTGTGGAAAATTTTTCCTTTTTTATGAAAATTTTCCCATGAAATTCAGGGAATAATATGAGGATAATTTTAATTCTAAAAAGGTGACCAATAGAAGATATTTTGTAAAGAAAAATAAGTCAAGGGTAATAAAGAAGTTATCACCCATATCTTTTAGAAGTAATTTTCTATCAATTAATGAGGGTGTTTATGATAGTGAATAAATAATTGGAGATGAGAAAAAAATCACAGGGAAATCACAAAGAGTGATTATATCATATAAAGAAGCAAAGAACTCATCAGATGTTGACTTATAGTACAATAGTGAATATGATTGTAACGTCTCGGTTCTGGGTGCCTCTAAAAGGCTCCTCATACCCGGTTGGTCACATGTCATCAAACACATTTCCCTGAATTCCAGAGGCTGCCAACAAGTAGCAAGGCCTTGGGTGTGATAGTGGGGAAACTATACCCTCATTGGCAGAGTAACACGGCGGAAACAACAGTAAACAAAAGTGAAAATAGTAATATCATTCAATAGAAGTAAAACGAGGAATAATGATAGTAAATAAACAATTGGATCACATATATAAATGATTCAGGTCATATATGTCTAGAAAAATAGACAAACAAGTCACAATGCTGGAAATACAATAATAATCTAAAGTAAAATAGAAAATAAGTAAACTTCAAAAGCATTGCAAGCCTCAGAATGGTCTCATGCTCTCCAACTCCATATCAATCATATACCTAAAGTAGATGGGAACTTTCCCTTATCTATACCTGCAACCATATAATTAGTTTGGGTCCAAAAACATGACCCAAATAGAGTGTGAGATGAATCGCAGTAGGAAACCACCACAAGATCTTTTCCTAACTATCAGTGAGTATATATATCATGTAATAATGTAAATGCAGCAAAGAAACTAGGATTACACAAAAGTAAACAATCCTATAGTTTCCATTTACATTCATTAGCTTTTACTGTCCAACAATTATTCAAGTAAGTATCACAAGAAGGTATCTCAGAAGACTACCTAGCATGACCGAATCCAAGATCGTGCTTTTACTTGGAAGACACATCACAAACACTCAATATTCAAATTAACCCCCTGGGTAGCTCACACAGTCTAACCCCAATATCCAATTAATGTAATAAAAGGAAAAGACACTCTAAGGAAGCACTCACCGTCAATTCCTTCGATGGTATTTCCACAATAACTACAAACTCTATGGGGAATCACTCAACATAAATTTCCCTTGTGGTCTCGTAACATAAACTATAGACACTCTAAGTAAGCACTCACCGTCAATCCCCCTATGGTCTCTTAGCATGAAATGTAACAGACACTCTGAGGAATCACTCACCGTCAATTCCCCATGTGGTATAACTACACTAGGTTATCACAGCCCTGTGTAATTCAATCATGCATATACAATATAAAATAGCCCAAAGTAATCACATTAATACATAGATAAAAATTCTAATTCATACCACAAGAATTTAATAAGCAGAAAAAGAAAATCAGTTCTCTCCTATCAAGCAAGGAAAGGAAACAATGTCTACCTCATAGGAAACCTGAACCAAATGGCCCTAAACATTAAAACAAGGAATACTCACCCATGAGGTGTTTATTAAACATGAAATCTCACATAAAATCACAACAATTAACCCTTAGTCTAATAATCAATCTAAGGTAGATAAAACAGGGTTTAATTTCTTTACCTAAAATACCTAAAGCATGGGTAATCAGCACTTTGGTATAAAAAACTAAAATAAAAAAATATGAAAGGCAACAAACCACCTACCTTTACATTGGAAGATGAACAATCTCAAATTTTGGCCCTTGAATCATCCTAGAATGACATAGATCTACCAAAACATAAAAAACGTTCAACCTTGAATAACTCGGGAGAGAGAGAGAGAAGAAATCAGGAGGAGAGGTTCAAGAAAAAGGAAAAACGCACTGTGGGGATTCCAATGCCCCCACCGAAGTTCGAATTAGGCCTTGGATGGAGAAATGGTGTCTTTGAGAATATTTTTCACTCTCAGTCGCTCCTGGATGAAACAAGGCCAGAAGAAGATGAACCTGGGGATTAGACGTGGCCCGTTCCAATTAAACAAATAAAAAGAAAAGTACATGGTGTGTACTGTTAATGGAAACAACATGTATTTTACTCAACCATCCCCTACATTAGCGGTCTTCGATGTCACCCCACATGGCTATGTCTCGGTCGTTACATTCCCAAGACATGGTTGTACTCGAAAACTGGGTACACAGCGTGTACTCCTAAGTAAATGGTGTGTAATTATAAAATTTCCCAAACCTCCCCTTTTTCTAAAAAACACCTGAAATCAAGATCCATACCTAAAATGAAGATCTGGTTTCTTATAAACTTCCTCCATTAAAGAAATATTTCCCTGAATTTCCCTAACAAGGTGGAAAAGAATAATCCTCAAAAAGCTCTGGCCACTACGATTGCACATTAGTCTCCATCTCCCAATTCTCATCTAGTATTCGACCATGCTGCAATAACACCCATACCATATGAACAAACCATCCACAGAGAACCTTTGATCTATGATCAACAATCTAGAAATAATGCTCCTCGAACGATGTGTGCACCTCCAACTAAACCTCTTCGGGTTAAAAAACATGAGACAGGTCTGAGAAGTAACGTTGTACTTGAGAAATGTGGAAGACGTCGTGCATAGCCTAGTAACTTTGATGTAACTAAAACCAATAGGCAACCGGACCGACTCTCTCCAAAACCTCAAACGGCCTAATGTATATCGGTGAAAGCTTCCCCTGTCTCTTAATTGTCATGTGTCCCAACATCGGTGTGACACGTGGGAAAACCTAATCTCCGACATCGAACTCCATAAGTCATCTCTGTCTATCAGCATAAGACTTCTGCTGTGACTGTGCAGTATCTATCCTCTTCCGAATCAACTCCACCTTCTATGTGGTCTCCTATACAAGATGAGGTCCCAGCATAGTTGTCTCTCCTGCCTCCAGTCAACATAGGGGTGATCGTCATGGCCTACCGTAAAAAGCCTCATATGGTGTCATCTAAATAGTTTTCTGAAAACTATAGTTGAAGGAAAACTTCACCAGAGGTATGTGCTTCTACCAAGAACCTAAAAAATCTAGGACACATGCTCGAAGCATGTCCTCCAGCACCTAAATCGTGCACTCTGACTAGCCATTTGTCTAGGGATGGTAAGTTGTACTCAAAAGTACTTGTGTACCCAAAGACTTCTATAGCCTTTTCCAGAAACGTGAAGTAAAGAAGGAATATTTGTCAAAAATGATAGAGTGTGTAACCCCATGCACACTTACAATCTCTCGGATGTGCAATCATCCAAGATCGTCAACACTGAATGTCTCCTTGATCAGTAAAAAGTGTGCAACCATTGTGAGTCTATCAATTATAATCCAAATTGTGTCATTCCCTCGAGGAAACCTCGGCAAACCCATCATGAAATCCATCGCGACATCATTCCACTTCCACTCAGGAATGGGTAACTATGATAAAAGCCCCACTAGTTGCTGATACTTTGCCTTCACTTGTTGAAAAGTGGAACATATCATAAAAAAACCAGCAACATCCCTCTTCATACCTAACCACCAATACTAACGGTGTAAATCTCGATACATCTTGGTGGCACCAGGATAAACTTCCCAAACTAAGGAATGAAAATCCTTCATCAAATCCTCATGTATGTCTGCTGACACCCATACACATCCATTAAAGTGTAAGATCTCATATTCACCAAAAGTCCACCCAAGAGTAGGGTCCTCGCTTGACACACTCTTCCGTAGGACTATGCCCTCATAATCAGATAGCTGCCTCATTTTCACTCAATCAAGTAAAGAATAGGTAACAACTCTAGAAGAAAGAAACATCTTTTCCTATCTCTGATCCACCTCTAAATACATTGCAGAGAAGAGATACATAAACTGCCACTCACTGTTGGCCTCCTGAACTGCCTGTATCTGAGTCCTCCTGCTCAACACATCTGCCACTCTGTTGCCTTTTCCAGACATATAAAAAATCTCTAAGTTGAAAGACTGAAGGTACTCACCCACCTTTGTTATCTCAAATTCAGATCACACAGAGTAAAGATATACTTGAGACTTTTGTGGTCAGTGAAAACCACAAAATTCTCTCCCAAAAGATAATGTCTACAATAGCGTAAGGCATGTACAACTGTAGCCAACTCGAGATCATGCATCAGGTAATTCCTCTCAAGTGGCCTCAACTACCGAGACCCATACGCAAAGATGCATTCCCCTTGCATAAGCATTGCACTTATCCTGATACCTGATGCATTGAAATAAAAAGTATAACTATTACCCAGCTCTAGAAAAACTAGTATTAATGTTGAAGTCAACCTCCCCTTTGGTTCCTAAAAGGCTGACTCACAAGAAACTATCCATGAGTACTTCACACCATTATTATTCAGGCCCATCAATGGCATTGCTAAGCATGAAAAGTCTTATATAAAGCACTTTTAGTAACTATCCAGTCCTAGAAAACTCCATACCAAACATAAGTTCTTCAGTTTCTCCCAATAAACTATTTTCCTCAATTTCTATGGGTATGCTGATACTCCTATCTATGAGATAAATTAACCCAAGAAGTGAATTTGGTCCATCCAAAGTGGAATTTTGAGATCATATCATATAACTTATTCTCTCTCAGTTTACTCAAAATGTTCTCAAGATGGATAGCATGGTCATGTCGAGTTTGAGATTACACCAATATATTGTCCATGAAAACTACCAAAATGGAGTCCAAGTATGGATGGAACACTCGGTTCATTGGTGCCATAAAAATTTCAAGTGCGTTTGTGAGACCGAACGGCATAACCACATACTATTATAGAAAATACCTACTCTGAAAGGTTGTAAGAGCTATATCTGATGGTCTAAAATGCAATTGATGATCACCAGATCTCAAGTCAATTTTCAAGAACAATTTAGATCCTTAAATCTTATCAAAGAGATCATAAATCCTCGGTAAGGGATATCAGTTCTCAACAGTAAACTAGTTTAGCTTCTGATAATTTACACAAAGTTAGAGGGTACCATCCTCTTTCTTTGCAAAAAGGATAGAGGAACCCCAAGGAGAATTATTGGGTCGGATGAAACTCTCTTCATGTAACTCCTCTAACTGCTTCTTGAGCTCGTACAACTCTGGTGTAGCCATCCTATAAGGAGGAATTGACACCAATGCTACCCCTGGCACAAGTTAAATATAAAATTCTACCTCTTTCTCTGGAGGCAAACCAAAAAGTTATCTGGAAATAAATCCATGAAATGATCACCCACTAGAGGAATGTCCATCTGTGAAGTCCCCTGGTCATTCTGATAAAAACTAGAAATCTGGGATGTAACTCCTCTCATCCCATGACACTCGGGTCTAGCTCTGTTCTCCTAGACATCCCATTCTTCCTTATGTAGAAACAATCTACCCTCTGGTGACTTGAAACTCACCCTACAACAATAGGAATTGACAACAGATTATATGGGAACGAACCAGTCCATTCCGAGAATGATGTCATAGCCCATCATTTAAATTAAAATAAGGTATCATATGAAGTGACACCCACCAACCTCAAGAGGGAAATCATTTCACTGATGTACACTAGTCGTTCTTATGGCATCCCACCCTTTTTGTAACATAAACTTTCATTTCATTACACAAAACTGAGGATCTTTAAGGTTTAGTGTCTTGGAAACCAGGAACAAAAAACATGAAAACATAAAACATTCTTCTTAAACACTTGAAAGGATTCTCCTCATGTTCATCCTAGGTACATTGCTGCATCTCATAACCTGGGGACATACATCAAAAGAAAGGGTGAGCAGAAGGCCCAGTAAGGGAAACAAGAGAAACATTTTACATGTGAACTTGAGATACTTCAATAAGGTCGTGAAAAGAACTTTGAGGCATGTGAAAGAAATCATGAGGATTTTCATAATAAAAATAAGATTTTTCATAACTTTAAGATGTGGCTACATCATTTAACATAGAAAATCATGAACATATCACCAAGGTCCATCCCCAAGGTGTCATTTGAAAATTACCAAGGTTATTCACCAAGGTATCATGAAAATTGTAATCTCTAGTGGTTACATCATTACCCAATGCATTGGAGCGCTATCAGGGCGCACCCTTAAATTTTCCTTTATTATCATGTGAGTCACATGTATCATCATCAAACATTTCATAAAGAACCCATATAGCACAAAATAAATGGGTTTCATTTCATAATCATAACATTTTAAAAACAGTTTTAAAGACATGATCTTAATGTCACTTTAAATCCACGGAAAGGGAAACCGGGTCTCATGTATGTAAATACTAGAATTTAAAATATAAAATTTTGATATATATGTGAATACCCTTGTAGAAATAAGAGCTTTGAGTATTCACTTTATAACATAAAATAATTTTGAGAAAAGAGAGAGGCATTTTGAGACAAAAATTCTGCAGCATAACGGCTATGTTACAAGGTTTTAGAAAACATTAAAAAGAGAGGGGACATGGTTCAAACATTAATAAATGACCCATAAAACAGTAGAGGGACAGAATATAAGGTATTTAATAACATGGTAATGAAATTTGAAAATATACCATATGAAATGAAGAACATGAAAGAAAGACAAAATAAGATTTCTCTTATGAAAATTCTGCAGCCTAACGGCGTCACATAAACTTCAACCAAAAATTAATTGATGAGATCAAATAGGGTATCTCATCATATAAACATAAAAGGTCAGTATGATAGATATCAAGATAATACACCAAAATAATAAAAAGGAACTTGCAATACTTTACATGGAATTAGAACTTTGAAAAAGGAGAAAGGTGCAAGGACCACTTAAAAATTTACCAGCCTAACGACGCCACTTAAACTTCCAAATACTGAATTGAAGAGATCAAATGGGGACTCTCATCATATGGTCATAAAATATCAGTATGATAGATATAAAGATAATACCCCAACATGACAAAAAGGAACTTTAAATAATTGACATGAAAGTAGAACTTCAAAACGAGAAGGGTGAAGTACCACTTAAAAATTCGGCAGCCTAACAGCGCCACTTAAAAATTCAAAATATTGAATTGAAGAGATCAAATGGGGTCTCTCATCATATGGTCATAAAATATAATTATGATAGATATAGAGATCATACCCCAACATAACAAAAAGGAACTTGAAAGAATTGACATGAAAGTAGAACTTTAAAACGAGAAGGGTGAAAAACCACTTAAAAAATCGGCAGCCTAACAGCGCCACTTAAAACTTCAAAATACTGAATTGAAGAGATCAAATGGGATCTCTCATCATATGATCATAAAAGATCAGTATGATAAATTTACAGATCATACCCCAACATAATAAAAAGTAACTTGAAATACTTTACATGAAAATAGATCTTGAAAAATGAGAAGGGAGAAAGAATCTGTTACAAAAAATTCGGCAGCCTAACGACGCCACTTAAACATTCATAAAATGAAATGATGAGAGTAAGAGGGAGTTTTTCATCATATGAACATAAAAAGGACAGTATAATGAATATAAAAGAACATCCTCCAACATAATAACATGGAGCATAAAAGAAATGACATAAAAGAGGTCACTTGAAAAGAAAGAGAGAGGTCGGATCCCTTACCTTAAAACGTAACTCTTAAAACTCAAAGGTTGGGACCTTGAGGGCTTGGGGGCACCTTGGGAGGACTCCTTGGGAGGTAAGAAGACCATAACATCATTTAGGATGGTTTTGGAGTCGAAAAGATGAGAGGATGGCTTGGTATTTATTGGGAAAGTGAGGGGACAAGGCATTAATGGCCAAGGGACACCTCAAAAGTGGTTTTCTCAAAAGCATGGGCCCTCCCATGGTACTTCCCATAGAGTTAGGCCACATGGGGAACCCACACACAATAATTCATCCTATTTAGTCGACCATCCTTTAAAATATCTCATGACATCATCATGACACAGTTATGATGTCATTAAACATACCGAAACCCTAAAACTGTATTTTTACTATTCACTGAAAATTAAACTTTCTCAGAAAAATCCCGAAATTTCACATTAACCAAATATCAATGCTCTGATTCCAAAAATGAACTCTATTTTATAAAAATATTTTTCAAAATATTTTTAATTCATTTTTTAAATAAACACACTATTCACTGAAAATTCATTTTTTTCAGAAAAATCCCCAAAAATTACCTTAACATAATATCGATGCTCTGAGTTCAAAAATGAAATCCATTTTATAAAAATAATTTTCTAAATATTTTTAATTTAATTTTTAATTAAAAAACACTATTCATCCGAAAAAACTAATACTTGAATAATAATTTATGAAAGTTTTATTTACCCATTTTATTGAATCTCATTACTTAATCTAGGTGTCTAAATTATATTAAAACTTTCTTTGAGTGAAATTACTAATCCATTTGTTCACATTACAAATCCTAAGCATAAAATCACTATTCATAATTTACTATTCATCAAAAATCAATTTGATCTTATTAGACTCAAAATTTTGTGCTGAACATAATTGTAGAAGACCATTTTTTGAAAATCATTACACATTTTTATTTATTTAAGGTTTACATAAACATTTTTAAAATATAATTTCTCTAAAACTCATCAAAAATATGCATACTATATTTGTCCGGACATTTGAAAATTCATAAACTTCATCATAAGAAGAAATCCCACTTTTTATTTAAAACAAAGGATTACACAAGGCTGTTACGATCTCCTTACATAGCCCCTTATCACACCAGCATAGCGCCTAAGTGTAAGGTGTGCTAAGGTGAGAGAATCTGAGGGAGGCTCGACCAACATCGCACGAGTAGTAATTTCTATCAGTTTGAACTTCTCGTGAAGGTGGTCCCGTTCTAGCTTCACACGATGAAGTTCAGCTTGGTTTTGGTCCAGAGAAAAGCCCAGTGGTGCTACCTCCTTCCCAAGTTCTGTTAGATGGGCTTCAATCGGTCCAAGACTACTGGGTGAGGCCATCGAATCTTCTTTCTTTATTAATTAACCAAGATTGCTTGTATTTAGAGACAATAGTCAAAACGTTTAGTTTCCAGTGGTCATATTGACCAATGGTCAAATAACAGTCAAAACCCAACAGTCTCATTTTAATTATACTCATGTTATCAAATGAAACATTTTTGTTGAGTATAAAAATAAAATAAAATAACACATAAAATTAGGAAACAAGATTTATTTAAAATTTTGGGTCGTTACAATCTTCCCCCCTTAAGAAATTGCGTCCTCGCAATTTTTAAAATTGGGTTTTGAAATTTCATTGAAAGTCCCACATCGGAAAAGGAGTCGGTAAAACTATTACTTTAAAAGAAAGAAAGGGAAGTACAAAGGTCACCTGAGTTAACCCACACTAGGATTCCATGTAGGAAAACATGGACATGGAGGAGAAAACAAAGGGTCTAGTTCTGAGGGAGAGTGATAGAGAACATGATTAGGAGAAATTTAACCATAAGAAAATCCCAAACTTATGATGTGTGTAAACGGTCTTTGATTACCTAGTAGGAAACGTAAACCAACAACATTTTTGTTTTACATTTCTTTTCATAATTTTGAGGAATTCATTTACTACATAGAACAAAAACATAAGAAAATAAACCTACCTTCATGTAGAGTTTCATCCTTTAATAAGTTTCTACCCAAAAATAATCTTTTCTCCAAATTATGAGCATTCAAAAACACTTGGTCTCATCAAAACACAAGAATCATCTTCTAGAGAATCACATAATCCACAAAAGATTAACCATCTATTTCATCTATCTTTAAGCATTATCCCAAAAATAGAAAGGGTAAGGTAAAACAACTCTTAAAAAGGAAATAATTTCATAGGAATGGAAACTACTTTTAAATCTTCAAAGTTCCATGGTACTACCCAGAGGTCCTCATAGACCATTCCGTAAATAACTGTCCTTAAAAATCCTCAAAATAAACAAAACAAAGATTGAAACCCAAATACAAGAAGGATTTGATAACATAGTCTTCCAAGGTAAACTTTATCATTCATCTCCAAAAAACATCAACCACTCCTAACATCTTATAACAAAAGTAACTAACCTAAACATATTTACCCCAAGATAGGATAATCATTTCCATAAGTAACCTAAATTACTATAAGTCCGCCCTAAATTCATCGATTCTTCAAAATATAAGTCAACCTTACTCCTCAATGAAAGTACCGTAGTAATCTATTTACCTCGATCATATAGGGTCCCCAAAATAGTGAACGTCTTCTAAAATAATAATCATCTTTTAATCCCCTAATCATCTCTATCATATTAATACGGAAATCATCGCATTTCCTATAACATTGGTTGTTGGGACATGTTCTTCCATTTCCCACCATTAACTAAGAAGATAAAGTATAATTAGGGGCTTAAATACTTCACCAATAATCATGAAAAGGAAACATTAAGCATAAAAGGATAAACTTGTAGAATAAAAGTATATCCTAACTTGTGATCCCCTAGGTTCCAATCTAGATTATCCATGATCATATATTCTTATGTGAATCTTTATTTTATTTTATCTTTGTTCCTTTAATAATGGTTCATACTAAGCTTATGAATTTACCAAAGCATATCCCCCGGGAGTGTCGTAACCAAGAGTGCAGCAAGGCCCGTTGTCGTGTACTAGTTCCTGTTCGAGTCTAGCTCAAAGCGGTGCTTTCAGGTTTTACCCCTATGTACATCTGTGCCAGAGCCACCTCTACCTGCTCGTATCCAGACAGGGATGTATTTGCTTGGCAACCCCTTACTCAATACTCACCAAAATATCTGGAAGATTTCCTATATTTAAACCTTTCTATAGGTTTCTTCCTAAAGTTTTCAAATCCTAATTTCTAAAAATAACTAAACCATCCTTTGATACCAACTATGGAATCCCGCCCTTTTTATAACATAAACTTTCATTTCATTACACAAAACTGAGGATCTTTAAGGTTTAGTGTCTTGGAAACCAGGAACAAAAAACATGAAAACATAAAACATTCTTCTTAAACACTTGAAAGGCTTCTCCTCATATTCATCCTAGGTTCATTACTGCATCTCATAACCTGGGGACATACATCAAAAGAAAGGGTGAGCAGAAGGCCCAGTAAGGGAAACAAGAGAAACATTTTACATGTGAACTTGAGATACTTCAATAAGGTCATGAAAAGAACTTTGAGGCATGAGAAAGAAATCATGAGGCTTTTCATAATAAAAATAACATTTTTCATAACTTTAAGATGTGGCTACATCATTTAACATAGAAAATCATGAACATATCACCAAGGTACATCCCCAAGGGTTCATTTGAAAATTACCAAGGTTATTCACCAAGGTATCGTGAAAATTGTAATCTCTAGTGGTTACATCATTACCCAATGCATTGGAGCGCTATCAGGGAGCACCCTTAAATTTTCCTTTATTATCATGTGAACCACATGTATCATCATCAAACATTTCATAAAGAACCCATATAGCACAAAATAAATGGGTTTCATTTCATAATCATAACGTTTTAAAAACTACTTTAAAGACATGATCTTAATGTCACTTTAAATCCACGGAAAGGGAAAGCGGGTCTCATGTATGTAAATCCAAGAATTTAAAATATAAAATTTTGATATATATGTGAATACCCTTGTAGAAATAAGAGATTTGAGTATTCACTTTATAACATAAAATAATTTTGAGAAAAGAGAGAGGCATTTTGAGACGAAAATTCTGCAGCATAACGGCTATGTTACAAGGTTTTAGAAAACATTGAAAAGAGAGGGGACATGGTTCAAACATTAATAAATGACCCATAAAACAGTATAGGGACAGAATATAAGGTATTTAAGAACATGGTAATGAAATTTGAAAATATACCATATGAAATGAAGAACATGAAAGGAAGACAAAAAAGATTTCTCTTATGAAAATTCTGCAGCCTAACGGCGTCACATAAACCTCAACCAAAAATGAATTGATGAGATCAAATAGGGTATCTCATCATATGAACATAAAAGGTTAGTATGATAGATATCAAGATAATACACCAACATAATAAAAAGGAACTTTCAATACTTGACATGGAATTAGAACTTTGAAAAAGGAGAAAGGTGCAAGGACCACTTAAAAATTTAGCAGCCTAACGACGCCACTTAAACTTCCAAATACTGAATTGAAGAGATCAAATTGGGTCTCTCATCATATGGTCATAAAATATCAGTATGATAGATATAGAGATAATACCCCAACATAACAAAGAGGAACATGAAAGAATTGACATGAAAGTAGAACTTCAAAACGAGAAGGGTGAAGAACCACTTAAAAATTCGGTAGCCTAACGGCGCCACTTAAAACTTCAAAATACTGAATTGAAGAGATCAAATGGGGTCTCTCATCATATGGTCATAAAAGATTAGTATGATAGATATAGATATCATACCCCAAAATAACAAAAAGGAACTTGAAAGAATTGACAAGAAAGTAGAACTTCAAAACGAGAAGGGTGAAGAACCACTTAAAAATTCGGCAGCCTAACGACGCCACTTAAAACTTCAAAATACTGAATTGAAGAGATCAAATGGGGTCTCTCATCATATGATCATAAAAGATCAGTATGATAAATTTAGAGATCATACCCTAACATAATAAAAAGTAACTTGAAATACTTTACATGAAAATAGATCTTGAAAAATGAGAAGGGAGAAAGAATCCGTTACAAAAATTTCGGCAGCCTAACGGCGCCACTTAAACATTCATAAAATGAAATGATGAGAGTAAGAGGGGGTCTTTCATCATATGAAAATAAAAAGGACAGTATAATTAATATAAAATAACATCCTCTAACATAAGAACATGGAGCATAAAAGAAATGACATAAAAGAGGTCACTTGAAAAGAAAGAGAGAGGTCGGATCCCTTACCTTAAAACGTAACTCTTAAAACTCAAAGGTTGGGAACTTTAGGGATTTGGGGGCACCTTGGGAGGAATCCTTGGGAGTTAAGGAGACCAGAACTTCGTTGAGGATGGTTTTGGGTTCGAAAATATGAGAGGATGGCTTGGTATTTATAGGGAAAGTGAGGGGACAAGGCATTAATGGCCAAGGGACACCTCAAAAGTGGTTTTCTCAAAAGCATGGGCCCTCCCATGGTACTTCCCATAGAGTTAGGACACATGGGGACCCCCATACAATAATTCATCCTCTTTAGTCGACCATCCTTTAAAATATCTCATGACATCATCATGACACAGTTATGATGTCATTAAACATCCGAAACCCTAAAACTGTATTTTTACTATTCACTGAAAATTCAACTTTCTCAGAAAAATCCCAAAATTTCACATTAACCAAATATCAATGCTCTGATTCCAAAAATGAACTCTATTTTATAAAAATATTTTTCTAAATATTTTTAATTCATTTTTTAAATAAACACACTATTCACCGAAAATTCATTTTTTTCAGAAAAATCCCCAAAAATTACCTTAACATAATATCGATGCTCTGAGTTCAAAAATGAAATCCATTTTATAAAAATAATTTTCTAAATATTTTTAATTTAATTTTTAATTAAAAATCACTATTCACTCGAAAAAACTAATACTTGAATAATAATTTATGAAACTGTTATTTACCCATTTTATTGAATCTCATTACTTAATCTAGGTGTCTAAATTATATTAAAATTTTCTTTGAGTGAAATTACTAATACATTTGGTCACATTACTAATCCTAAGCGTAAAATCACTATTCATAATTTACTATTCATCAAAAATCAAGTTGATCTTATTAGACTCAAAATTTTGTGCTGAACATAATTGTAGAAGACCATTTTTCGAAAATCATTAGACATTTTTATTTATTTAAGGTTTACATAAACATTTTTAAAATATCATTTCTCTAAAATTCATCATAAATATGCATACTATATTTATCGGGACATTTGAAAATTCATAAACTTCATCATAAGAAGAAATCCCACTTTTTATTTAAAACAAAGGATTACACAAGGCAGTTACGGTCTCCTTACATAGCCCCTTATCACACCATCATAGGACCTAAGTGTAAGGTGTGCTAAGGTGAGAGAATCTGAGGGAGGCTCGACCAACATCACACGAGTAGTAATTTCTATCAGTTTGAACTTCTCGCGAAGGCGATCCCGTTCTAGCTTCACACGATGAAGTTCATCTTGGGTTTGGTCCAGAGAAAAGCCCAGTGGTGCTACCTCCTTCCCAAGTTCTGTTAGATGGGCTTCGATCGGTCCAAGACTACTGGGTGAGGCCATCGAATATTCTTTCTTTATTAATTAACAAAGATTGCTTGTATTTAGAGACAATAGTCAAAACGTTTAGTTTCCAGTGGTCATATTGACCAATGGTCAAATAACAGTCAAAACCCAACAGTCTCATTTTAATTATACTCATTTTATCAAATGAAACATTTTTGTTGAGTATAAAAATAAAATAAAATAACACATAAAATTAGGAAACAAGATTTATTTAAAATTTCGGGTCGTTATAGTTCTAATCCCCAATGGAGTGTCCAGCATCATGATATCAGTATAAGTAAAGATACAGAGACCAAGGATCTTCACAATAGGAACAGATATAAAGGTATGGGAAGCCCCTGTATCGAAAATAGCAGAAACTAAAACTGAGGAAACCAAAATTGTACCTCTAACCATAGAGGGTTTGGGAACCTACTCCTACTAGATCTACTCTAACTCAAAATCATGACTTGTGTTGCAGCCCTATGAAGTTGTCTTAGATCCCTGATCTAATCCACCCTACGACTGTCAAAAACCCTATGTCTCACCATTGTGGCCAAGAACACCACCTCAGCCTGAACGGCCTGAAGAACTCCAGCCCCCAGTCTGATGTGGGACTGGTGGTCCTACTCTGGCATGAGAAGTCAAAATATATCCCCCATCACTAGCTTTTGGAAGTAGGGCATTGAAGAAATGCGAAACATGTCCCATCTTTCCAAAAGATCGACACCCAATTGGGATTTTGGTCATTGAGGTTTCTTATGTCCACCCTTATTGCACTGTTAGCACACCACCTGGCTACCTGAAGAAAAATATTACCTACTTGGATCTCCAGGTTTAGACTCCCTATAGTGCTTCCTGCTTTCAGTCGGAAGAGTACCAACTCTGGATGCTGAACCGCACTGGCCCACAACTTTAGAATCCCTTAGGTCGTATTCGGTGATCAGCAGCTGTTTGAATATAGAATATATGGAAGTCAACCTGAATATGTTCACCTGATATCAGATATCATTCCTGAGACCATCCTCAAACTTTCTCTCCAAAAATAACTCATCACCCCCCATAATGGGTGTGAAGCGCTACAGATCAGTAAAGAGAGAATAATACTCCATGAATGAGGGAGTACCCTACTCCAAATTCATGAACTCTCAGGCTCATTCGTCCCTAAAGGTATCCAGGTAGAAGTAGTCCTAGAAGGTCCTCTAGAACTTATCCCAATCCATAATCCGCTGGTGTCCTACCGATGAAATCACATCTCACCATCTTTTTGCGGAATCACGTAGCCAGTACATAGTGAGATTCACCCTCCTCTCTAGAGCCGTCTCGAGATGCTCGAAGATAGACAACATGGCTTCCAACCATGACTCTGCATCCTGAGGTATTTTATCCCCTGAGAAAGTGGGAGGATGATGTTACTGAAAAATCAGCGTCAAATCTTCCATAGATGGGGCAGGATGTGGTGCTCCCTAGAATATATGTATCATCCTTATGAATACTTCTCGGAACTGTGCATCAATATCTATATATGGAATGACGGACGGTGCCATGAAGGGCCTGACGGTAGGGTCTTCTGGGAGTCCTTGTTCTACCATTTTAGGTTTCTGATCATCACCTTGAACCTAGAGTACAACTGGAGGACATCTAGGTGGCATAACTCTATAAGATCAAGTGCACACCTTAGTGAAAGATTAAAGAAACAACATATTAGTAGTGAAAAATGGAACATAGAAGGAAAATTATTCAAGTTTTTCAAAACATGGTTACATGGCGTGTATGTACTCTACACGGCATGTTCCCTTAATCCTTTACCTATACATGTTCCTCATCCAAACCTAGTTGTGTAACACCCATTCACATGTTGTGTTCTCCTTGAGACACGACATGTACTTGAATCACTCCCCCCCTACTCGAGTTCCTCTACATGGATAAACACATGGTCCTCTCTGGGGTAACACTACACAGTGTGTTCACCCTAGACACGGCGTGTACCCCATTAAGTTACAACCACCCATTTTTTTAGTCACACAGTCGGAGACATGGTCGACTATACATAGCATGTAATAACAGGACACATTGTGTACAACCTAAGTTTTATCCACCCGTTTCATTGGTCACACGGATGGATACATGGATCACCAAAACATGGTGTGTACACCTAGTACATGGCGTGTTCAAGAAAAGATTTTTCCAACCCATGTTTCTACCCACACGGTTGGACACACAATAAACAGATACACAGAGTGTAGAAAAAAACATGGCATTTACGCAAGAATAAATTTTCTTCCCGAATAGAAGGATACATGGTGTGTATTCATCATCACATGCCATGTATTCTGGGTTTTTTCGGACATTGAGCCTCAAAAAATACTTCATAACCAAATAAAAACACTAAAACAAGCATTAAAGTTCTAAATTCCAATCTGTGGGGCCCATACACTCTGTGAATAAATGATTGGCATCATATTCATGTATATCACAAGGTATAACAGTGCAATCAACCACATGATCCACTAAATTCCAATCCATGAGGGCCCATAACACCTCAGGGACCAACAATTGGCACTCATTCAAATGAAACTTTAAATTTTCCAATACCCTATCTAAATAGAATGTATTCTATCATGACATCTATCACATCAACATGCATATATAGCACAACATCTATCACAATAGCATGAAATTAGTAATGCATCCTAAATGGAATGAAAAAATGCATGACATGTGATCTCTAGAAAGTTCCTATATGATGAATGAGATGGCATACCCTCATCTCATAGGGTTGAAACAAAAATATAACATCAATGATATAAATCATAATAACACAAATCATGTGAATCTCTAAAATGGTGAAATCAAATCAACTGTAACAATTGAAAAACTAGAGAAATTGCAATAATCAAGGTATATTGGATTTTCCCTGTACACAGGTTAGCTACTTCAAGGAAAAAATTATTACCAACTAATTATTCCTTCCTATCCCTGTCTATAGGATCCAAACACTAAGACAAAGTAGAAAAAAACCTCTTCTGAAACCACTTTGTAACATCCCGGTTTCAGGTGCCTCCCCAAGGTGCCCCATACCCGGTTGGTCACATGGCCTCAAGTGAATTTACATGAACTCCAGAGGCTTCCAACTAGTAGTGAGGGCCTTAGGTGTGATAGTGGGTAATCTATTCCCTCATTTGAAGAGTAAAATAGTGAAAACAACAGTAAACAGAAGCAGAAATAGTAATACAATTCAGCAGAATTAAACAGCGGAAGACTGATAGTAAATAAACAACTGAAGCACATATATAAATGATGCATGTCACATATGTCTATGAAAACATCCAAACAAGTCACAATAAAGGAATCAAAAAACTAAGACAAATTAAAAAAGAAAACAAGTAAACTCTAATAGCATCTCAATCCTCAACTCTATACCATGCTCTCCATCTCCAAAACAATCATGTACCTTAAGTAGAAGGGCACTTGCCCTTATCTATACATGAAACCATATAATCTGTTTGGGTCCAAAAACATGACCCAAACAGGGTGTGAGATGAATCCCAGTAGGCAACCACCACCAGACATGTTCCTAACTATCAATGATTATATATAGCAGTTAACAATGGAAATGCAGTAAAGAAACAAGGAGTACACAAATGTAAAAAATCCTATAGTTTCCATTTACATTCATTAGAATCTATTGTTCAATATTTAATCAAGTAATTATCACAATAAGGTATCTCAAAAGACTACCTAGAAGGAATGAATCCAAGATTATGCTTTTTCTTGGTAGATGTGTCACAAACACTCTATATTCTCATTGACCCTCTGGGTAGCTCACACGATCTAACCCCTCTGGTCAAGTAATGCAATAAAAATTCAAAGACACTTTGAGGAATCACTCACCATAAATTTCCCTTATAGTCTTTCCACAATAACTACAGACTCTCTAGAGAAGCACTCAACATCAATTCTCTATGTGGTCTCATAACTTAAACTATAGACACTATGAGGGAGCACTCACCGTCAACCCCCCCCCCCCCCCCCCCATGGTCTCGAGGTGTGAAATGTAACAGACACTCTGAGGAATCACTCGCTATCAATTCCCCATGTGGTCTAACTACACAAGGTTCTCACAACCCTGTGTAATTCAAATGGTGTATATATGATATCAAATAGACAAAAGTAATCACACTAATATATGGATAAAAAATTCCAATGCATACCACAAGAATTTAGCAAGAATCAAAAGACAATTAGTTCCATCCTATCAAGAAAGGAAAGGAAAAAAGGTCTACCTCATAGGAAACCTGAACCAAATTTCCCTAAACATTCAACCAAGGAAAATGTACCCATGGGGTGTTCCTTAAACATGAAATTTCACTTAAAATCACAAAAACAAACCTTAAATCCAAAAATTAATCTAATGAAGATAAAATCAGGTTTAATTTCCTTAACCCAAAATACCTAAATCATGGGTAATCTGAACTTTGGAATATAAAAGAAAAATACAAACTATGGAAGGAAAAAAACCACCTACCTTGATGTTGGATGAAGAACACTCTTGAAATTCAAGCCTTTTATCATCCTAGAACAAAGTAGATCTACAAAAAATTTAAAAATGTTCAACCTTGAATAACTCGAGAGTGAGAGAATAAATTAGGAGGAGAGGTTCAAGAAGAAGGAAGAACTCGCCGTGGGGATTCCAACGCACCCACCAGAGTTCTAATCATACCTTGGATGGAGAAATGGTGGCTCATAGAATATTCGTCACTCTCGGTCACTCCTGGGTGAAACAAGGCCAGAAGAAGATAAATCTGGGGATTAGAAGCAACCCTGGTCTGATTAAACATATAAAAAAGAAAAGTACATGGTGTGTATTGTTAATGAACACACCGTGTATTTGCCTCAACCGGACCTCGACATTAGTGGTCTGCCACGTCACCCCACATGACTATGTCTCAGCCGTTACACACCCAAGACATGGTTGTACTCGGTAACTGGGTACACAGTGTGTACTCCAAAGTACATGGCGTGTACTTATAAAACTTCCAAAACCTCTCCTTTTTCTCCAAAACACTTGAAATAAATATCCACACCTGAAATGAAGATCTGGGTTCTTATGATAATGCAATGGAAGGTGATACTTCCAAAGAATACAAAATGAGGATGGGAATCAAAATGTTCTCGAATGAGATATGAAGGATAATAAAAGATAATAATCAACTCTAAGCAAAATCATATTGTCAAAGTGAATGCCAAGTTGCAAAGAAAAAAATTATTGAATAAATTGAGAAGGTAAATCTTAAAATTTTCAAGAGATGTCCAATTATTGAAGACATTACTTATAATATTTCTCTTGGTAATGTGGAAGTAAATATATTGAAAAAAATGGTAGTTGAAATTGAGAAACTTAAAATAAAATGTGATGTGTGATAAAAATGAGGATATTAAAGAAGCGGGATAAAGTTCTAAACAAAAATTTACAAAAATTTATATTACTCAGAATACAAGAAGAACTAATGAATAAATTCCATTCCAAAAATCATTAAAGAAAGACATAGTAACAAAAGAAAAAAACAAAAATGAAAATATTGAGCCAATTATAAATTATGATGGAAAGGTAAAATGGATCAATGATAGAGAAATAAGGGTTTATTCGGTTTTAAAAAATCAAACTCTTAATTTTAAAGAGGTTATTCACATGAAAACTCAATGTAAAAAACACAATTGAGAGTTGAAAATATAGCTCAATAAAAAAAACCCTTTCAAATAATAAGATTTCATGGTTACTGCTTGTGTTGTGGTATATTTTTTCATAATTCATACAACTATTGTGACAACATGTCTTTACCAATATAGAGAAAGGTTTAGGATTCAATGGGGGAATCAAATAAGAACCCAACAAAAGCTTAAACTACATAATAATATAGTTTAAGAAAGAAAAAATTATAAATCTTATAAGATTTTTGTAAAGATGTGATAAGGATGGACATACATTAGATGTGTGAATTTCTTTAATACCATCTAAGTTGATATTATATTAAAATTTTGGAATCAAACCAAATCAAAATCAGATCAAGAATCAAGAAAACATTGTAGAAATGGTATTTATTCCTGATAAATAAGGAAGACCTTGGATCATAGACAAGGGATGTTCATCACACATGACAGGGTATCTGAAAAATGTAAAAAATATTGGGAAGTATGAAATAGGAGCTATGAATTTTGGAAATGACACCTCTTTGTCAATAAAAATAGTTAAAACATCAAATATTGGGAAGAATCAAATTGGTATGAACGATATCTTGTTTTTTGATGAGATAAAACAAAATTTGTTGAGCACATCACTACTCTATAATGATTAAAATGAAATTATCATCAGGGAAAATGATTTTTTGGTTAAGATGCTAAATAATTGTGTAGTTATAATTAAATGTTTAAGAAAACAAGGTAATTTATTTTATGTTGTATAATCCAGGGAATATTTTTTATTTAATCCAATAAGAATAAAATAATTTGTGGCACAAAATATTTGGTCATCCTAGCCAAAAGAATATGAATAAACTTATCAGAGAAAAATATGTAAGTAATATCTGTATAATTAAATTAGATATTTCCAATATAAATAAAAATTTTAAAAAGGGAAATATGGTGAACAAGGATCACAAAGGGGTTAAAACTAAAACATCCATACCTCTTGAGCTAATGCACATAGTTGTTTGTGGACCTGTGAAACAAAATTAAATAATAAGGGATATATATTTTATTAGTTTAATAAATTAATTCACATGTATTGAATGCATAATTTTCATGTCACACAAGTCACATGCCCTAGATAGGTTCAATATATACAAAAGACTTGAAGAGAAGAAAAATATATTATTATATAAGAGACAAATATCTGAAAATGGCAATGAGTATTCCAACAGACAATTCAATGAATATATTGATAAACATGGTATCGTAAATGTGTTCAGTAATCCATAAACTCCCAGTAGAATATAGTGGATGAAAGAAAGAATAATATACTAGTTGATATAGTAAGAACCTATCAAAACATGATACCTCAAGATACTAATGGTTACAGGCCATTATAATATCCAGAATAATCCAAAATGGGTTTCTCTTAAATCCAAACATAGATATGGATCCTTATGAAATGTAGTTCAATAAAAAGAAAAAATTTATACACATTAGAGTGTTTGGTATTCTATGTTTGATAAATAATAAGGATAAAAGTGGGGGAAATTTTGATGAAAAACTGAAAATGGAAATTTTCTTGGTTACACATCAAATGGAAGGTCCTACATGTGTTATAACAAGAAATCTAAGAGAATTATTGATAGTGATGATATAAATGTTTTTTAAAATGAGAAAGATATTAAGAATATTATCATTTTTTATGAATAGGATGATGTTATCACTTGAAAACCAGTTGAATAATTTTAATAAAGAATACAGATTCAAATAAATAATATTAATTTAGCCAACTCTAGTGATAATGATGAAAATAAAAGATTAAATGGAGATCACACCAAATTTAAGAACCATGTTGATATTGAAATTTTAATTTTTGATCAAAATCAATGAGTATAAACCAAGAGGAAAATTATGGAAATTTTCCACACCATTTTGTTTTTAAATATTGAAACTCAAATGGTTGAGGAATCATTTGATCAAAAGGAGTGGGTTCATGCTATGAATGAAGAGCTAGACCAGATTGAGAAGAATGAATCTTGTAAAGTTGATCCTATATCTAGAGAAAAGAATTTAATTAGAACAGAGTGTATTATTAGGAATAGGTTGAATTAAAATGGAGAAGTGGCTAGTAACAAGGCCAGACTCGTTTTTAAAGGATACTCATAGATTGGAGGAAGTGACTTTGATGAAACCTTTTCTATGGTGTCCATACATTAATCCATTATTATTTTCTTATATAAATCATATCATATAATATTCAATGTGTTTCAAATGAAGGTTAAGTCAACATTTCAAAATAAAGATCTTAATGAATATATATATATAGTATAACCAAAGGGATCCATGCTTGATTCAGATGGTAGAAGGGTATGTAAGATAAAGAAATATATTTATGGTTTGAATCAAGGTCCAAGATCTTGGTCATTTAATATTTATGAATACCTAATAAGAATATAATTTTTTAAGGGATAAGTTGAAAAAACATGTATGTTAAGAAGAAAAACACCACAACACTTTTTATATTGGTGTTTGCAGATGAAATTATTTTTTTAGAAATGAAGGAAGGTTAGTGAATATTTTTCAATGCACATGAAGGAGAATTTTGAAATTTCAATGCTCATTGAAATGAAATTTTTCTTAGGCCTACAAATTACCCATGTAGCTGATCACATTTTTATCTCATGAGAGAAATATACATAGAAGTTATTAAATAAGTTTGATATACATGAAAGTATAGGTGTGTCAACTCCTATAAATGTGGGTACATAACTACACAAGGATGAGGAAGGAAAATTTTTTAATGAAAAAAATTAGATGCTTGATTAGTGGTCTATTATACATAATACAAACAAGGAAACATATTGTATATATTGTCACTCTCAACACCAAATATCAGTATAATCATAAAATCAGATATATAAATAGAAAATAGAATCCTAAAATACATATCAAATATATAAAATCATGAAATTATTTATTAGAATAAGGGAAATATATATTTAAAAGGGCTTTTACATCATGACTGGGCATGCACTATTGATGTTAGAAAATCCCAATCTGGTGAAGCATTATTTTTTGGAAGCATTTTTTGCATCATGTCACTCAAAGAAACAAACTTAAATAACATTGGGATTAATATAATCTTAATATGTGTATGCATCACCGACATCTACTCAGATGATATAGATAAAGACATAATATAAATATTTAAATTTTGAAGTTTTATATACTCTAATAATTGAATATGATAATTATAGTGTTATCAATATATCAAATAATCCAAATCAATATTCTAGATCCAAGAATATTGATATCAAGTATAAATTAATAAATTATATGGTGAATAATGGTATCTTGATATATGAATTTATTACTTTTAAGGAATAGATTGATGATATCCTCACTAAACCAATGAAAAAAGAATCCTTTGAGAATCTAATGATGAAAACAGGAGTTAATCCCACTAATCATCACTGATGTATGTTTTTCTTGAGTTTCATTCAATATTTCATCATGTTTAAATTCTTAACGAGATGTTATATATAAGGGGAGATATTTTTTCCCATTGAAATGAAAACGTTTCTGATGGGTGTATTATGTGGTGTAGGAAAATAACTCTATTGTATTCCTTTTCTTGTTGAGTCAAATGAAGAGTTGAGTTGAGATTTTTATTAAGGATAGCATTGATCACATTATCTTTCACACTTTTTTTCTACATTAATTTAGCTCATATAGACTTAGATTGTATCAATTCATGAATCATTTTTCTTATGTACATATTTCTTCCAGTTATTCACTTTGGTTTTCTTGATAATAAGGTGGAGAATTGATGGATGATGTATTGATAGAAAATACAAAGGGGTTTGTTGTTGAACCCTTGTGAGGATGATATTTTATTTTTTTCAATACAATAACAAGTGTGAAAATTGATGATATAGTCTTCAAAAGAATCAAAGGCATGTGTTGGTGAATAAAGGAGCATGTTTTTCAAAATCTTTTAAAAGTGGAGAAGTGTTTGAGAAGCCCTAAAAGTCATAGGAATAAGTTTGGAACTTATTTTGAGTTAAGTAGGATTAATGTAGCAAATTTATTTCAATGAATCTCTCTATAGATGTTTTATATAGATAATTCAACCACATAAACAGTTTATCCACATAACTAATTTCTGATGAGAATGATATAGCTGACTAGAAACATTGAAAAATAAAGATTCACATAGCATATTCATGTGGGTGTTTTGAGAAGAATTCCTATAGTATTTTTTTCTATGTAGCGAAATCACATAACTAAATGAGTCATGTAACCAAATAGTGATAAAAATGATGTAGTCAATTTATAGTGTATCAAATTCAAATTAACATAGGTGAATATACTATATAACCATTTTGAGAATCACCTAGCTATTTTTACACTTATCCTTTTTAGAAACATAGCTGAAGTTCAATGTCAACCATGTAACCATTTTCTACATAACTAATTACAATGTGGTTGTTTTCTACATCATTAATGACTTCATGGATACATGGAAATATCATATGATTTATGAATGAGTGATATTTGAGGATGTAGATATTTTATATCGTGTGGATGTTTGAATCCCATGTCTCTATGAGATTTATATGAAAATATAAACATTTGTTTTGGTTTTAAAATGAGAATTAATGTGACATAAAAATCAGATTCGTCATAGAAACTTCAAGGATATATTTGGTGAAGTTTCATAGTTAACAATAGAGTGAAGACTATGAGTTGAAGTTGTGGTTGCAACCAATGTTTGAGGGATGGTTCTCGTCTACACCCAGAAGAAGATCCTCATAATCATTTGAATTCTCACAAATTAGCTATTGTATAACACTTAGGATACATTAGGAATAATAAGGTCATGTTGAGAATTACATTTAGGTAGAGTAAAATAAGATACATTTATATCTCTTGTGGGATATCATGAATTCGATGGATATTGAGCATTATTTGTGCTAAGATGTATTTTTTTTGTATTAGATATTGCATTAGGTCCAAGGTCAATAATTTTTCCAACTTATTACTGGTAATAAAAGTTGATCATTGTGTGTGGGATGAAAACCATGGCACACTAGATACTTATTCATCCTTAAAATAAGAAAAAAATTGTCAATAATTTTGTTTTGTTCATTTATTTATCTACTTTGATGAGTATCGTGAAAGAAAAGGTGTTGAATAAGAACAAGATTATAAGTGATTTGTATAAAACTATTAAACACAAATTCATCCCCTCCATCACATTGTTTATCATCCTTTGTTTGATCCTTACAGCTTCTATTTTTCTTTGATATTTACCTTTCTATTAATTTATGAAAAGATTAAACATAAAATATCATTCTCTAAAATTTAATATCTCTAATATTTTTTCACAAGTTTAAAAATTGGTTATGTTCAGTTTTAAATGTTTATTTTAAATGTTAATTAATTATTTTTATAATTATAATTTGTTTTTAATTTTTATTAATTAAATAATTAGCCTAAATTCTTACACAACGTCTACATAGTAATTATTAAATTAATATAAAAAACAAATGATTTTAAAAATATTAAAAGTAATAAAAGTTGGATGGATTATTATGTTACATAAATTTTATAGATGAATATAAAATATTTGAGATTTTTTAAAGGTTTATATTTTAATTCCATTACTATCTTGATAGCATTAAAGTCAACGAAAATAAATAGTTCCAAATATAACATTAATGAAATTATATAATAAATAGTTTTTATAAAATAAATTATAATTTATAAAAGTGTTATATTAAACCAAGTTAATGATATATGTTTGAAAATATAAACCATAGTCTATTTATGGGTCACTTTTCCATTATGGTAACATTATGGGGTCTTAAATAGTAATAAACTTTTCTATTATGGTAACTGTCAAAAGGGTTAATAGGGATTAAAACTAAGAGATAAGGGTTAAAACTTCTAGTAAACTTATCAAAATATTATTGAAGGATATTATTTAGTCATATAATAATCATATCATCTAAATATATCAATTTTCATCCATATGATTATGAAAACTAATTCATACTAATTTAATAATTTATTTAATTCCAAGAGTTCCCCTCCTCTTACTTATAAAAGGGCACCTATTTGCCTCTCTTACTCGCACATTTAAAGACTTTTAACTCCTCAAAGACCTACTATAATATCTTCCTAGAATAATTACCCACATCCTATATATTATGGTCTTTACAAAATAACATCCTTTCAAGGATTAAGGTGTAATCCAAAAGTGTTTTCTCAATGAAGAGGTACAACTCTTAACCGAGTACTTTCTATTATATTTATTTTTATAGATCCTCCAAATATATGGTATGAATTCTAAAATAATGAATCCAGTGTCACACATATACTAATATTTTATTATTTTAATGTTACAAACTTTTTTCACCTATTTTCCATCCTATGGAAAACGATAACATCACTCATGTGTAAGTACGACTTACCACCTCCACGTAGTCATGTAATTCATTATTCAACACCATTTTAATTGTATGGTTATAAATATATAAATAATGAATATATATTATATATATTATATATTAATTATTCATTAAAGGTTAATTTTTTTTCATTCCATCCACTAAAAAGTGAAAACAACATTCATGCGTACGTACAACCAATTGTCTCCATGAATGGTGTAATTCATTTTTCTATCTCTATATTTTATGGATGAATATAAATATATATATATATAATGAATATATATATATATATATATAATTTATATAATTATTAACATTTTATATATGGTGGAACCATGAGAAAAGTACAAGGAATGGAACTACCGAACCGAAATTCTCAGGAAAAATGAAATAGTTAACACCCAGAAATGATTATTTTAATAAGAAATTATTAATAAATGGGTGTTTAAATATTATAATTTTATAATATATGATATTAAAAATATTTTAATCGATCTTTTATAAAATTATAATAAATTTAAATTGATTATACTTGAGGTTAAAAGTGCTTTTGATGCAAGTCGAACTCGAGGTAATATATTTTCATCTCACTTTCATTTTCATGAGACACATGTCATATTCACCACTTGTTTCTTTTATGTGGTATATATACTACCAATAATTTTATATTTTGATTATCATCATTAAAATTATTGTGATATAAATATAATTCTAAGTTTCTATATTTCACGAGGTTTTGATTTAGAGATTACCAAAGTGGTAAGGGATTTGTGTTTCAATCTCATTTTAATCATGATTATTTATGCTTGAATTTATATTAAAGGAAATTATATGATCCTTTTTTGGATAAACCACTTTCATTTTATATTACTCAGGTTATTTTTATATATTCCATGTTTTACTTTCATTTTCATATCTGTAATAACTTAAGACACTAAAAGAATGTTCCTAAAGATACCTAAATTTATTTCTCTCTTTTGTCAAAGATCCATTTTTATCCATATCCATGTTTTAAAAAAATATTTTAAAGAATATTTATAATATTATATTATGATTTTTTAAATTAATTTTGACCCATTATTGTATTTTTTTTAAATGGTTTAAAATGAATCTTCTTGTCATTTTATGAATAAGTTACTTTTAACTTTTTATCAGAAGTGTTTAAGGAATATTTGTTTTAATGTACAAGAAATGAAATCAATTTACCACCATCATGAACACTAAATGATTTTAATATTCCTTTATAAGTTTTAAATTTTATTTTCAATGAAAATTTTCCTTAGAATTTTGTAATTTTCTATTTTTCAAAAAAGTGATTTTAAATAGGAAAGGGTATTTTCCTCATGGAATAATCCATTGATATTTTAAAGGCATTTCTTTTTCAATGATAACACACTTTGATGGTGTTTATGATTTAATGTTGATATTATCTAATGGTTCCATAATTTTTATTATTTGGATTAATTTTGATGATTTAAGGATGATTCTGTGAAACTCATTTTGTTCCCATGTGTCAATTAAGTAATTATAAAACCTTTATGAAACACATTTATTTTCCACATTTTATGCTATGATGAAATGATTAAATTTTTATGAAACCCATTTACTTTCCATGTGTTATTCTATGAAGAATATTTTATAATCATTTAGTATACATATTTATGGTTTTAATTATGTTATGGTTGGGTATGTAATTATATAGTCCACTAATTCACTGGGTAAAGATGGACATCTCATGAGATAATAAGAACTTGAATAGGGAGTGACTGGTACAGTAAGTGACACTTTCCACTATGATATTCTTGGGATTTATACTTGACCAAGGGTATAAAATATTTGGGAGTGAACCAAATCCACTATGATAGAATTCACAATGATCCGTGAATAATAAGGAAATGATTTTCTATTTTTATGTGTATTCCACAAACATATGTATTATTACAATTTTATACTCTCATGGATCATGTTCCTTGATTTATTTATTATTCATGACTTATAAACCATCAATATTTATTCCATGACTCAATATTATGATCTATAATGTGTTGGGTATGGTTTTTAATTAGTAATATCATGTTATTATACCCTTATACTCGTGTTATGCTTAAGAGATCATTGATATCTCCCAAATTAATTCTTACAAAGAATATGAGATCACCCTTTATTATGTTTCTTTTATCCAAGTTATAAAGAAAGGTTTTAAGTATTGTAGTTATGAAGAAATTAGTGGGATATTATTTAGATCTTATATGAACAATTTTTTTATATATCCAGGTTTCCAAAGACATTAAGCATTTAAGATCATGGCATGGTTCATTATGTTATTTACTGAATATTCATCTAATAATATTTAATATTTATTTATGAAAAGTGTTGTTCGCTATAGATTTTATATTATCACCTTTGAAAAAAGAGTGGAGTTTCTCAATTGATCTCTTGATTTGAACAAATATAATTTCCTTATGATTAAACTAAAAGACACCTATCTCTTTTTTGAGTATTAAAGGCTCATTTTGGATAATTTGGGAAGAATTGATTCATTCTAACAATTATTTAAACATGTATGGTGAGTGTAATTATCCAAAAATTCAAAGTGTAGTTTGATGTTGTGTATTGAAAACCAAAAATCTAATCAAGTAATGATAATTAATAAATGTTCCTTAACTTATATAAAGGATTTATTTGAAAAATTAAATAAAGTAATAGTATTTTTCATAAATAATCCTAAATTTTTATATTACCAGCTAAGGGTTAGATAGAATGATGTATTGAAGATAACTTTTTCAAGACATTATGAGTTTTTAGTCATAACTTTTGTTGTCACTAAGGAACCTGTAGTGTTTATGGATTTATTGAATATAATCATCAACATTTATTTGTACAAAAATGTGGTAGTGTTCATATATGACATGTTGATATCAAAATCTTCAATCAAAATCATGAAATATAACAATTGTTTTCTTAATAATTCCATGGGAATATTAATATTATTAAAACTTCTATAAATTTCACTTTTTTATTCAAAAATTGAAATCTATTAGGTATTTTGTTTTATATAAAAGATTATATATTGATCCCAAAAAATATATGTTTTTATTTCTTAATTGAACACAAATAATTTATTTATGAATCATATTTTCCATGTTTTATATTCATATAATTAGAGATTTAATATATAAATTATGAAATTAGAAACATTTACTTGGAATGGAGATCAATTTGAATATGAAGATAAGTGAAAGAATGAATTTGATGAATTAAATTGAAGAAATAGTTTTTTTAGATGTTATCCTACCCATTCGGTGAAAAATATATGAAGTATATTATTAAGATTAAATATTTTATGTTGGGTGTTTCCTTATTCATGTTTAATGATTCACACCATTATGAGATTTGAAATACAGATGAATTTTGAAATATTGAACTTCAGAGTTTAAATGATTGCATAATTGGGATTCTATTCATAATTATGAGAGTTGGAACATACATGTGATATTTTTTTACTTGGGATATGGTGTTTTTATAATTCTCAGTGGTGTCAAGTTGAAGTTGGATGAGTTATCCCCGGTATAGAGAAAATAATTTCTATTGGTAGACTGTCATGGTGTGACAGGTGAAGGTTGTGCAATGATAGGATTATGTAAAATATTATATCCTCTTTGTGTTGGGAGAAGTCAAAATGTGTACTAGGGTGTTTCTTTATGTTAAGGATCATGTGTATTTAGGAAAAAAATTAGGGGTGTCTAGGGACCAAATCACAGCCAAAGTCTTTATAGTGTGGGGATGCTAGATAGGAGTAAACTCCTATAACATAAGGGTTAACTATTATGCATAAGGATCAATCCATGGATGAGGTGATCATGCATATGAAAACCCTAACATAATGGGTTTTGTGGTTTGGATACCTTCATGTACCAGTAGTGTAACCCTTATATTTTCAGTTTCATTGTCTAATAAACCCTATGTATGCTTTTGTGGCCTGAAAACCCTTATGTAATGGTCTGGTATCACATAATTTTGGGTATAATTAACATTATGTATGGATAAAATAACCCTTATGTGTGGGTTTGATAACCCTTATATATTGGTTCTGGAAACTCTTACGTATTGGGTTTGGAAACCTTTGCGTATTGGGTTTGGTGATCCTTACATACTAAACCATTATGTATTTCATTGGAACCTTAATGTATGCCCTTAGAATTAGTTTCATGATGAAGTTTAGTCACCCTGTTAACCTTATAGCTACATCATGAATGTTTTAAATATAGATCACTACAATGGGAGGGATATTTCATGAGGCTAGGTTTGGGGAAATACATTTCATTATGCAAGGATAAGGTCATGTCATGATGTCCTTGAGTGTGTATTCTATTGTTCTTCTTAGAATATATGATCTATGTTGTAAACAGAATATACACACAATGGGGGTGACCCTAAAGGGTTATTATATCATTACTTATATATTCATTCAACAAAACATGACATGGATCATATATTTTATCTCGAGTAGATGTATTATTTTCACATTAGACCTTTCCCTTATTCAACCAAATGGGTTCTCAGGAAAGGCCATTTGGATGGACCTCCCCCCTAATTTTTTTCCCATGAAACCCCCTTGATCCCCCATGATTCATGGTTTATTGGTTCATGTTATGAAAAGTTGAAACATGGTAAGATTCTTCATCTCTTATCATTTTTCATTCTCATGGTTTCCTTGATTTACAGTGTATTAGCCTAGGTTTTTTATGATGTTTCGACTAGATCATGGTGGAATCACCCCAATGTGATGGGGATTCATGGTTTGGTGTCTTGATGATGTAGAAATATGAGATTTTTCCATTGTTTTCCATTTCATTAGTGGGGTTTCAGGAGCATGCCATGGGTTTCGTGCATTCTTTTTTAGAGGATTTATCCATTGGAGGATTATATGTGGAAATTAAATTTTTATAACTCTTTGAATTAAAATTAATAATTATTTATAGTGTTTATAAAAAAAATTATGATTTTTGGAATGATATAGTGGATCAGGATTTTGGTAGATCTTGGTCCAACCTTATATGGAGCTGGCTATCATTGATTAAGGATGGTAAATCTCTTTTAGAGGTGTGTGGACCCTTTAATATTAAATATCATTCTTTTTTGCATACCCATTTAATGTAGGTTCTATATTTTTTGGTAGTATAATCTAATAAGGGGAAGGATAAAACTAGGATTATGGGATATTCTTAGGTTAATCATTTGAATAGAGATTTGAATGTGATTACATTGTGTTGATATTTGTGTGATTCAAGGATACTATGAAACAAAGAGGGTGATGTATACAATTATTTAATGGACTCTAATATTATATTAGAACAAGGTATAGGTTTTCTTGGACATATAATACTAAGACAGATTAAGGTATTCTATATGGATAGCTTGGGGTAATGGATCTACAAGTCTTACACCATTGGAATTTCATGGGAAAGGAAATGAAAATAGCTTTGAACCTTGGGACTCCTTGACTGAGTTTAGTGGGATGTGAGAATGAGAATAGTGGCCTATGATAGGTATTTGGTCATGCTTTATCCATAATTTTTGGTATTAGAAGAAGGTTTCACTCTCCTTAAGTGTTCATAGTGGAACTTTGTGATTTTAAAATGGGATTATGGGCTCCCCTGATCATGGACTTCTCATAGGATTTGGATTGAAATTTTTGATGAGTGTGGAGGCTAGAGGTAATCAATGTGATACTTGGATATTGGTTAATGTGATATGAATATGTGTATTCTAGGTGGTATTTTTTTCATTCTGTATGTAGAATCATAGTGATAAACTATTGGGGATTATGACGGAGTATTTAGTGAGACATCATACGGTGTAGATGGGTACTATTCATGTGTTAAAAGTACTGTAAGTTTTTATTGGTGCATTCATGAAACCCAATGAGGTGGTTTAAATAATAATAGATACATATTGTAACACCCTGAGATTTTATGATTTTTAAATAAATTTATTTTCTTTACTAGCTTAGGTTACACACAACACTGAGTTTTAAGGAACCACAATATATTACTAATGTTATTATTTAAACATGATCAATATAAACTAAACATTAAAAATGGTATAAAAATTAATAAACACACTTTAAAAATTATGTATAAAGGTTTTATAAAAATAAAATATATTGATAAATAAGTACTTAATTTTTAGTAAAGTCTTTATATGCTTTGAAAATCATTTTTTTCTCAATAATTTATTTTTATTGATTTTTGTGAAAAAATAATAAAATTATTATTTTCAAAATTTTATAAAAAATATTTTTTTTAAAAACAACTTCATCTTATTAGGGTAAATTTTTTGATAATTTTCTAAAAAGATAAATTTTTCGATGAGTAGTGAAAAACATATTATTATTAAGAATTGTCTTTTCATTTAAAGCATGTAAAAACATAGAAAATGGTTTAAATGATTTTAAAAGTAAAATTAGATAAATTATATTATTATCAATCCAATTTAGGTTATTTTAATTAATTTCATGTTGGATTTTTATATAAAATAATTTTAAACTTATGAGAACTTTTTCTTTAGAAAACTTTTTTCGTCACATCTGCAGGTTTCATTTTAAATTTAATTATACCACCTATATGAATATAATTTATAAAAATGGATTAAATATTTTTAATCATCATAATAAATATTATATAATAATCTCAAATTAATTTTTGATCATTATGAATAGTAAAAATAGTAAAAATTAATTACCACGGTTAAGGTAAAAACAGATCTTCCGGGGGTTAAACCTAAAAATATGGGTTTAAAATGATCTAAATATCATATAATTTATATTTTATGTCCATAGTTTTACCATATATATTATAAGGTTATATAATTATCCATTTTTGTGCCTTATGGTCTTTATAAAATGTGGGTATATCTTTTCCTTTTCAAAAAATCCAAGTGTGTCCTCTCCCCCATTTATAAAAGGGAACCCCATCTCCTCTCAACCTCACACTCCCAGATCGTTTTTGATCTGAAACTACAGACCCATATTTATTAATTAATTCCCTATATGTTTCCTATATGCCTTATCTTTATTATTAAACCCTCCTAAGAAGGTTTCTGGTGCTAACCTAAGGACGTTGTCCTTAGAAGAGGTATCGTTCTTAACCGAGTGCTTTTATATTATTTCTTCTTCAACCTACTTCAAATATTATTAAATTATGATGATATAATAACATCAGTAAATACCATATACTTATATGTTATTATTTTTAATTCATAACCTATATTCCTCTCCTATTCCATCAAATTTGAAAGGAAATTGTCAATGATGTGTACGGCGGACTACCGCCCCGCGAACCGATGTAATTTGTTTTCCATCTACACATCTATTAGATTGATATAATGATGGATTTAAAGTATATATATATATATATGTGATATTAATTAAATAAATATACTTCTGGAATTATAATATCACACCTACCTTTTTACCTTCAAACCCGTTGGAAAATATTAATGTCGCTCATGTGTACAGGGAACTACCGACTCGTGAACCACTATGATGTGTTTTTCATTCCCATTTTTCTTGGATGGTAATAAGGATATATTTATTAAATATATGTGATATATATGATATAATTATTATTATTTAAGATTTAATTATTTAATACATTTCATTTTTTCTATCTGTTAAAAAAATGGAATTAGCGTTCAAGCGTACGTATGGCCTAACGTCTCCATGAATGGTGTAATTCATTTTTCAATCTCAAAATATGATGGATGACTCCAAATTTTTATAAAATTAATTATAGTGATATTTATATCTTTTTTAACATTCTACAGATAATTTTTCCATAATAATATTTCAAGGACCAAAACTACCAAACCAAAACATACATGAAAAAATGAAATTATTACCTCAAACTGTGATCTTAACAAAGAATTATTAATAATTGGGTGATAAAAGGTTATATGTAAATATTATATGATATTATATATATGATTATGGTTCTTACATATGTTTATAATAAACCTACATTTATTATTTACAAGGTTTGAACATGTATGAAGAAATTAAATACTAGAGGTGAGTGATCTTCATCTAAAAAATATATTCTTTAGTACACAAGTTATGTTATACACCTATATTATTTTATGAGGTGTATATAAATAACCTTTTACATTTTATATAATTAATTTATTTATTTTCATGATATTTAAATTTTTTAATTTTATTCTTGAATGGGGTTTATGGTTTAAAATTTTCCAAAGTATTGAGGGATTTTTATCACACTTTAGTTTCTATGACACATTCCATATTCACCACTTATTTCCTTTATGAGGTGTATATTATACACGTGAATATATTTTATGATGATTACTATAAAATTATATGGATTTACATATCTATATAAAGTTATTTTTTTCGTGGTTCATATGATTCAAAAGTTACCAAAGTGGTAAGGGTTTATATTACAATCTCATCATTTGTCAAGATTGTTTATGATTAAGTTTTCAATGATGATATATTATAATATATCTCTCAAGAAACACATGATTTTTTTATCATGTGTTTATTTCTATATAATAAATTTTTTCCTTTCGTTTTCATCACTTTATGTATTCAAGATTCTAGAAGAACATATTTAAGGAAAAACATTTTATTTTCCTCTTTGGTAAAAAAAATGTTTTATTTAAAATATATGTTTCTAAAATATATTATCAAAAATGTTTTTAAAATGATCCCAATATTTTTTAAATTCATTTATACCCATGTATTAATTTTTTAAAAAAAATTGAATAGAAACTTATTGTCATTTTTTAAATAAGGTTCTATTGATTTTTTTACCAAAAATATGAAAGGAATATTTTTTTAATGTGTACGTCCTGAAAATAATTTTCCACCATCATCACTGCTCAATGATTTAAAGATTAATTTATAATTATAACAGGTTACTTTCATATAAAATTATTATGAAAATATTTTTCAAAAATTTAATTTCATAGTGGAATGGATATGTTCCTCAAGAAATTTTTAATGATCTATTAGTAGTATTTTTATTCATCAACGATGACTACACTTGATTATACATATACTATACCATGGATATTATCTAATGATACCACACTTTATTGGTAACTCATTAGTGAATTGTTTAATGTGTAAACCTGATTTCATGTTTGAAGGTTATGTATGGACCATATCTCATGCCTATAAGGTTATGAGTGGACCTCCTTTCATGTTCACAAGGTTATGAGTTAACCTACATTCATGTCTATAAGGTTATGAATAGAACTTCATTCATGGCTATAAGGTTGTGAGAGGACTTGGTTTCATTTCCATAAGTCTATACGATATCTTGATATCATGAGTGAACCTATATCTATTTAAACATGTTTGTAGTGTTATAAACTTATGCTCTACCATAATTTCACATCTTATTTCAATTTTATACCATCATGTCCCATGTTCTTTGATTCCTTTACGACTCATTTCTTATAAAATTCAAATATTTATGCCATGAATCAATATTATGATCTTTGATGTGTAGGGTGTGGTTTTCAAATATTATGCTCATGTTCTCATAAACTTATGCTCATATTATGTTTATGTATATCTATTTTTTACTAAAAGTGGGAATATGATATCATCCTTTATTATGTTTCCTTTCTTCAGGTTATGAAAAAGGTATTATGTTTGATATTTCTAAGAAGGATCATTTTCTTTGTATCCATTTTTTTAATAAACTAAACCTTTATGATCCTCATGCATGTTTTTTGTAAAATAAAATTAATATTTTTCTATTAAGATCTAATATCTATGCATGAAAATTTAGGGTCTCTATATTTGGTATCAGACGAATAGTTTAGTAACCCTTTTAAAACTATTATGTAAAAACATTATATATAATCCTAGGTATAATCCTAAGTATAGTATAATAACCTAAACTTTTGGTATGGAAGAGATTATGTTGTTTTAATAATAGAACATCTCTGACTGGATGATACAAGTGAACTTGGTTTTTTAATAGATGCGTCTAGGAGATATAACCCCAAAAATGGTTAGTTAATTATATATCGTCCATCATTCTAGTGCATAGTGAGTGTGCCCTTATTGCGCACCTAGTTTGACACTCTCAGGGGTTATGATTTGGTTAATTAAAAAACAATTATAAACCATTATAAAGGGTGTACATAGATTATGATCATGGATAACCTATGTTTAACCTAATGTGTCAAATATTTAAAAAAACATGTATTGATTTAGACATCCTATAAATTATTTTTCATAAATATTTATTTTATTCCTAAGATTATTATTGCATGCACTATTTTTTTTTATTTGATGTATTGAACCTGAAGGAATTATGTTAATGATGAATGCAAAAGAAAATGAAATGATTGTCCTCTTTATGAACCAAATGTTTTGGGAGATATACTAAAAAACATTTTTGTTAGGATCACACAACATTATCAAGATATAAAAGATTTTTAACTTACAAATGAGAAAAGGATGGAAAAATTTTTTTTTGAGTCCTTCATGAGGAAAAATCCACCTTCTTTTAGTGGTTTCATTAATCCAATAGTTTCTGAGAAAAATATCAGTTCCACTGAAAATATATTTTCCATTCTCTTGTGTTTAAAGCATGAAAAAATCATTTTTGTTTTCTATCATTTGTAAGGTGAAGCAGATCAATGATGGAATATTATTAATATTACAAGGTAATTATAATAAATTGACTCCATAGAGTAGTATGAGTTTAAGATATTATTTTTCAATAAGTTATTTCCTCATATTATTCATAAAAAAATAGATAAGTAATTACATGACCATAAGTATAAGGATTATGAATCTATTGGTACTTATGAAGAAAATTTTACAATACTTGTGGGGTACTCTTCTATTATTATCATCCAACCTAAATGTAAGGTTGATAAATTCCTTCGTGACTTAAACCAAATCTATGAATTGAATTATCCATAAAAGACTTTGGAATTTATGAATAAATCAATCAATGTGTCCTAAAATTGGAATTGAAAGATGCAAACCGTTATGGTTATGGTAATAGGAAAAGGAATATAGGGTTCCATGTAAGTTTTAATGATATGTCACACAGAGGGAAGAAGAAGTTTCAACCAGCTATCTGGAAAAAAAATATGGGAATGATCACTCGAGTGAATACCTAAAAGGAACAAGAAGTTTCTTTAAGTATTTTAATCATGTCCATTGAGTAAAAAAATATAGAATTGGTGTACAAAATCCCATAAATGAAATAAATGGAGAGAGATCTCAATATAATTCACTACCCACACTCTAATGTTTCAAATAAAAATAATATGGTTATTATACTAACCAGTGAACAAATCTCAAAGTTAATGATGATGATCAATGTCAATAACCTATTAAGCCCATAGATAAAGGGAAATATCATGTGATTACTATTTTTGATGTGGATTACAATAAAGAAGTGGTTAAAGGTACACTTACCATCTACTCTATAACTACAAATGTCTTATTAGATTCTAGATCGACCCACCCTATTATATCTAAGGAATTTGAAAAGGTAATTGAATTGCCTTCTCAATGATTAGATATTGAGCTAGTATTGAAAACTCCTAAAGGTATGATGGTCACATATCAAGTATATAGTTTCAATTAGATTGAATTTTGTTGGAAAATTCTTTATGAAAATCCTGTGACTCTCCCTTTCGTTGAATTTGATGTGATAATTATCATGTTTAACGAAACAAACTTTTTAAATCAAATTTTTTTCCTAAATAAATGTTATTTATATTATATTATATAGTATTATACACATAAAAAACATCAAGAACCAAAAAAAATTAATTTAATTAATGAAAATAATTACATTATTCAACTACTAAAATAAATAAAATTACAAAATATTAAAAGGGGGAAAATAGAAAATATAAATACTACAATGGGAAAATTTGGATAATCTTGATCGACTAGAATTATCCTTACCACAAACAACACTATTGAAAAAAATAAAATATTAGTAAACCAATCACAATTTTAGAAAATATAAATATAGATTCTTGATATAAATTATATTTAATATTGAATGATATAATAAAGGGATATTTATAGGATGTAATATGACTATTATAAAAGTAATGTTATAGTTAAAATAGTAACTTGGCCATTGAAAATAGTTACCTGACCATTGCGAATAGTGACTTGGTCATTGGAATAGTAATTTGACCTAAAAATAATAAACTATAATTTAAATAATATTTTTCATACATAATTTAATAAAATATAATTTTTAGAATCCCATAGAACAAATATCAAAGATTAAAAACTCAAAGAAAATATGTGCACATTTTTTAATAAACTATGTTTTAAGGTTTTCCATAAAAATAATAATATTTATATTAAAATTTAAAATAACATATGCTATAAAATAATTTTTATACAATTAATTTAATTTTTGAAATCATCACGTCAAAATTTTCTAATGGGGAATTTTTGGTAATTTTTAAAAATACTTCAATTTTTAGTTGAATAATAAAAAAAGGTTTTTCATAATTGGTGTATCTTAAATTAAATCATTCATGATGTAATAAAGATGTAATAATTCATATACCTTGAGTATAAATGAAAAAATATTTAATTTTATAAATGAGTTATTAAACTAAAATAAACTTAATTTCCAAAACTAAAACACGTTCTCCAAAGTCAAAAGTCAAACGTTTTCCCTTAAAATAACAATATTTCTTTTTTCAAATTTCCTTTTTAATAAAATATGTTAATTAAAATTATAAAGGGGTTTAAAGTTATAAATATATTAAATTATATTTATATGTGATTTATATTTTAAAAAATCACTATTATAAGGTTTTCCTTGGATGTGGTATTTTATTCAATTTTTTAACTCAAAAATACCCCTCCCCTCAAGTATAAATAACCCCTCTACCACCTCTTATAAAACCACTTAATTTATAATTACCAAAGAAAAATATCATCCCAAATACTCTCTATAAATCCTCTTATAATACATAGGGATTTTATATATCCATCTAAATCCAAGCATCCAAGGATTTTATGGATGTAGAGAAGAAAAAACACCAAGAAGCAGGTATGTTCCCATAAACCCAAATATTATAAGGATAATTAAGTATTATTTTAAAAATATAATTATGATTTTAACCTACTATAATTATTATATTTTCGATATATTAAATCTTCATACTTCCCATTCTCGTTCATTCTGCAATGTATCGTTAACGGCTGGTTAACCGTCATTGAGGATGTTGCCAATTATTTTCTTATCACCAACCCTATAATTGGTTATAATAAATTATTTATGATATATATATGTATAAGTATATTTATTTTAATATTCTAAAATTAATTATACTTATTTATAAATAACCTTGAATAAAATAGTGAAATCGTAGAAAAACAGGAAATTTTTAGGGAAAACATGACATCAAAACTTTTCAAAATTAACAATGGAAATTAAGAAATATAATCCAATTATTATAATTGATAAATACTAAAAAAAATAATTAAATTCTTCTATTTTTTTAATAAACCTATGTTTATTATTCATGATGTGGAAAAGTCATCAAATAATTCGGGATTTTAGGTAAGGGAATTCTCAAAGCCAACTTATTTTTTTGGGATATCCCTCTTTCATTTCATATTCAGTATTGATATTACTCTAATGTTCCATAAATATATTTTCAATATTATCCCATTTTATCTTTCAGTATATACATGCTTCTAGCTTGAAAAAATTATTTTCAAGTCAAATACAATGATTTTTTTAAAAGTCTTTTCTTTCCAAAACACACATTTAACTCCACTTGAGTTATTTCCTCTTCTCTAAAGAATGATGATATACATTCCAAATATGTATTCCCTTATTAATTTGTGAACCCTAAATTTTATTCATTAAATTATTATTTATGAAATCCTTATGAAACCCATTTCTTTCCATGGTTTTATTTCAGGACTATGAGTATTATATGTTCTATGTGGCATGCCTGATTATGAGCATTTCATTAAGTGAAGAGGGGGTTCAGAATTATACAGACCTCTAATTCATTTGGTAATGTGATGTATCTCATGATATTATGTGTATTATTTTTGAAAATTATGAGATATTTTTTCAAAATGATGATGTTATGAATTTTGAACATATGTTATATGAGAACATGATGCTAGCTTTGTTCACAACTATGTGTGGTATTCGATAACTATGACATGATGTTTCATTTTTATGAATATTCTGCATTCCATTACATTATAAAATGATTATATCATGATAATGATGATGATACCATTATTATTACATGATTATGATGATTATTCTCACCCATGTACTATTGATTCATGTCTCTTATTCATATTATGTTATCCTTCCCCTTAATGGTATTATGCTCACCCATTTCATTGATGTATTTCCTCAAGTGACTATATGTTCTAAATGAGAATGTGAGAGATTTTAAGTGGATAAATAAGAATTCATTAAATAATATATATGTTTTACTATACATAAGTGATGTATGATCCTAATTTTCCCATGATACTAAACCTTTTAATCCTTAAATTTATAACTATTATGTTATTTATCATTAAAATGATATTATAGTCATGTAAGAAGAATTAAGGTTTTTGTAGTTGGTATCATAGGTATAATTTAGTTAATTTGGTAATTAGTATTAGAGAATGTTAGTGACAACACTTAGGATAAGACAAATTATAGTTGAATATCCTAGAAGAACTATTTTATAAGAAGTCTAAATAAATGGATACCATAAAACATGAATTTAACTAAACTTCATATAAGAATAAATTATTTATTCATAATTTATTGACTTAAGATTTTTTCAAACCTTTTATATTTCATAAAATGGTGGGAACTAGGACAAACCATTCCAACAACCCATGTTATGGACAATGAAATGATTGTCTGAATGATACTTCCATTGTGATGGGAGATGGAGTTCAAAATTTCATAGGGATTTTTACCCATTTGTCTCAGGATATGAATAAAAACCTGAACCATGTAGAGTTTCCACCTTCACCCAAGAAGGAAAAACTATAAATTGGTTCCTTTAGTCCACAAATACCACTGACATTTAGTGGATATTCTAGTCCACTTGTTGTAGAATAGTGGGTTATCTAAATGGAGAAGATATTTTCTACACTCTACTATTCTAAGATGGATAAGGTGGATCTAAATTTCTATTATTTTGATAGAGTTCGATCGATGGTTTCCATTGATAAATTACACCAAGATGAAGTATTAAATAAAAGATATGGAGTGGGAAGAATTTAAAATAATACTAATTATAAAGTATTTCACTCAAACTCTTTGAAAAAAGATGGAGAGATAATTCTTAGAGCTGAGGAAAAAAGGAAGGGGAATTTGTCATGGATTTCATACAAAACATCACATGTATTTCAATATATGCCTTGGGATTTTTTATCAATAATTATATAAAAAGGATAGAATCTTTATTTGTTTAAAACCACACCTTTTAAAGGATCTGGATATTTGAGACTTTGGGAGTTATAAAGAAGTGGTTCAATGTTCTCTCAAAGTAGAGATGGAGTTTGGAGATTGGTCCTATATATATATAGATAAGAATAGGATAATAAAGTTTCAAGATGGTGGGTCAAATGAAAAGGGAGTTAAATAGGATCCAACGGCCCACGTTTCAAAAATATGGGAAGCAGAATCATGGAAATTTCCTCAAAGGGATGGAGAAATTCTTCAAGTGTAGGAAAAAATGATACTAAACTCAAGAATGTTGAGGGTACATAAATGCATTAAACAACATGATGGAAGAATGAAATGCACATCCAAATGTACAAATCATGGTTCAATACTTCAACATTAGAGAGAAATATCACAATGCAAGAAAGTGCACTAAACCATGGGTCATTGAGGGTAACCAGTTTTAGTAACCACCAAACCAAAGGACCAAGGTAAATATTATTCCATCACTACTGCTGAAGTGGATCATGAAAATTAATTCCTACAAGTTACAATTCCTATTCACTCAAGAATTGAAAAAAATGATTCTCATTCATTGAATTCCTTTCTATCCTACAAGTTTCAAGAATTTTTTAATCAAAGACTCGATACCTTGATATAGATATATTGGTAAAAACACTAATTGGAGAGATCATTATAACTCAAGTGTTGGAATCTTCTCATGTTAGCATCTATTTGAATATTCTTCCAGTGAATCTTTTAATACTTCCCTTGGGTGAATTTAATGATATATTGGGTATGGTTTTGATTTTGTTATATAGGGAACAAATAAACCCTCAGTAAAAGAAAATATATTTCTATATTTCAAACTATCTAACTCTCCTATATAAATTCAAGGAAGATCATGAATCTAATTTTCAAAATCCCTCATTGGTGTGGGTATTTGTACCCTATGAATATTCATATCTTTATAACATGGTTGAGTTGAAAAAATTCATAATGTGTTTAATCTTATTCATACCCACCAATTAAATGGTTATGAGATAACTTCCATATTAAATAACAATATTTCAATAATATAATACAGTTTTTATAAACTTATTGTTATGTGTAAACAAAGCTATCAAATAAATAAAATTTATTTATAGATAAATATATCATAAAATATTGGGGTGTTCAATTATAACCCTTTAAAACAAATTTCTCCCTTGAAAATACATCACTTTTAAACAAACAATTGAGGATATATTTGTTTCACTACAGTCTCAGGTTCCAAAGTAGCTTCCTATGATTTATGGTTTAACCACAAAACATTGACTAGGGGAGGGGTCTTGTTTCGTAACCCTTTATCTCAATGATACAGAATCTTGACTAGTTGTTCCTCAGAAGAGGGATGTTTCTTTAGTAGTATGACCCTTGAGTTTAGTACATGTTCAGTATCATGAATGTACTTCTTCTGGAGAGATACATGGAACACATCATGAACTTGAGGGAGATACGGTGTAAGTGTCAAATTATAATGTCATGAACCATCCTGGGTACCCTGGTAACCCGATAACCGAGCCGGCCCTGACATAGCCTGAAGGGCATTCCCAATCCCCATGGGTCGGTGACTAGCACCTGGCATCGTACAACATACAAGTGGGAACGAATTTTCCACAAGGATGTGGAATCAAGAGTAAAACAAACAGTATGCATAACAAGGAAACTCCACTGGGAGCATTGTACCAGAAAACAGAGAGGCACAGAAAGCCCAAAGTACTATAACACAAGTACATAAAATAGGAAAACAACCCCAAATTCCCCAAGGACACAACTCACCATGTTGAAAACTCAATAGTTGGATCCACCTCCAAGTGATCCTTTCCCCTTGCACGAACCTAGAGGAAGGAAGTCTACAAACACATGAAGTCAAAAGTAGGGTGTGAGTCTAATCCCAGTAGGATACCACCAAAGATTCCATAACAGATTCCAAATAAAGATTATCCAAATAAAAGCTTTCAATTTTAAAGTAAACAGGTTTGGAAATATGAAAAAATATTTTAACAAATCATGCTATACATTTTCAAGTAAAGGAGAGTTCACCAAGAAAGGTTTTACAATGATGAAATAATTTTAAGAAAATGGATTAAATAAAAATAGTTACATAAAATATTTTATGTAAAATTAGCAGGCATGTAAAGTAGTTCAAAAGCATTGGCAAACATTTATACATCACATATAAATATTTAGGCGAGAAACATGGTCATCAGCCAAAAGGTACTATAGTATTAATTAGTTATGGGATTACGCACTCTCTATGTGAACTCAGCAAAATGTGTATACACACGTACCTATGACAGTGGCCAAAGGAGACTCATCACCAACCCATCGAGGATGTGACCCACCACAAGTATGTTTTAGAATGTTGTCATGTCGTAGAGTGTATCCAAATAACTCACTAACTACCTGAGGCTTTCATACGCTCTTACATGATGGGTGAACTATTTTAAGAATTCTTAAAATAAAATCAATCCCATTCTTCCATTTCAAAGTGCCAATTCCATTCCATTTAAAACCGCAATAGGTTTTATTCAAAAACATGCCTTTTTCACAAGATAAAACCAATGGGTTTCTATCAAAACATTTTAAGCTGTTTTCACTAGTTTGAAATCCATTAAAAATCAATTCCATCATTTCATAATTTATTTCCACAATTGAAATCAAGAATTCAATTGAAAACATTTCCATCAAATACATAACTTAAATTCCACAATTTAAATTATCCAAATTCCATAAACACACACACTCCAATTCAATGGAATTTTGGGTTTTCCAAATTCTCATGCCAAAACCAATTCAAAGGAATTGAATTAAAATCAACAAGTGAAATAAATCAAGAAATAAAGATAATCAATTCGGCAAGTCAAAACGGAACCACGTACCTCGAAGGTTTTGACCAAAACCACATTGGTTGAAGAACACTCAATAATCCCAGTTAATTCTACAAAAATCCATCCTAGATCCCTTCCCCTAGCAAGACCAAGACCAAAACTCATCATTTTTGCATTTACACACTTAGATCTACCCATAACAGGCGTAGATCTAAGAAATCAAGGGAAGAGGAGAACTATATCTAAGTATATCTAAGAAACTGATCAAGAAAGAAGAATAAATATCACATACCTTGAGAATACCGCTTCGATTCACCAAGAGGATCCTTTAGATCGCCTCCAGAACAAAGAGAGAACCTTCTCTAACCTTGGGAGAAGACAAATCCTGAGTTAGAGCCACATAGGAGAAAAACTGAATCACTTAGAGGAAAAACGGCTGAGATCCACAATTTAAGGATCTAAATTTAAGTGGTCGCATGGTTTGTCCGCACGGTTTGTCAAACCATGCGCACACCATGCAGATCTCACTGTCCAGGGTTGCTGGTCCGCATGGTTTAGTCACACGGTTTACCAAACCGTATGCACACTGTGTGTACCCCACTATCCAGTGCTGCTAGGTTGGCTCGGTTTGATCGCACGGTTTATCAAACCTTGCACAAACCGTGCACAAGCCATTTACTTTTTGTTTTACTTAAAATTTCACCTAAACGCACCCCCAAACCATTTCTCCAAAACAGAAGTACTTAAAAACATCAAAAGTACCTAAAAAAGTAACGGGATGTTACAACCTCCCCACTATATGACCTTTCTGCCCCCATAAAGCCTATGAAGAAACCTCCACGTCAAAAAGATGAGGTCACTGCTCTCTCATTAGTACCTCCCTTTCCCACGTTTCATGAGAATCTGAACCATGCTACCAAAGTATACGGACCATAGGTATTGTTCTCCCACGAAGTACCTTGGTCTCAGAATCAAAAATCTTGACTAGTCGTTCAGTCACGGATAAATCTGGTTCAATTTCAAGATCACTCCAGCTCACAACATGAGATGGATCAGAGAGGTACTTCCTCAACTACGATACATGGAACATGTTATGTATCGACGTCAGCTATGGAGGTAGAGATATACAGTAAGAAATTTTTCCCATAAGACCAACAACCTCGAAATGTCCCACAAAACGAGGAACAAGCTTCCCTTGCCTCCCAATCCATCGATGACCTAAACGGAGTGAAAATTTCAAGAACATGTGGTCACCAACTGAGAACTCTAAAGGTCCATAAAAAGCCTCAAAAGGAGCCATTTTGATCACAGATTGATAAATATTATTATAAGAGAACTCAACTAGCCCCAGATGATCATCCCAAGACCCCCCAAAATCAAGAACACAAGCACGGAGCATATCCTCAAGAATCTGAATAGCTCTCTATGTCTGGCCATCTGACTGTGGATAGTAGGTCGTGCTCAAACGGACCTGAGATCCCAGTTCCTCCTGAAGGCCTCTCCAAAAGTGAGAAGTAAACTGAGGATCCCTATCAGATACTATTGCAGATGGAACTCCATGAAAATGAACAATTTCTTTCACATAGATATTTCCCAACTCCTTAACTTTGGTTGTATCTCGAATAGGTATAAAGTGAGCCGACTTGGTCAGTCTGTCGATCACAACCCATATCTCATTATTCTTCTTTTGGGTTTGAGGTAACCCAACCACAAAGTCCATAGAGATTTCATCCCACTTCCATGTAGGGACTAGAAGTGGTTGAAGAAAACCCGAAGGTTTCACATGCTCGGCTTTCACCTGCTGGCATGTATAGCAACGAGATACAAACTCCACAATGTCCCGTCTCATACATGGCCACCAAAACTGTCGTTTCATATCATAGAAAATCTTCATGGTCCCTGAGTGCACATCCCACTAAGAGTTATGGAAATCCCTCATCACATCATTCCTTGCCGATAACGGCACAACGTAACGACTTCGATAACACAAAACACCCTCTTTGGAGAATGAACACAAGGTGTTGGTCTCCCCACCATAAAGAGAGTCCCTATTGAAACGGAATTCATCATCCAATTGTTGTTCCTGAAGAATTAACTTGAGGATAGTAGAAGTCAACTGAACACTGGCTAAAGAAACTTCATTCCCTTTCCACTGAACTCCAATATGCAACTGAGAAAAAAGAGCCATCAAACTCCACTCTTCTGAAGATTCCTTCACAGCCTAAGATGAAGGTTTCCTTCTTAACACATCTGCGACCACATTCCCTTTTCCCAGGGTATAGGCAATGTCAAAATTAAAATATTGAAGGTACTACACCCAATGCCTTTTGCGGAGATTCAAATATTTTTGAGAGAAGATATAACTCAAGATCTTGTGGTCTGAATACACCATAAACCTTTCTCCATAAAGTTAATGCCTCCAACACTTAAGTGCATGCATTACAGCTTCAATTTCAAGGTCATGGGTAGGATAGTTCTTCTCATGAGTCTTAAGCTGATGAGATCCATAAGCAACAACATTATTACCTTGCATAAGGACACATCCCAAACCTGAACCTGATGCATCACAGAAGACCACATATCCAAACCCAGCCTCTGGAAGAGTTAACACCAGTGTAGTAGTCAAAAGACGCTTTAGTTCCACTAAAGAACTCTGAAATTTGTCATTCCAGGAAAACTTCACTCACTTTCGAGTCATAGCAGTCATTGGAGAAGCTAGCTTTGATAAGTCTTTGAAAAAACGGTGATAATATCCTGCTAAGCCCAAGAAGCTCTGATTCTCGAAAACATTTCATGGTTGTTCCCAAGTAATAACATCCTTCACCTTCTTAGGATCAACTGATATTCCTTGTTCTGACACCACATGTCCCAAGAATTTCACTTCCCGGATCTAGAAATCGCACTTTAAAAGCTTGGCATAAAGACAGTGATTTCTTAAAAGACCCAGAACTATTCTCAAATGAAGCACATGATCCTCCTTAGACTTGGAGTATACAAGGATTTCATCCACAAATACTACCACAAAAGTATCCAGATACTCATGGAAAACTTGATTCATCAAGGCCATGAAAACTGCAGGATCATTTTTTAGGCCGAAGGGCATGACAAGATACTCATAATGGCCATACCTACTTCAAAAAGCGGTCTTATGAATATCGGATTCTTTTATCCTCAACTGATGGTAACCAGATCAAAGATCAATCTTTGAAAACCACTTTTCCCCTTTCAATTGATCAAACAAATAATCAATTCAAGGTAATGGATATTTTTTCTTTATCGTAAATCGATTGAGTTTTCGATAATCAACACATAAGCGAAGAGAACCATCAGCCTTCTTGGTGAAGAGAACTGGTGTGGCCCAAGGTGACACACTCGGGCATATAAAACCTTTCTCAAGAAGATTGTCTAACTGAGACTTCGGTTATTTTAGTTCTGTTGGAGCCATTCAGTAAGAGGGAATAGAAACCGGTTGAGTACCAGGCATTAAGTCAATTGAAAAATCAATCTCCCTTACTGGTGTCAATCCAGAGAAGTTAGAAGGAAACGCGTCTGGAAACTCAGTGAAGACCGGAAGAAGATCGCCACACATTGGATCTCTCTCTAGATCAAAAGCAAATAATGATATAATTTTTCACAATTCTGGATAAGAAGGTCTGGTTCTGCTTGACCTTAGGTCCCATTCTCCTTGAAAAACAAGAGGCACACCACTGGGTGTAGTAAGGTAGACTCATCGAAGATAACAACCAATCCGGGCTTTATTGGCAATGAGCCAATCCATCCCAAATATGACGTCAAAATATTTCATGTCAAGGACTGAAAAGTCCCAATCAAACTCAATATCTGATAGAAAGAAGATGAAAGCAGGACTACGAAGACACTTCTCTCTCATTGTACCAAGAGGTGTAGTAATATCCATTGCACAAGATAAAAGCTACATAGGTAGATTAAGTAGATTAACAATATGAGTTGAAATAAAAGAGTGAGATGCACTAGTATCAAAAAGTGTGGTCACTAAAGATGAAGCTATAGTGATGGTACCTCTCACAGTTGCAGGACCTGGATCAGCCACCTCAGGCGACTCTTCCACTACGTGAAGAAGATTTGTTCCAGATGCCTGTGGCTGGAACCTTTTTTCAAGTGAAGCATTTGATTTCCCCACAGTTTTTGTAGGTGTTGATGATCCTGTTCCACTACATGGAGTAGAGAAGTGATGGTAGAATCTCTGTAAGTTCCTCAAACGTCTGTAAGAGCTACATTTCTTGGGTGCCTCAATGAAAACCCTCTTAGAATGCCCCAGATTTCCACACTGATAGCAAGTCAAAGAAGCCCCTCCTGGTGCTACCGGAGGTCTAGAATGACTCTGATGTCGAGAAATACCATATGAGATGTCACACTTTCATTTCCCTTTAAAGGAACCAACACTTTAAAAAGGTTGAAAGGAAACTCCCTTCAACCCTGACTTTTCTGCCAGGTCCATCTCAACCATCATCGCCCTATCCAGCACATCAGCATAAGTGGGAAACTTCAATAAGAAAACTTGAGAACGAATATCTGATCGAAGCCCCAACTCAAATCTTCGATCCTTCATCCTCTCATTAGATACAATTTCAGGACCAAACTATACCAATTCAGTAAAGCGGTTTGAGTATTCAGTCACGGTATTTTTGGCCTGCTCAAGCTTGAAAAACTCCACATCCTTGGACAACACCGTAGATTTTGGATAAAACTAATCAGTGAAAAGAACCCTAAAGTCTTTCCACTCCAAACCCTCATGTTTCCCTATTGTCACCATTGTGTCCCACCATCTCCTATTTGGCCCCTCCAACACAAAGGTGGCACACTTCACCTTGATCGCATCAGGTGTCTCCAAGAACCCAAACAGACGTTCAATCTTACTCAACCATTCCTCAGTATGTTGATGATCAGTGGAGCCTTTGAAGACTAGTGTCTTCTGGCATAGGAAATCTTGAGAATGACTTTGGAGAATATCACTTTGAGGGTCTAAAGCTGGAGTTTGAACAGGGACTGGAGGTGGTGTCTGTCCTAGAGCTTGGACAGTGCGAACAATCACCTCACCCAGACTTGGATCCACAATAGGATTCGCTTGCTGAGGTTCAGCAGCAACCTCTTTTTGGATATAATTTCCACGCCTTTTCGGAGGCATGATGCTACACAACACCAAAAAAGAAAGAGATTAAGACACCAACCGAGTAACAAGGAAAACTACTCTTAAAAGAAGGAATAAAAAAGATTTGGGTTCCACTCTATCCAAATCAAAATAGTGAAAATACTAGAACTAATACACAAGTCGTATTCCCCTAACTACCCCTGGTGACTTAAGGTTCATTGCGCTGAGAGCTGGCCAAGCACTCAATCACAACTACCTCCTAAGTCCCGACAAGAAAACTCAAATGCATACTGTCATAAAGGAAAGATGTTCAACAAACCTCTCTTTGATACCAATTTGTCATGAACCAGCCTGGGTACCCTGGTAACCTGATAACCGAGCCGGCCCTGACATAGCCCGAAGGGCGTTCCTGATCTCTACGGGTCGGCGACTAGCACCTGGCATCGTACAACATACAAGTGGGAACGAATTTTCCACAAGGATGCGGAAGCAAGAGTAAAACAAACAGTATGCATAATAAGGAAACTCCACTGGGAGAATTGTACGAGAAAATAGAGAGGCACAGAAAACCCAAAGTACTACAACCCAAGTACATAAAATAGGAAAACAACCCCAAAGTCCCCAAGGACACAACTCACCACGTTGAAAACTCAACAGCTGGATCCACCTCCAAGTAATCCTTTCCCCTTGCACGAACCTGGAAGAAGGAAGTCTACAAACACCCGAAGGAAAAATTAGGGTGTGAGCCTAAGCCCAGTAGGATACCACCAAAGATTCCATAACAGATGCCAAATAAAGATTATCCAAAGAAAATCTTTCAATTTTAAAGTAAACAGGTTTGGAAATAGGAAATAATATTTTAACAAATCATGTTATACATTTTCAAGTAAAGGAAATTTCACCAAGAAAGGTTTTACAATGATGAAATACTTTTAAGACAATGGATTAAATAAAAACAGTTACATAAAAAAGTTTATGTAAAATCAGCAGGCATTTAAATCAGTTCAAAAGCATTGGAAAACATTTATACATCACATATAAATATTTAGGCGAGAAACATGGCCATCTTCCAAAAGGTATGATAGTATTAATCAGTTATGGGATTCCGCACTCTCTATGTGAACTCAAAAAATGTGTATACACACGTCCCTATGACACTGGCCAAAGGAGACTTGTCACCAACCCATCGGGGATGTGACCCACCACAATATGTTTTAGAACGTTGTCATATCATAGAGTGTATCCAAATAACTCACTAACTACCTAAAGCTTGCATGCGCTCTTACATGATGGGAGAACTATTTTAAGAATGCTTAAAATATGATCAATCCCATTCTTCCATTTCAAAGTGCCAATTCCATTCCATTTAAAACCACAACAGGTTTTATTCAAAAACATGCCTTTTCGCAAGATAAAACCAATGAGTTTCTATCAAAACATTTTAAGCCATTTTCACCAGTTTGAAATCCATTCAAAACCAATCCCATCATTTCACAATTTATTTCCACAATTGAAATCAACAATTCAATTGAAAACATTTCCATCAAATACATAACTTAAATTCCACAATTTAAAGTATCCAATTTCCATAAACACACACACCCCAATTCAATGGAATTGGGGGTTTTCCAAATTCTCATGCCAAAACCAATTTAAATATCTCAATTCAAAGGAATTGAATTAAAAGAAACAAGTGAAATAAATCAAGCAATGAAGATAATCAATTCGGAAAGTCGGGACGGAACCACCTACCTCGAAGGTTTTGACCAAAACCACAACGGTTGAATAACACTCAAGAATCCTGGTTGATTCTCCAAAAACCCGTCCTAGATCCATTCCCCTAGAAAGACCAAGACCAAAACTCATCATTTTGGCATTTACACACTTAGATCTACCCATAACGGGCATAGATCTAAGAAATCAAGGGAAGAGGAGAATTATATCTAAGTATATCTAAGAAACCGATCAATAAAGAAGAAGAACGATCACATATGTTGAGAATCCTGCTTTGATTCACCAAGAGGAGCCTTTGAATTGCCTCCGAAAAAAAGGGAGAACCTTCTCTGACCTTGGGAGAAGACAAATCCCAAGTTAGGGCCACATAGGAGGAAAACTGAATCACTTAGAGGAAAACGGACGAGATACACAATTTAAGGATCTAAATTTAAGTGGCCACATGGTTTGTCCGCACGGTTTGTCAAATCGTGCGGATCTCACTGTCCAGGGTTGCTGGTCCGAACGGTTTAGTTGCACGGTTTACCAAACCATGCGTACCCCACTTTTCAGTGCTTCTAGGTTGGCACGGTTTGATTGCACAGTTTATCAAACCATGTGAAAACCGTGCACAATCCATTGCCTTTTTTTTTACTTAAAATTTAACCCAAACGCACCCCAAACCATTTCTCCAAAACAGAAGTACTTAGAAACATAAAAAGTACCTGAAAAATTAACGGGATGTTATAGATAAGCTACCATCCCATTATGGTAAATAATTTCAAAGGGTCCAATATACCTAGGTTTTAATTTTCCATTATTTTAAAATATCATAACCTTCTTCCAATGAGATATTTTTAGGAATACCTTTTCAATAACTTTAAACTTCATATCTCACCGATGATGGTGAGAATAATTTTTTGTCTACTATAAGATGCTCTTATGTTCTACTAGATTGATCTACCCTTCTTTGTCATTTTTTCAACTATATCATGTCCCAATAGCATTATTTATCAAAATTTTCTCCATCATATAGGATTTATTCAGTTCTTACCATAGAGGGATTCATAAGGACCCATCTAAATGATCGCATGAAAGATATTGTTGTAAGAAAATTCTAAAAAGAAAGATGTTGATCCCAACTACATTTGAAATCTATAGAGAGCGCTCCCAATATATCCTCTAGATTTTGAATGGTCCTTTAAGATTTAGCATCTTTATGAGGATGATATAAAGTATTGAAACTCAACTTTGTATTCATATCCTATTGAGTAATTCTCCAAAACTTCAAGGTAAACCTCATATACCAATAAGATACAATATAATGTGGTACTCCATAAAATCTTACCACATCCTTAATTTATAACCCAGTGATCTAATCAATATATAAATATTCTCTAATTAAGATTAAGTGTGCTGAATTTATAAGTAAATCCACTAAAACCTAAATAGAATTGTTCCCTTTAAATGTTTTGGGAAGTCTGAAAATGAAACACATGATAATATTTCCCATTTCTATTCTGGTATGGGTAATGGTTATAACATACCCTTATACTTCTGTTACTCAGCCTTAACATGCTGAAAAACCAAGAATCAGGATACATACTCTGTAATATCTTGTTTCATGTTTTCCCACCAAAAATATTATTTCATATATTTATACATCTTAGTACTTATAAGATGTACATAGAATTAAGAACCCTGAGCTTCATTGAATAGTCCTTCTTCAAATCTTGTACGGACAGAACACATACATGGCTCCTAAACCTTATGATTTCCTCACAATCAAGGTTAAACTCAGGAACATTTATCACTTTCTTCTATAGTTCTACATTTTCCCACTACTCCTCTTTAATCCACACATGGATATATGGTTGAATTTTCATCTAATAAATAGAGGATTTTCCTCATTTCCTCATGATTTTAAGTTCTATCTTATGAAATTCCATAGGTATTGGATCTATTTCAATCCTCGTCGTGGATAATATTGCATGATCCTTTCAACTCAGAGCATCTACCATCTTTTTTTCCTTCACAGGGTGGTAATGTATTGGATAGTCATAATGATTAATTAAATCCAACCATCTTCTCTGGTACATATTCACCTTTTTTATGTGAAGATATAATTAAACCTTTTATTTCCTATATATATTTCACACCATTCACCCTCATTTGATGCATTACTATAGATCACAAATCCTTCTCCACTATAGGGTAGTGTGATTATAGTCTCACTGAACAAACTTCCCTTCAGTTCCTTGAAATTATCTTCACATTCACCTATCCACAAGAACATAACCCCATTTCGAGTCAATATGGTGAGTGGATTAGATAGTCATGTGAAATCTCTCCCAAAGAATCAGTAATATCTAGACAACCCAAGAAATATATGGATACCAGTTTCCATGGTTGGTCTATTATAATTCTCAATAAATTATTTCTTCAAAGGGTCTAACGATATACCCTAAATTGAGATTATATAACCCAATAATGAAACTCTCATAATTTAGAATTCAAATTTAGTAAATTTTTCATAAAACTTATCCTTCATAAAAGTCATTATCATAATTATAAAATGATCTCCAAGCTATTCCTTTCTCTTTGAATATATAATAATTTAATCTATAAAGACTACCACAAACTAATCAAGGTTCTATAATGAATATATTCATTAAATACATAAAAATATTAGGGTAATTAGAAAGTCCAAATGGAATCACTATAAATTCATAATGCTCATAACTTGTATGAAAGGTTTTATTGGGTATATCCTCCTTATTAATCCCCAATTGATGATATCTATAATGAAGTTTAATCTTAGGAAAGTATTGATATCCTCATAATTGATAAAAAATCAGAGATATGGGGTAGGGAATAATTTTTCTTGAGAGTGATCTTGTTAAGTTATTTATAATCAATGAAAATATGCATTTATCTATCTTTCATATTAATAAGAAGAATTGGTTCCCCCCATGGTGATGCACTAGGGAATATTAATCCCTTATCAAGATTATCCTGGTGATACTTATTCAATTATTTAAACTCATTTGGGGCCATTCTATAAGTAGTCTTTGAAATAGGTGTGCACTTGGTATGAGTTATACTAAAAAATAAACATCATGATTCAGTGGAAGACTAGGAATCTATTCGAAAAAACCATCAAGAAACTCTTGTACAATAAATTTATCTTAGATTTTGAGTTTCTCCCCAAACATCTAAGATAAAAACCCTTCTGAAAAGGAATTATCACCAAATAATTGTTTCAATTTCTATTATAAGATCATATTTATCATTGTACTGATAGATGACTATAGGCTGGTTTTGTATATCAAATGTGACTTCCATCCCTCAAAATTTAATGTGTTATTTATGTAATGAAATCCAATCCATGCATAAGATATCATAAAATTCAACTATAAGGTGAATAACAAGATTTGAAGTAAGTGTATTCCCAAACACTTCAATTGGAGAAGAATCATAGACTTGAGATATGATCATCATACCATTAGGGGTTTTCAATTCTAATTCATCATCTAATCCTCGAGGATGTGATTTAAAATTACTTGAGATGTTTCCTAATATAGATGAACTTATATAACTAATACCAAATATGGTACTTCAATATTTGAGTATACATGTTACCACCTCAACATTATCATTTGTAGAGATTATATCGGGGTTTTAGGACCCTATATAAAAATATTGTCTCCTTTTGTTCACTACCTCATGGGTTTTTTCTTCAGTACGGTTCACTGCCCACTAGGGTGGCTAACTACTAACCCCCTTCTTAAAAGGACTAGTGATCGGAGGGGGTGTATGGGGCTTATATATGATGCCCAATTCCCTCTAGTATCTGATGTAGGATAGGGTCCCTACACCTAGCAACCTTGACCCATAGAGCTGGTACTATATTCATTTGGGATTCCAACAATCTCTCCCCAGTGTTTTACCTACAATAATAGGCTTTCCTACCCATATCTGGTACCAATTGTAGTGCTTAAATTGGGGATGCAGGAACCTACATCACAATATTTTCTACTTTGGTTCACTACCTCATAGGTTTGTTCTTCAGCAGGGCTCACTACCCACCAGGGTGGCTAGCTACCAACCCCCTTTTGAAAAGGCCTTGTGATGGGATGGGGGATGGCTAGGGCTTACATATGATGCCCAGTGCCCTCCAGTCTCTGATGTGGGATAGGGTCCCTGCACCAAACAACCTTGACCCATAGGTCTATCACTACATTCATTTGGGATTCCAACATCATTATATCTTTAAAACCATAATAAAACCAAAATAGTTAGCATGACCATCAAGAATCATTAATCAGAGTGATTAATAAAAAAAATAGTCCATAGTATGTCTATGTATTGACACATACTTTTCAATCAATGAAACCTTATATTTAATCTAGGTAATTCATGGTTATAATCTATTAAACTATTTTCTAATAGTTCATAAATAAAATGTGAATGAACTTAATCATATTCCCCATGAGTGTCAAAATAGGTGTGTAATAAGGGAATAATAAATGTGAACCATAATGATGGATGGGATATACTTGACCAACTCATTCTGAGGTTATTAAATGAAGATGTGTCTGTTCCAAAACCATTTCCACTTGTAGTATCTAGACATGGATTTATTTCCAGTAAAACTATATAATCTCTTACTTAACAAAAATTTATAATGTTATATTATACATAAAATTATCCCTAGGGTTTTCACTATAGTTATCTAATCCTAAAATCTAAATATTGATTAAACTTATACTATGAAACAAACTATAACAACACATACTTTTCATATATAGATATTACATCTTATTAGATTAATATTCATTGCATTTTACAACTACATGCCTATAGACTGTAAAGTTTTAGTGTATTTGGAGACTAGATACACAATCTTATTATTTCATGAAAGATCAAAACCATATCTCATAATGATCTTCCCATATAATACTCTTCATATACATACCCTACTTAAAAATTTCTTCATAACCTAGTGAAAGGAAACACAATAGAGGGTGAGATCAGATGCTCAGTAAGGGTAAACATGGGAGATATCAATCAATGACCATATGAAAGCATAAGATAAGTAGAAGAGTATGAAATAATTACCATAACATACAAATTTTCTACCAATATATCATGGATCACAAAAAAGACTCATGGAGTAAAACTTCATAATTTCAAAATACATGAATCATAAGGGTGATATATCATCACTAATATTTCATGAACTACGTATTCAAATTAGAAGTATAAAAACATTTTATAAAAGTGTGATGCCATAATAGGTATAGAAATTATTTTATATATCATGGTTAACTATCATGACCATAAAATCATAGTGGATTATAAATCAACACATGTTTCCCATAGTGGATCAGGCATCCCTAACTATTTCCTATAGTGGATCAAGAACATAAATTTGTTTCCCATAGTGGATCAAGCACACCCACCTATTTCCCATAATTATCTCGTGAGATATAAAACACCACATAATCCATTAGAGGGAAATATAATTTTGGTTCCAACCATTAATTAATTAATACTATACATATGTGTGGAAAAATATCACAAAAAATTCATCATATCATCATATCATAACCCATGTAAAATAAATTGGTTTCATAAACATCTCATCATTTCATCATAAAATAAACCGTGGAAAATAAATGGGTTTCATAAACATTTCATCATCATAATCATAAACCATACAGATAAAGAATAAGTATGATATCATTGGATCATATCCTTAGTAAACTATAAGTAACATCAAATCATGTTATCATAGATGTAAGATTCCTTTAAAATATAATTGGAATATTTATTGAGGAAAATCTCCTTTAATTTTGAAATTACTTATTTAAAATCCAAATATTTCGAAAATAATATAGAAAAAGATTCTTTTAAAATAATTGTTGAAACTTTTAAAGGAATATCCAAATCATTTAGTATTCATGATGGTGGGAAATTCTATTCTTGTCAAGTATGTTAAAACTATGATTCCTTTCACATTTTCAAGAAAAAATAAAAATTAAATCATTCATAAAATGACAAGAATATTTCATTGAAACCTTTTTATGAAAATTAAAACATGGGAAAAATAAATTTTAATTAATCATATTAGAATATTAAAAAAATTATAAACATTTTAGATAAAACATATACATGGAAGAAAAATGATTTCTTATCAAAGAGAGAAATAAAGTCAGTTTTCCTTAAAAACATTCTTTTAGTATTTTGAGTTCATAAAGAGAAAGAAATAAAATAAAATCATATAATCTCCATAAATAACCATATAAAAATAAAATTAATTTAATTTATTATACAAGAACATATAATTTCCTTAATTGAAATTCAAGCACAAACAATCCTGATTAAAATGGGATTGAAACATAAATCCCTTACATCAAGTCTCATATTTATTCATACACATTAGAAAATCCTATATAATAAATATATATTTATTATAAATGTTTTAAATAACCATAAATATATATATCATACCATATAAAATTTAATTATATCATATTATCACCTATTTATCAATAATTATTTATTAAAGTCATTGTTCCAGGTGATAAATGTTTTGTTTCTTACGTATTTTTTGGTCAGCAGTCTCAATCCTTGTACTTTGATCACATATAAATTATTTACAAAATGTTTATCATCATATAAATATCATATATATTCATTAAATATATTTATATTCAACCATAAAAGGTAGATATAGAAAAATGAATTATAATGTTCATGAAGATGGTAGGTCATACATACCCATGAAGGTTGTTTTAACTTTTCATAAGATAGAATAAAATTAATGAGAATAAAGATTCACCATTAAATAATTATTATTATATATTATATATTTGATATATTCATTAAATTTATCCTTATTACCATTCATTCAAAAATGAAATGAAAAATGATCCACATAACTTCAGGGAGGTGGTAGTCTACATGTATGCATGAGCGTCATTATAATTTTCCAAAGGATTGGAATATAAAAAGATATATATAATGTTATAATTATATAAGATTTATTATATAATAAATATCATTTATAAAAATTAAAACCATCATAATAACCACCCATGTTGGATGGTGATATATGATGAATGGTATCGCTGCATGGAGGCGGTAGTCCACACATATGCACGAGCGATATATTCACTTCCCATTTGATTAAATATAGGGCATATAATTGTGGTTACATTGTAATAATAACATTTAAGTATATTTAGGATACTTAGAATAATATTTTATGATAAATACCACTGATTTAGAATAGGTAAAAGAATAAATAAATTGAAAGAGGTCGGGTAAGAAGATTATCACTTCTTTAGTAGTCCACCTTTAAATCCTTTCTTAAGGACCCTTTAAATGACCTTTTATGGATAAAAAACTATAATACATGAATAATAATTGCATTTATAATATATTTGGGTAGTTTTTGGTCAATATATATCATCCAATGGGTGTGAGGGAGAGATGAGAAGTGATTATCTTTTATAAGGGATGTGATGGGCACTCTTAGAATTACTTAAAGTATTAATTTAATATAAATAAATTTTCATGTAAAAAGGTTCCAAATTGATATAATTATAATAAAATATTACTACGAGTCAAAATAATCACGTAAAATAAAATTTGGACAAGTTTTTGTTATTTTTTCACCCTTATCTCTTGGTTTTAACCCTCATCAACCCTTTTGATACTTACTGTAAAATCAATGTTTTCTACTCGTTAAGGATAAAGAAATGTTTATATAAAAGGAAAATAAACTCATAAATGGAACATGGTTAATATTTTAAACCATATCCCCTTAAATTTCCCAAATAAAGTATTTTATTAATTTTAAATCATTTAATAAAATATTGTTTACTATAAAATATCATGAATATAATTTTTTGGAATAATTTGTTTAATTTGACTTTAAAAAAATACAGTAAAGGAATTTGAATATATACCTTTACTTAAAACCTAATTTTTTATATTTATCTATAAATATCATGAGACAATATAACTAACTATAATAAAAATACTTTTAGAGTTTTTAAAATCTTTTACATGATTTTTCTACAGCTTTCACAGGCACTATATTAGCATTGCATAAGAATTTAAGGTAATTATTTCATTACTAAAAAATATAAATAAATTAATATAATAAAAAAAATAATCCATATTTTAAATTAAAATTTATAATAAAATATAAGTTTTTTTATCCTTATCACAAAATATTATAGATATTAAAAGCAAGAAATTCAGATTTATGGCTTTATCTTTTACTTAAATATTAAAAGGAAAAAATCAAAGAAAAATGGAAACATAATATTATATTTTAGAATATTTTATGATTAATTATGAAATTAATTAATAAAATGGAATAAAGGAAAGTTATTTAATGAATTTTAGGCCTCATCACGTTAGTTTTGACTCCAATTAACTCATTTTACCTTAACTATGGTAACAAAAAATTACTACGATTACTACACACATTGACCAAATGTAAAAAAGGGAACTATTTAAAAAATTTATACATATTTATTCCAAATATAGAATCAATTTTTTTATATTCAATTTCTAGAAGTGGTGGAAATTAATTTAAGATAAAAATGCAAAATGCAATGAAAAATAGTTTTTAAGAAAAAATGCCTTTCTATGTATAAAATTTATTTTATCCCAAATTCAATTACAAAATAGATTAAAATGAAATTAATTGGATTATTAATAATATAATATAACTGATTTTACTTTGAAACCATTTTAAAGTAGGAAGTAACTTTGTAACTACTGGAAACAAAAATACAATTTTCAATAAAAATCTGTATTTTCACTATTCACTAGAAAATCAATCTTTTCATAAAAGTCCCAAAAATTAACCCTAAGATAATTTTGATGTTATTACTTAAAAAATGATATAATTTTTTTCAAATGAAATTTCTAAAAGTTCCATAAATTTATTGTTATATTCTATCACAAATAGTAATAAAACTCATTTTTGGAGAATAAAATGACTTCCCTAAAAATTGTGTTGTTATTTATTAAGAATTAATTAATAAATTTTTATTGAGAAATAACTTTTTATATATTTCATAATGTGTTTAATCTTTTTCATACCTTTCAATTCAACAACTAGATGATAATCATCACATTACATAATAATATTTCAATAGTATAACATGGTTTTTTAAACTCGTTGTTGCGTGTAAAGAAATTTATAAAAGAAATAAAATTTATTTATATATTAATGTATCATAAAATAAAAATTTATTATAGTAAAAACCCCAAATAGTATGATGATCGCATCCCAAGCCTATGATTCCTCTCAATTTAAAGTTTATGGGAATGTTCTTCCTGTAATTATCCTTATTCTCCCTCTAGTTGAATTTCATTTTATCTTAATCATGGATATGATTTATTTACATAAATATCACATCAATTATATATAAAGAGAAGTCACATTTGATATTCTGAACTAACCTATGATATTCTATCAGTATGAATATAGATATCAACTTCTGATGGAAATTACATCCATTGTATGGATCTTGATTATTATGAACAAAGGGGATTTATCTCAGATGGTTGGGTAGAAACTCAATGTCAAATATATTCCCATTATATGAGACAATTTTTATGTTTTTTAAAAATAATTTCCTTTTATTCTATCGAATAATGAAGTTGACTTTTCAACATAACTCATACATGGTGTTACTATAAAATCCTAGGTAATTATAGAATAATACTTTTTCATATTTATTAATACTTATAAATTATATTTTACCTTAAAGGTAATCTATGTTCGATATTATACACGACACACAACAATGGGTTTCTTTGAAATCTTACGTTGCACACATGACTGAGTTATGCCAAAAAATAATATATTATTTTTATTTTTATTATTATTTTAACTTGTAGTTATCTCATAGTTGTTAGAGTGGTGGGAATGAACTATATTTACTAAATTATTAAAATTGTGTTTATACATGTTTATATAATGATTCATTGTTTATAAAATTAATTAGAAATAAAAAATAAAAACTAATTGAATATAAAGGATGTGTTTTTTTTTTGAAAAAAACTATTTAAATGAAAATATGTGAGTTCTTAAAATAGTAAAATAACTCTTAATGGATTTTATTAATGAAATATATAATTAATATATTCAATTTCATGTTAAAAATTTATCTTATATGTTTCTAGACATGATATAAGAGAAAATTCAATTTTACGGATAAAAGAAGTATTTTTCAAAAAATGCAGTTTTACCGCCTTTTGATAAAGAACCCCTTTTAAATCTAGTTTTTTTTTCACTTTTATTTGTTATATTTGAAAAAATAAACTTCTTATTTAGAAGTGTAACATCAAAATTCAATTTTTTTGAATTTTTTTATTTTTTTGATAAAATTCATTTTTTTAATGAATAGTGAAAAAATACTACATTATAATTCAAAACTATCTTTTCATTTAATTTAATTATATTTATAGATTGTCCTTTTACATAGTTCTAAGGTATAATTAGATTAATTTTTTATAATTTAATCCAATGTTTTACATTGGAAGTAATTTCAAATTTAAATTGGATATAAGCACATGTTAATTTTTTGATGGTTTTTACTTTTTTAAAAACATGTTTTCTCAATCCGTCAACAGGATTAACGTTAAAATAATTTTAGTAACTTTTTTAATTTAGTTTCCAAAAATGGACATATATTTTTGTAATTAGCATGAAAATTTTGATCTAATGGGATCAAAATAAATTTTGGTGAATATTAACTTTATTATTTTATTTACCACGGTTAAAGAATAAATCAGGTAGATAAGGATTAAAATAATATTATAATATTAAAAAAAATACCCTAAAACTTGTTATAGACTTATTTTATGAGTTATTTACAATAAATAAAATCCTTGTTCCGAAATTTTTACCTTTTTAATCCATTTGGGTGTGATTAAGATAATTATAACATTTAATTTTAATTAAAGGCGAAAATATCATAAACATGTCTCTTATTACTAAAAAAATTTTAATATGGGTTTATATAAGTTATATATTAGACTATAAATATTAATTAGAAATATAAAAATATTACCTACATCATGGTATTTTATTTAAAAAATTTACACATTGAATAATTAAATTTAATTATGACACAATGATGATGTAGTGATTGATTTATTAATGAAAGAATTAAATAAGTGATATTATAAATATTAAAATTATTATTATTTTACATAATATATGTCATACAATAATTTTGAAGAAGATTATAAAATTTTATAAGTATATTAAAGGGTTTTTTTGAATTTATCTCTCTGTTTGGATTTTATTTAAATTCAATTAAATGAATAGTGTAAAAATTGACAAAATTGATATTTTACAACAAAAATAATTTATTATATTATTTTAAAAAACTAAAAGTGTTTTAAAACTCAAAAGTTACTATGTTAAGTTCCAAAATTTCATAAAAGGTCTAATTATGGTAATTTACCAAATATAAGTAACATTTATAGCCTCTTAATATTTAAAATGTTGTTACCACAATTATAATTAAAAGATAAAAATTAAGGGTAATCCAAAAAGATCAGGTTTAAAATAAAATAAATACATGTCTAAAAATTATTAGAGGAGAGGATTTAAAACTATACTCATATTATATTCTAAATATCTCAAGTTAGAGTTGTTTGTATTAAAAATCATTTATATTAATTTAATAGTTTAAGATTTTCTAAGGGTCCCCTTCCCCTCTCCTTTAAAAAGGTACCCACTCTTCTCTAATACTCACACTTCAAGAACAAATTGGTTCAGCCAATATCTTCCCAAAACCCTTCCTATAATCCCTTCCCACGTTCTTGAGGACTTATTTTAGGCACAAGACCCTTATTATAGGTGTTAAGGTGTTCTTTAAAGGTGATCAACCAAAGAAGGGGTATTGTTTTTATTTCAATGTTTCTATTTTATTTCTCCTTACACTTCATTTAAATCTATTTCATCCATGAGGAAATAATAAATCCAGTATAATAAATTTAATAATATTTTTTATGTTAATATCATCACCCAAATCTATCTCAAATTTCATCAAATGGGAAATGACCATTTCGTTCGTGTGTACGACAGACTACTGCCTCACAAACTAATATAGTTCATTTTTCATTACCGTCTCTTGAGACCGGTCATAATGATGGAATTAATGTTTATATATAATTTTCATGACATGGTTATCATTATAATATAATAATATACCATTTTTTCTTACTTTACATGCATATAAAAATGATGACATCGTTCGTGCATACGTTTGAACTATCACCTCCATGAAGCGGTGTGAATCGTTTTTATTCACCACATCACTTGTATGATATATATAAGTATATTTAATTTATTATTATGATTTAAATTATATTATTAAATTATGAAAATATAAAATAATAATTACCTTATTTCCATAATGATCAATGAAAAATCGAACTATTACTCATACACATGTATGGTCTGCCGTCTCCAAGACTATAACGTTGTTCATTTTTCATACCATAAATTAATGGTTTGATTTAAAAAGTATAATTAACGTATAAAAGTGATTATTATATCATGAATTTCATTATGGATATGATAGACTTATTACCACATAGACTATTTACATCACAACAAATTCATTTTTGACTCAAGTACTGAATATCGACAAAACATCTGATATGAATATAAATAATTATGTAATTGTTATAACATCATAATAAGTTATATAAAAGGAATAATGAATATTAAAAGGTTTCTCAAGAAATTTTAATTTATCCAAATTTTATTATTCCATAACATAAAGAATGTATGAGGCGATTAAGACTTTAGGTAAGGCATTTCATCTAATCTCCGTTCATTGAGGATTTTCATGATAATATGCACATTTATTCTTTAATAAGGTGTATATATATCCACTATGACATTTTATACCCATATTTTATATATTCTAATGTTATTTATTGTTTTGGTAAATGTATTAATTCATGTATATTAAGATTTAAATGTTAAAAGTGGTATAGGACACCTTGAACATCTAAAGATTTAATTATCGAATATTTTCTTCATGATATTAATTTAAATGTTTATTTATATATATATAAAAGGATTATAGAGTAAATTTTATGTATCATGAATTTTATTCAAATTTTTTAAAAGGGATCTTTTTATAATAATCATTTTACTTTCTTTACAAAATGACAAAAGGAATGTGTTTCTTGTATACGGTAACAACGACTTCTATGCCACTGTAACCATTATTTGATACTTGGCTTCCTCTATAAGACTTAATGTTTTTAAAAGGAAAATAAATACCTTATTCCTTTTTTTGGTATCTTGGTATTGAAAATGGGTTCTTAAATAAAAATTTTATTTTTATACAAAAAAAATCATATGGGATTAGAAGAAATTTTCAAAAGGGTTTTGTGATGAACGAGTTTTATTCATGAAATGGTAATTGAGAATTATATGAAATGGGTGAGCTCGATATAGCTTATACGAAGGGTTGAGCCCCTTTATAGCTCATAGGTGATCCCGACATGACTTATTTGAAGGGTTTATCCCCATTTTAGCTCATAGGTGAGCCCGTTATAGATTATATGAAAGGATGATCCCCATTATAGTTCACATATGAGATTGATATAGCTTATACGAAGGGTGATCCTCATTATAGATCGTCAATTTATTCGGTAATAATAATAATGAAAGTCAGCCACATGGTTATTCCAATTGAAAGGGGTTTGAAAGGGTTTTAAGTATATTATGATCTAAGTTACTTGAAGGATTTTTAATTTATTTCTATTAGTTGTAGTATTTTTCTTTGAGAAAAAAGTATGAGTGTTATTCATGTGAAGATGTTTTGTTTCATCCTCTCAAAGAACATTAAATGGGTTACCATTTTTTATCTAGACTAATTTCTTATTTCTTTTTATGTTCCTTACTAATATTTTTATGCTCATCACATGTTCTTTTCACATGATTTAAGGGATAATAGATTCAAGGATGGAATCAAGGAAAAGTTATGATGATTAAAAGAAACCATGTTTATTTTTAAAAGTTTTTGTGTTATATAAGAAATGGATACTATTGGAAGTGTCCAATTTATATTTATATGGTTTTGTTATGTAATAGTGTTAACCTAATTCTTTAAATCTATAAACCTGAAAATATCCACAATGTGATTTCTTGAATTAACTCAATATTATGTAATGTTTAAGGATGTGGCCTTCACTACAAAAAAATGACCATATATCGGCGGTTTAAACTGCCGATATAAGGTTCTCCGATGGTTTCAAAAAACCACCACTAAAATTGGTGTCTGAAATAAACACATGGTGGTTTCTTCCATTTATTGGTAGTTTCTAGAAAGTGTCGTATAAGATGTATTTTGCAGCGGTTTTCTTTGTTTTAGTGGTGGTTTTCAATTAAAAAAATAATTGGGATCTAGGGGTGGTTTTCAACTGCCACTAAAGTCTGGCCTTTTGTACTGAAAAAAACTACAACAAATATATATAAAACCACCACTAAGTAAAATTTTGTCATATTTAGCAGTGGTATTAACCACCACCATGACAAAAAAAATATATCTCTAGCGGTTGTTTAAACCGTCGCTATATCATGAATTAAAAAAAATCTATAGGTTCTTTATCCCCAAAGCCTATAGCCAGAACAAAAAAATAGTGACACTAAAATGTTTACCAAATCATCAAATATATCATTAATATACAAGTAAAACAACTTGTTAAAACTAAATAATCAACGTACGTTGATTCCCACCAAAACATAAAGAATAGACTCATTGACCAAGGAAAACAACACATTGAAAGAAATAATACATTTCTCAATACATTGAAAGAATCAAACAAAACACAACACATTAAATGAATCAACCTTTATGTAAAGAGAGACAAGAGACTAAAAATCATAAATGATCATATAGAAATCTCAATCTTTATAGATAGTTAAAACAAAACATATATAAACATGGTTATACAACTCATACATAGGGAACTCGTTGTCCCGATCCCATCTAAAATATAAGAATAAGATAAAAAAATACCCACATTATACATACTGATACATGAACAAACAGTCTCCACTAATCATTTCCCAATGATGAACTCTTCTCATCATCCTCTGCATCTCCATCTCTACTTCCTACTATCAGCACCTGTAAGAAAATTATATTGAAAATTAAACAATGTTTTATATTTATATTTAAAGAAAAAATCAATAAAATTTTGTGAACTAAATGATTTTGAAGTTGTGTGATTTACCTTCTCACCGCTAGTCATCACTTACAATCCTCGTTTATCTACCAAAGACCTCAGATGGTAATAGTCCCAAACCCATCTGCGCACTCGACCAGGATGCTTTTTCCTAAGGACTTTACTAACTGGGTCATCCTGGGAGACTGAGTAGGACTGTGTGGGTTTCACATCCCATAGTTCTTTAATTTTTACCTGTAAATAATATATCAGTAATATTAGAATCAATATAAATTAACATAGTGACAACTGATAATAAGTTATTATAATGAAAAAATAATTGATACCCCAACTTCTTTGGCAATATCATTAACAAAACTCCCATCAGTTTTTTTATGAACTTTCAACCACACTTATGTTCGGGATACTTTGTAGCCTAAACTTGGAGACAACAATAAACAAAGATAAATCAACAATTTAATATGTTAAATAGATAACATTGTATAATAAATATATAAACTAATGAAAATATTACCAGAGTCTATTGGCTTCTATAAAAACTCTTTGACTACGTAGTGTGAGTATACCGCTTCCTTAGCATTCCTGTCATTTAATCAAATAAAATTATATTCAGAACATATATTTCAAAAAACTCATGTAGAAAAAAATAGAAATGATAACAATTCACAGTTCTAACAAATAAAATATACATAAAAATTATAATGATTGAATTCACAAGTGATATAAGTGGTTCATAAATGAACGGATAACTGCACATACAATCATTTTATCCTTCAATCATGTCAGTTTCCTACTCAATCATTACTTAGTCTACTTCATCAACTCTTATAAGACTAATATTTTCAATATCATGATGGAAAAATAAGTCTACTTATTAATGTTGATGGGATTCAATGTCAGAGTTCAAATATTCCACTTTATAACCCATATCATATAAGTCTCTTTGTTTTACGTGAGCAACTACACTCCACCCTTCATCCACGACATCTTTCACATAATATACCATTTTTTCTTGCAATGATAAGATATAAAGATCATGTAGTTCATGGTCACCAACATCCATCGAGTGAGATAAGTTAAAAGAAGTAAATTGAAAGAAATATCTTTTAACACCCTTGATAATATCTGCCCAATTGAATTTGAATAAAACAACTAAAAAGATATGTGGTAGTTTAATTCGATAATATCAGTTTTTTTCATAGTATTCAACTTTAGAAGACGTAAATATTCCACTATTATGTGTTTCCAAACCCTCTTTTTGATCAACTATAGAAATATAAATCCATTAACGTTGTAAGCATCTAACTTTCTAGATTGTTTTATAGGACCTCGAGCAAGAAACTTCAAATCTTCTGAGAAATCTACTCGAGTAAACTACTAGAAATTTAGGCTATATACACAGTTCAAAACCATGGATATACACCCAAAAAATGTGCCTATAGGTTATATCCACATTTTAATGAACTGTGGTTGGTATTATCATGGATATAGAGAAAAAACTATAGCCACAGTTCAAACCATGGCTAAAGATTTATAGCCATAGTTTGAAACTGTGGAAGAAGCTTAAGGGTTCCACATCACCCCTTGAAAGGTGGATTATCAAAAATCAATAAAAAATGAAATAGAAGAAGCTTAAGCCACACCGAGACTATATCCGCAGTTTCAAACTGTGGCTATAAATCTTTAGCCACAGTTTGAAACCATGGATATATCACTTCCCGTTTCATAAAAAACACCCCCCCCCCTCCTTGGACAGACCCCCTCCCCCCTATAGACCCCCCATTCAACCCCATGCACACCCCTACTCCTTCCTAGATAGATCCACCTTCTTCCTAGATAGACCCCCTTCTTCCTGGATAGCCCCCCCTACCCTGGACAGACCCCCCTCCCTGGAAAGACCCCCTACAAAACCCCCTCCCCCTATAGACCCTCTTTAACCCCTTGGGCTGCCCCACATCCCTCCTAGACAGCCCCTATCCCGCATGGACCTCCCTCTAGAAACCCCCCTCCTTTTTGGGCATCCCCCCACCATGGATAGACCCCCCCTCTCCCTAGAAAGACCCCCTTGATAGACCCCCCACACATCCCCCTCCCCCTGCAGACCCCCTTACACCCCTTCCCCCATCCCTCCTAGACACCCCTTGTACAGCCCCCCATCCCTCTTAGACACCCCCTAGACAGCCACTCATCCCTCTTGGACACCCCCTAGACACCCACCCACCCCCCCTCTATGGACATACCACCCAACACAACCCCCTCTCCCTGCAGACCCCCTCGCACCCCCTAGATAGCCCCACATCCCACCTGGACACCCCCCCTACTCATGGACACCCCCACCCACCCTCCCTCATAGACACCCACCCCCTCTTGGACACCCCCTCCCTCCTGGACACCCATCCCCTCCCTCCTAGACACCCGATCCTGGAAACCCCCTCCCACCTAGACACCCCTCCCCCCTCCATCCTGGACACCCCCACACTCCTTCCTGGACACCCCCCCTCCCTCCTGGACACCCCCCTCCTAGACATCCCCCTAGACACCCCCCCCCCTTTCACCCCCCTGCCCCCTCCCCCAGCACACCTCCTACCCCCTCCCTTCTAGACACCCCCTACTAGACACCCCCTCCTAGACACCCCCTCCCTACTGGACACCCCTCCCCCTTGCACCCCACCTACACCCTCCCTCCTTACACAGTCCCACTCCTCCCCCCTACACACCACTGAACACCCTCTTGGATCCCCCCCCCCACCCTCCCTCTGAGACACCCCCCTAGACACCCCCCCTGCAACAAACTATGCATTCCAGAAAAAAAAAAAGGTCGCCTTCATTTTCAAATCCTCTCCTGCTATAAAAAAGTTCCTAAAAAATTAGAGGAAGTCTCAACGTGGAACACCCAACTCATCACCTACCCAAGTTGGGTCCCAGTGGTTTAGGTCATGTTAGAATGGTATCAATGTAGTATGAGTCCTTGGTATGTAGTTTGGATTTTATGTTTATATTAGGATTGGTTTGGGAAACTAAAGGAAATTTTTTTAAGGGGTTAATTGTTAGTTTATCATACCAGAGGACCTAATAATGGTTTGATGGCCAATGGATCCATTCACACCCCCTGACTCCCTGCATACTCCCTACCCCCAACACCCCCCCCTCCCTTCCCCCTACCCCCAAAACACCCCTACCCACTTCCCCCCACCTGCACACGCCCCCCTCTTTCTTCCCACACCATGCACCCCCTTCAAACCCCATGCACCCCCTGCACACCCCATGCACCCCCTACACCCCCCTGCCCCTTGTAAAAGAACCGAACACACAACCTTGCCACCTCCCCTACAAACCCCATAAACCCCCTTCGAAACTACAATATCCTCCATGCCTGGTGACAAATTATTTTTGTAGTAGGATACACCACCCTGCAATATTCTCCCACCTAATAACAAATTCACACACTCACTACAGCGGGATCAAAATCCTAATAAACAAAATGTAGAAGTTTCAAATAAAAAACCCCAAGGTTGGAAGTTCAATTTAACTAATGGAAAATAAAGACAAACACAAATCTTTATTATTGAATTCTTGTGTAGAATTTTTTCCATGAAATAGGGCACATGAAAACCAATTTGATGTTCATCCCCTAACAAATAATATTGTATATGCACAATTTCGAACAAATCCATTGTTTAATCAAAAATCTGTGGACGATTTTTATTTTTTTTACCTAAACAAAAACAATTCATAAACCATGGTTTGGATTCTGATGAACCTATATCATAACTTCATTATCTAATATTGTATGCGTATAGTTTCAAAAAAATCCCAATAAAAAAATGCATAAGTTTCAAGTAAAAACCCTAAGGCTTGAAGTTCAATTTAACTGATGGAAAACAAAGACCAACCCAAATCAAGATGGAAGAATTCTTGTGGAGTCTTTACCACAATAGAGAGTTCATGAAAACCATTCTTCATCTCATTCCTTGAATTTTTTTCCCTCATCACAGTATGGCCTACATGCTGTTAGGATACATCTTCAACTTCAAGAAGAGTAGCATCAAAGGAAGATTGAAAAAATAATGAATATCACAATCCACCAAGAACTACAACATCTATGTTTTCTTGATTAAGATAAGAATGTCTCAAAATCATGGTAATATACTGATTTTTAACATGGGGAGACAGGATAAAATAAGGAATATCACAATTCACCAAGAACTACAAACAGAATATTTTTTCTTTTATAGTAACTAGCATGCATTCAAAAAAATTGAATACAATATTTACCTTTAATTCTTGGATATAAGCAAGTTGAACATTATTCCCAGATTCACATGTTAAAGAGTCCTCTTCCAATTCCCAAAAAAATATAATAATTTGTACATGAAATACAATAAATTTGAATTCAGAGTAACATTTGTGGAAACATAAACTGAAGATCTTAATCGTCAAGAAATCAAGTCATGTTATGCACATCATTAACCTTATCATGTGATAAGATTGACGGATCTAGAGACCTAACAACTCAGACTCAGATGTTCATGAGAAAATGAAAATGAAAAACATTCTTAGTTTCATTTATATTTGCAATATCCTTCTCTTTATAACAAATAAATTGGAAGTGTTTAAAAAAATGAACCACCCTAAAGGGTTATCGGTAAATGATGAACCCATCTACTAGAAAACAAGAGCCCAAAATTGTAAACATTTGGACCCAAAATAAAACCAAAACTACCAATGTTGTGGTAGAGTAACTAACCTAAGTTTACAAAAAAACACTTCTAACATGTTATAGGTTTCAAAGAAACTTCATTGAGAAACATTCAGCTTCATGCTTGAAACTAGGTGTAGGTATTAGAACTGAAATTGAAACATACTTTTTTATTACACTAATTTAGTTAAGGCACTCTCCCTGGCACCCTAGGAACTCACCTCAGGCACCGTTGGGCCTAGAACATGCCCCTGTAGTCAAGAAAGGCATTTGGTTGACCAAGGCATGTGTATTTTGTGCTTTTTTGGAAACCATAAGTGGAACCTTTTGGTAGGTATGCGTAGTGGTGGGATGTCAATGAGTATGTGTGTTGTGAGGGTTGTCCATGTGTGCAGTGGTGGGATGATTGATTCATGTTTAATTTTTGTTGGTTAAGAGGTATCTCTACATGGAGGATCTACTCTATATAGTTTCAACCTAGATATGTGGCATTAGATACTATACCTTCAATGTAATGGATCTAGTTCTAGCTACCATGGGTGCCAATTGGAGGGAAATGTGTACCCTTTGATGGTGCTGCAAGGCAGATTGTTATGTAATGAGATATTCTGATTACACAAAATATTTAAACCTAAAAAAATAGAATATATATTTTAGTAGTGTGAAAGAATAATTTCAAAAATATAGATAAAATGTAAATATATAAATGAACCTTTTTGAATTTCACAACCTATGTTTTTTCAGAAGCCCTGGCATTTGAAATGGGACAATCCCTCCTATTAGGATCTATGAAAGAACAAAGTCGATTTTAATTAAAATAAAAATTTAGATGTAATGATATATAGAAAAAAATAAATTAGAAAATTTCACTGAAGGACCACAGGTTTTCTAGCAGCCCTGGCATTTGAAAAGGGTCAATCCCTCCTATTATGATATTGTGCATGATTTGTATTAAACTAATTATATTACAAAAAAAGAGGGTAAAATAGAATTAAGGTAAATATTCACTTAGATTAAAATGAATTTTATAAAATAAAGAATGAAATCAAGATCAAAGGATATTATATAGATGATGTAACCTTTTTCACTCATTAATTAGTGGATTCTATTTATTGTAAACTCATCTTAATATTTCCAACATCTTATGATCATGTTCATTGGATTTACATATATTGATCTAAATCTATTTATTAGAGGAATGCATAAAGTGAAATAAGATCAATATTTAGTGTAATAAACAAATACAAGAAACATTTAATAGCATAATACTCCTAATTTACTTGGATATACTCTCTTAATAGGTCTCTTGGTTAAAGAAATATGAATTAATATGATTATTTCAATGTTTCATAGAGATTCCTAATCAAAATAATACATTCGTGAATGGAATTGTTCAAAAATTATGCACACATCCTTATATTGTTGATCCCTCGCCATTTAGTGAATCATCCGCACATGGTAGAGGAAAATACCATCACACATCAATGAACTATCTTAAGAATAAATGTAAGGACATATAGAATAGGAAAAGAGAAAATAATAATTAAAAAATCACACAATTTAATTAAGGGTGTAAATTTCATAAGAAATTTTTTAGAATTGAAAGAATAATGAAATAACACAAAAGGACTCAGAGATTTTTGTATAGGTCCTCCTTGTCAATGAAAACCTAACAACAACTTCTATTTAAAGGCACAAAAAAATTATGGAACAATAAAAAGCTTCATTACCTATACAAATATAAATCATAGAAATGGTTCCTATCTAATCTCCCTGACTGGATCTACTATGGAACAATAGAAACCATTGTTGCATGATTGGATTATATTTTTATTGAAACTTTTAAATCCTATGAAAATAATTGTATGGTCCAGTGTCTGGATTGATTTTTAAGGATTTAACTATTGAACCTTACATTATCATCTCCCCCTACACCATCCCCCCTTTACCAGTACCCCCTCCTCCCTAAACCATCCCCCCATCCACCACCCCCCCTCCAACCATCCCCCCACCCCCACCACCACCCCTTCCAACCAGCACACACCCCCTCCCACATGTACTACCCCCTGCACCAGCACACTCCCCTACAACCAACACCCCCTACACCATCCCCCCTCCAACCAGCACCACCGCCTCCCCTCAGCACCATCCCCACCTCCAACCATCCCCCTCTCATCCAACCAACACCCCCTTCACCAGCCCCGCTTCCACAACACCCCCCTCTCCCACTACACTAGCCACCCCCACTCTAACCAGCACCCCCCTCACCACATGCACCAAATCCCCCCTACACCAGCACCCCCCTCCCCCACTACACCATCCCCAGCCACCCCCTGCACTAGTCCCCCTACACCATCCCCCTCCCCTTCAACCAGCAACCCCCCCTGCACAATCCCCCCTCCAACCATCACCACCCCTCCCCCCTACACTAGCCCCACCTCCAACCAGCCACCCTCCCTCCAACCAGAAACCCACTACACCAGCCCCACCTCCCTAAGAGACCCTCCACTCATCCCCCACTACACCAACCCCCCTACAATCAGAAACTCCCCCCCCCCCTCCAACTATCACCCCCCCTCCCCACCTACACCATCCCCCCTCCCCCACTACACCAGCCCCAGCCACCACTAGCCACCCCCAACCCGCCCACCCCCTCCCATATTAAAAAAAGTAATTATGTTGTGAATGTCTCAACCATTCTGATTTTATTTTTCATGGTGTATGAATACATAGGGGAATAACACCACGTGTGTATAAAATCTAGTAGAACAATGGGAGGTGCGAATAGAGGTATATCGTGACGTTTGAGATATGGACTATAAACGAGGGTGACTGATGAGTGGGGAATGACTACTAAACATGTTCAAAAAATAGGTTTTAAAACCTGAATAGCCATGGATGGGGAGATAAAATACATGATCGACTGTTGACCATGTTTGAAACATGTGAATTATCATTTTTTGTTAAAGATCATTCGAGGCATCTGCCAAAGATAAGAGGTGATCTAGTTTGGAAAGAAATTATATCAATTAGGGTTCATGTTCAAATCAGCAAGGTGATAATGATCTAAATAAGGGAAGGAATAATGTGTGGAAGAGAAATTTTTAGGATGTTCATGGAAATTTTGACATATAGGGAGATATTATGCCTTGCACTCGAAGATATTGGATGGGCATATTAGCATGAGAGAATTTAGTATGATCCCAAGGGGGAAAAACCCGATATAGGTCAGTGGTTGGGATAGGCTCAGAATGTGTAGTATGGTTATTTCTGTGTATCCCATTAGAAATGTGAAAAAAAATATTTATGTATATCAAGAACATGAAGCAGTAGGAGACCAACACTTGAAGTGTCCATCTTGAGGGGGGAGTGTTTACAGCATCTATTGATTTCTTTTTTTTATGTTTTCAAGCTAGGTACACCTATATTGAGGGAGAGTGTTGGAGTCTGCATCCCACATCAGACTTGGGTGAGGGGTGCAATTTGATTGGGGTTACATCTCACCTTATTTTTTCATCGACAATGAGAATATGGTAGTTGAATATTGAGAACTATAAGTTTCTTATTATTGACAAGAAGATAATAAATATGAATGATATTGTGTCTGTACTAGAAGAAGTAATCAAAGGGGGGTACCCAATTATTCTGGTAGGATAAGATCTTGAGTAGGAGGCTTCAGCTACTCTTATTTTGAATAGAATCAGGGGGACACTGAAGATTGTTTCACTCAATGATCCTAGTTTTGGGGAGTGAAAGAACCAGTACCTTGATTACATTTCCATTTTAACTAGAGGGGTGTGATATGAGAAGAGTTGGGACTGAATTTAGACAAAGAAACTAGTAAATTATGGGTCCATGCTACTAAGGTGGTTCTAACCAAGGACATGATCTCCATTGTTGGTGAGGGAAGCACTCTAGGGGAATCACTTTGACTTCCCTCAATGAGAAACCTCTCATTATGGTTATATACAACCCAACTTCACAATATAATTTTACTTCATATGGAACTAACATAGGAATGGTCATTTTTCATACCTAAAATTATAGAATAATAATTACATAAGTAAAAAAAATAAGAAAATAAGAGAAAGAATAAAATAGATAATTATAAATATAGTTGTTAAGGGAAACTCACTTTTCATACATGAAACAATGTAGTAGTAGTTTCATTTCTTGTGAATGCATAATGGCCTAAAAAAATTTCACCATTTTGAATTGTCTAAAGGTGAAATATTTATTTAGAAAAACTCATAAAAAAAGAAAATAATATTAAAGGTATGTAGAATACTATATTAGTGTGTTATTTCATTACCATTTTCTCAAGTACTTATAAAGTGTCGTACAATTAATTATTCGAATCAAATGGATAGGTAACCACAAGTAAAAAATTAAATACAAAAAGTAATTCCCAGAACCAAAAGAACCTCTCATTATGGTTATATATAACCCAACATCCCAATATTGTTTTAATGCAGAAGAATATTATATAGGAATTTCTATTTTTCATACCTGAAATTATAGAATAATAGTTAATTAAGTTCAAAAATAAAGATAAGAAGAGAATGAATAAAAAACAATGATAATTAGAAATACAATTGTTAAGAAAGCCTTACTTTTTATACATGAAACCAAATAGAAGTAGTTTCACTTCTTGTGAATGCATAATGGCCCAAGAAATTGTCACCTTCCAATCTTGAGGTTAATTAACCAAATCAAGGTTGAAATGATAATCCCTATTAAAAAATAATTTTCACAAGTGTAAATGACCATTTAAGTAGCAAATTTACCCATTAAAACCACTAAGTTATGTTTAACTTATCACGATAACATAATAGAACTTATAATTCCACCATATAAAATTAAAAAACACTGCTCGACACCTAATATATCATTATTCCTATTCTTTCTTAATTTTTTAGCTTTTAACTATCTAAAATCATCACATTAATGTCTATTTATCTTATACATTTCATATTAACCTTTCCCTGACTAGTTCATTGGTTCAAACATGTACAAACTTAATTCAAACCCTATATCACCATTTTAGGGTCATGATCATCATTCTAAAAATCAAAAAAAAATCTATTTATTAAATATTATACTAATTATCAATCAAAGAAATACATATAATCAATTTAAATCAATAATCAATCTATAATTCACATATGAATGCATACCAAGCTCATGATAAAGTGATAGGTCATATAACTCAAAGAGGATAAGGAATCCTCTTATGGTATAGTCCCATAGGTTCTCTAAGATCATAAGGATTCAATAATATAAATGAATTAAAAGAGAATTATAAATATACAATGGTCATGTCCCCCATAATTTAAAAACATATTGAAACAACATAGTTAAAAGAAAATTACCCAAGTGATAATTTTGAAATTTGTGTCACCTAGTGATTGTTGCTTGAGTTTTTGTTTCCTCAAAAAATTCATGCAACATAATTAGTCAAGTAATAATTTTAAAAAATGTTTTAATAATATAAGAAATAAATAAATTAGGACCTGAATAAAAGAATGTAAGAAACATACTACAGAGGAAGGGTGTCGGGGTTTTGAGGGTGGACCTCGGTTCAGGTGAAATGCGCACAAGTCGGGAGGGGGAGGGGGAGTAGTCGGTAGGTAGGGGAACCATCAGATAGGGTCGGCCCTAGAAATGTAGTTTCCCAAGAAAAAACATGAGAAGGGTTCCCTTCTATATTGTTCAAAAAAACATCACACAACAAGAATATAGCAATGTAATCACTCAAACATAAAACACACAATACACAGAGAACCATTAAGTTTATATAAATACTGATTATGAAAAAATAACAACAATTATGATAAATTGTATTATAAAGAGAGATACTAACATGGTATTGGGTTTGAGTTTACCTCGACGATGCATCACAGGGGGTAGAGAGGTATAACCAGTGGTGCCGATGAGGTAGAAGCTGACTTGTAGGGATTATATTGGTTAACAATGATGAAAAATGTATGGAAACCCCAAGAAATGTAGTTTCCCAAGATAAAACATGAAAAAATTTACCTTTCGTATTGTTCAGAAAAATATCACACAACAAAAATCTAGCAATGTAATCCTTCAAACATAAAACAAACATACATAGAAAACCATAAAGTTTATATAAATACTAATTGTGAAAAAATAACAACAATTATGATAAATTATAAGATAAAGTGAGAGAGAAACATGGGATTGGGTTTAAGTTTACCACATTAATGCATCATAGGGGGTAGAGAGGCACAACCAATGGTGGTGATGAGGTAGAGTTGACTTACATGGGTTCTCTCAGTTAAAAATGATGCAGTAGGTAGGGATGACCCTTGAAATATAGTTTCCCAGGACAAAACATGAAAAGGTTTCCCTTTCATGTTGTCCAAAAAAACATCACACAACAAAAATATAGAAACTTAATCTTTCAAAAATAAAACACACGATACACAGAGATAAATAAAGTTTATATAAATATTGATCATGAAAAAATAACAACAATTATGATAAATTGTAAGATAAAGTGAGAGAAAAATATGGGATTGGGTTTGAGTTTACCTCGGTGATGCAACACAGGGGAGGGATGCAACACAGAGGGCAGGGAGCCACAACCAAAGGTGGCGATGAGGTAAAATATAACTTTTAGGGTTTTCTCGGTTAACAATGAGGTATAATCTAACATACATGGGTTTCATGGTTAACAATGATATGACAGGTATTCAACAAATATAGCGGGAGTTTTCAAATTTTTGGTTTTTACATGAAAATCCATGCATATAATATCTTCATGAATAAAAATGTTATTCCCATAATTATGGAAGTGGTTTATCCATAGTCTATGTGAATCTACTATTTAAGGAAAACTTATACAGCTATGAATGGTCTGGAAGCTGAATGTACAGATTATAGTGATGCTAAGGAAAAGAAATAGATGTAGAAAGGGGAAGATAACCCTGATAGTAGATGTGGGAATAAAAAATGAATAGGAAGAGGTAAATAGAACACGGATAAAGTTACTTACTATTCTCATCATTTTATTTACCAGGAGTATGGTGGAGAAGAGGCGGGTTGTGAAGGTAGGATGGGAGGAGGCTAGATGGGGAGGTGTCATCATAGTGTGGAGGTAGATAAGGGTGGAGATGGGTGGATGTTTTCCCTTACATTGCTGGTTACTCTAGCCCAGGGGCTTATTGGGCTTTCCCTAGGTCCATCCCTTCCATCAGAAAAATGACACTGGGCGTCAGGAGGAGTTAGGTGAGGTGGTGGAGAACATCTTCAGGTGGAGGAGGAGGAAGATGGTTTGGGGTCTCGGAGGGTCTTAGGCGTCGGGGAGGGCGGCGGTGAGTAGGGCATCATCATCAGCATTGTAGTTATCAATGTTGGAGGGTGGGGAGTTTTTAAGGGTGGTTTCAGGGAGGGCATCAGGGAGCAGCGTCGGGGGAGGAGGGTCACAGAGAGAGAGCTGACAACGTCGGGGGAGGGAGGAGGTTCATGGGGAGGAGGATCCGCGCTAGGGTATAGGAAAAAATGAACTCTATTTCCACAAATTTTGTAAAACCATTATTTTAAGTATACATATATCCACATTTATAATTAAATTGTGGCTACAAATAAAGTTATTGCCATAGATCTATAAAACTATTGCTATAGGTCTGTGGATATATATCGTTTTTCTAGTAGTGGTATCAGTATTCATGATCTAAAAAATTATTATACATTATTAGATTTATGAAATATATGTATCAACCTAATATCCATATTGATTGAAATATTTATGAACTTACACGTCATGAAAACCATTCTAAATGCTCTTTATTAATTGATTTGGTTATATATTTATCATTTTATGCTCATCCTCTCATTTTTATCTTTGTTTTTATCCTTAACTCTTCAATCAATGGATCTGAAATTTCACTATTTAGTAGAACATGTCTATGTTCCTATAATAATTCCATTTTTATTAGTGTAACATTTGAGATCCTCCCAACTGATTATCCAATAGCAAGAAATTTTTTGGATTATTCATGTATTTCAGATTGATTCGATGTGTCTTCATTGCATCAAACTCGATTGAATCTTGTCTCAATATCATCCAAGTATCTAGAACAAAATTTAAGACACTCCTCTTCCAAAAATCCTTTAGAAATAGAGCCTTCAGGTTGAGCTTTATTTTTCACATATGATTTTAAATGCCCAATATATCTATGAAATAAAATAAAAAAACATAATTATTTATTTAATTAAGTTACAAGAATTTTTTACTTAAACGAAAAAAATATAAATAAAGTACCTATCAATTGGATATATCCATCAATAATGTATGAGGCCTCAAAATTTAGCTTCCTCAACCAAATGCATAGTTAAATACATAATGAAAGTAAAAATATGGATGAAATATCATATCCATTGCACAAAGTGTCACTACAAATATCTCCTAAAGGTTTTCAAGCTAAAATGTTTGTAGAGTTTTTTTATATAGTTGTCTGAAAAATGTGCAGAATTGGAGTACAATAGTATTAACCTTTTCAGGTAATAATGTACGCAATGCCAATGGAAGTAACTACTGTAAAAAAATATGTGGATTGTGCATTTTCAATCAAGATAACCTATGATTATTTAAGTCAAAACACTTCTAGATTTTACTTGAATACCCATCAGATACCTTCACATGTTTTAAAATTAAAAGGAATATATCTTTATCCCTATTTTTCATTGCCGAAATTTTCGGAGAATACATTCCATTCTCATCTATGAAGAGATCATGCTTTATGTTCATGCTTGTAAGTCTTTCTAATTATTGATATGATCCTTAGACTTTCCATGCTTGTTAAGAAATGTAAAGATCAAATAGTCACAAGCATTCTTCTCAATATGCATCGCATCAAGATTACTCGGCAACAAATTAAATTCTCAATACAAAAGTTTGAAGAATATGCTTTTTATTCCATTGTTTCATTCTGATTTCACTTGATGATGTACTTAGAACTCATTTCCCGCTATCATTCAAAGTATGCACCTTACCTAGTTCTATTTCAACATTTCCAAGTTGTGTCAGTATTTCATAACCTATTAAAAACTTTGAAGGTGGTCTATGATCAATGAAACCATTCAATTTTGACTTGTTCAACCGAACTCTATGAGATGAATTGAGAAATATTCGATGACACAAGAAGCACCATTTTCTAATGTGAGGTAGTTGTTTGGTCTCAAAATCAAAGTTAAAAATAGGAAAATCCAAACTGTGTAAGTGTTCCAACCAGATAAATTCCAAAGGCCGGGGAAGTCACTAATAGTCCACATTAGAGAAACTTTCATTTGGAACGTTATTCTAGAATATGCATCATATGTCTCAACATCATTACTATATAAATCCTGTAATTCTTCAATTAAAGGCTATAAGTGTACATCAATATCATTTCCAAGAATTTTGTTTCTAGTAATAATCATTGAAATGATAAAATACATTTGTTTCAAACATATCCAAGGAGTCATATTGTAAGGGATCAAAACTATCGGCCAAATGATATAACTGGTACTCAAAGTTCCAAATGGGTTGAATCCATCGACAGCCAATACTAATTGAACATTCCTAGGATCATTTTGGAAATATGGATGTAATGAATCAAATTTCTTCCATGATTTTGAATCTCTTGGATGTCACATTAACCCATCATTTTTATTATCTATAGAATGTCACTTCATGTGTTCGGTGTTTTTCGATGACATGAATAATCTTTGCAATCGAGGCTTTAAAGGAAAGTAACAAAAAAAAATTTGCACGTGTTTTCATTTTCTTCTTCTTCATGGTAGTATATTTATTCAGACTTCCAATATCACCCATAGACTTACATCAAGAGGAAGAACATCTCTTGCAATCCAGTCTTCTTGAATCCTCTCCCTGATAAAGCATACAAATTTTGGGACACGGATGATTTTTTGCATAATTCAGAATAAGATTATTAACAACTTTTTTTATATCATAAAAAGACTCAGGGATATTTTCTTCAGGAAATGCATCGCACAAAAATTACAATATCATTCACATCACCTTATTTTTAATCCAATACCAATGAGCTTGTACCCTAGTGGTACAAGCTCTTGCTTGGCATCCAAAAGACCCAGGATCAAATCTGGGCAGGGGTGAATTTTTAGGGGGTACTGTAGCAGGCCCCTGTAGCAGGGCACTGTAGCAGTACTGTAGCAGCCGTGGACTATAGTAGCGGCGACACTGTAGTGGCGAAGGGACTGTAGCAGGTACTGTAGCGGCGGCAGTTACTGTAGCAGGTACTGTAGCAGCGCGGGTACTATAGCAGTACTGTTCACTGAGGGGTCCTTTGGGCCAAAAAATGGGCTTTCAAGCCTTGTATTCAGGCCACTTGGCCTTGGGCCTTCGGGCTATGTAATGGGTCACCCTCTACCCATTCTAAAGAGGTCTTTTCTTTAAATAATAAATTGAGGCTTCAGCCCCAACCTTTAAAGAAAACCTTATTTTTAATCCAACATAGGCATTTGATATGGTAAAACTTTAGCAAAAAATAAAGTTTTGAATATTTCAAACATCCACTATATAACTCTTGATTTCCATCATCAACTAAACCATGAAATGCATCTTTCTACTCAGTGAAGTTTTCTCTTGCATTAGTCTCCACAGAATCAAAATGAGGATATAATGATATGTTACAATCTTGATCTGGTTTCCCTACAGTCTCAAAAACATCACTTGTCATGTTTCCATTTATAACACCCTCAACTGGTTGTTCTAATATGTTTTTATGTTGATGTTGGTGTCTTGCAATTCCGAATGCATCATTTATAAGGTTTTTCATTTCATTTTCCATTGTCAATGAAGTTGGGAGATCATTCTATGGATTGACATCCATGCTCAACCTTTCTGTAACATTCGATTCTCCATGCCAAATCCAACACAAATAATGAATAGGGAATTTCTTCAATATTAAGTGTTCATAAACTTCATCTATCTTCAACAATATTCTAAATTTACATTTTGGACATGGACATCTTATTCTCCCATTAATAGATCTATTGGGAATTGAAAATTCTAAAAAATCCTCCAAATCCTTAACATACCGAGGTGTGTTCCTTGGTAATGTGATCCAGCTTTTATCCATATATATCACAATGTGACTATACATTATGAAAAAAAAAATTAAAACATGTAACTATTACTAAATAGGAAAATAAATTCATATATACTACTTAAAAAAAATATGAATATGTTAAATAAACATACACTACCTTTTAAATGTATGTATAACCATATGTGAAATAAGAATTACAGACAATTCTGAAAAATAAGAAAACTATTAGGACTATTAGAATATGTTGAAGAAGAAATTGGTGTAGAGTATTGAACTTTGACCCTTCTTTAATTGATATATAATAAGGAAATATAAGGAAACCATAAATTCCTCAACAAATTAGTATAATGAATCCAAGAAGTTCTAAATGTCTTTATTTTTATTTATCAACTTCTTTCTTTATCTTCTATTTATATACAAAACACCAATGGATAAAATTCTTTATAAATCCATTGAATATTCAACACATGGGTGTTTCCTAATTCTTCATCATACATTTAAAACTCAAAAGTTATAAATTAAAATATTAAAATATTACTTTTTAAAGTATCATGCACAAATTCAAAAATACTCAATGTACTTCAGTCCTGGTATCATTTTTCAGTGACATAGGCTCTCTACCATCCAAACAGATGAGATACTCTACTACATAAATATAATAGTGAAATTTTATACCTATATTTCCCACGTAAGGGTAAAATAATATTTGCACATGTTGCATAAGGGCACCTCATAATATTTATAATTTTTGTAAAGGTAACCTTTAAAATATTCATCTCTCATAAAGAGAATATTCATTTTACACATGCTGCATATTGGAAAATTATAATGTGATGTAAGGGTAAGAAAAAATTATAAGAATTGCATAAGGGTAACTAGTAAAGTTGCGTAATGGTAATATTTTACTTAAAATGGTTATGTAAAGGTAACTGGAAAAGGTGTATAAAGGCACTCAAAAGTTACATAAGGGTAATAAGCATTTTCTAAATCACACTTAAAGGAAAAAAAATAAATTCCATACACTATTTAAAGGTATCTAATTCAATACACAAGGGTAAATTACATTTTTTTCATGCCGCTTAAGGGTATCTTAGAACTTGTGTAGAGGTAAGCTACACTTGTTTAAAGGTAGGAAAAACTTGTGTAAAGGTATAAACCACTTGCATAAACGTAAGAATATAATTGATGACAATACTATAAATTACATATATGTTTTTCCTATGATACAGTCACATTAAAATTTCCAACTAATTTATTTTACCACATGCTTGATATATAAGATTCCTTGCATCATCCATCATTTTTTTACTCTCCCAACATCATTATTTTCATCAGTTGTATCATGTATAATTATTCCATTATCTTATTTCTATGTTTCATTTTATTTCTCATGAGGATGGATAAATGGAAACCAGTAAAATATCACATTCTTCATTCCACTCATTTCATTTTAATCATAAATATAAAGAGACTTATTTCTCTCAATTTTAATACCAAATATAATTCTTTATTTGGAAAATAGCTTGTTTTATATGGTAACTCAATTTATTAATAATTAACTAAGGTATCCCAATGAAACTATAATATGGGATGTGTATAAGTCATCCATTTGAATAATTATTTAATAAAAAAATTAAAAAAATACTTAATTTGAAATTTTATTGAGATCCAATTAGTAACATACATCCTGATTCTCACTATTCTGATAAAAAATATTTTTAAAAAATATAAAATATAGATTATAATAAAAAATTCATGAAAAATATGAATATTATGAATAAATATTATGATAAAAATAATTCAAAAACTAAATACAAATGTTTTGGTTATGGAAAACATTTATTAAAGAACATTATTCCACACTACATGAAAATACTATCTTTTAAAAAAATGTTTTTATTAGGGAAATCATTTATAATATTAGCATGAAATAATCCAATATCACATATCTAAAGAAAAAAATCCTATAATATGATCTAAATACCTATTTTAATTTAAAATTCATCAAATCATGTCAGTATCTATCCAAATAAACCATACGAGATGGAATATGATATAATTTATGCATACTAGTAGTGACCCAAACAAAGGATAAGACAAGGAATAAGAAAAATCTAATATATACTAGTAACATTCCAATCAAAGAACATGTCTTGGATTAAGTTACAAGAAATAAATTCTAAAATAAAAAATATATGTTCTTCATCCAAATAAGTTTTCAATGTTTTAAAACATAATTTTGGGAAAAAAACTATTTAGTAAAATAAGTAGTATCCAAGTAAAACATGTTTTTACACATTGAACCCTTTAAATATAATAAGTTATTCATTTATAAAAAATATGTTTACATCTTAAGATATACCAAATTAATCATGTATGGGTAAAAATTGATAAATGTGATTGAATTATAAAAAATAATAAAAACCCAAAAAGGATATGTTTTCAACATAGAATATCTTATATAATTAAAGTGTGGTTCATGAACTAACCCGTACATGAACACCTTCATAAATAGAGTGAAAAAAGTGTTTGTTAAATTTAATCTTTGGTATTAAAAAAATTATACCCAATAAATTTCCAAAATAAATACAACCAATGTTTATAAAATTGATTTTTTGTTCAAAACCCAATTTTATACTCAACAATTTTTCAAAGTAAATGAAACTAATATAAATATTGTTACCATTTTTATTAAAAACCCAATTCATGATTACATAATTTATTAATTATGGCATACCATAAATGAAACATCTTAACTTCATTTCCTAACCTAAAACCAAAATAAAAAAATACTTTATACTTTATCTAAGTAACAGCATAGCATAACAAATAAACTCCCATATTTATATGACATAACCATGTATAAATTTATTTAGTAATCCCAATAATGAAATCATAAACCTGATTAACATCCTTCTAGTTTAATATAACATAACAATTTGAATTTTTTTTCAATTATTTCAAGCATGTATTCATGTCATTAGTAGATTATTACGAAATTGAAAACCTACATGGAAATATTTCATGTTATATAGAAATAAATAGATAAAATAATTTCTCACACTTAATAATAATTGCATAATTCTATAATGATAAAATTAATAAAATATTTAGGTAAGGATAACACAATATTCAATGATAATTAAAAATCTCATGATAACACATCAATTCCTATAACACAAAATAATTAATCAAAATAATTAAGAAAACAGGAATAATAAGTTACCTTGATTAATGGGTATATGGTTTTTGATGATCCAAGAGTTTAGAATCCACAATAGAGGGGTGGTGTGGCTCAGGACCAACGACGAGAAGCGGTGAGGGTCGGGATAGGCAGCAAGGAACAGGGAGGGGCGATGAGGCTCGGGACTGGTGGTGAGGTGCATTAGTGAGGTAAGGTGAGGGTAGGGATATGGGGTTCAGGGGTCGCAGGGGTCAGGGGAGTGGGGGGTTCGGGGGGAGAAGATTCAAGTTTTTGAAAAAAAATGAAATTTTTAGTGGAAGTTTGTTAAAAACCACCACTAAATTATTTGAAAAAATCATGATGGTTTAAAAAACTGTCGTTAAACATTGATTTTGGTGTAGTGCTTATAGTTGGTATCAAAGGTCAGATTATATAAATTTATAGGTTAGGATGTTGTTAATTTTCATCCATTAGAGGATTTTACTTTATGGTTAATTTTAAAAGATGTAGAATTTTAATATTACTCTATTGCTTAATTTAAACTATGTCTATTCCGAATGGTTTTCTGTAGTGAAAATAGAAAATATGTAATGGGAAGGCATCGAGAGGAAAACAACATTTCAAATCAACATCATGAGGTTGTCGAAATCGGAACTAAAAAGTTTGTTTTAATGATGGAGTAATTGAATCAGGATATAAATAGTGGTGGTATCCATGCACGAGATCATCCAGATCAACCAAAAAGGAATATGTCAGTAGTGGAGTATTTTATGAGGCAACATCCCTCATAATTAAATGGATCATCTTAGCCAATGGTAGTTGTAGGATGGATCAATAACCATTTGAAGATATTTTAAGTCATGGGATTTTTGGAACATCAAAAGGTAACTCTTTCCATATATCTTTTAGAAATTAATGTTGATCGATGGTGTTTATTGGTTAATAATACTAGAGAGAAAAATTATCTTGATTCCATGGAATGGGAAGAATTTAAGGATATTTTCCTTAATAAATATTTCCATAAGTTTGTTCAAATTAGGATGGAGAAAAAATTCATGGAATTAAAGCAAAAGGATGATGATTAAATTGTCTCATATGAAGAAAACTTCACAAGATTGTACAGGTATATTCTGGATTTTATTCAAGATATTAACAGTAAAATTAAAAGATTTTACTCAGGATTGAAACCAGGGATATGAATATCTCCTCTCTCCCAATAATTTAAAAGCAATGAAAAAGTGGTTTGTTGTGCTGATAAAGTTGAAATAAAGTTTGCTGACACTTACGTTGCACGAGATGATAAGATTAAGAAATGGTAAAAGTGGAAAGAAATGTAGAATAATTCAACTAATAATTATAGAGGTAATCCTAAAACTTGTTCCAAGTGTGGTCAAATACATTTTGGGAAATTTATTTCAGGATCTGGAAAGTGCTACCAGTGTGGTATATTTGGTCACAATGTTCGTTACTTCAAGGAAAAGTCTCTTGAACAGTCCAACAATGAGATAACATATAGCCATTATATAATAATATTCTTTAGCTATAATGAGTTGGGACATTATGAAAATTAGTCTATGAAGTTAATTACATGTGGAGGAAATCATTATGATTGGAAACAAAAAGGTTTTAAAAAATATTTTTCTACAACTACAGTTGATGTTGATACATCTGTTAAAGTGGTGGAAGTTCCTAAGAGCCTGATATTTTTAAAATGATAACCATAAGTTTAAGGTTTTATACACACCTTCTGTGGTTTTATTTTATGTGATAATAAGTTATTAAGGACCTTTCTGGGAGATTATTTGTGGGTTAATATTTATGTAAGGTTTTTTTAAATGTTGAGGTATACCTTTAATTTTGGACCTTAGTTTTAAGTTATTGATATTATTTATGGTTTCTTTGATCTTTTATGCTTAAGGTTATTCTTAGGAATGTACATCATAATTATGGAATATTATGAGGATGAAATTGTGCTTATAAAATAGAAATACATCAAGTAAGTATGTTTCCTTATGTTCTAATTCTAGGAAGTAAATGAATTACTCAAATCTATCAAAAGGATCATAAAACAAAAACATTATTCATTTAATTTTCTCAATGGTCTTTTGACCCACCACATGTTTATAGTTTTTTGATGGATAACTTTCCAATGACTATATTCTATATCACTCTCTATTAGTCTTTGAGAGTTAGTTTTATCATCCATGCAATTTTTTCCTACATGGAACCCTAGTATATGATATCACAGGTGACCTTTGTACTTCACTTTATTTATTTTAAAGTAGATGTTTTATTGAACCTTTTTCTGATGTGGTATTTCAATGAATTAATTTTGAAAATTAAAACCTTAGTTACCAATCCAAAATTTAAAATTGGGAAGATGTAATTTCCAAAAGGGGGAAGGGTGTAACATCCCAGGTAATTATAGAATAAGAATTTTTCATATTTATTATTATTTATGAATTATATTTTAACTCAAAGAGACTTTATGTTTGATAGAGTACCCAAAATGAAACAATGGTTTTCTCCGAAATCTTACGTTGTACACATAACTAAGTTATACTGAAAAATAATATATTATTATTATTATTATTTTAAGTTTTAGTTATCTCATAATTGTTAGAATGTTAGGAATGAATGATATTATCTAAATTATAAAAATAGGGTTTACACATGTTTATATAATGATTCATTGGTTATAAAATTAATTATAAATTTAAATAAAAACCAATTAAATATAAAGGATTTGTTTTTCTGAAAAAAAACTATCTAAATGCAAATAAGTGAGTTCATAAAATAGTAAAATCACTATTGATGGATTTTATTAATTAAATATAAATTTAATATATTCTATGTAACGTTTAAAATTCATCTTATATGTTTTCTAGACATGATATAAGAGAAAATTTAATTTTTTGGATAAAAGAAGTATTTTTCAAAAATTGCAGTTTTACCGCCTTTTGATAGTGAACCCATTTTAAATATATTTTTTTGTCACTTTTATATTTTCTATTTGAAAAAATAAACATCTTAATTATTATAATGACATAAAAATTCACTTTGGTTGAATTTTCGGTATTTTTATGATAAAATTCATTTTTAATGAATAATAATAAAATGCTGCACTTTAATTCAAAACTACATTTTCATCTAATTTAATAATATTGGTAGATTATAATTTTACTTGGTTTTAAATTATAATTATATTATTTTTTATAATTTGATAAAATTTTGGACATTGTAAGTAATTTCACATTTAAATTGGATATAAACACAAGTCAATCTGTTGATGGTTTTTAATTTTTTAATAATCTATTTTCTCAATTTGTCAAAGGGATTAACTTTAAATTAATTTCAGTCACTTTTGTGAGTTGAATTTTCAAAAATGTATATACATGGATGTAATTAGTATGAAAAATTTGATCTAATTCGATCAAACAATTTTTTGTTTAATAGTAACTTTATTATTTTATTTACCATAGTTAAAGGGTAAATCAGGTAAATAAGGGTTAAAATAATATTATAATAATACAAAACTACCCTAACACTTGTACTAAACTTATTCTATGAGTTATGTACGACCATGAAAATCCTTTTTCTAATATTTTGGTCTTTTTAAGGCTCTTGTGTGTGGTTAAGACATTTATAATATTTAATTTAAAATAAAGACAAAAATATCATAAATATGTCTCTTATTACTAAATTTTTTTTAATATGGGGTTATATAAGTGTTACCTTAGACTATAAATAGTCATTAGAAAGATAAAATATTACCTACATAATTTTATTTTATTTATAATCTTTATACATTTAATAATTAAATTTAACTATGACACAATGATGATATAGTGATTGCTTTATTAATGGAAGAATCAAATAATTGATATTATAAATATTAAAATAAATATTATTTTATATAACTTATGTCATCCATGAATTTTCAAGGTGATTGTTACATGTTATAAGTTTTTTAAATGGTTTTTTTAAGTTATCTCTATGTTTTGATTTTATTTAAATTTAATTAAATGAATAATGTAAAAATTTACATAATTAATATTTAATAAAAATAATAATATATTAAATTATTTCAAAATCATAAAAAAATTAAAATTACAAAGTGGATATGATAAGGTCTAAAAGTTCATAAGGTGTTCAATTTTGTGAATTTAAGCCATATAAGTAAATTTTATAGCTTGTTAATATTTAAAATGTCATTACCATAATTAAAATTAAAAGAGAGAAATTAAGGGTAAACTGAAAATATAAGGTTTAAAATAAAATCAATAAACATATAAAAATTATTGGATGATAATATTTCAAACTATCCTCATATTATCTTCTACTTACCTCAATTTGGAGTCATTTGGATTAAAAAATTCATTTATATTAATTTAATATTTTAAGAGTTTCTAAGGGTGCCCCTCCCCTCTCCTAAAAAAGGTACCCACTCATATCTAATACTCACACTTAAATAACCATTTGGTTTAGTCAAGATCTACCCAAAACCCTTCCTATATTCTCTCCCCACATTATTTAAGCCTTATTTTAGGCTGAACACACCCATCTTAGAGGTGTTAAGGTGTTCTTCAAATGTGATCAACCGAAGAAGAGGTATTGTTTTTATTTAAGTGTTTCTATTTTATTTATTCTTCCACTTCCTTTAAATCTCCCTAATACATGAGGAACTAATAACTTCAATATAATAAATATACTGATATTTTATTATATTTATATCATCACCCAAATCCATCTCTAATTTCATCAAATGGGAAATGAATATTTCGTCCTTGTGTACGACGGAATACCGCCACACGAACTGATATAGTTCTTTTTTCATTATCGGCTCTCAAGACTGGTCATAAATATGAAATTAATGTTTCTATATGATTTTAATGACATATTTATCATTATTAGATAATAATTCATCAATTATGTTCTTACTTTACATGCACATAAGAAATGAAAATGTTGTTCGTGCGTATGTGTGAACTATCACCTCCACAAAGTGGTGTCAATATTTTTTATTCACCAAATCACTTGAATGATATATATAAGTATATTTAAATAATTATTATGATTTTAATTATATTATGATCATTTTTTAAATCCAAATTAATAATGACCTTATTTCCATAATGACTGATGAAAAATGGAAATGTTACTAATGTGTACGTACGGCCTACCATCTTCATGATTATAACATTGTTAATTTATCATACCATAAATGAATGGTTTGATTTAAAAAGTATAATTTATGTATAAAAATTATTATTATGTGATTAATTTTATTCTATAGATGATGTAATTATTACAACATGGACTATTGACATTATACCAAGTTCATTTTTGACTCAAGTACCGAAGATTGAAAAAACATCCGATATGAACATAAATAATTATGTAATTGTTATAAAATGATAAAAATTGATATAAATTGAATAATTAAAATGAAAATGGATCTCAATAACATATAAGTTAACCTATTTTTATTATTAAAGAAGATAAAGAATGTACAAGATGATTCAGACTCGAGGTAAGAGATTTTATCTCAATCTTCTTTCATTGGGTCATTTATTAATAATATGCACCTTTATTCTTTTATAAGGTTTATATACATAAACTATAACATTTCATATCCATATTTTATATATTATAATATTATTTATTGTTTTGGTAAATGTATTAATTCATGGATATTATGATTTAAATGTTCAAAGTGGTATGGGATGCCATGAACGTTTAAATATTTAATTATCGAATCTTTTCTTCATGATATTAATTTACATATTTATTCATATCGATATAAAAGGACTATAAAAGTAATTTTATGTCTATATTGAATTTAATTCAAATTTTTCAAAAGTAATGTTTCTATATGAAGTGTTTTACCTTCTTTACAAAATGAAAAAAAGGAATTTTTTTCTTGTATACAGCGACAACGACTTATCTGTCATCATAACCGTTATTTGATACTTGGATTCCTCTATAAGCCTTAATGTTTTTAAAAGTAAAATAAATACCTTATTCCTTTTTTTTTGTATCTTGGTATTTAAAATGGGTTCTTAAATGAAAATGATATTTTTATACATAAATTTTTTTCATATGAAATTTGAAGAAATTTTCAAAAGGGTTTTGTGATGAATGTGTTTTATTCAAGAAATGGTACTTGAGAATTATATGAAATATGTGAGATATATATATATCTTATATGAAGTTTTGATCCCCATTATAGCTCACAGGTGAGTCCAACACAACTTATACAAAGGTTTGATCTCCATTATAGCTCATGGGTGAGCTTGTTATAGCTTATATAAAGGGGTGATCCCCATTATAACTCACAGGTGAGCCCAATATAGCTTATATGAAGAGTGATCCCCATTATAGATCTCCAATTTATTAGGTAATAATAATATTGGAATTTAGACATATGGTTATTCCAATTGAAAAGGGTTTGAAAGGGTTTTATGTATATGATTCTATAATTCACCTAAAAGAGTTTTAATTGCTTGCTATTGGTTTTAGTGTATTTCTTTGAGAAAATAGTATGAGTTTTATTCATGTGAAGATGTTTTTCTTCATCTACTTGAATAACATTAAATTGGTTACCATATTTTAACTAGACGAATGGTTTTGTTTCTTTTTTATGTCCCTTACTAAGCTTTTTGTTCTCATCCCAAGTTTTTAAATTTTTTTCATAGTATTCAAGGGAGAATAGAGTCAAAGATGTAATCAAGGAAAATTTATGATGATTAAAATAAACTATATTTATTTTTAAAAGTTTTTGTGTAATCGAATAAATGGATACTGTTGGAAGTGTCCACTTCATATTTCTATGCTTTTGTTATGTAAATGTTATGGACTAATTCTCTAAAGATCTAAACCTAAAAAGATCCTCAATGTGAATTATATAGTTAACTAAAGATTATGTAATGTTTAAGTTTGGGGATATATAGTTACACCTATTTCAAATACTCCATATAGAATGACCCTAATTGAGTTGTGGGAATTGAAGAAAAAACTCTAAGATAGATAATCATGATAAGAGATTCATTCATCCAAGTGTGTCACTATAGGGTACACATATTATTTTTGTTAAGAATAAATATGGATAAATGTGGCTTTATATTTATTTTAGAGAACTGAATAAGATCACAATCAATAATTAGTTTCATATTCCCTATATTGATGATTTGTTTGATCAATTACGATAAGTTCAATTTTTTTCCAAGATAAATCCTAGATCTAGATATTATCAATAGAGGGTAAACAGTAAATAAATACACAAGATAGCCTTATGTATGAGGTATGGACACTATTAATTTATAATGATTCCATTTTTTCTTATTAATTACCCCCACTATATTCATTAGTTTAATTAATAGATACTTAAGAGATTACCTTGATAAGTTTTTTGTATTCTTTATAGATGAAATTATTATATATTCCAACAGCAAGTAAGAGCATTAAGATCACATGAGGATTGTACTGAAGAACACAAGAAAGGATAAACTACATGTAAAATTTACCAAGTGTGAATTTTGACAAAAAAGTTTCATTTTTGGGTCATATAATCTCAAGAGGGGGTATATCGGTGGATCCATGAAAGAAAAAAGTTATTGAACATTGGCCTAGACTAACCAAAATAACTAATATCTGTAATTTTATTGGTTTATATGGATATTATTAATGATTTGTGGATAATTTTTCATTTTTATATAATCCTGTCACCAAGTTAACTCATAAGGGGTCCAAGTTCCTTGGGATAGATGAATATGAGGAAAATTTCAAAGAACTGAAAAGAAGGTTGTTAGTGAAATTGCACTCACATTTATCTATAATGGAGAAGGATTTGTGATCTATAGTGATGCATCAAAGAAGAAAATGGGATACATCCTCTTGCATAATGATATGGTTATAACTTATGCCTCACAACAATTTAAGGTTCATGAGAAAAATTACCCAACTCATGATCTGGAGTTAAGTATGGTAATTTTTTCATTAATGATATAGAGGAATTATCTTTATAGAAGAGGTGTGATATATATATATATATATATATATATATACTGATCATAAAATTTTAAATTATATAATCTATTATAAAGAGATGAATATGCACCAAAAAATATGGCCGAGGTTGATTAAAGATTATGACTGCTCAAAACATTTCCACCTAAGGAAAGGAAACAAGGTAGCGGGTGATTAGAGTCAAAAGGATCATGCTAACTTACCTATGATGAGAATCAAAAGAGATCAAATATTTCTGGATTTTCAAAGGATGGATCTATAAATATTGATGGAAGTGGATAAATCTTATCTTTCTCAAATGAGTGTCCAACTTTCTATTCAATGGAAGATTAAATAAGTGCAAATGGAAGATGTAAAACTACAAAATAATATGAGAAATGTGGCCAACCAAGCCTTTTACACATATTATTACATGATTTTTAACATAAATATTCAATAAATACAACCAAAGGATCAAGAGGCCTAATGTATTTGGAAGACTAGGTACATAAAACAACAACATGAAAATAAAATAAAAATTATCTATTTTAATATCCATAATGAACTCTTAAATTCATTTGAGATCCTAAAACTTTCTAGGATAACCTAGGGAATATATAAAATAAATGGGGAGCTAAAAATATTATTAATGGAATAAACATGATAAGGAAAAAATAACATGTGAGTCAAATGTAATAACATTATATCATAAAAGAGAAGGTTCGTTAATAATCACATGAGATCATAACATAAAGAACATGGTATAATAATATCATGGAAACATAGGAAATTAGTAGCATCATAAAACATAACATAATCATAAGTAAAGTATAAGTGCTAAGAAAAAATCACATGGTGGATAGAGTCCCATCATAGATTATGTTCACTCCCTAATCCCATACATGCTATCTTAGGAGGCAAAATCATTACCCAATTAATTGGAGAACTATATGGGAGCACTCATCATAACATGTACATTATTATGTGTACCAAAAAAATAAATCATAAGTCATAAATATAAGAATTACCCATGGAAAGAAATGGGTTTCATAATATTCCCTCATATCATAATCAAAGGAGATTTCATAAACAAGGCATTTGAGAAATGATCATAAGGCATGTATCACCCCATAAAAATAATTTAGAATAATCTAGGTATATGTATGAGATAAATATATATAGAATTTAGAATCATCCCATAACATTAAAGAGAGATAAAGTGAGTTAGATAGAGAAACTTCATAACCCAAAGAAAAAGGGTGGTTCAGTGAGATCCCTTTCCTTATGTTCTAGAATCATTCTTCACTTACAATTAACATCTGGTATAATCAAATTAAATTCATTAATTTCTTAGTTCAGAAAATTTTCCATCCATATTTTATTTACTATAAATTTATTATATTTATTTAAAACTATTAAAGTGATATATAAAGTTTATTTTCACTATTTTGAGGGTGTTTGTTTCATGGTTCCATGGTCAGATAACTTGTGGATAATTATTTAAGTTCTCTCCAAAAGAGGATATAGATATAGAATTGAAATGAAATGATATTCATGTACTTAAGTAAATTAAAATGGTCCCAAATACCCATATCTTTTCTATAATATGGATTATTCACATATTAAAAATGTTAAAATTATATGGTTAGTTCATTTAGGTAGTTTCACCGACCATCACAAACTAGTTTCATTTTATTTAATATTATGGATAAATATTTACTCCTAAATGTGAAATAAAATATAATATACATATTTATTTCATTTTAAACCATCATAATAGAATTTAATCCTTCCATGATGGTGGTAATAGGAAATAAAAACTCATCATCCATGAAGGAATTGAACTAACAAAATTACAAATGATATTTTCATTTTTAGAATAAGAGGATAAGATGGGATTATAATGAACCAACCTAGTATGTCCATCCATCAGGCTTCTAATCTATTTTGTAACATACCTAGGGGTTCATTCCCAATCACCTCAGGCTAGAAACTAGTTCTAGGGTCTCATAACATAACCATTGAGAATGATATCACCCTTTATAAAGTAATGGATCAATAAATGAACATCCATATAGATTCATTATGGATAAATAGATACCATAAGCAGAAACAATAACATCAACAAACATTCCATAATAATACATATACAAGGTACCTTAATTCAAGCTCAAAAGAAATGGAAACAATACCAAATATGGACTAACACACACCACAACTGAACAAAACTAATCAAAATTTAATAAACATAAACCAAAGGAAACTAAGAATTAAAGGTAAGCCATGTAAAATCCCTTAAATAGAGAAACCTACATGAAAATCATTTCATAACTTGTTACCTTTGATTAAAACCACTATAGTTGAGAAGGAGAGTTCCTCACACACCTAAACCAAAAAGGAAAAAACAAAAACTCCCATCAACAACCTAATTTTCTACCAAAGGTCATAATAGGGTTACAATATTCAATGTAAGAGGAAGAAAAAATGAATAATATGGGCGAATGAAGAAGAAATAAAGGGATTAACTCAATACAAAACATCCTGAGATTATGGAGGAACCACCAAGGAGGAAGGGGGAAGATCCATGTCCTAGGGGAAAGGGCTTCACAAGAGTGGGGATAAAGAGAGGTTCAGTGGGAGTTAAATATCTCTAGGTAAAATGGGAAATTAAAAAAAAATGACCTGGAAAATCCACAGTGTTTGGCCGCACTATTAGAAAAACCATGTGATAGCTATGTGGGATCCACTATCTACCGAAAAACCAAGTCACACGACTATTTTTGAGAAACACAAGGTTGGAAAAATTGGTCCCAAGCCATGAATAATTCCCCCCCCCCAATCCAACACCCTCACATGGTTATACACACAATTAAATAGACTGTGTACTAACTATGTGCCAGGTTTTGGCATCCCAAATGGAAGATATTCAACCCCTTCCTCCTGGGAACCCTAAGAGTGAACCCACATGTAAAAAAACCCAAGTAGGATAAACCAGTGACATAGTGGGTGTCACAATCTCCCCAGTATGCCACTTTTTTCCCACATAAAGTATCGATTCAAGATAGATGTAAAAAAAGAACAAGTCACAAATTAACCTCCATGAATTGAGGAGAGTAATAAAATTAACCAATAGAGAAATAAGTAGTAATAAAATCCTATGTAATAGTGATTTATATAAACTGAACCATTAAATCCAAAAAGATACCAAAAGTCTCCAAGTAAAACCCAACTACACTCACCATTACATGAACCAAAAGGTAAATTGAGACTCCGAATGGGTCTCCAAACCATTTAGAAATATCATGAATCATGTAAAAAATAGAACACCTCGAAAGAAGACCTCCACTACAAGGAATCGTCTCCAAGAAGATTTCAAAGAACACTTAGGAACCACTAAGGAACCAATTCTCACTTCCTCAATGGAAACCCAACCTTAGACAACCCAATACCCACATGGTCATTATATCAACATTCTTAAAACTCACATCCTCTAGGTTTAACCTCAATGTATGACACAATAAGAAATGACGTAGGCTCTTGACGCAGGTCTTTATACTCTTTAAGTAAAATAGTACCTCAACTCAAAACATTTTCCCATAGAGAATCTCATGAATATAGAATTATTAGGTGCTCAATGGAGAAAAAACAATTTTTTCTAATTACCCACCATACTGACCCAAAAGTCACACACACCCACACCAATTAGAAACTAAACTCAAAATAGGTCAAGAAATAAGGAAACATCAGAGGATTCAAGAAATGACAATGTAAACAATGATGTAGCACCCAAGCTCAAAAACCTAAGGCATCCCATAATCTACAAGGTAAGAACACAAACCACAAGAATTAAAAATACAAAACACAAACAATCATTTAAAAAAATGCTCCCATTTAGATTAAATAAAAATAATGCTTTGAAATCACCTTTCCAAGCCTCAACACCTTTTATAAAAGGGTTAAAACCCCATTTAAATTTTCACATAAAATCCTAAATCCAACTTTAAAACTTATAATTATTTTTCATTTCAACTCCCACTTGAAATTACAAGTGAAAAACATATTTCAAGAGAAAATAAACTCACCTTGAACACTTTTAAATAGCAAACCACCCATCATTACAGGGTTAAACTTCATTGTTTGGGAATTTTAAAACTATCAGGCACTCAAGGTATGACATAACACCTACCCCTATTTGAACAACAACCTAGGTTGGAATTCATCACCTAACAATGGAAAATTCCACAAAAATATACTTGGGATCCTGTACAATACACCTATAGTTTTTATGATGTAAATAATATAAAATGTTAATCCCTAAAAGGTAATAAAACAATCAAAGATAATTCCTAGGAACAATGCTCTCTCTCTTTTCAAGACTTTTCCTGGAGGCACTTATAAACCAACAAAAGACATGATCCTAACCACCCAAACTCCTCAAACAAAAAAATCGGTTGCATAACCAAGGGAAACAAACAAAACCAAATATCAAAACATATTTTCAAAGAAAATTTAAAAAAACTTTGAAAATATCATTTGGAAACTCAACTATTTTCCACCACCTTTTATCAAAACCTCAACCCATTAATGAGATCCAGTAGTCCCAAAATTCATTAAAACCAAGGTTCATAAACCTTATTTTCAAAACAATCACATAAATTTTCATAAAAAAGGGAATGTCACACTACTTTCCAAAATAATTCAAAACATATTTCAAGCTATAAAGTTTTAAAACATTCGATGAACCCTAAAATAGGACACACAAAATCTCTTGAGAATCAAGACCCATTTTTACTTTTAAAAACACTTTCAAAACTTCATTTAAAAATAACCCTCCTTGTAGAAAATACTTATATAAACCAGTTCACATAACATACCACTTTAAGAATCAAATCCTTCATAAATTTTCATTCTTTTGTACTAAAATTATTTTTCACTCAAAAACATATTCTTTGGAACAATTTCAAAATAAGGCACACTTGGTTTTAAATAAAAACAAAATATCCATTCAAACCACCAAAATATGGTTTTAAAAATTAAGACACCTTTCTTACATTATGAAAAGAAAATTTTCATTTCACAATGCAAATTACCCTAGGGAAAAAACTATTCAGACCAGCACACATATCAAACCAAAACACATTAAACCACATCACATACTGTAAAACCTCATTTAAAACTTCTCCATAGTATACTACACTAATGGAAACTCCATTGGATTAAATCTAGAATGAAATGGAGGAAAAAATAAATTATGGAGGAGAAGCATCATTGTGAATGGGTTTTCCACAAGTGCTAGTAAATGGTGCACCAACTGTGAAATAAGAACTATCATGGTTTCATATCCATGTCGCACACACACTGTATAGTTTACCAAAACTTGTGTTCCAATTGTGAAACACTGTTTTATTCACTATTTTTTCTTTGAAACTCAAATCGACCCTAGAAATCAAGTATCCACTCAAAAAAGATCAAATAATCATATAAACATATCAAAAATCCATCAAAACATCCAAATTTTAACTCAAGATCAAGACTCAATCCCAAAATAATAATGGAAACTCGAGGTTTATTGTCATGAAGAGATGATGAGGCCTCTACCTGTAATGACCTAGAATTATATCAATGAAAATTTCCTTCTTATAATTATTTAATATAGTATAAATCACATAAAATCACTTAGAGAACACAATAATGACTTTATAAATGAATAATGAATGAAATATGAGTCTTTTTCAGAAATTAAGGAACCTAAACCAATAGAATAGTAACCTGGCCTTTGGAATAGTAATATGACCCTTAAAAAGGTAACATGTCCAATAGAATAATAACCACACCTATAAAAGTATAAATAAATTTATGAATCTTATAGATGATGATATTAAATATTTAGATCGTGGAATAAGTAAATAAATGTTTTAAAATGATAAATTAAGTATTGGTATTTTTGTGAAACAAAAATGTTTATTTACAATTTTAAAATTAATATAATGATTTAAAAGAAAATATATTTTCATAAAATATATTCATAAATTAATATTTTTTCTTATAATTATAATATAATTTTATAAGACATTAATTACTTTTTCAAAGTGTTATAAAATCAGTTATAATTTTAAAATTTGTATTTCTGAATAGATGGTGATTTTAATTAAAATTTATATTTATCATATTTAGAAAATTATTTTCATAAAATGGAGTTTATTTTTGAATTATATATATCAAAAAATGGTTGAGGTAAATTTTTGGGATTTTTATAAAATAGTTGAATTGTTAGTGAATAATGAAATATGGCAATTTATGGTATAAGCTAAATATATAGATTATTGAGTCATGGTTGATGTATTGACAATTTAATCACTATTATTTCAAACTCACATGCACTATATATTTTATTTAGTAATAATAATCAATAATATTCATATTCTTGATCCAAAATAATAAAAAGATGAATAAAATAATCAAAAAACGCCCCTCTCTTTCACTATAAACACCGACCCTCACCACCTATTCTCCTCACACCTCCAAAGCCATTAATATTGTCCAAATTATGCCCAATATGATTCAAAACTATCTAATAGATGTCCAATTTCCTATGGTCTCAAAAAAATTCTAAAATCAAGTTCCTCAAGGAGGTTCTCAAGGAGAATAATTCAAGAGGTAAAAACCTCTTTTTTTATTCTAATTTATTTTCTGTTTATTTTCATTTCTTTTCCTCTCCTCGCATCCACTTATCAAAGTGACATGATAAATCCAGTATATTTTATATAATATAATTTTTTTTATAATGGAACTATAAGGCTCCAGCCTTAAACCTTACTTAATCTTGAGTTATTACAAGATTACACATTGAGGATCTTTTCGGGTTTAGAGTTTTAGAGAATTAGATCATAAATCTTGCATTACATTCCACATATAAACAAAGTGGTTACATAAAGATAGTATTCTTCATTCCCATCAATGGAAACACATTTAAAATAAAACATGGATTATTTCTTGACACTTCCTTGACACTATCATCATATCATGTACCTTTCCCTTAACCTGTGAAAAACATTTCAAAAAAACTTGGGATGAGCATAAAAAGCTCAGTAAGGGATATAAAAATATGGAAAGGAAACATGGGTACATATATACATAAGAATGAAATCATACTTTACCCATAAAACATATGCACTTTAATATACCTCATCAAATCATGAATAAATCATAGAAATCATAAGACATAAAGGTAACTTGAGGCATTCATAACATTCTTACGTAGGGAGTAACCCTCTTGGTTACGTTTGGAATACCCATCACAGTATATTCCCTAAATCTCTTCAGAGAAACCTTAACGTTTCACTCCTTCGCGTTACCCAATGCATTAGAGAGCTATATCGGGCTCACCCGCCCTTAGTTTATCACGGAACCACCCGTCTTCATAATAATGCCCAAGAACCATAACATAATCATATCACATAAAACATGCATAAAGTAAACATAAAATTTCCACATTTCAATCACGAGATATCAATACAACAAATTGATATAAAAACATTATGAAAACCATTTTCAATACCAAAATAAAAGAAAAGTAAAACATGGTATTTATTTTTCTTTTAAAAAGAAGGTATAGCTTGTAGAGGAAGCCGAAACTCAAATAATGGTCACGGCGGCGGAGAAGTCATTGTCGCCGCATACGTATGACAAAAACATTCCCTTTGGTCGTTTTGTAAAATGCTTCGTATAATAAAGATTTTTTTTTGGATAAATGTAAAATTAAAAGGGTTTTATACACCGTATAAAAGAAAGTTGTGTATAAAATAAAATATGCCTTAATGAAAGGAGATTGAGACGAAGTCCCATACCTCGGGTCTGACTTGACTCGGTCGTTCTTTAATCTCCTGAATAATAAACTTGAGTTAATTTATACATTCTTAAGAACCTTTTTCAAGTTCATTATTCCTTTTACATCACTTATTTCCATGTCATGAACACTATGTAGTTATTTAAGTTAATAACGGTCGTTTTAACGATCATTGGTACTTGAGTCAAAAATAAGCCCTTTATAATTACAAGTTGTTCATGTATCCATCATATCCAGAATTATAATCATGATATATATATCATATATATCATATATATCCAGTATATATGTGCATTTATAATATTACATAATCATTTAGAGGTAATAAATGAAATGCACTGTTTATGGAGACGGTAAGCCGTACGTACGCATGAACGCTACTTTCATTTCTATTTCGTATTTTATAGAATGGAATCATAATGATATAAAGTTATATTATAATTCCAGTATAATATCATATATAATATCATAGTTCCATCCTTTATACGTCCCACATATGGTATTTAACGAATCAAATCACTTTGAGGGGGCGGTAGTCCGCACTTCCTTAAATGAAGATATCGCGTTTACCCATAATGGAAACCATAAAGGTATGCCCAAAATGAAAAAAAACAGAAGCTTAAGGAAAACATAAACATATTATATATCATATATAAATATAGTGACATCTTAATGGCCACCTTTGAAGGTGTTAAAAGAATTTTGAACAATCATCGTTTCGGGAGGCATAAATTCACCATCCACGGAAACCGTATGTTCTTTAACCATTAGATGTAGGTGTGTGTAAGTGTAGTTTGAATCCTTCTTATAACAACATCCTAGTATACTGAGGATACTGGAGTTGTTACAAAAGAAAAGAATAAAAATAGTTTAGGGGGTTGGAGAAGCAAAATAAAACAAAAGGACTCAAAAGAAGACATTACCTTAAAATCAGGTAACTTCCTTTGGTTTGAGCTCAAAGGCTTCCTTGGGAAGACTTCTGCCCAAAGTGAGGCTTTGGGGAGTAAGAGAGGGAAGTGTAGAGACAAAATGAGCAGGGGTTGGCCGAGCCAAAGGCTTTGGAAGTGTGGGTAAGGAGGTAGAGGTGGGGCCTTTTATAAGAGGAGAGGAGGGGCACTCTTGGAAAGTAAAGATAAGTTACTTTATTTTAAAATGAGTTTCGGATTCAAAAGTTCCCACATTGATATAATTAGAGGCTAAGGTGATAAGGGTTCGAAATCCACTCATCCAACAGGTTTTGGACATGTGTAGGTCTTAGATATTACATTATCTTTCCATTTTATTTAAATCGTTAAATAATGAGGTCATCGCTGCATCATCATGATGTCATAAATACATTTATTTATTTAATGTCAAAAAATAATAATAAAAAAAATACTATGATTTAGTAAATCTTTTTATCTTTCTAATGAATATTTATAGTCAAAAATCAGACTTTTATAACCCCATATAAAAAAAATTTCGTAAAATAACTCATGTTTGTGTCATTTTTACTTTAACATTAAATAAAAAGTTATTTATGTCATTTCCCAACCAAAGTGGCTCCATGGGGTCATAAAGTTGACCCATGGCTTGTCTCGGTCGGCCATGACACATCCAATAAGGTTAGGACATGTGTCTAGGTCATTTCATATTATTAAAGCATTATTTTTACCTTAAACTACCCTAATTACCACTAATTGCGATTAAAAACTTAATAAGTTACTATTCACCAAAAAATTATTTTAATCTCATTGAACCACATTTTACTTCTTAATGACAACCATGTATGAAGGATTTTTGAAATTCAAAACACAAAAGTGGCAAAGTTTCATTTAAACAAAAAATCAGTTTCTTTAACTACCACTTAGTGGTTTCACTATTCATCAAAAATTGAAGTTTTTCAGAAAATTACCAAAAATTCACCCTAAGATATATTTGATATTCCAAATTCAAAAATGAAGTCTATTTTACAAAATTCAAAACATATAAGTCACATTAATTAATTTAATAAGTAATTCCCGCTGTCATGACAAATAGCGTGTTTTTATGAAACAATAAGTATCAAAAGATTGACACCAGTTTAAGTCCAATTTCAAAGTGAAATTGATTCAAATGACCACCATTGGATTAAATGGTAAAAATATATTCTAATTTCACTTCAAAACCAATTAAAAATATAATCTAATCATATAAATAAATTAGATTAAAAAGCAGTTTTGAATTAAAATACAACATTTTTCACTATTCATTAAAAAATGAACTTTATCGGAAAAATACCAAAAATTCACACAAACTAAATTTTGATGTCCCAATAATAAATGATAATTTTATTTTGACAAAAATATCTTATAAAATTATCAAAATATAGATTTAAAAAGGGTTTTCCATCAAAAGGCAGTAAAACGATCTTTTAAGAATATTAGTGTATTCCATGCTTAAGATTGGATTTATTTTCATTTTAAGCCTCTAAAACACTATCTAATTCATTAATAGACATAGATAAAAATATCTATTATTCATTACTTACTTGGGATGTTACATCCTTCCCCCCTTTAGAAAATTGCATCCCCACAATTTATTTACTTATCGAATAAATGGGGGTACTTATCCCTCATTGCATTTTCAGATTCCCATGTTGCCTCTTCAATCATGTGGTTTTTTCACAAAACATTTACCTGGTGAATCACCTTATTCCGTAACACTTGCTCCCTGTGGTCAAGAATCTGGACCGATTGTTCCTCATAAGATAGGTTCTCTTCCAGCTGAACTACCTCTGGACTCAAAACATGAGATGGATCTGGCATATACTTTCTCAACATCGAAACGTGAAAAACATTGTGTACCTGAGATAAACTCGGAGGTAAATCCACTCGGTAAGCAACTGATCCAACTCTCTCCAGAATTTCATATGGTCCAATAAACCTTGGACTCAACTTTCCTTTCTTACCAAATCGCATCACACTTTTCCATGGTGGGACTTTGAGAAAAACATGATCACCTACCTCGAAAGATAGATCCTTCCTCTGGTTATCTGCATAACTCTTCTGCCTGCTCTGAGCTATTCTCATGTGCTTCTGAATTAGCTGAACTTTTTCTGCCATCTCTTCTACCAATTCTGGTCCCATCAACTTCCTTTCACCCACTTCATCCCAGAAAGATGGAGTTCGACACCGCTTCCCATATAATGCCTGAAATGGTGCCATATGTATACTGGAATGAAAACTGTTATTATATGAAAATTCAACCAAAGAAATATGTTGGTCCCAACTTCCCTGATAATCCATCGAACAAGCTCGTAGCATATCCTCCAAGGTCTGAATTGTTCGTTCTAACTGCCCATCTGATTGAGGATGAAAATTTGTACTAAAATTTAATTCAGTACCCAACGACTTCTAAAGGCCTTTCCAAAAGTTAGAAGTAAACCTGGGATCACGATCAGATACAATGGAGAGAGGAACTCCATGTAACCTGACTATCTCTTTAAGATACAAACGAGAAATTTGATCAAGAGAGAAAGTATCTTGTATAGCTAGGAAATGAGCAGACTTGGTCAAGCGATCAACAATAACCCAGATTGCATTATTACCTCGAGATGTCTTCGGTAATCCCACAACAAAGTCCATGGATATATTCTCTCATTTCCACTCTGGCACTGGTAAAGGCTGAAGCATCCCTTTTGGTAACTGCCACTCTGCTTTAACCTGTTGACATGTCAAACACTTCACAGTAAAATCAGCAATATCTCTTTTCATTCCATCCAACCAGTAATACTCCCGCAGATCTCTATACATCTTAGTACTGCCCGGATGAACTCAAAATGGAGAACTATGAGCTTCACATAACAAATCTATCTTCAACTGTGAATCACAAGGCACACACAATCTCTTCCCAAATCTCAAAACACAATCATTATCAATGTTGAATTCAAGCAACTTACCTTTCTGAACCAGCTCTACCTTTTCCTGCAACTCACTGTCTTGCTTCTGTGCTTACTTGATTCTATCTGATAGAGATGATCTCACTGATACCTGAAACAAAACAGAAGAACTTCCTGCACCAACAACTTCTATGCCAAAGTTCATCAAATCCTTAACCAAAGGATCATGTTCCAAACGCAACATTTCTAATGAAGCATTACTTTTTCGACTCAAAGCATCAGCCACTTTATTTGCTTTTCCCAGATGGTAATGAATTGTACAATAATAATCCTTGATTAATTCTAGCCATCTCCTCTGTCTCATGTTTAACTCTTTCTGAGTGAATATATACTTTAAAATTTTGTGGTCGGTATATATTTCACACTTTACTCCATACAAATGATGCCTCCAAATTTTTAAATCAAAAACAACAGCAGCTAATTCCAAATCATGTGTAGGGTAATTTACCTCATGAGTCTTCAACTGTCGTGAAGCATAAGCAATTACCTGATCATTATGCATTAGGACGCAACCAAGTCCTTTCAATGAAGCATCACTGTATATAACAAACTCACCATTCCTGGAAGGTAGTGCCAAAACTGGAGCATTCACCAATCTTCTTTTCAATTCCTGAAAACAGTCATCACGTTCTTTTGTCCAGATAAACTTAACACCCTTCCGAGTTAGCTTAGTCATTGGACTAGATAACCGTGAAAAATTTCTAACAAACCTTCAGTAATAGCCTGCCAAACCAAGGAAACTACGAATCTCTATTTGATGGCCCGAAATCTACTGAAGTAGTTGCAAAGGATTTCACCACCCCATTCTGCTTGTAGTCTAACTGCTTCCCATCACTTAATCTCTTTGTCGGACACTCGTTTGCATAGTGACCCATCTCATTGCACTTAAAACATTTCACTAACTATAAATCAAATTTGGTCTTACCTTCACCTTGATCTTTTTCAGTGCAATCACGAGCCTTATGTCCCATCTTACCACATCGGTAGCACTTTCCAGAATTCAGAAGACATTCCCCAGCATGTCTTTTGCCACATTTATCATAAACTGGAAACTTAGTTTTCTTACCATTAGACTTTTTTGAAGAATTATTACCTTTCTCATACCACCTCAGTCTCTTCTTCTGCCGGTTGTTATAGAACACTTGGTCATCGGCAACCTCCATTTCCACCTTCTCAGCACATCGAACAAGCTTTTCATAACTTTTAAACTCATGAAAAGCTAATGCCCTTAGATATTTTGGTTTTAATCCTGAGTAAAAATGATTGATTTTACTATCAAGGTCTCGGATAAAATTTGGAGCATACATTGACAATCGAGTGAAACTTTCTTCATAGGTAGCCACTGAGTCTTCCTCTTGCCTTAATTCCAAGAATTGCTTTTCCATCCTAAGTCGAACAGCCTTAGGAAAATACTTCTCAAGAAACATACCTTTGAATTCCTCCCAGTCGAGAGCATCAATCTCATCAGCGTCCCTGATATTTTTAACCATCGACCACCACTGATCTGCCTCACCCTCCAAATGGTAAATAGCAAGACTAACCTTTTGATTGTCTGAACACCCCATGACATCAAAAATCTTCTCCAGTGCTTTAATCCACCCTTCAGCTAACACCGGGTTAGATTATCCTCTGAATGATGGGGGATGTTGCCTCATGAAATGTTCCACCACAGACATGTTCCTCTGTGGTTGATCTGGCTGATCTCGTGCATGGATACCACCACCATTTATAGCCTGAGTCAACTATGCCATCACTGCAACAAACTATTTAGTTCCAATTCCAACCATCTCAGGATGTTGATTCAGAAGGTTATTTCCTTCTGCATGCCTTCCTAGCACTGCTTCACTATTTCCACTGCAGAAAACCATTCTGAACAAACATGTCTTAGATGAAGCAACATGGTAATCTTTAAATGCTATCTCATCTCAATTTGACCATAAAAAATATTTTTGGATAATCATTTAATAGAATTCTAACTACTAAAGTTATCTAAACCGACCTCTGATACCAACTATAAGGCTCCAACCTTAAACCTTACTTAATCTTGAGTTATTACAAGATTACACATTGAGGATCTTTTCGGGTTTAGAGTTTTGGAGAATTAGATCATAAATCTTGCATTACATTCCACATATAAACAAAGTGATTACATAAAGATAGTATTCTTCATTCCCATCAATGGAAACACATTTAAAATAAAACATGGATTATTTCTTGACACTTACTTGACACTATCATCATATCATGTACCTTTCCCTTGACCTGTGAAAAACATTTCAAAAAAACTTGGGATGAGCATAAAAATATCAGTAAGGGATATAAAAATATGGAAAGGAAACATGGGTACATATATACATAAGAATGAAATCATACTTTACCCATAAAACATATGCACTTTAACATACCTCATTAAATCATGAATAAATCATAGAAATCATAATACATAAAGGTAACTTGAGGCATTCATAACATTCTTACGTAGGGAGTAACCCTCTTGGTTACGTTTGGAATACCCATCACAGTATATTCCCTAAATCTCTTCGGAGAAACCTTAACATTTCACTCCTTCACGTTACCCAATGCATTGGAGAGCTATATCGGGCTCACCCGCCCTTAGTTTATCATGGAACCACCCGTCTTCATAATAATGCCCAAGAACCATAACATAATCATATCACATAAAACATGCATAAAGGAAACATAAAATTTCCACATTTCAATCATGAGATATCAATACAACACATTGATATAAAAACATTATGAAAACCATTTTCAATACCAAAATAAAAGAAAAGTAAAACATGGTATTTATTTTTCTTTTAAAAAGAAGGTATGGCTTGTAGAGGAAGCTGAAACTCAAATAATGGTCACGGCGGCGGAGAAGTCGTTGTCGCCGGATACGTACGACAAAAACATTCCCTTTTGTCGTTTTGTAAAATGCTTCGTATAGAAAAGATTCCTTTTGGATAAACATAAAATTCAAAGGGTTTTATACACCGTATAAAATAAAGTTGTGTATAAAATAAAATATGCCTCAATGAAAGGAGATTGAGACGAAGTCCCATACCTCGGGTCCGACTTGACTCGGTCGTTCTTTAATCTCCTAAATAATAAACTTGAGTTAATTTATACATTCTTAAGAACCTTTTTCAAGTTCATTATTCCTTTTATATCACTTATTACCATGTCATGAACACTATGTAGTTATTTAAGTTAATAACGGTCGTTTTAATGATCATTGGTACTTGAGTCAAAAATAAACCCTTTATAATTACAAGTTGTTCATGTATCCATCATATCCAGAATTATAATCATGATATATATATCATATATATCATATATATCCAGTATATACGTGCATTTATAATATTACATAATCATTTAAAGGTAATAAATGAAATGCACCATTCAGGGAGACGGTAAGCCGTACGTACGCATGAACGCTACTTTCATTTCTATTTCGTATTTTATAGAATGGAATCATAATGATATAAAGTTATATTATAATTCCAATATAATATCATAGTTCCATCCTTTATACGTCCCACATATGGTATTTAATGAATCAAATCACTTTGAGGGGGTGGTAGTCCGCACTTCCTTAAATGAAGATATCGCGTTTACCCATAATGGAAACCATAAAGGTATGCCCAAAATGAAAAAAAAACAGAATCTTAAGGAAAACATAAACATATTATATATCATATATAAATATAGTGACATCTTAATGGCCACCTTTGAAGTTGTTAAAGGAATGTTGAACAATCATCGTTTCGGGAGGCATAAATTCACCATCCACGGAAACCGTATGTTCTTTAACCATTAGATGTAGGTGTGTGTAAGTGTAGCTTGAATCCTTCTTATAACAACATCCTAGTATATTTAGGATACTGTATTTGTTACAAAAGAAAATAATAAAAAGAGTTTAGGGGGTTGGAGAAGCAAAATAAAACAAAAGGACTCAAAAGAAGACATTACCTTAAAATCGGGTAACTTCCTTTGGTTTGAGCTCAAAGGCTTCCTTGGGAAGACTTATGCCCAAAGTGAGGCTTTGGGGAGTAAGAGAGGGAAGTGAATAGACAAAATGAGCAGGGTTTGGCCGAGCCAAAGGCTTTGGAAGTGTGGGTAAGGAGGTAGAGGTGGGGGCCTTTTATAAGAGGAGAGGAGGGGCACTCTTGGAAAGTAAAGATAAGTTACTTTATTTTAAAATGAGTTTCGAATTCAAAAGGTCCCACATTGATATAATTCGAGGATAAGGTGATAAGGGTTCGAAATACACTCATCCAATAGGTTTTGGACATGTGTAGGTCTTAGATATTACATTATCTTTCCATTTTATTTAAATCATTAAATAATGAGGTCATCGCTGCATCATCATGATGTCATAAATACATTTATTTATTTAATGTCAAAAAATAATAATAATAAAATAATATGATATAGGAATTATTTTTAGCTTTCTAATGAATATTTATAGTCAAAAATAAGACTTTTATAACCCCATATAAAAATTGTTTTCGTAAAATAACTCATGTTTGTGTCATTTTTACTTTAACATTAAATAAAAAGTTATTTATGTCATTTCCCAACCAAAGTGGCTCCATGGGGTCCCCAAGTTGACCCATGGCTTTTCTTGGTTGGCCATGACACATCCAATAAGGTTAGGACATGTGTCTAGGTCATTTCATATTATTAAAGCATTATTTTTACCTTAAACTACCCTAATTACCACTAATCGCGATTAAAAACTTAATAAGCTACTATTCACCAAAAAATTATTTTAATCTCATTGAACCACATTTTACTTCTTAATGACAACCATGTATGTCAGATTTTTAAAATTCAAAACACAAAAGTGGCAAAGTTTCATTTAAACGAAAAATCAGTTTCTTTAACTACCACTTAGTGGTTTCACTATTCATCAAAAATTGAAGTTTTTCAGAAAATTACCAAAAATTCACCCTAAGCTGTATTTGATATTCCGAATTCAAAAATGAAGTCTATTTTACAAAATTCAAAACATATAAGTCACATTAATTAATTTAATAATTAATTCCCGCTGTCATGACAAATAGTGTGTTTTTATGAAACAATAAGTATCAAAAGATTGACACCAGTTTAAGTCCAATTTCAATGTGAAATTGATTACAATGACCACCATTGGATTAAATGGTAAAAATATATTCTAATTTCACTTCAAAACCAATTCAAAAGATAATCTAATCATATAAATAAATTAGATTAAAAAGCAGTTTTGAATTAAAATACAACATTTTTCACTATTCATTAAAAAATGAACTTTATCGAAAAAATACCAAAAATTCACACAAAGTAAATTTTTATGTCCCAATCATAAATGATAATTTTATTTTGACAAACATAGCTTATAAAATTTTCAAAAGATAGATTTAAAAAGGGTTTTCTATCAAAAGGCAGTAAAACAATCTTTTAAGAATATTAGTGTATTCCATGCTTAAGATTGGATTTATTTTCATTTTAAGCCTCTAAAACACTATCTAATTCATTAATAGACATAGATAAAAATATCTATTATTAATTACTTACTTGGGATGTTACAGTAACAACCCATCATCATTTCTTTTTCCCTCCCCTTTTGTTCTAAAAATGAAAACATCGTCTCTGATGTGTTGATTTATCACATTCAAGGACGATGAGTTTTCAATTTTTATTACCGCATTCGAGGATGGTCATAAAACCATTTTTATGGTAAAAATATATTATAATATATTCTTTACCTCTTAGTTAATGTTCTGTAACTAGTATATATACATAATATTAATTAATAAAAAAAAGTTAGTTCCTAATGATCGAAAAAACACCAAAATAATCTAAACAATTATTATAAACATTTAATCTAATGAATCATCCTCACATTTGGAAATAAACTGATATAAAAGAACATTTAATATAATTTAATTTCATTAATAACATCTAATTTCAAATTTGGACAACTATTCTCATTTTACATGATCTTACGCACACATATACAAGTAAATAGATCATGAAAACCAAGGAAATGAACACTCCTGAATGATAAAATTGTATCTTATAACTCATAAAAAATCCATAAATGAACTTAGAAAAATTATAATAATTCAAATAAATTTATAAAATATTAATAATTAGTTAATTAATTGATTTATTGAAATTTATTATCCAGGACATTTAGATCAGGTACAAAACACTTTCAGACATAAGGTAAGGGATTCTTTCTGAACCTCCATTTGTTCCTTCGGGTTACGCTTTCTATCTATTTACCCCAATGTAGAACTTATTTATTTTTATATAATTATTATAAATTCTATTTGTAAGTTCAAAACTCATATATCCAGATCATTACATCCTTATTTTATAGAGAAATAAATGTTTTAAAAATGTTCCCTTCTTAATTATTTCTGATAAGCATGCCCAATTATAGAGAACTTCCCGTTTTCTCACCCATTTTCAAGTGCAATCCATAATTGTTTTAAGCACACATTATTCTTATAAAATCAATAATTTTATCATTAGAATCCTACTTCAGTTATTTCTGGTTCAATATAAAATATTATGCATTTTCCTTCTTTAAATTCTCTTTAATAATTTCCTTAAACCACACTAGTATTTTTTATTTATAAAGTTTCTTAAACACTCTTTTTACATGTTTTTACTTCAGTTTGTCATCACTTATAATGATATATCCCTATTTTATATTATTAATGTACATGTATGATTTAAATCCATTCTTTCATGGACACCATTATGATATTCCATTTTGTTATGCCTTATGACATGTTTATTATAACCAATTATTTCTATGAGTAAACATTATGATTGATTCTTTATATAGAACACATATTCATGAACATGTTATGATGGATGTACCTATATAGAACTCCAATTAATTGGGTAATGATTATTCTCATGATGCTTCATGTTCAATGGTCATGGTAGTTAGCCTTGACTCGTGATTATCCATGTGAAATGGTCTTAGTGGTTAGTCGTGAATCATGCTCTTCCATGTGAAATGGTCTTGGAGGTTAGCCTTGAGTAATGGTTATGTCATATTGTATGTTGTTTCCAAATTTATATGATTACATGATTATATGATCCCATATTCTGTATTTTATTATTCTATAGGTTTATTCATGTTCCATTCCTTTTTATTTCATCATTTTATACATTCTGAACCATGTTCTATGATTTATTCATACTCTTATTCCCTTAATGGGATTTTTAGTTTATCTATTGTTCTTGTTTACCCTAGGTTATCCTTTTTATATGTAAGGGATCTATTTAATTTTGGATCTCATTATGAATATTAAATAAAATATATTTTTATTTTAGTTCCATGTTTTTATTTTTATGTACATAATCTTCAAAAAACACGAGAAGTTATGATCATTGGTTTGTATTTGAAGGCTTATTATGCTTAAAATCATATATTAATATGTGGTAAAATATAGAACCATTATATTTGGTATCAGAGGAAGGTCTAGTTATTTTTACATATTAGGATTATAAAACTTTAGTAAGAACCCAAGGGATAATTTTATCACCATGGATAACCTATATCGGAACTTATAGAATCACAAGTTAGGATATACTTTTCATTTATAAGTTTATACCTCTATGTTAAAAGTTTCCTTTTATTATTCTTATTAGAAAAGTATTAAATCCACCTAATTGTAATTTATTTTTCACAGTTAATGTCTGGAAATAGAAGAACATGTTCCAAAAATCATTATGATAGGCAATGTGAGGATTTTTATAATGATATGCCAAATATGATGGGAACGAGTGCTCAAAACATCATGAAAGTACTTAATCAACTGGTTCAAGTTATGAATAATAACTTGTAATGCATGGAACATCCTCATAATCCTAAGAAAGAGAAATTTTTTGTTGAATACTTTATGGAGTAAGGGCGTCCCATGTTTAATGGATCTTTTGATCCCATCCTCATAAAATAATGGATTAAATCCATTAAAAAGATATTATATGTCCTTTATTTATCATAAGAAGAAAATGTTGTGCTGGTAGTCTATCATTTTAAAAAGGAAATTGATCTGCTATGCAAACTGATCAAGAGCACAAATTCCAAGGAGGAAATTGATTCTATAGAATGGGAAAAGTTCATGAAAATATTTTTCAATAAATATTTTCCCTGAACCCTCCATATTAAGATGTAAAGGGAGTTTCTTAGACTAAAGAAAAAGTAAGACAAGTCTATCAGTGCATACGAGTAAAAAATTACAATGCTTACACGATATGCCTCTTTCTTTGACATGAACGCATAAATCAAGCTGGGTCACTTTTTTTAGTGGACTAAAGTAGATTATATGAAAAGCGTTGATGATTTGATACTTCAATAGTTATGAGGAGATTATCTATTGTTCCCTTAAGGTTGAAATATAGATTGGAGACTCTTAGTAGAAAACCCAACATCACACATTTCAAAGTTTTGGAAAGAAGTATCCTAGGAATTGTCTAAAGGGAACCAGGAAATGATTCAAGTGTGTAAGAATGAGGAATCGTTATAATAACTATTGAATGGATATAAAGAATCCGACTAATGTGGAAGAATAAATGAAGGTTCATATCAATACTCATCCAATAGTGTGGTGTTTCAACTGCAAGTAATATGGGCATTATGTGAACCATTACCCTAATAAAAGGGTTGTTGGGGGAAATCAATAACAAAAACCTCCAAGGAAGCAAGAAAGGGAATATTATATCACTACTACTGAGGTAGATACCAAAAGTGATGTGGTGATAGGTACGCTAGTTATTCATTCAATAATAGATAAATTACTATTTGATTCTGGTTATACACATCCCTTAATATATTTCAAGTTTAGTATAACTATTCAAAAACCACCACAAAATATGGAGGTTGAGTAATCTATGATAATAGAAAATAGGGAAATTATTTCATCCAAAGTATATAACTCCTCCCTGGTTAATTTTTGTAGACTAAAACTCTTAGAAAATATATTCTTACTTCATTTTAATGGAGTTTGATGCTATATTGGGCATGGATTGGATATCTTTATTTAAATATAACATCAAATATTGGGAAAGGGATGTCAATCTTCACATCCCGAAGCATCCTCCAATTCTGTACAAGTGTTAGGAGGAGGATGAATCTTCTTCAGAATCATCATCTAAATTGTTGATATTGTTTCTTTATGAGAAATCATGTCTAGTTCAAATGATTGATACAAAGGATAGACTCATGCTTAAATACATTCCCATTATGAGGTACTACACTAATGTATTCCCCAAAGAGTTGTTTGGTTTCTTCCTAACTGAGAAGTTGAGTTCTTAATTGAAATTATTCTTGGATATCTAAATATATCAAAGAATAATTATATATTGTTCATTTTTGAGTTGGAAGAATTAAAGAATCAGTTACACGAGAATCTGGACAAGGGTTTTATATTTCTGAGTTATTCACCATGGGGTGTGCAAGTTCTCTTAGTAAAAAATAAGTATGGATCAATGCACCTCTGTATTTATTATCATGATCTCAACAACATCATGATAAAGAACAAGTATCCCCTTACATGGATAGATGACTTGTTCGATCAAATACATGGGGAAAAGTATTTCTCTAGGGTGGAACTTTGATCAGGATATCACCAATTAAAGGTGAGGAAGTAATATATTCCCAAGAATGCCTTTTGAACAAGTTATGGACACTATGAGTTCATAGTGATTACCTTCAGACTCACTAATAATCTATAAATTTTCATCAATTTAATTAATAGATTCTTTATAAATTACCTCGACAAATTTATGTTAGTATTTATTGATGATATTATAATATACTTCAGGAGTAAGGAGGAACATGAGGAGAATTTGAATACTATGATAAAAACATTTTGAAGGGATAAAATTTATTCAAAGTATAGTAAATGTGAGTTATGGATGGAGGAAGTATCATTATTAGGACATGTTATCACCAGTGAATGAATATTTGTGGACCCTTCCAAGATAAAGGTAATTAAGGAGTGGACCAGTCCAATATCTATAATGGATATCTGTTGTTTTCTTTGTATAGCTAGGAATTAACAAAGATTTGTGAAGAACTTATCATGATATTCAAACCCAATAACCAAGATGACTCAAAAGAGAGTGAAGTTTTTCTCGATCATTGAATGTAAATACTGCTTCAAAGAGATGGAAAATAGGTTTATCAATACACCATTGATCACACTATTGATAAGTGGAGAAATCTTTATGGTGTATAGATACGCTTCAAATAAGTTCTTAGGTTTTCTACTAATGAAAAATGATAAAGTGATATCCTACTCCTTAAAGCGATGAAAAATTAATGAGAAAAACTATTTCATGCATGATCTGAAGTTGGAAGTTGTGATATTTGCATTGAAAATATGGAATAATTATATCTATGGGGAGCAGTGTGAGATATATCTTGATCAAAAGAGCCTCAAATATAAATTCACATAGAAGGATCATAATATGAACCAAAGAATATGGTTATCTCTCATTAAATATTATGAATGGTCAATCCACTACCATCTTGGTAAAGAAAATAAGGTGGTAAATTCTCTAAGTAGAACAGATATTTCATATTTATCAATGATGATAATTGAGAAGGATCCAATCTTTTTAAACCTTCAAAGTATGGAAATGGGAATAATTAAGGAAGGAACATCATCAATTATTTCTCAAATTACTGCTCAACCATCCCTCATAGAGAAAATAAAATATTCTCAAATAAATGATGTGGAAATTTATAAAAATGTAAAAGCTATAAGAAATGTGAAATACTCAAAGTAAAAATTGGATGATGAAGGATTCATGAGATTTGGGTCACAATTATGTGTACCATCCAATATGGAGATAAAGAAAGAACTTCTGAATGACATACATAGACCAACTTTCTTTATTCACCCAGGGAGAATAAAGATGTATCAAGATCTCCAAGAAAACTATTGGTGGGACAATATGAAGAAGTAAAGCACTGAATATACTTCAAAGTTCCTGGTATGTCAAAAAAAAAGGCTAAAAGGAAAAAGTATAAGGGGATGATTCAATCATTACCCATACTAACATGGAAGTGGGAAAACATCACCATAGACTTTTTCATTAGACTTTCAAAGGCATACTGATGAAACAATGATATATGGATACTTGTGGATTGTCTTACAAAGATATCTCACTTTATCGCAATTCGAGAGGACTTCTCACTAAAAAAACTTGAATGGATATACATCCGAAAAGTAGTAAGGATTAATGAAGATCCACTATCGATTGTATCCAATCGAGATCTGAGATTTATCACCAAGTTCATGAAATGTCTCCAACATTCTATAAATGTTGAGTTTAACTTCATTACAACCTATCATCCTCAAATTAATTTCCAATCCTAGTGGAATATTCAGACATTGGAAGACATGTTGAGAGCATGTTCTATGGATTTCAATGGAGGATGGGACCAACATCTACCTCTGGTCAAGTCCTCTTAAAACAACAGTTCTAATCAAGAATCCAAATGGCTCCATATGAATACCTTTATGTGAAGACATGCAGAACACTAGCATAATGAGATAAATTTGGTGAATGTAAGCTTTTCAGAGTGGAAATGGTCGAATAAATGGTGGAAAATCTAGAAACAATTCAACAACACATCAAGGTTTCCCAAAGTTGATAGAATATCTATGTGGATAATCATCGATGAGACCTTGAGTTTAAGGTTAGAGACATTTTATTCCTCCACATATCTCCATGGAAGAGTATCGTGAGATTTTAGATGAAAGGAAAGTTGAGTCACAGGTACATCGTCCCCTTCAAGATTCTTGATCATGTTAGAGTTGTGGTCTATCGACTAGCACTTACACTAACCATGTCTCTAGTAAACGATGTATTCCATTTATCCCTCTTGAGTAAGTACATACCATATCCCTTTCATGTATTGAATTCAAAGGTGGTAGATTTGGAAAATGATATCTCTTACGAGGAGAAGATAGTGAATATCTTCGACCACATAGATAAATTTTTATTTAATAAGACTACTACCTTGGTCAAAGTACTATGGAGGAACCATAAGTACGAAGAGGAAACATGGAAACCATAGGAATAAAGGAAGGTAAAATACCCTCACTTGTTTTCCCCATACTTTGTAAAATGAAATTTCGAGGGTGAAATTTAATAAGGGGGGAAGAATGTAACAACCCAAAATTCTATCAATGAAAATTCTATTATTATAATTATTTCATATAGTATAAATCACATAAACTCACTTAAAGAACACAATACAAACTTTATAAATTAATAATGAATGAAATAAAAGACTTCTTTGAAAATTAAGGAACCTAAACCAATGGAATAATAACTTGACCTTTGAAATTGTAATATAACCCTTAAAAATAGTAACCTAGAAAATAGAATACTAACCACACCTATAAATGTATAAATAAAATTTAGGAATCTTATAAATGATAAAATTATATATTTATATCATGGAATAAGTAAATAAATGTTTTAAAAATGATAAATTAAGTATTGGTATTTTTGTGAAATAAAAAGGTTTATTTACATTTTTAAAATTTATATAATGATTTAAAAGAAAATATATTTTCATAAAATAGATTCATAAATTTATATTTTTTTCTTATGATTATAAGATAATTTTATGAGACCTTAATTAATTTTTTAAAGTGTTATAAAATTAGTTATAATTTTAAAATTGGCATTTCCGAATAAGTGATTATTTTAATTAAAAATTATATTTCTCATATTTTGAAAATTATTTTCATAAAATGGTGTCCATTTTTTAATTTTATATGTCTAAAAATGGTTGAGGTAAATTTTTGGGATTATTCTAACATGGATGAATTTTTTGTGAATAGTGAAATATGGTAATTTAAGGTATAAGCTAAATACATGAATTATTGAGTCATTGTTAATGTATGGATGATTTAATCACAATTGGTTTCAAATCACATGAACTATTTATTTTATTTATTCACAATAATAAACACTATACACAGTCTTGATCCAAAATAATAAACAAATAAATAAAATAATCAAAACACACCCCTCTGCTTCACTATAAATACCACCCCTCACCACCTCTTCTCCTCATATATCAAAAGCCTTTAATCTTGTAAATATTATACCCAATACTCATCCAAAGTATCTCACCCACCTCCAAGATTCATTTGTTTCAATAAAATACCAAACTGAAGTGTCTCAAGGAGGTTCTCAATGAGAAGAATTCAATAGGTAAAAACAACTTTCTTTTTCTTTTAATTTTTTTCAATTTATTTTCCATTATTTTCCTCTCCTTGACTCCCATTATCCAAGTGACATGATAACTATAGTGTCTTTTATATACTATAATTTTATGGTGTTAATGGAAAAATCATCATCATTTCTTTTTCTCTCCCCTTTTGTTCTAAAAATGAAACATCATCCGTGATGTGTTGACTTATCGAAATCAAGGACGATAAGTATTCAATTTACATTACTGCCTTAGAGGATGGTCTAAAAACCATTTTTATTTTTAAAAAAGATTATAATAAATTTATTATATCTTATTTAATGTTCTAGAACCAGTATATAAACATAATATTAATTAATAAAACAAAACTAGTTCGTGATGATCGAAGAAATTCCTAAATAATCTAAATGGTAATCAATAACATTTTATCTAATGAATCATACTCACATCTGAAAAAATGATATAGAAGACCACTTAATATATTTTATGTACATTAATAACATATAATTTCAATTCTTTAAAACTATTATCATTTTACATGATCTTCCATACATGTATACAAGTAAACTGATAATGAAAACCAAGGAAACGAACACTTATGAATGATGAAATTGTATCTTATAACCCATCAAAAAATCCATAAATGAACTTAATAAAATTAAAATAAATAAAATAAATGTATAAGAGGTTCAAAATTAATTAATTAATGGAATTAATTTTATTATTCAGGACATTAAGATCAAGTGCAGAACACTTTCGAACATAAGGTAAGGGATTCTTTCTGAACCTCCATTTTCCTTCGGGTTATGATTTATATATCTTTAACCTAATGTAAATCTTATTTATTTTTATATAATAATTATAAATTGTGTTTATATTTTTTAAACACATGTATCTATATCAGTTTATCCTTATTCTAAGGGGAAATACCAGTTTTAAAAAGGTTCCCTTCTCAATTTTTCCTGATAAGCAAGCCTGATTAAAGGGAACTTCTCGATTTCACACCCGTTTTCAAGTGAACTACAGAATCTATTTTAATCCCCCATTATTATTATAAAATAAATCATTTTATAAATAAAATACTTCTTGTTTTATTTCTAGTTCTATATAAATGATTATTCATTTTTTCCTCTTTAAATGATCTTTAATATTTTCTTTAAACCGCACTAAAATGTTTTATTTATAAAGTTTATTAAAAACTATTTTTACATATTTTCACTTCAATTTAAAACAACTTATAATGATATATTCCTATTTTACTTTATTAATTTCCATGTGTGATTTAAATACATTCTATCATGTAAACCATTATGATATTCCATTGTGTTATTCCTTATGACATGATTATTAAACCCAATTCTTTCTATGGGTAACCCTTATTCTTGACTCTTCATGTGGAACACATATTCATGAACATATTATGATGGATGATCATAGATACCACTCCAATTAATTTGGAAATATTTATTCTCATGAGAAGTCATATGTAATGGTCATGGTGGTTAGCCTTGACTCATGATCCTCAGTGTGAAATGGTATTTGTGGTTATCCTTGACTAATACTCCTCTACTTGAAATGGTCTTAGCAGTAAGACTTGAATCATGATTAGTTCATGTCGTAAGTTTTTTACACATTTATATGATTCCAGTATTACATGATCCCATTTTTTGTATGTTATCCTTCTATATATTTATTCATGTTCTATCCCTTTTTTTGTCATCATGTTATGCATTCTAACTCATGTGTTATGATTTATTCATATGTTTATTTCTTTATTGGGATTATTATCTCATCCCATGTTCATGTTTTCCCCAGGTTATCATGTGCATGTGTAAAGGCTCAAAGAAAGTTAGGAGCTCATTATGAAGATTAAATAAAATATGTTTTTATTTTAGTTCCATGTCTTCAGTTTTATGTACCTAATCATCTAAAGACACTAGAATTTTTTATCCATGGTTTTTTGAAGGTTAATTATTATTAAAATCATGTGATAATATTTTTGAAAGTATATGACCATTATACTACCAACACACCCCACTGAAATCCTGTGGAAAATCCTAGTCTCCAAACTAACCAGAAACATCCCAAATAATAAAGTGTTTTCCTTTGATGCCATTTTGTAATGAACAAACCTGGGATGTCCATCCATCATATTCCTAATCCAGTATGGCACATACTCAGGGTGAATTCCTGATCACCCTAGTCTAGAAACTAGTTCCAATGTCTCACAACATAACTGCTGGGAATGATTTTACCATTTATAAACTTGCATATCAATAAATAAAAAACCATATTAATGAATCAAGGATAATAATATACCCTAAGAAACAAAAAATCATATAAAAACTTTTAATAACATAAAATATACATGGTATCTCCATTCAAGATCAAAATTAACATAAATAAGACTATGCATGGACTAAAATATATACCAACAGAACAAAACCCATGAAAATTTAAAAAACAAAAACCAAACGAAACTAAGAATTAAATGTAATCCATGGAAAATATATTAAATAGGGACACCTACCTCAAAATAATTCTATAAATTGTCATATTAGATGATAACTACTATATTTGAGAAGTAGAGTTCCTCACAAACCTAAACCACAAAGGAACAAACTAAAACTCCCATTAACAACCCTAGATTTGGTGAAAGATAATGATAGGATTTCAATATTAAATGGAAGAGGATGTACAAAGGAAGAATTAGGGAAAATGAAAATGAACCAGAAGTAAAGGTATTACATTAAGCCAAAACATCATGAGATCAAGGAGGAACCATAAAAGAAGAAGGGAAGAAGCTCCATGGATAAGAACTGAAAGAGAGGGATAAGAGGAGTTAAAGATATCAAGGGAAAATAGAAAATTCCTAAAATTTTATTGACCTAGATAGGACACACTGTTTTTCTATATGGATAGGAAAACCATGTGTCCATTATAAAGGATCCACTATCTCTCCAAAAACTAGGTCACACCGTTACTATTGAGGCACACACAATTTGAAAAATCATGCTCAAGCTCTGAAATATATAACTAACCCCCCCCCCCCAATATGATACCCTTATATGGTTAGATGCACTATTATATAGAACATTCCCCAACCATGAAATAGTGTCTATTTTCCAAAAAAATAATATTCTCAACCCCCAGCCTCTCAGGAACTTTTAGAACAAACCCATGGGTAAAAAAACCCCAACTACGGTAAACTAGTGAGATTATCATTGGGGTGATGGATGATCTATATTACATTAAAAATATATCATTACATAATATATATGATATTGGATTTATTATTCCATGTTTAATGTAATTATTTTAGAGGATGAGGGGGAAGAGAAAAATAAAAGACTTGGTTGAGGGTATTGCATTATTCTTTGGATTTCTCCTCTTGGGATTCCACGTAAGGCACTTTGGATTAGTCTATTGGTGAGAAAAACATCACTAGGACATGGATGATATTATTTGGAATATATATGGGTGTAAATTTGGAAATATATATGGCTTATAAGTTATGAAGAGAAGGGGTGGTGAGTGGTGGTATTTTAAAGGGGATGGGAGAGGTGTTTTTGAATATTATATTCCTTGGTTTATTATTTTGTCTCAAGCCTACCAATAGTATTGATTATTATGAGTATATAAAGTAAATGGTTCATGTGAGTTTGAACTAGTTGATTCTTACACCATCAATGGCTCAAAAATTTAGGTATTTATCTTATAATGTTAAATATTGTATTTTACCATATTTCACTATTCACCAAAAAAACTATTTTATAAAAAAAAAAATATTCACCCTAACCATTTTTTAAATGTTTAGATTTAAAAAGTGAAGTATATTTTATAAAAATAATTCTATAAATGTGAGAAATTTAATTTCAAAATAAAATTTTCATTTATTTGAAAAATATCAATTTTAATATTATTACCGCTTTTATTACCCTTTGAAAACTTACTTATGGTATAATAAAATTATATTATCATTATAATAAAACATAATATTAATTTATAAATCCATTTTATGAAAATAAACTTTATTTTAAATCATTATATTTATTATAAATGTGAAAATAAAACATTTTTGTTTTATAAAAATACAAACACTTGATTTATCATTTTTAAAACATTTATTTAATTGTAACATGGTATAAATATACCATATCTTCATTTTTTGAGACACCTAAATATTATTTTACACTTTCATAGGTCAGTATACTATTTTAACTATCATGTTAAAACTCCTAATGGTTAGATTACTATTCCAACAGCCATATTACTATTCCACCAGTCATATTGTTATTTCATCAGTCATATGGGTTCTCTAATTCTTATAAATACCTCATATTTCATTTATTACTCATTCACACCTATTTATATCAAGGTTTTATTTTTTTATTTTCAAAATTCCCATTGTATTACTAATATCTTATTTAATTTCTACTGCTCTATTTATGAGTGTTGTTGTTCTGTTGGATCAAGTATATCAAAATTTTCATATTTTAGTTTTTTTTTTATACCATTATAATATGTCCAGTTCTTATGGACATTTTTATTCCCTAAATGTAATTTTTAAATTAATATAATAAAAAAAATGGTTTCATCAAGTGGTGTATGCTCTTTATACTACAATACTAAATAGATATAATTTCACCACTGAAACATTGTTTTACATACTAAGGTGAAAAACTGTGAGGAAACTTCTACTTCATGGGTTCCTCTGGTTCTGATGTTTCCTCCTCGTACTTTTGGTTTTTTCATAGTAATTTAACTATGTGAGTTGTCTTTTTGTGTAGAAATTTTTCTCTACAGTTCAATATCTTCATAGGATTCTCCTCATGAGAGAGATAATTTTATATAAATACGACATTTGAATTCATTACATGTTAGGGATATATTATGTACTTTCTCAAAAGGGATACATGGAATAGATCATGTACTTCTGATAGGATTGGTGGGATTTCTAGTCGATAGGCCATAGCTCTGATGAGATCAATAACCTAAAAGGGTTCGATGTAACTAGGACTTAGATTTACCTTATTCCAAAATATCATTGCTCTATTCTATGGAGATATGTATATGAAAAATTTATATCTAATCTCAAACTCTAAGTCATGTAAATGATTATCAGCATAGCTCTTCTATCGACTCTAAGAATCCCTAATGTATTATTAAATGGTCTTGACCTTTCTAACATTTCTTCAACCATTTTAGGTTCCAACATCATCCATTCACTAACTTAATCCCAATATGTAGGTGTTCTACATCCCTTCTAATAATGGGATTAAAATGGAGAAATTTGGATGATTTAGTGAAAGCTATTATTCTATGAGAACTCAGCCAGTGTAAGATGTTGATCTCATCCTCCTTTTAAGCCTATCCATAATTATCTCAACATGACTTCTAGTTTCTGGAGATGTACGATCAAATTGGACATCATTTTAGAGATGATAATTCATTCTAAAGTTCAAATTAGTTTTTAGATCTTATTTGAGACACTTCCAAAAATTAGAGGTAAATATCGGATCTTGATAAGATACAAATGATTTTGGTGTTCTATGTATAATTTTCACTTCTCTAATGTGTATCCCACAAGTTGATAGAGTGATAAGTCATCTTATAAGTTTGGAATATTTTAAATCGAAATATATTTAAAATATAACATGATTTTTATCTTTAAAACACCAGGTAAAATTCATTCATTAGGTAAAAATCACACCATATTAAATATATCATGGTGTACATTGAGAAATATTTTGTAAGAAATTAAAATTGAGACAAATAATCCCTGACAAAATTAGAAACATTTAAGTCAAAAAAAACTTGAAGAATATGATTTTAAATGAAAAATTAAATATCATGAATAATAATACGATAATGATAAAATATAAAATGGGTATTATATGCACCATTCCAAATAAAACAAGGTGTATATTGATAAATATGTCTAAATGGTAAAAATTTGAGGCAAGAAACTCTTACTACCATTCTGAACTTGCAAAAAATCACTTGAATATCCTGTATAACAAAAGTAACTATCTTAATAATCAATTTAATAACATTTTTCATTTATATATATATCCTTTTATATAATTCATTTGTAATTATTATCTACATTTATATTTGTTATTTATTTATTTTTAATATTGATTGTGAGTAATCTTCATCATTTTGAACTAGTTTTGTAATAGCAGCGTTGTTCTTCATTATTATCCCAAAGTTATTCATTTTAAGATAATAAAAAGTTAATATAATTTATGTTTTATAATTATTTATCATGTCATAATTTCATTCTATATAATTATTTGTTACAGTTCATGTAGATGAAATTTGCAATTAGCATGTTACGATAATTTTCAACAAATGAATGGTGGTATGCTAATTAATCGGTTTAATATCAATGTTATGATTCCATAAACAAAATAAATTATTTATTTTCTTATTTATATCATATATTATCAATAATTAAGTGATCATAGTCATCCATGATATTATTTTATAGTATTTTCAAGTAGTTGGTTAGAACGACCTAAACATGAACATACCATAATTAATGGTTGATTGTGATTAAAAAAGTGGTTTCCTTTGGAATAATATTATTATTATATAAGAATAATGATATTATTAGTATAATTTTAATGTTTTTAACCATGTTTTAAGAAATTTTAATAAATAATAAATAAACTAGATGAAAAATGAGATATGTTACTTTGTGGAGGCAGTAATCCGCACAACACAAAGTTAACATTTTCATTTCTCAAAGAATGAGAGAGAGAAAGAAGTTGGATTATAATTTTTCTCCTTATAATAATAATTATATTATATATATCACATTAATTCTTCAATTTCTACCTTTTAATTAGTGAATAGAGGTGGTAGTGAAAAAACATAATTCGTTGCTTCGTGGAGACGGTAGTCAGCACAACGTGTGAATGATAGTTTTGTTTTTTCTTAATAGAAAAGGGGAAAATAGGTTAATAGTTATTCTATTATAATAATAAAATTTATTATAAAAGCAATAATTATTTAATTATATATTAATTATAAAACTATATTTTGAAATGTAAGAATGAAAAAGAAAAGATGTAAGGAAAGAAGTACTCACATTGAGGACTTAGGATTTCTCATGGAAGAATCCTTGGAGATAGAGGCCTTATACCGATATATTGTGACTAGTGGATCAATGAAAATGTATAGTATTATATGGTAATTAAAATAGTTTATTTTATATATTAAACCAAATTTTTATGGTAGTATTTAAGGGGTGGTTAGAGGCCCCTTTTATAAGTGGTGAGAATAGATTTTTGGTAAATATTTCAATTTAATATAAAGAGAGAACACGTTTCCCATGTCAAGAAGACTCAAAAATGTATAATAATTGAGTGGGTATCATATAAGTACTATAATACCTTATCCATTAATTTTAACACAGATTTTAAAAAAATCCATTAATCATAGAATTTTCACTTTTACCATTTTTTGTTTTACTATGATAACTAATTTTTACATAAGTAATTTACTTTTAATTCCTAAAAAAAATTAAACTTATTAAATAATTTAAACATAATTATTCAAAATATTAAATCAATTTTATCATATAAAATTTATTTTTATAAGAAAACTCAATTTTAACATTAGCGCATGTAATGTGTAAAAACCTGTTTTTAGAAAAAGTGTATTTCTAAGCTTAAAATTTACATGTAGGGTAAAAATAAAAATATATTTTATTTTAATAATATAAATTATTTAATTATAAATAAAATAATTTTTTTTTTCTTTCAAATAAATATAAAACCAAATTTTACCAAAATAATATTTAATTAAAAGAAAAGATCAAAAACAGTTCTAATTGAAAATATTACTTAAGTCCTTAAAATGATAATTATGGGTTTTATAAATTCATAATAGTATTTTAAAAATATATATTTATATAACATAAATACATATTTGATAAATTAAAAGGATTTAAACACTTCTAGGTCTTTATTTTAAAGTTATAAAATTTACAGTTGGTAAAAACTATATTTTTCACTATTCGCTGAAAAATATATATTTAAGAAAATTCCCAAAAAATAAACCTAAGATAATATTGGAATTAATAATTTTAAAATGAAGTTAATTTCATCAAATTAAAATTTTAAAATATATAAATTTATCTTTCAAATACTAAATTTAAATAAAAGTATTTTTATAGAAAAATAAAAATTATTTTTTAAAGGAAAAAAGGAGAAATGTGTAAAATACATGTGAAAAATAACTTATTACATTAATAATTACCTGATTATATCATTATAATTTATATTTATACATACCCTCAATATATACATGTAATATTTAAGCATAATGTAAGCTCTGGTGGCAGTAGAGGGTGGTGATTCTGCTAGCATAGATCTCATAGAAATTTCTACGAGTTTGAATTTCTTTCAAATATGATTTTTATCATTCCATAATTTTTTTGAGTTAAACTTGTGATTGGTCTAAGTAAAACCATATTTAAGCTAATTCCTAACCAAAATCATACAAATGACCTTAATAAGGGATACATTCTCTACCTAATGTCATTTATCTCTTTTTTCTTCATAGATTTGGTAATATTGTTACTTCCTTTTGTACCTGCTAATTTAAAAACTATATTATAGTGGTAAAATTCTATTTTAACATATCAGGGTTTCATTTTAGTTTTTTTTTTGTGTTTATAATTAGTTATTAACATAATATTTTTTAAGGATAATATATAGTGTAATTTCTAGTTGTTATATTCTCCCCACTTAAATAAATTGTGTCCTCACAATTTTAATAATTATTAACTAATGAAATTGTTAATGATGACCTTATGGTATACATGACCCCTTATTTGGTTTCAAAATAGTTATCAACCTTATTAAAATGAGTAATTCTTAGAAACTTTTCTATTCCTTCGTAATTGAAATATCACAATATGAGGTTTCTTCCTAACCATTTAAGCTAAATACTCCCCATGATTGGGGTTATGACTAATATAATGGAATAAATTTTCATAGAGATTTAATCATCAACCTTACAGTGATAAGTGATTATAAGTTGATTTGAGATATTAAATATGATCACTCTATTGCATTACTGTGTAGTATATGTGTATATTGTTAATTCTTAATCACATCAAATTCATATAAAATAAGGATAATAATATTTTCACAATGCTCTTTCCCATAACTTAAACATGGGATGCAATAATCATACCACTAGAAGTTTTATTAAAAATTCAAAATCTAGTCATATAGGTAATGATTTGATGTTATTAACAAACATAATGGGTACAAAAGAGTGGCTTGAACATGGAATAATTACAATGCTCTCATTTCTTGAGTGTATAATCGAGTTTCTTTACTCTACATCATTGTTAGAACTTACTTCAATATTTTTTGTTTCAAAGGATTTCTATGGTTCCCTTTGTTTTATAAAATTATTATTTCTATCATCCTTGTTAACCCTTGGATTAGGGAATCGATTTTGGTAATTCCCAATTTTCCCATATTTAAGGAATTGAACTATTAGTGGTAACTCTAGATAAAAATTATTTCATTTCACAGTGTCCAGGGAACTCTTCACTTTTCCTTGACAATTATTTTATCTATTCCCTCATTATCCATACATAAAACATCTCTGAGTTCTTTTAAGACACATTCCTTGGTTCCACTTCCCGCATTTTTGGTATGTAAGAAATTGAATCTTCTTTCCTTCATCATATTCATCACCTAAACTTCCATGATACTTCATCATTCTATTATTTTGTGTTTTTGGAAAGTCGTTTTTTAATCATTATTCTTGATATATGGTTTTTCATAATCAAAATATTCCTTAATCCAACTCTTATCTTGTTATATTTCTTGTGGGTAAAATATATTCATTTTACATGGAATCCATTATTAAATTTGTTCCTTTGGGCATCATCAATTACTTAAATCAAAAGGAGTTAACCATAATATATTTATTTAAATATAATTATATGATGAAGAAAAATTATCCTCCAAATTTATTACTCTTAAAAATCATTATATCATCTTTTAGTATGACCTAAATCACTCTTAGTCCAATCTAGGTTTCTTTAGGTTGGGTTCTCTCATATTCCTTAACCTAATTCTTTATCATAATAAATCTTTCATAATGTATTGTAAATATAATGTTATTAACCAAAGCATATCCTAAGGAATGTCTAGCCAGCTGTATAGTCTTAGGCCCACTCATCATCTACTGGAGTGAAGATCGAGTCAATGCTCAAGTAGCCTTTTTCAAGGTGATTACCCCTAGGAGCATCTGTATCACAGCTACATCCACTTTCCTATATCCATACAATGATGTAATTTCTAGGAGAACCACACAATATATACATTACCAATACTCCAAGATGTTATCCTAAACTTAAACTTATCCCTTGGACTCTTATCTACGGTTTTAACTAAATTTATCTTATCATAATCCCCAAAATATTTAATATTACTTCAAATAATCTAAAGGGTTATCTATATCTTTGATATTATGATAAATTTTAACATATCAAACTTTGATGACATTTCTAACTCTCAAATTATCCTCAATAGATAACATCATAATCTCCAAAATTCTCTGAATCCTACTTTAATGCTAGTTATAGTAGCCCATACCCAAACTCTCTAGTCTGATGACAAAAAACACTTTCTTTAAACACTGTATTTGATACAAAATATGAAACCTCGTCACATGGACATAATAATTGAATTAATTTAAATCAAATATTTAAATACAATATATTCATTTGATATTTTAGGTTTAAAGTTTTAGATAATTATGAAAAAACATTAAATAATAAAACCCATGTATTTTTCAACTAATAATCATTTTTTCACTATATAATCAATTGACTAATCAATAATCAGATTTCAAAATCTCCCACAAAATATCCACATAATATACTCTTCTATACAATTCATAATTTATTTATCTTCCTAACCTGGGGAAATGGAAGTATAATAACAGGTTGATCTCACATACTCAGTAAGGTTAAAAATAAGTGATAGAAATTAAATATCATAAGTGCGCATAAGATGATAATATGGGTATAATCAAGATACATAAGAAACTTACACCCTAAAAATCATAGATCATAAATCATAGCATAAGTCATGGAATAACATAATACATTATTTAAAAGAGTGTGAAAACATGATTTAATAAACATGAGCCATAAATGTAGTCATGGGAATAATCATAAAACTATTACACCTTTCAACTTGGAAAAAAATTATCATAGGGAAACAATACTCTCATGAGTCGCACACTTTCACCCATGCTTGCAAGAAAACTTAATTATACCCGTATATACATCACCTTAATGAGTCACACACTTTCATCTATTCTTGTGAACAACTAAATTGTTCCATTGTATGCATATCTCATGATATTTAAACATTTAACCAATGCATTGGAGGGGGATATAGGACCCCACCCATAATCACCTTCACTTTTGAGTTCCACTTGAAAATCATTAAATTATCACATCATAAAGAACCCATGGAAATAAGATGGGTTTCATAAAACATTAAAATAAAAATAAATACATTTTTATTGAATAAATAATCCATGTAAAGTAAATGGGATTCATTAAAAACATCATAAAGAACCCATAGAGATACAATGGGTTTAATATCCTTTTCTAATGAATCCATATAAGGAAAGGATTCATAAGTCTGTCAATAATCATAATAAGATAAACCCATGGAAAATAAATAGGTAACCAAATATATTTAGTAACTTTAAAGGTAAATAATCTTAAATCGAGATAATAAATCATGTAGTATTTACATTGTATAGATAAAGGGTATATAGTTAAGTTAATAATTTCTTCAATCAGTTGATGAATAAATTCTAGGGGAACACCCTTCATTCAAAGGAATCAAAAATATTTTATTCACAAAGGAAAGGAATTGGGTGAAAATTATTATTATACATAGTGAATGACTATGAAATACAAAGTCATGGATGGATCATTTACCTTATATAGATTTCAAAAAAATTACATTATCATAAAAATATGAATTCATGAGTAACTTTCAAAATATATATTTTTTTTAAAAGGTGATTTGAAAACTTTTGAAATCATTTATTTTTGTTTAAAGATTCATTGATAATGGATCCTTGAAAATAATACATAAAGGTTTCAAAAAGGTAAAGTGGAAAATTTGGAAAACATTTTCTATGGAAAAAGTAACTTCAATAGAAGATCCTTGAAAATGTATAAAGGTTATCAAAATAAATGTGGGGTAGAAAATAAAACAATTCATTTCGAAAGGATGTAAAACCTTCTTTATATTTTGAAATATCTTTATTTAAAAACCCACATTATAAAAAAGAGTAACAAAAATTCATTTTGAAAATTGGAGAAGGAAAATATATAGGTCATGTTATATAACACATGATTATGTTTCCAATTATAAAATATAACATTGGTGTGAAATTAAAATATGGACAAGGAGGGAAACCATCATTAAAGAGGATGAGAATTATCCTCAACAATGATATACTTTTGGGAAATAAATTTTATCACTATAAAATATCTGAATTAAAAGGTAATTTTCCACCATATAGTAAGATAAAGTACCATGAAATAAACCCTTAATGTGGAAGAAACCAATATGGGAATAAATTATTTAAATAAGAATCTTTATAATCCAGCAAAGGGAGATGAGTTAACAAAAACCTTTACATGTTTGGTATCCTTTGAATTGAAATAATTTTATAAGATAAAATTATATAGAACTTAAAAACCCCATGAATATGGTAAAATAAATTAATTAGAAAATAATCACACCATATTAAATATATCATGGTGTGCATTAATAAATACATTATAAGAAATTAAATTTAAGACAAAGAATCCATTAGAAACATAGAAACTTTTCAATTAAAACTCTTTAAATGATAGGGTTTCAAATGAAAAATTAAATAAAATTAGTAATTATATGATCATGAAAAAAATATAAAATGGGTAGTATATATATTATTCCAAATAAAACATATTTCATAATAATAAATTAGTCTCAAGGGTGAAAAATTGAAATAATAAACCCTTTACTTAATTCCAGAAATCCACGAAAGCACTTGAATCTCCAGTATAAAAAAATTACATATCTTAATCATAGATTTAATAACCTTATTAATATATATAATCTTTTATTAACTTCACTTATAGTTAATCTATACATGTATATTAGTTAGTTATTATCTATTTTCAATATTGGGTGTGAGTAATCTGATCATTTTGAATAAGTTTCGTAATAGAGGTGTTTCTATTCATTATTATCCCCAAGTTCACCATTCCTAAATAACTAAATGTGTTGGAATTTATGTTTTATAATTATTTATAATTTTATAATTTCATTCTATATCAGTTTTGGTTATGATTCTTGTAGATGAAATTAGCAATAAGCATGTTTCGGTAACTTTTAACAAATGAACAATGGTATCTTAATTAATGAGTTTAATATCAATGTTACCATTAAATAAAAAAAATTATTTATTTGATTATTTATATCATATATTATTAGTAATTAATTTCTCATAGTCATCCGTGATATTATTTTATAACATTGTTCAAGTAGGTGGTTAGACCGACCAAAACATGAACATACCATAATTAATGGATGATTATGATTATGAAATTGGTTTCCTTTATCATAATATCATTATTAAATAAGAATAATTATATTATTTGGATAATATTAAGGTGTTTAATCATATTTTAATAGATTTTAATTGATAAGAAATAATCTAGATAGAAAATGTGATATGTTACTTTGTGGAGGTGATAGTCCGCACAACACACAATTAATGCTTTTATTTCTTGAATAATTAGAATGAAAGATGGTATATTATAATTTTTCTCTTAATAAAAATAATTATATTATATATATCACATTAATTATTCAATTTAACCCTTATAATAAATAAATATTGGTGGTGGGGAAAAAATATAAGTCCTCGCTTCATAGAGGCGGTAGTCCACACAACGGATGAATAACGGTTTCATTTTTCTTAATAGAAAAGGGGAAATATGGTTAATAGTTATTATATTATCGTAATAAAATTAAGTATAGAAAAAATAATAATTTAATTATATATTAATTATAAAAATATATTTTAGAATTTAAGAATGAAAATAAAATATGTAAGGAAAGATTTACTCACATTGAGGCCTTGGGATTTCCCCTAGAAGGCTCCTTGAAAATAGAGGTCTTAAGCCAATATCTTGTGACCACAGGCTCAAGAAAAATTTATAGTATTATATATTAAGGAAAAAATGTATATTTTCAAGTGGAAACCTAATTTTTAACATGTTCTTTAAGGGGTGGTGCGAGGCCCCTTTTATAAGTGGTGAAAATGGAATTTTTGTAAATATTTCAATTTAATATAAAGAGAGAATATGTTTCACATGTCAATAAGACTCCAAAATTAATAATAATGGATTTAGGTGAGATAAGTTCTATCATACCTCAAAAATTAATTTTCAAAAAAAATTTAAACATATTTTTAAGTGCATTAATTTTAGACTTTTCACTTTTACAATTTTTGGCTTTATCGTGGTAACTAATTATTACATAAGTAATTTACTTATAATTCCTAAAAATAAAATGGAATTTATTACATAATTTTTACCTAATAATTAAAAATATGAAATATATTTTATTAAATAAAATTTATATTCATAATGAAACTCAATTTTAACATTATCACATGTAATGCATAAAAACTCATTTTAAGAAAAAGGGTATTTTTTAGCTTAAAATTTATGTGTAAGGTAAAATTATAAATGTATTTGATTTTCATGATATAAATTGTTTTATTATAAAAAATTAAAATTTATGTGGCATTCAAAGAAACCCAAAACCAAATTTAACTAAAATATTATTTAATTAAAATAAAAGATAATAAATATTTTTTTTGAAAAATATTACTTAAGTCCTTAAAATGTTAATCATAGGTTTTATAAATTCAGAATATTATTGTAAAAATATATAGTTTCACCACATAAATACATATTTGTTAAATTAAAAGGTTTTATTTACTTTTAATTCTTACTTATAGATCTATAAAATTTACAGTTTTGGTAAAAACTTTATTTATCACTATTCACCTAACAATCAATTATTTAAGAAAAACCCCAAAAACTCACCATAAACAAATATTGACATGATTAATTTTAAAATAAATTTAATTTAATCAAATTAAAATTCTAAAATTTATAAATTTATCTTTTAAATATGAAATATAAATAAAAAAATTTAAATAAAAATAATCTTTTTCATTCTTTAAAAGTCAAAATGTGAAATATGTAAAATACATGTGATAAATAACTTATTACATTAATAATTTCCTAATTATATCATCCTACTATCTAGTTACATAGCCCCTAAAGATATCAGTATAATACTGAAGCATAAGGTAATATCTGGTGGTAGTCAAGGGTGGTGATTCTGCTAATATAGATCTCATGAAAATTTCCTTGAGCTTGAATTTATATTGCATAATATTTCACTAATACCATAATTGTTCAAGTTTGTATTGGTATTAGTCTAAGGTAAGACCTAATGAAGTTGATTCCTTTACAAGATTAAAAAATGAGCTTCATAAGGGATAATCTTGCTACCTAATTTCATTTCTCTCTTTTTTCTCTGTAGATTTTGTAAAATGGTTACTTCATTTTATACCTTCTAATTTAATGGATATATTATAATGATCAAATTTGATTTTAACTTATAAAAGTTTTTTTAGTTTGGTGTTGAATTTAGGATAATATATTAACATAATAATTATTTAAGAATAATACATAGAGTAATTTCAGGTCATTACACTTGAGGTTGTGTCGAGTTACTAAATGAAATTGATCTCATAGGTGGTATTGAGTTACTAAAGAAAACACCCATAAGGTTGGTCATGATTTTATGGTTGGAACGATCACTATAGCATACTCTATAACACTTAAGCACTAGATAAATAAGGTATGGATGATCAGGTTCATGGAATTTAGGATCGAAAGTGGTATAGTATGATCTCGGGCATCACCATGAATCCCAAGAATCGGTGGTTATTTACTAATTTTTATTTAAATTTCTTAAAACTGTTAAAAATTACATAAATTTTCCATGCACTTTATTCAAACTTGTTATATTTTGGTATGTCATTGGTGGTGTCCTACTGATTTGTACTCACACTCTTCTTGGGATTCCATGGAACTTAGATACTCGAGAAGATATCATTTTCTGTTCATAGGTGCAGGTTTAGGGAAAATGCATGTTGCATGATCATTTGTTTATTATGCTAATATGGAGTGAAAATAATGGTACCAAGCTGGACTAGAGACTAGTTTGGGATAAGTTGTATATTTTCATTATTTTTCTATTTTTTTATCCTATGTATATGATTTTCCCATAGGTTCTCTCATGTCAAAAGAAAAGATGGATCTAGACCAGCGGCTCTCCCCAACGGCTCGAAAGCCTGCCTCTCAAATCTTAGAATTCCAATCTTCCTCGTGATTCTCCCCTTCTTCCCCCCTTCTGCCTGCTATGGAGCTCTCTGACATCATTTGGGAGATTTACTCAAATGAAGTAGCATATTCGCAAAGGGAAGAATCTCCTCAACTGGAGAATATGAGGGGAAAGGGAATCTCTTTCTTCTAAGCCCTTACAGGCACCGAGTCTTCCAAAGATCTTTCGATGAAGTCGACCAGAATTAAGAAAATGGATGATGGCAGCTTCTGTGTGGAAGTGGATCCAATTGTTGTTCAACAACGTTCATACCTTTGTAAGTACTCGATTATGGGTCAGGTTGCATACCTCAAAGGTGATACTCCTTGGTCCTATTTTGATCTTAAAGTTAGATTATCTGCTTGCTGGGGTTTTGCTAAATGGAAACTAGTTCCACTTGGAAAGGGTTATTTTCAGATGCTATTTTCTACACAAACCGAGCTTGATTGTGTTTGGAATATGGGAAACATCAATTTGAAGCTGGATCTCTAAAGAATCTCCGAATGGGACTTTACTTTTAACCCCAAATCTTATAGGAATAACACGGCACAGGTTTGGGTTAGGTTCTTTGACCTCAATTGGTTTTTCTGGCACCCTCAGATCCTAAATGATATCTCTTTTTATATAGGCACTCCCCTTAAGATAGATCAGATAACCTTGAATGGGGATTTAGGCCTCTATGCTAGGGTGATAATTAAATTTAACCTTGAGTCACAGCCCCCAAAATATGTTATCTTTACTACCCAGGATTATAAAACAGTGGTGAGGCTTGAATATGAAAGACTTCCTTCTTTTTGTGAACTCTGTAAACTGGTTGGACATTCCATTCACCAATATAGGAGAGTGCCCAATCAACCTCCACAATCCAACAATTCTGGATGGACTGAGGTCAGGAAAAATAAAAGAGAGAAAGAGGGTCCTTCTAACAAATCAGAAACATCCAATAAGAGGGAAGAAAAATGGGTTGTTAAAGCCAATTCATTTGGCATTCTTGATTCTGATAAAGGAGAGTCCTTGCCTGATTTAGCTGAAGACCAATATCTTGAATTGTTGACTCAAAAATTTAAGAAGGATATTGAGAAGGATGTTATTAACATCCTCTCCCATCCCTTGGTCAACTTGGACCCTGATTCCCCCCCCCCCTTGATGGTCCTACTTTGGACTCATCATCACTCAATCATTCTGCCCCCAACAATGCTTTCAAAGATGCCCTGAGCAGCTACTCTCATATTAACAATCCTTGTACCTCTAAATCAGAGGACAATGAAAACTCTATCACACACAACTCTTCATCTAAAAATATACACATTCTCCCTCCAAACCCCTCTAATATCTCTGAAAATCATTCCTCATTGGACAGTGCTGAGAATAACAAGACTACCGAGCCTAGCTATATGAATGCTCTCCTTTCCTCACCTATTTGTAAGGACAAGAAGCAGGTTTTTGTTGTGTCACACACTGCACAACCTGATTCCAAACCTTCTGAAATCCCAGGACCTACTATCCCCAATTCTGTCTCGGTACAGGTCCAGGATTCCCATCCTACTGCCTTCAGGGATTCTGTACATGACCAGGGACTCCAATCTGCTACTCTTTCTGAAATCCCAGGACCTTCTTTTCCTAATTCTATCTCGTTACAGGTCCAGTACTCTCATTCTACTACCTACGGGGATTCAACCTGAAATTAGCCCACTTCTATTCCTCCTATCCACTCTGATTCTAATGTAGAGCACTCCACACAACGGAATCACATGTTTTCTGGAGCTTCTGAACCTTTTGTCCCCAATTCTGCTCCTGTACAAGACCAAGGATTCCAATCTTCTGCTCTCATGGCACCTGAGAGCAAGAAGCACCCTCCTTCTCTTCCTTTATGATCTGTTTCTAACATACAGGGCAGAGATACAGTTGATGCCACTTTACCCATGCACTTAACACTACAGGTTAATCATGAGAATGCTGTGAAAGATCACTCATCTGGAATTTCCACCAGGTCTAAGACCGCAACTTCTAAAAAAAGGGGGGACATCCCCACTAATAAACGGTCAAAATGAATATTCTGTTTTGGAATTGTTAAGGAATTTCTAATATTTACACCTTCAACATCCTTAAAAGATTCACAAATACTCACACTCTAAACCTTATTGCTATTGCTGAACCTAAAATTAACTTTGCCTCGCGCTAACACCAAGCCCCTCCTGGATTCTATTTCCTAGGGGCTTGTAACAATGGATCCCCTTCTGAATCTTTATGGATCTTTGCCCATTCTTCTTTGCAAAATGTTAACATATATAGTTGTTCGAGTCAAGCCATTACTTGTGACTACATCTTTGAGAACATACACATTTTATCTACTTTTGTTTATGCTTATAACAGGTACCAAGATATGAGAGATCTTTGGAATGAGCTCTCCAGTCTTAATGCTTCTATTTTCCATCCTTGGTTTATTATTGGTGACTTCAATGCCATTCTAGCCTTGATTGATAAAATTGGTCCTCCTCCTGCTCCTATTTCTAGTAGGGAATTTAATTCCTGCATTGAAATGAACAACCTCACAGAGGTTAACCTCTTGGGTCTTAAATTTACTTGGTATAGGAAGAACTATAATAGAAATGTAGCCCGTAAATTAGATAGTGCCTTTACTAATTCCCACACCCTTGATAGTTGGGACAATATCTATAGCATTACCCTTGCGAGAATTTCCTCTGACCATTATCCCATTCTTCTTTACTTCTCCTACAAAAAAATTAAATTGAGAGCTCCTTTTAGATATAACACTGCTTGGTCTTCTGACCCTGAATGTATAAGCATCATAAATAACACATGGAATAAAACGCATGGTCAATTTGACCCGTTTGCTTGCCTGATGAAATTAAAAATGTTAAAGAAAACTCTTAAAAGTTGGTGCAAAGGCAAGGTTTATGAAATGGACAATAGCATCAACCTTCTTGAATCTGATCTTAACCAACTTTAGAATATCAACTCTTCTTCAAACTATGCTCAGGACTCTCAATATGAAATCACCATTTCCTCTAAGCTAATCTCCTTACTCAAACTCAAGGATAATCATAAAAAATAAATCTTCAAATACAAATGGATTAATTATGGGGAAAAGAATACTAAATTCTATAACGCTCTCCATAGGGTTAGGAAAGCTTATAGACCCCTAGACTTTCTTAGAAATGGGGACCAAATTCTTGACACTGATGAAGGAATTTCTAATCACTTAGTCTCTTATTTTGAAAATATTTTCAGTGGTGATAATATTGATAAAGGCCTTAAACCTAACATCATTCCTGCTCTTGTTTTTGAGGAAGATAACACTCTTATGAAAAGCATCCCTTTTGATCAGTAAATCAGAGACACTTTCTTCATCCTTAATCCTGACAGTTCTCCTGGCCCGGATGGTTTTAATAATGGATTCTATAAAAAACATTGGGATATTCTTCAAGAAGATGTTTGTCGTCTGGTTAAAGTCTTCTTCTCCAAAGGTATTCTTCCACATGGTCTTAACTCCCAATTCCTTTTTCTCATTCCCAAAATGGAGAATGCTGATGTGATTCAGAACTTCATACCCATAGCCCTTATTAATTATTTATTCCAAATCAACATGAAATTAATTTCCAATAGAATGACTTCCATTTGTAGCAAAATAGTTTCTTGGAACCAATTTGGTTTCATAAAAGGCAGATCTATTCAAGACTGCATCTTTCTGGCCTGTGAATCCACTAATATTTTAAAAAAAAGTAGAGGTGGAAGTGTTGCTATCAAACTTGATATTCCTAAGGCCTTTGATACCATTGATTGGAGCTTTATGTATAAAGTTCTTTCACAATTCGGCTTCAATGAAATTTTCATTAATAGAATCAAAACTTTATTCAAATCTGCTTACATCTCAATCCTCATTAATGGCTCTCCTAGAGGTTATTTCAACTGCACTAAAGGAGTGAGGAAGGGTGACCCTCTCTCTTTTATTCTATTCTCCATTATAGAAGACTACCTGAGTAGGTTGATCTCCCATTAGATTGATAAAGGAACCATAAAACCTATCTCTACCTCCATAAATTTACAAGTTCCTTCACATATTCTTTATGTTGATGATATTATTCTATTTATCCAGGGAGACAAAAGGAATATTCTCAAACTTAAGGATATCCTCCTCCACTATCAGGAAGTCTCTAGTCAACACATCAACTGGAAAAAATCTTCTATCATTTACAGTAAAGACTTTCCTCAGGGATGAAAACTTTCCATTTCTAACATCTTGGGATCCAAATAATTCTCTCTCCCCTATACCTACCTTGGTGTGCCTATTTTTTGGGGTATACCTAATGCATATTATTTCGTTCACATTGCGGACCATACGCTTAGGCACCTTTCCTCCTAGAAGGGTAAGTCCCTTTCGATGGATGGGAAAATTTTCTTGGTGAAATATACAATTGTTTCTAAATTGGTTTATTCAGTGATGATATATAAATGGCCAAAAAGTCTTTTAAAATTCATTAATGCTGCTATTAATAATTTTGTTTGGATTGATAGCACTACGGAGAGAAAACTGGTGATTATCCCCTGGACCTCTTGCTGCAAACCTATTGATAAAGGGGGTATTGGCATCAAAAATCTCTCTAAGTTCAATGAGGCCCTTCAATCTAGACTTACGTGGAACATTATTCACAACACCTCATCCTCCATGAATTTCCTCAGAGCTCGCTTCCTTGAAAAGCTTAGAAACGATCGTCTCTACCCTATTAAGTCCTCCATTTGGCCATCCATCAAAAATTACTTTCATGTCTATTATGTCTAACTCTAAATGGACAGCCACTAAGGAATCCAGCTTAAAATTTTGGTTTGATAACTGGACTAGTGTTCCCATGATCTCCTTGATAGATAACAACCAACCCCCTCCCCATCTTCAGGATTCAATTCACTCGATCATGCATATGTAGAACCTTGATCTCCCTGAGAATATTACTCAAATTTTTTATAATTATCATTTCGTTAATAATAATGATTTACTTATTTGGGAACCTGCGCACAATGGGATTATTAACTCCAAAGGCTATTATAAGTTCCTTTTCAAAAATGTTGGCAATAATCTACCCTGTCTAGTTAAATTCAACAAATCCTGGATAAAAACCTCAAGATTTACTTTAGTCTGGCATATTTCCCATCAAAGAATCCCCATAGATAAATGTTTACAAACTTTTGGGATTACTCTTTGTTCTAAATGCCATATGTGCAATCAACATAGAGAAGATATTAATCATCTCTTTCCCTCCTATGACACAGCAACCACTCTCTGGCATTATATTCTTGACATTTTTTAGTGCAGATGGCTGATTTTTGATACCATCAACATGCAGATTCAGAGTTTCTTGGAGTTGCCTACATCTCAACAAATCAAAAACCTTTTGGTTGTGGCTGTTTCGAAACTTCTTCATATTATTTGGTATGGTAGAAATGATATAATTTTCCACAATAATTCTTTTAAAATTAATGCAGGAAAAATGAGACTCTTCATGGCTATTCAATAAGAGTCTTCTATCCAAAAAGATCACTACAACAATTCTGTCTGTGACTTTGGGATCCTTCAATGTATTGGGGTGGAGGGGATCTACCCTCTCCCCCACTCTACTCTTGAGGTGTTTTGGTCCCCCCCCCCCCCTCTGGGATGGATTAAAATCAATGTGGATGGAGCCTCCAAAGGCAACCCGGGACTAGCGGGGTGTGGTGCCGTCTTCAGAAATCACCTGGACCAGATTCTTGGATGCTTCTATGGATCTTGCGGTTCTTCTACTTCTTTGGAAGCTGAGATGATGGGAATCATCCATGCCATCACCTTTGCCAGATTACACAGCTGGAACAATATATGGATTGAGAGCGACTCCACTACAATCATTCAATCCATCTGGAATGGTACCATTCACCTTTCTTGGCCTCTTACTGCCCGCTGGATAGACTGTTTGAATTCTCTCGTTGGGCTTAAATTCATCGCCACTCATGACTTTCGTGAAGCCAACAGGATCACTGATGGGATTGCCAATCTTGGAGTTACTCATGACTTACAATGGATGGATGATCTCCCTTCTGAATTATTCCCTTCTTATGCTCGAGATGTTAGAAAAATTCCTTACTTTAGACTTGTGTAACCCCCTTTTTTATCAATAAAACTTTTCTACCTTTTAAAAAAATATATAATTTTCCCATAGGGGATCTGATGTAGTATGTCTAGCATATTCATTCAGTTTTCATTTGTGATGTTTTATTTATTTTATCAAAACATGCCTTGCCTATGATGTTTATTTGAGATGTTTTTATGTGATTAATATTGTTCTGTTGTTATTGAACTCTAACACCATGGGTATAGTCTCCCCCATTATACCACATTAAACCCTTGTCTCTTGTTGGAAATAAATGATGTATTATGAGGCATGCCTGAGATAATGTGGAAAATTGGGTCAAGGCACCATCTAAGTGGCCTACAGATCAGGATGTTACATCATTGTTCTATCTATTCAGGATTTTCCAATGATAATATTTGAAATTTTTCATTTTTGATCAAAATCAAGAAAATATTTTTTCATGCTGGAACTATTCTTCAATGATTTAAATATCAAAAAAAACTTTGTGATTATTACTAAATGAGTTAAGAATATTAGGTTGATTTGCTAGTTAGTGTGTGAATACTAAATCTGAAATCTGTATAGGTTTCTATTGAATCCATCATACCACAACGACAAGTATCATGATACAAGATAATGATGTATAATTTTAATACAACCATGATGAGTGTTTAAATGTGTATGATATGTAATAATTTTGATAAGAATAATATTAAATATTATTGGATAATGAATTGAATACAATATTAATCCTATAGAAAGTGATAATAGAGAGAAAAAGGTATTATAGTAATACCAATGGAGACAAGCATTTGAGAAAAAGAAAATAGATATCATGGGAAAACCCCACATAAAAAAGGAAGTTTGAAAATTATAGGATCACCGCATAGATTTTTAAGATATTTTATATATTAAAATATAGAAAAAATGGAGATTTGTGTATAAAAATAAAAGGATATGGGGTTGTACTATGAAATTAAATAATAATTCCCAATTATAAGTTGGAATTGAAGTAACTATATGATGAATGGTGTTATGTGAAATTAAATTGTTTCTTTGGGAATATGGTAAATCTTGAGAAATATTTTATAAAATAAAGTATGATTTTTTAAATTTATTTGGCCTTAATGCCATTAATGGGTAAGGAACATTATGAATGGTATATGAAGCATATCATGTGAAGAGATATTTTTAATTGAAATTGTGTAGTGAATAAATATGAAAAATGATGAAGTGAAAAATTAATTGATAAATCATGTAACTAAATGAAAATCCCATCATAGGTGGTCATGATTTACTTGAAGTAAATGCCCCTAAGGTAGTCTTGAGTTATTAAATAAAAACAACCTTATAGGAAATCATGAGTTACTTAAAGAAAACTCCCTCAAGGTGGTATTGAGTTACTAAATGAAAATTCTCTCATATGTGGTCATGAGTTACTAAAACAAAAATATATTGAGGCTATATTGACTTAATAAATGAAATTTTCCTTGTAGTTGGTCTTGAGTTACTTAAATAAAACTCCCTTGATATAGTATCCCAGACCCACACTCCTGAGTCCATTGCTAAAAACACTTTCATTAAACATTGGATTTGATACCAACTATAATGCCCCATCATGTGGTTGTATCAATTACATGACTTTAAAGAAAATAAATAAATACAATACATTCACATGACCTATTAGGTTTAGAATTTTAGAGAATTGGGAGGAAATATTAACTAAAAAACCCATTTATTTTTCAAATAATGTATATTTTTTCATCTATATAAGAAACCACTTAATCTATAACAATATTTCAACATCTTCCAAAAAAGAACCCCATAACATGCTCTTCTAGAAATTTTATACTTTACTTTTTTTAAAAGTTAGGGTCGAATCCACTTTTTTATTCAAATAAAGGACCTCTTTTTTTTAGGTAGAGAAGACCTGTTACAAGTCCCATAGTACCAGTGGGCATTAAATCCCATTACATGGCCCTAAAGTATCATATTTGTGTCCCAATGGACCTATTGTGAATAGTACTGCTATAGTACCTGGGCTGATACAATACCACCACCGCTACAGTGCCCGCCTCTACTATAGTGTATCTGGTTCTACTGTTTCACCAATACTATAGTACCACTACAGTTCTGCTATAGTAACCTATGCACAATGGGTTTTGAACCTCCAACCTTGATGTATTATTATAGGGTGATCTCATATGCTTAGTAAGGGTAAACATAAGCAACAACAATCAAAGATCGTAAGTGAGAAAAAGATGAGCATATTAGTATAATCAAGATACATAAGAAACATATACCCAATAAATAATAGATTTTAAATCATGTCATAATTCTTGTAATAACATAATACAATAGTCAAAAGAGTGTTTAAAATGATTCAATAAATATTAGCCATGAGATCATAACATAGTAATGAGAATAAACATAAAACTATGAAATATTTCAATTGTGGCACAAACATTAGCATAGGAAAACATTACTTCCATGAGTTACACACTTTCACCCATGATTATGATACAAATTAATTTTACCCACATATACAACACATTCATGAGTCACACACTTTCACCCATGATTTTGAACAACTAAATTATTCCCTCCTATATATATCTCATGATATTTAAACTTTTAATAAATTCATTTGAGGAAGATATAGTACCCCACCCGTAATCATTTACACTTATGAGTTCCACTTGAAAATAATTCACTTATCACATCATAAAGAATCCATAGAAATAAAATAGGTTTCATTAAATTTTCAAATGAAATAATTCACATTTTATGGAATAAAGAACCCATGGAAAGAAAATGGGTTTCATTCAACACATCATAAAGAACCCATGGAAATAAAATGGGGTTTATATCCTTTTAAAATGGATTCACATAATGAAATCATTAATAATTCAATCAATAACCATAATAAGATAAACCCATGAAAATAAATTGTTATTAAATATTATTGAGTAACTTTATAGGTAAATATCATTCAATCAAGATAATAAATCATATGGTATTTACAATATATAGATAAAGTATATATGATTAAGTTAATAATTTCCCCCAATCAATTTATGAATGGCATCTAGGTAAATACCCTTTAATCAAAGGAATTAAAACTAAGGTATTCAAAAAGGAAAGGAATTGGGTGAAAAAATAGGATTATACGCAGTGGATGATTAAGAAATAAAAATATATTGATGGATCAATCCCTTATATATATTTCAAAAAAAATAACATTATAATAAAAATAATAATTTATGGGTCGCCTTTAAATGATATTTTTTTTAAAGGTGATTTGAATTTTTTTGAAAATATTTAATTTCTTTAAAAGATTCCTCAATAATGGAGCCTTGAAAAGCATACATAAAGGTTTCAAAAGGTGAAGTGAAAAATTTTTAAAACATTTAATTTTGAAATGGTAACTTTAATAATATATCCTTGAAAAGATATAAATGTTATCAAAAGAAATTTGGGGTGGAATATAAAAATTTTGATTTTGAAAGCATGTAAAACCATTTTAATATTTTGAAATATCTTTGTTGAAAACCCACATTGTAAAAAAGAGTAACAAAACTTAATTTTAAAAATAGGGTATGGAAAATATATATTTTTCCTGATATAACACATAATTATTATTCCAATTATAAAGGATAAAATTGATAGGAATGGAAAATATGGACAAGGAGGGGAAACTGTCATTAAAGGGGATGGGAATTATCCTCAATAATGATATGCATTTTTGGAAAGAAATTTTATCAAGGTAAAATATATAAATTAAATGGTAATTTTACACTATATATGAAGATACAGTACCATGAAATATACTCTTAATGTGGAAAAAATCAATATTCAAAGAAATAAGTTCAAAAAGAATCATTATAATTCAACATAGGGAGTTGAGTTAACAAAAACCCTTAAAAGTTTAGAATCTTTGGAATTGAAATAAATTTAAAAGATAACATGATATGTCTCTTCAAAAAATGCTGAATATGGTAAAATACATTAAATTATAAATAATCACAACATATTAAACATATCATGGTGTACGTTAAGAAATATGTCTTATGAAATTAAATTTGAGACAAATAATCCCTTACAACCTTAGAAAAATTTTAATCCAACCCCCTTGAAGGATATCATTTCAAATGAAACATTAAATACCATGAATAATTATAGGATCGTGATAAAATATAAAATGTTTTTATATACATCATTCCATATAAAACATTATGTATAATAATAAATATGTCTCAAGGTTGAAAATTTGAGATAAGAAACACTTTTCTTAATTCCGGACTTAAACTAAAGAACTTGAATATCCTATATAAAAAAGTGATTATCTTAAACATAAATTTCATAAACCTATTAATATTTATTACCTTTTATTAAATTCATTTATAATTATTCTCTAAATATATATTAGTTAGATATTATCTATTTTCAATATTAGGTGTGAGTAATCTTGATCGTTCTTAACAAGTTTCATAGTAATGGTGTTGTTCTCCATTATTATCCCAAATTTCATCATTTCTAGAAAATAAAAGGTATTATAATTGATGTTTTATAGATTTTTATAATGTTATAATTTCATTCTATATCATCTTTGGTTGTGGTTCTTGTAGATAAAATTGTTGATAAGCGTGTTTCTGTAATTTTAAACAAATGAATGATGATATCATAATTAAGGAGTTTAATATAAGTGTTGCCATTACAAAACCAAAATAAATTTTTTATTTTAATATTTTTATCATATATTATTAGTAATTAAGTTCTCATAGTCATCCATTATATTAATTTTAATATTGTTCAAGTAGGTGGTTAGACCGATTCAAACATAAACGTACCATAATCAATGGATGATTATGATTATGAAAGTGATTTCCTTTGGAATAATATCATTATTAAAGAAAAATAATGATATTATTTGGGTAATTTTAAGGTTTTTATTTCTATTTTAAGAGATTTTAATAAATAATAAAGAACTAGATGAAAACTAAGATATGTCACTTTGCAGAGGTGGTAGTTTGAACAACGCATGGTTAAAGTTTTCATTTCTAGAATAATGAGAGGGAAAGAAGGTGGTGTTGAGTCAATAAGGTTTTCCTTATGACTTTTCCATTCCTTCTTGTTTTGAAAATCACAAACACCTTATCTTTAAGGAAAATCGCTTTTGTAAGGAAAATTGCTTTTATAAGGAAAAATGTTTTCTTAAGGAAAAACGCTTTTATAAGAAAAATTTATCCTTATCATATTTTCATTAATATTTTTCTTAAGTATGAAATTCGGATTCACTTTCTCGGAATCATTAAAACTGATAAAAAGCATTCTGTTTTAGGGTTCGGATTCTGGACAAGAACTATAAGGAAGTTTCACTCCGAATTCCGGTTATGAATTCTGACTAAGTTCTATTCCAGATTCAGGATACGAATTCTGAAGAAGAATTCCCATTACGAATTCTAATGAAGAATTCTCATTACGAATTCTCATTACGAATTCTGAAGAAGAATTCTCATTACGAATTCTAATGAAGAAATCCCATTTCGAATTCTCATTACGAATTCTGAAGAAGAATTCTCATTACGAATTCCAATGAAGAATTCTCATTACGAATTCTAATGAAGAAATCTCATTCCGAATTCTCATTACGAATTCTGATGACGATTTCTCATTACGATTTCTGATGAAGAATTCCTATTCCGAATTCCTATTCCGAATTCTCATTCCGAATTCACTCATTAAACAGAATCTGGATATCATTGTTTTTTACACTCTGAATTTGTTCACTCCGAACTTTCACTCCGAAATTTCTATTCCAAACCTTTATGTTAGGTTTTAAAACGATGTCGTACTTTCTGTTACACTTACTTTGTTATAAAACGATGTCGTCCATTTTGTTATAAACTAACCGTTGTCTAAGTGACACGTGTACAGGTCCCTCCGAACTTTAAGGGAAATATGACCGTTGGAGAAGGAGCCGACCTCACCTATAAATAGGACCTCATTTGAAAAAGCTCACAACGAACGGATGGATGAACATTTGAACTTTGTGCATACACGCTGTTGAAGTGATTTCTAGAGAGAGAGTCTCTTATTAACTCTCAAAGCTTCGTGCGACTCCGAATGTTGGTGATTACATTCGAGGGCTTCCGGGGATAGGAAGACAGAGGTGCCGACTACCTTAAAGATCGAGGGCTTTCTTGCTGAGAAAGACAGAGGTGCCGACTACCTTAAAGATCGAGGGCTTTCTTGCTGAGAAAGACAGAGGTGCCGACTACCTTAAAGATCGAGGGCTTTCTTGTCGAGAAAGACAGAGGTTGCCAACTACCTTGAAGTTGAGGGCTTGCGGGGATAGCAAGACAGATACACCGATCTTCGTATCGAGGGCTTACCCTGGTGTGGGTAAGACAGACTTGCTTGAAAGTATAAATCAAGGGACCTTTATCCAAGGTTGTTGGATACCCTTCTCTTTGGGTTAAAAGACTATCATCTTGTTACTAGTAGTTCTTCTACTTGTACTTGTTTTATTCCGCTGCATTTTGTATCTTAAGGAAAGTATAATTTTCTTATACTTTCTTACTTACTTTGATTAGTTTAGATTCTATACGCTTTAAGGTAGAATCTCATATTGTAACTTTTGTTAAGTTTCAAATTCCGGAACCATATTTCCGGAACCTTCTTTTGGAATCTCTTTCCAAGTTTAGTTCGGTGTTAGAGGTGTTGTGAATCAACTTAGTTTAACTTTGTTAAACTTAGTTCTTTCCTTTTCTTAAGGAAACTCTAGTTATTCATAACTAACTTTAAAGGTTCCAAAGGAATTTTTAAAGTATACAATTCACCCCCCCTCTTGTATATTGAGCATCTCATATTATATTTCGATCCTACAATTGGTATCAGAGGTTGGAAACCTCTTACTCTATACCATTCTTACATTTGGTATCAGAGCCAAGGTTACTGAAATACTTGTACTCACGTTCAAGTTTTTCTTGCTCACTTTTCAATTCCGAACTTTTTCATTCCGGATTATTCATTCCGAACTTTTCCTATTCCGAACTTTTTAATTCCGAATTTTTGTTATTAACAAGTTTGTCTCCAAGTTATTTTCAAGTATGGCAGGAATGAATGTTGGTTCGATAGACAATTTGAATCCTACAAGGCCACCAATATTTGATGGTATTGATTATGAATACTGGAGAGATCGTATGAAGACGTTTGTTATCAATACTGGAGTAGATAACTTTGTCATGCTTACTGGTGATTACAAAATTCCTGACAAGGAAGTCAGAACCTTTACTAACCAGGAGAAGCAAGAATATCAACTCAACTACAAGGTACGCAACACTTTATTATGTTCAATGACCAGAAATATATATAGCCAAATTTCTTCTTGTGAAGCAGCTAATTGTATATGGAAGAAGTTAGAGGTTACTCATTTTGGGACTTCTAAAGTGATTGAGACTAGGAGAGCTATGCTTAGAGCTGAATATCATGGCTTTAATTTTACTTATGGAGAACCTATCTGTAAAGTACAACAAAGATTTATGACAATCGTCAATAGTCTACAGTCTATGGGAGAGAAAGGTTTAGATGATGAAGCTCTTGTGGACAAGATAATTGACATTATGCCCAATGAGTGGGAATCCAAGAGAACAGCTATAGATGAGAACAGGAAGGTTACTCAAATAACTCTTGATGAATTATTCGGAACTCTTCTACAACATGAGACCAGAATGAAGAGAGATGCTGACAACATCAAGAAGAAGAATGGAAATGGTACTGTTGCTTTTACTACAACTTCGAATCAGATCAAAGCTAAGACTCCTGAGAGAGTAACCAGATCCAAATCGAAGAAAGTCATTTTCCAATCCGAATCTAGTGAAAGTGAAGTTTCAGAAAATGAATTAGCCAATCTTGCTCGAAGGATGAACAAGATAGCTGGACAAAGAAACTTTCAATCCAAGTATAAGAAGAAGGATAGGAAAGATAAGAAAGATGGAGAAGTTACTTGTTATGAATGTAAGAGAGCTGGACATATTAGACCAGATTGCCCTATGCTCAGAAAGAAAGAAAGAAAGGAAAGGCATTCAGACAGGAACAGGAAGAAATATTACAAAGCTAAAGCTAAGAAAGTTTTGAAAGCTAATGACACCTGGAGTGCCAGTGGTGGTGACTCTTCAGATGAATCTTCTGAATATGAATCTTCAGGACAGAAGAATCTTGGTCTTATAGCCAGATTACCTATTGATAATCATTGTCTTATGGCTAAGGTACGAAATGCTGAATCTTTGACCAATGTTTCTTTAAATCCAAATGATAGTAAGTATTATAACTCTTCTGATGAAGAATCATCTTCTGATGAGGAAAATACTTTACCTACTTTTGAAGAAGTCTCTAGATTTGCTGAACTTCTTGAGATTGAGAATTCCAAACTCAACAAGAAACTTGATAAGGCAAATTCTAGGAATTCTATTCTTACAAAAGAGATATCAGATCTTTCTAAAGATCTTGATAAGAAAAATGCTGATTTTGAAAGTATTTCAAAAAATCTTGAGGAAGTAAGTTCTGAGAAGAATAAACTTTCTAAAGAGTTAGAAAAAGTAATTTCTAATAAAAATGTTTTCGAGCCTAAATCTAGTTCCAAAACTAATGATTTTGAAGATAAAAACTTGGTTGTAAAACTCAAGTCCGAAATTTTTTCCTTAAAGAAGTGCTTATCAAACTTTACCCATGGTAAGGAAAATTTTGATAAGATGTATTCTCAAATACGACCTTTAAGAAATAAATCCGGATTTGGTTATACCCATGCAAAACCTGTTTTCAGCAACAATTATTTTGTTCCTCAAAGTGCCCCATTTTGTACTAAGTGTCAATGTGGTGGTCACTGGGCAAGAAATTGTTCCTTAAACAAAACCCAATCCTTAGGTTTTCATAAAGCTTATTTTTTCCAAGAAAATGTGGGTACCTAAGATTTTATTGTCTAGAAATCTCGGATCCAAGCAAGTTTGGATTCCGAAAGTCTAACTTTGTTCTTAATTTCAGGAAAATAAAGAAAGTTCCAGCAACAATGTTTGGTACATGGATAGTGGATGTTCCCGGCACATGACTGGTAACAAAAGCTTCTTTGAAAAAATTATCAAGACGAAAGGAGGAAAGGTAACTTTCGGAGACAATGCTAAGGGAGAGATTGTTGGTATTGGTAATATTGTTCTTTTAGGTAAAACTTTGATTTCAAATGTTCTTTTTGTTAAAGGTCTTAAGCACAACCTCATTAGCATAAGTCAGTTATGTGATGAAGGTTACCTTGTGAATTTTAGGAATGATAAATGCTTAGTTCACAATTCCAAGGAAGAATTTATTCTCTCAGCCAACAGGCAAGAGAATGTTTACACCTTAAACTTAGAAGACCTAAGAAGCCAAGATTTACCTTGCCTAAGTGCAATGGAAGATCATTCTTGGTTATGGCATAGAAGACTAGGACACTATAATCTTAGAAACCTATGTAAACTCTCTAAGAAGAAACTAGTTAAGGATCTACCGGAGCTTAGATTTGATTCTTCTAAAGTTTGTGATCCTTGTCAATATGACAAGCAACATAAATCTAGTTTTAAGTCAATCGGTGAAGTCTCAACAACCGATGCATTACAGTTGGTGCACATGGATCTTTTTGGTCCTACACAAACTGGAAGCATTGGAGGCAAATACTATGTGTTTGTTCTAGTTGATGATTACACTAGATTTACTTGGGTCTATTTTCTAGCAAGGAAATCTGAAGCTTTTTCTTATTTCAAAAGTTTTAGAGCTCAAGTTAAAAATGAGAAAAACCTTCCATTGAAAACTATTCATAGTGATCATGGAGGAGAATTTCAAAATTCTGATTTTGAAACTTTTTGTAGTAAGAAAGGTATTACTCACAACTTTTCAGCACCTAGAACTCCTCAACAGAATGGTGTAGTTGAAAGAAGAAATCGAATTCTTCAAGAAATAACTAGAACCATGTTGAGTGAATATTCTATTGCTAGACATTTCTGGGCTGAAGCTGTAAGTACTGCTTGTTATACTATAAATCGAGTTTTGATTAGACCTTTTCTTAATAAAACTCCTTATGAGTTATGGAATGGTAGAAAACCAAGGCTTTCCTACTTCAAGGTTTTTGGTTGCAAAGTATTCATTTTGAATACTAAAGATAACTTACATAAATTCGCACCAAAATCAGACGAAGGAATTTTCTTAGGATATTCCACAACCTCTAAGGCTTATAGAGTTTTTAATAAAAATACTTGTACTGTTGAGGAAACAGTACATGTGAAATTTGATGAGTCAGATCCTTTTGTTTTTAAAACTTCCCAACTTACATCTTCGGATGTGTTTTCAAAAACTGATTGTCAACCTTTGTTAGAAGAACCTTCTGATAAGGAAATTGTTCTAGAAGATACTTCTGAAACATTTACCCCAGAAGACTTTCTACCTTATGTTGATGAACAGGTTTTACAAAACTCAAATCAGATGTTTCTTAAGAATCATCCCAGTGATAGTATCATTGGTGATGTAAATCAACCTGTAAGGACTAGAAGTTCCTTAAGAAATGAAGTAGAACATCTAGCATTTCTTTCCCAACTAGAACCTAAAAGCACTGATGAAGCTTTAGGTGATGATGATTGGATCAAAGCAATGCAAGATGAGCTAAATGAATTCGAAAGGAATAAAGTCTGGACCTTGGTTGAAAGACCTAAGGAAACTTCTGTTATTGGAGTAAAATGGGTCTTCAGAAACAAATGTGATGAAAATGGAGTCATTGTTAGAAATAAAGCTAGACTTGTTGCTAAAGGCTATAATCAGCAAGAAGGAATAGACTATGAAGAAACCTATGCTCCAGTAGCTAGACTTGAATCTATTCGTATTCTACTTGCCTTTGCAGCATTCTTTAATTTCAAACTATTTCAAATGGATGTGAAATGTGCTTTTCTTAACGGTTATGTTCAAGAGGAAGTTTTTGTTGAACAACCTCCTGGCTTTGAAGATACAAAACATCCTGATCATGTTTTTAGACTTACCAAAGCTTTGTATGGCCTTAAACAAGCCCCACGAGCATGGTATGATAGACTCACTGGATTTTTGCTTCAAAATAACTATGTTAAGGGAAATGCAGATCCAACCCTTTTTATAAAGAAAGATAAGAAAAATGTTTTGATTGTACAAATTTATGTTGATGACATTATATTTGGTTCAACTCAGCAATCTTTGACTGATTCTTTTGCTAGTCTAATGAAATCTGAGTTTGAAATGAGTATGATGGGTGAGTTAACATTTTTCCTTGGTTTTCAAATTTCTCAAAAACCAGAAGGAACCTTCATATCCCAACATAAGTATATTAAAGATCTTCTTAAAAAGTATGGTTATGACAACACTAAGAGTATAAGTACTCCTATTGGTACCTCAAACTCTTTAGATCTTGATGAAGCTGGGAAACCAGTAAATCAAACATCTTTTAGAGGTATGATTGGAAGTCTACTTTACTTAACAGCTAGTCGACCAGACTTAATGTTTTCTGTATTCTTATGTGCAAGATATCAATCCAATCCTAAGGAATCTCACTTAAAGGCGGTAAAAAGAATTTTTCGCTACCTTAAGGGAACCATGGATCTAGGATTATTTTATACTTCTGGAAATGATTTTGTTCTAAAAAGCTTTTCTGATGCTGACTTTGGTGGTTGTAGAATGGATAGAAAAAGTACATCCGGAACTTGTCATTTCTTAGGAGATTCATTAGTTTCTTGGTCATGCAAGAAGCAACATTCTGTTGCACTCTCCACTGCTGAAGCTGAATATGTAGCAGCTGGAAGTTGTTGTGCACAAGTGTTGTGGATGCAACACACACTCACAGACTATGGCTTGAGTTTTACTAAAACTCAAATTTTGTGTGATAACACAAGTGCCATTGCTCTAAGTAAAAACCCTGCACATCACTCCCGTGCAAAACACATAGATATTAGGCATCACTTTCTTAGGGATCACACACTTAAAGGAGATATTATTCTTCAGTTTATCGGAACGCAAGATCAACTTGCTGATATTTTCACAAAATCTTTACCTTCTGATAGATTTGAATATATTAAACAGAAGTTAGGAATGATAACCGTAAGGTAATCTTCCTTAATTAACTTTCTGTTGGAAAAATCTTCTCACAGTAATAAACTCCTTTTCATAGGGGGAGTACATTTGTTTGTTTATTTAACAAAGTTTTTCAAAATTTGTTTTCAAATTTTTCGGAACGAAATTTTCCGGAATGGAACTTCCGGAACTACAATTTTCCAGAATGGATATTTCCATACAAAATACTTCTGGAATAAAAGTATTCGTATTGAAAATTTCCGGAATGGAAAATTTTCGTACTGGTATTTTCATAATGGAAAAACTTTCGTATTGAATCTTCCATATCAAGTTTTTCGTATCAAGTTTTTCGTATTGAGTTTTTTTTTCGTAGTCGTCTTTACATTACCCATTACGAATAACTTTCCTAAGCTAATCCGAAAGGTATGACTTCCTTACTGAAGTTTTCGTAATCATATTTTACTTGCTGGCATTTTCTTATAGCTTGTTTTCGGTTTTTTTTGAATTTCTTGAATTCTGTTTTAATAAAACCTCAAAAAGATCGGATTCAACCTCTCAACCGTCAGATCTGATCTCAGATCATTCTAAACCGTTAGATCAACCGAGGAAGTTGAACCGTCATTCCAAAGCCTATATAAAGGGGACCCTATTTTCTCGTCCCACATCGATCTCAAGCTCTTGCGTGCTGAAGCTTTGTCTCTCTGATTTAAGGCTGTTCCGAACTACAGTTTTCCAGTTCCGAACTTCAGTCTTCTCAGTTCCGAACTTCTCAGAGACTTCTAATCCGAATGTCTGCAGAGTTAGCTTCTCAAGAGATGTCTTCAACAAAGCCCATTTCACAGTGGTTAGTCTACAGAGAGCGGTTAGTGCATCCGAATTTCTTCAGCAACTATGATTCTATTATATCAAAGAATATCAAGCTCAATGGCTGGGAAGATGTTGCGATATCAAAAACTGGCAACCAAGATGAAGTTTACCCAGACTTGCTTGTTGAGTTTTATGAGTCGGTTGCTTTCTTCGTGGAAGACAATAGAGAAAAATTTTCCTTCAAATCGTATGGCAAGACTTATAAGCTATCTTACACCAAGGCTGCAAGCTTGGTAGGGTTGAATTATGAAGGGGAAGCTGAGTTTATCTCGCATGTTCTGCCAGATTCCTTGGGTAGTTTCAACAAGGAGAAAGCCTTAGAAATTCTCGGACTGGATGATGATAAGGCTTCGAAAATTGCAACCCTATCTACAAACTTCCGGATTCTGGAGTTATGGGTGCAAGGGCTTATTGTACCGAGAAAAGGAGACAAGGACAGCTTGAAGAAGAGTGAGATATACATCTTAGATTTCTTGATAAATCAAAGGAAGTTCAACCTGATGAAGCATATCCTTCTTAATCTTGAGAATTTAAAGAAAGGGAATCTGAGAGCTCAGATAGTAATGTACCCGGCAATATTGTCGAAGCTGATAGTTCGGTGCCTTGAGTCCTTCAAGGTTGCTTGCAGTTCTAAACCGAAAGTTTGCAAGATCATGTTGCTCAGTGATGCAACTCTTAAAAGGATGAATATAGCTTTTGACAAGAAGTCTGGCATGTTTATTGATCTTCCTCCTCAAGAAGAAGTGACTCCGAAAGTGGCTGATCCGGAATCGCCTAAGCCGGTAAGGAAGAGGAAGCTGAAAGAAGTGGTAGGTGAAGCTGAAGAACCTAAGTCTAAGGAAGTCCATTCCGCACCTCCTAAGCCTAAGAAGAAGAAGACATATACTGATGAGGTTGCAGCGAAGTGGAGAGCTGACAAGGAAAAGAGGAAGGAAGGAGATCCGCAGTTCGGATTGGATCCCGCAGAGGCTAAAGCTCTGAAAGAAAAGGCTGCTGATGAGCTCGAGAAGCAAGCTAAGGAAAAGAAGCTGAAGAAGAAGTTGTCAGAAGCTGAGGCTGTGCAAGCCTTGTTGAAGTTTAATGAAATGGTTTCAGCAACCATTCCCGTTCCGAGAACTTTTTCTTTGGACTCTCTACCTGAGACTCCAGGAAGAAATCTCGATGATCCGAAAGAAGCTGCTGCTAAGAATGCTGAGGAAGTAGAGCTAGTGGAAGAAGTGGAAGAAGCTGCTGAAGGAAGTGGTGAGACAGGAGATGTGCTCAAACAAGTAGATGAATACAAGGGAACTCCTTCGGAACACCTGTCGCTCCGAACTTCTGAAGCCGAATCTTCAAAACTAGTTACTCCAGTAATAGAAGGAAAGGAAGGAGAGGAAGAAGTTTCTTATCATGGAGAAGAAGAACATCTTTCACTTGATGCTGCTCAGAAAGAAAATATAGAAGTTGTTGATGAGGAAGATTTGGTTGTTCAAGTTTCTGACAGTGAGAAGAAATCTCCGGAACAGGTTTCTATTCCGAAAAAAGATAAGGGGAAACAAGTTATTGCTGATACCCCGAGTTCAGAAAAGAGTATGAGGAAGGAAGCTGGTAGTTCTTCAAAGAGGAAGTTGGAGCTTATTGAAGAAGAAAATTCTCCTAGCAAGATGTCAGATTCGGAATCATCTTCGTTGGGGCACGATTTTGTTGTTCAATCCTTGAAGAAGTTGGTGGGAACCATTCCGACTTTCTCCAGTATTGATTCTCGGTGCCAGATGCTCCAACATACGCTGAATCAAAAAACCGATTCCGTATCCATGGTAATGGATAAGTGTGTTGAGATAGAAGCCCAGTTCAAAAATTTCTTCATTGGTTACGAAGCCCATAAAAGATCTTGCAAAAGGATGACTAGCTGGTCGAAGAAGAATGTGGAAGAGATGAGGTTGCTGGATGAGTTTCAGGAGAATGTTAAGGATGCTTTTCAAACCGAGGATAAGAAGTTTCATGAGATGACTGCATCATTCGATGAGAAATTGGCAGAGGAAAAGAACATTCGGAGTCAGGAAGTAAGAGATCTGAATGGAAAGCTCAACTCTGTTAATCAAAGTTGGAAATTTGAAAGGGATCATCGGATCAATTTTCTAGAAAGGATAAAGTCTCAGGAAGAGAAAATGGAAGCTCAGGAAGAAAAGTTGAAGGCTCAGGAAGAAATCATTCAAGCTCAGTCAGCAAGAATAGTTGCCTTAGAAAAGCAAGCAGAGGAAGATCATAAGGACCTCAAAAAGATCAAGACTATTCTCAAGGGGCTTATGTCAAAGGAGAAAGATCTGAAATAATCAATCCGATCTTTTTGTTGTAATCTGTTTTTGTTGCTGACATTTCAAATTTAATGAGAATCGTGCTTGTTGTTCTGCTTTGTTGTTGTTACTAATCTTTCAGGTACTTTGTTATTTTTTCCATTCCCTCGAAATTCTTTTTGAAAATCACAAAGGGGGAGAAGGAAAAGATCCTTAAGAAAAAGAGGAAATCTAATAAGTGCTTATCAAAGGGGGAGAAAGAAAAATACCCAATGAGATAGAACTCTAATAAGAGTTTGTTTAAGGGGGAGTTTTTATCTTAAAGAAATATCACTCCGGAAATATGAATACGATCCTTAGAGATTCAAAGCCTAAGGAGGAGTTAGTCGTATTCATCTATATTCTTAAACCAAGGGAGATAAGCTTTATTGTGTTTCTTTCTTCCTAGAAATAGCTTTTTCGTAAGGATGTTTGTGCTTTCCAAAAAGGGGGAGATTGTTGAGTCAATAAGGTTTTCCTTATGACTTTTCCATTCCTTCTTGTTTTGAAAATCACAAACACCTTATCTTTAAGGAAAATCGCTTTTGTAAGGAAAATTGCTTTTATAAGGAAAAATGTTTTCTTAAGGAAAAACGCTTTTATAAGAAAAATTTATCCTTATCATATTTTCATTAATATTTTTCTTAAGTATGAAATTCGGATTCACTTTCTCGGAATCATTAAAACTGATAAAAAGCATTCTGTTTTAGGGTTCGGATTCTGGACAAGAACTATAAGGAAGTTTCACTCCGAATTCCGGTTATGAATTCTGACTAAGTTCTATTCCAGATTCAGGATACGAATTCTGAAGAAGAATTCCCATTACGAATTCTAATGAAGAATTCTCATTACGAATTCTCATTACGAATTCTGAAGAAGAATTCTCATTACGAATTCTAATGAAGAAATCCCATTTCGAATTCTCATTACGAATTCTGAAGAAGAATTCTCATTACGAATTCCAATGAAGAATTCTCATTACGAATTCTAATGAAGAAATCTCATTCCGAATTCTCATTACGAATTCTGATGACGATTTCTCATTACGATTTCTGATGAAGAATTCCTATTCCGAATTCCTATTCCGAATTCTCATTCCGAATTCACTCATTAAACAGAATCTGGATATCATTGTTTTTTACACTCTGAATTTGTTCACTCCGAACTTTCACTCCGAAATTTCTATTCCGAACCTTTATGTTAGGTTTTAAAACGATGTCGTACTTTCTGTTACACTTACTTTGTTATAAAACGATGTCGTCCATTTTGTTATAAACTAACCGTTGTCTAAGTGACACGTGTACAGGTCCCTCCGAACTTTAAGGGAAATATGACCGTTGGAGAAGGAGCCGACCTCACCTATAAATAGGAGCTCATTTGAAAAAGCTCACAACGAACGGATGGATGAACATTTGAACTTTGTGCATACACGCTGTTGAAGTGATTTCTAGAGAGAGAGTCTCTTATTAACTCTCAAAGCTTCGTGCGACTCCGAATGTTGGTGATTACATTCGAGGGCTTCCGGGGATAGGAAGACAGAGGTGCCGACTACCTTAAAGATCGAGGGCTTTCTTGCTGAGAAAGACAGAGGTGCCGACTACCTTAAAGATCGAGGGCTTTCTTGCTGAGAAAGACAGAGGTGCCGACTACCTTAAAGATCGAGGGCTTTCTTGTCGAGAAAGACAGAGGTTGCCAACTACCTTGAAGTTGAGGGCTTGCGGGGATAGCAAGACAGATACACCGATCTTCGTATCGAGGGCTTACCCTGGTGTGGGTAAGACAGACTTGCTTGAAAGTATAAATCAAGGGACCTTTATCCAAGGTTGTTGGATACCCTTCTCTTTGGGTTAAAAGACTATCATCTTGTTACTAGTAGTTCTTCTACTTGTACTTGTTTTATTCCGCTGCATTTTGTATCTTAAGGAAAGTATAATTTTCTTATACTTTCTTACTTACTTTGATTAGTTTAGATTCTATACGCTTTAAGGTAGAATCTCATATTGTAACTTTTGTTAAGTTTCAAATTCCGGAACCATATTTCCGGAACCTTCTTTTGGAATCTCTTTCCAAGTTTAGTTCGGTGTTAGAGGTGTTGTGAATCAACTTAGTTTAACTTTGTTAAACTTAGTTCTTTCCTTTTCTTAAGGAAACTCTAGTTATTCATAACTAACTTTAAAGGTTCCAAAGGAATTTTTAAAGTATACAATTCACCCCCCCTCTTGTATATTGAGCATCTCATATTATATTTCGATCCTACAGGTGGATTATAATTTTTATATTAATAATAATAATTATATTATAAATATCACATTCATTGTTAAATTCCACTCTTATAATCAGTGAAGATATGTGGTGGTGAAAAAAATAGAATTCGTTACTTTTAGAGGTGGTAGTCCGCATAACGCACGAATGACAGGTTTTTTTCTTAATATAAAAAAGGGAAAGGAGGTTAATAGTTGTTATATTAGAATAATAACATTAAGTATACAAATAAAACTGATTTAATTATATATTAATGAGAAAAATAGATTTGGGAATGTAAGAATGAAAAGTAAAGAAGGAATAAAGTACTCACATTAAGGACTTGGAATTTACCTTGGAAGACTCCTTGGAAATAGAGGGCTTAAGAAATATATTTTGAATGGAGGATATATAAAAAGGGATAAGATTATATGGGAATGAACAGGGTATATCTTCTACAGGAAACTGAATTTTTATGATGGTCTTGAAGGGGTTTTGATAGGCCCCTTTTTTAAGTGTTGAGAATAGCATTTTTGTAAATATTAAAACTTAATATAAAGAGAGAAAATGTTTCACATGTAAAGAATATTAAATCCCTCCATTTTATTTCATAATTTTTCATTACAATTTACAAACAGAGGATCTTTAAAGTCTAGTGTCTTGGAAATCAGGAATAAAAACATGAAAACATAAACAATCCTTTAAATCCCCTTGAAAAGATTCTTCAAAAGTTAATCCTATGTACAATTACTGTATCTTATAACCTGGAGACATACAATCAAAGGAAAGGGTGAGCAGAAGGCCTAGTAAGGAAAGCAAGGGATTTAGTTTACTTGTGATATCAATAAGAACTTGATGAAAAACATAAAGACATGAGCAATGGTAAAAGAGGAATATCATAATAAAAAGAACCTGAATCATAACTTGAATATTTAGCTACAACATTTCATTTAGACATTCATGAAAATATCACCAAGGTCCATCCCCAGGGTTTCATAAAAATTACTAAGTTTATTCACCAAGGTATCGTGAAACTTGTCATCTCTAGAGATTAATTCTTTACCCAATGCATTAAAGTGCTATCAGGAAGCACCCTTAATATGTATTTACTTTCATGTGATCCACATATATCATAATCAAACATTTCATAAATAACCCATAGATAACAAAAGAAATGGGTTTCATTTCAAAATCGTGACGTTTAAAAACTGCTTAAAAATAAGATCATTATGTCATTTATAACCCATGGAAAGGGAGTGAGGGTTATATCTATGTCAATTACAGAATAAAATATATCATTTTTTTTTATCTATTAACACCCATAGAAACTAAATAGTTTTGGGTATTCACATAAATAAAACAAGAGAATTTCTTGAGAGAAAGAGAGAGAAATTTTGAGACGGAATTTCTACAGCATAACAGCTATATGACATGGTTTTATAAAATAATATAAAGAGAAGTTAATAGGGTATCCCATCCATAAATGAATAATTTTTAAGTATAGGGACATAATAAAAAGAAATATGATCATGGTGTGGACATTTAAATGACACACCACATGAAAAGGAAACTTGAAAGGGGAGAGAAAGCGTAATTTCTTTTATTAAAATTCAGCAGCCTACCGGCGTCACTTAAAAATTCATAAAATAAATTGATGAGATTGGAAAGGGTATATAATAATTTGGAAATGAAATGGAAAGTAGTAAAGATATATAAAAACAATCCCCCACATAATAAAATGGAACTATAAGACATAACATAAAGTAAGTCATGACTTAAAAGAGGAGGGTGAAAGTTTCCCTTACCGATTTGGTAACATTCGAAACGTACACCACATGAAAGAAGGATAATATAATGAATATGTAAATACCCATAAATTAAATTATATTACAAAAATATTACAATAATTGGCAGTACATACACCACACAAAAAGAAATAGTGGCAAATATACCATGAATCTCACAGGAATAAGAAGTGAGATGAAAATCCCTTACCACATTGTATTCAATCGAATCGTATGACCAAAAATTACTAAGAAAAAAAGAATAATATAATACCATGAATATAAATAGAATACTGATAATATATATCCAATTTCAGTACAAAATACACCACATTCTATAAATAAGTGGGGAACAATGGAAATCTCATGGAATTAAAAGTGAGATAAGAATCCCTTACTTTGTTGTCCGACTTGACTCACTCATATGTTCCTTGTTCTTCCTGAATAACAAACTTAAGTTACTTTATACTTGATTAATAATATTTTTCAATTTTATTATTCCTTTTATATTACTTATTACCTTTCTATAAAAATTAGTTAATTATTTGAGCTTATATCAGACATTTTGTCAATGTTCGGAACTTGAGTCAAAAACGAACTTGTTATAATTTTAAATTGTCCATGTGGTCAAAATTCCATTATCTCCATAATGATATTCATCATTTAGATGTCATATATATCCAGTATATATATTTATTTATAATAGTATATAACATTTGGAGATAATAAATGAAATGCACCGTTCATGGAGACGGTAAGTCATACGTATGCATGAACGCTACTTTCATTTCTATTTCATATTTTAATGAAATGAAAACATAGTGATTCATAGTTATATATTAATTTAATTATAATATTTATGTCATATATGTTACATAAGTTCATAGATTCTATCCTTTATATGTTCCGTGTATGGCATGAATGAGTCATATCACTTTGAGGGGGCGGTGGTCCGCACTTCCTCTAATGAAATTATCGCATTTACCCATTATGGGAACCATAAAGGTATGATATAAAAAGTAAAATACATAAGCATAAAGAAAACAAAACTATAATATATATCATATATAGATACAGTGCCATCAATATGTTCACAATGAGAGGCGGTAGGAGATAATTGAACAATCATCGTTTCGTGAGGCAGTAATTCGTCATCCATAGAAACAGTGTGTTGCTTACCCATTAGATAGAGGTGTGTGTAACTGTAACTCGAATACTGCTCATAAAAAAATACTTGTATACTTAGGATACTGTTTTTGTTATAAAAGAAAGGAATAAAAAGAGTTTAGGGGGTTGGATAAGTAAAATAAAACAAAAGAACTTAAGAGAATATGTTACCTTTAAATCGGGTAACTCCCTTTGGTTTGAACAAAAAGGGTTTCTTGAAGTGATTTTTGCCTAAGGTAAGGCTTCTAGGATGAAGAGAGGGATCTTGGGATAATATTGGAGTAGAGTTTTGACGAGCCAAGGGCTTGATAAGTGTGATAAATGGGTAGGAAGTCGGGTCTTTTATAAGGGAGAGGAGGGGCTCTTTTGGAAAGTGTGAAAATATTATTTTATTATATAATGATTTTCAGTTTATAAAGGTCCAAAAATCATTAAATTCAAAGATAAGGTGGCCCATGTTCTAAATAAAATCATCCAATAATAATTGGACAAGTTTTGGATATTGTTTTAATTTTTATCTTCTTATTTATTTAAATCGTCCATTAATGACGTAAATGTAAGAACCTGAGTTTTTAAAAACGGGTCAAATTCCGACCCTGTTCAAACTTTTGACTGGTTTTTGAGAAGTCTGGAAAATCTGGGCAGTTTCTAGAAATTTCCAGACTACACGTCGTGTATGAGTTACCCGAGTGACCGGTCGTGTGCTCGCTGAGTACATGTCGTGTGAAGACCGTGTAGAACTTTCCTACTAAACGGCATGTATTTATAGACACGTCGTGTATCCCTTACCCGTGCGAGGCCAGGTACATGTCGTGTGGTGCCCAAGTGTAAATTTCCATCTATATGGCATGTAGCCTTCCTTGACACGTCGTGTACCCATGCCCCGTGTAGCGGTCGAGACCCTAGCCGTGTGTTGACCATGTACACGGTCCAGACCGTGTGCCGGACTCCACTTAATTCGGAGTACGGAAACACGTCTACACGGCGTGTACTTGGGAAATACACGACGTGTACATTTTTTTATTTGATCGACTGAGGCGTCATTGCGCCTCATTCCCAGATTTTTCTTCTTCTTCCCCTTTGGACGAATAGTCCGTCCGAAAGACCTCCACGAACACAAATCCTTCTAGATCCATTGTACGACCTCCGTTCTTTGATCCGTCGGTGGCAGCAGGACCACATCGGAGAGGCTAACCCCATGCACCCTTCTTCATCCTTGATTCCTCACTTGTTTCTCTGTAGATTCCATCTGAACAGAATTTCCAGATTTGACGGAAACGCAGATCTACCGCGACTCAGTCCGATTCAAAGGCTAAAATCAAAGGAGTTTCATCGTACGAGTACGAGGTGGGTGGTGTATACCTTATTTCATGTTTTCGTAGACAATTTGGGGTTGCGACCTCCGGGCCCGATGTCGGGTGTTGAGCGGAACCCTATTTATTTTTTGTTAATTAATTATCTGCATTGTGGGATGCCTCTGGGTATTCCCTGACCCTTGTTGTGATTGAGCAAGGCCGGGTGAGAGGTCATAGCTCGTTTGGGAAATTCGGCTGGGGGTGCCGAAATGCATATGTTTTGGACCAGTAATTAAAGTATTGTTTTTAGACTACTTTTGTTGTTGTTGAATTAAACTGCTGAGTTTGATTTGTTAAAGCATGATGTTAATTTGTGTAAGGTGTTGAGACCTTAGGTTCTTGTTTGGGTTAACATAATTTGGTGCAAATTGACTGTTTAGTAATTGTCTGTTAAAAGTTATGCTTTCAAGTATGTTTTTGCAATGTGGGGTTTTCTTGTGTTGAACTGCTTGATTGTTGGGCATGGCCCGGGTATATGTTGTTGAGTGATAAGGATCACAGGTTAGGGATTTTGGCTCGAGTTACTTTGGGTGGTTGCTACCATAGGATTGGACGTCACGGATGTCGGTTGAGACAGTTGGACTGTCAGGTTGGGCTTGGCCCGGGTTACTGGATGGCGAGACCATCTGACTGGAGCAACAGGTTCGCAGGGACACGAGGTGTCGGAGATGTTGTGTCTTGGGAACTTATTGAGGTGATTACCGCTCACCAGGTACTTTTGAGTAGTGTGCACACAGATAGACTCCGAGATGAGGTGGTACGGCCACTCGCTGGGTAGAGGCCCCTGGTAGATGCGGTTAGGTATATTTGGTTTGGGGGTGCTTTCCATAGCAAGCCACGTGGAAGGTGAGGAGCCTTCGGGATATAGCTTTGAGGCGGTAAGGTTAGGGGCAGAGGCTCATCGTGATTTGAGGGCAGACATCATTGTCCCTCCAGTTATCTTTTGAGGACAGGTATCTATGTTCCTCTGGATGTTGTGCCATGGGCAGGTTGAGCTTTCGAGCTGGGTTACGATGGTTGGGCATGCCTTCGGGACGTCGGTACTTGAGACACATGGTGTCAGGTGGCACCAGGTGTTGGGCTGCAGACCAGACTTTCCGACGTTGGCCGAAGCAGGTGACATTTACTGGTGGCTGTTGAGCACCAGTGAAGTCCTTGTTTACTTTTGGGAATTGCATTGTTTACTGTTTTTCTTATATACGCATGTCTGCCTAAACACTTATACTAGGTACGCACCTCTGGGTGGTATCCTACTGAGACTTGTCTCACACCCTACACAGGCCCTTCGGGACGCGTGTAGACTTTATGACATTGCATGCAGGTAGAGGGTCAGCCTCAGGAGCTGGACTTTAGTGCTGTTGACTTGGAGATTGGCATGGACCTTGAGGTCGTGCCGTACTGGAGTTACTTGTTCAGTATTATTTTCTTACATCAGCATGTTTACTTTATGTTATAGCTACTAATGATTAGCCATTGGTTCCATTATATATGTATTGATTTGTATGACTTGCCTGGATGCATGCTTGGTTGTTTTAGCAGTTATTGCAGTTGATTCCTGGCATGATGTTTTGTTACTCTCCGCTGCTGTTGTTTCTATATTGCTTCCACTATTTATTGTTATTGAATGTGCTTCCGCTCTGTGGGTCTGGTTCCAGTCTGCTGAGTCATTTATTTTCGCTGTATATTTTAGTTTATTACTTGGACCAGCACCTTTAATTCCTACGAGAGGGTATAGCCTCCCCACTATACCTATTCAGACCCTCGCTGCTAGTTGGCAGCCTTTGGCGTTCAAGGGAGGTGCGCCTAAGGTAGTAACACCCGACCTGTTCAGCATTGTTCGGGTGGGTGGCCGGGTCCGGGTCATTACAAATTGGTATCATAGGAGGTCTTCATGACAAGGATTTAGTAGCGTTGCTTTGCTGGCTACTAATGAGTTTGAGACTTCTCTTTTCATTTTATTCTGGTTTTACTATTTGGGATATGGTAGACTGGAGGTAGGTTTTTGTTGGAACTGGATTTTTGAACTTGTGCTTGGGTACCTGCAGCCCCATGTACGAGAGATGGATTGAGTTTTCGGGGGTGGGAATTGCTGTTTTCTTTTTTCTCAGATTATAGTTGATATGATTTCCACCTCGGTGGATCACTTGTTGTGCGATGTTATTGATGATGATATGTAAACCTTGTCCGGTATGTCAAGGGTTGCTTTCTTGGCTTTTGATAGGCACATTTTAGGGTATTTCTATTTCATAACTGCACGTATTCTTTGTGAAGTGATAATACCATGTGAATAAAATCAATTTCCATGCTATGTAAGCTCTAAAATCTGGATAGGTAAAACTCCTAATAGAATTTCTTGTTTATGGAAATGTATATGCCATGATTTGTATTTTTTTAGAATTTCATGTTGTAGGATATTTGGGTCTGGCTCTTATGAGAGCAGACATGTACTATGGTTGAGGCAGTGTAACTGTCAAGATTGGGCGACTCGATCGTCAGGATTGAGGCAACGTTGGTTGTCAGGATGGGCATGGCCCGAGGTACTAATGATACTTGGCTCTGTTGAGGGCAGGTAAGGAGGCCATGAGGTCGGGATGTCGTGGGGCATGGGTTGCAGTGAGGGGGAGTAAGGGTAGTTTTTATGCATTGCCTTTTACTGCTTTACTTATCTGCGTAGAATATATTGTTATATATATTTATGTGGGTTGTCTGACCATTTATGGTATTCAGCGGGTTACTTCTTCACGACACGATGGAGTGACAAGCAGGAGAGGATATGGTACCGCAGGATCAGGTTCAGAATCTGGTGCAGGCAGAGCATGAGCCGCAGGTATAGGCTCAGGGACAGGATCAGGTTCAAGATCTAGTGCAGGTAGGGCAGTAGCCGGGTTTAGCAGCGTTCAGACTGTGGCTTGACGAGCAGCTCCGAGCTAGCCTAGTACGCGTCTTGCAGGGGATTGACAATGGCGCACAGGGTACAGAGCCTTCTATGGCATATCTGACACGGGAGTTCCAGTCGTAGCACCCGCCGCTTTTTCAGGATGAGGGTGGTCCACAGGTGGTAGAGAACTGGATAGAGAGTATGCACATGATCTTCGAGCAGCTCGAGATGCCTCCAGGGTGGAGGGTCAAACTGGAGACGTACATGCTGAGAGTACTGGCGAAACGTTGGTGGGATGTGCAGGTACAGGCTCGTAGGCACGAGGGACTGGCGTGGAAGGACTTCAAGGACAGGTTCTTCGAGCACTTCTATCCGGAGACGCTGAGGGCAGAGAGAGCTCGGGAGTTCTTGAGTCTTCAGCAGGGAGATATGTCCATCATCGACTACGCAGCTACTTTCATAGATTTGTATCGCTTTACACCTGGTATGGTGAGCGATGATGCATCTATGGTAAGGTGCTTCGAGGACGGCTTATGACACGCCATTCGGGTTCAGGTAAACATCTTCAGGCTGGGTTCCTTCTCTGAGGCGATGAACCAGGCGCTCATAGTTGAGGTCAACGAGAGAGAAAAATCTCGTTTTGGAAGGGTGACAGCTTCAGGTGACATTTCGGACAGCAGGAAGCGGGGGAGAGATGAGTTCCAGTAGGGTGGGCAGGCCAAGGACTCAGCTAGACCACCTCGTGGCAGTTCAGCGGTGGTTTTCTTTTAGTGTGGACAGCCAGGACATGTTCGGGCTTAGTGCGATAGGCCCCCAAAGGAGTGTCGGGAGTGTGGACAGGTCGAGCATCTAGAGAGGTTTTGCAGGTAGCCTTCTCAGACAGCCAGCAGATAGGGACCAGGATAGACTTTGGCATCAGGAGTTGGTTCAGGTTTGGTACCAGGAGAGGGTGGCCGAGGTTCAGCTGCACGCGGAGGACGTGACAGGGATAGTAAGACCCAGCTGAGGGGTCCGTGGTTGGAGACTGGGGCAGCACTGCAGGGAGGACAGGCTTCAGGGAGTCGTGTGTCAGGTCAGGTGCAAGCCGTGGAGCTGCCAGGGTTTGAGCAGGCTGGAGAGCCGACGACGGTGGCAGGTACACCGCGAGTGTGGCCGTGAGTTTCTTTACTTTCTTTTGTCATAGCCTCTTGAGGCATGTCTGGTTGAGTGCACAGGCTGCACAGGATACTTGTGGACAGACTAGATGCTAGTTAGTGGGATTGGCATCATATTAGATGTGTTTTATGTTTTATTTATATATTTGAGATGCGTGGCATCAGGAGCATCAAGGATCCAGGTTACTTGTGGTGTCATGGGCATCGGGGCATCGTGGATGCGGGTTACTTTAGGTGCATGGCACCAGGTTTGAATTGAGCATCTATCAGATGCAGGACCTCAGGAAGGTGGATGCCGATGCGGTGAGAGTTACGTTGGGTGTCGGAAGCGACGCGTGATAACCAAGGAGGTGCAGGGGTGATGATGCGTCACGGGAGGACCATGGGTCCGAGAAATAGGTCGTTGGGCCTTGTTTGTTTATTTGTTTTCTTTGAGCTTTGTTCGGGTTGAGACCGAGTAGGCGATTCCTAAGGTGGGGATCCCTTTTTAGGAATTTAGCTAGAACCTTGATACCGGGGCAGTCTGGTTTGTTTAACCGGGATGGGCGTGTTCGGTTCCATCTCCTGGTTTTGTTTGGTAGCTCGGGGATGAGATACGTTAAGGTGGGGAGTTTGTAAGAACCCGAGTTTTTAGAAACGGGTCAAATTCTGACCCTGTTCAAACTTTTGATTGGTTTTTGAGAAGTCTGAAAAATCTGGGCAGTTACTAGAAATTTCCAGACTACACGCCGTGTACTTTAAGTACATGCCGTGTATGAGTTACCCGAGTGACCGGCCGTGTGCTCGCCGAGTACATGCCGTGTGAAGACTATGTAGAACTTTCCTACTACACGGCGTGTATTTATAGACACGCCATGTATCCCTTACCCGTGCGAGGCCAGGTACATGTCGTGTGGTTCCCAGGTGTAAATTTACATCTACACGACATGTAGCCTTCCTTGACACGCCGTGTACCCATGCCCCGTGTAGCGGCCAAGACTCTGGCCGTGTGTTGACCTTATACACGGTCCAGACCGTGTGCCAGACTCCGCTTAAGTCGGAGTACAGAAACACGTCTACACGGCATGTACTTGGGAAATACATGCTAAGTACTTTTTTTTATTTGATCGACCGAGGCGTCATCGCACCTCATTCCCAGATTTTTCTTCTTCTTCCCCTTTGGACGAACAATCCATCCGAAAGACCTCCACAAACACAAATCCTTCTAGATCCGTCGTACGACCTCTGTTCTTCGATCCTTCGGTGGCAGCGGGACCGCATCGTAGAGGCTAATCCCGCGCACCCTTCTTCATCCTTTATTCCTCACCTTTTTCTCCATAGATTCCATCCGAACGGAATTGCCGGATTTGACGGAAATGCAGATCTACCATGACTCAGTCCGATTCAGAGGCTGAAATCAAAGGAGTGTCATCGTACGAGTATGAGGTGGGTGGTGCATACCTTCTTTCGTGTTTTCGTAGACAATTTGGGGTTGCGACCTCCGGGCGCGATGTCGGGTGTTGAGCGGAACCCTGTTTATTTGTTATTAATTAATTATTTTCATTGTGGGATGCCTCTGGGTATTCCCTGACCCTTTTTGTGATTGAGAAAGGCCGAGTAATAGGTCATAGCTCGTTTGGTGCAATTTGGCCGGGGTACCGAAATGCGTATGTTTTGGACCAGTAATTAAACTGTTGTTTTTAGACTGCTTTTGTTGCTGTTAAATTAAGCTGCTGAGTTTGATTTGTTAAAGAATGATGTTAATTTGTGTAAGGTGTTGAGACCTTAGGTGCTTGTTTGGGTTAACATAATTTGGTGCAAATTGAATTTTTAGTAATTGTCTGTTAAAAGTTATGCTTTCAAGTATGTTTTTGCAATGTGGGGTTTTCTTGTGTTGAACTACTTGATTGTTGGGCATGGACCGGGTATATATTGTTGAGTGATAAGGATCACAGGTTGGGGCTTTTGGATCAGGTTACTTTGGGTGGTTGCTACCACGGGATTGGGCGTCACGGACGTCGGTTGAGACAGTTGGACTGTCAAATTGGGCTTGGCCCGGGTTACTGAATGGCGAGACCATCAGACTGGAGCAACAGGTTCGCAGGGACATGAGGTGTCAGATATATTGTGTCTTGGGAACTTATTGAGGTGATTACCGCTCACCAGGTAATTTTGAGTAGTGTGCACACAGATAGACTCCGAGATGAGGTGGTACGGACACTCGCTGGGTAGAGGCCCCCGGTAGATGCGGTTAGGTATATTTGGTTTGGGGGTGCTTTCCATAGGAAGCCACATGGAAGGTGAGGAGCCTTCGGGATATAGCGTTGAGGCGGTCAGGTTAGGGGCAGAGGCTCTCCATGATTTGAGGGCAGACATTGCTGTCCCTCCGGTTATCTTTTGAGGGTAGGTATCGATGTTCCTCCGGATGTTGTGCCATGGGAAGGTTGAGCTTTCAAACTAGGTTATGACGGTTGGGTGTGCCTTCGGGACGTCGGTACTTGATACACATGGTGTCAGGTGGCACGAGGTGCCGGGCTGCAGACCAGACTTTCCGGCTTTGGCTGAAGCAGGTGACACTTCCTAGTGGCTGCTGAGCACCAGTGAAGTCCTTGTTTACTTTTGGGAATTGCACTGTTTACTATTTTTCTTATATACGCATGTCTGCCTAAACACTTATATTAGGTATGCACCTATGGGTGGTATCCTACTGAGACTTGTCTCACACCCTACACAGGCCCTTCGGGACGCGTGTAGACTTTATAAAATTGCGTGTAAGTAGAGGGTCAGCCTCAGGAACTGGACTTTAGTGTTGTTGACTTGGAGACTAGCATGGACCTTGAGGTCGTGCCGTACTGGAGTTACTTGTTCAGTATTCTTTTCTTGCGTCAGTATGTTTACTTTATGTTATAGCTACTAATGGTTAGCCATTGGTGCCATTATATATGTATTGATTTGTATGACTTGATTGGATGCATGCTTGGTTGTTTTAGCAGTTATTGCAGTTGATTCCTGGCATGATGTTTTGTTACTCTCCACTGTTTTTGTTTCTATATTACTTCCACTGTTTATTATTATTGAATGTGCTTCCGCTCTGCGGGTCTGGTTCGAGTCTGCTGAGTCATTTATTTTCACTGCATATTTTAGTTTATTACTTGGACCTGCACCTTTAATTCTTCCGAGAGGGTATAGTCTCCCCAATATGCCTATTCAGACCATCGCTGCTATTCAGAAGCCTTTTGAGTTCAGGGGAGGTGCGCCTAAGGTAGTAACACCTGACCCGTTCGGTATTGTTCGGGTGGCTGGTCGGGTCCGGGTCGTTACAGTAAACACTGCATCATCATTGTGTCATAAATAATTTTATTAATTTGATGTCTAAAAATTATAAAAAAAATACCATGATATAGGAAATATTTTTATCATTCCAATGAATATTTATAGTCGAAAAGATAACTTATATAACCCCATGTAAAAATTGATTTAGTAAAACAATACATGTTTATGACATTTTTATTTCTACTTTAAATAAAAAGTTATTAATTTCATTATCTTACCCAAGTGGCTCCATGGAGTCCCAAAATTGAACCATGGATTTTCTTGGTCTTACATTACTCATCCAATAATGTTAGGACAAGTGTCAAGGTAATTTTTTATTATTATAACATTATTTTTACCTTAAATTACCCTAATTACCTTTAATCGTGGTTAATAAAAGTCAAAAGTTACTATTCACCAAAAATTATTTTCATCCCATTGAACAAAATTTTACTTACTAATGACAACCATTTATGTTGGATTTTTGAAATTCAATTCACAGAAGCGGTAAAATTTCATTTAAATGAAAAAATCAGTTTTTTAACTACTACTTAGTGGTTTCACTATTCATCGAAAATTGAAGGTTTTTAGAAATATTCCAAAAAATTACTCTAAGATAAATTTGATATTCTAAATTCAAAAATGATGACTATTTTACCAAATTCAAAACATATAAGTTGCATTAATTAATTTTATAATTAATTCTTGTCGTCAAAACAAAGAGTGTGTTTTTAAGAAATAATAATCATCAAAAGATTAATACTTGTTAATGTCCAATTTCAAAGTGAAATTAATTCCAATAGAAAAATTGGGTTAAATGGTAAAAATGTAATATATTTACACTTTAAAACCAATTAAAAAGATAATCTAACTATATAAATAAATTATATTAGAATGCAGTTTTGAATTAAAAAACAGCATTTGTTCACTATTCATTAAAAATGAACATTATCAGAAAAATATCAAAATTTTATCCAAAGTAAATTTTTATGTCCCTATTCTAAAGATGAAAATTATTTTGTCAAATATAATATGTAAAAGTGACAAAAAATAGAATTAAAAAGGGTTCTCCATCAAAAGGTGGTAAATCGCCCTTTTAAAGTAAATTATGCTTAAAATTGGATTCATTTACATTTTAAGCCTATAACTTTATTGGATGAATGTAAAAACATTTAACAAACATATTTTATCATATTTAAGTTAGTTCTATTAATTCCCACCAATACAACGGCTAGGTGTTAACTACCATTTAAAATAATAATATTATATTATTAGTGTGCAATGTAAGATTTCAAAGAAACTCGTTGTTGTGTGTCAGGTACGCCATTTAATATAGAATCCCATTTAAAATAAAATTAATTTTTAATTAAAAAATATTAATAAATATGAAAATTCCATATTCTTTATTTTCTTTGGATGTTACATTCTTCCCCCCTTTTGGAAATTGTGTCCATGCAATTTTAAAATTGGGCTTGGAAACTTCATTGAAAGTCTCACATCGGAAAAAGTGTCAGTAAAAAATCACTTTAAAATAAATAATGAGAAGTACAAAGGTCAACCGAGTTAACCCATACTAGGATTACATGTAGAAAAACATGGATATGGAAGAGAAAACAAATGGTCAAGTTATGATGGATATTGATAGAAAACATGATTAGGAGAAATTTAACCACAAGAAAATCACAAACTTATGTGTGTGTAAACGGTATTTGATTACCCAGTAGGAAACGTAAACCAACAATGTTTTTGTTTTACGTTCCTTTTCATAATTTTGAGGAATTAATTTACTAAATAGAATAAAAACATAAAGAAATATACTTACCTTCAAGTAGAGTTTCATCCTTTAATAAGTTTCTACCAAAACTAATCTTTTCTCCAAACAATGAGTATTCAAAAAGACTTGGTCACATAAAAAGTACAAGAATCATCTTCTAAAGAATCACATAATCCACAAAAGAAGAACTATATATTTCCCTTGTCTTTAGACATCAACTAAAACCAAAATGGATAGTACGAGATCATATAATCCCCAAAAAGGATAATCCTTTATAAAAATAAATACTACTATTAATCTCCAAAATTCAACAAAAAGTACCCAAAGTTAAAGAAAGACCATTCAATACACAATCATCCTTAAAATTCTTCAAAATAATCCAAAATAAGATTAAAACCCAAAACACAGTAGGATTTAATCACATAGTCTTCCACAATAAATCTTAACATTTATCTCCAAATAACATCGACTACTCTTAAAGTCTCATACTAAAGTGTAATTAACCTAATCACATATTCTCTATGCTAGGTTAATAATTTTCTAGAAATAACCCAAATCACCATATTTCCACAATAAATACATAGATTATTACAAAATAAAAATTTCAACCATTCCTCCACAAATGAAATCCTGTAGTATTTTATTTTCCTTAGGCATATAGTATTCCAAAAGAGAAAACATCTTCCAAAATAACCTTTATCATTTAATCACCAAATCATTTTCCTATACTAAGGATATACATTTGATAAAACAAAATTTCCCAAAATCAACTTATTCTTGATACATAAAATCATTTAACTAAAAATAATAAGTCATACTAACCAGGGACTTCATGTAGGCCAGTGGTAGGTGATAAAACACAATCGCACTTTGGTTGTGGGTTTGATTCCCACAGCTTTGTCCGACGCGACTGGTTGTCACATTGTCTGCGTGTTATCCTTTTTATAAAACTAAAAAATAACCCTAACATGTTTTAACCTTAAAGTTTTTCTTATACCTTTCATTTTCATCCCAACACATTAAGATAGTTCTGCTCGTATCTAGACAGGGATTTATTTTTTTGATAAACCACTTATTCCATACTCACCAAAATACCAAGAAGTTTTTCTATATTTAAAATTTTATATAGGGTTCTTCCTAAAGTTTTCATAGCCTAATTTATATAAATAACTAAACTATACTTTTATACAAACTATGACATCTCGCCATTTTATTTCATAACTTTTCATTACAATTTACAAACAGATGATCTTTAAAGTCTACTGTCTTGGAAATCAGGAAGAAAAACATGAAAACTTAAACACTCCATTAAATCCCCTTTAAAATATTCTTTAAAAGTTCATCCTATGTACAATTACTTCATCTCATAACCTAGAGACATACAATAAAAGGAAAGGGTGAGCAGAAGGCCCGGTAAGGAAAGCAAGGGAATTAGTTTACTTGTGATATCAATAAGAACTTGATGAAAAACATAAAGACATGAGAAATGGTAAAAGAGGCATATAATAATAAAAATAACATTAATAATAACTTTAATATGTGGCTAAAATATTTAATTTATACATTCATGAACATATCACCAAGGTCCATCCCCAAGGTGTCATAAAAATTACCAAGGTTATTCACCAAGGTATCGTGAAACTTGTCATCTCTAGAGATTAATTATTTACCCAATGCATTAGAGAGCTATCAGGGTGCACCATTAATATGTATTTACTTTCATGTGATCCACATATATCATAATCAAACATTTATTAAATAACCCATAGAGAACAAAAGAAATGGGTTTCATTTCAAAATTGTGACGTTTTAAAAGTGCTTAAAAATAAGATCATTATGTCATTTATAACCCATGGAAAGGGAGTGAGGGTTAAATGTATATCAATTCCAGAATCAAATATATAATATTTTTTTTATCTATTAACCCCCATAGAAACGAAATAGGTCTTGGTATTCACATAAATAAAACAAGATAATTCTTTGAGAGAAAGAGAGAGAAATTTTGAGACGAAATTTCTGCAGTATAACGGCTATATGACATGGTTTTAGAAAATAATATAAAGAGAGGGGAAAAGGGTATCCCATAAATAAATGAATCATTTTGTAGTAGAGGGACATAATTAAAAGAAATATTATCATGGTGTGGACATTTGAATGACACACCACATGAAAAGGAAACTTGAAAGGGGAGAGAAAGTGTAATTTCTTTTACGAAAATTTGGCAGCCTACTGGCGTCACTTGAAAATTCAAAAAATAAATTGATGAGAGTGGAAAGGGTATCTAATAATTTGGAAATTAAATTTAAAGTAGTAAATATATATAAAAACAATCCCCCACATAATAAAATGTAACTATAAGACATAACATAAAGGAAGTCATGACTTAAAAGAGGATGGTGAAGGTTTCCCTTACCGATTTGGTAACTTTCGAAATGTACACCCCAGGAAAGAAGTACCATATAATGAATATGTAAATACCCATAAATTAAATTATATTACACAAAGATTATAATAATGGGTAGTACATATATCACACAAAAGTAAATAGTGGCAAATATACTATGAATCTCACAGGAATAAGAAGTGAGATGAAAATCCCTTACTACGTTGTATTCAATCGAATCGTATGACCAAAAATTACTAACCACCAAAAGAATCACATAATACCATGAATAAAAATATAATCTTGATAATATATATCCAATTTCAGTACAAAATACACCACATGCTATAAATAATTGGCGAACAATGGAAATCTCACGGAATTAAAAGTGAGATAAGAATCCCTTACTTTGTTGCCCGACTTGACTTGATCGTATGTTCCTTGTTCTTCCTGAATAAAAAACTTAAGTTACTTTATAATTGATTAATAATATTTTTCATGTTTATTATTCTTTTTATATTACTTATTACCTTCCTTTAAAAATTATTTAATTATTTGAGCTTATATCGGACATTTTGTCAATGTTCAGAAATTGAGTCAAAAACGAACTTGTTATAATTATAAATTGTCTATGTGGTCAAAATTCCATTATCTATAGAATTATATTCATAATTTACATGTCATATATATCATATATATTCAGTATATATATGTATTTATAATAGTACATAACATTTTGAGATAATAAATGAAATGCACCGTTCATGGAGATGGTAAGTCGTACGTACGCATGAACGCTCCTTTCATTTCTATTTCATATTTTAATGAAATGAAAAAATAGTTATTAATAGGTATATTATAATTTAATTATAATATTTATGTCATATATATTACATAAGTTCATAGATTCTATCCTTTATACGTTCCACGTATGGCATGAACGAGTCATATCACTTAAAGGGGGCGGTAATCCGAACTTCCTCTAATGAAATTATCACATTTACCCATTATGGGAACCATAAAGGTATGATATAAAAAGGAAAATACAAAAGTATAAAGAAAACATATATATCATATATAGATATAGTTTCATCATAATGGCCACCATGAGAGGTGGTAGGAGATAATTGAACAATCATCGTTTCGTGAGGCAATAGTTCATCGTCCAATGAAACAGTATGTTCCTTACCCATTAGATAGAGGTGTGTGTAAGTGTAGCTTGAATAATTATCATAAAAAAATCCTTTTATATTTAGGATACTTGTTTTGTTATAAAATAAAGGAATAAAAAGAGTTTAGGGGGTTTAAGAAGTAAAATAAAACAAAAGAACTTAAGAGAAGACGATACCTTTAAATCGGGTTACTCCCTTTGGTTTGAACCAAAAAGGTTTCTTGAAGTGATTTATTCCTAAGGTAAGGCTTCTCGGATTAATATAGGAATCTTGGGAGATTATTGGAGCAGAGTTTGGACGAGACAAGGTCTTGATAAGTGTGAGAAATGGGTAGGAAGTGAGGGCTTTTTATAAGGGAGAGGAGGGGCTCTTTTGGAAAGTTTGAAAATATTATTTTATTATATAATGATTTTTGGTTTCTAAAGGTACAAAAATCCTTAAAGTTGAATATAAAGTGTCACATATTCAAAATAAATTCATCCAATAAGAATTGGACAAGTTTTGGATATTTTTTTAATTTTTATCTTCTTATTTATTTAAATCATCCATTAATGACGTGAACACTACATCATCATTGTATCATAAATAATTTTATTTATTTGATGTTTAAAGATTATAAACAAAATACCATGTTTTAGGAAATATTTTTATCTTTAAAATTAATATTTTTAGTCAAAAAGATAACTTATATAACCCCATGTAAAAATTGTTTTAGTAAAACAACACATGTTTATGACATTTTTATTTTTACTTTAAATAAAAAGTTATTAATGTCATTATCTTACCCAAGTGGCTCCATGGGGTCCCAAAATTGACCCATGGATTTCTGTTTTCGTCCATTACTCATCCAATAATGTTAGGACAAGTTTTAAGGTAATTTTTTATTATTATAACATTATTTTTACCTTAAATTACCCTAATTACCTTTAATCGTGGTTAATAAAAGTCAAAAGTTATTATTCACCAAAAAATATTTTCATCCCATTGAACCAAATTTTACATAATAATTAAAACCATGTATGTTTTATTTTTAAAATTAAATTCACAGAAGCGGTAAAATTTCATTTAAATGAAAAAATCAGTTTTTTAACTACTACTTAGTGGTTTCACTATTCATCAAAAATTGAAGGTTTTCAGAAAAATTCTAAAAATTCACTCTAAGATAAATTTGATATTCCAAATTAAAAATTTATGTCTATTTTACCAAATTCAAAATATAGAAATTTCATTAATTAATTTTATAATTAATTTTTGTTGTCAAAACAAAAAGCGTGTTTTTAAGAAATAATAACCATCAAAAGATTGGTACTTGTTAATGTCCAATTTCAAAGTGAAATTACTTCCAGTGGCCAAAATTGGGTTAAATGGTAAAAATATAATCTATTTAAACTTTCAAACCAATTAAAAAGATAATATAACCATATAAATAAATTAGATTAAAAGGCAGTTTTGAATTAAAATACAGCATTTTTTCACTATTCATTAAAAATGAACATTATCAAAAAAATATCAAAATTTCATCCAAAGTAAATTTTGATGTCCCAATTCTAAATATGAAAATTATTTTGTCAAATATAATATGTAAAAGTAAAAAAAAACTAGATTTAAAAAGGGTTCGCCATCAAAAGGCGGTAAATCGCCCTTTTAAAGTAAATTATGCTTAAAATTAGATTCATTTACATTTTATGCCTCTGACTTTTATTGGATGAATGTAAAAACATTTAACAAACATATTTTATCATATTTAAGTTAGTTTTATTAATTCCTGCCAATACAACGGCTAGGTGTTAATAACCATTTAAAATAATAATATTATATTATTAGTGTGCAACGTGAGATTTCAAAGAAACATGTTTTTGTGTGTCAAGTACGCCATTTAATATAGAACCCCCTTTAAAATAAAATTAATATTTAATTCAAATAATATTAATAAATATGAAAATGTCATATTCTTTATTTTCCTGGGATGTTACAAAGAAGACTCGAAAATGGATAATAATATAGTGGTTGTAATTTAATTTCAATCATCCATCCCTCAACCATTCATTTTCACACAAGTTTTAAATATTTTCTTAAGTCCCTTACTCTTAAAATTTCACTTTTACCATTTTTGGTTTTACCTTGGTAACTAATTTTTACCAAAGCAATTTACTTTTCATGTATAAAAATAAAATTTCCCTTATTATGTAATTTATACCTAATTTTTAAAAATATTAAATATATTTTATTAGATAAAATTTATGTGTAAGAAACTCAATTTTAATATTAGCGTATGTAATGTGTAAAAACCTTTTTTTAGAAAAGTGTATTTTTAAGGTTAAAATTTATATATTGGGTAAAATTATTAATTTATTTTAGTTTAATGATATAAATTGTTTTATTATAAAAAATTATATATATTTCAAATCAATCCAAAATTAAATTTTACCAAAATATTATTTAATTAAAAGAATAAATCAAAAATAGTTTTTATTGGAAAATGTTAATTAAGTCCTTAAAATATTAATAATAAGTTTTATAAATTCATAATAGTATTTAAAAAACATATAGTTTTAACCCTTAAATACCTTTTTAAACAACTAAAATATTTTATACATTTCTAGTTCATTCTTATAAAGTTAAAAAAATTATAGTTTTTGTAAAAAACTATATTTTTCACTATTCACCTAGAAAGAAATTATTTAAGAAAACTCCCAAAAATTCATCCTAAGATGATATTTACATGATTGATTTTAAAATGAAGTTAATTTTTTAAAATTAAAATTCTACAATTTATAAATTTATCTTTTAAATGTGAAATATAAAGAAAATTAGTTTTTATAGAAAAATAAACTTTCTTTTTCTTTCAAAGCCAAAAAGTGAATAGTGTAAAATATATGTGATAAATAAATTATTACATTGATAATTACCTAATTGTATCATCCTAATTTCTAGTTACATAGCCCCTAAATATCTCTTTGTAAGATCTAAGCATAAGGTAAGTTCTTGTAGCAATCAAGGGTGGTAATGTCGCTAGCATAGATCTCATGGAAATTTATAAGATCTTGCATTTACCTCACATATTATTTCACTCATAATGTAATTGTTTGAGTTAGAAATGGGCTTGGTATAAGGAAAAATAATTTAAGAAACTTCCTTTCCAATATAAGAAAAATGAGCTTCATAAGGAAGACTTTCACTACCTGATGTCATTTCTCTCTTTTTTCATCATAGATTTTGTAATGTGTTTGCTTCTTTTTATACTCACTAATTTAACAACTATATTATAACAGTCAAATTTTATTTTAATATATTAAGATTCTGTTTTTTTGGTTTTTGAATCTAGAAAAATCTATTATAATAATATTTATTTAAGGAGAATACATAGTTTAATTTTGGTTAGTAACACCCCCTAAATAAATTGTTTCCTCACAATTTTAATAAGTGATCACTAATGAAATTACTAAGGAGGTTCTTAACGTAGACATGAATAGGGATTTGGTTTCAAAAGAGGTATCAACCTTAGTAACATGATTAATTCCAAGAAACTTTTCTGTTCTTTCATAATAGACATATCACAATATGTAATTTCTTTCTAACTATTTAATCTAAATACTCCTCATGATTGGGATTAAGTCAAATATAATAGAATAAATTTTCCTAGAGAGTTCATCATCATCCTTGTAGTGATAAGTGATTATAAGTTTCTTTGATATATGAAATACAATCTCTATATTTCATTATTATTTAGTCTATATGAAGATAACTAATCCATAATCACATCAAATTTATCTAAAGGAAGGATAATAAAATTTTCACATGGCACTTTATCATAAACTAAAACACGGGATACAATAATTGTACCACTGGTATTTTTATTAAAAATTCAACATCTATTCATCTAAGTGACTATTTTATGTTATTAGAAAACTTACTCGGTACAAAATAGTGGTTTGAATAGGACACAATTACAATATGCACAGTTCTTGAGTGGATGATTAGTGTTCTTCACTTCACATCATTTTTGGAACATACATCAGTAGTTGTGGTTGCATATTCTTTATCTTTTTCCATTGGTTTTGGAAATTTATGATGTATATCATCCTCATCATCCCTTGGATTAGGGAATATATTTGAGTAGTGCCTAATTTTCCCACATTTAATGCATTTAACTATTAGTGGAACTTCAAGATGAACATTATTTCATTTTATAGTATCCACTGAGATATTCACTTTTCCTTGAAAATTAGTTTCTCTATGCCCTCCTTTTCCACACATAAAACATCTCTTGATTATTTTGATACATTTTCATTGGTACTTCATCCTGCATTTTTGAAATTTAGAAAATTTAATTTTCTTTCCTTCATCATCTTCATCACCTGAACATCCAAATGAAATCATCTTCTCTTATTTGGTGTGTTTGGAAACTCAGATAAGTCCATGTTGTTAATAATGATTATTGATAGCTAGTTTGGCATAATCAGAAGCTTCCAAAATCCATCTATTATCACATTAGATTTCACATGGGGGTGATCTTCTCATTTTCCATGACATCCATGTTAACTTGGTTCCTTTAAGCTTCAACTGTAACATCCCCACACAACCCATTAGCTTGGGTTGTGTTGGAGGTTTCACTAACCTTAGGTGACATCCCCAAGACACAAAAGGCTAGAAATAAATGTAAAGGTATTACCTGAACATTGTGGTCTTATTTTCCCTTTTAAAATAAAACACAACTAGACATAAAAAAATTACAATATAGAAAAAATTTATATGATGCACGATAAGAAAACTATTCTAACATAAGACTAAAAATAAAACCAACATCATAGTAGTAATGGAAAAAATATACATGAACCAACAAAGTAAAAAAGATAAAATGACTCTATGAAACCAAAGTGGAATTATCCCAAGTATCACCCAAACTAGCTCTAAGATCCATCTCCACATGCATTTAATCACTATATCAAGATGCATTATGAGATAAGTATGAAACCTTTCCCCTCCTTATGTCCCAGAAAACAACATCTACAAATGCACTAATGTTACCAAGAATGGGGTGAGTATAACACTCATTAGGTAATCCCTAGATACTTCCCAACACATGCCACTAGGATAAGAACAAGTTATCATATTTTATATAAAATATATGAGAAGCGGATAAGAAATACAAATCCATAAATGAGTTCCATATAAGAAAACATTAAATAAATAGTTTTTTAACATTTATTACTTTTTGGAATAACCATACGATGTTCACACACACACACAATTTCATATTATGGACCTCCCTATACTCATGAGTGGTGATTCATCATGTCACTAATCCATCACTTGGTGACCCACATTGACGGTGGTACTTCAAGACCATGATTCGTACCACATTTGATGGTGGTACTTCACAATCATGATCTATCCCAATGAACACACTACAACCCAATTATTCTAAGTTATCACATTTAAAATTCTTTATAATATATTTATTCCCCTTATAACATTTCATCAAACAACTTTCTTTCATTAAACCAAAACCATAATTTAAAATTATAAAACAAGGGATTTTATAAAAGTCATTTAAGTTACTATGTTCTTAAATCATAAACCAAAAGGTTTTTCTTTAAGAAATAATTCAACACTTCCTTTTAAAATACAAGAAAAAATTTTAATAAAAATATATCCTTTATGTTCTATAACAAGTTAAGAAGAGATAGAAATCACTTGCCTATCAATGGGTGACAATAATGAAGAATGACACAAAGAAACTTCTTTATCTTGGATCAAAACCTATTTCCTTTAGTAGATTCAATAAATATCTCATAAAAACACATCATGGTTCATATATATACATAAAATATTATATCTAACATTATGGGTGAGATAATATGAGGAGTCTAAGGAGAGATAGAGAAAATAGAGACTTCTCATCGATTCCAGAGATCTAACTTACTTTGATTCGTCAAAACCAACTTCTAGATCAAAATGGATCACTAAGAATGATTATGGAAGAAGAGGATATCAAAATCCTAATATAGAAGGGTAAAATGAGGGTTTTGGGTCTAAAAACCAAGTAAAAATATAATTTTTAGAATAATAAATGCATGATGCACTGTTAAGATGTACAGTTTGGGAAACCATGTGTTAAATGTGTGCATGATACTATTTCCAAACCACCCCCTCACAAGGTTTGAAAAACCATTCTCTAACCATGTTTTTTACCTTTGTCTCTACTTTCTCAGTTTCACCTGGCACCCACATGGTTTGGCTAAACTATGTGCATGTCTAGTGACTACTATAATCTCTTGCATGGTTTCTTAAAGAAGTTTTAAGGTTTCCCCAAACCATGATCAAATCATGCACCATTAAAACCACTTAAAAAAATTCAAATCCATCCATAAATTCACAAAACTCAACCCAAGTATTATATAATTTAAAAATACATAATAAAGGGGTAAATTACCAAAACTGGGGGTGTTACATTCTCCCTACCATTATGATTTCCATCCCTAGAAAGCTGTATATTTCTGATGCTTTAGAAAAGTTCATGCCATTACTCCAACATAAATCCTTATAGTTCCCACATCTCTTCCTGAATATATATATTTTTACAATTATTCCACTATATTGGATTCATGAATAGGGATTCAGTGATCTAACTTTATGAGATTATTTGTAATCGCCCATATGGAATCGTGTTTCCTAACCATTCTTGGTAGACTTGTGAAAAAATACATAGTTATGTGATCTCATTTCCAAAAGGGTATATATAAATATTACAACAAACTAGTTAGTTGTTGGTGCTCATCCTTGACTTTCTGACCAGTAATGCATCTCAAGACATATTCTACCACTTTCCTTTTCATGACATCCCACTAGAAATGGGTTCTCAATGCCTTATACAGCTTCTAAATTCTAGAATGAACATCCCATTTCAAGTGGTGATAAGCATAAAGGAGTTATTCCTAACAAGAAATAATATAAACCATTAAAACATAAAAAATAAATAGATATTTTCTATATTGTTTCCATCCATCAATGATCACCCCACCATTGAGTTTTGATATTATAGAAAGGAAATTGGGATATGATATTTGAGAATCTTTTTCCTATTCAACCAAGTCAGGAATAAGTGTTATCGGATAGAAAACTACAACTTCATCATGCTAAGTGTAATCCAAGTGGATATTTTCTATCATAACCATCAATTTTCACTGATCACAAGCTTTTTTGTCTAATTGATTATATGACTTTTGGCTTAAAGCATCTCTCATATAATTTCCTTTTCCAAGAAACTGTGTACGAGTTTTTGGGATTCATGGGGCAGGCACACAATTTGGACAAACTGTGCACCAATTATAACACCCTAATATTTTAGAATATATTTCTCTTTAAATAATTTTATTTCTTTCATAGCTTGTGTTACATGAAACGCCAAGTTTTAACGAACCACGGTATACTATTAAAATAGTTTTATTTAATGTGATGGTTATCACCTAGTCATTGGATTAGCTGTATGAATATGACTAAAAAAATTACTAAAAAAATATGGTTTACACATGTATAAAATGAATTCATTGTCTATCAATTAATTATAAATATAAATAAAAAACATTTTAAAATAAAGGAAATATTTTTCTAAAAAAAATGTTTTTATGTTTGCAATGTGTTTTTATCTTAATAAATTGAATTAATCGTTATTGGTGAATGATTTTACCAGGAAAGTTCAGGGTCAAGCGTGCTCGACCCTAAAAATTATTATTAAAAATTAAAATGCAAATATAACAACAATCAACATGTGGTACACAAAATACCACCAAATCAGAGAAATGACTACACATCACCACCCAAACATAACAAGATTGTCCTAAAACCCACAAAAAGACTCATAGTCCCAAGATCATCCAATTTGAGTAAAACATCGGCTCCACAACCAAGAAAATCGATGCAATCCATGGCCCAGCATTCACCCAGTTTTTTCAAATGTGTCGATAGAGACATGCACTACATCCCGAGGTCCACCCCGCATCCTGAGGTCTCCTTCCCACATTTCAAGAGAATCACACCAACTTTCCCAATGAAGTTGACGCCTCACTGTACCACTCGACGTGCCACTTATGTCAATCACCAGCCTGCGCCACAGCAACCGCTCCATTTGGACCTTATCGCCAGTAGCAAACCTTTATCTTCCCATCTCTAGCCTGTGCCACACCAGTCGCATCTGACCCTTATCCCCGATTGCAACCAATTGGAAGAACCCGCATCATTCGATCCTGCATCAGCCAATCCTGCATCATCTGACATAGAAATCCATATTCTCATCCTGTGGAAAGCATCATTGTAACTCACAACCAATACCCAGGTACCACTCTCGTCAATCACTGCAACGCACGACCTCCCGAAGCCACTGGGATCTCTGTTCTTCCTTTGACGTGTCAAAATCTGTTCGTCTGTCAAGGTCCCGCAAATCACGGCCCTCTGAAACCCTAGAAAGACCGCAAGATCCCACAAATCCTGCACACAACCCAAGGTTTTACCATAGTCATCACCTCGTTGGAACCGGCCAACACCGTCAGAAGACCACTGTCATCGAGCTAGCATGCCCAGAAATGCATCCTAGCCACCACAGCCCAGTCTCCAGGATCCACGCCATCACTGAAAGCCATCGATCCCAACATCATCATCTCCAGAGTCATCCGACCTTGCCGGAAAACTCCTTCCAAGCACCGTGCTAGCAGTCCTTGTGCGACTGTCAACATACCGTCGGGAGCCCACCCACCCGACCCCGTGTCATCGGACCGGAGAGAACAAAATCCAGTCGTCTGTCTGAAGACTCCGCTACCAGGAAGCTCCTCACCACTGCACAGACACCCACTCATAGAAACCGCCAGGGTCCCACACCCATCAGACGAGCCCCAAGGGAACCCTCTGGCCACCGATCTGCCATACACACCATCGGCAGCACCTCATGATCGATACAGTCCCACATCATCGGTCGGAATCAACATTTGGTTGGTGTCTATGCCTATAGGCGGGGCTAAGAAAAGATCTCTGTCGGCCACCCTCGGAAGCTGATTCTACCGTGTGTTGCCTCACCCGCTCAGGTCAATATGAATAGTAATTATGGAAAAATTTATCACCTTGATAAAGGGTAAATTGGGTTGATATAGGTTAAAACTAAATGTTAAGGTCACCATTTTTCATCCTAATTATTATTGGACAAATGTATTTTGAACCTTATCACCTTAGTCTCAAAATTTAATTATTTAAGGGAAACTTTCCTATGAAAATTACCTATATAATATTTAAATAAAAGAAAGTTATAAAATGTCACTCTCTTAGTTTTAAATATCTTTTATGTATCCATATAGGGACAAAAGAAAGTTATGAATAAATATAAATATCTATTTTGAGATTAATGAAATTATTTTCATGATGTAAATTTATTTCAAATTTTTATTAATTATTTAATTATCTTAAATTCTTATGAAATGCTGATACAGTATTTCTTTAATTAATAAAAAATATAATAAGTTATTTTAAAAATATTAAAATTAATACAATTTGAGTGAGTTAATGTGTTCCATGAACTTTTTTTATGAAAATAACATTCATTTTTTTAAGAGTATATTCAAATTATAACATTTTATTTATGTATTTTAAGTCAAATTAAATATATAGTGTCAAAATTGATATTAATGATATTTTATAAAAATAATATTTTATTAAATTTTTTAAAAATCATAAAAATATTGAAAGAGGACAAGGAGGATGAGATTTTGTCTAAAATTTAATACCTTGGACATTTATGAGTCAATTTTCACCTTATATGTAAAATTAAAACCCTTTAAGAGAGAAAAATAAGTTACTACGGTTAATGTTAAAATAGGTTAATTAAGGGGTTGAACCAAAAGATAAGGTTTAAAATACCACTTAAAACTATAAAAATTTTATTTTTTAATGGTATTAAAACCCCATAATAGATTTTATTTGAATCCTTGGACATTTGGAAACATTTTTCTAGAAAATTTCCTTATTATATTTTAATATTTTAAGAAATTCCAAGAGTACCCCTCCCCTCAATTATAAAAGGGAACACCTATTTTCTCTTATTCACACCACTTTGATCCTTCTATCTCAGAAAAACCCTATAAAATAATATTCCAAACTCCCCTATACATATTCTATATGTGTTTTTATTCCCAAAATACCAACCCTATATCCCTTAAGAGGATATCTAAAGAATTTGTTTCAAAGAAGAGGTAATCACCTTAACCAATCACTTTTTTTAATTATTATTTTACCTCCTATAAATATATTATATTATTCATAAAATAATAAATTAAGTATCATAAATATAATTATGTTTTATTATGATTATTAAACCACCTTTATTCACCCTTTATCCATCAAATGGGAAGTGAAAGAATCACTCATGCATACGTATGGCTTACTATCTCCACGTAGTGATACAATTCATTTTCTATCACCATATTTCATAGATGGATATTTTGATGGATTTAAAGTTTATATGTAATATTTATAAAATAATTATTCTTCTATAATGATAATATCTTATCTAACTTCTAAATTTTTAATTTTTTGGAAAATGATAGTGTCGTTCATGCATACGGGTGGACTACCACCTCTAAGAAGTGATGTGATTTGTTTTTTGTTTATTTATTACTTGGATGGTAGTAAGGATATATTTAATGATTATATATGATATATATAATATAATAATTATTATTTAAATAATAGTTATTATTTATCTTTCTTTTGTTCCACCCATATAAAAAAAATAGAAACAACGTTCGTGCGTACATACGAACTAGCATCTTCATGAACAGTGTAATTAATTTTTCTATCAATATATTTTATGAATGATAATAAATATGTATATAATGGGTATTTATGATATTTATATCATGATTAAAATTTTTTAGGTGATGTAAACATGATCAAATTACAAGGACCAAAACTATTAAACCATAACATATATGAAAAATGAAGTAGTTATCACCCAAAGTAGTGATTTTAATAAATAAATGTTAATAAAAGGTTGATAAAAGTTTATAAGTAAATAATATATGTTAATTTTATGTAATAGATTTATAATAAATATATATTTATTTTACAGGAGGTTCAAATGTGTATCAAGGAAGTCGGACTTGACGTAAGGTTTTTATGTTAAAATCTCATTGTTTATCAGGATTGTTTATGATTAAGTTTATAATAATGAAATAATATGATTTACCTATAAATAAACTAATGAATTTTATTCTCTTATGGTTATTTTTTTAGGATACATGTTTTCATTTTATTATATTCACTTTAACTACTTAGGATACTAAAAGAATATTTTTAAGAAAAATTGGATTTATTTTTCTATTCGATCAAAAAACATTTTTTCTTCCATATCCATATTTTCTAAAAATGTTTTAAAGAATGTTTTTAATATTATTATATAATTTTTTAAATTCATTTTTTACCCATGATTTAATTTTTACAAAAAAAAATTAAAAGGAATGTTTTTTTCTTTTCCCAAATGAGGTACTTTTTTTACTTTTTACAAAAGTATGAAAGAAATGCTTTCTTTTAATATATACGGAATGTACAGAATTTATCGTTATCATGACCACTCAATGATTTGAAGCTTACTTTATAATTTTACGAGTTTATTTTAAAATAAAATGTTTTCTTTGATATTTGTGAATTTTTTAGATTTTAATAAGTGATTTTCAAATTAGAATGGCTATTTTCCTCAAGAAAGGTTCCAATGATCTTTTAAAGTCATTTTCCAACCATGATAACATCATTGATGTTACTTATGATTTATTGGGGATATGATACATTGATACCATCCACCTTATTTCTTTGTATGGGTTATTATGAAGATTATTTAATAATTATTCAATGAAACCCATCTCTTTCCCACAGGTTGATTAAGTTTTGAAACCCATTTATTTTCCATGGGTTATGATGTGATGAAATGTTTATGAAACCCATTTTATTTTCATGGGTTATAATATGATGAATTTTTTATGATCTTATGGAACACATGTGTATGGTTTTCATTATGTTTTGGGTGGTTACATTATAAACCAAGGATGGTGGTTACAATATAACAAAGGGTGGTGGTTATGTTATAACCAAGGATGGTGGTTATGTTATAACCAAATATGGTGGTTATTTTATAGCTAAGTGTGGTGGTTATGTTATAAACTAATGACAGGTGGTTTTATTATAAACCAAGGATGGGTGAGACCAGAATTATATATCTCTCTAATGAATTGGGTAAATATTGATATCTCATGAGATAAACAGGACTGGAATAGGGAGTGAACCCAATTCAGAAAGGGACTATGTCCACTGTGATAGTTTATGGAGTGAACAATGACTACTACGATGGATTGGGGAGTGAAATGAATCCACTATGATAGTCTTGGGAGTGAACCATGGATACTACTATGGTTTGGGGAGTGAACCTAATCCACTATGATGGTCTTGGTGGTGAGCCTTAACTAAGAAAGAAATGATATTCTATACTTATATACATGCTAGAATTCTATGTTTTATTCTAATATTATTCTCTCAAGGATCTTGTTCTATGATTCCTTTATGATTAATTTATTATAAACTATCAATATTTATTCCATGACTCAATATTATGATATATGATATGTTGGGTATGGTTTTAAAATGTTAATATCATGTTATCATACCCTTATACTCATGTTATGCTTATGTGATCATTTATATCTCCCTTTATTACCCTTGCTGATCATCTGATCTCACCCTTTCCTATGTTTCCTTTACTGGGGTTATAAAGAAATCTATTAAGTATGATATGTCTAAGAATGGTTCTATTTATGAATAACTTAGTGGGATATGATGTATTTCACTTATGATCCATATTTTTATGTGTTTAAGTTTCCAAAGATACTTTACCTATATGATTCTAGCATGGATAATGTTGTTATGTAATGAATATTCATCTATTAAGGTGTGATATCTCTATATGAAAATTATGGTCATTATAGTTGATATTAGAGAAAGTTTTAGTTACCTTTGTAAACTATAATGAGAAAACTTTAGTGAGAACACTAGAGATAAGTCTAAGTATAGGATAACAACCTAAATTTTTAGTAATGATCATGGATAGACTAGGTTAAACCTAAGGTTTCATATATTGAAAAGAATATGTCAAGATTTTTACATCCTATGAATTGTTTTTCATGATTGATCACTTTGATCAAAAATGTCTAAAGATCATTCTAATCATATTGGTTTTGTTAAGGGTATTGAAATTCCACCCTAATGATTAGATGTTGAATTAATAGTGAAAACCCTTAATGGTTCTATGATTGCATCTCAATTCTATGATTCTTCTCTGGTTGAATTTTGTGAGAATTGGATTCTTGAAAATATCATTATTATCCCTCAAGTTGAATTATATATTATTTTGGGAATGGATTGGATTTATCTACATAAATACCACATCAATTATTGAGAAAGGGAATTCACATTTCATATTCCAAACCAACCTATTATTGTTTATTAGTGCGATAAAAAATTTTAACTTCCTATGGAAATTACATTCATTGTATGGGTCATGATTCCTATTCAAAAGGATTTTTATCTTAGATTGTTGGGGATAAACTCAACATCTAAGATATACCTATTGTGCGGAAGTTTTTTATATATTTCCAAAATAATTTTTTAATATTTCACTGACTCCTGAAGTTGAATTTTTAAGAGAACTCATACTCAGTGCTACACTTATTTCAAAGACTCCATATAAGATGGCCCCAATTTATTTTTAGTAATTGAAGAAGTAACTCTAGGAAAATCATGATTAGGGATTCATCCACCCATGTGTGTCACCTTTGGGTGCACCAGTTATTTTTGTTAAAAATATATATGGATTAATGTGAATCTATATTGATTATCGAGAACTTGAAAATATCACTACCAAGAATAAGTATCTTCTACCCTGTATGGATGAATTTTTTGATAAACTAAAAAGAGATCAATACTTTTCTAAGATTGACCTTAATTCTAGATATCATCAATTAAGGTTCAAGAATTAGGATATGCCCAAGACAGCATTCCATGAAAGGTATGAACACTATGAATTTATAATGATGTCATTTAGTTTTAATAATTCCCCCATTATATTCATGGATTTAATGAATAGATTCTATATATTACCTTGATCATTTTGTGGTAGTCTTTATAGATGATATTGTTATATATTCAAAGAGAAAAGAAGTTCATAAAGATTATTTGAGGATTGTTCTGAGGACCCTGAGTAAGAAAAATATATATGAAAGATTTATTGAGTGTAAATTTGTCTTAAGAAAGTTTCATTATTGGGTCATATAATCTAATTTGAGGGTGTATAGGTGGACTCATCAAATAAGAAAGTTATTGAACATTGGACCAAACCAACCACTATGACTAAGATCCATAGTTTTCTTAGCTTGGTTGGATATTATTGGTGCTTTGTGGAGAATTTATCATGACTATATAATCCACTCACCAAGTTAACTCAAAAGGGAGCCAAGTTCCTTTAGACAGATGAATGTGAAGAAAATTTTAAGGAACTAAATAGAAGGATAGTTAGTGCACATATACTTACATTAACCTATAGTGGAGAAGGGTTTGTAATCTATAGTGATGCATAGAATAAGTTTTTTGATGTGTTCTCATGTATAATGATATGGTGTTAGTTTATGCCTCACACCAATTAAGGGTTCGCGAGAAAAATTACCCAACTTATGATTTAGAGTTAGTTGTAGAAATTTTTTCATTAAATATATAGAGGAATTGTATTTATGGAGAAAGGAATAATATATATATACTAATAATAAAAGTTTAAAGTATATATTTACTTATAAATAGTTTAATATGTTCCATATAAGATAGTTAGAGTTGATTAAATATTATGATTGTTCAATGAATTAACACCCTGGGAAAGCAAACAAGGTAGAAGATGCTACGAGTCGAAAGGATTATGCTAGCTTATTTATGATAAGGATCACAAAATTTCCAATATTTCTATATTTTCAAAGGATAGATCTAGAAATATTGAAGGGGAGAAATTTTAACTTTCTCAAATGAGTGTTCAACTATCTATCCATGTGAGGACTAAATAGGTGTATAATGAAGATGTGGAACTGTTAAAGAATATCAAAAATGTTCATGAGTTCAACCTTAATTTTAAAGGAATGATAAGGTTCAGAAACTGTGTATGTGTTCCATCAATAATTTATTTGAAGAAGGTGCTATTGGATGAGGCTCATAGTTCATTGTTATCTATTCATTCTAGAAGTATAAAGATAAATAGAGACCTAAAAGAGTATTTTTGGTGTGATAGCATGAAAATAGATATTATAGAATATGCATCTCAATGATTTATATGTTATAAAGTAAAGTTTGATAGATAGAAGTAAAAGGGGGTGTTACAACCATTACCCATACCAAAATGGAAATAGAAAAACACTTCCATGGATTTTTTTGTTAGACTCCCCAAAACATATAAAGGCCATAATGCTATTTAGGTTGTGGTCGATTGCCTTATAAAGTCAACACACTTCATTTACATTAGATAATATTTATATCTTGATCATATTTATAGGATATAAATTAAATAAGTAGTATGGTTGCATGGAGTACCATGTTCTATTATATCTAATTGGTATTCAAGGTTTACCTTGAAGTTCTGTAAAAGTATTTAGTAAGCTTTGGATACAAAGTTAAGTTTCAGAACTCCTTATCATCCTCGAATAAATGTTTAGTCTGAAAGAACCATTCATACCCTAAAGGATATGTTTAGATCTTGTTATCTTGATTTTAAAGGTAGTTGGGATCAACACCTTCCTCTAGTCAAGTTTTCTTACAATAATAGATTTCACTCGATCATCCAAATGGATCCTTATGAATAGATTTATGGAAATAATTGTATAAATCCAACATATTGGGATGAGGTTAGAGAAAGAAATATATTGGGACATGATATAGCTGAGGAAATGATAGATAAATTCATATTCATTCAACAACACATCAATGTACCCTAGAGTTGATAGAAAATTTATGTTCATAATCATTGGTGAGATCTAGAGTTCAAAGTTGATTAGAAGATGTTTCCATGAATTTATCCATTGAAAAAAATTATGATATTCAAAAATAATGGAAATATAATCCCTAGGTATATTATCCCCTTTGATATTCATGATCAAGTAGGGATTGTAGCTTATATCTTGGTGTTTCTATTGAACCTCTCTCAATTTCATAATTTGTTCCATTTATCTCTTCTAAGGAAGTACATACTTGATCCACCACATGAATTGAATGTAGAGGTCATATCACTTGAGAATGGTCTTTATTATAAAGAAAAACTAGTATAAATATTGGATTATAGAGATAAATTTCTATGAAATAAGACTACTCATATGGGTAAAGTTATCTAGATAAACCAAAAATTTGAAGAAGCTACTTGGGAACCTGAGGATGTGATGATACAGAGATATCATCATTTTTTTGTATTAAAGTGTTGAATTCCAAGGGAGATATTAATTTAAGTGGGGTAGAATGTAACATACTTATATTTTAGAATATATTTCTCTTTAAATAATTTTATGTCTTTGATAGCTTGTGTTTTATGCAACACTAAGTTTAAACAAACTACAGTATACTATTAAAATGTTATTATTTTATATGGTGATTATCACCCATACGTTGGATTAAAAGTTATGAATAGAAATAAATAAATTATTAAAAACTTATATTTTACATATGTATAATATGAATTAATTGGTTATCAATTAATTATAAATAAAAATAAAAAACATTTGAAAACAATGTAGATGTTTTTCTAAAGAACTATTTTTATGAACACAATGTGTTTTTATCTTAATAAATTAAATTAGTCACTATTTATGAATGATTTTAATTAAATATACATAATATATATTCAATAAAAAAATTATAATTAATCTAATATTTTTTATAGACATGGGATAAGAATAAATCTATATTTATGCTTAAAAATGTATTTTTCTAAAAAGTGTTTTTCGTCGCATTTTGCGTGCTTATTTTAAAATTAATTTTGACCACTTATAAAAGTTAAATTTTATAAAATGGATTGAATATTTGGAATTATTAGGTTATAATTTGGTAAATAGTTCCTTTTTATTTTTGTTCAATATAAATACTAATCATGGTAAAAACTATCGCATTGGTAAAGGGAAAATCAGGTTAATCTAGGTTAAAACTAAATGTTAAGGTCACCATTTTTCCTCTTAATTCTTATTGGATAGAGTTAATTATAACCTTATCACCTTAGGTTCTAAATTTAATTATTTAAGGGAGGACTTTCCATGAAAATGGCCTAAATTATATTTAAATAAAAGAAAGTTACAAAATGTCACGCTCTTAGTTTTAAATATCTTTTAAGTGTCCACATAGAGAAAAATAAAGTTATAAACAATTATAAATGTCTATTTTTAGATTAATGAAATTATTTTTAAGATGAAAATTTATTTATAAGTTTAAGTAATTATTTAATTACCTTAAATTCTTATGAAACACTGATACAATATTTTATTAATTAAAAAAAATATAATAAATGATATTAAAAAAATTAAAAGTAATATAATTTGAGTGAGTTAATGTAAACCATGAATTTTTTTGATTAATATGACATATTAGTGTTGTGTAAAAGTATTATATTATAATTAAAACATTGTATTTGTGTCTTTCAAGTCAAATTAAATGTTTAGTATCAAATTGGCATTAATAATATTTTATCAAAATAATATTTTGTTAAAAAAATTAAAAATAATAATAATATTTAAATAGTAAAAGGAGTATTATATTTGGTCTATAATGTCATCCCTTATCCATTTTTGATCCAATTTTCACCTTATATGTAAAATTAAAACCCTTTAAGAGTAAAAAAATGTTGTTGTGGTTATTGTTAAAATAGGTTGACTAAGGGGTTAACCCAAAAGATAAGGTTTAAAATACCACTTAAACCTATAAAAATTTTATTATTTTATGGGAATAAAACCTCATAATATCTTATATTATAATATCTTTCCATTTGAAATCTTTTTTTTAGAATTTCATTATTATATTTTAATCTTTTAAAAAATCCCAAGAGTACCCCTCCCATCAATTATAAAAGGGAACCCCTCCTTTCTCTTCTCCACATCACTTTGAGCCTTCTATATTGACCAAAAACAGCCAAATTATATTCCAAACTCCAATATATACATTATATAGGTTCTTTTATTCTCAAAATTCCAACCCTAGATCCCTTGGGAGGAGATCTAAAGGAGTTGTTTCAAAGAAGAGGTAATTGGCTTAATCGATCACTTTCTTTTTAATTATTATTTTACATCCTATAAATATGTTATATTATTCATAAAATAATAAATTTAGTATCCTAAATATATTTAAATGTTATTATTATTAAACTACCTTTATTTACCCTATTTCCATCAAATGGGAAGTGAAAATATTGCCCATGCATACGTACGACTTACCATCTCCACGTAGCGATACAATTAATTTTCATCACCATCTTTCATATATGGTTATTATGATGGTTATAAAGTTTAGATGTGATATTTATGAAATAATTATTCATTTGAAATTATAATATCATATCTAAATTCTTACCTTCCAATTCATTGTAAAATGATAACATCATTTGTGCGTACGTGTGGACTAACGCCTCCACGAAGAGATGTCATTCATTTTTCATTTTCATTTTACTTGGATGATAATAAGGATAGATTTAATTATTATATATGATATATATGATATAATTATTATTCTTTAAATTTGGTTTATTATTTTCCATTCTTTCGTTCTATCCATTGAAAAAAAATGGAAACAACATTCATGTGTACGTATGGCCTACCGTCTCCATGAACGGTGTAATTCATTTTTCTATAAGTATATTTTATAAATGATTATAAATATGTATATAATGTATATATATTATATTTATTTCATGGTTAATATTATTTAGGTTATTAAACCATGATTGAATTACAAGGACCAAAACTACTGAACCGGAACTTGCATGAAAAATGAAGCAGTTATCACCCGGAGCAGTGGTTTTAATAAAGAATTGTTAATAAACAGGTGATAAAAGGATATAAGTAAATAATATGTGTAATTATATATATGATTATTTTTATATAATATATTTATAATAAATATATATTTATTATAAAGTAGGTTTTAACACATATGAAAGAATTTGAACCTAAGGTAATGGTTTTATGTTACAATCTCATTATTTATTGGGATTATTTATGATTAAGTTTTTGTTAATAAAATATTATAATATACCTCTAAATAAACTTATAAATTATTTATCATGTAGTTATTTATTTATAATGTATGTTTTCCTTTCATTTTTATCAATTTAAGTAATCAAGAGACAAAAAACATTTTTAAAGAAAATTGACTTTGTTTCTGAATTCGGTCGAAAAAAGTTTTTTCTTCCATGTCCGTATTTTATAAAACTATTTTCAAGAATATTTTTACTATTATTATATGATTGTTTAAATTCATTTTTTACCCATTATTTACTTTTTCAAAAATGGTTTAAAAGGAATATTTTTTTCATTTTCCAAATGAGGTACATTTTGACTTTTTACAAAAGTGAAAAAGGAATGTTTTCTTTTAATATATACGACATGAACGGAATTTCATGTTGTCATGACTGGTTAATGATTTAAAGATTCCATTGTAATTTTATAAGGTTATTTTCAAAGAAAATGGTTTCTTTAATATTTTCAAAATTTATATATTTCAAAAAGTTATTTTTAAAGTGTAAAAGCTATTTTCCTTAAGAAATGTTAAAATGATCTTTTAAAAGGAATTTTTCATCCATGATAACAAACTTGATGTTACTTATGATTTTATAGGGATATGATCCAATTATATCATCAACATTATTTTTTTGGATGGGTTATGATGATGATGATTTAATATTTATTCTATGAAACTCGTCTCTTTCCCATGGGTTAATTAAATTATCAAACATGTTTCTTTTCCATGGATTATTCTATGATGAAATGTTTATAAAACGTGTTTCCTTTTCATGGGTTATGACATGATGAATGTTTTATGATCTTTTGGTACATATGTGTATGGTTTTCATTATGTTATGGGTGGTTACATTATAAACCAAGGACGGTTGTAACGACCCAAACTTTTATCAATGAAAAATCCTCTTGATCTAATTAAATGTCTTATTATGTAAAATGGTTATATAACATATGCACTTATTTGGTTTTGTGATTTTGTATTTTAAAATACTGTTAAGAATTTTTATTTTTGCTAATATAGTCATTGAACAGTGATCACATGATTAGTATAAATATAGGGCTTTAACAAATCCAATTTACTTAGGAAGCGATGGCCTCATCCAATAGAATTTCTCCATACGAAGCCCATTTGTCGGACTCATAAAGGAGGTAGCATCACTAGTCTTAACTCTTGACTAAGCCCAATATGAGCTTCAACACATTAAACTCAAACATAATTACCTACGGGAGAAGTATAAGTTGATAGAGATTACCACCCGACCGATGTTATCTAAGTTACCCCAAGAGTCTGTCACCATCGCACACCTTACCCTTCGGTCTTATGTGGGTGTTATAAGGGGTTATGTAACAAGACCTTATCACTATGATTATGTGCATTATTTTTTTATAGAACAAATAATATACATTCATTTTATTATTTTTACTTTGTAAATAGTTTTTAAAGCATAAATAGTATTTTTAGTTAATATTCAATTAAGAAATATATTTTGATGAATTAATAGATTTTTTGAATTAAATAATATTTTAATAAAATATTATTACTAAATTAATTTTTATTAAATATAAATGATCCAATAATTTTTATGAATACAATTGTAATTTTTATTAAGGTTTGAAAGTTCTTTATGTCAAAACCCATGAATTTTCAATAAATATCGGTTTTTATTTTAAAAGTAAAAATTCATATATTTATAAAATTATTTAGATAAAATGAATTTTATTTTTGGAATTAGGACGTCAAAATTATCCAACGGTGAATTTTTCATAATTTTCTGAGACAGTCGAATTTTTGGGTAAAAATTAAATATTGTTTAAATATATAATGTGTTTTATGACATCATAATGACCCAATAGTGATATAATAGAATACTATAAACATTATGTTCGGGAAATATATGTTTTACCATTAAAATAATGTGATTTTAGGTTTGTTTTATTTATTTTACAAAGCCTTAGTGGACCCTCCAAGACTTATAAAACATTTTAACTTTTTAAATTAATTTCCTTGAGAGTGTGACTCACCTTCAAATAAGAAACCCTTTTATTTTAAAAAGTTAGGACATTGGCCTTATAAAATAATTTTTTACACTATCCTTTGGAAAAAACCATGGTCAAAAACCATGGGTTGGTTTGTGGTTTTGATTAGTTTAATGTGTAGGGACCAAAACCTAAATAATAAAGAATTCCCTCTCTTTTCCTATATAAACCCACCCAAGATCTCACTTCCTCTTCACTCAAAGAATTTAGAGTTATACCAAACTCTTCCATACTCTCTCTATAATCCTCCCAAGGCACCCTAATCTCCCAAGAAGCCTCTCTCAAGCCTCTCCCAATCCTTTGGGATCACACTTCCAAGTAAGGGATTCCTACCTTTCTTATTTTTATCCAAGTTTCTTTATGTTGTAATACCATTTTTCTTTCAATTAAAAATGTTGTGGTATGATTTTTTACCTCCCTTATATTCCCCTCCCTATGTTTGAAATTATTATATACCTCTTTCTCTCTCATTAATTCCTTCTGTATACACATGTTACCATGCCGAAATTTCGTAAGGAATTTCTCTCTTCTCATTCACATTCAAGCAATTGTTTTGTATTATAAATATAAATTCCATTACATTTGTTGGGACATCTATCTATACGACCCCATTACTTTCCATTTAATGTACATATGATGAGACACCCCTTTCTCTCTCATCAACCATTTTTATGAATTCTTATGTCACCCTGTTATGCTGCTGAAATTGCACCGCGATTTTTTTCAAGACAAAGTCATTGTGTAGTGAATACCATGACCATTTCTCTATTATGGGTATTCACATTTATGAACATTTACTTATTTATTATATATTTTCATGTATTAATTCTAAATTCCTTTATCATAGAATAAATAATGATGTTTAATGAAACCATGTTGTATGATCCATGTGGCATACTTATGCATGAAATGAAATGTTTAAGAAGGGTGTGCCCTAATAGCACTCCAATGCATTAGGTAAAGATTAGTGTCATGATACATAAAGTACAATGAGGGTTTACTCATGATAATTCAAGTGCAATGAGTTTTTACTCATTCTCCATGTGCAATGAGCCTTGGCTCATGCTAATATCATGTTAAGTGTTGTTTCCACATTTCCATGTTATGATAATCATGCTATATCATGACTTTATGTCCATGTTTCTCTTATGCTCCATTGATATTCCTATTGCCTAAAATTTATTTTATTCTTGATTTTATGCCTTATTACTCCCTTATTGGGCTTTATATCTCACCCTTTTATTATTCATGTCCTCAGGTTATCCCATTCAATGCTAAGTATGAAGGAATGATGTGGTCATGTAAAAGAAGTTTTCAATAAGATGTTTCATTTTATGTTTTAAGTTATTATGTAATGTTAATAATCCCCAAATACACTAGACCTCTCGATCTTCTATGTTTTATTAAGTGAATATTTTATGTAATAAATTATGTTTAAGTGTGGAATAAAAGGCAGGGTTGTTATAGTTGGTATCAGAGGATAGGCTTTATTATTTTTTGGATTAGGATTAGAGAACCCTAGTGAAATCCTTAAGGATAAGACTAAGTATAATAAAAACATCCCTAAATTTTGGTGAGTATTGATTAATTTTTTTATCAAGAAAATACATCCCTGTCTGGATATGAATAATTAGATGAAGCTCTGGAACAGATGTATCTAGGGGTAAAACCCGAAAACACTGCTTTGAGCTATACTCGAACGAGAACTGGTGCACGACAACAGGCCTTACTACACTCTTGGTTACGACACTCTCAGGGGATATGATTTGGTAAATTCATAATCTTAGTATGAACCATTATTAAGGGAATTAAAAAAAATCCCCTAAGAATATATGTTGGGAATTAGATCGTGGATAACATATATTGAAGCCTATAAATTCATAAGTTAAGGAAATAAGTGTAATTTATAAGTTGTCCATTTTTTCATTGGATTCCCATTTATATGTTAATACTTTAAGATACACATCCCTATGTATATATTGGATAGATTAGAACCAGAATAAAAAAGTAAAAGGTAGGGTTATCATCCATAGTTCTATGCATTCTTTTGTATCCCAAAAGTTTAGTAGAATAATCCCAATACCACCAAAAATCATGGAAGTAAAGATGTCAGTGAGTATGGAAAATGGGGAAATCATTGAATCCCATGAATATAACTCCTACCCAGTCATAATTTGTGGATTGAACTTCCCGGTGAACCTCTTCATACCCTCTATGGTGGAATTTGATGCAATTTTCGGCATGGATTAGCTTTTCTTATATAGAGCCAACATAAATTTCTATGAGAGGGAAATCACTCTCCATATGGAGAATCAACCCTCGATTCTATACAAGTTTAAGGAGGAAGATGAATCTTCTTTAGAACCATCATCTCAAGCATGGATATCAATTCCCTATAAGCACACGTATCTGGCTCAGATGATTGAGTCTAAGGAGGCAACCATCCTTGAAGACATTCCTATTGTGAGGGAATTCGCTAAAGTGTTTCCTGAGGAATTGTTTGGTATTCCTCCTAGAAGAGTTTTTGAATTCTCAATTGACCTTATACCTGGAGTGTTGCCAATATCCAAGACTCTATATAGAATGTTTGTTGTGGATATTGAGGAGATAAAGAAACAACTACAAGAGAATATGGATAAAGGGTTTATATGCCCAAGTGCTTCACCATGGGGTGCACCAGTCCTCTTTGTCAAGAAGAAGGATGGGTCAATGAACCTTTGCATTGATTATCTTGAGATCAACAAAATCACGATAAAGAACAAGTATCCTCTTCCTCGAATTGATAAATTGTTTGATCAGTTACATAGAGCACAATACTTCTCCAAGGTGGATTTGTGTTCGGGATATTACCAAGGGTGAAGAAGGAGGATATCCCCAAGACTACTTTTTGTACAAGGTATGGGCACTATGAATTCATATTAATGCCTTTAAGACTCACTAATTCTCCATAAATCTTCATGGAATTGATTAATAGAGTCTTTAGAGATTACCTAGACAAATTTGTGGTAGTCATTATAGATGATATTCTAATATACTCCAAAACCAAGGAGGAGCATGAGGAGCATCTAAGAACTATACTTGAGATCTTTCAAAAGGAGAAGCTTTATGCAAAGTATATTAAGTGTGAGTTCTGTTTGAATGAGGTCTCATTCTTGGAAAATATCATCACAAGTAATGGGATATTTATGGATCCCTCCAAGATAGTTGTAATTGAGGGATGGTTGAGGACAACATCGGTGACAGATATTCGTAGCTTCCTAGGGTTAGCTGGATATTATCTCTGAATTGTGAGAAATTTCTCACAATTGTCAAACCCTATTACGAAGATAACTCAGTAGGGATTCAATTTTTCTTGGAGTGATGAATGCGAAGAGAGCTTCAAGGAGTTGAAAAGAAGGCTTATCACTACACCTGTACTCAGACTACCCACAAGTGGATAACTTTTTGTGGTATTCAGTGATGCTTAGAAGAAGGGATTGGGCTTTGTTTTGATGAAAAATGACAAAGTCATTACCTATGCTTCAAGGAAATTGAAAGTTCATGAGAAAAACTATTCAACACATGACTTGGAGTTGGCTGCAGTGATCTTTGCTTTGAAAATTTGGTGGCATTACCTCTTTGGGTAGAAGTGTGAAATATAAATGGATCACAAAAGCTTCAAATATATATTCACATGGAAAGAGTTGAATATGTGCCAACGAAGATGGTTAAAGATGATCAAAGACTATGACTGCTGAATCCATTACAACCCTGGTAAAGTGAATAAGGTGACGAACGCTCTAAGTAGAAAGGATCCATCAATTCTATCATTGATGAGAATTGAAAAGGATCCAATCTTCTTAGATTTGATGAAGATGGACATGGAAATCATAAAGAAGGGAACATCATCAATCATTTCACAAATTATTGCTCAACCGTCTCTTTTGGAAAGGTTAAAGGATTCTCAAAAGGATGATGTGGGAATTCAAAAGAAAGTGGAAACTATCAGAAAAGGTAAATCCTTAGAGTTCAATGTTAATGAAGAAGGAATTGTGAGATTTGGGAAAATAGAATGTGTTCCATCAATTTCGGAGCTGAAGAAGAAACTTTTGGATGATGCACATAGTTTGAATTTCTCCATTCACCCAGGAAACACAAATATGTATCGAGATATTCGAGAGCATTATTGGTGGGATAACATGAAGAAGTAGATCGCTGAGTATATATCAAAGTGCCTAGTGTGTCAGCAAGTGAAGTCTAAGAGACAGAATTCTAAGGGGATGATGCAACCATTACCCATACCAGCATGGAAATGGGAGAACATCACCATTGAATTTTTCATCGGACTTCTGAAGACATCCAAAGGCAACAATTCTATCTGGATTGTTGTGGATCGTCTTACAAAGACTGCACACTTCATTCCAATTCGGGACGATTTCTAATTGGATAAACTAGCATGGATATAAATTAGAGATGTGGTTAGGCTCCATGGATTACCACTATCTGTTGTATTTGATCAATATCCAAGATTCACCTCTAAGTTTTGGAAGAGTCTTCATCATGATATGGATACTGAGTTGAACTTCAGTACGGATTATCATCCTCAAACTGATGGCCAATCTGAGTAGACTATCCAAACACTTGAGGAAATGTTTAGAGAATTCTCAATGGACTTCAAAGGATGATGGGATCAACATCTTCCTCTAGTTGATTTCTCTTACAATAATAGTTTCCACTCAAACATCCAAATGGATCCTTATGAAGCCCTGTATGGGAAGAGGTGCAGAACACTAGCATGTTGGGATGAAGTTGGGGAGAGAAAACTCTTAGGTCCAGAGATGGTCGAAGAAATGGTGGAGAAGGTTAAGACCATCCAGCAGCACATTAAAACTGCTCAGAGTCGATAAACAATCTATGCCGATAATCATCGACGAGACCTAGAGTTTGATGTCGGAGACATGGTATTCCTCCATATATCAATGTGGAAGAGAGTTATGAGATTTGGGAAGAAGGGAAAGCTTAGTCCAAGGTACATTGTCCCTTTTGAGATCCTTGATCGCATTGGAGTAGTGGCCTATCGACCAGAACTCCCACCAAACCTATCTCAAGTACATGATTTATTACATGTATCACTCTTGAAGAAGTACATATCTGACCCATCACATGTACTCAATCCATAGTTTTTACCATTGGAGAATGACCTCTTCTATGAAGATAAGCCATTGAAGATCTTAGATTATAGGGAAAAAGTTCTACCAAATAAGACGATTCCCCTTGTCAAGGTGTTGTGGCGAAACCACAAGTTTGAAGAAGTGACGTGGGAATCAGATGAAGTGACGAAGTAGAGTTACCCGCATCTGTCTTACTATGGGAAAAGGAAATTTTAAGGGTGAAATTTCTTAAGGGTGGAAGATTTTAACGACCCAAACTTTTATCAATTAAAATTCCTCTTGATCTAATTAAATTTATTATTATGTAAAACTGTTATATAACATATGCACTTCTTTGGTTTTATGATTTTGTATTTTAAAATATTGTTAAGAATTATTAACATTGCTAATATAGTTGTTGAACAATGATCACATGATTAGTATAAATATAGGGCTTTAACAAATCCAATTTACTTAGGAAGCGATGGCCTTAACCAGTAGAATTTCTTCATATGAAGCCCATTTGTCAGTGCTCATAAGGGAGGTGGCGTCACTAGGATTCTCTCTTGACCAAGCCCAAGCCAAGCTTCAACACGTTAAGCTCAAAAAAAATTTACTATGGGACAAGTGTAAGTTGATATAGATTACCACCTGAGCGATGTTATCTGAGCCACCCCAAGAGTCTGTCACCATCGCACACCTTACCCTTTGGTCTTATGTGGGTGTTATAAGGGGTTATGTAACAAGACCTTAGAACTATTATTATGTGCATTATTTTTGTATAGAACAAAGAATATACATTCATTTTATTATTGTTACTTTGTAAATAGTTTTTAAAGCACAAATAGTATTTTTAGTTAATATTCAATTGAGAAATCTATTTTGATGAATTAATGGATTTTTTGAATTAAATAATATTTTAATAAAATATTATTACTAAATTAATTTTTATTAAATATAAATTATCTTATAATTTTTATTAATAAAATTATAATTTTTATTAAGGTTTGAAATCCGTTTGTGTCAAAACCCATAAATTTTTTATAAATATCGGTTTTTATTTTAAAATTAAAAATTCAAATATTTATAAAATTATTTAGATAAAATGAATATTATTTTTGGAATCAGGATATCAAAATTATCCAATAGTGAATTTTTCATAATTTTCTGAGACATTGGAATTTTTGGGTAAAAATTAAATACCGTTTAAATATATAATGTGTTTTATGAAATCATAATGACCCAATAGTGATGTAATGAAATATAATAAACATTATGTTCAGAAAATATTTGTTTTACTATTAAAATAATGTGATTTTAGGTTTGTTTGATTTATTTTACAAAGCCTTAGTGAACCCTCCAATACTTATAAAACATTTTAACTTTTTAAATTGATTTCCTTGAGAGTGTAAATCACCTCCACATAAGAAACCCTGTTATTTTAAGAAGTTAGGACATTTTCCTTATAAAATAATTTTTTCCACTCCCATTTTGAAAAAACCATGGGCAAAAACCATGGGTTGGTTTGTGGTTTTGATTAGTTTAATATGTAGGGACCAAAATTTAAATAATAAAGAATTCCCTCTCTTTTCCTATATAAACCCACCCAAGATCCCACTTCCTCTTCAATTAAAGCCTTTGAAGCTCGACCAACCTATTCCCTCCTCTCTCTATAATCCTCCCAAGGCTCCCTAAGCTCCCAAGAAGCCTCTCTCAAGCCTCTCCCAAGCCTTTGGGATCACACTTCCAAGTAAGGGATTCCTACCTTTCTTATTTTTATCCAAGTTTCTTTATGTTGTAATGCCCTTTTTCTTTAAATTAAAAATGTTGGGGTATTATTTATAACCTCCCTTGTATTCCCATACCTATGTTTAAAATGATGAGATACCTCTTTGTCTCTCATTAATTCCTTTCGTTTACACCTGTTACCATGCCGAAATTCCGTAAGGAATTTCTCTCTTCTCATTCACATTCAAGAAATTGTTTTGTATTATGAATCTAAATTCCATTACATTTGTTGGTACATGTATCTATATGACCCCCTTATTGTCTATTTCATGTACATATTATGAGACACCCATTTCTCTCCCATCAACCATTTTTATGAATTTTTATGTCACGTCGTTATGCTGTCGAAATTGTACCGCGATTTTTTTCAAGCCAAAGTCATTGTGTAGTGAATACCATGCCCATTTCTCTATCAAGGGTATTTACCTTTATGCACATTTACCTATGTATTATATAATTTCATGTATTAATTCCACATTCCTTTATCTTGTAATAAATTATGATGTTTAATGAAACCATGTTGTATGATCCATGTGGCACTCTTATGCATGAAATGAAATGTTTAAGAAGGGTGCGCCCTGATAGCGCTCCAATGCATTGGGTAAAGATTAGTATCATGATACGTCAAGTGAAATGATGGTTTAATCATTATAATTCAAGTTTAATGAGGTTTTACTCATTATTCATGTGAAATGAGCCTTGTCTCATGCTAATACCATGTTAAGTGTTGTTCTCACATTTCCATGTTATGATAATCATGTTATATCATGCCTTTATGTTCGTTTTTTTTCTTATGCTCTATTGATATGAATATTGCCTAAAATGTATTTTATTATTCATTTTATGACTTTTTACTCCTTAACTGGGCTTTATAGGTCACCCTTTTATTATTCATGTCCTCAGGTTATCCCATGCAATGCTAAGTAAGACGGAATGATGTGGTTATGTAAAAGCAGTTTTCAATAAGATGTTGTGTTTTATGTTATAAGTTTTTATATAATGTTTCTTATCCCCAAATACACTAGACCTCTCGATCTTATATGTTGTATCAAGTGAATATTTTATTTAATAAATTATGTTTAAGTGTGGAATAAAAAGTAGGGTTGCTATAATGGTGGTTATGTTATAACCAAGGACGGTGGTTACATTATAACCAAGGATGGTGGTTATGTTATAAACCAAGGATGGTAGTTTCATTATAAAATGAGAACGGGTGAGCCCAAAAATTATATATCCCTCCAATTCATTGGGTAATGATTGATATTTTATGAGATAAATAGGACTATAATGGGAAGTGAACCCAGTTTGGAAAGGGACTCTTTTCACTATGATAGTTAAGGGAGTGAACCATGACGTCTATGATGGTTTGGGGAGTAAACCCAATCTACTATGATAGTATTGGGAGTGAACCATAGATACTATTATGGTTTTAGGAGTGAAACCAATCCATTATTATAGTCTTGGTGGTGTGACTTTACTACCAATGAAATTATTTTATATTCTTATTTACATGCCACAATTCCATGTTTTATGCAAATGTTATGCTGTCAAGGCTCAGGTTCTCTAATTCCTTTATGATTCATATCTTATGAACTATCAAGATTTATGTCATAAGTAAAGATCGTGATATATAATATTCAGGTTATGGTTTTCAAATATTAAGATCATTTTCTCATACCCATGTGATCATGTTATGCTTATGTGATCATTGATATCTCCCTTAATTACCCTTACTCGGCATCTGAGCTCACCCTTTCTTATATTCCCTTTCCCCGGGTTATGAAGAAAGGTATTAAGTATGATATGTATTAAAAATGTGCTAGTTATGAATAACTTAGTGGGAGATGATGTATTTCACTTATGAATAATTTGTTTATGTGTCAAAGTTTCTAAAGATACTAGACCTATATGATTTTTTCATGGATCATAATTTTATATAATGAATATTCATCTTTTAAGATGAAATATCTATATATGAAAATTATGGGTTTTTATACCAATTTTTCACTTATCCAGTGAATCCTAGAAACTCTTTAATGGTTTCTTAGGAAATTTTCATGGTTTCCATAAATCATGAACCCTTAAAATCCCTTCCAAAACACACCAAAACCATCTAGAAACTCTTGAAACTCAACCTAAATATTATATAAATTCAAAATACATAAAAAAAAGGTAAAGTATCTAAAACTGGGGGTGTTAAATCATACATTATTAAAACCAAAATTATTTAACCAAAATATATTTATTGTAAGACAATTATATGGGAAAAAAACCAACCTCAAAATGTCTTACTCTTTGAAATTATTATATTAGATTTTAGTTCGACCTAAATCACTCTCGGTTCAATTAAGGTTTATTTAGGTTGGGTTATCTTATATTCCTTAACTTAATTACTTACCATAATAAATCCTTAATAATGGATTCTAAATAGAATTTTATTAACCAAATTTTAACCCCTAAGAGTTTCTATCCAGGTGTGCAGTCTTAGGCTCACTCATCATGCACCATAGTGAAGATTGAGTTAGTGATCAACTAGACTTTTTGGGGGTGATTACCCCTAGGTGCATCTGTGTCACAGTTGCATCCACTTTCTAGTATCTAGATAGTGATTTAATTTAAATTTTAACCACACAATCTCTACCTTAATAACATTTCGGGATGTTATCCTATACTTAGACTTGTCCCTTAGACTTGTCTCTAGGGTTTTTGCTACATTTATCTTATCATAATCACCAAAATATTCAATATTGCCTCAAGTAACCTAAAGGGTTATCTATACCTTTTAAATTATGATAAAAATTAACTTATAAAACTTCAATGACAATTCTAACTCCAAATTTATCCTCAATCAATATCATCCTCATATCCAAAGTTATATAAACCTTACACGAATACCAACCCATAGGGGTTTTTTTGGTCTCAATTCTGATTCTTTGAGACATGTTATATGTTTTTCACCATGTTTCCTTTATATAGTTTTGATTTATTATCCCGTGAGTTTCCTATACTTTATTTCCTTCTAATTCATGGGATAAAATAATCCAAATAAATTTATTTTCTTCAAATTACTTTTCACTCAAGTGTTACCCTGATCATAAGAGTTTTTGGTAACTCAATTTTCATTCATTGAATTATGATCATTTACTTGAACTATTTTATATGAGTTAGGTACATTCTTTATTTTAATTTTAATATGTTGTATTATCTAATTTTTTATATTTTTACCACATAAAACCCTTTTCAAATGTTTCATGATTCATGGAGTATGTTGGCCATGGGGGATATTGATAACTCAAATCTTCTTTCTTTGAGTTATAATGTTTCATCTTGAACATTTATTTTATATGATTGGGTTCTCTCAACCTAATATTTTATTATATGGTATATTATAATCCTCTTTGGGAAAATTATATATTAAAAAATGAATGTTTTTTTACTCTTCTTATAATGTTTGTTTTGAAACAAAGGTATTTTGAAAACAATAAAAAGGGGTTTTCCTTTTACTTTAATATGTTTTTCCTTCCTATCCAAATTTCTCCAACATGAACCTTGTGTCTTTTAAATGCTATATTATTAGAGATTATATTTAAAAGTAAAATTTTTCAAAATATATCATGTCACCTTTTCAAAAGTTACCTTTGAAAGAAACATGTAAATTTGTATTTTATATCAATATTAAAAATGTTTTCTAAATGATATTGTAATTTTTTGCTTCCATTTCCTTTATCATTTTCAAAGTATTCACCCCAATGGGGTTTATATTTCATTATTTATCCTTTATTATATATATTTTATCATTTTGGGGATTTAACTTGTGGTATCAAATCATTTGACTCTTTATCCCTTGTTGTGTGATACTGTTCGATATATTATTTTTCAATGATGGTTTTCATCTATTTAAACAACCTTCTAACTTTCCTTTGCTACACTGAGGTTATATTCTTTTGAAACCACCCACCTTATTTCTCTATATGTATTATGATCATGTTATTATAGTATTGACATAGTTGTATACTCATTGGCCTATACAGTGTGAACATCACATTTTTTTTAAATTAAAATTGGTTGATTTTCACCTAGAAAGAATGTTATTCTATTAACATGAGGGAAAGTATTTGAATTATTTATTTTCTTATTCTAATACAGATGATTATTGGAAAGTTTACTATGTATTTTTTGATCATCCAAATTCTTTCTCTAGATGGGTTATAACCATGTTATCCCTTTTATTAACATGGGGAAAATAATTTATATTCTTGATGATTATTAACTACAAACACGGGTTGATTATGTATTGTCATTACATATCTTTCATCATACATATATCCATGTTTTATTTAGTAATAGGTTCCTTAAGTAATATTATGAAATATCTTATTAACTCTTATGGTGAATGCATTGGACTTAAACAAGTGGCGAGTGGGCCCATAATTATATATCCCCTCGTGTATCGATATGTCTCATGGGACCAAACAAGTTGGGTTTTGGTGTATACCTATCCCCATAGCAGGATAGTTTCTTGGCACAAGGCTTTGAAAACATGTTTTTTATGTTCAACATTATGTATTCCATCAAAATGAGATTAGTATTATTGATATCTTTGTTTTCATTTATTTTCATATATCATGCTATCAATTTCAGTTGATTATACCTTCATGTTTTTACTTATTCCTGTCATAATATTTATTCCATGTTTATATCATTATTACCTCAGTTGTATGTTTTCTCTTACTGAGTGTTTGAGCTCATCCATTCTTATGTTTCCATTTCCCTGTGTTATAAATAAATTTAGTACATGTGACATGTTTATAAGGATATCACGTGTGAAAGAATTTATGGGAGATATTAAAGACTCATTATGGATTAAGAAGTTTCTTATATAATGGGAAAATATATATTTGATACAAAGAACATGGGTTTTATTAGTTTATGTTTTTCCATAATTATCTAAATCTCTAAACCTAAAAATATCCTTGGGATGTAAGAGATGAAATAATTATTTTTGATTTTGTAATTAAGGATAGTTATACCAAGTCTTTTATAGGTGGTTTAAAAGTTAGTATGTAGAGTATATGTTTATGCCACCAGACTCAGAAGCGCGGGTTCAAGGCATTACAAATAATTTCTTTAAACACTGGATTTGATACCGATTATAATGCATCATCACATTTCCATCTCAATTACATGACTTTAAAGAAAATATTTCAATAAAACTAATTCTTATGATCTTTTAAGTTGGAGTTATATAGAATTTGGACAAAACATTAACTAACAAAACTCATGTATTTTTAAACTAACAGACATTTTTGTACTATATAAGAAACTGATTAATCCATAACAAGATTTCAACATCTCCCACAAAATCTTCACATAAGATACTCTTCTAATCATGTTATATTTTACTTATCTTCATAACCTAGGTAAATGGAAACATAATAAATGGGTGCACTCAAATGCTCAGTGAGGGTAAACATAAGCGATAACAATCAAAGATCATAAGTGATCATAAGATGGCCATATGGTTGTAATAAATATACATAAGAAACTTATACCCAGCCAAGAATAAATCATAAATCGTATCATAAGGCTTAGCATAACATAATACATGAATCAAATGAGTATGGAAACATGAGTAAATAAACATGAGTTGTTGGTCGGAGTAGTACTCAAGAGGGGAGGGTGAATTGAGTAACTATAAAAATTTCTGGTTAAAAAGTATTCTTAAAAAGGTTTCCCCAAAAGTTAAATACAGCCCAGTTAATCAAGGTTATACTGTTATAATAGTTTGACTGTTTAAATAACTTCTTAGAATAATGATTAATTCTCAGTAACCTTAATATCAGTTATTAATATTACTTTTGAAGTTATTATACTAATACAAGACGATTATAACTTCTTTCCAAGACTAACTATCAAAGTGAATTTAGTGCTTTTTGAATTATACAGTAAAGCAGTAAAACAGAGAAGACTAAATTAAGCAGCACAATGGATATAAAATAAGTGGTTCAGTATCAAGTTGAGACCTAATCTACTCCACTTGGTGATCACCTACTGCCAAGTAGTTTATATAAATAAACTTGATCTACACCCTAGATCGGGGTTAAAAATAGTACGCAGGACTGTCCAGGTCACACAGGGACCTCTTCCATAGCTCTTCGTGGGAACAAACAACCAGGACACATAGGGACCTCTTCCACACTTATCTGTGGATATACACAAGTGTAAAAATATGTTTGAGTAAGGATATCTTGTATCCTTCAGTTTAATGAAGGAGAAAGAGTGTGTTATTATACAAATACAAACCCTTCTCGAAAGCTAATAAATGTGATACACAACATAGCAGAAATATTGAGATAGTTTTATAAGTGCTCTAAGTGTTAGTCTTTACAGCTATGGACTTCTGGGATTAAGCAAATGCAAAAACCAAGTCCTCGTATGGAAAACAGAGTGTCGTAAGACAGCAAGATTGGCATGTGTTCTTCGTGATGTTTGACAGTGAAAATATTTCCTTGATTATGGGATTCAAGTATGTTTCGTGTGTTCTTCAGCGGTGTCGAGTTTCATGTGATAATCCTTTCTTCAAAAAAAATCTCTAAGAGTGTTCTTCATTGTCGTGCTCACGCCCGCTTGTTTCTCTTTCATGCGTTATGCTCCTCATACTTGTTTCTGGGACGCACTACTCTTTTATCTTGGAGTGCATGTGTTAGAGCCAATAGGTTTCATGTAATCTTCACCTCGTACCTCGTACTGTCAAGTGACATGTCTACAAATAATCATTAATTATGTTAGTGCATTTAAAATATTAAAATATGACTGTTAGATATTAAATCAAAAATGACAAAGCAGATTAGGAAATGGTGTCACAGTATGTCATGGAAACGGTGTCTCCTTCACACGGTGTCTAGATTAGTCACGGTGTATGCTTATTCATGGTGTTTGCTTGTTCACGGTGTCTCATGGTCATGATGTCTGGATGTCACGGTGTCTCATGGTCATGGTGTCTCGATGTCACGGTGTCTCATGGTCATGGTGTCTCATTCACAGTGTCTCATTCACGGTGTCTCATGGTCATAGTGTCTGGATGTCACAGTGTCTCATGGTCACGGTGTCTCATTCACGGTGTATGGATGTACTTTTCTAGAAAAACATAACTGGTGGAAAACTCATGGTGTCTCAAACTTAGCCAAATAACTGTATTCAGACTTAAGAAATGATGATCATAGAATGGATTAGACTTAATTATTTTTCAAAGAAATTATTATAAAATTAAATAAAAGATAGTGTACTGTAATTAAACTGAATGTGTAGCAATTAATATCTTTAATGGATTTAATTAAATCATAAGGATACTAAACAATAATACACATGATTTGAGATAATTTACATAGGAATAACAAGTTTGAATAGGATTTGTGATCATTAAAACAAGATTAATACATGAGGAGTCCAAAAATCTCCTCCTTTTTTATGATCACAAATCATGTATAGTTAAAGTGTATATTTGTACTAACAACATAGTTCTAATGTGCATATAACATATATAGAGTGAGATATTTCTCACCCTTTTGGGATTATCAAAAAGTATCAAGAACAAGAAGGAAAAAAGAGACAAGAAAAGGGCATAATGTATTAGAGAAAAAGAGGGACATTAAAAACAGTAAAATAATTGTAGAAATAGTCCTATCAAAAGAAAGTAATCACTATTCTTCTTCACTGGATGGTCTTCTCTTTGCTCTTGGTAGTAGGATCAGAAGAGGAATCCATGGAAGTAGAGATTGAGGTAGAAGAAGGGAGTGAGATGGTGGACAGAAAAGGTAAAGGGAGACATTCAAAGACAGAAGGGGCTAAAGTAGGAGTAGTTGAAGACCAAGGAAATTGTTGATCAATAATTAAAGTTCTGATCTGACTCAAATCCTGAGAGATAGACATAGAAGTGGAGGCTAGGGTAGAGGTGAAAGTACACAAAACAGATCTCAAAGGTTCAGCCGTAGGAGAAACAATGGATGTACTCTGAACATGAAGATAGGGCCTCATAAGCTTGATAAAATCAGCAATGATCTCTCCACCATAGTGCATGGATTTCTCAAAATCATCCTTTTTCTCCATAAACTTGTCCAACAAACGAGTGAACTTTGTGAGCTTTTGGACTTGGGTCTTGAAGACTTGAGTAACAGGAGGAATCCACAGATTTTCCACAAGATACTTGAAATGATTGGTCATATCAGTCTTAGAGAAGATTCGGTTGAAATAGAAATCCACTTTCTTGGAAATTTCTTGTTGAGCATCATTAGAAATTTTAGAGTGGATTTGGACCAGATCAAGAACTCTATCACTATTCTTGATAACTTCAGATAGATAATCTTTATTGAAACCATGAAGTATAGACTGTAGCTCTTCTTTGACCACTTTTCTAAACAGATCACTGTATAAAGAAGGTTGAGATGATTTTACAGATGCTTTAAAAGCATTGATAGCTAAGGTAAGAGATTTCAGTTGATTCATCACTTTTTGAAGGCACCCTTTATACTCATCAGTTAGCTTGTTAAGACCAACAACAAGGTCACGCATCTATTTCATAATTTGTTTGTTTCTTTCAGCCACTTTCTTATCTAAGGAAGCTAAAGGAGGTTGAATCAAAGAAGCAAAATCCTGAGGGGTTTAAGCAAAAACAGTCTCAACAAGATGAGAAGTAGGCTCTGATCTTGAATTCATCACTTTCTGCATTTCTTTAACCATACCTCTTAGAGTCTTCACTTCATCACTAAGCAGTCTATTTTCAACTCTGAATTCCTAAATTTCATGAAGCATTTTGGTTTAAATATTCCAAATAATTTTTTCTAACAATAGTGATGCATCTCTCTCACTTAGATTTGTTACAAGAGCTGGTTGGGTATTTGGGATTTTTTCAACTCCATACAAAAGGGTAGTTCCAAAATATTTCAGATCATCTTTACTCACCAAAGATGGTTGTTATGGTGAAGGTTCAGAGATAGGGACTGATATGGGATAAGGTTCTTTTTTAGGGGAAAGATTAGAGATAGATTTCAATTGAAACATAGTAAAAAGGTAAAGGCCTTTTACTGAGAATTCCTGAGCTTCATTCACATCATAAAAACTAGGGAACTTGTACCGAGTGTCTACAGGGCTTGGATCAATTGGGTTTGGTACTTCAAAAGATTCCAAATTTGGGGGTTGCTCCCCCTCAATAGTTGTATCCTTATCAGGACTGAGAGGCTTAGGGTCTTGATCTATTTCCATGAATTCATCTCTTAGTTCCTCACCCATTTCCTGTCCAGCCAACTGAAAATCTAGCTCCAGCCTTTCTTCATCTGAATGAATGACTTCAGGAACAGAGTGTTCCACTAGGAGTTCTTCCATAGCATTCTTTTTGGTTTCTTTGAAAATATATTCGGTTTCAACTTCAGTTTGATATTCCATATTAGCAACATCTTTAGGAGCAGGGACTTCTTCTTCAAGTACTACATGAGGAACAGAAGTCTTGTCTTCCTTATCAGAAACATTTTCCCTGGGAGGCACAGCAGCCTCTTATTATTCTTCTTCTAAAGAGTACTCAACAACTTCATCTAGTTCCAAACCAGGATCAAAAATATCTTTTGGTCTTGAGGGATGTTCCACAGGATTGAACTTTTCATAAATCCTATCATTGTCTCCCACCCATGCCTTTTTTCAAGGATTCCAATTTATTTTCATCCTCTTGATAATGACTTTTGAAAGGCAGAACTCATAATCCTTGATAGCTTCTTCATTCGGTCCAACCAATCCTTTGGCATGAAGCATGGATGAGATAAGATAAGAATAAAATAGGGAGGTTGACTTGGATGTGGTCTTGATCAGCTCACACATATGTTGTATGACATACTTACAAAGGTTTATCGTGTGCCAATTTTTCATAAGATGAATCAAAAACACATATTGATATTTTAGTACAGAAAAATAACCTTTTCTGGGGCTAATCAAGTTCTGAATAAAATTAAACAGAAGTCTAGATTCTCCATCCAGTTCAGCAGTAGTGTCTCTCCACTTGGTTCCATTTCCAGTTAAACTTTTCAAAGCATCTTCCAAGAAAAAGAATTCACTGGAAGGTGTAGGTCCTCTTTGATAGTCCTCATAGATGCCTTCATGAGGTATCCTAAGGCATGCATCCCATAACCTCAAAGAGAATGTTCATCTTTGTCCATTTATCTAGCTTCTTACAGCATATCCATCATCAGAATCAAAAGAGAACTGAACATATTGATAAAATTGGGCCACTAGCTTAGGGTAGATAGGTCTATTTTCCTTCAAAAACCATTCTAACCAGCCTTTCTCTTTTAGAACTTTCAAAACCAGAGACTTAATTGATAGAAGACACTTAGGGAATATCTCTTTCTCAGGTACTACTACTCGGTTCATCATATTTGGATTTATAGGACCTTCGGGTGCTAGCTTAGGTGTGATCTTCTTCTTCTTTGAGCTACGTTTCTCAGGAGTTGATGATGAAGGGTGTTTCATCCTGGGCATTCACCGAAGGTTCGAGAGAGAGAATGGTTTAAGGGTTGAATAAGGGTTATAGTTTGAGTGAATAGAATAAATATCGAGTGAAGAATAAGTGACACTTCCTTTATTTTATCATTTACTAATACCAATCGTCAAAAAAACAAAAGCGCGGGAAAATAAAAAGGTGGAATGAATAATTACCACAATACGGTTTTTAATTTGAAAATAAAACCCATAAAGAATCTTTATGGTGAGACCATATTAGGTCTTTATAGTGAGACAGTGAATGAACTTTACAGTGAGACAGTGACTGAACCTTACGGTGAGATAGTGACTGTCAGACAATAATTACAAAACACTAACTATGATACCATAAACATGAAACAGTAAGATATAGAACAGTGATACATGAAATTGTAAGATATTTATTTGAGGTTTATAATGCCTAGTTCATGTATTATTTAGTCTATTCTCTTAGAATTTAATGGTTTGGTGAATATATCAGCAAGCTAATATTCAGTACCAATTAATTCCAAAGTGATATCACCTTTTTTATAATGATCTCTCAAAAAGTGATGTCTTACATCAATATTCTTTTTCCTGTAATGTGAAATAGGATTTTTAGAGATGTTAATAGAACTTGTGTTGTCACAATTTATAGGTACATGCATGAATTGATATCCATAATCTAGTAATGTGTGTTTCATCCACAAGATTTGTGCACAAAAACTTTCAGCAGCTATGTATTCAGCTTCTACAGTAGATAATGCAACAGAAATATGTTTCTTACTACATCATGATACTAGTGACTTACCTAAAAAGTGACATGTTCCAGAGTTGCTTTTTCTATCTAACTTACAGCCACTGAAGTCATCATCAGAATAACTAACTAATTCAAATGATTGTTCTCTAGGATAGAACAGTCCTAGATTGGGTGTATGCTTGAGGTATTTGAAAATTCTCTTTACAACATTTAAATGATATTCCTTAGGATTTGATTGAAAATGAGAACACATACACACACTAAACATAATGTCAGTTCGACTAGTAGTTAAGTATAGTAAACTTCCAATCATTCCTCTATAAGTGGTTTGGTCAACAGATTTTTCATCTTCATTAAGATCCAACTTACAAGTGGTACTCATGGGAGTGTCACTAATTTTAGTGTTATCTAATCTAAAACATTTTATAAGATATTTAGTATATTTACTTTGAGTTAAAATAATACCATCATTATTTTGAAAGATTTGAAATCCGAGAAAGAATTTTCTTTCACCCATTAAACTCATTTCAAATTCATTTTGCCTCATTTTAGAAAAATCAATACATAAAGAATTTCTTGAAGATCCAAAAATAATGTCATCTACATATATTTGAATAACTAAAACATCATTATAAATTCATTTTATAAAAAGTGTAGGATCAGCTATTCCTTTTATAAAACCTTTGGAAATAAGAAAAGTACCCAACCTATCATACTAGGCTCTTGGAGCTTGTTTTAAACCATATAAATCTTTTGATAATTTAAAAATATGATTTAAAAAATGGGGGTTTGGAAACCAGGGGGTTGTTCAACAAAAAAATCCTCAACTATATACCCATTTAAGAATGCACTCTTAACATCCCTTTGATATAGTTTGAAATTCAGATATGCATCATAAGAAAGCAGGATTCTGATGGCTTCAAGTCTAGCTACTGGTGCAAAGGTATTCTCATAGTCAATTCCTTCTTCTTGACTATAGCCTTGTGCAACCAATCTAGCCTTGTTTCTAACTATGTTACTAGCTTAATCTATCTTATTTCTAAACACCCATTCAGTTCCTATGGTGAATGTGTCCTTGGGTCTTTCATCAAGTTTTCAAACTTTTTTTATTTCAAACTGATTAAGTTCTTCTTGCATAGCCATCACCCAAAATTCATCATTGATAGCATCATTAATGTTTTTAGGTTCGAGTTGTGACAAGAAGACTTGATGTTCAAACTAATTTCTAAGAGAAGCTCTAGTTTGAGTTCCTTTGTCTAGGTCTCCTACAACAGCATCTAAGGGATGGTTCTTAAGAGTTCTAACAGCTCTAGAAAAGGAGGGACTAGTGATTTTAGGTTCATCAACAGGTTCAGGTTCAGGTTCATTGTGACTTGAGTCTAAGGAATTTCCAGAACTATAAGTTTTCATAGATTCTTTCACAGAATGGTTTGAGGATTTTTAATTGATGTTCATATTTGATACATCATCCTCCAAGTTCTCTAGAAAGTTTTTAGGCTCATGTGGATCTGTTTCATCAAATTTGACATGGACAGATTCTTCCACACATTTAGTTCTTTTATTGAACACTCTATAGGCTTTACTAGACATAGAATATCCTAAAAATATACGTTCATCACTCTTGGATGCAAATTTGTCAATATTTTCCTTAGTATTAAGGATATAGACTTTGCAACCAAAAACTTTGAAGTAGCTAACTTTGGGTTTTCTATTATTCCATAACTCATAAGGAGTCCTTTTAAGAACATGTCTAATCAATACTCTATTGATTATGTAGCATGTTGTATTTACAGCTTCATCTCAAAAATAAATAGGTAGGTCATATTCACTAAGCATTGTTCTAGCAATCTCTTGTAGGGTTCTATTTATTATTTCTACAACTCCATTTTGTCGAGGTGTTCTAGAGGCAGAGAAATTGTGACTATAGCCATTTTGTGAGAAAAAGGATTCAAATTCTTAATTTTCAAACTCTCAGCCATGATCACTTCTTAAGGATTTAATTGTAATTCCACTAAGATTTTCCACATACTTGGCATATTTAGTAAAATAAGAGCAGGCTTCGCTTTTGTGATCCAGAAAGAAGGTCTAAGTACATCTAGAAAATTCATATACAAGTACATAAACATAGTGCTTCCCATTTAAACTAGAAACTCTAGATGGCCCAAACAAATCCATGTGAACCAGTTCGAGAGGTTGAGAAGTTGAAACTTATTTCTTTGGTTTGAAGGAAATTTTGTGTTGTTTTCCCTTTTGATAGGGATTACACACTTTTTCATTTAGAAACTCAAGTTTGGGTAGGTCTTTGACTAATCTTTTTCAAATTATATTTATAAGGGAGTGAATATTACAGTGTCCTAGTCTCATATTCTAGAGTCAATACTCTTTATGAAATACACTTAAGCATGAAGCATTTTGAGAAAATAAAGAATCTAAATTAATAGAATAAACATTTTCTTTTCTTAATGTAGAAAACACTAATTCATCTTTATAATTAAAGATATTTCAAGAATCATTTTCAAATTTAACATGAAATTCATCATCACATAATTGTGAGATACTAAGCAGATTATATTTTAATCCTTTAACAAACAGTACTTTGGAAATTAAAACTGAGTTAGAGTTACCAATTTGGCTGAGTCCAATAATCTTTCCTTTGGCATAATCACCAAATGTGACATGTCCTCCATATATTTTTATTAGGTTCTTGAAGAATGAGTAGTCTCCTATCATGTGTCTCGAACACCTATTGTCCAAGTACCATACACTTTTATAAGAACTCTTTAAGGAACTTTCCTACAAAATGATCAAGAAAAAATAGATTTTGGTAACCATACTTGTTTGGGTCCAGTAACATTAGTGATAAGTGCTTTAGGAACCCATATCTGCCTCATAGGTTTCCTATAAGCATTATGTAAATTATTTGAAAAATAAACTCTATTTGGTCCACAGACACTTGAAACAGTAGAAAGTGTATCATAACTTGAGCTAGTTGATTTGTGTCCAGAACTGGGAGTAAAACAATATGTCCTAGATTTAGAAATAAAATTTATTCTACCAAGGTTTATTTTTCCAGGATGATAACCAATTCCAATTTTTTATTTAGGGGTAATTTGTTTACCTACCATTTGAGTAAGGGTATTTTTCCCATTGGTAAAATTTTCTAGGTCATTCTTCAATTTCTCATTAGACATTTTTAATTCATTGTTCTCTTTGAGAAGCTTAGCATTTTTCTCTTTTTCAGTTGTTAGTTCATATTTAACAGTCATAGTAAGAGCATACTGTTTCCTCAATGATTTATATTTGTCTTTTAGTTTATTTCATGTTTCTTCAAGCATGTTACAGTATTCAAACATTTCTTCATTAGTCATATTTTCATAGTCACTCTCATCTCCAGAATAGTATAAATTATATACAGAGGAGTTCAGTGTTACCTCATATGTGTTTGTCATAAAACACATATTGGCTTTGTTTTCCTGTTCATCATGTGATGTTTCTGAGTCACTTGAATTTTCCTCAGAAACCCTCCAGGTTGCTTTCATTGCCTTTTTATAATTCATGTCCTTGTCTTCATATTTATTTTTGTACTTGAGATTTGGACAGTCATCCTTGATATGTCCTTTGTGCTTACATTCATAGCAGACAATATCATCAGTCTTATCACTTATTTTCCAATCCTTCTTCCAACTTCCTTTTTGGTCATACCTTCCCTTGAAGTCAGGCTTTCTGAAAAATTTCTTCTTCTTTTAAAATCTCTTGAATATTTTGGCTAATTGAGCCGTCTCCTCATCACTGTCAGGTGATAATTGTTCTCTAGTGTAACTTTATACAAAATCTTCCAATTTCCCTTTGTCTTTGTGTTTAGAGGTGGTGGTATTGAATGCAACATATTTCCTTTTTGGTTCATCCTCCTTTTCCTTGTTGACTTTCAGCTCTTCTTTATACATCATCAGTTTTCCAATGAGTTCCTTTATAGGTAGCTTGCTGATGTTGCATGATTCTCTAATAGAGATAGAGGTTCCTCTCCATCTATCAGGCATACATCTAAGAATTCTCATGATCTGTTCCTTAGCAGTGACTTCTCTTCTAAGAGAAATCATTGTGTTGAAAATCTCATTGAACCTAAGATACATATCAGAGATATGCTCATCAAGATTCATTTTAAAGTTGTCATATTTAATAGTATAAGTATTAAGTCTCATTTCTTTTACACTAGATTTTCCTTCATGTGAAATAGACAAAGTATCCAAAATTTCATGGGCAGTTTTACAAGAAGAAATTCTATTGAATTCTTCATCTCTTAAAGAGTAGTATAAAGCATTCATATCTTTGCAAGTGTTATTGTAGATAGTTTTGGTAGGTTTATCCCAAGTGATTCTATTATTAGTAGGATTCGTATATTCATCTATAATGGAAGACCAAATTTCAAAACCCATACTTTCTAAATGCATTTTCATTTTGATTTTCCATTGAGCATAATTGGTTACATTAACTAATGGTAGTCTGTTGGTTGCATCAACTTCCAATCTATTATCTATAATAAATAAATACTTTAAAAGAGCTAGAAATTTACAATTAACATAAATTTACAAATCTTTAAAGTAAAACTACAATCACAGTTGAATAAGGTTAAACAGAGTCCAAATAAACAACCTCTAATACCAAATGTTAGTCGGAGTAGATTACTCAATTGGGGAGGGGTGAATTGAGTAACTATAAAAAATTTTGGTTAAAAATTATTCTTAAAAAGGTTTCCCCAAAAGTTAAATACAACCCATTTAATCAAGGTTATATTGTTATAAGAGTCTGACTGTTTAAATAACTTCTTAGAAGATTGATTAATTCTCAGTAACCTTAATATTAGTTATTAATATTACTTTTGAAGTTATTCTACTAAGACAAGACAATTATAACTTCTTTCCAAGACTAACTATCAAATTGAATTTAGTGATTTATGAATTATACAGTAAAGAAGTAAAACAGAGAAGACTAAATTAAGTAGCACAGGGGATATAAAACAAGTGGTTCAGTCTCAAGCCAAGACCTAATCCAATCCACTTGGTGATCACCTTCCACCAAGCAGTTTATATAAATAAACTTGATCCACACCATGGATCGAGGTTAACATTAGTACACAGAACTGTCTAGGTCACACAGGGACCTCTTTCACAGTTCTTCATGGGTACAAACAACCAGGCCACACAGGGACCTCTTCCACACTTATTCATGGGTATACACAAGTGTAAAAAGATGTTTGAGTAAGGATATCTTGTATCCTTCAGTTTAATGTAGGAGACAGAGTGTGTTTTTATACAGATACACACCCTGATCAAAGGCTAATAAATATGATACACAACATAGTAGAAATATTAAGATAGGTTTAGAAGTGCTCTGAGTGCTAGTATTTGCAGCTCTAGACTTCTGGGATGAAGCAGATGCAGAAACCAAGTTCTCGTATGGAAAATAGAGTGTTGCAAGACAGCAAGATTGGTGTGTGTTCTTCATGATGTTTGACAGTGAAAATATGTCCTTGATTATGGGATTCAATTTGTTTCATGTTTTCTTAAGCAGTTTCAAGTTTCATGTGATAATACTTTCTTCAAAAAAAATGCTCTAAGAGTGTTCTTTGTTGTCATGCTCACGCCTGCTTGTTTCTCTTTCATGCGTTATGCTCCTTATACTTGTTTCTGGTCCGCACAACTCTTTTATCTTGGAGTACATGTGTTGGAGCTTACAGGTTGCATGTAATTTGCACATTGTACCTCGTACTGTCAGGTGACATGTCTACAAAGAAGCATTAATTATTTCAGTGCATTTAAAATCTTCAAATATGACTGTTCAAGATTAAATCGAAAACGAAAAATCAAATTAGGAAACAGTGTCACATTATGACATGGAAATGGTGTCTCCTTCACATGGTGTCCCGATTAGTCACGGTGTCTGCTTGTTCACGGTGTCTCATGGTCACAGTGTCTGGATGTCACAGTGTCTCATGGTCATGGTGTCTCATTGCCATGGTGTCTCATGGTCACGGTGTTTGGATGTCACGGTGTCTCATGGTCACGGTATCTCATTCATGGTGTCTCATTCATGGTGTATAATGGTCACGGTGTCTGGATGTCACAGTGTCTCATGGTCATGGTGTCTCATTCACGGTTTCTCATGGTCACGGTTTCTGGATGTCATGGTGTCTCATGGTCACAGTGTCTCATTCACAGTGTCTGGATGTACTTTTCCAGAAAAACATAACCGGTGGAAAAACTCACGGTGTCTCAGACTTAGCCAAATAAATATATTTAGACTTAAACAATGATGATCATAGAATGGATTAGACTTAATTATTTTTCAAAGAAATTATTATAAAATTAAATCAAAGATGGTGTACAGTAATTAAACTGAATGTATAGCAACTAAGATCTTGAATGGCTTTACTTAAAGCATAAGGATACTAAACAATAATACACATGATTTGAGATAATTTACATAGGAATAAAAAGTTTGAATAGTATTTTTGATCATTAAAATGTGATTAATACACGAGGAGTCCAAAATGAGCCATGAGAGCATAACATATTCATGAGAATAAGCATAAACCTGTGACATCTTTCAATTATGGCACAAACATTAACAAAAGGAAACATTACATTGATGAATCGCATTATTGCACCCATTCATGTGAGAAAACTCAATTGTGCCCTCATATACATCTCCATCATGAGTCACGCACTTTCACTATGCTTTGAAGTAAATTGTTCATGTGTATACATATATAATGATGTTTAAACTTTTAAGCAATGCATTGGAGGGAGATGTAGGACCCCACCCTTCATCATCCACACTTATGAGTTCCACTTTAAAATTATTCACTCATCACATCATAAAGAACCCATGGAAATTAAATAGGTTTCATAAAACTTTCAAATGAAAATCTTTCACTTTTTATGGCATAAAGAACCCATATAAAAAATGGGTTTCATTTGACACATCATAAATAACCCATGGATATAAAATGGGTTTCATATTTTTTTAAAATAGATTCACATAAGTAAATCATTCATAATTCCATCAATAATCATAAAAATATAAACCCATGGAAAATAAATGGGTATCTAGAGATATTTAGTAACTTTATAGGTAAATACCCTTCAATTAATATAATAAAGAATATAGTATTTATAACATATATATAAAGGGTATATGGTTAAGTCAATAATTTCCCTAATCATTCAATGAATGGAATCTAGGTAAACACCATTCAATCAAAAAAATCAAAAATAACTTATTTTCAAAGGAAATGCATTGGGTGAATAGTTTGGATTATACATAGTGGATGATTAGGAAAGATAAAGGCATTGATGAATCATTTCTATTATAGATATTTCAAAACAATTTTAACATTATCATAAAAATATGAAGTTATATGTCTCCTTCAAAATATATTTTTTGAAAATTTTATTTGAAAACTTTTGAAAACATTTAATTTTTTTTAATGATTCCTCAATAATGGATCCTTGAAAAGAAGACATAAAGGTTTAAAAAGGGTGAAGTGAAAACTTTGGAAAATATTTACTTTTGAAAATGGAACTTCAATCATATATCCTTGAAAATATATAAATTTTATCAAAATAAATGTGGTCTAGAAGATAAAACATTTGATTTTGAAAGGATGTAAAACCTTCTTAGTATTTTGAAATATCTTTTTTGAAAACCCACATCATAAAAAATAGTAACAAAACATTATTTTTATAAGAGAATAAGGAAGGTATAAAGGTAACATTATATTACACATAATTAGGTTTCCAGTTATAAGGTATAATGTTGGTGGGAAATAAAAATATGGATAAGTAGGGGAACCATCATCAAAGGGTATGGTAATTATCCTCAACAATAATATACTTTTTGTGAAAGAAATTTTATCAAGGTAAATGATCTGAATTAAAAGGGTCATTTTGAACCATATTGGAAGATAAAGTTCCATGAAATAAACTCTTAAAGTGGAAGAAACCAATCTTTGAAGAAATAAGTTCAAGAAGAAGCAATATAATTCAATAAAGGGAATTGAGTTAAAAAAACACTTACAAGTTTGGAATCTGTTGAATCGAAGTCTATTTAAAATATAACATGATGTGGCTCTTTAAAACACTATGAATATAGTAAAAGTAATTCATTGGAAAATAATCATGCCATATTAAAGATATCTTAGTGCACTTTATAATTATTTTTTTAAGAAATTAAAATTGAGACAAATAATCCCTTGCAAACTTTGAAATAATTCAGTAAAAAACCCATAAAGAATGTGATTTTAAATGAAATTTTAAATACCATTAATAATTAGAGGATCGTGATAAAATATAAATGGGTATTAGATGAACCATTCCAAATAAAACATAGTGTATATTAAGAAATATTTCTAAAGGGTTAAAATTTGAGATAAGAAACTCTTACCTTAATTCTGAACTTCCACAAAAGCACTTGAATATCTTTTGTAACAAAATTAACTATCTTAATCATCAATTTGAGAAAATTATTCATATATATAATCTTTTCTATACTTCATTTATAATTATTCTTTACATGTGTATTTGTTAGTTATTATCTATTTTCAATATTGAGTGTGAGTAATCTTGGTCGTTTTGAACTAGTTTCATAATAGAGGTGTTGTTTGTCATTCTTCTCCAAAAGTTCATCATTTTAAGATAATATAGAATTGATGTTTTATAATTATTTATAATGTTATAATTTCATTCTATAAACGTTTTTGTTATAGTTCATGTAGATGAAATTGGCGATAAGCATGTTACGATAATTTTCAACAAATGAATGGTGATATCCTAATTAATCAGTTTAATATCAATGTTACCATTCCATAACCAAATTAAATACTTATTTTATTATATATTTCATATATTATCAGTATTTAAGTGATCATAGTCATCCATGATAATATTTTATATCATTTTCAAGTAGGTGGTCAGATCGACCCAAACATGAACATACCATAATTAATGGTTGATTGTGATTATAAAAGTGGTTTCCTTTGGAATAATATCATTATTATAGAATCATAATGATATTATTTTTATAATTATATTTTTTTGAACCATATTTTAATATATTTTAATAAATAAGAAATAAACTAAATGAAAAATGAGATATGTTACTTTATGGAGGCAGTATTCCACACAATGCACGATTAATGTTTTCATTTCTCAAATAATGAGATGGAAAGAAGGTGGATTATAATTTTTATCTTTATAATAATTATTATATTATATATATCACATTAATTATTTAATTTTACCTTTATAATCAGTGAATATATGTGGTGGTGAAAAAACATAAGTCTTCGCTTCGTGGAAACGGTAGTCCGCACAAGGCACGAATGACGGTTTCAATTTTCTTAATAGAAAAGGAAAAAATAAGTTAATATTTATTCCATTATAATAATAAAATTTAGTATAAAAAAATACTAATTTAATTATATAGTAATTAGAAAACTATATTTTGGAATGTAATAATGAAAAGAAAAGAAGTAAGGAAATAAGTACTCACATTGAGGACTTGGGATTTCTCTTGGAAGAACCCTTGGAAATCGAGGTCTTATGAAAATCTCTTGTGACTAGGGGCACAATTAAAAGGTATAGGATTATATGGGAATTAAAATGGTATATTTTATATATTAAACAAAATTTTTAGGGTGGTCTGTAATGGGTGGTGATAGGTCCCTTTTATAAGTGGTGAGAATGAAATTTTTTGTAAATATTTCAACTTAATATAAAGAGAGCACATGTTTTTCATGTCAAGAAGACTAAAAATGGATAATAATTGAGTGGGGATGATATAGGGTCAATAATAAATCATAAATTAATTTTAACACATATTTTAAATGTTTTTTCATGTCCTTTAATCTTAGAATTTTCACTTTTACCATTTTTTGTTTTACTACAGTGACTAATTTTTACCTAAGTAATTTACTTTTAATGCCAAAAGATAAAATGGAACTTATTAAATAATTTGGACCTACTGATTAAAAATATTAAATCCATTTTATCATATATAATTTATATTTATACAAAAACTCAATTTTAACATTAGCGCATGTAATGCGTAAAAATTTGTTTTTAGAAAAAGTGTATTTCTAAGCTTAAATTTACATGTAGGGTAAAAATATAAATTTATTTTATTTTCATGATATAAATTGGTTTATTATAAATAAAAATAAATTTATGGGTCTTTCAAATAAATAAAAAACTAAATTTTTCCAAAATAATATTTAATTAGAAGAAAAGATCAAAAACTATTTTTATTGGAAAATATTACCTAAGTCCTTAAAATTTTAATCGTGGGTTTCATAAATTCAGAATAGTATTTTAAAAATAGATATTTTCACACATTAAATACATATTTAATCAGTTAAAATTATTTATACACTTATAGGTCTTTCTTGTAAAGTTATAAAAGTTATTGTTTTAGTAAAAACTATATTTTTTACTATTCACTTAAGAATCATTATTTAAGAAAAATCCCAAAAATTCACCCTAAGATTATATTTTCATGTATAATTTTAAAATGAATTTAATTTCATCAAATTAAAATTATAAAATTTATAAATTTATATTATAACTACAAAATATAAAGAAAATTATTTTTATAGAAAAATAAACTTTCTTTTTCTTTAAAAGGAAAAAAGAATAAATGTGTAAAATACATGTGAAAAATAAATTATTACATTAATAATTACCTTTTTATATCATTCTAATTTATAGTTACACAGTCCCTCAATATCTCCGTGTAATATTTAAGCGTAAGGTAATCTCTGGTGGTAGTTGAGGGTGGTGATTTTTCTAGCATATATCTCATGGTAATTTCCATGAGCTTAACTTTCTCTCAAATATGATTTTTCTCATACTATAATTTTTTGAGTTTATATTGGTATTGGTCTAAGGAAAACCCTATTGAAACTACTTCCTTTCTGAACTCGAATAAATGGCCTTCATAAGGGAAATTTTCTCTACCTAATTTCATTTATCTCTTTTTTCTTCATAGATTCTTTAATATGGTTACTTCCTTTTATACCTACTAATTTAATAGCTATATTATAACAATAAAATTTTATTTTAACATATCAAGGTTTTTTTTAGTTTGATGTTGCGTTTAGAATAAGAAATTAACATAATATTTATTGAAGGATAATTCATAGTGTAATTTCTATTTGTTACATTATCCCCCCTTAAATAAATTATGTCCTAACAATTTTAATAACTAATAACTAATGAAGTTGTTAAGGATGTCCTTATGGTATACCAGACTCAGGATTTGGTTTCAAAAAGAGGTATCAACCTTAGTAGCATGAGTAAGTTTTAGAAACTTGTCCATTCCTTCATAATTGACATATCGCAATATGAGGTTTCTTCCTAATCATTTAAGCTAAATACTCCTCACAATTGGGGTTAAGACCAATATAATGGAATCAATTTTCCTAGAGAATTCATCATCATCCTTATAGTGATAAGTGGTCATAAGTTGATTTGAGATATGAAATGTGATCACTCTATTTCATTACTATGTAGTCTATGTGTATATAATTAATCTATAATCACATGGAAATCATAATTACATGAATTTAAATCAAATATTTCAATACAATAAATCTGTATGATCTTTTAGGTTTAGAGTTTTAAAGAATTAGGAAAAAAATTATCTAACAAAAACCACGCCTTTTTCAACTAACAAACATTTTTTCCACTATATAAGCCACTACTTAATCCATAACAAACTTTCAACATCTCCCACAAAAATCTTCACATAAGATACTCTTCTAGACATTTCATACTTTATTTATCTTCCTAACCTGGGAAAATGGAAGCATAATAAAGGGTTGAGCTCAGATGCTCAGTAAGGTTAAACATAAGCAATAGCAATCAAAGATCATAAGTAAGCATAAGATGATCATATGGGTATAATCAAGATACATAAGAAACATATTCCCAATAAATCATAGAACATAAATCATGGCATAAGACATGGAATAACATAATACATGAGATAAAAGAGTGTGTAAACATGATTCAATAAACATGATCCATAAACATAGTCATGAAAATAAGTATAAAATTGTGACATATTTCAACTTGGCACAAACATTAGCATAGGGAAACAATACTTTCATGAGTCATAAACTTGTACCCATACTTATGAGACAACTTAATTGTACCTATGTATACATCACCTTAATGAGTCACACACTTGCATCCAAGCTTTTGAACAACTAAATTGTTCCTTTGTATGCATATATCATGTTATTTAAACATTTATCCAATGCATTGGGGTGATATAGGACCCCACCCATCATCATCCACGCTTATGAGTCCCACTTGAAAATCATTCACTTATCACATCATAAATAACCCATGGAAATAACATGGGTTTCATAAAACATTCACATGAAAATCATTCACTTTTTATGGTATAAAGAATCCATGGAAAGGAAATGGGTTTCATTCAACACATCATAAAGAACCCATGGAGATAAAATGGGTTTCATATCCTTTTCAAATGGATTCACATGAGGAAATAATTCATAATTCCATCAATAATCATAACAAGATAAACTCATGGAAAATAAATAGGTATCCAAATATATTTAGTAACTTTATAGGTAAATACTCTTCAATAAATATAATAAATCATGTAGTATTTACAACATATATATAAAGGGTATACGGTTAAGTCAATAATTTCCCCAATCAGTCGATTAATGGAATCTAGAGGAACACACTTCGATCAAAGGAATTAAAAATAGGGTATTCACAAAGGAAATGCATTGGGTGAAATGTTAGGATTATACATAGTGGATGATTATGAAATAAAAAGGCATTGATGGATCATTTCCCTTATATATATATTTCAAAACAATTTTAACATTATTGTAAAAAGAGGAAGTTACAAGTCACTTTCAAAAAAATTGAAAATTTGATTTGAAATTTTTTTAAAACATTTAATTTTTTTAAAGATTCCTCGATAATGGAGACTTGAAAAGAAGACATAAAGGTTTCAAAAATGTGAAGTAGAAACTTTGGAAAACATTTTATTTTGAAAAAGGAAAATCAATAATAGATCCTTGAAAAAGACATAGAGGTTATCAAAATAAATGTGGGGTGGAAGATAAAACATTTGATTTTGAAAGGATGTAAAACCTTCTTAATATTTTGAAATATCTTTATTGAAAACCCACATCATAAAAAGGAGTAAAAAAACTTACTTTTTAAAAGAGAATTAAAATATAGAGGTCTCATGAGATAAAAAAATTATGTTTCCAATTATAAAGGATAACATTAACAGGAATGTAAAATATGGACAAGGAGGGAAAACTATTATTAAATAGGATGAGAAATATCCTCAATAATGATATACTTTTTGGGAAAGAAATTTTATCAAGGTAAAATATCTAAATTAAAAGTTCATTTTCCACCATAGAGGAAGATAAATTACCATGAAATAAACCCTTAATGTGGAAGAAACCAATCTGGGAAGAAATGAGTTCAAGAAGAATCATTATAATTCAACGAAGGGAGTTAAGTTAACAAAAAACCTTACAAGTTTAGTATCCTTTGAATCAAAATAATTTTAAAATATAAAATTATATAGCTCTTAAAACCCCATGAATATGGAAAAAGTCATTAATTAGGAAATAATCACACCATATTAAATATATCATGGTGCACATATATAAATTTTCTATAAAAAAATAAATTTAAGACAAATAATCCCTTACAGACTTAGAAAATTTTTAGTCAAAAATATTTGAATGATAGGATTTCAAATGAAAAATTAAATATTAGTAGTAATTATAGGATCATGATAAAAAAAATGGGAATTATATATATCATTCCAAATAAATCATGTTGTAAAATAAGAAATATGTCCCAAGGGTAAAAAATTGAGACAAGAAACCCTTTCCATAATTTCGGACTTCCACTAAAGCACTTGAATATCCTGTATAACAAAATAAGATATATTAATCATCAATTTCATAACCTTATTCATATATATAATATTTTATTAACTTAATTTATAGTTACTCTATATATTTATATTAGTTAGTTATTATTTATTTTCAATATCTGGTGTGAGTAATCTTGATTGTTTTGAACTAGTTTTGTAATAGCAGTGTTGTTTTTCATTCTTCTCCCAAATTTCACCATTCCCAAATAACACAAGGTGATTTTATTTATTTTTTATAATTATTTATAATGTTATAATTTTATTCTATTTAAGTTTTGGTTACAGTTCTTGTAGATGAAATTGGTGATAAGCATGTTTTGGTAATCTTTAACAAATGAATGTTGGTATCTTAATTAATGAGTTTAATATCAATGTTACCATTACCGAACCAAAATTAATTAATTATTTTATTATTTATATCCTATATTATTATTAATTAAGTTATAATATTCATCTGTGATATTATTTTATAGCATCATTCTAGTAGGTGGTTAGACCGACCCAAACATGAACATATTATAATTAATGGATGATTATGATTATAAAATTGGTTTCCTTTATCATAATATCATTATTAAAGAATAATAATGATATTATTTGGATAATTTTAAGGTGTTGAATCATATTTTAAGAGATTTTAATAAATAAGAAATAAACTAGATGAAAAATGAGATATGTTACTTTATGGAGGCGATAGTCCACACAACGCACAGTTAACATTTTCATTTCATGAATAATGAGAAGGAAAGAAGGTGGATTATAATTTGTCTCTTAATAATCATAATTATATTATATATATCACATTAATTATTCAATTTCACCCTTATAATCAATGAATATAGGCGGTGGGAAAAAAAAGAAGTTGTCGCTTCGTAGAGGTGGTAGTCCACACAATACACAAATGACAATTTCATTTTTCTTAATAGAAAAGGGGAAATAAGGTTAATAGTTATTCTATTATCATAATAAAATTCAGTATACAAACAATACTGATTTTATTTTATAGTAATTAGAAAACTAGATTTGAGAATGTAAGAATGAAAGGAAAATATGTAAGGAAAGAAGTACTCACATTGAGGCCTTGGGATTTTCCCCGGAAGACTCCTTGAAAATAGAGGCCTTAAGACAATATATTGTGACTATAGGATTAATAAAAAGTGAGAGTATTATAGAGTAAGGAAAAAATTTATATTTTCAATAGTAAAATGATTTTTTAAGGTGGTCTTGAAGGGGTGGTGAGAGGCCACTTTTGTAAATGGTGAAAATGGCATTTTTGTAAATATTTCAATTTAATATAAAGAGAGCACATGTTTCACATGTAAAGAAGGATAAAAATGGATAATAATGTAGTGTGATATTATATAAGGCCGTTCATACCTAAACCATTAATTTTCACAAATTTTTTAAACATTTTTTTAAGTTCTTTACTCTTAGACTTGTCACTTTTACCATTTTGGTTTTACTGTGGTAACTAATTATTACATAAGTAATTTAGTTTTAATGCCCAAAAATAAAATGAACCTTATTACATAATTTGAACCTAATTATTCAAAATATTAAATCTATTTAATAAAATAAAATTTATATGAGTAATAAAACATAATTTTAACATTAGCGCATGTAATGCGTAAAAAACCCATTTTAAGAAAAGGTATATTTTTCGCTTAAAATTTATGTGTAAGGTAAAATTATCAATGTATTTGATTTTCATGATATAAATTGGTTTATTATAAAAAAAATAAAATTTATGTGGCTTTCAAATCAATCCAAAAACTAAATTTTACCAAAATAAGATTTAATTAAAAGAAAAGATCCTAAACAATTTTTATTGGAAAATGTTAATTGAGTCCTTAAAATGTTAATCATATGTTTTATAAATTCAGAATAGTATTGTAAAAATATATAGTTACACCCCTTAAATACTTATTTTTTCAATTAAAATGTTTTATACACTTATAGGTCTTACTCATAGAGTTAGAAAATTTACATTTTTGGTAAAAACTATACGAAATATAAAGAAAAAAAATTTTATAGAAAAATAAACTTTCTTTTTCTTTAAAAGTTAAAAAGAAAAATGTGTAAAATACATGTGATAAATAACTTAGTACATTAATAATTACCTGATTATATCATCCTAATTTCTAGTTACATATCCCCTACATATCTCCTTGTAAGATCTAATCATAAGGTAAGTTCTTGTGGCAGTCGGAGGTGGTGATTCTGCTAGTATAGATCTTGTGGAAATTTCCATGAGATTAAATTTATCTCACATAAGATTTCACCCATACCATAATTTTTCAAGTTCATATTGGTCTTGGTCTAAGGAAATCCCTAATGAATCTAATTCCTTTCCAAGCTCAAAAAAATGAGCTTCATAAGGGAGACTCTCGCTACCTGATGTCATTTCTTTCTTTTTTCTTCATAGATTTCGTAATATGGATACTTCATTTTATACTTGCTAATTTAACATCTATATTATAATGGTCAGATTTTATTTTAACGTGTCAAAAAAATTAGTTCGGTGTTGCCTTTAGAATGAGATATTAACATAATATTTATTTAAAGAGAATACATAGCATAATTTTGGGTCGTTACACTTGTGGCGATGTCGAGTTACTAAATGAAAATGCTCTCATAGGCAGTCTTGAGTTACTAAAGAAAACACTTGTAAAGGTAGTCATGATATTATGGTTGGCACAGTCGTCGTGGAGTTCTTAAAGACACTTTGGCACTTTTCGAAGCAGGTATGGTCGATCGGGTTCATGGTGATGGGTTTTCTATGAACATCATATGATCATATGTAGTGGAAGATAACCCAAACATAGGCATGTCTATCTTTGAGAATCAACATGTAAATAAATTGTATAAAAAGTGTACCTAGAAATCTCCAACAACATCAGTATTCTTCTTTCTCAACGAAGGAGAATGCTTGATGAGGATCAAAAAGAAGTGAACAAAAGCACCCTACCTCCAAGGGGGTACACTAGACAATGGATCTGTGATTGTATCATGAGAATACCCAAATATTGAAGGGGTTCTAGCACCTTTATCTCAGATGATGAACAGCAGTATGGGAGGAAGAGAGAATTGAGAAGGCTTTCTTACCATTGGGTTATCACCACAAGAGGGATCACATCCCTTTATATAACCATCCATGATGTGTTTCATTAAATGGAAACGCATCGACCATATTAATGTATCCATATAAATTTATCCCCATTGAAATTAATTCATTGAATCTTATTCAATGAATATTCAATACATTTAATCCATTCATAACATATTGTAATTGATGATAAAACCGTTTGGGGGAAATAAATATATATCAAATATATATATTTATTATCTCGTGTATTTAATACATGCATAATAATACATGCATAAAATGCATGTAATTAAATATAAACTTTATATATATAATATTATATTATATATATATATATATATTAGTCCATATCTAACAATCTCCCACTTTCACTAAAATACCATAGGGACTTTATGCATAACTTCACAACTCTTTGTGAATCCATCAAAACTCTTTTGAATACGGTTTTTCATCAAACCCTCTTCATTTTGAACAAAGAATTCATCCAAAATTTTATCCTTATCCAAGGGCCTAATTGTGTGACCCTGTGGGCCTTAGTAGTGTTGACAACAACTATGAAATCTCTATTTCATAGATGTAAGCAATGAGAGGCCTCTAGAAAAATATCAATGCTACTCAAGCTACTAAGGGGTTTGGTGTGATCTCCATCAAACATACTCATATCTCTATATGAACATTTCCACCACAAGATGTATCATATACATCATATGTATCTTATATAATCCCTTTTTCCAACACAATGAGAGACCACTATACATGGAACATGTCAATCTAGTATAGGCCTCTCATCATTTTTTTATTCTTTGAAAAAGACTGACCAACTGGATGAATACATCACGTGTCATTCATCCATATGATAATCACATCACATGTCACTTATCCAAGTATTTGAACATGTAATATGTGAAACAACTAAGCATGGACATGCATTTCCTCAATAGAATTCAATCAATGGGTATATGTCTTTTCTTCTCATACAAGTGGACACATCTCATATTGGTTTGCTACAACTGACAACATGATTAGTAACATACCCAACCACCCCCGTATTAGCTAAGTTCATATGTTGACTTTCATAAGTAGGGTATCAAAGTATGAAGGTTCTCATGTTAGGTATCTTTTCAACCTTAGGTAATAAGGATTGATAATAATCATACACCCCTATGTATATCTATGACTGTATGACATTCCATGAGATATACTTTAGCGGATCAGTCCAAGTAATAAGTCTCTACTTATTACCTCAAGAATCTATTCTTCAATATCTCATATACAACCCATTGTAATGGATATAAGAATCTATTCAAACTAACCTTTACATATCATCACAACCCATTATACTCCATGATGATCATTGATCAGGGACAACTCAAAGTTTGTACTTTGAGGGGATATTTATCATTCGATCGTTCATGAAAAATATATTGTAGAACACAAGAATGAATAATAAATGGAGATTGCCTTTATTAAAATGACATGATGCATTTACAACCATTACAACCAATCTCTTATAGAGATATAACATGACCCTCACGCAGTTTCTACAGTAATGGATTCTCAATATCACATCCAAATATAATTCTTGTCACATCCTTATGTGACCATCCGATAAAATACTCCCACTAACCTCTTAGTGGGTAACATTTACGAAGCAAGCTAGTTTGAATAATTGTGAGACTTGGGAATCATATTCCTTAAGTTCAACTCTTTGAACTTATATTCAAACTTCTTCACTTCATAACCTGAAATTTTATATTTTTATATTATATTGTCTACTTAGAACTCTCTCGAAGTACATCTCCATCATCTTAGGAACCTTTTCCATCAAACTTTTTCCTTGAAATCTTTTGTAAATAATGTAACTGTTTACATTATCACTTTACCGGCACATCCTAAACTCTTTTAGGATAAAGTGATATCAACTTTGTTACGGTAACTAATGTAACTGTTTGCATTTTTCTTTACCAATGTACCCTAAACTCTTTTAGGATAAATTTATAACACTTTTTTATGGTAACTAATGTAACTCTTTACATTTTTTTTACCGATGTACCATAAAGTATTTTAGGATAGAAAGTGTGATGCTTTGAGTATTAACTGGTATAATCCTTTATGGAATAGTGATGTTCACTTATTATGGTAACTAAATGTAACTCTTTACATTTTTCTTTACCATTATATCCTAAACTCTTTTAGGATGTCAAGTGAATTTCACTTTCTCATGGTAACTAATATAATTATTTACATTTTTCAATATTGTCATATCCTAAAACTTCTTTTAGGATATCAGGTATAATTCACTTTCTTACGATAACTAAATATAACTCTTTATATTTCGTCATATATCCTAAACATTTTAGGTCATTCATTAAAGAATCACTATAATCTTAGACTGGTATAATCCTTTAGTTAACAGTAATATTCACTTTCTCAGAGTAACTAAATGTAATTATTTATATTTTTACCTACTATCACATATCCTAACTCTTTAGGATATAAAGTAAATAATCACTTAAACTAAATGTGGTATAGTATTTTATTTATTAACTTTTAACTTCTCTAAGTTCAAACATACTCCTACTAACCTCTTAGAAACTATATTCTTTTCGAAATATCTTCCTAAGACAACACAAACTACTTTGTGTTTTAGGAAATAACATTTATTTCCTTTTAGTAGGAATATTAAACAAATAAATTATTGTTTCCATGTCATATATGGTATTCTATGTGTTTGGAACATTATTTCTTGAAAAGAATACTTTAATGAAATATCCAACCAATGGGTGGAAGGAACACATTCCCGTATATTTTAACAAATAACCGGATAAAAATTTTATCCAGGATAAAACATTTTTATCCATTTCTTCTACTCAAAACATGTTGAATCCAATGAATCATAAACCGTGTGTATACATTTAATCATTTCTTAACAACTCTTTGTTATCTAACATCATCTTATCATATAAGAGAAGGGAGATAAAGATACACTTTCTTTACTTAGAATCATTTCGAGCCCCAAGGCCCCGACGGATCATTACGCTTGGATGGAAATTTCCAGAGGTGGTTTTCCACGTCACCGGACATGTCCTTCGACGGCTCAGGGCATGCAGGAGAAGCCGCATGCCCAGGGGTGGTCGTCGACCCCGCCTCCCCCTAGAGACATTTGTGCACTTCCAAAAATCTCACCGCGACACATCAACAGTGACGGGGAGACATTCTTGGGGGGGGGGGGGTTCGGACGACCCGGATGATAAAATCCTTTACATTCAAATTCTTGATGTAGTAACTGTTTACTTCATCACTGGAATGCAAACTACAAGCTCAGTCAATTCTTCCTTTGATTTTGAACTCTTGTATATTTACAACACTTGTAAAACATACACTCGGTATCACATACCATTCAAAATTGAAGAATTGGTTTTTATAACATTCATACCTATCATGGACATTCCATGGAGTTCCCAAACTTCTTTAGGTATATTTTGGATAATCCAGTCATATTGAATTATTAATATTCCCTCTTGAAAGCCCTGGGTTTCAATGACCTTGATTTGCTTCTTGAAGAAACATTGTTGAACTTTTCAACTAACTTTTCTTCTTCTAGTTTGAACTTTTACCCACTTCTATTATCTATATAGTACCGGAATCTAGACATCACATGCCTAGTTCATCGATTCTCAACACTTTGAGAATATCGGGTAAAATTTCATTGAATTCAATCATATTGTCAGAACATTTCCGTAAATGACAATAGGATAAATTACCTAACCAGAACATGTCATTTTAGTCTCCCCTTTAAAGCATGTTATAGAATTAAACTAATCATAAACCATGTGTAAAAACACTTATCTTATTTCATTTAAACAACCATTGTTTACAAGCTCTTCTCAATAGCTAAATGAGATATTGTACACATCTTATGATGAGTTTATCCTAAGCTTGAAGCATCCAAGTTATCAATGTAGCAACTCTTTTGCTCCATTACTTGAAAACAAAATTCAAGCTTCAATTCTTTTCATCTTTCTGACATTTTGTATATTTACAACACTTTGTAAAACATACAGTTGATATCATATATCTATCAGAACAATAAAATTGATTTCTATAACCAATAAAACTTTATGGAAACTTTCAGTCTCACCAAGTCATTAATATATTCAATCATATTGAATATCATTTGACGTACACAATCATATTGAGTATATGAGACTAAAATCATTGAGGCACTCGATCATATTGAGTACATGAGTTGAGACTAAGATTTTTTTGGTCATTTAACATCTAATGTAGCGGAAGATAACCCAGTCATATGATCATATGAAGCGGAAGATAACCCAAACACAGACAGATCTATCTTCGAGAATCAACGCGTAAATAAACTGTATAAACAGTGTACTTGGAAATCGCCAACGGTAGCAGTCTTCTTCTTTCTCAAGGAAGGAGAATGCTTGATAAAGATCATGAAGCAGTGAACAAAATCACCCTGTCTCCGAGGGGGATACACCTGCCAATGGATTCATGAAAATATCACGAGAATATCAGAATGTTGAAGGGGTGCTAGTGTCTTTGTCTCAGATGATAAACAGTATGGAAGGAAAAGAGAATTGAAAAAGCTTTCTCACCATTGGGTTATCACAATAAGAGAGATCACATCCCATTATATAGTCATCCATAACGTGTTTCATTAAATGAAAATACGTCGGCTATATTAATGTATCCATATATATTTATTCTCATTGACATTAATTCATTGAATCTTATTCAATAAATATTCAAATCATTTAATCCATTCATAACGGATTGTAACCGATAATAAAACTGTTTGGAGAAAATAAATATATATCAAATATACATATTTATTATCGTATTATTTTATACGTGCATCAAATGCATGTAATTAAATATACACTTTATATATATATATATATATATATATATATATATATATATATATATATATTAGTGCATTTGTAACACGTGGACTTTAGGATCAACAGTGGTATAGTCCGATCTCAAGCGTCACCACAAAGCTTAGGGTGGTTATCTACTGTTTTTTATTTAAATTGAACTGTTAAAAATTACAGCACTTTCATGCATTTTATTGAAATTGATTGACGTGTGGAGGGGGATTTTTTTTTTTGGATAAAACTCGTATTTTTGTAAAATATAGTTCGTTTTTCTTCTATTTATGTTTCTAAAAGATTTGAGGGTCCCGATAAATGTACGTGTGTGTATAAACTAATTCACAATTTTAACTTTATGTCGCCTAAAATCAAACTACCAAGTATCATAAATCAATAAAAATATTATAAAACATTCTGTCAATTTATTGACTTAGAGCCTACTATCATACATAAATTAAATGACCCCACCGCTCCCAAATGATTCCCCCCCCCCAACCCCCCACCCCTGTTTATGTACTGGAAACCCTGACGGAATGAATATTCCATGATCAAAATTCACACAAATGACCTAATTAGACAATGGAATATACCTTCATTTACAAATAATAAATGGATTTTTTATTTTAGAAATATTCTATAAAAGTAAGTATAAATGAATACAAAAATACAACCTTTAAAAGAAAGATTCTTTTAAATTTATTAATGAAATCCAACTAATATATATATATATATATGTGAGTTAACGCACAAATAAATTCATGTAATCACGCCCTCATTTCACCATAGAAACCATATTAATACCGAATTTTTTTATAAATGACTGAAAATATTATCAGACTTAAAACTCAAGAAAAATTAAAATTAAAATTTTTTAAGTAAATCTAAAATATAAAGAGAACAGAACACTGCCTCAGGGAGGCGGGTGTGGTGGCAGGGGGTTAGGGGTTTGGGGCTGAGGTCAGGGGGTTAGGGGTTTGGGGCTGAGGTCAGGGGGTGAGTCCCTGGCTCAGTTCTCTTTCCTTGCATGCAAAATATAAAGAGAACACCATGAAGAGAGAAGAAAAGCAATGGACAAAAACTTGATGTTCACACCCTGCCACCAGGAAGAACAGGCATATAAGTTAACATCACCGTCAATTTTCATCATCCTCGCCACGTCGCCGCCATCGATAGGCGCCATTATCAAACCCTTTGTGTTGCCGATGTCGAATGAAGCCTTCATCATCAGTCTTTCTCAATGACCCATGGCGATGTAAGCCACCATCATCATGGCGACCATGGTGACGGGGGTCAACTTTATGATGATGCCCAAGAGCCATCCGATACGTATGCCAGTGTGGGTGTGATTCAGATACAGGAGGTTGGCCGAATGGATTTTGGCTGACATATTCCTGAACATCATCCGACTCGGCCAGCCCTTCCAAATAAATCTGCAGACTGCCTCCTGGTGCTGGTGGGATGAAACCATTGAAGGGATTAAAAATGGAAAGAAAAAAAAAGAATATGAAGTTAAAGGGATCTCTGCTTACCTAATAAAGTATCATTCTTGTCTTGGTACCGGAAGGGAGGTGGAAAGATTGCAGTATATGGCTGAAGAAATAACAAAATGAGAATGGGAAAAATATATTAATAAGTACAGCACAACGTACCGGATTGCGCAAGGCTTTATATGGGGAATCATCCAACATAAGTGTGTTGGATTCATTGTAGTGATCTTTCTCGATCCATATTTTTTTCAGTTCCTTCAAAAACACGGGCTTCAACCTGTTTCCAGGAGTCTTCAACCCTGTGTCTGTGCAGTGAGATTGATCCTGCAAAATCAATCTAACAAATGTTGATGAATGACACTTACTGACCAAATCTGAAAGCTCAATGTTAAATTGCGGATGCTCTATGCTAATTTCTGTAAGCTTGATGTTAAATACTTTAAAAGCCTCATTTTAGATACTCATGTTATTATGTGTCTTTCCAGTGTTAAAACATGAAATTATAGTGTTAAATTTTAGAATTTTAGTGTTAGTATCTGCATTGTTTGTTGGTATTTGTTACTGTTAAAGTTAAAATCTGGATACCCAATGTTAAAATCTGGATGGCAAGTGTTAAACTGCAGATGCTCGGTGTTAATTTCTGATAGGTTGATGTTAAATGCCTTGAAAGCCTCATTAGAAATACCCATGTGTTTAAATGTTTATTTCTAGTGTTCAAACCTGGAATTATAGTATTAAAATATGGGATTTTAGTGTTACCAACTTTGAAATGTTCAATTGAAAATCTTAGTTTAATGTCTATAATGTTGGTGTTAAAAACCGGATGGTTAGTGTTAAAAACCGGATGGTTAGTGTTAAAAACCGGATACTCAGTGATAAATTGCAAATCCTCTGTGTTAATTTTTGTAAGCTTGATGTTAAATACTTTGAAAGCCTGATTTTAGATATCTATATGTTATTATCTGGATTGTTTAATTTGAAATCTTTATGTTCATATTCGTTACTACCATTTTTCTGACCGTTATATATTATAGGGATATCAAAGTTTTGTATGATGGATATATGAAAGGTGTCAATGAGCACCTGTATGAACTCCTTCGAATTCAAGGTAATTTATTAGTTGGGGCCTCTACTGCTGAAGTGGACAGATTTGATCATGTTCAAGAGGAAGAAATAGAGGACGATGGAGGGTCTGAGGAGCATTCTAAGGAGTTTGAAAGGGCATTCGGCTGAAGGGCTTGGGAAACGTCCACTGCGGCTTTGGCGGGAGATCCTAGGGGGCTCCCGAGTTTACATCTTCTCCCACTCACTTCTTCCGCATAGCCGCTTGTTCCTGTGCTACTGTTGGAGCGTGCGTTGTCGGTGATCGCCAGTTGTGCGTGCGCCAACTGCTACAGAAGACGTCGGCAGAGTGGAGTGAAAGAGCGCACCGGAACGAAATGGAAGCGAACGGTGCAATCCATCATTGCACCTCGTGTCAGGAATCGAGGTTGATCCTGCAGTGCACGCCTCACGTTGAAGACAAGTCAGTTGGGGGTGTGTCGACTAGACGAGGAAGGACGCCTCGTCGCACTGGACGATGGCTGGCAGGAGAAGGTCGGCAAGCCGGACCAAATGTTAAGGACGTGGAACAACAACTTTGTATTTAGAATAGTAAGTGTAGAAAATTACTCGTGGGAGGAAGGACACACCTTGAGAGAGAGCAGTGATGCTCCTCGCCCAAGCAGCAATGGTCGATCCAAGCCTACGGTCGAACTGTAACACATTAACCAAAACAATACCCTCCCCCCTTACTCCCCCTACCTTATATAACAGAATCCCAACCCTACACGTGGGTCCAGAACCTTCTCCCTAACAGAAAAACAAACTCACCCTCAAAAACCCATTTACCCCTTATTACATATTATATCCAGCCTTGATCTCTATCATTATATCCCCTCTTCTGCCTATGAGATAGATCTACATACAATATTTCATCATAGATCTTCATTAAAAAAACTATGTTGAAAATTTTGTCCCTCTATGTATGAGTTCGGTCTACATAGGAGCCCCTTTTGAAAACTATGTATGAGTTCGGTCTATATAGAAGTCTCTTTATGAAAACCATGTATGGCTTGATTCCTGTTCTCACAGGATACATATTGACATTCAGATCTCCTATCTTAGATACACCCACAAATCAACTATCATTCCACTTTTTTTTTTCTATCCCAAAATATGGAACTTTCCCGATTTAGGATATTCATGCCTTAAGTCAAGATTACTCCTCTTGGCAACCCAAACGCCTCAAGTAAACTATTCATCTAGGTAACCCAAACGCCTTGAATCGATATTCTCCTCTTGGTGACATTCAAAAGCCTTGAGTTGAGATCCTCCTTTTGGTAAGCATTTCCCACTGGTGAGACGACTCTAAAGCCCACCAGATGATTTAGGAAAACGTCAAAGTGTCCTACATTTACCTTAGAATTAGATTCTTTTTGTTCCAAACGAATCCAATTCTAAGGAGGGCATTTTGTTGACATCGAAAAATTCATGTCACGCACTTTGCCTCAGAATTCATGATATTATCCTCACTTAGACAACACATGTCGAGTTTGTGTAGAAATGTATCTTCATGCCTAAAGAAGAGGCAAATTGGATTTCCATGTGCCGCAAGACTGCTCACACACCGAGGGATGGAGATTCCTCAGAAACATAGCCCAATTTGGTGGCGTTGTAGTGAGAACCTCCCTCCAGGAGTAGGTCGTAGATTTCGCAAATTGCAAATAAAAAAGTGTCCATCCATATCTCTGCCCTCATCCACCAACAGACGAGGAAGAAAGTTCAACCTTTGGCTTCTAATTTAGGCTTAAGTCCCTCCCAGACATGATTGCGCGACGTGGCGATCCCACCAGCGGACGAGAAAGAAAGTTCAACCTTGGGCTTCCAATTCAAGTGTAAGTCCCTCCCAAATATGATCGTGTGGCGTGACGATCATCTATTGTCTCTTGTTTCTCAAACCGAGCATGACTCATGTGGACTTAGAGATCAATGATGATCATGACACTAACACGATCAAAAATATCTATCGGGCCTCTTACTAGGTGTAATCCCTAACCGTGTTACCATCTTCTCAAAGGGTCATATTCCCTACGAGACATACCTTCAGAGGGCCGTATTCCCAATGAATCAACCATAGGCCTCCAATTCAGGTATAAACCCTTAAACTCATGAACTACGTGGGTTGTGATTCCCGTCTCGATTAGATACGTAGGAAGTCTCCATGAGGTTCAAACCCAACACCTCAAATCAACCACAATTTTTACAAGGCCATATAACTTGTGAGATTAATCCAATCTTGTCGGGCCATATTCCCCACGGGATCAATCATAAAAGGCCGCCCATGCATTGGGCTTCCAATTCAGATGTAAGTCCCTCCCAGACATGATTGTGCAACATGGATATCCTTTACTATCTCTTGTTTATCACACTGAACATGATTCATGTGGGCTTAGAGATCAATGGTGCACAGTCAAAAATATCTATCAAGCCTCCTACTAGGTGTAAGCCCCAACCGTGTTACCATCTTCTCAAAGGGTCATATTCCTTGCGAGACAGACCTTCAGAGGGCCATATTCCCAATGAAGTAACCACGGGCCTCCAATTTAGATGTAAGCCCCAGAACATCACGAACTACGTGGGTTTTGATTCCTGTCTCGATGAGATACATAGGAAGCCTCCATGAGGTTCAAACTCGACATCTCAAATCCACCACCACTTTTACAGAGTCACGTTCCTTATAAAAGATTAATCCATTCTCGTTGGGCAATATTCCCCACGTGATCAATCATAAAGGGTCACTCGTGCGTAAGTCTCACACCAGCCTTTGCTAGGTACCTTTCACCTAGACATCCTTGTCGCATGACGTTAAAATGCATAGTTTAGTCCTTGTGACATGACCTTAAAAGGTACGATATGTTGCGTTTATTCGTTTCTGTTAGATATGCAAGAAACGAAAGAGGAAGAACAGATCTCGAAATTCAGATTACAAGAACGATTAAACATGAATTGACAAACTAAATTATTAGTGTAAATCATCAACGAATTATTTAAATAATTATAAACGGAAATAAGACCCCTCTGATATCACTTGTAGGTTCTGGACGCAGCGGAACCGCGGGATGCGCGTGTACCCAACTTGACTTCCACTTGCACTAGGGTCAACTGCTAACAACCTTCAGTCCGCTAGCTCTCACCTGATATTCATGTTTCTACTGAGATAGGCATTTAGTCAAGGGGTCCGCCACATTCTCAACCCCTTTGATAAAAATCTCTCAAGAGGTGATTCTTTCGAAGTATGTGCTTTGTCTGTTGATGTGACTTTGCCTCCTTTGCAAGAGTCACCGCTGCAGTATTATCACAATACAATGTAATGGGATCCTTACTGCTAGGTACCACATCAAACTCCTGGACAAAGTTCCGAATCCAGACGGTTTCCTTGGCTGCGTCAGAAGCCGCTATATATTCGGACTCCGCTATAAAATCAGTGACAACTGGCAGCTTTGAACTCTTCCAACTCACAGCTCCTCCATTGAGACAGAAAACATATCCTGATTGCGACTTCAGATCATTCTGATCAGTCTGAAAACCAGCATCAGCATACCCTCTGATGACAAGCTCCTCGTCACCTCCATACACCAGGAACATATCCTTAGTTCTTCTCAGATACTTAAGGATAGTCTTGACAGCAGTCCAATATTGTTCTTCTGAATCTGCTTGATATCTATCTACCATGCTCAGTGCATAGGCAACATCAAGTCTGGTACATAACATGACATACATGATAGATCATATCGCTGAAGCGTATGGAATCTTACTCATCCTATCTTTCTCATGTTGTGCATGTGGACACATTTTCTTAGAAAGATGTTTACCATGCGACACTGGAACCAATCCCCTCTTGAATTGTTCCATACTAAATCTTTTTAGTATCTGGTCAATGTATGTACTTTAACTTAGTCCAAGCAGCCTCTGGATCTATCACGAATAATCTTGATCCCTAGAATGTAGGTTGTTTCGCCTAAGTCCTTCATGGAGAAACACTTGTTCAACGAGTCCTTGACTGACTGCAAGACTGGTATGTCGTTTCCAATAAGCAATATATCGTCAACATACACTACTAGGATAACGACCGCATTCCCATTAAACCGCTTGTAAACACATGGCTCACATTCGTTCTTAATGAAACCAAATTCTCTTATGCATTCATCGAATCGAATGTTCCATGACCTGGATGCTTGCTTTAATCCATAAATGGATCTCTACAACTTGCATACCCTTTTAGCATCACCTGATGTCACAAACCCTTCTGATTGTGTCATATAAACATCTTCCTGAAGGTTCTCGTTAAATAATGCAGTTTTGACATCCATCTGCCAAATCTCATAGTCATGAAAAGTTGTTATGGCAAGTATGATTCTTATTGATTTAAACATGGCAACTGACGAAAAGGTTTTATCATAGTCAATTCATTGTTTAAAACCTTTAGCCACTAGCCTTGCTTTATAGGTACTAATTTAACCTTCCATGTCCAGTTTCTTCTTGAATACTCATTTACACACAATAATAAGTCATTGTCCTCAGTGACAAGGAAACCATATCTCTCTGATTCCCTTACCTCTCTTGTACTCCTACGCAGTACTTGTGTTTCAGGAACTACCTCTTTCACGGGGACTTGTGGAACTTGTTATTATACCAACTCCCGTGTATCTTGAGCATCGACTTCATCAAAGTCAATCTTGCTCCCACTATCCTTTTTGAAGATGTGCGCCCTCTCAAGAAAGACGGTATGTCTGGCAACAATCACTTTCTTGTCTGAGGGGTTGTATAGGTAGTATCTCTTTGTTTCCTTGGGATACCCTATAAAGATACACTTCGTGCCCCGGGGTGCTAGTTTGTTGTCTGAGAAAGCCTTAACAAACGTCATGCATCCCCATACACGTGTATGCGACAAAGTGGGTTTTTTTCACTCCATAGCTCGAAGGGAATCACATTTGCCGCCTTAGTTGTTACTTGGTCTAATGCGTATGCCGCAGTTTGCAATGCATATCCCCAAAAGGATAATGAAAGATCTGCATGACTCATCATCGACCTTACCATGTCCAATAAGGTACAGTTCCGCCTTTCACTAACACCATTCCACTGTGGTGTATAAGGTGGAGTGAGTTGAGATAGAATCACAAACTCTCGTAAAAGGTCGATGAACTCTTGGTTAAGATATTCTTCACCCTGATCCGATCGAACTTCTTTATCTTCTTACCAAGCTGATTCTCAACTTCATTCTTGAACTCGTTGAATTTCTCAAAGGACTCGGACTTATACCTCATTAAGTAGACATACTCATATGTACTCAAGTCATCAGTAAAAGTAATGAAGTAAGAATATCCACCTCTAGCTTCTACTGGAAATGGTCCACACACATCAGTGTGTATCAATCCTAGAAGCTATGTGACCCTTTCACCATGTCCACCAAATGGTGGTTTGATCATTTTCCCTTGTAAACAAGCGTGACATCTATCAAGTGGTTTTAGCTCAGAGTAGTCTAAATAACCATCTTGACAGAGTTTTGTCAAACGCTTCTCGTTTACATAACCGAGACGGTGATGCCACAACTGGGTGTTGTATGAGTCATGTGAACTTGGTTCGTTATCAATTGGCAAACACTTGGTTCTCATAATTTAATACATACAAACCGTTATTTAAATGCGTCATACCATAACATATGTTGTCCTTAAAAAAGTAACAGCATTTATTTCCGAACTTGAAAATAAATTCATCTGTATCTAAACTCGATACAGAAACTATGTTCTTAGTAACACTTGGTACATAATAACAGTCGTGTAAAACCAAAATCATCTCGATCAGCATCGAAAGGTGGTAGTCACCAATGGCAAGAGCAGCCAGCCTCGAACCATTGGCAGCTCGGAGATCCACCTCTCCTCTAGCAATTTTTCGAAATTTACTTGGTTCCTGCATTTGAATATAGATGTGAGCATCACAAACTGTATCTAATACTCAATATGTAGAAATGGAAAGATTGCACTCGATAACGAACGCACATTTGGCTTCCCCTTGCCTTGGGTGCAATTCCTCTTCCAGTGGTATGACTTGCCACATGCAAGCCTTCTTTTTCCTTGCCCTGTCTTTAGATCTTCTTCTTCTTGGTCGGACGGTGCTCAGGAGCTTTATACTGTTTATAAATCTTAGGCCTCTTTGTCTTGTCCTTCCTCTTCCTATTCACTATAAGAACTGCGGGTTTGTCACGCCCTATGTCCTTATCCACTTGGTGAATCAGGGTCAGAAGTTCCGATAAGCTCTTCTCATTATTGCTCATATTATAATTCACAATAAAACTAGAGAAGGCTTTGGGCAGTAATGATAGTATGAGATCTATACGCAACTCATCTGAGAATTTAATCCATAATATGTCCAGACGCTCAATGCAGCCAACAAGCTTGACTACATGTGGTCCAGATGGCGCAGACTCTCCAAGCTTAGTAGTGAACAAAGCGTTGGAGATCTCATACCTCTCGTGTCTCACCTTCTCTTGATAGAGATCCCAAAGGTGAGACATCATGCTATAAGCATCCATTTCCTCATGTTGCTTCAAGAGCTCATTGCTCATGGATGATAGCATAAAGTACTGAACATTCGTAGCGTTATTCAGATGTTTCTCGTACACAGAAAGTTCCTCATCACTCGCCTCATTTCCAAGCGCAACTGGTAAAGGCTCTTCCAGCACCTAAAGTTTCCTCTCATGGCGAAGGATAACCCGAAGGCGCCTTTGCCACTCCTAAAAATTAGTGCTGGTGAAAAGGTTTTCCTTCTCGAGTATGGATCGCAACGATATGTTTGATGTCATTTTGATTGTTTCTACAAATTAAGATGAATAGAGTTTTAGTGCTTTATCTTGATAAATTTAGACAAATTAATTAATTAATATTTATTAGTCTCCCACTATTTTGTCGAAACCCAATAACCCTCACCATTGGCGTCGGAATATCCTGTTGCTTGGACATTCTAGCAGCAAGGATCTGTATTGCCCTTCGCATTACCCCAACTAGGGTTGGTCAAGCAACTTGAAAGTTTTTTAGGTAGGCATTCCAAATGTCAACTGTATTAACTCACAGCTCTTTGATCTGTTGAGTGAACTCCCCAATCCTGAAATCCTTAATTTTGAATTTCCTCAACCTTTCCCTCTCAGTTGCATCAAGTCCTGCTAGGACAGTCAACCCTTGATGTAAACTAAGTTAAGTCAACCCAAAACCTCAAATTAGAATTACCCGATAATTGAAAGCACTCCAACTAGGGTTGGTCAAGCACTTTGAACTATGATTCAATTCTAACCGAAATAATGGAAAGCTATACCGACTTAATATTTAATTGAAGAATTTTATCCTTTATGCGTAAATTGTCACTTATTATCTTTTCACATACTTGTTAATATTAAGTGAGATATACTTAAGTGATTAACCATGTATAGATAATATTTACGCATAAGCCATTTTCTTTTTGTTTCATCTTGTATGCTTGTTAGTTCATTAATTATGTGATCGCGTCAAGCATCCATAATGAATAACCATACAACAGATAGAAATAAATAAAGGGTATGATCATGAATTTTACTATTGGTTAGTTTATCTAGCGGTTGATAAACTAACCATGACCTAGGGGAGAAACACCTTGAACCGTTTAAGGTCCGTGTTTACAACTTTCCACCTGTCCACCTTTGTATCTCCTTGGATTGGTTTCGTCTCGGCTCCTCACTTGAACCATCTCCACTAGCTTGGGAACTTCATCCATTACATATGCTTTTAACTCACATGCAGGTGAGGGGTAAAAGGAGGTTTACATAAAAGAAACCATGGACACGCAGACCCTACATATTAATGAGGAGAAAGCAAGCAAACCAACAATTTTAATTTAATAGATAAATTAGAAGGGAACTAATCACATACAAAGGTTTGATCTAACTCATGATCATCCACAAACATGCAACAAATTACGCATTTAATAAAACTAGCATTCAATTCTTTAATCGTTCTTATTAAGATAAATTACGCTCGGATCGATTAATCATTATCTTTAATTAATCAGTCCTTTTTATCTTAATCCTTTTCTGAATTTCCTTGAAATTCTCATCCACAGCCTTGTGCATAACTTGTACCTTGCAGGCAACTCGGTGAATACCCGTCCAAAACTATCCAGCATGTATTTATACTTGTATACACTTTATTCTTTGTAACATGCAGCATGCACACAGAATTATAATGGTAATACAACTCATACATGATGTACAGATCATTGAACACTACGCAAATGTTAATTAACATTTATATATATATATATCATGCCCCACCGTTGGTGGTGGGGTGGTAAGGGTTTGGGTGGGGTGAGGGGCAGGTCGCAGGGTCAAGTCCCCGAGCCTGCGATTTACTGCAATTTTCTTCCTTGCGTTGTGTTCCGCGGTGGCAGATGTAATTGACCTAGTATATATATATCAAACACCTATTACATATTGTGTCTCAGCTTTACGCCCACATGAAGGTACATGTCTCAAGGGTTGCATAATATAATAATAAATTTTTAAATCTACGTAATCTAGAAACAGTACACGGCGTGTAGATCCGACTACACGACGTGTACCCTTCTCACCGTCCATCCGAAGTACACGCCTGGGGAAACGACATGTGAGGTGTACTTCGAAAATCTTCAGAGTACACAGCGTGTCCAGTGGGCCACACGCCGTGTAAACTCCGCGTTACACGGTCACCAGTCGGGCAAGCCACGTATGGGATACATGACTTGAGCCTGACCCGAAGGGACTACACGCCGTGTCCAGTGGATCACACGGCGTGTAGTCCGGCTGACTGTGCGCCAGTCTGTCCTGGTCAACACGCGGTGTAAAAATTAATTACACCGCGTGTCATTAATGCACACGGCTTGAGTAATTGCCGAATTACTCCGGGCGCGTTGAACACAACTACACAGTGTGTAATCCGGATTACACGGCGTGTGACAAATTACACGTGTAATTCCGAATACACGGCGTGTACTGTTGTGTTACCTGGACAAAATCATCGGCGCCTCCAGATGAGATCATCAATGATATTTTAATCCAAAAATTATTCGTTTCTATTAGATCTGCGAGAAATGAAGGAGGAACAGATCTCGAAATTGAGATTACAAGAACGATTAAACATGAATTGACAAACTAAATTATTAAAACGTAAATCATCAATGAATTATTTAAATAATTATAAATGAAAATATGACCACTCTGATACCACTTGTAGGTTCCGAGCGCAAGATGAGCGTGTACCCAACTTTGATAATCGTCATGATCGATGATTAATCTGGGATCAATACGACGATAAACGACAATATCCACGAAACTGAATCAAAGATAAAAGGCAAAGGATAGAACCCAGAACCGAGAAGAGATGATCGACATATTTTGTTTTTAATTAATTTAATTAAATTAAAGAATTACCTCCAAGGTGATTCTTTGTTGATGTGTTCGACCACGGGTCCGAGGTGCGACTTCGTTGCGATGTAGAATCCAAGAATAGAAATCTTCTAGCGGTGATCCACACGTGCTTCACGTATCTCCGGACGTCGCCGAAGGAGTCTCCGGGTGCTAGCGCGGAAGATCCTTGCGCCTGCGATGTCCACCTTTGATCGCCTTGAGAATCGCTTCCAAATCATTCTCCTAGATCTGGTGGAGGATGATCTCTCCCGTTTTTCAGAACGTTCTTGGAGAGGGAAGACTTCTCTAGACTCGAGAACTTTTCTCCAAAGATGTTGTGCACACAACCATTGGTTAGCCAGTGGAATGACCCCTTGGCTAATTAGAGAATAATAACATAACGGGAAATTTAATTCACCAGGTAATAATAAATAATTAGCACAAGTGTCATTACTTATTTTATTATTACATGTGAAACCCAATGACAAAAAATGCTATTATTTCCATGACACGTGCTTAACTTGCACGTTATATTTAAATATTATTTAACCAAATAATATTTAATATTATTTCTCACCGGACCCATAACTTGATCCGCCAATCCTCCTCAATATTTACCGAGCCTTGAATAATTACTATTTATTTATTAAATAAATATAACTGCATTATTCACCGATAAATAAATATTCCGTCAGTAATATATTCTCTCGAATAACTAGCGACGAAATAAATGCGATCAGACATACTTGAATAATTATTAAACCATGTAGGTTGAGAAACCCCCTTACCTCAAGGTGAGGTGGGGCCCTTGTTTTATAGATTGAGAGTGAGGAATACATACAGGAGTATTCCGATGTGGGACTCGGAAATACCCAGAATAATAAAAAGGGTTTAACACTCCCCCTCAACCTGGACATGCCCAGCTTGGACAACGAGTCCCACAAAAAGAAAGATGACATTATACAAGACCAGACACACCCCCCCTCAAGCTGGGCCGCAGATGCTGTGGATGCCCAGTTTGGAACTGAGCGAGGCTAAGCGAGTCCTTGGGAGGCCTTTGGTGAAGATGTCAGCAAGTTGGTCCGCCGTCGGGATGTGGCTAAAGCTGACGTGATCATGCTCCAGGTCGTGGCGAAGAAAGTGGCAGTCCACCTCAATATGTTTCGTCCGTTCATGGAAGACGGGATTCGAAGCTATCTTGGTGGCTGCCTGATTGTCACACCAAATGTGAGCAGATGTCTGCGGAGGAAAGCCAAGCTCCTGGAGGAGATGTCGAAGCCAAATGATCTCCGTGGTGACAGTGGTTATGGCACGGTACTCGGATTCCGCACTGGAGCGGGAGACGACCGTCTATTTCTTGTTGCGCCAGGAGATGAGGTTGCCTGCCAAGAAGACTGCAAACCCAGAAGTAGATCGTCGGGTAGTAAGGCAACCGGCATAATCAGCATCACAAAAGGCCTCAATATTCAAATGAGCATGCCGGGAGTAGCGAAGACCACGATCAAGGTCGCGCTTGATGTATTTGGCGATGCGGAGGACAGTATCCCAATGAAAGGTGGTCGGATGCTCCATAAATTGGCTCACTTTGCCAACAGCACAGGCGATCTCGGGGCAGGTCATGGTGAGATAATTGAGTTTGCCCACCAATAGACGGTACCGCTCGGGTGTGAATATGGTTTCGAGGAGGCATAAAGAGAACGTTCCCCAGGCTCCAAAGGAGTGTCCACAGCAGTGGCTTGGGTCAACCCAGCATCCTGCAGAATATCCAATGCATATTTTCGTTGGCAGAGGGAAATGGTGTCCGGAGAATAGGATACTTCGATGCCGAGAAAGTATGTGAGAGGACCGAGATCCTTAGTGTGGAAATGCTGGTGAAGATGCCCCTTGAGGTGGGTGATACCAGCAGAGTCGCTGCCGGTGATGACGATATCATCCACATAAACGACCAACAGGATGGAACCAGCGGGGGTCGTCCTGTAAAACACGGTGTGGTCCTTCATGCTGCGAGAGAGCCCAAAGTCGGTGACGACAGTGCTGAAGCGGCCGAACCAAGCACGAGGAGATTGCTTGAGGCCGTAAAGGGAGCGGCGGAGTCGACAGACTTGAGACTCGGCGCCGGAGGCACAAAATCTGGGGGGCTGTTGCAGATAAACTTATTCCTCAAAAAAACCATGGAGGAAGGCATTCTCGATATCTAGTTGATGAAGATGTCAAACGGAGACCATTTTGGCAACCGGAGAGAAGGTATCAAAATAGTCAACACCGTAAGTCTGTGTGAATCCCTTTGCCACAAGGCGAGCTTTGAGTCGATGAAGAGTGTCATCGGGATTTAGCCCGATGGTGTAAATCCATTTGCTGCCAACTGCCTGTTTGCCTGCTGGAAGAGGGACAAGATCCCAAGTACGGTTCTCTTCCAGAGCCTGCAACTCATCCTTCATTGCTGCTAGCCATCCCGGGTGAGATTTTGCATCACCAACTGTGCGAGGAATTGATATTGTCTCCAGAGCTGACAGACTCCTGTAGGAAGAAACAAAGAGAGAAGTACTCTGGCAAGAGCGAGTACCTTTCCAGAGAGCAATGGGCAAGTCGTCTGGTGCCAGGGTAGGAGCATCGGACGAAGCGGGGATGTCGGTGTCATTGGCCAGGATGGGGGATACAGTTGATGGACGACGTGAGTAGACTCGACCAAAATGGGTGTCAGCAGCAGGGGAAGACACCGGAGGAGGGTGGATGATGAGAGGAAGACAATCATCAATGGCAGAGTCAGGATGAGGAGAGGGAATGGAGAATGGAGAGCTCTCAATAAATGAAACGTCAGCAGAGATGACGTACCTCCGGAGGTCCGGTGAGAAGCAACGATATCCGCGCTGAGTGCGGGAATAGCCAAGGAAGATGCACCGAAGGGATTTGGGAGAAAGTTTGGAGAGGCCAGGACGAGTGTTATGAACATAACAGAGGCATCCGAACACCCGAAGTGGAAGAAAGTGAGGAGGGAGAGAGAAGAACAGAGCCCAGAAAGGAGTCTCCCCCTGAAGGATAGAAGAAGGAAGGCGGTTTATAAGATAGGTAGTCGTGAGGATGGCATCGCCCCAAAAAAGAAGAGGCACATGGCGATGGAAGAGGAGGGCACGAGCAGTCTCCAGAATATGTCTGTGTTTGCGCTCGACCACTCCATTCTGTTGGGGTGTATCAGGGCAGGAGGTCTGATGAATGATGCTTTTCGTCTGGAGGAACTGCCGAAAGGGAGTGGAGAGATATTCACGCCCATTGTCGGAGCGGAAACATTTAACAGAGATTGAAAATTGGTTATGAATTTCATTGTAAAATGTCTGGAAGGCGGAAAATACTTCAGAGCGTTCTCGAAGGAGGTATAGTCATGTCATTCATGAAAAGTCATCAATGAAAGATATATAATACTTATACCCCAAATGACTCAGGATGGTACAGGGACCCCACACGTCGGAATGAACCAGATCAAAAGGGTGTGAGGCCCGTGTATCTACCCGAGGAATGTATAAGGTGCGATGATGTTTCGCAAAGGAACAAGACTCACAATGAAAAGAAAGATGTTGACTAAAATCTGTAGAAAGCTGATGAATGGTGGAGGCGGGAGGGTGCCCCAATCGGGAATGAAGATTCAATGCTCTCGTAGTGACAGAGGTGCAGGCGACTGTGGTCGGGCCATCGAACATGTAGACCCCGTCCCGAAGCTGGCCTCTACCAAGTTCCCGATTCGTAGTCCGCTCCTAAAAGATAACAGCAGATGATGTAAATATGGCAGCACAGTTGTTATCCTTTGTAAGCTTGCTGATAGAAAGAAGATTAAATGGGTTGCGGGGCACATGTGCCACAGAGGGCAGGTGAAGTGAGGAAGTCAAAGAGCATGCACCGAAGCCCGCAATAGGGATAGCGGAGCCATCAGCGACGGTGATGGCTGAGGAACCGGCATAAGGACAGTAGGATGTCAACATACCAGCATCACCGGTGATGTGGTCGGAGGCACCTGAGTCGAGCATCCATGCAGGTGAGCGACGGCCAACGAATGCTGCAGAACCAGCAGAGTGGGCTAGAGAAGCCGAAGATGGACCGGGTCCTGCAGAGGGCCGAGAATCGTGAAGCAGCCGGAGGTCCGCCATAGAGAGGTCCAGAGATGGTGGAAGAGCTGAGACTGATGAGGAAGCTTCCTGGACCGTCGTCTGACCCTGTCGCGGTTGCTGAGAAGGGCGGCAATGAAGGACCCAACAGCGGTCGATCAGGTGGTTGAGTTTTCCACAGTGTTGACAGAGGGGCCGAGGACGGCCCTCTACGCGGCCACGTCCACGATTGCCCGAGGAGCATCCCCCGCCACGACCGACGAGCGCCGAGTGATCGATGATGGGGGTGGGTGGGGGAAGAGCGCGTTGAGCCTTGCTGAGGCGATGATACACCTGTGGTATCGCCAGTGTAGACGGGCTGGCGAGCATCTCGGTAGTCGTGGTGGCATACTCGGTAGCGAGGCCATTAAGAAGATTGAAGATGCAGAGTTGGTCCCTCTGGGTCTGAGAGTCCGTCGATGTTTGGGGAACGGGCCATAATTCCTGCAACTCATCGCGAAGACCTTTCCACTCCATGAAATATGCGAGGAAGGATTTGTCCTGCTGTCGGATATACGACAGTTGCTGAAGGACATCTGAGACCCGAGCCAAATTGTTGGTCTCAGAATACATGATGGTCAAGGAATCCCAGAGCTCCTTGACTGTATTCGCAGTCCGAGTGACATCTTTGACTGAGCGATCCATTGAATTGACCAGCAATGCGTAGATCTTGCTGTCAGCAAGTTTCCACGGACGGTATTTGGGATCGGTGGATTCCGGTGGAGGATCCTCAAGGTGTGAATCAAGGTCCATTCCGATAAGAGAGATCAATACCGTCTTCTGTCAGATGGAGAAGTTAGTTGAGTCGAGCCGCTCATCGACGAGGCGGGTCGAGGCAGTGATCATCTGGGGCAGAGCAGAAGAGGCTGCCATTGAAGCGTCGGGTATCGGTCTAGGACGCAATTGTGGACAGCGTCGGAATCAGCGGTAGGTTGGGCGTGCCGGGAAGCCGTGTGGAGCCGCGAGAGGTAGCAGACAGCGGGAGGGGCGCCGGGAGGCGGTGCTAGCTGTGCGCAGGAAGAGCCGGGTCACCGGAAGGGAGCCGCCTGGACCGGTTCGCCGAAAGGGAGCCGTCTGGATCGGTTTGCCGGGAGGGAGCAGGGCTGCCTGGAGCCGCGGCTGGAAGAGAAGTTACCGGACAGGCGGGCGTCGGGAGAAATCCGCCTGGAGGAATCCGCTGGGAGGTCAGGCGAGGTCGCCGGACGAGCGCGCTGGGAGGGCGGGCTCGACGCACGAAGAAGCGGCGCAGGCCGGGAGTCGCAGGACGAAGCAGACGCGCCGCGTGGAGGGAGGGCGGTTGCCTGGAGAAGCGGAAGCCAGCAGGTGTGGGAACATCCAATGACACTTATAAATGTGGATTTCCTACTGGCGGGTCTTGTTCTCATAATATCCTCCTAGATATTACCAAGGGTGCACACCATGAGAAGGTGGCTCAAAGTTTCATGAGTCCCCACCCCTGATATCTTGTATCATTTGTCCCTATAAATGATATCATTCGGTCATAGAACATATATTCAAGAATAGTGTCATGGAACTTCTGGGTTCTCATCATAGCAGGGATCTGCTATGACCTTTTAGTGCGACAGCTATTCTTAGGACATTATCACATACTATGTCACGCAGAAAAACAATCATGATGTGGTAAGGAGTTTATTAATATTCATCCAATGAGTACAGGTTTATCATAAAGTACAAAGAAGTGGGTTTCTAGGGCACCAACTCCAGCATCGTTAAGTGGCACCGAACTACGTGGGTTCTGATTCTTTCACAAGGATACATATTCCTGGGCACGATCCCGCCATCAAAACACCAATTGCCTTCCAGGACGGCCGATAAATTCCAGCGCACCCAATTATGAGGCCTTAAATCATAATTCTTTAAAATAAGGCATTAACAAGCAAATACCAAAATGAGATGAAGAACCTCTGACACGTATAGATGGATCCAACAATGGAGAACCTCAAATACATATAGATGGTCATTCCCACATGTGTAGTGTTGATAGTGGGTGCCCTAGACCCAAATATTCAGTACTTTTGTTTATCATGTCATGTATACAGTTAGTTATACATGATATTATCTTACCATTATAGTGTAGACTTTTCTGCGTCCAGTATTATAATGATAATGTCTAAAGATTAATTGTCGTGTCGAGAGATTATAACAGATCTCAGGCTATAATGAGAACCTCAAGATACTATGACATTAATATTAAATATATGTTCTATAGTCTAGATTGTCACGACCCACCCTCGGGGTCCGTGGCGTGACTACCCCAAGCCCGTCTTCCATAGGCCAGGGGCTGGCGACAAGCACCGAGGCGTAAATCCCAGTAAAAAAGGAAGGCATTGCCTTTGAAAAGTAAACAAAAACCACAGAGTAAGCAAGCGGAAAGTAAACACTAAGTAAAAACAGAGTACAACTGAAAGTGCGGAAAACGGAAAAGTAAATGGGCCAGTATACAAACCTAAACTGAAAGTAAAGTACAACTCGAAAGGGAAAACAGCAACTGTAAAGTAAAAGCCGCTACACCGAGCCGTCCACTGGAAATTTCACCTGAAGGGTGGGTACAGATAGCTCCACTGCTCCTCGGGTCCCATCGTCCGCTCCGAACACGTCCCGCCCAGTGGTCCACCTCCAGGTACCGTCCTGCTCTGCAAGGCTCAGCCAAGATCAACGCTGTCCGTCGTCTGCAACCAACACAACGTAGTGCGGGCATAGCCCGTGCAGGGGTGAATATAAGCTACTCAGTAGGGACCCCGAGACCCCTGAAGGTCTCACAAAATCCACAAAGGATAAACCACAAAGGAAGATACAAACACGAAGTAACAACCGACACTGCTTAGGTATATGCCCATACATATACCTAAGTCATCAATTCCAATACGCTCCAACCTCCGAGCCCAAGTACAACTCAGTCCACACAGGAAAGTAAACGTATTCCACACAGGAAAGCAAAACAAAATCCACACAGGATAGCACAACTCAATCCACACAGGAAAGCAACAGAACGAGGGGGGATTCAGCCGTGTTTGTGCGGTCCGGCCCCCCTCTCGTTAGACGATATCACATAAACAATAATCCTCAAGATTGTCATGCTAGAACCAAGAACGAGAATAAACAAATAAACAACAACTCCTACCTCGGTTCAAGAACGATGATCGTCAACGACCCGCAGAAGACGAGCGTCGCGGAAGAAGGACGTCGATGTCGTGAAGCGAGGATTCGGAGTTCTTTGACGACGATTTCGTCGCGGGAAATCGTCGCGGAAGAGATGACGCGGAAGTACGTCGTCGGTATCGCGGGTATGACGTCGCGGAAGACGGTTCCCGAGAACGTGGCGTTCTTCGTCGATGTTCGAAGGTTCTTCGTCAAAGCTTGAAGAAGAAGAAGAAGAAGAAGCAGGTTCCAAATTCTCTCAAGATTGTCTAGAGAATTCTAACCCAAATAAAATAAGCTAAGGTCTTATTTTATTTACTCAACCAAACCATTTGAAATTCAAAGGTTTGAAATTAAACAACTCAACCCATTTAATAACCTAAGTTGTCAAGTTCATTAAAAAGGGGAGTTTAAGGGAGTTTAAAAAAAAAGAGGTGAAGAGTTATGCTTCGTGTGGGCCCCACCACACTTAATCCTCCCAAGGGAGGTTAAGTGGATGTGGGTCCCACCCTTAACTCCCTTTGGGAGAAGTTAACCAACAAAATAAAAATAAAAAGTATTTCCACATTTTTATTTAACTTCTTATAATTTCTCCCAAAACTAACTTTCATCCCGCATAAAACGCAACTTCGAAAAAGGTCTCCTTAAGCGAATATCGGCGCTGCGAGTTCATCAGTGCCCTCGGAATTTGATTCCGGGCACCGGTTCAAAAGTTAGAAATTCCCGCTCGTTCGTTCACTGAACGTACCCGAGCCAAACTTCGGAAAATGATTCCGGGCACTCCGGGCTTCAGAATCAGCTGCCGTCAGAAACCGCGCTCTTGTAAAATTCCAAAGAAAATTAAGAAAAAATTTCCCTTGAATTTTACGGGTATTTACATAGATGCATCTTACTGACTGGACACAGTAGATGTCTGACTATTAGGTGTTGGGGGGCATTGAGACTTCTCATTAAATTCGCACTTGGTGATCTCTGGTATGTGAGATCATGAGGACAGACCTGCCAATAGGAACACCACATGTTTTTGGTGTCATTGGTTGTTTCTATCTACGAACATGTGTATTGGTCTCCTGACTTGAGACCATTACCAATGTGTACTATTTGATTACGTACTTTGATGCAAGACGAAAACCATGGCAATGAAGTCGTGGCGAGATAGTTTGTGTTGGGTGTGTCATTGGTGGTATGACATTGGTTGAGTGATCAAGAAAGGATTTGTCACTTCCAAGTTTAGAAAGTTGTATATCTCAGACCTAGTTGATCAGGATGGTGCTGCCTTCATAAATCTCTGGTCAGAGTAGTCGAAAGGTAAATTCATTCGGTAAAATCAACAAATAATAAAGCAAAGAAAGGACGATGACACAAGTGTGCGTCTTGCTTTATGAGATATTTAATGACAAAAAGATTATAGTACACAGTCAGTGTTCGAAGGTTGGTTGTCATTGCTATGACAATCCTTATCTCTTTAAGGGTCATGATGGGTTGCTAGACTCTGCTCTTGGTCTGTGGATTTATTCACTGCTATCGAGATAAGGGCCTATAGGGTCACACATAATAGCGTGCGTATTCAAGAATCCGCCATATTCAGTCGAATAGGTATATGGACATAATGGGCCCCGCCACAGGGTCCGAGCGTTGTCTAAGTTATCGATCACCAAAAGAATTAAATAAATTCATTAATATTCAAGTTATGAATATTTGGGATTGAATTTATTTAATGTATTTACAAATTTAGTAAATACGAGAAAGATATTAATCGAACGAATATTATTTTAATATTCGAGGTTCGTTTAATATTAAGCGGGATAACGAGTCGAGTTAAATGGCTCGGATTTTATCACATAATATATTTTATATATATTACAAGTATGTGATAAAATAATAAATAATATTGACGCAGTTTAGTTCGTCGAAATTATTTATTTAGTGGACGTTAAAATAAACAAGGGTCGGGGAACCCAAATCGGTATTTTGGAACGCCACTATAAATATAGGAGGAGGCTCTCTCTTATGGTCTGCAATTCACTATTCATTCATTCCATGGAATGAAATCCATAGCGTCTCTCTCCTCCCGCACTCTAGAGAGAGAAGCTCTCGATCCAAGAAGTCGAATCAAGATCTCTCTCCAGCATCGAAGGCATCTCGATGCGATGATCGTCGGGACGTCGAAAGCGTCGTCGGATCTCCGCGTTAGCACCCAGAATTCGACGATCGACGCTCCTTTGGGTTTTTGAAGCGTGTGTGGACGATCTAGAGAGTTCCTGCTTTGGATCCTTCAAGCGACGATCGCCATCGACTAGTTGCAGTCGACTGCGCCTTCGGATTTCAAAAACGAGTACGTTTTCCTTTTATTTTGTGCTCTTTATAATTTACGCGAGATCTTCGGACCTATCTGGGGCTCGGATCGTCGGCGACGACAAGTTCCGTCATCTCGCCGACGAAAATTTTAAAATCTCCTACCCACCAGCTTCCGCCGCGGGCCCCGGAACCTAACAGTGGTATCAAAGGGATCGCGTAAATTTTCTGAGCCAAATAAAATTAATTTGCTTAAAATTAAGTAGAGGGTTCAAAGACGGTCCCAACGGTTCAAACCGCGCGGCAATCCGATGCTGAATGACCAAGTTATGGTCCGTTTAAATTTTCAGATTGGATCAAATTCGCGGTTTGATCTCGAGTATTAAGTTTTATTCATTCCGAAGAACCAATTGAACGGTTTATCGGATATAATTAAAATTGTGCAAATTATAAATTTTTCAATTTATTAATTTGCATAATAATTTTATTATTATAATAATATTTGTTTTATTATTATAATAACATAATAATAATAAACTATTATTTTAATATAATAATTTTATTATTATTAAATTTAAAGACTATTTGAATAGCCTTTATAAAGAAAAATGATGTGTGGAAAAAAAAATTGATGACTTGACTCGAAATAAAAAAATGAGTGAGAAAGACTTCAAAAGAAGTCTTAAATTTAAAAAAAAAATCAAAGTGGGGGAGGGTGCTGGCTTTTGCAGGTCAAGCAAAGAAAAACAACAAAAAAAGGGGAGCTACAGGGGTCCGCGCAGACCCCCTCTTCCTCCCACGGCACTACCCTGGGGACGCCGCACTCAACCGACCCGCAGCGCCGGCGCACCCTGCGCCCTGGCCTCACCGTCGTCCGCCTTCCCCGGTCCGGCCATCCTCCTCCCACTCGCCTTCAGGGACGCCGCAACGCAGGAGTCCGCCGCGCACAGGCCACCAGCAGTAGCTTCCCTGCATGCAGGCCGCACCGTCCTGATCATCTGCTCCCACCGTCGCGCCGCCACGGTCCAGCGTCTGACTCCCTGTAGTGGCATTTTCGGCCTCGCCCTATGCTACCCGGACCTCCCCTTGCTGCTGGAAAAACCCCTATCCGGACAAGCCGCAGCGCCAGCCGCCCGGTCCCGGCGTCTCCCTGCTGTCGCGCACCCACTGCAGGCGCGGGTCTCCCCGCAGCCGCCCTCGGCAGTCCCGGTGCAGCCTTGCACCCTCTCCGCTCTGGAACCAGCCGGTCGCCGCGAACTCAAGCCGCCGCTGTCCTCCGGGTCGACAAAATCCCTCTCCAGACAGCCCTGCTGCGACGCCGCGGGCAGTTCCGCCGGCTTCCTTGCATCACGGCCAGTTCCGAAACCAGGCCACCACCGGACCAAGCCCACGACCCCTTGCCGTCGAGCCCGCACACCACCTTTCCCGAGGTTCGCCGATCACGGCAGAGGAGGTACCCTTTTGCCTGCAAGTAATCTTTACGCAGAGTAATTTTAGCCCCGAAACAGTCCGGACGGACCTGCCCAACCCAAAACGGGTTTGGGCAGATCGGTCCGGCCCATTTTGGCCTTGCGCGGGTTTGGCCCGACCCACGCAGGCCGTGAAGTCGTGTTTCAGGGACCGACCAATTTAAATTAATCAAAGTAATTAATTTAATTAATTTAATTAATTTAATTTTAGTATTTAAATTAAATTAATTAAAATTAATTTTGGTTAATTATTTTAATACCCGAGGATATAAATTATTTTAATTTTGCAATTAAATTAAACTATTTAATTAATTTAATTTTGGCATAAAAATTAAATTAATTAGCGGACCGATGATTAATTAAATTATTTGAATTAATTAAATTCATTTAATTTAATTTAGATAACCTTCGTACTTAATTAATGCATTTTAATTTTATCGCGCTTTATTTTACCCGTATATCGGTCTTGAGCATCGACCCGTATATGTTACTTTTATTTAATTAATTAATTGTGTGCGATGATTGTAATTAATTAAATAGACGGTCTGCGCGTCGTCTTCTTTTTCGGTTAAAATGTATAAGGGCATGCGCGTCCAATTTACCTGATGTACATTTATACCCGAGTCCCCTCGTCTGCGCGCGAGTAATTTTGTACTTCGGATGAAGACAATAAACGACGTAGACGATGCGAGATGTGACGTCGACCCCGCCAAGATGAGGCGGTGTACGTCATCAAGATGGAGCAAGACGACACGTGGATCCCGCCAAGATGAGGCATTACTCCAAGACGTGACGTAGGACCTCACGAAGACAAGGTGATACTCCAGAAGACATGAGGACATACCTGACAGGGCAAGCTGCATCAAGAGTCAAGTTTCGACTCAGGTATGATGCCCCTTAGGTCGTTTAGATGCTCAAGACCAGTCGGGTAGTAGTTTTACCTTTATGCATTTATTTATTATTTTATGCGTTTTAAAATAGCGGGAGAAATACATAAAATAATAGATAATAAAATGCATAAAGAAGCGGCGTATGTTTTTCTATTAAAGTTCAGTTGTGAGCGCGACAACATAGATAAACAAATTTAATAAAAATGGATCAAATTCGTCGAGAGAAAAAAACTAATAAAACCCTCAAAGAAAATATTAAGTCACAACATCCTTCCATCATTCAAGTTTGAATGAAATCGGGTGTTCGAGGTGTCGGTCATGCCATAACTGAGGGTGCCTCTTACTACCGGGGAGTTCTTATTGGAGTGGTGGGTCGATTTAACTAAAATTGCAGCAAAGAAATAGTCATAGCTAGCTTGTTGTAATTTTAGAGGCAAGCATTGAGTAAATCAATTTATGATTTTGGAAGCTAAGACTTCACTCAATAGATCAAGGAACCGCGAGTTAATGTGGTTGGTCAGTCAAAAGTCTACCTTGGACCCTCCGAGTAGTGGCGTAGCCATAGCTTGTAGACTATGAAGGAGGTTCAGGGATTCTTGCCATTAGAATACTCAAGAGTATTCCGATTCTAGTACAAAGGGTTCCTAGAATTCAAAAAATTAGTTGGAGACATTTAATGATTAAATTAATCAGTAATGTCACATTTGGTAATCAACATTAAAAGTACAATTCGCTAAAGTTTATTTGTATTTGTAGAGAATGGAAAGTAATACCACAATAAAACTACGATAAAATATTAGACAAAGTTAATGTCTAAACTAAGCACGAAATTCCAAGTGCAGTGTAGGCGCTTGCGCAAATTACTACTATAACGAAATTCAAGGTAATTGTATCCCAACCTGTTAAGTCACCTTAGGAAGCGATGGTGTAAAAATTGCTTACAAAGAGACTCATGAATCAAGCATATGATGGTTCTGTCATAATGCTATCATCAACGTCTGATGTTAGTTGTGGTCGCTACATCATGACATGGATGATGTTACATGTAGTCTCAACTCCAAGAAGTTTCCAAGGAGAAAGCTAAGCAAGATATGAATGTGATGATTGCACTCGCTTTGTGTAAAGTGAAAGATAGTTTACAATCTTTCACATCATCCCATTCTTATACCTTTTACACCCAATTACTCTAGTTTTGTTTAAGGATACAAATGAACGGTATAGAGTAAGCGCTTCATTGTCGTTAAGGTAACATTCGCCAAGTAATAAGAATATTGGAGATAACACCAACTTTTATTCTTATGGCAAATATATTGAAAGACAAGGCGAAAAGACCTATGGTAAGTTACACCAAAGGCACTTCTGTCATGTCCTTCAAAGAAAAGTGGTTGGTTATTTAACAGGAGGTTATTTGCATCACATATTGAAATAAATTTTATGGAAGTTTAAAAATGCAATGAACTAAATTGTAGAAGCAAGTACCCGCTTCTCGCCCAGGTATATTCATCAAATAAATTCATGTTTCTAACACACTTCTTGGGTATTGAATACAATATGCCAATAACATATGTGTATTTAAATACAGTAACCAAGTAAGTATAGGAACATTACAAGAAGTAAAATGTCTTCTCCAAGCAACTGAGAAAGGGTGATTCCTAAGTCAGTGGTGAGAAACACATAACTTCAAATTGTCGAGTGATTGACTCAAACTGAACAAGTTGTTGAGTATAACCAAAAAAATTATCTTACATGCCCTTTGGACATAATGAGACATCATTCCAAGTTTTTGGAATGAATGTTGTTTGTGGTAACATACTCAACAAAATAGTTCAGACATACTTGAATCAAAGGCAATACATGATGAATATAAAATGTAAGACCTACCCAGTTGTGGCAATATGATTCTTTGTCAAGTATAACTAAAAGTGGACGTCAAGAAAATACCCAGTATGGTATTTAGGCTTGGCACAGCTAAACACCGTTGGTATTATTGACATCCTTAGTTTAGACAAAGAAACCTTTAGAAATAAAGGTATACTTCATAAGATTCCTTTAAGTCATTAAAGAATGTACCAGTGACGTATAAGTTTGGTCAGAAGATATGAGTTGCTTCGGATCAGCATGCCGAAGAATATCTTGACCAAACATTCATCGATCATGATAATATAGCGTGAAGTAATTCCTAAACACATGTTACCTTATCTACATCACCGTATTGATGTTCATAAGGAGGATCGATGGTGAGTCTTACATGTTAACATTGATCAACAAAATGTAGCATGAAGTAATTCTTAAACGCACATTTTATACATCAAAGTTATGATGTATGGAGTATCAATGTTACAACCTGCAGTAACTTCCATTAGATTTCAAGATGTATTTTGCAAATAACGGCGTAAACCCATAACCAATATGCCAACTAATAAATGATAAATGGATATCATACGAGTCAAAGTATGATGAAAATCCATTATGTCTTACGACATGTGTTATAGATGCAAAGAGTTTGTTAACATATAAACAAACATGCATCAAGATAAAAACACATGGTGCATCTAAGTTAATATCCTAAAAGTTTCTTAGGATATTACATAAATCCCTAAGATAGAAAGGTTGTAGTCAAGTATTAGACTACATTTCTATATAAGGGTGCACATCTCTATTAGAGATAGTGAAAGCAAGATTGACTCGGGTTTAGTCAATGCTCAAGATGCACAAATGGTTGGCATAGGAACAAATTCCATAAGTACCTGTGGAATAGGAATGTTCCAAAGACACATACTACGTAGGAAGGATAAAACCATGGTGATGGTTTTATATTCACCACGGCCGGTGATAAATTATTCATTAAGAATAATAAATCCTACAAGCAGTATATGGCAATTAACTAAGAATGACAAGATTAATTAAAATTCAATAATGGATTCCATGTGTCAAATTGCAAAGGGGCTTATAAATTGAATATTACGGTGGGTATTCAAATGAGATGATACATGGATGGTACAAGCCTGATACCAATAAGGCTCGATTGGTTATACCAAGTCGGTACGCCTAAATCCATTAGAATTTTACTTGTCATAGCTAACTTCTAAGATCATTCTATTGGTCATTGGATGTCAAGATCATCTTTCGTGGAAGGTGTCTATACAACGCAACCAAAAAGGGATGATGACATCGTATGAGTCAATGAAGGTTGCAAGTTACTGAAATCCAGTTCTGGATTATTAAAGTAAGCAACAAGATCTTAGAACATTCATTTTAAATGAATTCTTGCCTTTTGTCTACCAAAGGTTAGTGGGAGCACCAAAGTTTTCCAAGAGAAATATGTTCGGCAACATATGGAAAACATTTATTGGTCTTACTGTTAGATAAGACCAGGTTAAAAGTAACACTCCAATGATTGACTAAAAATAGCAGCCTAAGTTCTAGGGAACAGGGTCTACTAAGGTAGATCTAATGGTTGCTTGGACCTAGTCAATCGTATATAAAGTGACATTGTATTGAAAAAAAAATACTAGATGGAACAATTCAGGTTTAGAATTGTTGTCAATGTCACATGGCTTAATCTCTCCAGGTTAACATGTTCAGAACATGGGGAGAGATTAAAGTTGTGAGTTGAGTACCATGCGCTTCAGCGATGGATCAATCATGTATGCCATAATATGTACAATAATTGATATTGTCAGAGTATACTTTATAATAGGCAGATATCAATTATATCCAGGAGCACTGCAAGTGATGCAGTCAGAGTTATTGTTATGTGTCAGAGGTGTGTGTGTGAATTCGAACAAGGAATGGTACAGGCGCAACAGTATAAAGCAACAGATATTACCAATTCTGCAGAATTACAGCAATGGAGATGAGAGATACACAGAGGGAATTGGAGAGTCCTCCAGAAGATCCGCCTGCTGTATCCGAGATGGAATCAAGAGTCTGCCCACAGCCTCCTGCCTTTTATGTTCCAACAGAATGAGTTTCTTTTTCTAACTGCCTTTCCTCCAGCGCACTACTCCCCTACAAGTACTGGCCGAACGGCCTACTGGGCCCCGCCTGGATTCCCCCCCTTCCCACGATCACATGGGGACTTCCCCTTTTTACCCTTCCGCTGGTAAGTGTGAAGGATAGGCGGGCAGGGGCATAAATGGGATGCACCTCCTGGGTCGGAACCCGAACCGGTATTGCTAACAATTTCCCCCTCGCCAATTGGCACCTTGTCCTCAAGGTGCGGGTCTGGGAACTGGGCCATAATGTGTTCAGCATCCTCCCATGTGGCCTCTTCCGAGGGTCTACCTCGCCATTCTATTAACCAGAGTCCATGTGGGTGCCCGGACGCTGGCTTGGCAGCTAGAATTACTGTTGGGAGGGGAATGTTGGGAGGAGCGATGTCCCAGAAAGCTGGCAGTTCAGAGTGCACTGGTGTGGTTCCTATGGCCTGTTTGAGTTGGGAGACATGAAAGACTGGGTGTATCCGAGTTGCAGCAGGCAACTTGAGTTTGTAGGCCACTGTACCGACGCGAGCTTCAATCGGAAAGGAGTCGTAGTAACGGGCTGCTAACTTAGGAGTGGACTTGTTCATTCGGGAAGACTGGACTGAAGGTCGAAGCTTGAGAAACACGAGATCGCCCACATTATATGTAACATCCCTGCAGTGTTTGTTCGCTGCCCGAACCATGATCTGTTGTGCTCGGGTGAGGTTATGCCGAAGCTGTTCTAACATGAGGTCACGTTCAGCCAGGAGAGTAGATACTGTATCAACCGGAGTGGTGTCCTGAGTAACACGCTGTATAACAGGCGGTGGACGGCCATAAACTGCCTCAAAAGGAGTCATCTTGGTGGAAGAGTGGGAGGCGGTATTGTAACAATACTCAGCCCAAGGCAGCCACCGGTACCAAGCGTGAGGGCGTTCGGAAGCAAAACAACGAAGGTAAGTTCCGAGGCACTTATTAACTATTTCTGTTTGCCCATCCGTTTGGGGGTGGTATGAAGAACTCATCTTAAGTGTGGTACCCTCCAGGCGGAAGAGTTCCTTCCAAAAGTTACTGACAAAGACGGGATCACGGTCACTCAAGATGGAGCTTGGAATACCATGTAAACGCACCACTTCACAAATAATTCTGCTACCCCCTTGGCAGTGTATGGATGTTTTAGTGGCAAGAAATGGGCGTATTTTGTGAAACGGTCAACCACAACCAATATCACCGTATAACCGTGGGATTGTGGCAGGCCAGAGAGAAAATCTATCAAAATATCATCCCAAACCTGTGCTGGAATCGGAAGGGGTTGGAGAAGCCCGGCTGGAGACAAGGCTTCGGTCTTGTGGCGTTGGCAAACACCACATTCCCTCACAAACTGCTGAATCTGCTTTGTCATGCCCCTCCAGAACAGTCTCGCAGCCAGCCGTTTATAGGTCTTATGGAATCCGGCATGGCCACCTACCGGCGAAGTGTGATAGTATTGTAGGAATTTTGGTATTAGGCTGGATGACGGAGACAAAACAAGCCGATCTTGGAAATAAAGCAGGCCACTGCGCACTGAGTATCGAGGCTGTGAAGTGGGTTGTTCCTGGACAGCAGTAAGAAGCCTTTTAAGCACTGGGTCACGTTAAAGCTCCTCTTTAATAACATCCAACTCAAGCCAAAGAGGTTCTGAAACTGCAGATCCCAAAGTGACAGATTCTGGTCTGGTATCGCGAGCATCCGTTGTCTGGCGAGAGAGAGCGCCTGCAGCTTGATTGAGCCGTCCTGGTTTGTAAATAATGTCGAAATCGTAACCCAAAAGCTTTGCTTTCCAATCCTGTTGGTTCGCTGTGTGGAGCCGTTGGCTGAGAAGATGCTTTAGGGCTTTATGATCTGTATAGACAGAAAAATGTTTACCAACCAGATATTGTCTCCAATGTTGCACTGCCAAAACAAGAGCCATGACTTCCTTCTCATACACCGATTTGGAGAGGTTAGCATCAGACAAGGCCTTGCTAAAATAAGCAATCGGTCTTCCAGCTTGCATGAGAACTGCCCCTACTCCAAGACCCGAAGCATCACATTCAATAACAAAGTATTGCTGGAAATTTGGCAAGGCGAGAAGAGGAGCTGAAACCAGACACTGTTTTGAGTGAGTTTAAGGAGTGTTCAGCCGCCGTAGTCCAATGGAAATTATCCCTTTTGGTCAACGCCGTAAGAGGTTTAGCGATCTTGTCGTATCCTTTTACGAATTTCCTATAGTACCCGGTCAGCCCCAAGAACCCACGGACTCCCTTAACGGTGTGTGGCTGCGGCCAGCAGAGTACACAATCAATTTTCTGCGGATCCACTGAAACTCCTTTGGCGGAGATGACATGCCCCAAATATTCCACTGATTGTTGGGCCAAGAAACATTTCTTTTGGTTAAGGTGGAGCTGATTTTTCTGTAGTACTTGAAAAATGATTTCCAAATGATGCAAGTGTTCCTTCCAAGTCTTGCTAAAAATCAATATGTCGTCGAAGAATACTAAGACGATTTTCCTCAAGTACTCCTTAAACATTCGGTTCATAGTAGATTGGAACGTGGCTGGAGCATTCATTAAGCCGAATGGCATGACAAGAAACTCGTAGTGTCCCTCGTGAGTTCGGAAGGCTGTTTTATGTACGTCTGCCATTCGGAGTCGAATCTGATGGAATCCGGACTTCAGGTCCAACTTGGAAAAGTAGGTCGCCCCTTGCAACTCATCCAGCAATTCCTCGATAATAGGAATAGGAAACTTGTCCAGAATAGTAAGTTTGTTGAGCGCCCAATAGTCAACACACAACCTCCAACTCCCATCTTTCTTTTTAACAAGTATGATAGGACTAGCAAAAGGGCTGCAACTATGCCGAATTATTCCTTGCTCCAGCATGTCTTTGATTTGTTGTTCGACCTCATCCTTCAGGCTATGGGCCAATTTGTATGGTCGGATACTAACTGGTGCTGCTCCTGCCTCTAGAGTTATGGCATGATCTGTCTCCCGTTGTGGAGGTAAGCCCCAGGGTTTACCAAAAATAGATTGGAATTTGGACAGAACCTCCCTCAACTCCGTCTGGCTGGGAAAATCGACTTCTGCCGCATCTGCTGGAAGTCGTAGACGCGCTAACCAGGCCCATCCCTCGATCAACAGAGTTTGTGTGTGTACCTGGTTTTGCTGCTCCCAAGGGTTCTCGGTGCTGGTCAGTTGACCCTGCAGTTTGATCTCCTGTCCTTGCCACAGGAACTCCATTGTCTTGTATCCCCAGTTGGTAATCACATTGCCTAAGCTCCTCAGCCACTGCATCCCTAGAACCACATCTGGTCCCCCTGTATCAAAGACGAAAGCATCGATGATAGCTGTAAAATTTTCTATATTGACCTGAATCTGCTTGTATTGCCCTTGAGAGAGAGCTCGGGAACCATTGTCGAGGGTTATACCAAACGGTTTGGTAGGATGGACACGAATTTTTGCGAGTTTGATGATTCGCCTCGAGACAAAGTTGTGGCTGGCCCCGCTGTCCACTAACACCATAACTGGAACTTCGGTGATATACCCAGCTAGCAACATTGAATCAGCCCCAAATCCACCCATGTTACGCAGCTATACTTGCTCCCCTATCCGCGCTCCTGGCTGCCCATCAGGTGCGTCATCTCCCTCCTCCAAACCTTCGCCTTCTGCTTTCTCCACGTTCTCCTCATCTGGCGGCCTCTCGGGTTCTTCATATTCCCAAACCAGCACCCGTAGGTGCTTGTCTGGACACTTGTGCATTGGCCCAAAGGGTTGTGCACAACGGAAACACAACCCCTTTTGCTTTCGCTCTTCCCGCTCCTGTCGACTGAGAGCACGCACTCCTCCCCACCGGTCTTCCCCCACAGCTCTCCGCAATTCTTCATCTCGGCGTGTGCGATCATTAACTGGACGATTTGTCGGTTGAGTGGTGGTGGAAATCCTTGAATGTCTATGAATAGGTAGCCCCAAGGATCGTGGTCGAGCTCCCCGCAACACCCCTTCGCTGATCAATTCTCTCTCCACCTTCCTCGCCAGAGTTATCATGCGGAATTTGTTGATCGGTTCATGTGTGGAAATGCGATTTTCGATCTCTGGGCGCAAACCTCCCATGAATAAACTCATATACCAGGCCTCAGGAAAATCCGGCAGCCTTAGTGCTACCTGTTCGAACTCCTCTATGTACTCATCAACCGAATTCTTTTGTCTCAAATTCTTCAAGAACCTCAATGGATCCTCATCTGTATTTATGCCATACCGGTCCAACAGAGCCGACTTGAAGGAATTCCAAGTTGTTCCTGGTGTAACATTGTACCAGGATAAAAACCAATATAAGGACGTACCTTCCATGCAAATTTGTGCATAGTGCAATTTCATTTCCTCCGGTGTCTGATAAATCAAAAAATAAGTTTCAGCCTTAGTAACCCATCCCAGGGGATCCTCTCCGGAGAACGTTGGGAGTTTCACTTTCCTCGCGACTCCTCGAAGCTCCTCCGACTGATCATTCACTGCAATATTCGGACAATTCTGCACGCGCCTCCCAAACTCCGTACCGCCAGAACCACGGCTCTCACCGATCTTCAGCTCGCCGAGACTCTGCTTTCCACTCCCTGAACCGCGCTCCCCGACTTGTGACCCCATTCCTTTCAACCTTTCTGTGGTAAATTCCTCCAGATCACGGACCCGAAGCAAGACTCGTTCCTCCACTTGTTGGGCTACATCTAGGACTACCCGCTGGCTATCGTTCTGCCCTCGCATCACTTTCTCCATATTTTCCTGTATAGAAATCAGAGCAGCCTTGATGCCTTCCACTGACGACTCGATTGAAGCTACCCGGTGTTCCATTTGGGTTCAAAAATAAGTTTCCCTTCCCACGGACAGTGCTGCAACAAAAAGAGTAAAGAGGAGAAGATTGCCCAAGCTCGGCAGCGCTTACCCCGGACCGTCTCTTGATGGTTCCCCAGCGGAGTCGCCAAAGTTGTTACGTGTCCGAGGTGTGTGTGTGAATTCGAACAAGGAATGGTACAGGCGCAACAATATAAAGCAACAGATATTACCAATTCTGCAGAATTACAGCAATGGAGATGAGAGATACACAGAGGGAATTGGAGAGTCCTCCTCCAGAAGATCCGCCTACTGTATCCGAGATGGAATCAAGAGCCTGCCCACAGCCTCCTGCCTTTTCTGTTCCAACAGAATGAGTTCCTTTTTCTAACTGCCTTTCCTCCAGCGCACTACTCCCCTACAAGTACTTGCCGAACGGCCTACTGGGCCCCGCCTGGATTCCCCCCCTTCCCACGATCACATGGGGACTTCCCCTTTTTACCCTTCCGCTGGTAAGTGTGGAGGATAGGCGGGCGGGGGCATAAATGGGATGCACCTCCTGGGTCGGAACCCGAACCGGTATTGCTAACAGCTATCATCTTGTACTTCGGTGAGTACAAATGATATGTATCTGGTATATGGAGAAGAAGGTATACTAGGTTTTGTGGGACACAAACTAGTAATCCTTAGATCAATTTGATCTAGTACAACAGTTAGGCTAAGGCGATGAGCGAGTCAAGCTCATAAAAGCTAGTGGTAGCCATACCTACAAATACCGAGTACGTTGCAGCTTCTAAGGCAGCTAAGAAGCAGTTATCAATTGCAACAATTTGCTCCAGTTCTTGGATTCGCACCTAGTGAGAAAAGTATTATCATAATGTAAATTATGATATTCTTACTAGCCAAGTTTTTTAAGTTATGACAATGGACAAAAGTGATATACTCGAGGATACCTTATCTTGAGAAGTTTTACTCAAGGAGATGAGGTCGCATATAGCAGATATGCCACGCAGCGAAAACGTGGCAGGCCCAGCAGTTAAAGTCATTACTCAGCATAAGCACGATCTTTATCATATGAGTAGCTAACAAGTTTGGTTAGCAAGTTGGCTCTAATGCAAGTGGGAGTGTTGAAATAGTAGGTGCCCTAGACCCAACTATTCAGTACTTTTGATTACCATGTCATGTATACAGTTAGTTATACATGATGTTATCTTACCATTATAGTGTAGACTTTTCTGCGTCCACTGTTATAATGGTAATGTCCAAAGATTAATTGTCGTGTCGAGAGTAGTAATGCGAAACGGGCGGGCCGGGGCGGGGCGGGCCAAGCCCGCACGGGTTTGAGCCCACGCGGGTTTGTCCGCAAAAGCCCGTATATAATGCGAACAAAAAATTTCAAACCCGCCCCACCCCGCATAAACCCGCGGGTTGCCTGCGGGCTTACCCACCTTTACAAAAAAAAATACTATTTATAATCATTTAAATACTGTATTTTTTTATCATTCTTAAAGGTATTTGTGGGGAGAAGTATGAATTAACAATAACTAGAGTTTTAAAGAATGTGATGGAACATTTTTTTGTGGGTTAATGGTGGCATGCAGTAACGCTGATGTGGGGGCGAACTGTTGCGATAGAAAGTAGGTGAGTGATCGGCGATGGGCGATGAATGATAATGATGGTTGTGTGGTGATGTGAACAACTAAACCTGTGAATGAATGAAGTCTCTACGGGTAACGATCAGTTTCAGAGGAAGCTATTAGTGTTTTCACGAGGTTCTATCCAATTCTCTTAATAACAAAATAAAATTAAATAATAACAAAATTAAATCAATTTAAAAAATATTATGATTATAATAACTCTTATAGAATTGAAACCATGCGCAGGGGCGATGAGTTCCATTTTTCGAGAGATGGGTTGACACTCCATGTGAATATGGTTAATAATTACTATATAAATAATATAATATCATATTAAAACAATAAATATAGGCCTACTTAAAATTCACATATGAATAAATGGTGAATTAATATGACCATTACGGTGAGAAATCATATGTCACCATTTATTTGTGATTTTTTTATTAAAAAAACTAAAATGTTAAAGAAACATATATTGTAAAAATAATATGTATTTTTTTAAATCAGGCACGCGGGCAAGCCCGCACCCACGCGGGCTCAACCCGCATTGGCCCGCACCCGCGCGGGCTCAACCCGCATTGGCCCGCACTCTAAACAGTCAAAACTTCTAGGCTCGCCCCGCCCCACATCCGCCCCATACCCGCAAAACCCGCGGGCTGCGAGCCCGCTTTGCATTTCTAGTCGAGAGGTTATAGCAGATCTCAGGCTATAATGAGAACCTCGAGATACTATGACATTAATATTAAATATATGTTCTATAGTCTATATACATCTTACTGACTGGACACAGTAGATGTCTGACTATCAGGTGCTGGGGGCTCATAAGCATTGAGACTTTTCCTCATGAAGTTCGCACTTGGTGATCTCTCATATGTGAGACCGTGATGACAGACCCGCCAATAGGAACACCACATGTTTTTGGTGTCATTGGTTGTTCCTATCTACGGACATGTGTATTGGTCTCCTGACTTGAGACCATTACCAATGTGTACCATTTGATTACGTACTTTGATGCAAGACGAAAACCATGGCAATGAAGTCGTGGCGAGATAGTTTGTGTTGGGTGCATCATTGGTGGTATGACATTGGTTGAATGGTCAAGAAATGATTTGTCGCTTCCAAGTTTAGGAAGTTGTATATCTCAGGCCCGGCTGATCAGGATGGTGCTGCCTTCATAAATCTCTGGTCAGAGTAGTCGAAAGGTAAATCCATTCGATAAGATCAACAAATAATAAAGCAAAGAAATGACGATGACACAAGTGTGCGTCCTGCTTAATGAGATATTTAATGACAAAGAGATTATAGTACACAGCCAGTGTTCGTAGGTTGGTTGTCGTTGCTATGACAATCCTTATCTCTTTAAGGGCCATGATGGGTTGCTAGACTCCACCTTTGGTCTGTGGTTTTATTCACTGCTATCGAGATAAGGGCCTAGAGAGTCACACACAATAGCGTATTCAAGAATCCGCCTTATTCAGCCGAATAGGCATATGGACATAGTGGGCCCCACCACGGGGTCCGAGCGTTGTCTAAGATATCGGAAAAATTAAATAAATTCATTAATATTCAAGTTATGAATATTTGGGATTGAATTTATTTAATGTATTTACAAGTTTAGTAAATACGAGAAAGATATTAATCGAACGAATATTATTTTAATATTCAAAGTTCGTTTAATATTAAGCGGGATAACGAGTCGAGTTAAATGGCTCGGATTTTATCACATAATATATTTTATATATATTACAAGTATGTGATAAAATAATAAATAATATTGACGCAGTTTAGTTTGTTGAAATTATTTATTTAGTGGACGTTGAAATAAACGGGGGCCGGGAAACCCAACCGGGTATTTTGGAACGCCACTATAAATATAGGAGGAGGCTCTCTCTTATGGTGTGCAATTCACTATTCATTCATTCCATGGAATGAAATCCATAGTGTCTCTCTCCTCCCGCACTCTAGAGAGAGAAGCTCTCGATCCAAGAAGTCGGATCAAGATCTCTCTCCAGCATCGAAGGCATCTCGATGCGGTGATCGTCGGGACGTCGAAAGCGTCGTCGAATCTTCGCGCTAGCACCCAGAATTCGACGATCGACGCTCCCGCGGGTTTTTGAAGCGCGTGTGGACGATCTAGAGGGTTCCTGCTTTGGATCCTTCAAGCGACGATCGTCATCGACTAGTTGCTGTTGACCGCGGCTTCGGATTTCAAAAACGGGTACGTTTTCTTTTTATTTTGTGCTCCTTATAATTTACGTGAGATCTTCGAACCTATCCAGGGCTCGGATCGTCGGCAACGACAAGTTCCGTCGTCCCGCCGACGAAAATTTTAAAATCTCTGGCCCACCGGCTTCCGCTGCGGGCCCCAAAACCTAACATGTAGATGATTGCAGATATAGGATAACTAGTCTTATATTAGGATTTATAAAGGATTCACGAACATGAATTAGATCTATAAGAGTCCTGAAACAGGTGACAATTCCCCCCAAAAGGGTGTGATGAGTCCGACCTCTCATCCTCTCGACCAACACGAGTCCCTAAACGTCACTCGCAAAGTGCTCGATTTTGGAAAGCAGGTCTGTATCATGGATATTATAATCGTTGGGTGTTTACGATTCCACGAATAAACCCCGTTAAAAACCGCCAGAAAACAGGTGTGAAGCAACCATGATGGTAATTTCTTCAGTCTGTTGTCCAACTTTGACACCATGCTCAATTCATCCCCCCCCCGAGAACTTTCATCACCTTCAATTCCCTATAAAGATAGTACACGAATACAACACAATAGATGAGGGAATAAGGTGAAACTCTTTGGATCATCAATGAGAGCAACAAGATTGGGAATTTCTTGCAGTCAGGGTGGTGCTTGAGTGGTAAACCCTGTAATCCTGCATCCAAAAGAACAGAGTTCAAATCCTGGCAAGCCCCTTTGGGGATTTACGACGCAGGCGGTGACACAGATATGACACGGGCAGATGATGACGCAGGCATGACGCTAGCCTGATGACGCAGGCAGGATGATGCAAACATGACTCTTCACTGGGCTTTCGGACCATGTTCATGTGTCACTTGGTCTTGGGTCTTCGGACTATATAATTGGTCTCCCTCTACCCAGATAGAAAAAAGTCTTTGCTTTTATAATAATAACAAGACTGGGAATTTCTTCTCACAACCAAGATAAAGATACTTCATTCTTTTCCACTCCAACCTAAAGAGATTTCTCCATGCATGCTCTTTTGCTTTTCAAATCTGCATTTACTTTGGACAGCATGGAGTCTATTTCATTCAATAATTTCTTTGTGTGGGCTATTCTTCTATCCTTCAGCCACCAAGGCAAATATATTTCCCGATGCTTGTTGAATCCTCTTCAGCGTCTCTACTTGAGTTGGCCACATGGTCACACAACCATCTGAGTTGTGTCCAGCCAAATTGCACCTTCCACGCAATATTTCTGAATTTTTGGGGTTATCGTTTCTTGAAAACCTCTCATGAAATTAGACTTCTTCATGAGTGTTAAGCAAGGGATTTTCCATGGATCTATGATCAATATTTTATCCCCAAGAAATGTAGTATAGCAGTCCCCAAGGTTGTCTCTCAAGGAGGTTACAGGCTAAATTCAAAACTGTCACTTTTGTTTCTCTATTTTTGAAATCCCTAAAAAAATGGGGATTTGATAATTTTGTGCAAAATTCAAAGGAAAACTAAAGCAATTTAATTAAAAGAAAATGAGAAAGTGAATTTTGGAAAGCAAAAGAAGATTTGACCGAACGGAAGAGTTAGGAAGTTGTACCGGACGGAAGGTTTGAAAGGTCTTTACAAAGTTTTCGAAAAGATATTAAATGTGATGATGCTGAATTGGACGTTCAATGTTTTGATAATCATGAAGGAAGATTGTGATTCTAGCAAGATTTTAGGAAAAATGAAGAAGAACGTTGATGCTGAGATCTAAGGAAGTTTCCTATGAAGATTAGTTGACTTCTATCTTTTACGAAGTTTGAAGGCGGTCCAACGTTGAAAGCTTTGAGAGGGATTCTCAAAGTTTAAGTGGGAAGTTTGAATTTGAAGTACGCGTCTCACCCTGAAAATTTGAAGAACCGTTGCCTATATAAAGGGGTGTTGATGCGTGATACGACCCTTGCTCCAGCAACCCCCTTCGAGAGGGCTACTTTGTATATAAAAGGAAGAAAAATGTAGCAGAAATACAAGGGAAAGGAAACAGCAGAAAATACAGAGAAGAAGTGCACTCGGAAAAGTGCACTCAGAAGACTGCTCTCCCGCCCAAGCTTTCCAGCCGAATCTCAAAACAAACTCCTCCCCTATTCTCTCTTCATCCCTCCCTATTTAACAGCCTATGCCCGGTGGATTCTCTGGGTAACAGTCGCGGCCTCTCCTAGATTATTCTCTAGTATATTCCTCAGTTGGCTAACAAACAGCTGTGTTGTGGGCCCCACCTTTCCCCTTTCCAGAACAATCTTTATAGTTGTGTCGGTTGTGGCCTGTGGCCTGGCATAGGACCTGCTTTCCGGCTGGTATTCCTCACCTAGAATGTCATTTTTCAGGCTGTTCAGTTGTGTTGTCCAAGGCACCCTAGTCCCGTTGTCTCCATCTTTATCACTCGACCCTCCTTAAAATCTAGTTTTGTCCTCAAAAGTGAAGAAAATCAAACTAAAATTTGGGTAGAGAGATTCCTGTTCATAGCATTTTGTGCTTTCGCCGGAACAGGACAGCACTGCTGGTCCTTTATAAAGCCCTCGTTCGACATATGCACACCAAGCAATCTACTGAATGCGATGCACCCTTGCTTCAATTTGCCAAAGGGTCCTCCTTGAAATCTCAACCCAGTGATATTGTTTCTTGCTCCATTTATCCCGGGGAAAACTAATACAATTCTCTTGAATGGATCTGCATACAGAGATGGTGAATTCCCATTCACTGAGCTTCCCTTGGAAATCTTCTTTATTATACACTAGAGGAATTCCCAAGCTTTGCGTGTCAGGGGAAAAATTATATCCACAGCATATTTCCAAGCACCAGGCCCTATTAATCAGCAATGAGCTGCAGTCCCCCCCTGAAGCGTTTCCATCCACGATTAATATAGGTAACTGTGTTGGGAGATGAAGAACTTTCCATCAATCCCATCTTCCCTCCGATGTAGACTTGTAAAACCCATGGTTGCCTTTTAACCTTGCGATGGAAACACCCTTATGATGTCATGGCCTTCACCATACGAAGAGTCCGTACAACCAAACCTTTTCCTGGGGAACCAATTACTAGAAAAACTGATCCCACAAGCCAAAGAGTAGTGTCTTCCAATGTATTCGCATGCTGCCAACTAATGACGCTACATTTTCGGGAAGCATCCGGTGCGAGCCCCAGGAATCTAGCTCCCGCATGGTAGTTAATGGTTGATGCATCATTCATTTGTCATTTCCGCAACAAGGAATTAAAGGTTTGGGAACTTGCCTCCCCCGACCTGAATGAAGCTAAGTGATTGTTAATTCCATCAACATGTTTCAAAGAGTCTCTCTCTCCAATCAGGAGCCACCATCCATTCCCAAAAACGAGATTGCTAACTGAAACCTACAAGTAGGCTAATTTTGTACTGAAATAATTTTTGCTTATTGAATTCCAACCCCAGGTGACCAGGTTTTCCCCATCAACTTCAGCAATGCCTTGCTTCCAAATTTCTACAAGTCAATTAAGGTTTGGATGATGAGCGTTTGGTCTGTGAAAAGGCTGAGGGAAGCTCGCCATTTTAAGAACCTGCCAGAGTGTAGAACCGCCCAAAAATCACGTGAGGGACATGCACATGGAGGTGGCTTTGTGGTGGTGGTTGCGGTAGCAGCAGAGTTTTCTACTGCCTTCGAACAAGAACCCCCATTTGTTCCACTCCTAGCTTTAATTTCGCTTGTAATTGAGGCTCCACTGCTCACGCCCGCAATTTCTGCTGCAGGACAACACTTGCAATCTTGGTCAAGTTCTCTTCTTCCTTTCAACCGTGTTCTACTTCTTGCACCTTCTATCAAAAAGAAGACAGATATACCGTGTTCTTCTACCAAGTTTTTGAGTTATGCTCGACCAGTGTAGTCCAACCACGAGGGTCCCGGCCGTCGAACACTGGTGGTTCGACCGGTCGAACAGCTGGTAGAAAATCAAAAGTGTTGTTAGTCGTTACTTCCATCACGATCATACCTCCATGATGTACTGCAGTTTCATCGAGTCCAGTCGTGTTTTTGTCTGGTTTCACCTCGACCTCCGATAGCTGCATGTTGTCCCGTGGCAAACCAAGTGTACATGACTCCTCTTGCTCGTTTTTAGTTGTCTTAACCGCAAGAAACACGTCCAGGTCAGACGCGTCCATCATCAAATCTGCAAGTCTTTCATTCAACTTCATGATGGCGTCTCTGCCCAATCGCATGTCTGTTGGAACCACTTTGTGTATAGGTTTGTATTTGTTGAAAATAGTTGTCAATAGTTGTCAATGGAATATCAAAATGAAAGAGATCAAAAAGTACTCCAATAAAATGGAGGAATGGAAGCTCACAATGAAGGAGATCATGAAGTACTCCGATGAAGTAGAGGAGTAGTGATTCAGACGATTGTTGTACTGATCGTAAGTTCAAAGAACATGTGTCAAAGGTGATACATTGTTTACAACAATGAAGAATGTGAGGAGTAATCCATCCAAGAATGATTAAAGCAGGATGGTGTTTTTGGATGAAGACCATGCAATTCCTCCTTATTGCATAAGAACCATGGGCTTTGATGAAGACCATGCAATTCCTCATTATTGCATGAGAACAATGGGTTTTGATGAAGACCATGCAATTACTCATGATTGCGTGAGAACCATGCTAGAGACTTCTTGACGGATTGAATCACATGGTTTGCATGAAGTTGATCATGACGGTTGATGAAGGAGGCAATGTGCCAATGAGTTGACTTATGAAATGGCCATGCACATCACATTGTCATAGAAGATGATGGTACTAAAGCTATTCCTTCAAAGAATACATATCACAATAGTGGAGTTTGTGATAAAAGCAAAAGAGTTGCTGAAGGTTACAGATCACCAAGAAGAAGTACTGTTGAGGTGATCGTGCTTGTCGACAAAGCAAACAAACGACATACAAATTTGTTGACAAAGGAGATTTCATGGTGACATGTCGAATTCAAGAGTTGTGGTCAACAATCTATGTTTGATTCAAGAACATCGACAGAGGAATGGATGATCTGGAGGCGGTAAAAAAAGAGCAGATACAAGGTGGCGCCGTTTTCCAGTGTTTGTCAAATTTCAGGGCCTCAAAATCAACAAATGAACAAGAGTGATTTTGGCAAAGGGACTTGCGCGCCATACTCTTGGAGGATAGGAAACTTGCGCGTCATATGTTTTTGAAGATCAGAGCATCAAAATATGGCAAAGGGATAAGGGTCGCGCAAGTTTTGGTGAGGTCGCGCAGGTGAATTATGTGCCGGGAAGAGACTTGCGCGCCGACGCCTTGAATGCATTATAACTTGCGCGCCTATGGTTTTTCGAGATCAGAAGATCCAAATTTGGCAAAGGCAAGATGTTCGCGCAAGTTTGGATGTTGATCGCGCAAGTGCCTAGCAGGGGCCGAGACTTGCGCGCCGATGGATGACTTGCGCGCCGCCGCGCAGGGGGTCCAGTTTGCCTATAAATACTAGACCACCCCTCCTCATTTCTCACGGAGCTCAAAACTTAGAGATTGTTCGAGCTCTCGTCGCGCAGGTGGTTGAGCCGCGCAAGTGGTGATTGCGCACCGATTGATGGTTGTGCGCCCTAGGTAATTTGGGCGAGATAAAAAAGTGAGTCGCGCAGGTTTAAAGTTCAAGAAGGCAGAGTCGCGCAGGTGCTTTTGTGACACTTGCGCGCCAGTTTATACTTGCGCGCCTAAGACTTGCGCGCCGGGAGAGACTTGCGCGCCGGGCTTGAAAAGAAGATCCAGATATTGTTGAAGCACGCCCACCTTTCTGGAGCTGCACAAGAGATGAATGATTGCCTGATACTTTCGGTGCAAAGTGAGATTGAAGAAGAAATATAAATGAAACATGCATGATCTCATGCATACATAGTGAACTGATTCTGACAACGCCAAGTAAGCTGAGCTTCATTTAGTAAGCAGTCACATCAGTGATTGTGTTCAGGCAAACGAAGACAAGGGGATCTAGTGCATTCAGTCATTGCACTAAAGAAGAAGGATTGAAGTAAAAAGGGCATCAACTCTGAACCCTGATGCAAGCAAAGTCTCATGCTGAACAGGAGACAAAGAACTTCAATGCACATCTATTGAAGAGACCTTCACGTCTATAAACTGAGTGTGACTTCATCAACGGCAGTGAGCCAGGGGGAGTCAACGGGAGTGACCCGAGGGACGCAGTGAGCTATCCCTAAACTTTTGTAAAGGCAGTGAGCCTGGGACAGAGTGACTGTACCCGAACATTTGTAATCTACAGCTAGTGAAGCATAGTGGATTTTGGTACGACCGACAACCTGTCGGCGTATGCTCCTTGGACGTAGCCCTTAGTGGTGAACCAAGTAAAAATAGTTGTATCATCTCTCTGCATGTGAATGTTTAATTTCTAATCATATCCATCATACAGGTTTAAGTAGTTCCTACCAACGTGGGAACAAGATCCACAACTTTAAGAATTAAAAGTTGTCACCCTGATTCACCCCTCCCCTCTCAGGGTGTCCTGGGGTCCTACAATGTCGGTCTCCTCCATAACCAGTGTCGGTCGATCATCCTTCGACAGCAGTGTAAGAAACTCACCTCGCACCAACTCAGTCGCATCTTCGCACCCCTACACCATCGTTCCTGCAATCGCCCCTGACTGCACCTTAGGTAACTCCAACGCCAAGGAAGGTCGAGCCGCCACATGTTGTTGCTTCCTCTCGAGGCGTTCCACCAGAAGATTGAAAGTGTGCAGATTGCGTTCCCACTCAAGTCGGCTCTGTCTGTGTAGTGTTGATCCACCTGAGTTGCTGGTCCACTTCATAGAGCTTAGTCATCGCCTCTTCTCCCTCCTGCATGAGTAATCATCCGGCAGTACTTCACCTCCTGCACGAGTGGATCTGGCAGGTCAAACCAAATGATTCGACCCTTGCTCCAACGGCCCCCTTCGAGAGGGCTACTTTGTATATAAAAGAAAGAAAATTGTGGCAGAAATACAGGGAAAAGGAAACAGAAGAAGATAACAGCAGAAAATACAGAGAAGAAGTGCACTCGGAAGAGTGCTCTCCCGCCCAAGCTTTCCAACCGAATCTCAAAACAAACTTCTCCCCTATTCTCTCTCCAACCCTCCTTATTTAATAGTCTCTGCCCAGTGGGTTCTTTGTGCAACAGTCGCGAGCCCCTCCTAGATTATTCTCTAGTATATTCCTCAATTGGTCACCTGTAACACCCCAAGATTTCATAGTACGTTATTTCTTCAATGTAATGCAATAACTTGCATTACACGCAACACTAAGTTCAAGCACATTACGACTTACCAAACTAGTCGTTCAAAAGCGGTTATGAATGGTATTAACTGAATTTTGAACATAATATAATCCTTATAATTTTGTAATCCATATTATGAGTTTCTTAGACATAATGTAAGAACAAATTCATTTTTTTCTGGATAAAATAATTATTTTTCAAATAATGCAATTTTACCGCCTTTTAATGGCGAACCCTTTTTAAGTCCAATATTTGAAACTTTTATATATTCAATTTGACAAAATAAACTTCTTCTTTAGAATCGGGACATAAGAATTTAGTTTCAATAAATTTTTAGTACTTTTCTGATAACTTTCATATTTTGATGAATAGTGAAAATTACTAAATTTTAATTAAAAACAACTTTTTTAATCGAAATAATTAATAGTGATAAATTATGAATTTGAGTGGTTTTAAAGTATATTTAGAATATATTTTTACCATTTAATATAATGTTGGTCATTGGACATAATTTCACATTTAAACCGGACATAAACAAGTGTCAATCTTTTGATAGTTATTATTTCTTAAAAACACGTTTTTTGTTTTGATAGCGGGAATTAATTTTAAATTAATTTCTGTCACTTCTGTGTTTTGAATTTGAAAAAATGGATTCCATATTTGGAATCAGGATGCCCAAATTGTGTAAATAGGTAACTTTTATTTTTAGACATTTTGAATAATTACTTCGGTAAATATTTTATTTACCATGGTTAAAGGGTAAATTCGGTAAATAAGGGTAAAAAAATAATATTATAATAATATTAAATTATCCTAAAACGTGTTCTAACCCTATTGGTTGATACATGTCCGACCATGGGCATCTTTGGGTCAATTTTGGGACCCCATGGATCCACTTGTAAGTGATAATGACACTTTATATTAATTAAGTTAAAGTAAATACAAAAATGACATAAGCATATATCTTTTAGCAAAACAATTTTTACATAGGGTTATATATGTTATATTTTGGACTATAAATATTCATTAAAAAGCTAAAAATATTTCCTACATAATGGTATTTTATTTATAATTTTTAAACATTGAATAATTAAATTTATTTATGACACAATAATGATGCAGTATTTTCCTTATTAATGAAATAATCAAATAATTGGTATTATAAAAGTTAAAATAAATATAATTTGAAAGTTTTGATGACATCCACGAATTTTATTGGTTAATATTACATGTTAGAATTGCTTAAATGAATTTGATTCGAATTAATAAAGTTGTTAAGACTAACAAAAATCAATTACTGAATAGTGTCAAAATTGACATAAATGAGTTTTTAAAACAAATATTATATTATTAATTGATATTCTATTCCTAAAAATCTAAGGTTTGGCCAAAGAACTTATATAATGATAGGTGTATTATTAATAGACCACTTGGGGGTCGCTTGAATGTATATAGTAAGTTTATTAACTATATAATATAAAAATACAAAGAAACATGGTAAATGTCAAACTAATTAACTAAGAGTTAAAACTAAAAGATAAGGTTAATATAGTGACCCAAACCTGTCTAAAACCTATTGGTTGAGTGGTTTTCGACCTATCTCCACCTTAACCTTTAAATAATCCACTTTGGAGCCATTAGAAACCGAATATGAATTTATTATAAAATAATATTTCTAGCTTTTCCTAAGGTGCCCCTCACCCCTCTTATAAAAGGGCACTTCTCCTTCCCTCTAATTCACACCTTCAAAGCCTTTTGACCCGGTCAACCTCTGCCCAAATATCCTCACAACTTCCCTCACTTCAACCTAGAGGCCTTAGTTTGATCAGAAATTCAACCTAAGGAGCCCTTTTGATCAAATCAAAAGGAAGAATCCGAAGAAGAGGTAATGTTTTCACCACCCTCTTTCAAGTTCCTTTCTTCTTCCACTTCTTCTTTATTTGTTATTTTCATTCTAAAATAATAACTCCAGTATCTTCTATATACTGTGATGTTATTATAAATATTTCACAACTATATTAATTATTCTATCCATCTTATGAATGATAATGTCACCATGCGTGCGTGCGTACGGATTACCGTCTCCACGCCGTGGTGTAATTTGTTATTCAACACTATGTTATTTGGATGGATATAATTATGAGTAATATGTATATAAATAATGAAAATAACATAATAATTTCTCTGTAAAATTAATATACCATCCAATTCCACACCTTTAAGGAAATGATATTGTCGCTCGTGCGTACGTACGGATTACCGTCTCCACGACGCGATGAGATTCATTTCCACATTCACCATTCATCGACGATAATAAAAATATATATTACTAATATGTTTGTAATATATGACATAATAATGCTACTGGAGATATATATATATATGTGTGTACTTACAAATATTTTATTCACTTAGTTCCGTTCAATACGTTATGAAAACGGAAACAGCGTTTATGAGTACGTACGGACTACAGTCTCCATAAACAGTGTTTTCCATTTCACATATATATCTATTATACATAATCATATTCTAAATATATATGATATATAAATCATGTTTTATATTCTTGAAGTATTTAAATCATGATCTAAGTGATACAATCAAGAGTAACAAGTTAAAACACGTACAATAAAGAAAGCGATTATTACCCAAAATATTAATTTAACATGGAAATTATTATTAAATGGGTAGTAAAAAAGTCCTAAACGAATAATGTATGATATCATAAATATTAATATGGTTCTGGTATAATTTAATAACATACTACGGTCTTCATACAGGAGGTTAAACGTACCCTCGACTAAAGGAAAGTGCAAGGTAAGGGGTTTTCATCTCAATCCTTATTCTCGTGAGATTCATGTCATATTGCCACTATTACCTTTTGTGTGGTGTATGTACTGCCCATAATTGTATTCTTTGTGTAATACACTTTAATTTATGTGTATTTATATATTCATTGTATGATACCTCTTTCATGGGGTGTATGTTTCGTAAGTTACCAAATTGGTAAGGGTTAATTTCACAATCTCTTTATTATCTGAGGTTGTTTTTACGTAAGTATCTACTGGGACATATTTATTATCCATGTCCATGTTTTATGAAAGAGTTTTCAAAGAGATTCTTTTAAGGGACTTTTACTAAAACATCATTTCAAATGTTTTAAATATTTATTCTTCTAAATCTTTCTCATTAATGTCCATGTCTTCAAAATGGTTTTTAAGGATTTATTTATATGGACATGAATGTTTTTAAAATGTTAATTATTTTCAAAAGTTTCAAAGTGGTATGGGACACTTTGATTCAAAAATGTCTTTAAATGACTTCTTTTCTAAATTGTGTGACTTTTAAATGTTTTCATGAAAAAAGGATATTTCTCTCAAAAAGTTTTACAAATCATTTTCATGTATGTCAAAATCTTTTAATGGATTTTAAACTTGTTTTGAAGTTGATTTATCATGATACAAATCTTCTATATTGTGTTGAAGGTTTTGTGATATGTTTGACTGTGGATGTGTTATTTTTATACCATTCATGGTTTATGGGTAATGTATTTACATTTCGTATGCTAGTTTTAATACGAATGTTTATGTTATGTTTAAACTTTTTCATATGAGGAATGCATTGGACTTAGTAAGTGATGGGTGGAGCCCGCTATAGCTCCTCGATGCATCGGTAGGTCTCATGAGACAAACTAGTGTCTTGGCACAAGGCCTTGACAAAATCTTATTTGTAGTCTTGGCACAAGGCCTTGACTATGTGGTTATGATAGTCTGGCATTATGCATTCCATCGTTATGAAAGTGGTTATTGTTATTGCATGTGATTATTCGACTAGTAGAATATCAATGTGAGTAAGTAAATGACATTATTTTGATTTATATTTGCCATATTATGATGAAATTTATGATGAAAAGGTTTTTGTTTTAGTTTTATACATTGCCTTAAATGTTTATGATTATTTATGAAAGTTTTCGCTGTATTGTTTACCCTTACTGAGCATTTGAGCTCACCCCTTTCTATGTTTTATTTTCTCAGGATTCCAAGAAGTGTATTGTGATTGATATGCAGGGTTAATCCAAGGGAATAATGGCGTTCATAAAGGATTATTTATGTTGTTTTGTATGTTATAAAGTGTAATGTAACATTCATGTATGTAATCTATTTTCCAAGACCGCTAAACCGATCGGTCCTTCGGGACTTGATTCCTTGTAATCATGTCAATGTATTAAAATAATGCACCGACTCTGGGTAACTGGGGTCGGAGCGTTGCATCACCAAACAACTGTGTTATGGGCCCCGCCTTTCCCCTTTCTAGAACAATCTTTATAGTTGTGTCAGTTGTGGCCTGTGGCCTGGCATAAGACCTGTTTCCCAGCTGGTATTCCTCCCCTAGAATATCGTTTTCCAGGTTATCCAGCTGTGTTGTCCAAGGCAGCCTAGTCCAACTGTCTCCATATTTATCAATGTGTTGCGAAGTGTGTGATGATAGAGTGATTGTGGTTGTGCATCATGCTGAAGAATTGAAGCATCGTAAGTGCCGACCACGAAGCTTGAGAGCAATTCTCATTTGGGTTAAAGCATCAGACGAAGAGGTACCGAACGAAGCAGGGGGTATCGGAAGGAACGGAAGCACCGAAAGGAGAAACAATGCACTGGATGAAGAAGGGATCGACCATATACTTAACAGAGTTATCCTATCAATTGGCGATCGAGCGAACAGGAAGAAGAAGGCATCAGACGAACGGTCATCAAACGAACGGTCATCAGACGAACGCACATCGAACGGATAGTACCAGACAAACAGGTGTCGCAAGGAGAAAAAAGATTGGTCGAACTTTCACCGGATGAACGTACATCGAACGGAGAGGATCGGACGGACAGGTTCCAGACGAAGTGTAAAGACACGGATTTTCCATTAATTTTTTTTTAATTATATGGAATTATTACGAGTCTGCAAAAATTGACAACGCGTGATTCTGATGCCCGGTGTGCCCGGAATGAATTTTTAAACTCTTTTTAAACTACGTTCAGTAGACGCGCGAGCAGCGTTTTCTAACTTTTGAACCGGTGCTCGGATTAAAAATCTGAGGGCACCGTTGAATACGCAGCGCCGGGATTCGCTTAAGGGGGGCTTCACTTCGACCGCAGTAGGTCTGGAAAAAAGTTAGATTTTGGAACTTTTAAAAGAATAATAAAAATAACTTAATTATTTTTCATTTTTCTAATATCTTTTCCTCCAACGGACAAGCAATAGCATGGGACCAGCGACGTGTCAAGCCCTTAATTGGCTTGACCCTTCATTTCCTATGTAACTGCGTCGTTAGAATTTAGGAAGGTTCCTATTAATGAACCCTCATAAATTCTACGAGCGTTAGACACCCTTCCTCTCTCCTATTTATATGGAGCTTGGTGATAGGTGTCGGCGCTGCTTCACCAAGCAACAAAGTGCTGACAAAGTGTCGCGACGCCAAACACTTAGAGGACGGAGACAGTTCCAACAGGAGGTGACGAGCCCCGCCGAACGACGAACACCGACTCTTCCACAAGCGCGGGCTCTCCAACGATTCGAGGTAGGGTTTAATCTTGATTTGTTTTTCAAGAGTTATTTGAATCATTCCTAACCTCTTGTTATCAACCTAACGCGGAGGGCGCGGGCCAAAAGAACAAGGTTCGGTCCCTCCGCCCTTTTGTTGAAAGTTGTTGCGTTCTTCGCTAGCTTTACCTTCGACTTGGACGAGCCCCGTGGCGACAAATGATGGCGGCGGCCAGCACCGGCCGGCCATGAAGGAGGTGCGGCGCGCCGCCGTGCGCCACCGGTGAGCAAGGGGTCGCGGCTCGTCAACCGCGGCGGTCAAAAGAGGCGGTCGGCAGATCGTCCGGCCGCGGAAGGGAAGGGCGGCGTGACTAGCGCGCCGCCGGTGAGCAAAGGGTCGCGGCCGAAGCCGCAGCGGAAGAGGAACTCGTGCCTCTGGCGGGTTCCGCAGCGACCGGGCGGCGCCCACGTGGCGCCACCGCTTCACAAGCCGAACGGCCCCTCGGCCGTTCGGGAAGATCGAGGGTCTCACCCCCGATCTCGGCTAGGGCGGGTCGCGCCTCACGCGGCCGGGCCGCCCACCCAGAGGGCCTCGTCCCCCTTACGGGTCGGGCCGCCCCCCCTTGCGGGTCGGGCCGAGCCCGCCGCGACCCAGCCCAGCCAAGTCGGGTCGGCCTAGACCGGGTCGGGTCGGGTCAGGTCGGACCGGACCCAAGCCCAACCAGACCCAGAAACACTTAAAGAACCGTATCTTGAGAACCGGACCTCCATTTGACGAACCATCTGCGGCCCTGAACCCTTGGAGCGAGACGGTCCTTTTGGTATACTCCACTTGAGTTTTGAAGAAAGTTGGAGTACGGCCGGGTTGGATCGAACCCGAATCCAACCGAGCCCTCGAAACTAAAACACTTATAACTCATAGATCTGGCGTCTGATTGACGCACCGTCTGTCGCGTTAGAACTCTTACGACATGGCGGTCCTTCGGGTTACTCCTTTGTGGAGCTTAGTGGCGGTCGAAGTACGACCGATATCTTGAGGAGCAGATTCTACGAAACTCAAGCGCACCGGGTGCGAGGAATCATGTGGCAGGCTGTAACGTGAAGAAAGAACATTGATCCTGTGTGGGTCAGCATCTATCGATCCTGTATGGGTCAGCATCTATCGATCCTGTGTGGGTCAGCATCTATCAGATCCTGTGTGGGTCAGCGCTCAGCGATCTTGTGTGGGTCAGCGTATACCGATCCTGTGTGGGTCAGATCCTGTGTGGGTCAGCAGGGGTTAGTACCTATCGATCTTGTGTGGGTCAGCAGCAGTGCCTCTTAACAGAATAAGATGATCTAGCTTACAACTAATCATCTGTACTTCTGTACTTAAGTTATACATGATTGTGAGCTGAGTCTTCTATCTTCGTGGTGTTACCTGTATGGTACTTCTATCTTCGTGGTTTTACCTGTGTGGTACTTTGATCTTTGTGGTGTTACCTATGTGGTACTTCTATCTTTGTGGTGTTACCTGGGTGGTACTTCTATCTTTGTGGTGTTACCTGTGTGGTACTTCTACCTTCGTGGTGTTGTCTTCATTGTGTTATCTGTGTGGTACTTCTATCTTCGTGGTGTTACCTGTGTGGTACTTCTACCTTCGTGGTGTTAACTTTGTGATAATCTTCCCTCATGTATGAGATGAGTATATCTTGATAACTTAGGTATATGTATGGGCATATACCTAAGTAGAGTTGATATATATCGTTTCGTGCTTAAGACGGAGGTCTTGCTTTGTGGTTTTCCTTTGTGGAACTCTCGGAGACCTACGGGGGTCTCGGGGTCCCTACTGAGTATCGTTATACTTACCCCTGCACGGGCTACGCTCGCACCTTGTTGTGTCTTGTGCAGACGACGGACAGCATTGATCGATGCTGAGGGAGCCAGGACTGGACGGTACCCGAAGGTGGACCATTTGGCGTGACGTGACGCAGGGACTGCTGATCGTGAGTTGTACCTACCCTTCAGGTAGGATCCTCGGTGGACGATCCAGGAGTTGTTTTGTGTTTTTCAATTGTATTTGTACTTTTCAGTTGTACTTGTACTTTTGCAGTTGGGCTTGTATTTCGGCCCCTTTACTTTCAGCACTCTTTTTACTACAGCAGTTTACTTCGTGGTTGCATCTTGTTGCGTTCTGGTCTGTGTGATTGTACAGGTTTAAAGGCAATGTCTTCCCGTTATAGGGATACGTCTTTCCGGTGCTAGTCGTCAGCCTCTGGCCTATGAAAGGCAGGCTTGGGGTAGTCACGACACGGGTCCCGAGAGACGGGTCGTGACAAAGTGGTATCAAAGGAGTCGATTCTACCGAAGAACTAGGACTCTGATCTTTTCTATGTGGCAATAGTGTTAAGTGCTATGAGTGTGATTTTCAGTTTGGGAAATCCAGTGTTGTGCGGTGGCCGACGTATCCATACACCAGGACCCTGAATTCTGATTTCCGACTCAGTACACGGAAACACTGATTGCGTGTGTTTTTGAAAAGTTTTCTTTGTGGTTTCTATGAGTCAGCTCACCAGGTATAACTTATTGACCATGACACATCTGTTTTCTTTCAGGATGTCGCCACGTAAACAGTCAGCCAGGATTCCCGAGAGAGTACGCAACGACGACCCACCGAGCGATGAGAGCTCGGTGCAGGGCCCTCTTACGGTGTTAGCACCTTCGGGTGGTGTACCAGTAGCACCACCACCCGTTGGGCAGCAGATGCCACCAGCCCCACCAGCAGAGGGTGCATGCCGACTGAGCGCGTTGCACGAGTTTCAGCGGCAGAGGCCTCCGAGGTTCCGAGGCGAGACGGATCCGCAGGTGGCTGAGGACTGGCTGGAGGTTGTGGCCAGAGTTTTTCGCTTAGTTGGGACACCAGCTGATCTGATGGTGATCCTAACTGTCAGTCTCTTCCAGGGAGCAACTGGGAGATGGTGGAGTCTGACACTCCAAATACACGACAAGGCAACCCTCATCTGGGCGGACGTCGAGGGCCTTTTCAGGGCAGAGTTCATCCCAACGACTCTACGCTCAGTGCGAATACAGGAGCCGCTGTGTTGCGGAATCGTCGGGAGACAACGACGGAAACGAGAAAACGAAAGACAGAAAGCAAATGACACAGCGATTTACGTGGTTCGGGAAAAATCCCTACGTCCACAGGAGAGGCAGAATTCACTATATCAGGAGTACAAAATACAGAGGTTTTTTCCGTAGTAACCCTAGCCCGAAAATGGGCTATAAAATGAAGAAGATGATCACTGTTCCGAAAAGGTAAGTCTGCGTCGCTACAGTGAACGGCGGCCGACTTTGTCAAAAGCGCTACCGTGGCTGCCGGCTGGAAGTCAAAAGTGCAACAGTGAAGTTGACTCCGAAGTCCGCACTGCTACAGTGCCTGTCGGTGTCGGTCGGTCAGCTCACCGCGGAGCTCGACCCGCGACAGTTGCGGGCCACAAGCATTCGGCCCAACCGGATCGGGCAACACCAATCCAACAATCTCCCACTTGTAGTCTGATCCATTGCACTGTTATGCTTCGATGCAACTGATGAAGACAACTTACTTAATCTAAGTCTTCCTCTTCTTCACTCACCAGTGTCGTACTTTCCATTCACAGATTCATGAAATACAAATTGTTTTCCTCTTGTGCTCCCATCAGATCCTCCATCATTCTGCCTCTCATCCTCTGTTCATCAGTGGAGACCAACAGAGGCACAGCAGTGCCTCAGCTTCTGTATCACCATAGGCTTTGTCAACATGTCTGCCGGATTGTTGGTTCCACAAATCTTCTGCAATGTCAGCAACCCATCCTGTATCAACCCTCTGATGAAATAGTACTTCAACTGAATGTGCTTCATCCGGGCATGAAATACCGGGTTCTTTGCAAGATGTATAGCACTCTGACTGTCACAGTGCAATACATTTTCCTCTTGCTTTCTTCCCAATTCATCCAAAAAGTTCTTCAGTCAAACCATCTCTTTTCCAGCTTCTGTTACAGCAATGTATTCTGCCTCTGTGGTGGATAACGCCACCACCTTCTGCAATTGTGATATCCAACTTACCGCAGTTCCTCCACAGGTAAAAACATAACTCGTAGTACTCCTCCTGCTGTCGACATCGCCTTCAAGGTCAGCATCCACATACCCCTGCAATGAATTTCCTTTCCCAAAGCACAGAGATACCTCCTTGCTGCCCTTCAAATACCTCAGTATCCACTTCACAGCTTCCCAATGTTGTTTTCCAGGGTTAGCCATATACCTGCTCACAACTCCCACTGCATGAGCGATGTCAGGTCGAGTACAGACCATGACATACATCAAGCTTCCTACAGCTGATGCGGATGGAACTTTTGCCATGTACTCCACCTCTTCTGCCGTCTTCGGTGATTGCTTCTTTGATAGTTTGAAGTGGCTCGCCAAGGGAATAGAGATTGTCTTTGCTTCCAGCATGCTGAATCTTCTCAGAACCTTCCCAATGTAATCAGCCTGTGACAACATTAATGTTCCAGCTGTGCGGTCTCTCTTGATCTTTATTCCCAGAATCTTGTCAGCTTCTCCAAGATCCTTCATTTCAAACTCCTCAGCCAACTGCCCTTTCAGCTCATTAATCCTCTGCATACATGATCCTGCAATGAGCATGTCATCCACATATAGAAGCAATGTAATGTATTCATCACCGAAAGACTTGATGTAGCAACATTGATCCATGCCACATCGTTTATATTCATTTTTAGACATAAATGAATCAAACTTCTTGTTCCACTGCCTGGGTGTCTGCTTCAATCCATATAAACTCTTCTAGAGTTTGCACACCAGGTCTTCCTTCTCATACTCTACGTATCCCTCAGGCTGCTGCATGTAGATCCTCCTCCAAATCTCTATGAAGGAATGCAGTCTTGACATCAAGCTGCTCAAGGTGCAAGTCCTCTGACGCCACAATACTGAGAACTACCCGGATGGTGGTAAGCTTCACTACTGGTGAGAATATTTCCGTGAAATCCACTCCCTCCTGTTGGAAACCTTTCACCACCAGCCTTGCCTTGAACCTCCTCTTGCCATCATACTCTTCCTTCACCCGGTAGACCCACTTGTTGGCAGGGATGTCAACTCCCAAGTATTGTTGTCATGCAATGAGGAAATCTCCTCCATTGCCAGCTCCCACTTGCCTGACTCCTTCAGCTGCAGTGCCTCTTCAAAACATTCTGGTTCTCCACCGTCAGTCAATAATAGATAATGCAATGATGGTGAATACCTCTGCACAGGCCTTCTCACCCTTGATGATCTCCTCAACTCCACTGTAGTAGTAGGTTCCACCGGTTCGGATCTCTCAAGCTCAGACACACCTTCAAGCTCCACTTGCTCTTTGCACTCTGATTCAATGTTCTCATTTTCATCTTCAGCTTCATGATGACTTTTGTACATGACACCTTCATTGAATACCACGTTCTGGCTCCTGATGACCATCTTCTTGTGATCATCCCAAAACTGGTAACCAAACTCATCAGCACCATAGCCAATAAAGAAAAATGGTTTGGACTTCGCATCAAGCTTGTCCCTTGAGTTAGCATCAATGTGTACATAGGCTAAACTGCCAAAGACTCTTAAATGTGAGAGTTTTACCTCCTTACCAGACCAGAGCTCCTCGGGTAGGCGTTCTCCCATTGGCACAGATGGACTCCTATTGATCAGATACGCTGCTATGTTCACTGCATCAGCCCAGAAGGTTTTGGGCAACCCTGAGTGCAGCCTCATGCTCCTGGCACGTTCATTTAGTGTCATATTCATCCTCTCTGTCACACCATTCTGTTGTGGTGTTCCTGGGATTGTCTTCTCCCACCAAATTCCATTTTCAGAACAAAATTCTCTGAACTCTTGACTGCCATACTCTCCACCGTTGTCAGACCTCAAACATTTCAGCTTTGCTCCTGACTCGTTCTCCACCATGACTTTCCACTTCTGAAACATCTTAAACACATCAGATTTATTCTTCAGAAAGTAAACTCATACCTTCCTTGTTGAGTCATCGATAAATGTCACATAATATTGTGACCCTCTGAGGGATTGTACTGGTGCAGGCCCCCAAACATCTGTATGCACCAGGTCCAGCTTTCCAGCCTTCGGTGTTCTGCCTCCTTTTGCAAAGGACACCTTCTTCTGCTTGCCAAAGATGCAATCTTCACATAAGCCTACTTCAATCGACTTCAGCTCTGGTAGCAACCACTTTGTTGTCAGCACCTTCATCCCCTTTTCACTCATGTGGTCGAGTCTGTAGTGTCACAGTTGAGAACCTCCAACAGCTTCCAGTAATGCAGCCATGTCCATGCAAGTTTCTGTCATGTTGTACAGAGTGTCATTCTTTGCTCCCCAAGCTATGACCATAGCTCCTCGGGTGATCTTCCATGCACCACCAGTGAATGTGGTACCCAACCCTGCATCATCAAGTTGTCCAACAGGAATAAGGTTTCTTCTCAAGCCAAAGATATACCTCACGTTTTCCAGAACCAGCAAACTCTCACTGTTGGTCTTGATCCGTGCATCTCCTTTACCCACAATCTGTAAGGGCTCGTCATCATCAAGATGCACCTTGCCAAAATTTCCAGAAACAAAATTGTTCAGGAAACCCTTCTCCGATGTAGAATGGAAAGACGCCCCAGAGTCTAAAATCCAAGACTCCATCGGGCTGTCCACGCTCAGCAGCAACACGTCATCAATTCCTTCAGCTGCAGTGTTTGCTCCACTGGTTTCAAGTCCCTTCAGGTTATCTCTGCACTCCTTGACATGTCCTTTCTTCCCGCATGTCCAGCAGGTAGAACCAGACCCCTTTGCCTTGTCTCTGCTATTTCCTCTTGACTTCGATCATCCTCTACGATTGTCCCGCTATGGGTACCTTCCTCTTCCTTCAACGTTCAAAGCAGAACCAGAGAATCTGCCTGATTCTCTTCTTCGAACATCCTCACTAAGGATTAGGTCTCGTATATCTTTCAGAGTCATCTTCGTATTTCCCGAAGTGTTGCTCACAGTTGTTACAGTTGCTTCCCAACTCTCTGGTAACGAAGATAGTAAAACCAGAGCACATACCTCATCACCAAGATCAATGTCCACCGATGACAACTGACTTATGATGGTATTGAATTCGTTGATATGATCTGCAACAGGTCTCCCTTCAACCATTTTCAGATTGAACAATCGTCGTATCAAATGCACCTTGTTTGTCGCAGAAGGCTTCTCGTACATATTTGTGAGGGCTTTCATCAAGTCCACCGTCGTTTTCTCCTCTCTGATGTTGAACGCCGCGTTTTTGGCCAACGTCAGGCGCACAACACCCAGAACCTGTCGATCCAGTAGCTCCCACTCCGACTTCTCCATGTCCGCTGGCTTCACATCCAGAAGTGGCAAGTGCATCTTTTTCTGAAAAAGATAATCCTCGATCTGCATCCTCCAGAAACTGAAATCAGTTCCATCGAAGCGATCGATCTTCACTTTGCCTTCATCCAGAGCCATCGTTGGAGAATTCCGAACTCACCCTCTGATACCAGTTGTTGCGGAATCGTCGGGAAACACAACGACAGAAACGAGAAAACGAAATACAAAAAGCAAATGACACAGCGATTTACGTGGTTCAGGAAAAATCCCTACGTCCACGGGAGAGGCAGAATTCACTATATCGAGAGCACAAAATACAGAGGTTTTTTCCGTAGTAACCCTAGCCCGAAAATGGGCTATAAAATGAAGAAAACGATCACTGTTCTGAAAAGGTAAATCCGCGTCGCTACAGTGAACGGCGGCCGGCTTTGTCAAAAGCGCTACAGTGGCTGCCGGCTGGAAGTCAAAAGTGCAACAGTGAAGTTGACTCGCGGAGCTCGACCCGCGACAGTTGCGGGCCACAAGCATTCGGCCCAACCGGATCGGGCAACACCAATCCAACACGCTGCACTTACAGCAGGGCAGCATGACTGTGGCTCAGTACTCGGAGAGGTTCACTGATCTCTCCCGTTACTCCACCAACATGGTACGGGACCCTTACTTCAGGGCCCGGACCTTTGAGCAAGGTCTCCGACGAGAGATCAGAGCATCGATGATATCGCTCAGCATTCTGACGCAGGCTGGGGTGCTAGAGCGAGCGCTTTTGGTGGAGAGCTTCCTAGCTGAGCAGGCACCCATAGCGAGAGCCACCACCAGACGTCAAGTAGCAAAGTCAACTGCAGCAGGCAGTAGACGGATGACGCAGGGGCCCAAGCGGGCCAGACCTTCTGGTGGACGACCTCAGGATACAGGGTCGGTGGTGCGGGGCTCACGGGACAGAGGAGGACAGCTTAGGAGCAGGCAGTGCTACTCGTGCGGCGAGCAGGGTCACATGGCTCGCGACTGCTTAACCCGCTGTATGGACGACCAGTAGACGGTCGAGTGACCGCTGAGTCAGAGGCAGAGATTCGATCGAGAAGGTCTGCAGGCAGCAGGCAGATGTGGCAGAAGAGTTGGTCGTGCAGCAGTCGGTGGGCGGCGATTCGAGGTTCTACCGCCACCACCTCCAGGTGGTCCACCCCGACCACAGGGAGCAGGTGGACAGGGACGAGCTCAGCTCCAGGCAGCTGAGACCTACGACCACGGCGCTCCGGAGATGGATGATTAGATGTACGATCTATATCCACTCCACCTTAGCTGCAGTACTTATAGACACAGGTGTTAGTCGCTCTTTTATTGCCACTGCCCTCATTCGGAGCTCAGAGATTCCGGTGAAGTCGTTGGCTCGATCCTTACAGCTAAAGACACCTACGGGAGAGGATTCGACGATTACACACTGGTGTCGGCAGTGTGAGCTTACTCTAGGAGGCGAGAGTTTCGGCTGGGATCTTCTAGTAGTGGCGTCGAGGTCTTACGACGTCATCTTGGGTAAGGACTGGTTATCCACAGTCCGTGCTCAGATTGACTGTATTAGGCGCAAAGTGCGGTGTGTCCGCAAGAATGGGACCAGGTTTTCCTTCACCGGCAAGAAGGGAACCTTTGCAGCGCAGGATGGACTTACCCGGAGGAGGGTGCAGCCGATCACACATCCGTTGGCTAGCCTTACCCTCGGAGCAGTTGATGTTGAGAGTCTCAGCTATCCTGTAGTGGTGGACCAGTATGCTGATATCTTTTCTGATGATGTTCCGGGACTACCTCCTCGCAGAGAGGTGGACTTTTACATCGACCTGTACCCCAGGACGGCACCGATACCTACACCAGCATATCGGATGGCTTCCGCGGAGCTTCGTGAGTTACGGGTACAGTTTGAGGACTTGCAGAGGAAGGGGTTCATAAGGCCCAGTGTTTCTCCATGGGCAGGCCTGATTTTGTTCGCCAAGAAGGCAGTGTGGACTACCGACGCCTAAACCAAGTGACCGTGAAGAACAAGTATTTACTTCCGAGGATTGACAATCTTTTCAATCAGCTAAAAGGAGCTCATTGGTTTTCGAAGATAGACCTCAGATCAGGCTATCATCAGCTCAGGGTACGAGATGAGGATGTGCAGAAGACGACCTTCAGATGTGGGTATGGCCACTATGAGTTCTTGGTTATGTCATTCGGCGTGACCAATGCCCCAACAGTGTTCATGGGACTCATGAACAGGATCTTTCAGCCATACCTCGATCGTTTTGTGGTGGTCTTCATCAACGACATCTTGATATACTCAGCGACGGAGAAGGAGCATGCCTATCATCTGCAGGTAGTTCTCGATACACTCCGAGAGTACCAGCTTTATGGTAAGCTCTCGAAGTCTCAGTTCTGAATACGAGAGGTTCACTTTCTGGGACACGTTATCTCGGAGGCTGGAGTTGCAGTGGATTCAGCGAAGATAAAGGTCGTGCTTGCTTGGGAGCGACCCAGGAGTGTAACCGAGGTGCGGAGTTTCCTGGGGTTGGCTAGATACTACCAGAGATTCGTGCCTGACTTTTCCAGAGTTGTGGCAACCTTGTCAGTGTTGACGAAGAAGGGACAGCCCTTCGTATGGACGGAGAGATGTCAACGGAGTTTTCAGGAGCTGAGGCAGAAACTGACAAGTGCCCCCATCTTGGGGCTACCAGAAGAGGGCGTTGGGTATGTAGTATACTGCGACGCATTAGGGACCGAACTTGGGTGTGTCCTGATGCAGGAGCGAGCAGTGATCGCCTACGACTCACGACAGTTGAGGCGACATGAGCAGAACTACGCTATCCACGACCTGGAGTTAGCAGTAGTGGTCTTCGCCTTGAAGATGTGGCGACATTACTTGATGGGCGAACGTTTTACAGTCTACTCTAATCACAAGAGTCTCAGGTATATCTTCTCTCAGAAGGACCTGAACCTAAGACAGCGGCGATGGTTGGAGTTCCTCCAATACTATGACTTTGAGATAGTCTATAATCCTAGGAAAGGAAACGTGGTAGCAGATGCACTCAATAGGAGGTCTGGTCTGCAGTTGCTGAATGAGGCGACAGAGCAGCTAGCCACGTTGCAGATATCCTTCGTGGATAGAGATGGAGCAGCTTACCTCCAGTCTATGACAGTCACTCCCCCACTCCTTCAGCGAGTCAGGGAGGCCCAGCTTGAGGACGTTGACTGCGAGGCTCGACGTACTCAGATATCCTCAGGACAGGAACCTGATGGATTTTCTGAAGGTGGAGAGCACGTCATCCTCTTCAGAGGATGTATCATGGTACCGATGGCGCTACGGGAGAAGATGTTGAGGGAGTTTCATATGTCCCCTCTGGCGGTACATCCTGGTGTGGCAAAGATGTACCAGGACCTCCGACGTCAACACTGGTGGCCAGGGATGAAGAAAGCAGTAGCCGAGTTTGTTTAACGATACCTCACTTGTCAGCAAGTGAAGGTCGAGCATCAGGTTCCAGCAGGCTTAGCGCAGCCACCAGAGGTGCCGAAGTGAAAGTGGGATGGAATCTCCATGGACTTTGTGACAGGGCTTCCACGTACGTCCAGGGAACATGATTTCATCTGGGTGATCGTTGACCGACTCACCAAGTCGGCCCACTTCCTACCTATCCGAGAGCAGGGATCAGTAGAGGGTTTGGGACGCCTCTACGTACAGAAGATTGTGCGACTTCATGAGGTGTCATCGACGATCGTCTCTGACCGTGACGCACGTTTTACATCCCGGTTGTGGAAGGGATTACAGAAGGCATTCGGGACTCAGCTGCGTTTGAGCACCGCCTTTCATCCGCAGACGGATGGTCAGACGGAGCGGACCATTCAGACGCTGGAGGACATGCTACGCGTTTGCGTCCTAGATTTTGGCCGCATTTGGGATGATCACTTGCCCTTGGTGGAGTTCGTATACAATAACAGTTATCACTCCACCATCGGTATGGCACCATTTGAGGCCTTGTACGGTCAACCGTGCAGATCACCTCTATGCTGGACAGACCCGGGGGAGTCAGCACTTATGGGTCCAGAGTTGGTACGAGCTACTACTGAGAAGGTACAGATCATCCAGGAGCGGATGAAGACTGCACAGAGTAGACAGAAGTCTTATGCTGACAGGAGGCGGAGACCTTTGGAGTTTGAGGAGGGAGACCATGTCTTCCTACGGGTCACACCTCGACGAGGTTTACGGAGATTTGGCCGAGGCGGTAAGTTATCACCGAAGTTTATCGGACCATTTCTGATACTTCGGAGGATTGGCGAGGTGGCATATCGCTTGGCACTACCACCGCAGTTGGAGAGGGTGCACGACGTCTTCCACGTATCCCAGCTGAGGAGATACGTGCATGACCAATCTCACGTCATCGACCATGGCGAGCTAGACTTTGATGATGGGGCGACGTTTACGGAGGTTTCAATAGAGATTGAGGATCGACAGGAGCGGGTCCTTCGTGGACGGTCGATACCTCTGGTGCGCGTCCGCTGGCAGCACAGAAACCTCCAGGAGAGCACTTGGAAGCGGGAGGCTCAGATTCGTGCTCAGTACCCCCATTTGTTTCCTTAGTGTATGTTGTGACTTTCGGGGACGAAAAGCCCTAAGGTGGGGTGAATGTAAAGACTCGGATTTTCCATGTAATTTTTTTTTTAAATTATATGGAATTATTACGAGTCTGCGAAAATTGACGGCGCGTGATTCCAATGTCCGGTGTGCCCGGAATGAATTTCTGAACTTTTTTTAAGATACGTTCAGTAAACATGTGAGCGGCGTTTTCTAACTTTTGAACCGATACTCGAATTAAAAATCTGAGGGCACCATTGAATCCGCAGCGCCAGGATTCGCTTAAGATAGGCTTCACTTCGACCGCATTAGGTCTGGAGAAAAAGTTAGATTTTGGAACTTTTAAAAGAATAATAAAAATAACTTAGTTATTTTTTATTTCTCTTATATCTTTTCCTCCAACGGACAAGCGGCAGCGTGGGACCAGCGATGTGTCAAGCCCTTAATTGGCTTGACCCTTCATTTCTTATGTAACCGCGTCGTTAGAATTTAGGAAGGTTTCTATTAATGAACCCTCATAAATTCTACGAGCGTTAGACACCCTCCCCCTCCCCTATTTATATGGAGCTTGGAAAGAGGTGTCGGCACTGCTTCACCAAGCAACGAAGTGCTGACAAAGTGTCGCGACGCCGAACACTTGGAGGACGGAGACGGTTCCAGCAGGCGGTGACAAGCGCCCCCGAACGACGAACACCGACTCTTCCACAAGCACGGGCTCTCCAACGATTCGAGGTAGGGTTTAATCTTGATTTGTTTTTCAAGAGTTATTTGAATCCTTCCTACCCTCTTGCTATCAACCTAACGCGAAGAGCGCGGGCCAAAGGAACAAGGCCCGGTCCCTCCACCCTTTTGTTGAAAGTTGTTACGTTCTTCGCTAGCTTTACCTTCAGGTTGGACGGAGCCCTGGGGTGACAAATGATGGCGGTGGCCGGCACCGGCCGGTCGCGGAGGAGATGTGGCGCGCCGTCGCGCACCGCCGGTGAGCAAGGGGTCGCGGCTCATCAGCCACGGCAGTCGAAGGAGGCGGTCGGCACATCGGCCGACCGCGGAAGGGAAGGGCGGCGCAACCAGCGCACCGCCGGTGAGCAAAGGGCCGCGGCCGAAGCCGCGGCGGAGGAGGAACCCGTGCCTCTGGCGGGTTCCACGGCGATCAGGCGGCGCCCACGTGGCGCCGCCGCTTCACAAGCCGAACAACCCCTCGACTGTTCGGGAAGACCGGAGGCCTCACCCCCGGTGTCGGCTAGGGCGGGCCGCGCCTCACGCGGCCGAGCCGCCTGCCCAACGGGTCGCGCGCCCAGCTGGCTGCGTCCCCTTCGCGGGTCGAGCCGCCGCCCCCTTGCGGGCCGGGCCGGACCTCAACCTAGTAGGTCGAACCCGCCGCGACCCAGACCCGCCGGGTCGGACCTGGACCGGACCGGACCCAGAAACACTTAAAGGGTCATATCTTGAGAACCGAACGTTCGTTTGACAAACCGTCTACGGCCCTGGGACCCTTGGAGCGAGACGATCCTTTTGGTATACTCCACTTGAGTATTGGAGAAAGTTGGAGTACGGCCGGGTTGGATCGAACCCGAATCCAACCGGGCCCTCGAAACTAAAACGCTTATAACTCACAGACCGGGCGTCCGGTTGACGCACCGTCTGTCGCGTTGGAACCCTTACGACATGGTTGTCCTTCGGGTTACTCCTTTGTGGAGCTTAGTGGCGGTCGAGGTACGACTGATATCTTGAGGGGCGGATTCTACAAAACTCGAGCGCACCGGGTGCGAGGAATCCTGTGGCAGGCTGTAACGTGAAGAAAGAACATCGATCATGTGTGGGTCAGCATCTATCGATGCTGTGTGGGTCAGCATCTATCAGATCCTGTGTGGGTCAGCGCTCAGCGATCCTGTGCGGGGCAGCGCATACCGATCCTGTGTGTGTCAAATCATGTGTGTGTAATGGCCCGGACCTCTCCAGTCCATTACTTTGTGAAAATGTGGTGCTAGAGGTGTTCCGGGAAATCAAGGTGACTTGGGGGTGCGTTTGGGTGGACTTTTAAGAGAAAATAAAGGGTAATAGCCTTCGCACGGGAGACGCACGGTTTGCCTAAACCGTGCGGCCAAACCGTGCAAGGTTGGTTTTGGAGGCAGTGGCTAACGCACGGTTAGCGCACGGTTTGTCTAACCGTGCGGCCTAACCGTGCGATGATTGTTAAGACAGAAGTTAACGCACGGTTAGCGCACGGTTTGTCAAACTGTGCGGACTAACCGTGCAGGCACTTAAAGTTAGATCTTAAAATTGTGGATCTGAACTCTTTTGCCTCTAAATGGTTCGTTTAAGCCCCTAAGCGGCCATAACTCGGGATTACCCTTCCTTGGAGGTAGGAGAACTTCTCCCAAACGTTTTGGAGGCGATCCGAAGGTTTCTCTTGGCAAATCGAAGTCGGTTTCTCGAGGTATGTGATTGTTCTTGGTTGGTTTCTTAGATCTACTTAGATCTACTCCTCATCTTCTCTCAGTTTCTTAGATCTACGCCCGTTATGGGTAAATCTATGTGTGTGAATGTCAAATATGATGAGTTTTGGTCTTGGTTGTGTTAGGAGAGGAGATCTAAGGAGGATTCGTGGAGAATCAACCCGGTTTCTTGAGCGTCCCTTGACCATTATGGTTTTCGTCGAAAACCAGGGCCCAGTACACCCGCAGGGGAATGGGCTATGCTGGGAAGAGCATTAATTGTAATAGAATGGTTAGGGTTTCCTATGCAAAAAAAAAAGACTGACTACTCTTAATGAATAGCGAATCTTGTAAAAATATCATGTGTCATCTTTTACTTGCTTTCATATAATTGCATGCGATAAGGAAAAGAGAATAGGAGAATCAAGATCCAAACAAGTCTAAGAGGTAAAGGGATAGAAAGTTAAAATTGGATAAAAAGTTCTCAACACTGATTCACCCCCTCCCTCTCAATGTTGTGTATCCCAAAGTGGTCCTCTCAATGGCTTCTTAGGTTTAGTTTTCACCAAGTCATTCCCTTTGATTATTTCTTGGACCGATCTTCCTTTCTACTCTGGCTTACCTAGATAAACTCTGATTTCCATGGCCTGTTTACAGTGACCAAGACATTTCATATTAGGATGTTTTTATCATCCTCCACTGATTGTATTTTGTCTCCGCACTCCTTCCTGATCTCCTCAACACGCTTCTCAAAAACTTCATGCATTTTAAGCTTCTCTTGCAACAAACAGTGAAACTCTTTTTTCTTGTTGACTTTGATCTCCATTTGAGCAATATTGACATCAATATTATCTTTTTGTTTTTTCTCCAATGCATGGAACTTATCTTCGAGACTTTCAATGGCTTCATCCTTTTTCAGGATGGCCTCAAACGAATCATTGCTAACTTTGGCATTGTCTTGCTTGGTGAGATCTATGCTCATCATTACATTCTGTGTCAGTGCTTTCTCTTCCTTTATGGACTCTTCTTCAAGGTGGGTGATCTCCTCCTGCAATTAGAAGTAACTATATCTTTGGGACAGTTATGTAGGATGTCTTCTAAAGAAGAAATTTATTTATCTTGTGAATCTTCATATGTATGATCTTCCCCACAAATACTTGGTTCTTCTAGTGGACAATTTTGGCAAGAAATTTCTTGCACCCCTTCATTACATGAATGCTTTGAATCTTCAGAGTTCATTAGTGGATTCTTCCATCAGATTTTCTTCCATGTTATTTGTCTTTATCAGGGTCAGAGCATGGGGAAACTGACCTCTCTTCCTCTTTGGATAAGAGGGAAGTCTTCCTCCTATCCTTTTTCATTTCTTTATTCTTTTTGTTCCTCTGAGTCTTGGAGAATTAGTTCTGATCAGTATTAAAATCTTATTCTCCAAAACTGTACTTCATTATGAATTTAGAAAGAGAAACTCAAATCTTCAAAAAAAAAAAACTTCAAATGTCAAAAACTGTTGAGAATCCAATCATAGGTGTGATCGTAGCTCCAATACCAATTGTTAGGATCGCTATAGGATATGGCCTACACTGAGAGGGGAGGTGAATCGGTGTAAGATGACTTATTTTCAATTAAAACTTTATCCTTTCATTTACCTCTGCACTTCTTCAGTGAATTGATCTCTCTCACTCAATCCTCTTCTTCGGTTTGCATGCATGTACATAAGTAGGAAAGTAAAGCAACAAGGACTCCACGATTTGTTAACGAGGTTCACCGCCAACATGAATGATTATGTCACCGGTGTTTCGTGGTTATTATCTCACGCACACAACTCAGGCAAGGGTGTGGCCTTGAACCTGTAATCCTGGCACCAACCAGGTACACAACAAGCATCAACTCGCAGTTACAAAATACAGGATATCGACCTGCACCTCATGAATAATGATCAACAATAATAACATGGGCTTCTTCTGGACTTGAAGAGAATCTGATCTTCTTCCTCAAACTGCAGCAATCAAAAGGTTTGCCTCTTCTTCACAACAATCATGGGGCAGTCTCAAATACACAACGATCAAGGGTTGCCTCTCTTCTTCAGACCTTACAATATAGAGATATTGTAGGTTGGGTTCCTCAGATCATCTGCTTTGGCCTGTAGGATCTTCAGAAGTAGCAAGGCCGGTCTTCCTTACTTTCTTCTTCTTCTTCTTCAATGCACTAAATGTTCTTCTACAGCAGCGTTGGATCAGATTTTGTTATTCGACACAGAGGAAATTCCAAGCAGAAGCTGCGTCGGATCTGCGTCGGATCTCCTTCAATACTCCGATAATACCTAGAAAGCAATATCGGATTCTTCTTCTTCAATACAGAGAAAGCTGATCTTGTTTAGTGGTGTATCGGGGTCCTTATTTTCTAAACTCGCTCTCTTTTTCTTCTTTTCCTATTTTATATTCTCAGAGGATCACACAAATATGATTTTTATATTTGAATATATAAATCCCATTAATCTTGGTGCCTTGATAACCGAATATTTCCTTAAAGGCGTCACGTGGGTGTGCTCCCCGCGATCTCAGAATATTCTCATTCTTAATAAATCGCCGTCTCCATTGAATTTCCAGGAATTCCCTTTCTCATTTTCATTCTCATTTTATCTCAGCCAAAAATATCTTCATTTTGTCCTTTCATCAGGTTCGAGAGTGTTCTCAACACATTTCCCCAAAATCCACACCTACTCGATCTTACACAGCTATATGAAAACCATACACCAACAGCATGTTGCGACGTGGCACTTTCCTTCGCAACGTGACTGCATTTGATATTCCAGGATATAGACTTCTAATTGCCTTTAATTCTCTGACTTCATCTCAGTTTGATCTTCTTCTTCTCATTCTCGGTTTGAATCATGGCTTAACAAAGCATCATGATTATATGATCTTGAAAGAGTAGCAATGCAACGTCACTTTAAATTTCCAGAATAATTTATTCTGGAATTTCTTCATTTCCTCTCATTTAATTTCTCAAAATCTCCTCCAGCTTTGATCTTCTTCTCCCCAGTTTTGAAGATTTTCTTTCTCACTCATTTTGCATGAATCAAAATCCATTTTGTGATGTTTATATCATTGAGGAACAGTTCAGGCATCATCTGATTCATTCTTCAGAATATATAATTCTCAAACAGCAAAAATCTTGAATTTTCAGTGTCTGACTCATATGTAGCTCTCAGTATGACCATAACGTAAGAGTGAAATGATTTATGTGGTTCAGTGTACTTCTATGCCTTTGCCAAACTTCACCTCAGCGGATAACACTTGTGTCGATCCACCGACTCTTGCGTGGGTCCTTGGGTAGGCGATTACTCTTACGTTGATGTCGGGACTCCTACGTGAACGCCAATACTCATTCGTCGATCCTTGGCAAATGTAATCACTCATACGTCGCTCTTTGGCTGCTTGACTCTTATGCCAGCTCAGCCTTTGTCATATTTTGGCTCGGCTTCCACTTCATAAAGATAGATTATTCTTACGGTCATAAAAATGATACTTACAGAAACCCAAATCATCCTTACGGTATTTCAGTTAATTCTTACAGCTGGAAAAACGTCCTTACACACGCAGGGAGGGTTCATGCCTTTGTCAACTTTTCGATCTCTCTAGCAAATGACTCTTACATCGATCCAGGTGACTCGTACGTCGATCTGAATGACTTGTACGTCGATCCATGTACGAGCCCTTTGTGAATTTTCAACTCCAGCACAGAAATTTCAACTTTGATCAATCTCATTGCAAGTCATCTCAGAGACTTCTCCAACACCACAAATCAACTCAAATCATTTCAAGGCATTCTCAGATTCTTCAAAACATCATCCAAAGGATTTTCCTTCAATGGATGGATTCTCCAACAATCAACCAGCTTCGCGAGTGATTGTTGGTTCTGTACAAGTCATTAGGTAGACTGTGTATGATTCATTGGGGGTTGTCTATGAGTCATCTGCATTGTTGTCAAAGGCGCGCTGAGGCGCGCGCCATGGCAAGGGGCGCGGTGAGGCGAGGCCGGAGCGGCGAGGCGAGGCCGGAGCGCCTCGCCACCTACAAGGCGAGGCGACTTCGCTGAGGCGCACCAAAGGCGCACGCCTCACCCACCATTCCTTGAGGCGCTCGGGCGCCATGTAAAGGCGCACCTCACTCTCATCTTCCTTGTTGGGAGGCGACAGTGCTGGCAGGCGGAGAAGCGGATGATGTCGGCGGCGGTTGGGGTTTTGAGTGCGCGACAGATGAATCATTGTAGCGTAGATTGGGGTAGGAGGCGGAAAGGCGAGAAAGGCGGAGATCGGGATAGGAGGCGGAAATCACGATGCACCACGATGGAAATCAGGACAGTCCTAATTTCAATTAAATAGAATATTTAATATATTAATAAAAAAACACAGCAGACTATTTTTTTTTGCAAGGAAAAACATAGCAGACTATAAAAACATTGTTGTAACATCACTCACACCAGAACCTCTTAAAAAATATCGGTATGTATTTTTTTATTGAATTTAAGTTTTTTAAAATTTAAAATATTGTTCAAAACTATATATAATTAATTATATGCGCATGCGACTTAGTTGCGCCTCGCGCCGCATCCCCAAACGGTCTTTGCGCCTTATTGCGCCGCGCGCCTTTGACAACAATGGTCATCTAAGAAATTTCATACGGGTCATTCCCTTTATGGAATTTCTGAAGATGGTTGACCAGTAACAGTAGCAACAATTACGATATATTTTAAAAATTGGGTACAACCGCAAAAACGGCACACACACAAGGAAAAAAATTACATGTAAATCGCAAGTCCGGGGACTTGACCCCGCGACCTGCCCCTCACCCCCCCAAACCCTAACCACACCACCACCAACGGTGGGGCAATTACGATATATTTTATTAATCATAAAAAATGGTTAATTTTGTGGCAAGTTTTGAGTGGAGATAATCAAGCCAAAGTTCTCCAACTTCACTTCTGACATGCTGTGGACAGCACCGGAACCATTTCATCAGCACCTGCCATATTTCCATACAATCCAGCTCAACAAGCATCACAGAGATAAACTGATGGGTCAAAACTCCTCTTTCTTAAATCAAATCAGTTGCCACAAATTCTGCACATTAACTGCAAGCAATTTCTTCATCCAACTTTGTCATACGATTGATCTTAGCTATTCCGATGGCAGAACTTCATTTCATTTCCATAAAATTGATCTCAGCTATTCCGATGGCAAAAGTTCATTTCATTTCTCTGTCACGTAAACAATGGTGGCAGCTACCAACTTCCAAGCTTTAAGATGCATCACCAATTCTCATTCATTTTTCACAGCCCAACACATTTTGGTATCAAGACTTCGGAACTCTATTTCATCTCATCAACCAGCTTAGGGAAACCAACTTCCTTCCAAGCATCTTGTCTTCATCACATATTGACATCGTGCATATTTCCTTCTTCATTGGCAACGAATACAAAATAAACACAAAGTGGCTTCAACAAATAAAAGTGTCTGCATTCAATTGGCAGTGTTTTTATCTCACGACATGTTGTCTTTGATGAATCATGGCTTCCTTTTCAGCATCGGCACTCGGATTTATCATCATCAAATTTTTCTGCAACTAGTTCCAAATCTGGTTGCTTTCCTCTTTTAGTGGATTATCCATGTCCCATCACTAAACCTGCTAATAGCCAAGGTTCTTCAATTTCAACTTATGGTTCGCTGCCTGCTGGTTTGTCCTCTTCTCTTCAACCTAGTCTGTCTCTTGCTACTTCAATTTCCCCTGATGAGTCTCTTGGTGCTCATCCTACCTCAGCGCAGTTTTCAAGACAGCCTCTTGGTGAGAATTCTTCTAGACAATCACTTGTCGATGCTCCTGCCTCGGAGCAATCTTCTGGCCAGTCAACTCATTCCATTCCTCATAATTCTCATCCTATGACCACATGTTCCAAGGGTGGTATTGTCAAACCCAAAGTTTATACTGCTTTTATGGAACCTAGATCGTTTAAGGATGCCTTAGTTCAACCTTAGTGGCATCAAACGATTCATGAAGAGTTTTCATCTTTACTAAGAAATCATACTTGGTCTTTAGTTCCTTTACGTGAAGAGAAAACCGTTGTTGGATGTAAATGGGTGTTTAAATTAAAGAAAAATGTTGATGGCTCTCTTAATAAACACAAAGCTTTCCTTGTGGCCAAAGGTTTTCATCAGCAAACTGGGTTTGACTTCAATGAGACATTTGGTCCTATCGTCAAGCATGTCACTCTTCGTGTTTTTTACAATTGCCATCTCGCGTTGGCAAATTCGACAAGTCGATATCAATAATGCTTTTCTGAATGGGTTTCTTCACGAAGATGTTTATATGCGACAACCACTGGGTTTTGAGCAACAAGATTCAGCACATGTTTGCAAGCTTCATCGCGCCATTCATGGTCTCAAACAAGCCCCGCACGCCTGGTTTGATCGGCTGCAGGTTGTTATGAAACAACTTGGGTTTTCTCCCACTTGTAGTGACACTGCCTTATTTGTCACACTCATTGCAGTTTTACCTCAGTTTGTTCTGGTCTATGTTGATGATATTTTGATCACCGGAAATGATACTCAAGCTATTGTTAATCTCGTTGTTAATCTTTATTCTCATTTTCCCTTAAAGGATCTTGGATCTCCACATTATTTTTTGGGAATTGAATTTCAACTTGTTCTGAAGGTGGTTATCTTCTTTCTCAAAAGTATATTCAAGATCTTTTTACACAGACAGTTGTGCTTCAGTGTAAGCCTTGTCCTACGCTTAAGGTTGGTGGGGCTCGTTAATCAGGTTATGGATTCTCCTTCGTTTTCTGATCCTACTGTATATCGCTCCATTGTTGGTGCTCTAAAATATATTACTTTTACAAGGCCTGACATTGCTTATTCTGTCAACTGAGTTCGTCAGTTTTTGCAGCGGCCCACAGAAGCTCATTGGACAGCATCACAGCGGTTAAAAAAAATTCACGCAACTTAAAAGGCACTATTACTTATGGTCTTCAGTTTCTTCACACTGATAATTTACGCCTTGTGGCCATGGCGAATGTTGATTGGGACTCTAATCGGGATGATCGTCGTTCTACATCTGGTGTTTGTGTTTTTCTAGGCGACAATCTAATCTCCTGGCCTTCTAAAAGACAAGTTGTCGTATCCAGCTCTTCTACTGAAGCCGAGTATTGTGCCATTGCAGCATCTGTTGCTGACCTTGTGTGGTTAAAAGGATTGCTTCGGGTACTTCATGTTCTCCAACCTTCAGAGCCTACATTTGTCAACTGTGATAATCATTGTGTTGTATCCCTTGCTTCAAATCCTGTTCGGCATGCTCAAACCAAGCATTTTGATACCGATATTCATTTTGTTCATGAGCAGGTTCAAAGCCGGGATGTTATTGTTTGTCCTCTACCAAGGTATGACATGGATGGTTTCAGAAGGCCAATCATTGCCTACTTCACATAGGGGCAAAGTGGTGCAGTTGGCATTGCAGTTGTTGGGTATATAGGGCGCAGATGACAACGATGATGCCTCGAATCACCAAGGTGTTTGACAAATCAATGAGCACCATTTCAATGACAAGGAAATCGATGATGTGAGTCGCTGAACCTCTTATGCATTTGCGCAGGGGGTGGGGGGTGGTATGGGACCTGCTAAATAATACCTTTTTGTGTTTTATGTTTGGGCCTGTGTGTGTTTTGTTGGGTCTGGGGGGGGGGTATGGGGCCTTCTAAATAATACCTTTTTGTGTTTTATGTTTGGGCCTGTGTGTTTTGTTGAGTCTGTATTTTACTATTTTCTGGACTGATATAAACAGCTGTTGTACCTAGCTTATGTGTGCAAAATGGTATTCGATGGTCTCTCTTCTTCGTATTCTCCTTCAAGATTGCAGGTTATCTTTTTCAGAGGTGTTCTTGTAAGTCACAGCGCATGCACACACACTTGTCCAAGAAGATAATTGCACAATAAAAGTAAAATAGAAATAATATTGCATCACATAATTTGCATGGGAATTAGAGAAACGATATATTAAGGAAACAAAGTCAATTTTCACAAAATGTAAATAATGAAAGCGTTGAGAATTGTAAATCTTACCCAACAAAAAAGCAATTGATGTTTGGAATCACCAAAAAGAAAATCAAGTAGTTTCTCCGTGTTTCGCCTATAAAATATTAACATGTCGCATGGTTAAAAGAGAAGCTTTTAAAAATTAACATTAGGAGGGATTAAAAATTACTTTATTTTCGATGACCATACTCCCAAATAAAATTTCTGCAAGCAGAATTGTAGAAATTCAGAACAGAAAGGCCTTCTAAAAACTGCAGTAGCCACGACAGGATGAATTAATATACTAGAGGGTGGAGAGGGAAAAAAAGGGAAAGAAGGTGAAGGGGCAAAACTAACAGGAATTTGGCTTGTGGCCAGGAGGAAATGGACGTGCATCGGCAAGGAGCCCATTCAAACTTAAAATAAGTAGCTTTGGGTTAGAAGACCTGTCAGGACGTTTTTGGGGTGAGGGGTACAAAATCTGGCAAGTCGAATCTTCCTGGGGTAAGGATTTTGTGGGCTTGATTGTTCCCAAACTCAAAATGGAATAAAATTCTGTAGTTAACGTGTTTATCGCATCACTGTTCTCATGAGGACAATCACGGGCATCCTTGTTTTTCAAATCATCAGGACATGTCCCGTGTTTATCATGTTGTTTGCCCTTCTCTGACCGGTGAAATTTTATCGCAGACTCTGACATTGCATTCTGCATCGAAAACATAAAACAATCTTATAATTTAATCAAACGTACGAGGAGAGGATGAGGGTGATTTAACTCAAAGAGAGATATCACCGCAAATGCAACAAAATCTGAGTATAAAATAGGGATAGGAAGGTAGAGGACAGTCGTGTGTGAGACGCCTCATAAGCTATGTAGATATAGAGGTTTTGTTTGACGAGGGAAAGGGAGGAGAGAAAAATCGTCTCGTCATACAGAGGTTTCGTTCGCCCCGCAGCCGTCCCTTGGCTTGGACTTCATTGGCGACTGCTTAAAAAAAAAATTGACTATAGGCGACTGCTTAAATAGTGACGATAAATATAAAATTTTCACCTATAACGTAAATTAAAATAACAATATTATCCAGAAAACAAAGAATGAAACCATAAAAGGAAGACATCTTTTTTATTTCTGGGGGTTGCACCGTAGGCAGTGCATTAGGTTTGGGAAGGGGATTGGTGGGGTGGGCAACTCACCCGTTAAACATTGCAGCTGCAATCAACCGTTGTTTGACACTTTCTTTTAAGATGCACACTCCTACCAATGTCATACATGTTTTGATAATGGCTCATTAATAACTTTTTTTGGAAAAACTCAATGAGATAAAAATTGGAATAAGGAAAAGAGTACACTCACATAGACTCCCCCTGAAAGTTACATTACATTGCAAATTTTGCAACCTACGCATCCCTATATTATGTACAAGCTTTCTAACTATAATGATTGGTAGTGCCTTTATAAATAAATTTGTAATGTTGTCGTTGGATCAAACATATTGCATGTTGATATATCCATTAATTATTAACTCTCGAGTGAAGGAGAAATTTTTCAGTGGTATGTGTTTTTTCTGATCATTCTTGATGACGTCTTCCTTCAATTGTGTAATGCACACGGTATTATTTTCGAATAAAACTGTTGGGCTACTATCCATAGATAATCCACTTATTGTTCGAATGTGTTGAGTCGTAGACCACAACTAAACACATTCTCGACATGCTTCATGTAATGGTATCACTTTTGCATGATTTGAAGATGTTGTAACGAGTGTCTGCTTTTGTGATATTCAAGATATGGCAGTACCACCAACTATGAAAACATAACCAGTTTGTGATTGCGTTTTATGTGGATCAGATAAATAACTTGCATCTGCAAAACCATTCATCTTCCTTTCTAATTTTTTAGAATAGAATAAACTCAAATCAATAGTGCCACAAAGATAACGAAAAATATGTTTAATTTCATTCCGGAGTCTTCGTGTAGGGGCTAAACTAAATCTTGCCAATAAATTAGTAGAAAAAGATATATCTGGATGAGTACAATTAGCAAGGTACATTAGTGCTCCGATAGCACTGAGGTATGATACTTCTGGACCAACAAACTCCTCATTTTCTTTACAAGGTTGGAATTGATCTTTCTCGGTATTTAAAGACCAAACAACCATTGAAGTATTTAAAGGATTCACTTTACTCATGTTAAAACATTTCAAGACCTTTTCAGTGTAATTTGACTGATGTAAAAATATACCACTTGGTATATGCTCAGTTTGTAAACCAAGACATCCCAGATCTTTCATTTCAAATTCATCCTTTGAGTTTCTCATTGCTTTATTGATCTATTTTGGAGTTCTGATGATATTTAAATCATCAACATAAACGACAATGATTGCATATTCAAATGTTTGCATAATAAAAACACATGGGTATATAAGGTTATTTACATACTCTTTGTTTAACAAATATTCGCTCAAATGATTATGCCACATATGCCCAGATTGTTTTAATCCAAACAGGGATTTCTACAATTTAATTGAATATAGGTCTTTGGGTTTTGATTTCAATACTTCAGTTATTTTTTAATCCTTCAGGGATTCTCATATATATACTACTATCAAGTGACTCAAATAAATAAGCTATAACAACATCCATAAGACACATATTAGCCTTCTTAGCTACAACAAGGTTGATTAGATATCGGAAAGTAATAACATCCGTAATAGGAGAATATATCTCTTCATAATCAAATTCGGGTCTCTGAGAATAACCTCGTGCGACAAAATAAGCTTTGTATCTTACAATCTCGTTTTTCTTATTACGCTTACGCACAAAAACCCATTTATATCCAATAGGCTTCACATCTTCTGGCGTGAACATGATATGTCCAAAAGCCCTTCTCTTATTAAGTGAATTTAATTCAACTTGCATTGCGTCTTTCCATTTATTTCAATCTGGTCGTTTTTGACATTTCATAACAGATCTTGGTTTAGGGTCTTCATTTTCTATATCACGTGACATAGAATATGAAAATATTTCATCAATATTTTATATAATACTTCGATTTCATATATCACTTGTGGTGGTATAATTAAAAGATATTTCATTATTTTCAAAACCTTCAAGGTTTTCTATATCGTGTGAATTCTCTTTATGATTCTCATCACGTGTTTCTTTAAGAACACTTAAATCACGCGTTTCTTCTCGAACACACACCTCCATAATGGGGTTTTCAATTATACTCATCCCTTTTGTTTTTTGAGGATTTATATCTGTAGATCCAATTAGTTTTCCACGCTTAAGACATGTTTTTAATATTTTTGTAACATCATTATGTAATTGTGTCTTCGGGACATCAATTCTAGCTGGTGCATTTATAGCTGGTACGTGTGATTTAGTCATGCCCTTTGAATCAATAAATGCATCAGACAATTGATTTTCTAGTTCTTGAAAATGTAAAATCTTTTCTACTTCCATCTCACACTACCGGGTGGGAGGATCGAGAAAAGATAACATTTGGACATTCCAGGAAATCTCCTCCCTTTGTTTCTTTTATCCCTCTAACATTAGGAATACTTCTTTATTAAAGTGACAATCAACAAAACGTGTTGTAAATATATCACCGGTTTGTGGTTCAAGATATTTGATGACGAATGAGGATCCATATCCTATGCATATTCCCAACCTCCTTTGAGGTCTCATCTTTGTACATCACATGGGAGAAATTGGTACATATACTGCACAACCAAAGATTCTTAAGTGAGAGATGTTAGGCTCTTAGCCAACAACCTATTGGAATGAAGAGTGGTTATGATATGCACTTGGTCTGATGTGAATTAATGTCGAGGCATGCAATATTGCATGACCCCATACGGAGCTCGGTAGTTTCATTTTCATTATTAATGGTCTAGCAATAAGTTGGAGGCGATTTATCAGTGATTCAACTAAACCATTTTGTGTATGCATATAGGTGTCTGGATGCTCCATAGTAATCCCCATTACCATACAATAATCATTGAAAGCTTGAGAGGTAATTCTCCAACATTATCAATCCTTATTTTCTTGATGACATAATCAGGGAATTGTGCTCTCAATTTAATTATTTGAGCAAGAAATCGTGAAAACGCTACATTGCGTGTTGAGAGCAAACATACGTGTGACCATTTTCTAGATGTATCAACTAATACCATAAAATATTTAAATGTATCATACGATGGATGAATTGGTCCACATATATACCCTTGAATTCATTCAAGAAAGAATAACATTTCAGCCTTAATTTTAGCTGGAGATGGTCTCACAATCATCTTTCCAAGCGAAAAAGCCTCACATGAAATTTTTCTTAGTGGAGAGATATTTTGGACCTTTATTGAATGTCCATGAGAACTTTCAATTATTATTTGCATCATTCCAAAACCAAAATAACCTAATACTTCATGCCACAAATTAACGTTTTGTGGCTCATTCTTTACTACCATATGTGTTTTGATTGCATTTATATATGTATAAGGAAATCCATATGATAATTTTGGTAGTTTTTCTAGTACATGACTCTTATCGGATTTATGAATTTTCACAACCCAACCATGGGTTTCTTTTATTTTTATTTATTTCTCAATGTTGATTCTTTTGGTTGAGGTATGGGTTGAGTGTTTGACAATAGTCTTTGACTTTTGGTGGTTTTGTTGTGCTTCTATCCCAGTGCATGGTTATTGTGAAAGGTATTGGGAGAAAGTGGCATGGTGGGGAGTTTGTGACACCCACAATGTCACTAAATTGTGTTTAAATCTTTGGAGGATCTTTTGATGGACTCTCATAGTGTTTGAGGTGTCATTTGAAGGTTTTTGGCCAATTTTTCAGGTCACATGGTTTGAGAGCGGTTTTCCCAAACCATGAAACCTAAACCTGAAAGTTGAAGAACTTTTCTAGTAGCATTCACACGGTTTACAAAACTATGCGGCAAAACCGTGCAGCCCATTACGACCTAAATAACTTTTATTTTAAAAACCTTATTTAAGTGATTCCACCTCCCATTTGAATCCCTACTAGTTGGGTATTGACTAAAGGGCACCCCCTTTGCCCTCCTTCACCTTGGACCACTTTTTGGGCAATTTCTCACTAATTGTTAGTGGTTCTTCATGAATTCGTCATCAAATCCTTCCCTTTCCTCTCTTCCTCTCCTCCTCTCTCCCCTCTTGATTCCTTGTATTCTATTGGTGGGGTTTCACCTTGGTCGAACCCTAGAAGCTAGGGTTGATGTGTGGGTCATTTTTCTTGGTTGCTAGGGTGTGTGAATTGGCTATTGGGGTGCATTCTTCCTCCTTTAGAAGTCTCGTCGCATTCACACACCGTTTAGGTAGGTGTTCCCATTATTTTCCTTTCTGATGCATTCCATTAATGCTTGTGGATTTTTAAATAATATACAAATGTGATTCTTATGCTTATGATATATATTTTTTGGATTGGTATGATGTTTTTATGTTGGGAAATTTTTGGTGAAAGTGGTTTTAAAGGGGTTTCTTTCAATAAACTATATGGTTACGCACATAATGTGTTCGTTAAAATGTCAATTGTTCCTTTCAAATGAAATTAGTCACTTTTGGTGATGTTTTTCCTTGGCTACGTTTTATAGCATGAACTTGATTTATGTTTGGATATGTTGGGTGGTTTGGAAGCCTCTTTATGGCTTGATAATTTGTGGTAGAATGTGTTCGAAGGATTTTCCTAGCCTTTTAAATGCTTGCTCATACTTTGTGATTATGTAGAATTGTTGGGTTTGAGTTGGGTTGAAAGAAAGTGGTGATTTTAAAAATGAAAATGGTTTTGGGGGTTTCCATGGATATTTAGATTGTGTCATTGGATTTTGTCACATCCATGCGTGTACAAGGTGCACACATGGATGAGCATTCAAATGACAGTGACACTTTAATATAATGTTTTCCTCAAACCTTGGTTTCTAAAATGGTTCCTTGTTTTCTAAATGGTGTGTTTGATTCCCTTGTTGTTTTCAAAGTGGTTTCAAATGTATCCTTCGAAGCTTGGACCATTTGGAAATTGTGACACGTTTTGGTGAATGTTGGCATAATGGACCATTTAGAACATTTCATAAGGTTGCATATCATACCCGAGTTTGGAAATGGTTTTGAAAATGTATTTGGTTTTGGAAACCTTAAAGGCCCATTTGGCATTGCAAAAATGGAATGTGGTTTTGAAAGTGCAAACACCCAGTTGGCATCTTAGCATGTTTTGAGAAATGATTTGAAGTACCACTTAATGTGATGACCCGATTAGCACTTATGAATGAATTATTTTATAACAGGCACCCTTATAGATGGATTTCCCTATATGGGTTATTGTATAGGTGGTTTTAGTGTTTGGGGTAGGCAAGTGCGGTGGTGGAAGGTAAGGTGAGTCACACATGCGAGGGTCTTCTACTTACACAAAGTACTTTTACCATGGGTTTCCTAGCTGTCTTTTAGAGGTTTGAGTGACAGTTTCTTATCAGCCCCGATTAGACGGCTTGGTACCCCTTGGATGTCTTAGAGGCCTGGTGGGTTGTACCACTGGTGAGACTAGTTTAGAGTAGCCAGTTGGTTATTGACTATGGAGCTACACAATACGCCGACATGTGAGTCCAGATTGAGTACATCCAGGGGTCACTCTAGGGATGTTTAGGAAATGACCATAATTACTATCTGTATTTTTTTTACTTTATACTGGTTTTACCCTATTTATTTTGCATGTTTATTTTCAGCCTTGTGTGATATTATCTTGTTTGGATTTATGGTGTGGGTTTTGGTTCTTAAATGGTAACACGTTTTGAAAATAGAGATGCGGTGTGCGTTGTTTTTAAAAAGGGAGAACAATGTTGTTTATCAAAATAAGAAAAACCTATTTTTATACATGTATTTCAAACTAGTGTTTCTGAACTGTTTCAGGAAAAGAAATGTATGGATTCTATGGTGATTGCCTATTGAGTTGTTAAGATCACACCCAACTTATTCCATTCGGTGTTAGTAGACCCAAGCTGTTTTGCAGGTTCAGGTTCTTGGTTCGTGTACTCATTGCTGGAGAAGGTCGGTCTTATGGTTGGTGGTGACCAAGGTGTCACATGGAGATTATGGTAGCATGGTTTAGTTTCTGTTTTTCCTTTAGTTTTCTACTTTGTTCAGCTATTGTAACTGGATCTATTTGTATATTTATTGAGATTCAGTTATTGTTAGTTCTTCTATTTGTTCAGTTATTTTATTTGATCCTGGTTTTTGGGATGAAATCGTTCCCTCTTGGTTTATATTTGATGCCTGGAACTATTTTCCAGCCCGTGGGGATCGGGAACACCCATCGGGATAGGTTTTAGATTAGGTCAGGTGTCTAGGTCGGATGGCATCTCAGCCTAGTTCGTGATAAAATGGTATCAGAGGAGACCCTTATTATTTAGGGTGTCAGGTATTTGGAGATTAGGATTGTCGGGACTTAGAAGGTAGGTTATGGGTTGGTGCCTGGCCACCACCACTCATGACGAGACTTGAGTTACCAAGGGTAGTCCGAGATTCGAGTCTTTTGTCTTTGATTGGAATGAGAAATGACAATGGAGGCGATCTGGTGTCACATCGTGGTCCCACAAGAAGTAGTGACCCTTGTGGAATCTAATTACATGGTTCAGGGTCTTCTTAGTGTTATTTCTTACTTGGGGCATGGTCCACTACCATGTCACTGAGTTATGTATAGACAATAGTTCCTCATTCTGATAGTTTGGCTTGAGTCATGTTTTGTTTTGGTTTTGGTTGGTGTGAGTAATCTTTTAAAAATAAAGAAGTTTATGAAAATGAAAAAAATGACTTCTTTCAAGTATTTTTGAAATTAGTAAAATGGATTTTAAAGGAAAATGTTTTAGATCAAGAATTTAGTGAATTCTTGGGTTTTGTTAATGAAATGGAAAGTGTGACTATGGTACTCCTTATGAAAGTTTGTATGTGGGTGGGTATGTGTGGAAAGTGTGTGTTGGCACATATGGATGGAAACAGATGAAAACATGTGTCACAAATCAGCCCGGGTACCCTGGTAACCCGATAACCAAGCCAGTTTTGACATAACCCGAAGGGAGTTCCCAATCCCCATGGGTTGGCGACTAGCACCAGGCATCATAAAATAAACAAGTGGGACCGATTTCTACCACAAGAACATGGAAGCAAAGATAAAAGATGATATGCATATCAATAGGAAAACTCCACTGGGAGAAAAATTACTAGGATACAAAGAGTCATAGAAGTCAAAGTACTACAACCCAAAGTACTAAATAGGAAAACAACCCCAAGGTCCCTAAGGACACAACTCACCGCGTACAAAGCTCAACAGCTGGATCCACCTTTAAGAGATCCCTTCCCTTTGCTCGAGCCTAGAAGAAGAAAGTCTACAAACACCCGAAGGAAAAATTAGGGTGTGAGACTAAGCCCAATAGGATACCACCAAAGATTACATAACAAATTCCAAATATAGATTATCCAAATAAAAGATTTCAATTTTTCAAAACAAATAGGTTTGTTATATTTAAAGGCATATTTAAACAAAACACGCAATGCATTTTCAAAGCGATGGAAAATACATTTAAAGCACATGATTTACTTTACAAGAGATGGAATATTTCTAAAACAATGGCTTAAGTAAAACATTTATATAAAATAGTTAATATAAATTTAGCAGCAGACATGTAAAGTAGTTCAAACAAACATTGACATATATTTACATCTCAAATATAAATAAAAAAGCGAGCAACATGGTCATCTGCCAAAAGGTATGATAGTATTAACCATTTATAGATTCCGAACTCTCTATGTGAACTCAGAAAAATGTTTATACACACCTCCCTATGACACTGGCCAAATGAGACTCATCACCAACCTGTTAGGAATGTGACCCTCTGTATGTATGTTTTAGAACGTTGCAATAATGTAGAGTGTATCCAAATAAATCACTAACTACCTAAGGATTTTATGCACTCTTGCATGATGGGTGAACTATTTTAAGACTACTTAAAATATGATCAATCCCATTCTTCCATTTCAAAAATGCCACTTTCTTTCCATTTAAAACCAAAATGGGTTTTATTTAAAAACATGCATTTTTTCACAATATAAAACCACTAGGTTTCTATCAAATCATTTTAAGCCATTCGCAAGTTTGAAATTCATTCAAAACCAATTATATACTTTTCACAATTACTTTTCACTATTAAATTCAACAATTTAATTGAAAACATTTCCATCAAATTCACAATTTAAATTTAACAATTTAAATCAGATGATTTTCATAAACCCACCCCAATTCAATGGAATTGGGGGTTTTCCAAATTTTCGTGCTAAAACCATTTCAAATCTCCCAATTCACTGGAATTGGGTTTTATCAAAACAATTGAAAGCAAGATTGATCATTTGAATTTAAATCATCAATTGAAATAAATCAATCAATACGATGGTAATCAATTTGGTGAATCGGGATGGAACCACCTACCTCTTTCCCGAAGGACGATACTCGCAATGACAACCGTCAATAAAAACAAAGGTGATGGAGATATTGAAACTCAACCAGTAGGAAAGATCCAACACCACATCCCATATATCCATCAATACATAGATGATCCATTGAAAAACCAAGAGGATATAAGGATAGAAACTCAATGAACAGGGGAGAAACCTTACCCGGGAATCACACCGTAGATGCAACGAAGATCCGAAATTGATCGGATTGAACCGAAAGGTGGGGAACCACCGAAAATAACCTAGGGGGAGTCTAGGGTCGAGATCTAATAGGTATGGGAATAATAGACTGAGCGGTATTGCCAAATGCATTACTTTAGGCTGGGCGTGGGCCGAGTCACGATGTGTACCCAATGGTCACGATGTGTAGGCCACAGTGGATAAGTACGTCGAAAAACCCATCGTCTCAGGTTGAAAAACCAGTATTTAATCCCAAAAAGATGTGTAACTCAGGTACAAAACATGTTCCATCTCACGACATGATATCCCCATTCACTACATGATCTCTCAGTCCAAAACATGCAACCAACACCAAGTACACGACATGTACTTCAGGTACACGACGTGTACCTGTTCTGCAGTCTGCAGTAAACCCAGAAAAATCACATAAAAGGATTTTTAACTGAAATGGAACTTAGAAAAAGTGGAAAAATTACCCGATCAAGGTAACAGGATGTTACAAACTCCCCACCATAAAAACCTTCTACCCCCAGAAAGCCTATGAAGAAGCTTTCATGCCAAAGAGATGAGGCCACTACTCTCTCATCAGTGCCTCATGTTCCCACATCTCATGACTATCAGATTCATTTTACCATAGCACATAAACCAAAGGTATAGTCTTCCCATGAAATACCTTGGTCTTAAAAATCAACTATCCTGACTAGTTGCTCAGTAAAAGTTAAATCAGGCTCGATCTCAAGATCACTCCAGCTGAACACGTGAGATGGTTCAGATAGATACTTTCTCAACTGCAATACATGGAACACATTATGTATCAACTTCAGCTACGATGGTAGTTCTAACCGGTATGAAACTTTCCCCACCTTCTCAACAACCTCAAAAGGTCCAACAAAATGAGGAGAAAACTTCCCTTGCCTCCCAAGCCATCGATGACCCAACCAGAGTGAAACTTTCAAGAACACCTAGTCACCAACTGAGAACTCCAAAGGTATAAAATGTCGATAAACATAAGAATTATATCATCTTTGTGATGTAAACATACTATGATGAATCAATTGAATATTTTTTGTCGTATCCTACACCAAGATTGGTCCAACTAAAGAACTTTCACCGACCTCCGACCAACACAATGGAGATTTACAAGGTCGACCATACAAGGCCTCGAAAGGTGCCATTATGATTTTGGACTGGTAACTATTGTTATAAGAGAACTAAACTAGCACCAAGTGATCATCTCAAGCCCCACTGAAGTCGAGGACACAAACACGAAGCATATCCTCAAGAATATGTATAACTCTTTATGTTTGACCATCCGACTATGGATGGTAGGCAGTGCTCAAAAGAACCTGAGATCCTAGTGCCTCATGAAGGCCTCTCCAAAATCAAGAAGTGAACCAAGGATACCTATAAGAGACTATAGAAGATGGAACTCTGTGAAAATGAATAATCTCTCTTACGTAGAGATTTCCCAAGTCCTCAACTTTGACCATATCCTGAGTGGGTATAAAGTGAGCTAAATTGGTTAGCCTGTCGATCACAACCCATATTGCATTATTCTTTCTCTGGGTACGAGGTAACCCAACCACAAAGTCCATAGAGTTCTTATCCCACTTCCAAGTAGGAACTGGAAGTGGATGAAGTAAACCCAAAGGTTTTTGGTGCTCGACTTTCACTTGTTGGCACGTATAGAAATGAGAGACAAAATCAACAATGTATCATCTCATTCCTGACCACCAGAACTTACGCCTCATGTAATAGAACATTTTAGTGGTTCCCAGGTGCAAAACCCACTAAGAGATATGAAAATATCCCATCACAACCTTCCTTGTTGATAACGACACAACAAAGCAGTTTTGATAGCATAGAATACCCTCTTTAGAGAACGACCAAAGGGAAACTGTATCCCCACCATAAAGGAATTATCTAATACTATAGAACTCATCATCAAGATGTTGGTCTTGTAGAATCATCTTGAGAAGAGCAGATTTCAACTAAACACTGGCTAAAGAAACCCTCAGCCCCTTCCTCCTAAACTCCAATATGTAGCTGTACAAAAAGAGCCATCAAATTCCACTCTTTTGAAGATTCTTTCACTACCTGGGTTGAAATTTTCCTGCTCAAAGCATCAGCAACAACATTCCCTTTCCCCGGGGTACATGCGATGTCAAAGTCAAAAGAATGTAGGTACTCCACCCAATGCCTTTGTCGAAGATTCAAATCTTTTTGGGAGAAGATGTAACTAAGGATTTTGTGGTCTTAATACACCGTAAACCTTTTGCCAAAAAGGTAACGCTGCCAACTCTTAAGTGCGTGCATCACAACTGCAAGTTACAGGTCATGGGTAGGATAATTCTTTTGGTGTGACCTAAGATGACGAGAGTTATATGATACTACATGATTACCCTACATAATAACACAACCCAAGCCTAAACCTGATGCATCACAAAAGACTATATAGCCCTGACCATCTTCTGGACGAGTCAACACCAGCATAGTAGTCAACAGACATTTCCGCTCAACAAAAGAACTCTGACATTTATTATCCCACACAAACTTCACCCCCTTCCAAGTTAGAGTAGTCATCAGTGAAGACAACTTCGATAAGTCCTTAATGAACCTAAGATAATATTCGGTTAAGCCCAAGAAGCTCTAGATCTCGAAGACATTTCGTGGTTGCTCCCAAGTCATAACAGCCTTCACCTTCTCAGGATCAATTGATACACCCTATTCAAACACTACGTATCCCAAGAATTTCACTTCCTGAATCAAAGAATCACACTTTGAAAGCTTAGAATAATAGTTGATCCATATGAAGATTAAGCAGGTTAACAATACAGGTTGAAATAAAAGAGTGAGATGAACCAATATCAAAAAGAGCAGTCACTAACGATGAAGCAATGGTAATGGTACCTCTCACAGTTGCTAGACCCATGTCTGCTTCCTCTAGAGACTCTTCCACTACGTAAAGAAGCTTCATTCCTGATGCCTATGGCTGGAACCCTTTTGAATGCGAGTCATTTGATTACCCCACAGTGCTAAAAGGATCTGATGATCATGTCCCACTACATGGAGTAGAGAAGTGATGGCAGGACCTCTGTAAGTGTCCTGAACGTCCATAGGAGCTATAGTTCTTGGGTGCCTCAGTGGAAAACCTATTAGAATATCCTGGCTTGACACACTGGTAGTAAGTCAAAGAACTTCCTCCTGGAGCTGTAGGAGGTCTGGAATGACTCTTCCATCGAGAACCTCCATGAGGATCATCACACTTCCATTTTACTTTGAAGGAACCAATGCTGCCACTGGGAAAAAAAGGAACTCCCATAAACCCTGACTTTCTAGATAAGTCCATATCAACCATCATCACCCTATCTAGCACATCAACATAAGTGGGAAGCTTTAGTAAGAAAACCTGAGAATGGATATCTGATCAAATTCCCAACTCAAACCGTCAAGCCTTTATCCTCTCATTAGATATTATCTCAGGTGTGAACTACACCAGCTCAACAAAGTGATTTGAATACCCGGTCATAGTTTTTTCGGTCTGCTCAAGCTTGAAAAACTCCACAGCCTTGTCCAACACCATTGACTCTAGATAGAACTAATTAGTGAAGAGAACCTTGAATTCTTTCCACTATAAGCCCTCATGCTTCCCTTCTGTCCCCATCATGTCCTACCATCTCCTGCTCGGTCCCTCTAGTATGAAGGTGATGCACTTCACCCTGATCACTTCTGGAATCTCCAAGAACTCAAACAAATGTTCTATATTTCCCAACCATTCCTCAGCATGTTGAGGATCAGTGGATCCTTTGAAGACTGGTGGATTCTGGCGAAGGAACTCTTGAGAATGATTCCAAAGAATATCCCCCTGAGGATCCACAGCTAGAGCCTGGGCAGGAACTGGAGGTGATGCCTATCCCAGAGCTTGGACAGTGCACACAATCACCTCAACCAGATTCAGATCAACAATAGGATTTTCTTACTGAGGTTCAACAACAATCTTTTCCTGTATCTGATTCACAGACCTTCTCAGATGCACGATGCTACACAACATCAGTAGATAAAAGAAGACATTATATTGACACCCAAACTGAGTACAAAGAGAAAATATTCTCAAGAGAAGGGATAAACAAGATTTGTATTTCTATCTATCCAAATATCAATAGGGAAAAGACTAGAACTAATCTACATGATGTCTTTCCCTAACCAACCCTGGTAACTTAAGATTAATTGTAGTGAGAGCTGTCCATACACTCAATCGCAACTACCTCCTAAGTCCCGATAAGATTTCAAAAATGCATACTGACTTCAAGACAGAAGCTGAACAACCTTCCTATGATACCAATTTGTCACGAACCAGCCCGGGTAACCTAGTAACTTGATAAATGAGCCAGTCCTGACATAACCTGAAGGGAATTCTCGATCCCCATGGGTCGACGACTAGCACCAGGCGTCATACAACATACAAGTGGGAATGATTTCTGCCACAAGAATGCATGATCAAAGATAAAAGATGGTATGCATATCAATAGGAAAACTCCAATGGGAGAAAAATTACCAGGATACAAAGAGGTATAGAATCCAAAGCACTACAACCCAAAGTACTAAACAAGAAAACAACCCCAAGGTCCACAAGGACACAACTTACCACGTACAAAGCTTAACAGCTGGATCCACCTCCAAGAGATCCCTTCCCTTTACTTGAGCCTAGAAGAAGAAAGTCTACAAATACATGAAGGAAAAAGTAGTGTGTGAGTCTAAAACTAATAGGATACCACTAAAGATTCCATAATATATTCCAAATATAGATGATCCAAATGAAAGCTTTCAATTTTTTAGAACAAACAGGTTTGGCATATTTAAAGGCATATTTATACAAAACATGCTATACATTTTCAAAGTGGTGGAAAATACATTCAAAGCATAGGCTTTACTTTACAAGAGATGGAATATTTCTAAAAAAATGGATTAAGTAAAACATTTATATAAAATTGTTTATATAAAATCAACAAAAGGCATGTAAATAAGTTCAAACAAACATTGGCATACATTTATATCTTAAATATAAATAAACAAGTGATAAACATGGTCATCTGCCAAAAGGTATGATAATATTAACCAACTATAGGATTACACACTATCTATATGAAATAAAAAAAATGTGTATACACACATCCCTATGACACTATCCAAAGGAGACTCATCACCAACCTATCGGGGATGTGACCCATTACATGTTTGTTTTAGAATGTTTTAATAGCGTAGAGTGTATCCAAATAACTCACTAATTACCTAAGGCTTGCATGCACACTTACATGATGGGTGAAATATTTTAAGACTACTTAAAATACAATAAATCCCATTCTTCTATTTCAAAAATTCTACTTTCTTTCCATTTAAAACCAAAACAGTTTTTATTAAAAAACATGCCTTTTTAATAAGATAAAACCACTAGGTTTCTATCAAATCATTTAAAGTCATTTGCAAGTTTGAAATTCATTCAAAAACAATTCTATACTTTTCATAATTACTTTTCATAATTAAATTAAAAATTTTAATTGAAAAAACTTCCGTAAAATTCTCAATTTAAATTTAACAATTTAAATCATACAATTTACACAAACCCACCCCAATTCAATGGAATTGGGGATTTTCCAAATTTCCATGCCAAAACCATTTAAAATCTCCCAATTCACTGGAATTGGGTTTTATCAAAACAATTGAAAGAAAGATTGAGAATTTGAATTTCAATCAACAATTGAAATAAATCAAGCAATGTGATGGTAATAAATTTGGCGAATCGGGATGGAAACACCTACCTCTTTCCCGAAGAACAACACTCGCAATGACACCCGTTAACAAAAACGAAGGTGAAGGAGATCTTGAAACTCAACTAGTAGGAAAGATCCAACACCACATGGATTATATCCATAAATCCCTAGATGATCCATTGAAAAACCAAGAGGATATAAGGAGAGAAACTCAAAGAATGGGGGAGAAACCTTCCCTGGGAATCACACCGCAGATGTAACAAATACCCGAAGTCGATCGGATCGAACCAGAAGGTAGGGTGCCTCTGAAAATTTCCTAGGGAGAGTCTAGGGTTGAGATCCAAGAGGTATGGGAATAATATACTAAACGGTAATTCCAAACACATTACTTTAGTTTGGGCAAGGGCTGAGTCATGATGTGTACCCAGTGGTCACAACGTGTAAGATATGGTGGATAAGTATGCCAAAAAACACATCGTCTCGGGTTGAAAACCCATTATTTAATACCTACATGATATGTACCTTAGGTACAAGATGTGTGCCATCTCACAACATGATCTCCCCATTCACGACATGATCTCCCAGTCCATGACATGCAACCAGCACCAAGTACACAATGTGTACCTATTCCGCAGTCTACAGTAAACCCAAAAAAATCACATAAAAGGATTTTTAACCGAAATAGAACTTAGAAAAAGTGAAAAACTTACCCGATAAAGGTAACGAGATGTTACAACATGTGCACTGGTTCATGGGATTCCATGGATGCATGTTCAAGATCAAAGGCTTGGCCCTATTTTTCTAATGTAATTTCTAAAGAGGAAAATGATTTTGGAAATTGGATTTTCTTTAAAATATAGAGTTTTTTTTGTGAAAAGTAGATTTTGGTTTTGAAAAGTGTCCCTGGAAGAAGGTGGTTTTGGAAATTCAAATGGAAATAAGGATTTTTGAAAAGAGGATTTTTGATGTGTTTGTATTTGTTTGGATTGCGAGCCTGTTGTTTTGGATCAAGTTGTTCTTTTCGATTGTGTTTTGGTTTGATGATGATTGTGGTTTTGTGTTTTTTTTTGTGTTGATCAGAATATTCCACATAGAAAGGTACCCAAAGTTTCTAATGAGCCATGCCTTGTTTTTGGTTTTTCTCAAGAATTGCCTATTATTCATGGTGATTGAGTTCTGTTAGAGGTAGTGGAGTGGCTTGAAAAAGTAGAATGTGTCTTTAAATCATTGGGAAATCCTGAAGCTATTAGAGTTCGTGAAGTTCTGGGTTTGTTCGAGGGTCTAAATTTGAAAGATTGGGAAATATTTGCCCCACCACCGATGCAAGTTTGGATGATGTGGGGAATTTTTAAGCTTGTCTTCATCTAATGGATTATACTCGAGGAGGTGAAGACAAGGAAAAGGGAAGAGCTCATGAGTATGCAGTAAGGTCAGTAGACGGTGAAGGCCTATGCTGGCCACTTCAAGGAGATGGTTTCCTTTTCTCCAGAGGTAAAGTCATGGGATCTATCGAAGGCTTCTCTTTTCCTTGGGGGTATTTATATAGAGATCAAGAAGTGGATCCTCTCTTCCAAGGATCCTCATTTTGAGAAGTTGTTGGATGAAGTGTTTCTAACCGAGTTGGTTTTTAGAGCATAGGGGGTTGTAAATCTAGTGTCTCTTGTTTCTCATAAAGGTTCCCCATCTAGAGAGGAGTGCATGCTAGAGGAACCTATCCTTGAGGAGTCTCCCTCGTTGGTTCTAGATTCCAATTCATTATACTGTTTTCTTGTGTTCCACTAGTGTGGCCGGTTTGGGCATTCGAAACCATCTTGTTACATCCCTCTGAAGAACTGCCATCATTGCAGATGTATGGGTCATATGGAGAAGTTTTTCAGGAAGAATCTCCTAAAGAATACATTGTGATTGGAGGATATCGGTGCTTTACTGTGAGGAATGATATTCTTCAGTCATTAGGGCTCCATCCACAGGCTTCAGAGTAAAGCTCGCACACAGTCAGGAGTTGCCAGGGTGTGTGAAATCTTGGCTTGATTTTTGTTTTCCATGTTGGGATGGAGATATTTGAAGTTTCCTTGTTATAATTTTTTCTATGTTTTTAAGTTCATCTTTTCAATTTAAAATTGTGATGAAATTGTCCTTTCACGATCTATGTGGTTGTGTTCATCGGGATGGGGCTTCTAGAATTGTTCATTTTTCTTTGAGTGTGTTTAACCCTTGTGTGTGTTGGTCTCAGTTTTGGTGGTGCTCATTTGGTGATGCTTGAGTTATGTGGAATTGGTGGATGGTGTTTCCAGTTCACTTTTTAGTTTGATTTTATTTTTAAGGGTTACCCTCCCATTTTTTTGGGAGTCTTAGATCAACATGAGAAATTCTTAATTATGGTAGTGTTGTTATTTGACCTGGTGTAGTGGGTTTTTGGTTCTTGTAGGGAGTTCCCTTATCGTGGTGTCCTAGTTTTCTGGGTTTCCATGTGGTGGGTTTTCTATTTAAGTTTTGGTGGTGTTGTTTGGGTTTTAAATTTTCCATGTTAGTTGAGTTCTTATGGTGGGAATAACCCTATTATGTTCTCTCATTGTTGATCATGTTGTAGATTCTCTTAGAGTGAGTTGGGTGTGACTTGTGAAGTGAAACGTCACCCTGAGGTTCACGGTTTTATTTGTCTTATTTCAAGTTTGGGATCAAGTTCTTTTTACCATTTGGCTGGGTGACTTTCTGGGGGTAGAAAATGTTTGTGGTGGAGATAATTGTCACACCCCAGCCACAAGTTTCTTTTATTTTTATTTATTTCTCAATGTTGGATCTTTTGGTTGAGGTATGGGTTGAGTGTCCGACAATAGTCTTTGAATTTTGGTGATTTTTTTGTGCTTCTATCCTGGTGCATGGTTATTGTGGAATGTGTTGGGAGAAAGTGTCATGGTGGGGAGTTTGTGACACCCACAGTGTCACTAAATTGTGTTTAAATATTTAAAGGATATTTTGGTGCACACTCATAGTGTTTGGGGTGTCATTTGATGGTTTTGGCCACTTTTTCAGGTCACACGGTTTGAGCACAATTTTCCCAAACCATGAAACCTAAACCTACAAGTTGCAGAACTTTTCCAATAGAATTTTCATAGTTTGTGCATGGTTTACAAAACCGTACAACAAAACCGTGCAACCCATTACGAACTAGATAAATTTTATTTTAAAACCCCGATTTAAGTGATTTCACCTCAAATTTGAAGCTCTACTGGTTTAGTATTGACCAGAGGGTTCCCCCTTCACTCTCCTTCATATTGGACCACTTTATGGGTGATGTTTCACCAATTATTGGCGATTCTTCATGATTTCTTCATCAAATATTTCCCTTTCCTCTTCTCCTATCTTCCCTCTATTGATTCCTTGTATTATATTGGTGGGGTTTCACCTTGTCCGAACCCTAGATGTTAGGTTTGATGTGGGGGTTGTTTTTCCTGATTGTTAGAGTGTGCGGATTGTCTCTTGGGATGTATTATTCCTCCTTCCAAGGTCTCATCGCATTCACACACCATTGAGGTAGGTGTTCCCACTATTTTCCTTTTCGATGCATTCCATTGATGCTTTTGGATTTTTAAATAATATACAAATGTGATTGCATGATTTTGATGTATTTTTTTGGCTTGGTATGGTGTTTTTATGTTGGAAAAAATTGGTGAAAGTTGTTTTAAAGGGATTTATTTCAATAATATGTATGGTTACACACATAATGTGTTTGTTAAAATGTCAATTATTCCTTTAAAATGAAATTAGGCACTTTTGGTGATGTTTTTCCTGGGATACATTTTATAGCATGAACTTAGTTTGTGTTTGGATATGTTGGGTGGTTTGAAATCCTCTTTATAACTTGATAAATTGTGGTAAAATGTGTTGGAAGGATTCTCTTAGCCTTTTAAATGCTTGTTCATACTTTTTGATTATGCATAATTATTGGGTTTGAGTTGGGTTGAAAGAAAGTGGTGATTTTGAAAATGAAAACGATTTCAGGGGTTTCTATGAATATTTAGAGCGTGTCATTGGATGTTGTCACATCCATGCATGTACAAGGTGCACACATGGATGAGTATTCAAATGATAGTGTCACTTTAATGTAATGTTTTCCTCAGACCTTGGTTTCTCAAATGGTTCCTTGTTTTCTAAATGGTGTGTTTGATTCCCTTGTGGTTTTCAAAGTGGTTTCAAATGTATCCTTCAAAGCTTGGCCTGTTTGGAAATTGAGACACATTTTAATGAATGTTGGCATAAAGGCCCATTTGTAAAATTTCATAAGGTTGCATATCATTCTTAAGTTTGGAAATGGTTTTGAAAATGTATTTGGTTTTGGAAACCTTAAAGGCCTATTTGGCATTGCAAAAATAGAATGTGGTTTTGAAAGTGCAAATGCTCAGTTGGAATCTTAGCTTGTTTTGAGAAATGATTTGAAGTACCATGTGATGTGATGACCCAATTGGCACTTATGAATGACTTATTGTATAACAGTCACCCTTATAGAGGGATTTCCCTATATGGGTTATCACATAGGTGGTGTCTATGTTTGGGGTAGGCAAGTGCGGTGGTGACAGGTAAGGTGAGTCACACGTGCGAGGGCCTCCTACTTACACATAGTATTTTTACCATGGCTTTCCTGGGTGTCTTTTAGAGGTTCAATTGATGGTTTCTTATCAACCTCGATTAAACAGGTTAGTACCCCTTGGATGTCTTAGAGTCTAGGTGGGTTATGCCACTAGTGAGGCTAGTTTTGAGTAGTTAGTTAGTTATTGACTATGGATCTGCACCATACGTTGACAGGTGAGACCAAACCGAGTACTTCCAGAGGTCACTCTAGGTATGTTTAGGAAATTCCCATGGTTACTATCTGTATTTGATTTTTTTACTTTCTACTGATTTTTTTCCTGTTTATTCTACATGTTTATTTTCAGCCTTGTGTGTTATTCCCTTGTTTGAATTTATAGTGTGAGTTTTGGTTCTTAAATGGTAACCCATTTTGAAAATGGAGTTATGGTGTGTATTGTTTCGAAAAATGGAAAACAATGTTGTTTATCAAAATGATAAAAATCTATTTGTATACATGTATTTAAAACTAGTGTCTATGGACTATTTTAGGAAAGGAAATTTATGGATTCTCTGGTGATTGCCTACTGAGTTGTTAAGATCACACCCTACTTGTGTCATTCAGTGTCGGTATACCCAAGTTGTTTTACAGGTTTAGGCTCCTGGTTCGTGTGCTTGTTGCTGGAGTAGGTCAGCCTTATGGTTGGTGGTGACCAAGGGGTCACATGGATATTGTGGTAGCATGGTTCAGTTTCAGCCTTGCCTTTAGTTTTCTACTTTGTTCAGCTGTTGTAACTATATCTGTTTGTATATTTATTAATATTTAGTTATTGTTAGTTCTTCTGTTTGTTCAATTATTTTATTTGATCCTAGTTTTTGGGTTGAAATCATTCCCACTTGGTTTATATTTGATTCCCGACACTAGTTTCCAGCTCGTGGGGATCGAGAATGCCCTTTAGACTAGGTTTCAGAATAGGTCAGGTGTTCGAGTTGGATGACATCCTGACCTAGTTCATAAAATGTATGATAATGCACACACACATTTCATTTCTCAAAGATATAGTTTGAGTATCATACCTATTCTGGTATATATCATTAAAACTTAATATGTTTCTTTTGGAATTTGGGGAAAAAACGTCTCTGATAAAAAATCGTGTCTCATTAGGTAAAAAAAACTCGTTTTACCAGTCTCTTCTATCAAATCTGCAAGACCTAATATAGTATTCACAATTGGTTTTGTTGGTTTAAAATTAGAAAAATATTTTTTTAAGAATTTTGTGTGTTGTTCCCACTCTCTAGTATGTAGATATCTATCTCAATTATGCAATCCATTTCAATGCTTCAAAGTAAAGACAATAATATTATAAGACACACCTTGTGAAATTCAAATAATACAACATTCAAAATATAAATCATACTGAACAAAACAACATATCATATATCATAACTACTATAATTTTTTAAATTATTTCCAACTATCATCTCATCAAATTCATAAGTAAAATCATCCGCTTTGAGGTAAGTAAAATCATCATTGATGGCTCGTGATTCTTAGTAAAATTCACCTCCTTTGGTTTCCCTTTATAGGATGTCTTAGAAAAGTGTGGTTCATTCTTCTTTTCTTCAAGAGATGATTTATAGAGCTTACAAAGATGCTTTGGGGTTCAACAAACTCGAGACTAATGTATCTTTAAACTACACCTATAACAGGAATCTTTAGGATTCCTCAGGGTACTGGAGCTGACATTTCTTTGATTTTAATATTCATTTCGAGCAGGCCCATGGTTACGACCACATCCTCGACCGCGCCTGGCGCCAAAACCATGTCCACCATGAGAATCACGTCCCTGACTTCTTTCATGATTTTTTCATGAAATATAGCATTTTCTTCAGGAAATGCTACCACTGAACCAGTAGGACGAGACTAATGATTTTTAATCAAAAGCTCGTTGTTTTTATCTACTACAAGTAATGATGATATGAGATCATAATATTTAATATATCCACACAAGTGATATTATTATTTTAGTTTTATGTTAGATGCATGGAATGTCATATATGTCTTTTCAATCATATTGACATCTATAATCCCAATACCATAGAACTTTAGCTGTGATACAATTATATATATGACAAAATTCTAATAACTAGCCCTTTTAAATTCATGGAAGCATAAAGAATTCTATTCATCATGAGTTTCTGTAAGAACGACCTCTTTTTGATGATCATACCTCTCTTTAAAACTCTTTTAGAGCTTGAATTGATCTCTCTATATGAGGTATTCACATTTCAAATCTTCATTGAGATGTCTTCTGAGGAAGATCATTGCCTTTGCTTTATTTTAAAGGGTTTGTGAATTATTTTATTTAATCATTTCTATGAGATCCATCAAATTGAGATGCATTTCAATATCCATTTTACATGGCATGTAATTACTTATGGTAATATCAAGAGCGGTGAATTCAAGTTTTGTGAGATTTGACATGATGATAACTAGAAAAGGGGGGGGGGGGAAATTTATTATTATTCAAAATAAGAATACAAAAATAATTTACATTTGGGTTAAAGAAAATCAAACTACATCAAAAACATTAAAATCAGGTTAATATTATTATTTAATATTATATATATATATATATATATATATATCCCACCTTAATTAGTTAATAAATCTTTTATGTGGGGTTTTGAAATAAATAAATCAATACATCGCATTACTTGTTTAAAACTTTCTTGCATGTAATGATTTATTAATTAGACCGTCTAATCAGGCGGTGAAAAATAAATAAATTTAAACCATTTGAATAGACAACAAAACTGACCTTTATGGAAGTAATTAAATAAATCACATAAATTGTTCAATCTGATGGTAAATAAATAATATTATATAAATAATTAGAATCATCCAACTAGATAGTGAAAAATATGGTTTAAGATAAAAATAATAAATAATTAGAACCGTCCAACTAGGCTATGAGAATAAAAAAAACATATCTTTCTCCCCTTTTGAGCATTCGTGCTGATAACGTGTTGAGAAAACAAAGATTGAAACAATAAAAATTAGAATAACGAACAAAGATGAGCAGAAAAGGAAGATGAGCATTTTATTAATGTTTCCAAAATTTTCCTTCTATCTACAATGATATCATTTCCGGGGGGGGGGGGGGGTGCACTACCTTTTATAGGCAGTGCATTAGGTTTGGCAAGGTGATTGATGGGGGTGGGAAACCCACCCCTGTTGAACATTGCAATTTCCATCAGTGGCTGCTTAACAAATATATGAAAATAGGTTTTGAGTAAACTATTTTTCAAGATAACCCAGTTTTTGAGGATAACTTCCCTAGACATACCCTTTACTCTTTGAATGTTTCAAATAAAGCTACTTCCTGAACATCACGCCTTCATTTACAAGAGAGTGCTTTCCAAGTTAATGCATTCGATTTTTTTTAAAATAAATTAGTTTTATTTTGTTTTGTTTATATATATATAAACAAATTAAAAAAATATTACACTTTAAAATATCACTAAGCCTACCTTTTATAAGAGAGTGGTGCTTGTCATCCATTCCATATTTTCAATATAGGATTGTGGATACTATTTCTTACCACATTAAAATAACAATATTTTATTGTTAATAACATAATGATAATAATAAATGGTTTAATTAAAAATGTAATTAACACTATTTAATAATGTAATTAAACACAAATAGGTATTATAATGTAAATAATATTATATTTTTTAAACTAATCAATACTTTAATTAATAATGTAAGTAGTATTAAATAATAATGTAATTAATTATAATAATGTAATTAATATTATATTTATAAACCAATTAAATATTTAATGATTATAAATAAGAACTATTTAAGTAATTATAATTAATTATAATAATGTAATTTCTACTTAAATAATTATTTAATGATTAATAATAATTAATAATTGTATAATAATAAAAATATAATCAATAATTCTTAAAAAATTTCTAATAATGAATTATAATAGAGTAATTGATAATATAATAAATACGACATTTTAAAAAACTAGTAATATTTAATAATAGATACCCTTATTAAAAAAACTTATAATAATATTTTTTGTTAATAATAATTAACAATGGAATAATTAATTATCACTACAACAGATTGCCCTTTTATCAACACCAAAATCGCTATTATAATTGTTAAAAAAGATTTGAAGTTTTAAGGGCCATTAAAAGCGAGACACTTTTATCTGTGCTAAAAAAGGAAGTGATAAAGGGTGTGTTTTATGAGTGTTTATTTTAGTAATGATAAATTTGAATTTTATCAACACTACATTTGGACCTAGTAAAATGACCAGTTTCAGTAGTGTGCTACTTAATTTATATCACACCGCAACAACATCACACAAACAATTTCAAACATTTCAATACACACCACACTTCATGGTTTAATTTACATTTTCCAAAAAATTCAAAAATAACACAGTGGTCTTGTATTCCTCTGTCTTTTAGACCCCATTTAAAAGATCTCAATTGAGTTATCAGTTTCCTAACACACTACCCCAACTTGAACAAAAGAAGAGTATACCTATAATAAAAAACAATGCTTATGGTAATAATACTATAAATAAATAAATGAAACATAAATATGATATAATAATGCATTAATAAAATGTAACTTTTAAACTAAAAACACACACTTATGTCAGATTAACGTGTGGTTGATTACTAAATGTCACTGATGATTTACAGATCATTGTCTTAAAGAATCAAAACAATCCAAACATGTTTGCTAAGCTTTGAGTGTGTGATAGGTGATTTGAATTAAAATATTGATTTTAAAACGAAACACACATTTTGAATCATACTAGACACAATGTGTGTCCGATTAATGTGTGGTTAATCACTACATGTCAAAAATGACTTATGGATCATTTTCTTAACATATCAAGACAATCTGAGTTCATTTTCTCGATTTTTAGTGAGTGATGTATGTTTTGAACTAAAATGTCACTTTTAAACTGAAAACATGCACTTTAAGTCATATCGGGCACACTGTGTTTCAGATTGATGTGCATGTATTTCCTAAATGTCAAAAAAAATTATAGATCATTTTTCTAAATTATCAAGACAATTCAAGTTTGTTTTCTCAGTTTTTAGTGAGTGGTCCATGTTTTAAACTAAAATGTCACTTTTAAACTGAAAACATACACTTTGAGTCACATCAGACACATCATGTGTTAGATTGATGAACAATTAATTCATATACATAAAAAATTAATTATGGACCATTTTCCTAAAGTATTAAGATAATTCGAGTGTGTTTTCTTGTTTTTTAGTGAGTGACACATGTTTTGAACAAAAAATTCACTTTTAAACTCAAAACACACACTTTGAGTCATACCAGGAACATTGTGTGTCGAATTGATGTGTTGTTGATTCACACATATAAAAAATGATTTATGAATTGTTTTCATAAATTATCAATACAATCTGAATGTGTTTGCTTGATTTTGAGTATGTGACACATGTTTTGAACTAAAATGTCCATTTTAAATCAAAACAAACACTTTCAATCATACCCAAAACACAATGTGTCACATTGACATGTGACTGATTCTTACATATCACAAGTAAATTATGGATTATACTCCTAAAGTTTCAAGATAATCCGAATATTTTTGTCTGGTCTTTAGTGAGTGACACATGTTTTGAACTAAAATGTCACTTTTAAACTATAAAAACACACTTTCAGTCATACCAGTCACACTATATATCATATTGACATTTTATTGATCCCCACACATCAACAATTAATTTTGGATCATTTTTACAGATTATAAAAAGATAATATGAGCATGTTTTCTTAGTTTTGAGTATGTGATGCATATTTTGAAATAAAATGACAAATTTAAATAAAAAAACATTTTCAATCATACTGACCACACCATATGCCAAATTGACATGTGACTGATTCTTACATGTTAAAAAAAGAATTATGAATTGATTTCATGAAGTATGAAGATAATTCAAGTGTAATTTATTGGTTTCCAGTGAATGATACACGTTTTGAAATAAAAATGTCACCTTTAAACTAAAAACATGTGCTTTGAGTCCTACCAAGCAAAACGTGTGTCAGATTAATATGTGGTTGATTCTTATACATCAAAAATGATTTATGTATCATTTCACTGAATAATCAAGACAATCCGAGTGCATTTACGCAGTTTTGATCATGTGATGTGTGTTCTGAACTAAAATATCAATTTTAAATCCAAACACACACTTTCAATCATACCAAACACACCATGTGTTGGATTGATGTTCAATTAATCCCTATATGTCACAAATGAATTATAGATCATTATACTAAAGTATCAATAAAATTTGATAATATTTTCTCAGTTTTTAGTGACTGATGCATGTTTTGAACTAAAATGCCACTTTTAAACTGAAAACATAAACTTTGAGTTATACCAAGCACACCATATGTCACAAATATCACAAATGATTTATGGATAATTTGCCTAAAGTATTAATACAATCTGAGTTCTTTTTCTTGGTTTTGAGTACGTGACATGTGTTTTGAACTAAAATGTCAATTTTAAATAAAAACACACAATTTTAGTCATACCAGTCACATCGTGTGTTATATTGATGTGCGACTGATTCATATTCATTAAAAATGAATTATGTATTTTTTTATAAAGTATATAGAAATTTTGAGTGTTTGTTCTTGGTTTTTATTGAGTGATACATGTTTGAACTAAAATTACACTTTTAAACTGAAAACATGCACTTTGAGTCACACCGGGCACATCGTGTGTTTGATTGACATGATGCTAATTACTACATGTTACAAATGACTTATGAATAATTATACTAAAGTATCAAGACAATTTGAGTGCTCATTTTTCAATGAGTGACACACACTTTGAACTATAATGCCACTTTTAATCTGAACGCATGCACTTTGAGTCATACCAGGAACACCTTATGTTAGATTAACATGTGGTTAATTCCTGCATGTCAAAAATGAATCATGGATAATTGTCCTGAAGTATCAAGATAATTTAAGCATTTTTTTTTCATTTTTAGTTAGTGATGCATGTTTTGAACTAAAATTTCACTTTTAAACTAAAAACATGCACTTTGAGTCATACTAGGCATACTATGTGTCAGATTGATGGGTGGTTGATTCTTACACATCAAAAATAATTTATGGATTGTTTTAGTAAAGTATCGTGAAAATATGAGTGTATTTTCTTGGTTTTGAGTATGTAACATGTTTTTTGAACTAAAATGACAATTTTAAGGTGTGGACACTCACTTTAAGTCATACCTAACACACTATGTGTTAGATTGATGTGAATTTATTTCCTAAATGTCACTAATGACTTGTGGATTTTTTTCATGAAGTAAAAATAAAATATGGGAATGTTTTCTCAGTAAAACAAAAATTTATCTCCCTAGTATGTTACCGAAAGGTCTTGGACCCAAAAGAGAATTCATTGCATCAATACTGAACATATAAAAATCAAATAAAGAACAAACAACTTTATAGAGAGAACAAACAGTACCTGAGTGCATCATCCACATCAAAGCATTCATCAAAAATTGACTTTTTTTCAAGTGTTTTGTGTATATAAAGAACACAGAAGGCCACCATAAATAGTTCAGGGTCCTTTTTTAAGACTAAAATCATCTCTCATATAAAATCTCACTTCATGTCGACCCCATTAGTTTGAAATTCATCAATATTGTGTGTCACCACTAATGAATTCCAAACTAATGGAGCTGTCATAAAGTGGGATTCTAAAGGAGATATCATTTTATCCTTCAATAAGAACACTCAATTCTGTATAGAGGATTTTTTTTCTCTTCATACACTATCATAGTTCGTCCCTTTAACAACGCACAAAAATGGCTTTAACAGTGCTAAAAAACATTATTGTCCTCAAAACCGTTAAAGGGGGGATTTATCAGTGATTTCATTAGTAATGATAAATGGGGGACTTTATCATTGCTAGAAATAATGATGATAAAGGCCCTACTACTGGAGTGTGTTGTTTGAATAACAGTACACTTCCATAAATACACTTGTAAACCTGTATGAAAATACACATGTATGCAGATTCATAATTTAATTAAAATAAAATTTACATCATAAATACAAAAAACACTATTATATACATTTCAAACAATGTTTTTTTATAATTACATTTTCAATTACTATCCAAAAACATTTAAAAACATCAATGTTTCATCGTATTTAGCACCTGTGACCCCCTCTCAAAAAAACTGACCTTGGTATTAGTTGTTGAACAAACCACCCAAACTTGAGAAAACGAATCCACCTATATAATAAAACAAATTTTATGTTAAAAATACTATATATAAATAAATTAAACATAAATATGAAATAATACATTAGTAAAATGTCAATTTTAAATAAAAGGACACACTTACAGTCATAACGGTCACACCATGCATCCGATTGAGGTGAGACTGATTCCTACACATCACAAATGACTTATGGATAATTTTTATAAAGTATCAAAACAATACAAATATGTGTGATCAATTTTGAGTATGTCAGTTGTCTTTTTTACTAAAATGTCATTATAAATTGCAAACACACACTTTGAGTCATACTAGTCACATCGTGTGTCAATTTGACATGAGACTGATTCTTACACATAAAAAATGACTTATGAATAACACCCTCAGTTTCTGGTAAATAAACCCTTCTTTATGCTTCTTAAGTATGTAAAGTATATGGGTGAAGTTTGGGAGAGTTTGGGGAACTTTTGGAGTGTTTTTGAGGATTTTCTATAGGTGTGCAGTTTGGGAAAACTGCGCAACACCTATAGAAAATTGTGTATAGGGAGACAAAAGAAAAAGGAAAGGCACACGTGAGGTGAACAGTTTTCCCAAACTAGGCATCCACCTAAGAGAAATCGTGCACATTGTAAAGGTGGTCATGTCTTTTTGAGACAGTGGCTTCGACATGGTTGGCACACAATTTAGAAACCATGCGAGATGACCATGTGAAGTCCACCCTTGAGGTAGTGGCTAAAACATGGTTAGTGCACAATTTTCCTAATCATGCGACTAATCATGCACAAGTCAAAAGTGAGATCCTAAAATTGTGGATCTCACTCATTTTACCCTCTAACTCCCTTATTTTTCCTCCTATGCGGACCTAACTCAATATTCTATCTTACCAAAGGTCAAGGAAGGTTCTCCCATCAATATGGTGTCAATTTATAGGATTCCCTTAGTGATTTGAAGCTGGATTCCCATAGCAAGTCTTCATTCTTGATGGTTTGTGGTGGTTTTCCTTAGATATACTTTTCCCTCTCTCTCAGTTTCTTAGATTAATGCCCACTATGGGTAGATATAAGGTTTTAGATGCCAAATATGATGAGATTTAGTCTTTTTGTTGATAGGGGAAGATATCTAAGGTGGTTTTTTGGAGATTCAACCTGGTTTCGTGGAATTTCTTCATGTCGTTCTTCATTTTCATCATAAAACCTGAGGTAGGTGGCTTCACTCTCAACTCCTCTATTTAGAACTTGAAGGCGTGGTTTCAAACTGATTATTTCTACTTAAATTGATTGTGAAATTGTTTTACAAATCATGGTAGAAACCTTATTTAGTGATGGTTTTTTAATTTTGTGGAATTAAGGATTTGGTTGTGCAAAGTGCTTTGGTTTCTTGATTTTAAAATTTTTATTTTAAAATATGGCCTTGCTGGATTTTTGAAATGTCTTTTTGAAAAGGTTTTCAATAAAAAATAAGTTTTATTGAAATTGTTTTAAATGGTTTATTTGAAATTATTTTGGAATACATGGTTTTTGTTTGAGTTCATGTTTGACATTCCCTAAATAAGGGATGTGTACCAGTGGGGTACAAGAGATGTGACACTAGATCAGGGGCATGTGTCAGTGGGAAAAAAGGTGATTAGATAAGAAACCACTCATGAGTATGGAAATTTCAGACGAGAATGCATGTGTGGGTGTGTTTTGAATCATGTATGAGTATGCCAAAAGAAATGTTAAATGATTTAAGGAATTGTTTATGCGCTTTCCTTGGAAAAATATTTTGATGTGAACTACTTTGATTTGATTTAAAATTGTGAAACTAGTTGAAATTGTTTTATATAAACTATTTTTTATGTAAATTTTGCTAACATGTTTTATTCTAGTGGTGTGAGTAGGGAAGTCATTGGGGAAAATCTACTGAGTTTTAGTACTCACCTCTTCTTTGGCACGTTGGTCCTTTTTCATATATTTTCTATCGAGATATGGGAAAAGGTAAAGTATCACACATATTTAATACTACTTTGTGATACTTGGGTTGTTGGTGGAATTGTAGCACAAATATTTTTGGATCCTTGGAGTTGTGTTTTCATTGAGTCTTGTGGTTTTATCATTTTCACTGTTTACTTTGATGTTAGTTTTTCTTCCACTATGGTACTCTTTGGTTGGTTTTGATATAAATGGAATGTGTGATTTTTCTTTCATTTTTATCATGCATCATGTAGTGTTTTATTTGTATATGGTTGTTGGTTAGTTGGTTGATCTTAAAGGGAAAATCGTCCCCAAAATTGTAATTAAAGCCCTTCGACATTTATTGATAGCCTTTGGAATCTTAGGGATACTACTTAAGGCCAAGTAATGTTCCATTTCCTCCTCAAGCCAATGAGAAGGGGCATGATGTTACAAGTGGTATCAGCTTGTTCGGTCCTTGACCAAAAAGTGGTCATCAGTTATGTCAGTCTTGGAGTTGAATTTATTCTAGTATATTCCTTATGTGAGGTTAGTATAAAGGAGTAGGATCTTCAGAACTTGAAATGTATAGAATAAAAAGATATAGCCACCTTTTTATGCTGAACTTCTAGTTACCAGAGAGTTGGGTACCTAAGTGTTTTGGAGACACTTATAGGATTTTGAAATCTCATTGTCTTGAGTTTAGATAATGAGACGAGCATGACATGCATTAGAGGAATGAATTCCAACTAGGATTGCATATTTCATTTTGAGTAATTATGTATGATTTTGTGCAATGTGTTTCTTTTTGAAAAATGTTGAAATTGTTTTCAAATGAAAGATTTCAAAAAAGATCATGGTTGTGGTAATTTGAAAATAGATTGATTTTCAAAAGCAAGTTGATTTTTTTTCAAAATTGGTTGAACTTTCTAAAGGATGATCTTGGAAAGAATTTTTTTGGTAGTTAATGTGGTAGAATTTGAAAATTTTAAGCCTTAAAGTAATATAGAGTGATACTTATATCATTTGTTCTCTGTATAGAAATGGCACCCGGTAGGCGTCGTAGAAACCAACTGGAATAAGCTGCTAAGAATGTGGTTGCACCTGAGCCACAGGTGAACCAACAATTGGTTTAGAGTATTTTCAAAGAATTTTAGGTTGTGAACACATGGAATGAGAGGGATGATTCAAGGAAAGTGGATCATTCCATCCAGTTCCAAAAGAATAATCCACCCATCTTTCGGGGTGATTCAAAACCAGAAAAGGCAGAGGTGCGACTGAATGGGATGAATCGTATCTTTGATTTCATCTACACACTAGTGGAGATGAAATCCAAGTTAGAAACATATATGCTATAGGATCTTTCACATCAGTGGTGGGACCTAGCTATGCAGAATAAAGTGGATCAAGGCCTTGGTTGGGAGGATTTTGAGGAAATTTTCAACAAACAATTCTATCCTCACATGTTCAAGATTCAAAGAACAATGGAATTATTCAGCCTGAAGTAGGAAAATCTCTCTATCACAAAGTATGTGACTAAATTCATGAATTTCATTCACTTTTCACTAGAATTTTCTACGAGTGTTTCCTTGAAGGAACACATCTTTGAATCAGGGTTGAGACAGGAGATTCTCTCAAATATTGTTGTGTTATGTATTACGGACTATACAAAGATAGTCAATAGAGAGACAGTGGTTGAACATGACATCTCAGGAGATATGGGAGGAGGAATACCCATGGGAATCAATTGTAACTCTAATGTTGGGATCAAGTAGAAGAGGGACACCTATTTCCAATGTGGGAGCATGAATAAAAATCAGATGGCTAGATCAGTGAACCTCCCTCCATGAACCAAGAGAAAATAAGGATGTTTCCATTATGGTTCACTTGACCACATAAAGAGAGAGTGTATGAAACAAACTAGAGCATTCCAGAACTACAACCAGATAGGGAATATTTAGTGCTATTGTCACAGTGCTCTGATGTCAGGTGCTCGGGACACTTCTCAAGTATCGTAGGCGTCGTATGCTTTGATGGGAAAAGGGCAGCATAATCAAACTCATCAGCAAAACAGAGCTATTCATGGTGATTATAGGAATACCATGACTCCTATAATAGAGAAATATCAATAGGGAAACAAAGAGTAAATTGGGCCGATGAAGAAATTATATGGAGCTGAGCAGGTGATTGTGGATGATCAGTCTAGAACATCTATGGTGAGAGGTACGATTATTTTCAATTCTACCCTTACTCAAGTGATATTTTATATGGGTTATTCCCATTACTTTATTTCTTATCATGTCATCGATTCACTGAGCTTAAAAATTGATATGAATCCTCATGTGATAAAACTGAAAACCCCACATGGTCACAAAGAGTTTCAAGCCTTTGTGTATAGATCCTGTTTTATAACCATTGATGGAGCCAAGATGAAATGGGATTTCTCCGTGATTGAGATGGATGTTTTTGACATAATCTTGGATGTGGATTGGTTGACAACGTAGAAGGATCACATTGACTGTTATACTCGAAGGTCCAGTTTTACGACTGGGGATGGATTTGAACATCTCTTTAGAGGGGAGAGGAATGTGAAAGCAGGTGAAACGGGCTTGTTGTTACTAGTAGTTGAAACAATCATGTACTAGTTGGTAGTGTTATATTTGGAATCAATGGACTAGATAGATATGAATAATTTTCCATCAGTGTTTGACCAGTTTATATATATGTTTCTCGAGAATTTCTCAGGGTTTCCACCTATGAGAGAAGTAGAGTTTGCGATTGACCACCTTTTGGGGAATAGTCTTATTTCACTTCAATATTATCGAATGATACCAATAGAATTAAGGGAGTTGAACTTATAGTTGGATAATCTAGAAAGAAAATGTTTCATTCAGCCGAGCATGTCCCCATGGGAAGCACCGATTTTGTTTGTCAAAAAGGTGGTTGGAACTCTTTGGTTATGTGTGGATTATCATAAGCTTGAACAAGTTACGACATAGAACATGTATCCACTTCCATGAATTAATTATCTATTTGATCAATTGAGGGGAGATCAGTGGTTCTCCAAAATTGAATTGCGATTAGGATATCACTAGTTACAATTTCTAAATGAGGATATTTTGAAGACAATTTTAAGATGAAGATATGACCATTATGAATATGTGGAAATGTATTTCAGTCTTATGGATTCACCAGTAGTCATTATGGAATTTATGAATTGGATATTTCAGTGATATCTAATTTTTTTTGTTATGGTGTTTGTTGATGATATATTGGTGTATTCAAGGACAAAGATTGAGCATAAGAAATACTTGGAGACAATGTTGGAAATCTTGATAGATCATCATATGTATGAAAAAATATCAAAATGTGATTTTTGGATGCAAGAGGTATGATTTGTTGGCCATGTAATTTTTGAAAGATGTGTTTCAATGGATCCAAATAAGATAGAGGTCATTATCTCTTGGAAGCCATTGAAGAATGTTTTTGAGATATAGAGTTTCCTTGGTATAGCTGGTTACTACCGACTCTTTGTTCGTGACTTCTCATGACTAGCCTCACCTATGAAAACTTTGAAAAATAATAATGTTCCATTACAATGGATCGAGGAATGCCAAAAGTCTTTTCAAGAGTTGAAATTTTGCCTTAAATCAACACTTATCTTGATTTTCTAGAATAAGGACAAGAGTACGTGGTTTATTGTGATTCTTCAGGATTTGGGTTCAGATGTGTTCTCATGAAAGGAGACCATGTTGTTTCTTATGGCTCAAGATAGTTACGAGTGCATGAGAAGAACTACCCAAAACATGATTTGGAGTTAGATGCAGTCATCCATGCTTTGAAGACTTGGCATTACTATCTCTTTGGTGAGAAATTTATTATGTTCAGGGATCATAAGAGATTGAAACATATTTTCTCACAATGAGATTTGAATTTGAGACAAAGAAGATGGATTTAGTATCTTCAAATGTTTGACTTTGACTTGATATATACATTGGGTAAAGTCAATACAGCGACAGATACATTAAGAAGAAATTATTACACTTAGTTAGAAAAAGAAGCTTCAAATGAGTGGTAGTTAATGTCGGTCCTAGCCGACATGTGCTTGGAATGTGAAGACCAAGGTGAATTTGTGGTTTTCATTCTAGTTTTTCTTGTTTCCAATTTGGTGAAGATGGTTAAAGAGGCACAAATGTCTGATTCCAAATGTGTGGTGATGAGGTCAAGACTCAATGGTGGGGAGACCATTGAGGGCTATATTCTAGATGAGAGTTCATTGTTGTGGTTCCGAAAATAGATGTTCGTACCTATGGTCTATTAGTAACAACTCCTTCATGCTTACCACCATTCAATATGGGCTACCCATCTGGGAATATAGAAGATGTATAAGGTGTTGAAAGCATTTTTTTGGTGGATTGACATGGAATGGAAGGTGGATGAGTTTTTTTCAAGGTACTTAACTTTTCAACAAGTTAAAGTAGAGCATCAGTGACCAATAAGTATGTTGTAGTCTTTACCCATCCCTGTGTGGAAATGGGAGCAGATAGCTATGGATTTTATAACAGTTCTCCCAAGAATGGTTCAGAAGCACGATGCCATATGTGTGATAGTAGATTGACTCACACAGTTATCCCATTTCGCCCCTATTCATGAAACTCATACGGTGGAGTACTGGTCAAAAATATATATATGAGAAGTGGTAAAGAAGCATGACATACTGGTTTTGATAGTTTTAGATAGAGATCTGAGGTTCATGTCTCATTTATAAAAATCCTTACAACCAGAACCTAGGACCTAGTTAACCATGAGTAAGATGTAGCATCCTCAGACATATGGTTAATATGAATAGATGATACAAACAAAGGAAGACATTTTGTGGGATTTTTTAATGGATTTTGGTGGCTCGTGGGAAGAGTATGTGCCATTATTGGAGTTCTCATACAATAAAAACTATTAGGACTTGATACATATGGATCCTTTTGAAGTATTATATGGGCACCCTTGTCATTATCCACTTTTTTGGGTGGAAACAAGTGAGACTTTATTGGTTGGTATAAGCCTTGTCTAATAAACAACAGATAATATTTAGTTTATCAAGAAACATATGGAGATGACACAAAGTCATTATAAATCACATGCAGATCATCGTCAATGACTGTTGTCATTCCCAGTGAGTAATCATGTGTTCTTGAGGATCTATCCATGGACTGGAAATCAGAATTTTGGGAAGCAGGTCAAGTTATATCCTTGATATATAATCCCTTTTGAGATACTGGAATAGGTGGGAGAGGTGGAATTTCAGTTGGAATTGTCACCATGGTTCAGTGCAGTGCATAATATGTTCCATGTATCTCAGTTGAAAAAGTATCATCTTGATCCTGACCATGTGATCAGATGGGATCGCGTTGACCTAGATCCGGATGCTTTATTAGTACACATGGAAGTGCATATTGTGGATAGAAAATATAAAGTCTTTCATGAAAAAATAATCAGTCTAGTGCAGGTTTTATGGAAACATGGTCGGATTCAAGAAGATACTTGGGAACGTGAGAAAGAAATGAAAGAGAAATGGACAAGACTCTTTCAAAGTGGTGATGGTTTTCTACTTTCTAGGGATGGAAATACCAATGGTGGGGAGAATTTATCACCCCTGTTTTTGGGTAAGTAACCCATTATTTATTCTTTTTAAGTATATAAAGTATATGGGTGAAGTTTGGGAGAGTTTGGAGAACTTTTGGAGTGTTTTTGAGTATTTTCTATAGATGCACGATTGGTTCATGGTTTGAGAAAACCGTGCAAAACCTATAGGAAATCGTGCATAGGGAGACATGGGAAAAAGGGAAGGTTCATAGGAGGTTCATGGTTTTCCCAAATTGTGCATCCACCTAGGAGAAACCATGCTCTTTATAAAGGTGACTGTGTCTTTTTGAGACAGTGGCTTCGGTATAGTTGGTGCACGGTTTGGAAACCATGTAAGATAACCATGTGAGACCCACCCTTGAGGTAGTAGACAATGCATGGTTAGCACACGGTTTGCATAACTGTGTGACTAACTATTCATGGGTCAAAAGTGAGATCTTAAAATTGTGGATCTCACTCATTTTACCCTTTAACTACCTCATTTTTCCTCCTATGAGGCCCTAACCCAATATTCTATCTTCCCAAAGGTCAAGGAAGGTTCTCCCATTGATCCGGAGGTGATCCGAAGACTTTAATTAGTGATTTGAAGTTGTATTCTCATGGTAAGTCTTCATTATTGGTGGTTTGTGGTGGTTTTCCTTAGATCTACTTCACTGTATCTCTCAGTTTCTTAGATCTATGCCTATTGTGGGTAGATATAAGGTTTTTGATTCCAAATATGATGATATTTAGTCTTTTTGTTGATAGGGGAAGAGATATAAGGTGAATTTTTGGAGATTCAACCCAGTTTCATGGATGTTCTTCATGCTGTTCTTCGTTTTCTTCATAAAACCCAAGGTAGGTGGATTCACTCTCGAATCCTCTATTTATAACTTGAAGGATTGCTTTAAAATTGTTTGTTTCTACTTAAATTTATTGTGAAATTGTTGTTAAAATCATGGTAGAAACCTTCTTTAGTGATGGTTTGTGAATTTTATAGAATTCTGGATTTGGTTTCTTGATTTTAAAATGCTTATTTTAAAATACTGCCTTGTTGGATTTTTGAAATGGATTGTTGGAAAGGTTTTCAATAAAAATGAAGTTTTATTGAAATGGTTTAAAATGGTTTGTTTTAAATGATTTTGGTATACATGGTTTTTATGTGAGTTCATGTTCTATATTCCCTGAATAAGGTACATGTACCAGTGGGGTATAAGGGACGTGACCCTAGATTGGGGGCATGTGTCAGTGGAACACAAGGTGATTGGAAAAGGAACCAATCATGAGTATGGAACTATCAGACAAACATGTATGTGTGGGTGTGTTGTGAATCATGGATGAGTATGCCAAAAAGGAATATAAAATGATTTAAGGTATTGTTTGTGTGCTTTCCTTGGAAAATTGTTTTGATGTGAACTGGTTTTATTTGATTTAAAATTGTGAAACTAGTTGAAAGTGTTTTATATAAACTATTTTTTATATAAATGTTTCTAAAATGTTTTATCCTAGTGACATGAGTAGGGAATTCATTGGGGAAAACCTATTGAGTTTTAGTACTCACCCCTACTTTGGCACGTTGGTTCTTTTGCAGATATCATCTATTGAGATACGAGCAAAGGTAAAGTATCAAAAATCTTTAGTACTAGTTCATGATACTCGAGCTGTTGGTGGAATTAGAGTATAGATCTTGTTGGAGCCTTGGAGTTGTCTTGTCATTGAGTCTTGGGGTTTTATCATTTCCTCTATTTAATTTGATGTTAGTTTATCTTCTGCTATGGTACTCTTTGGTTGGTTTTAATATAAATGGAAGGTGTGAGTTTTATTTAATTTTTATCATGCATCATGTAGTGTTTCATTTGGCTATGATTTTTGATTGGTTGGTTGATCTTAAAGGGGAAATCATCCCCCAAATTTTAATTTAATCCCTTCGTCATTTATTGTCAGCCTTTGGCGTCTTGGGGATGTCTCTTAAGGCTAAGTAATGTTCCAATACCTCCTCAAGACAATGAGAAGGGGAAGTATGCTACATGTTTTCCTAAAGTATCAAGACAATTTGAGTGTATTTTCTCGATTTTTAGTTAGTGACACGTGTTTTGAACTAAAATATCAATTTTATATTGATAAAAGATACTTTGAGTCATACTGGGTACACCATGTATCAAATTGAGGTGTAGATAATTCCTACATGTCACAAATGACTTATGGATCATTGTATTAAAGTATCAAAATAATACAAATGTTTTTTCTTGGTTTTCAGTATGTCACATTATTTTTCTATGAAAACATCAATTTTAAATAAAAAGACACATTTGGAGTCATAACGGTCACACCGTGCATCAGATTGATGTGAGATTTATTCCTACATGCTACAAATAACTTATGGATAATTTTCTTAAAGTATCAAAATAATCCGAATATGTTTTCTTGGTTTTGATTATGTCACTTGTGTTTTTTACTAAAATGTCATTTTAAGCTGAACACATGCACTTTCGGTTATACTGGTCACATCGTGTGCCAGTTTGATGTGAGACTGATTTTTACACATTAAAAATGACTTATAAATATTTTTCCTAAACTATCAAGATAATCAGAGCGTGTTTACTTGGTTTTCAGTGAGTGAAACACATTTTAAACTAAAATGTTAATTTTAAACTGATAACAGACACTTTGAGTTATATTGGGAACACAGTGTATAATATTGAGGTGAAGATAATTCCTACACATAAAAAATGACTAATGGATCATTTTTCTAAAGTATCAAAATAATCTAAATGCGTCTTATTAGTATTGAGCATGTCACTTGTTATTTTTACTAAAATTAATGTCAATTTTTTAAAAAAAGACACACTTGGAATTATACCGGTCACACCATGCATTAGATTGAGGTGAGGTTGATTCTTACACATCAAAAATGAATTATGGACCATTTTTATAAAGTATCAAAATAATCCAAATGTGTTTTCTCAGTTTTGAGTTTATTACATGTTCTTTTTACTAAAATTAATGTCAATTTTAAATAAAAAGACACACTTGGAGTCATACTGGTCACACCGTGTATCAGATTGAGGTGAGGCTAATTCTTACACATCAAAAATGACTTATGGATATTTTTTCTGAAGTATCAAAACAATTCTAATGTTTTTTATTAGTTTTGAGTATGTAACTTGTTTTTTACTAAAATTACATTTCAAAACTAAAAACACATACTTTGAGTTATACTAATAACATTATGTGTTGGTTTGACATGAGGCTAATCCCTACACTTCAAAAATGTCTTGTGAATAAATTTCCTAAATTATTAAAACAATTAGAGCGTGTTTTCTTGGTTTTCAATGAGTGACACACTTTTTGAACTAAAATGTCAATTTTAAACTAATAACAAACACTTTGAGTCATATCGGTCACACCATGCATCAGATTGAGGTTTGGTTAATTCCTACATGTCAAAAATGACTTATGGATAGTTTTCCTAAAGTATCAAAATAATTTAATTGTTTTTTCTCAATTTTGAGTATGTCACTTGTTTTTTTACTAAAATTAATGTCAATTTTAAATAAAAAGACACACTTGGAGTCATACTGGTCACACCATGCATTGGATTTAGGTGTGGATAATTCATACACATCAAAAATGACCTATGGATCGTTTTCCTAAAGTATCAAAACAATTAAAATGTTTTTTATTGGTTTTGAGTATATCACTTGTGTTTTTTAATAAAATATAATTTCAAACCGGAAACACACACTTTGAGTCATACTGGTCACATCGTGTGTCAGTTTGATGCGAGACCAATTCCTACACATAAAAAATGACCTATGAATCATTTTACCGAATTATCAAGACAATCAGAGTGCATTTTATTAGTTTTTAGTGATTGACAAAATTTTTGAACTAAAATGTTAATTTTAATCTGATAACAGAAAATTTGAGTCATACCGGGCACACTGTGTATCAGATTGAGGTGCAGCTAATTCCTACACATCAGAAATGACTTATAGATCATTTTACTAAAGTATTAAAACAATCCAAATGTTTTTTTATTTTGAGTATGTTAGTTTTGTTTTTACTAAAATTAATGTCAATTTTAAATAAAAAGACACACTTGGAGTCATACTGGTCATACAGTACGTCAGATTGAGGTTCAGATGATTCCTACACATCAAAAATGATTTATGGATCATTTTCCTAATGTATCAAAATAGTATGATTGTTTTTTCTTGGTTTTGAGCATGCCACTTGTGTTTTTTACTAAAATTAATGTCAATTTTAAATTAAGACACACTTGGAGTCATACTAGTCACACCACATGTACAATTGAGGTGAGGATGATTCTTACATATTAGAAATGACCTATGGATCATTTTCCTAAAGTATCAAAACAATATGAACGTGTTTTCTTAGTTTTGAGTATGTGATATGTGTTTTGTACTAAAATGTAAATTATAAACTAAAAAAATATAGTTCGAGTCATACCAAGCACACTGTGTATCAAATTGAGGTGTGAATGATTGAGTATGTGATGTGTGTTTTTCTTTCAAATTTTTGAAACAAACTTAAAAAGAGAGAACTGATCCATTTGGATGGAAGAGGAAACCCCATGCTACTTGAAATTCCCCATCTAAAATCAACATGTTCTCTCTTTTATATATTGTTACAAACAGTTGAAAGCAAAATATGACTTACCAAAAAGAATAATCCTTTATAAAAAAACAATTATTACGTTAGTAATACTATAAATAAATAAATTAAACATAAATATGAAACAATACATCAATAAAATGTCAATTTTAAACTGAAACCACACAATTTGAGTCATATCATGTACACCATGTATTAGATTGAGGTATGATTGATTCCACCATGTATTTTTATCCTACAGTTCATTATTATAGTATATGAGTGAATCATCCTTGTTGAAAAAGTCATTTATTCATGATATCTTTGAAAATTAACAAAATAAGTATCAAATATAAATAATGAGGAAATTAACCAAACAAAAGTAGATAAAATGATGAGAAAATCATCCAAATAAGTAGTAGGAAGTCACATCTTTATGTTATATGTGTACATTCTAACACTAGGTATGCTTCCAAGTCATTTCTAGACAAATCTATTTCATCTTGTGAATACTAGGACTTTTGATAGTCATGGTTGTACTGGAAAAATATAAATATGGAAAATATTGATAAATATTTTAAATGAAATGATAATTATCTTTGAAAATACCTCTTTGAGGATTCTAGTTTATTAATGGTGCATGATATATCTCATAAATTTTCAAACATAATAACCATAATCTTTTACATTGGTTTGTTTTGGACACTATAGAAACATTGAGAAAAATAAGCAATTTTTTTTCATATGTTTTTTGATAATGAAATCTTATTATATATACCCTAATACTTATCCACTTGTAAAAGCTGCCAAGCTCCTTGTGTATATGGATTGTCCTCATGCCATGATTTTAATGATATTTAAACACCACCCTATCATAACATAATTCTCATTAAAACATAATATAAAATATATAACTTTAAGTTTAGTTCTAAAACATTAGATTTAGTTTATTACAAATTAAAAAACGTCATCACGTGTGGTTGGTTTGTTGGGTATCCATGCAGTGAATCCAAAAAATAAATCTTTGGAGTATCCAAATTGACAGTAATGAGTACCCAATGTTTTCTAAAAAACAAAAAGGAATAATTAATGAAAGTAATGAAAATATATTTGAGATAATTAAATTATAGAGTTTTACCCCTACATCATTGGTAATAAGAAGAGTTTTTCATCCATAATTTTTCTTTCAAACGATGCAAATAGTTTTTCTACTATTTCATCAATTTGATCTGAATCCAATGAGGTTAGTTGTGTATAAGTGTTGTGAGGATTAATGATCCCATATTTATATTCATATGGTTTTCACTTCAAATAGTATTGATACAAACACTTGCAAAAAATATGAATTGTATTTAGTCATAATAAACATAGCAAACCAGCTATTGGAAAAACAAATCATGAAAACACAACTCATGTATATATTTACAACTGAGACTCCTATCCAGTGATACTTGAGGATTTAATTTACATTTTCAAGAGAAATAAAGTTTGTAATAGATTCTATGTACATTTGTTCTTCAAAATCAACTATGACATTACTACCTATTCGTAACCTTGTATCCGCAATAGCTTTCAATGTTAGTAAATGTGGATATTGAATGGGTGAGGTAAAAGTTCTTTGTGAAGATCTTTTCAATTGGTTAGTCGATCCTTTAGATTATTTTCATTACACCTTTCATTTCACCCCCTTGCCTTTTTCCATCTGTAATAACATTCATCAATTCAAACCTTTTTCATTAATTGTTAAAGGTTTAGCATGAAAAATAAATTGGAAATGAATACCTCCTCATCAACATAGTTTTTTACAAGATCTGACGTCCATGCTACAAATGTTCCAATAGCTTGCTCGACCATATGAATATATGCATCATCAAGTGGAACAAGTAGCTTAGTGCTTGGCTCATGAGCTATGCTAATCCTCACTCTCACATGACCTATTGGAATTTGTCTATTGTGTTGTGTATATTCTTGGATATTTTACATGATATCCCTCACAACAAGGAAATGAGTGGGTGTTGATAGATATAAATCAAAATCATTTTCACCCTATAGAATATCGGTACATGAAAGGTATCGGTTTCTTCCCGATTCACATTTCATAGAAATAATTATGAGAATATTGATTACCTCATCTAAGACAACTCTTTGAGGGGAATGACTCACCTCAAAGATGGTGGGGTGGGGGGGGGGGGTCATCACGCAGTGGTTGTTCTTGAGTTGTTTTTTTATTTTCTTCCTCCCCATAACATTTTCTAGCAACTCAAACTTCCAATGAATTTTTCTTCAAGAGAAGATAATCATGCTTGTATCTCTTCCATTTGTTTATCTTTATCCTCTTGTTCTTTTCTTTTCTCAAAACATGTATGGGGTGTCACCCCAAAACCCGCACCTCTAACGTGACCATACCATTCTAGCCTCTTAAAGTCCACTAATAGTATCTGGTCATTCAGTACAACTGATGATGATTCCTATGTCTAAGTTGGATAAAAAATATAGTAAAATAAGTAATCACTGTTATGTAATAATTATTTAAAGAAAAAAAAATTATTATGTCATACTATAACAACAAGTTACCTTTTTCAGGTACTCATCGACCCTCTTTTTAATCATGATTTGGTTGGGTCTCATTTAGGGGTGCTTCGGGAGATATTTTGAAAATTTTGGAAGGCGCTTGGGTTACATATGGTTGACTTATGGTTTACCCAAACTATGTGCCCTGCTAGTGAAAACAATGAAAACCCATGCAATAAGGGTTTTCATGGTTGGCATATGGTTTAAAAAACCTTGCACCAACCTAGTAGAAATTGTGCACCCCTTTATCGAGGAGCATAGATAGGGTGTACAATTAGCCAAATCATGTGACCCTACCCAACTAATCATGCACACGAAATTCTTTTATTCCGGAAATTAATTTTAAAATCCCAAAACCCCTAGTTTAAGTTCCCAATGACCTCATTTGACCCTAACTTGATTTCCTATTTCTTAGAGGCTCCCTAGAGGTGATTTGGGATCCTAAAAAACCTTTATTAAGAGGGTCTAATCTTGGATAATGTCATTTGATCTCTACCCATTAATAGTTTTCTCATGTTATTTATATCCCGCTCTCTTCCTCTCTCCTACTTAGGGTTTGTTAGATGTATGTGCTATTGGAGGATCTAATATTTTTTGTTTTAGATCTTGAATCTAGGTTTGATTCTTATATCTACATTTCTGACATTCTTTTCTGGAGTTTCCCATTATGTGCATTGTGATTCATGATCCCATGATCCCAAGGTATCTGGTTCTATATAAGTTTGAATAATTAATCTAACCTATAATTTCTTGATTGTTTTAATTTATTTCAATTAAATTTTGAAAATAAAATTCGGTATGAATTGGAATTTTAAATTGACTTAGCATGAAATTTTTGAAAAAACCCCAATTCCAGTGAATTGGGGTGTGATTTGGATTTTATGGAATTGTGAAATTGATTTAGAAAAATTGATTTGAAATTGGTATTTGAAAAAAATGGCTTAAATTTTTTTGATAAGAACCTTGTATTGGTTTTACCCTAAAAAAGGAATGAATTGATTAAAAACATATTTTTTTTGGTTTTTAAATATAAATTGACATATTGAAATTGGAAATGGGACATTTTTATTTTAAACAGTTTTAAAATAATTTTTCTATTATTTATTGTTATTTCAAAAATGGAAGCCTAGGTAGTTAGTGGGTTATTAGGAAAAAACATGCTATGATGGGAATTACCTAGCAATAGATAGACTCTTTATACCTATAAAATAAACTTATTGTTAGATCTTATCCTCAGTAGGATGTTGGTTAGTCCTCTTTGACCAGTGTCGAAGGGACATGTGTGAATATTGTTGTTTTCATTATATAAGTGCATGAGGATCCCATAACCTAGAACTATCATACCACTTAGAAGATGACCATGTTTCTTATTTGTGATTATTCTGATATACATTACATTTTCTATAAAACTAATTTACACATTCCTTTTTAATTTATATAAACTGTTTTATACAAAATGTTTATTAAGACGTTGTTTAAATGTTTCCATTAATTGAAATGAAAAGCATGTTTTGTTTTAAATATTTTCTTCTATTTTCATGACCGTTTTTATTCAAAATTGAAAGCATGTATTGGTTTATTTTATTGGAATATTATTATGGAATCCTTAGTGATACCCTACTTGGATTTTAGCTCACACCCTACCTGTACCTTCAGGAATTTTTTAGATTATCTTATACCAGGTTTGAGCAAGGGGAAAATTCCACTTGGAGGTGGTTCTTGTTGTTGATCCTTAGGACATGAAGAGATGTGTCCATTGGGACTTGGGTTGTTTATATTTCAGTTTCTGGTACTTTGTGGTTGTACTTTGGGTTTATATAACTATTTTACTTCTGGTATTGTTCTCCCTGTAGAGTTTTATTTTGATAATACTAACTTATATATGTTTCTTTTATTGTCTGTGTGGAAAAACTGTTTCCACCTTTATCTTGTAGGATGCCAAGTGCTAGTCTCCAACCTATGGGGATCGGGAACGCCTTTCAGGCCATGTTAGTGTCGTCTCGGTTATCAGGGTACTAGGGTATCTGGGCTGGTTCATGAAAAATTGGTATTAAAGGTGTAGGTTAAGAATCTTTCCCTGATGTTAGTATGTTGTTTATAATCTTGTAGGGACTTAGGATGTAGTTATGATTGAGTGCCTAACTAGATATCACTGTAATGATCCTTAAGTCATCAGGGGTGGTTTAGGAAAGATGTAATGATGATTAGTTCTAGTGTTATCCCTATTTTTGATTTGGATAGATTGAAATCAAAATCTTGTTTATATATTTGATAGGATTAATTTCCCTATTTCTATTATTTGAGTGTTGATTTGCGTAATGTTATAACATCTTCAAAGTTGTCTTTTGATGTTGTGCAGCATCACAACTCTGAGAAGACGTGCGAACTGGATCCAAGAGGAAGCTGATGATGAACCAAAATAAGAAAATCCTCCCATGGATCTGAATCTAGTTTCGGTTATTGTGTGTGTTGTCCAAGCTCTGGGATAGACACCTACACCTATTCCCATTTAGGCTCCAGCTGTGGAACCTCAAAGGGATGAATTCAGGATTTATGCTTAGGAATTCATTCACCAGAATCCACTGAATTCCTAAGGCTCAAATGATCCTCAAGAGGCTAAGGATTGGTTGATAAGGGTTGATATTTTATTTTAGTTCTTGGAAACTCTTGATTCTATCAAGGTGACATGTTCCACCTTCAAGCTAGAGGGACCTAAAAAGAGATGGTGGGACATGATGGTGATGGAAAAGAATCATGAGGTCTTGGAGTGGAAAGAATTTAAATCTCTTTTCACTGAACAGTTCTATCCAGATTCGATGGTGTTGGACAAGGATATAGAGTTTTTAAAACTCGAACAGGGTAGTAGGGCCATAACAGAACATGAAAATTGCTTTGCTGAGCTTGTGAAGTTTTCACCAGAGATAATATCGAATGAGAAGATGAAGACTCGATGGTTTGAGATGAGACTTCGATATGATATTAATTCTCAGGTTTTCTTTCTGAATCTCTCTACTTATGATGATGTGATAGATAAAGATTTTATGGTTGAGATGGCCTATTTGGAAAGTCAGGGTTGACAAGAGTTCCTTTTTCTCCCAGTGGTAGTTCTGTGAGTTCCCATAAAGGGAAGAGGAAGCATTATGATTCTTGTGATGGTTCTCGATTGCAGGGTTATTATAGGCCTCTTGAAGTGCATAGAATATGTCCTTTGATTTTCTAGTAGTGTGGAAATATTGGTCACTAAAAATGGGTTTTCACTAAGGCACCCAAGATATGTGGTTCCTACGGATACTCAGGTCACTTGAAAAAGTTATATCTTGTCTATTATACTCCTCATAGTGTCACATGACCATCTACACCTAAAATTACTATGGTTCAACTATATGATTCATGAACTAAGGGGATCTAGACATAGGTATCTGGAATGAAGCTTCTTCATGCAATAGAAGAGTCTCCAGATGAAGAAGAGATGGGTCCAATGACTATGAGAGGTACCATCACTATAGCTTCATCATTAGTGACTACTTTATTTAGTACCAGTGAATCTCATTAATTCATTTCAAATTGTATTGTGAATCTGCTTAATCTTTCTACAGAGCTTTTATCTTATGTGATGGATATTACTACACCCCTTGGAATGAAGAGAGAGAATGGTCTCGGTTGTGCTTCTTGTATGTTTTCTTTAACAGAGATTAAGATTTCTTGTAATTTTCTGGTTCTTGAAATGAAACCACTTTACATCATATTCAAGATGGATTGACTCATTGCTAATAAATTCTAAATTGATTGATATCTTTGGCGGGTTTCCTTTACTACACCCTATGAGGTGTGTCATATCTTTCAGGGAGAATAGGACTCAAGGTCGAGTAGATTTAGACCTTATTATACAGAGTTGGGGAAAGTGATATATGTGTTTTATTTTGACCTAGATCAAGAATGTTTGAGTGATGATCTCCCTCCATTTTTCATCAAGTTTTTTGATGTTTTTCCTTCTGACTTCTCTAGATTGTCACTAGTAAGATAAGTGAAGTTATTTATTGATTTAGTGTCTAGTACTCAACTAATTTATATTCCATCTTACAGTATGACAACGGATGAAATGAAATAATTGAAGACTCAGTTAGATGATCTATTAGAGAAAGGCTTTATATGCCTGAGTGTGTCACCTTGGGTGGCGACTTTTCTCTTTGCTAATAAAGTTAATGGTTCACTTAGCCTTTGTGTTGATTATAGGAAACTTAATTAAGTCATGGTAAAGAACAAGTATATGTTTCCATAGATTGATGATCTATTTGTTCAGTTGAAAGGGGAAAAGTGGTTCTCTAAGATCGATCTTTGATCTGGTTACCACCAGTTGAGAATAAAAGAAGCTGGCATTCAAAAAACTGCCTTCAGAGTAGGTATGACCATTATGAGTACCTTGTCATTCCATTTGTTCTAACCAGTACTCCTACAGTCTTTATGGATTTAATGAACTGGATTTTCCATGAGTATCTTGATACCTTGATGGTGGTACTTGTGGATGAAATCCTTGTTTACTCTAAGTATGAGGAGGATCATGTGTGTCATTTGAGAGAAATTCTAGAATTTTTTAGATATTACAATATTTTGAAATGTGATTTTTTGATCCGAGAAGTGATGTTCTTGGGACACGTGGTGTTAGAACATGGTATTTCAATTGATCCTAAAAAGGTGAAGGCTGTTATGACATGGGAGAAACCACAGAATGTTTTTGATATTCTAAGATTCTTGGATTTATCTAGATATCATCATTAGTTCATGAAATATTTCTCAAAGTTGGCTTCTCTGATGCCTGCTCTAAATCAAAAGGGAGAAAAGTTTTCTTAGGATAAAAAATGTCAGAATTATTTTGTTGAGATGAAAAATATTTTAACTACTATGCCGATGTTGAATCTTACAGAGTATAGAAAAATTTATGTGGTATTTTTTGATACATTATATTCATGTTTGGGTTGTGTTCTTATGTAGGGTGATCAAGTCGTTGCCTATAGCTTTTGATATCTTAGGCCAAACAAGAAGAATTATCTGACCCATGACCTTGAAATCATAGTTGTGATGCATGAACTTAAGATTTGGTGACATTACATTTTTTAGAAAGGTTTACCATGTATTTCAACCACAATATCTTGAGTTATATCTTCTCTCAAAAAGATTTTAATATCCTCCAGAGTAATTGGGTGGAATATCTATGGTCTTTTGACTTTGAAATTACCTATACCCTGAGGAAAGGGAATGTTATTGCGGATGATTTCAATAAGAAACTTCCAACCCAAGCCATGAAATAATTATCAGAAGAGTGAAATCTTATGGTTCACTTTGTACAGTTTCATATAGAAGTTCATGAATCAAGGGATGAGGTTGTTTTCGCCAATGTTCAGTTGACCTCTACTCTTCTCGAGATGATTATTCAGGAACAATAGCTTGATGATGAGTTCTGCAGCATTAGAGAATATCTTTATAGTGGGGAGACTAATATTGAGTGGTTGTTCTCCCCATAGTGTATTCTATGTTTCTAGAACTAGTACACAATACCTTTTCCTGTGAGAAAATCTATTATGGGGTATTTCCATAATTCCCAGTGGGCAGTGCACCCAGGAACCACGAAGATGTTCTATGACACGAGACAATGATTTTGGTGGCTAGGTATGAAATGATGCATTGTTGATTCTGTCTCTCATTATTATACATGTCAACAGGTCAAATCCAATCACTAGATAACTTCAGGTTTGCTTCAGACACTTCTAGTTCTGACTTGGAAGTGGGATAAGATCTCTATAGACATTGTGGTCGGGTTACCACATACCCGGAGAAAGAAGATTGCAATATGGGTTGTGATTGATAGGCTAACTAAATCAGCTCACTTATTACCCATTTTCGATACAACTAAATTTGGGTAGATGTGAAATATCTATGTGAAAGATATTTTTTGTTTACAAAGAGTTCCATCTATTACAGTCTCTGATAGAGATCCCTGTTTTACTTCTCATTTTTTGAGAGGCCTTCAGGAAGCACTGAGATCTTAGATTCATTTGAGTACGATATACCATCTGTAGTCGGATGGAAAGACCGAGAGAGTTATACAGATTCTTGAGGATATTCTTCATGCCTATATTCTCGACTTTGTTGGGGTTTGGGATGACCATTTGGGACTGGTTGAGTTTTCTTATAACAACAGCTACCAATACATGATCACGATGACTCCTTTTGAGTCCTTGTATAGTTGATCTTGAAAATATTCATTGTGTTGGTTTGAGATCAATGAAAATTCCTTGGTTGGACTGAGATTAGTTCAAGAGATGAAATCAAAGATTTAGTTAATTCATCAGATAATGTTGACAAAATAGAGCCGGTATAAATCTTATGTTGATCATCATCATAGACCGTTGGAATTTTTGATTGGTGATCAAGTGTTCTTGAAAGTTTCACCTTGTTTAGGTCATCTATGACTTTGGAGGAAAAGAAAGCTTGCTCCTTATTTTGTGGGAACTTTTGAGGCTTTTAAGTAGGTGGGGAAATTTTCTTACCATTTATAACTTCCACTATAGTTTACATCAATACATAATGTGTTCCATGTATCACAACAATGAAAATATCTTTTTGATCCATCTCATGTTCTAAGTTGGAGTGATCCTAAGGTTAAACCTGATTTATCTATGACTGAGCATCCAGTCAGTATAGTTGATTCTGAAACCAAGTTACTTCATGGGAGAATGATACCTTTGGTTCGAGTGTTATGGTAGCATGGTTTTTATACTCATGAAACTTAGGAGAGAGAGAGGCACTGATGAGAGAGTACCAGCCTCATCTTTTTGACATGGAAGCTTCTTAACATGCTTTCTTGGGATAGAAAGTTTCTATGGCGGGGAGGTTGTAACATCCTATTACTTTTTTCAGGTTCTCCTCAACCCTCTTTTTAATCATTCTTTGGTTGGGAATCATTTAGGAGTTATTTGGGTTAGAATTTGATTTTTTAAGGTTCTTGGGTTGTGCACGGTTTTCCCAAACCGTGTTCCCTTCTAGTGAAAACTGTGAAAACCCAAGTAGTGAGGGTTTTCACAGTTGGTGCATAGTTTTAAAAACCATATGCCCACCTAGTATAAACTGTGAACCCCTTTAGAGGGGCACACAGTTAGGGTGCATATTTAGGAAAACCATGTGACCCTGCCTTGCTAACTGTGCACATGAAATTATTTTATTCAAAAAAATAATTTTAAAATCCCAAAACCCCCGATTTAAGTGCTCGATGATCCCATTCGACCCTAAATCGATTTCTTATTCCTTGGAGTCTCCCTAGTATTGATTTTGGATCCTCAAAATCCATTTTTAAGCAGATCAAATCTTGGAGAACGTCATTCAATCTCCCATGGTAAGAGTTATTCTCTCATTCTTTATCTACCGCTATATTCATCTATCTTCCTTAGGTTTGTTATATCTCCATGATATTGGAGGATATAATCTCTGTTATTTTAGATCTTAAATCTAGGTTTGATTCTCAAATATTTATTGTCGATGTTCTTCATTGGAGTTTCCCATTGTAGGCATTGTGATTTATGATCCCATGATCCCAAGGTAGGTGGTTTTGTATAAGTTTGTCCAATTAATTTAACCTAGAATTTCTTGATTGTTTTAATTGCTTTCAATTAAATTTTGAAAATCCAATTTGATGTGAATTGGAATTTTAAATTTATTTTCCATGAAATTGGGGAAAACCCCCCAATTTCAATGAATTGGGTGTGATTTGGATTTGATGGAATTGTGAAATTGATTTGAAAAAATTGATTTGAAATTGGTATTTCATAAAAATGGATTAAAATATTTAGATAATAACCTTAGATTTGTTTTATCACAAAAAAGGAATGAATTGATTAAAAACCTATGTTTTGGTTTTTAAATAGAAATTGGCATATTGAAATTGGAAATGGGGAAATTGTATTTTAAACTGTTTTAAAATAATTTCCCCATTATTGATTGTTATTTGAGAACATGCAAGAATAGGTAGTTAGTGAGTTATTGGGGACAAACACACTAGGATGATAATTACCTAGAAACAAATTGATGCTTTACAACTCTAATATAAAATTATTATTAGAATCTTATCCTCAATAGGATGTTGGATATTCCTCTTTGACTAGTATCGAAGGGACATGTGTGCACTGTCATTTTAATTATATAAGTGTGTGGGGATCCCATAACCTAGAACTACTATACCTCTTAGAAGATGACCATGTTTCTCATGTGTGATTATTTTAATATACATTCCATTGTTTGTAAAACATCTTTACGCATGCCTTGTGAATTTATATAAAATATTTTATATAAAATGTTTATTAATCCACTATTTAAATGTTTTCATCAATTGAAATGAAAATCATGTTTTGTTTTAAATATTCTCTTGTATTTCAATGCCTGTTTTATTTAAAATTAAAGGTCTGTATTGGTTTATTTTATTGGCATCTTATTATGGAATACTTGGTGAGACCCTAATAGGATTTTAGATCAAACACTACCCATGCCTTCAAGTGTTTGTAGATTATATTATTCCAAGTTTGATTATGGGGAAAGAGCCACTTAGAGGTGGTTCTTGTTGTTTATCCTTGGGACTTGGAGAGATGTGTCCATTAGGACTTAGGTTGTTTATCTTTCAGTTTCTGATACTTTTTGGAGGTACTTTGGGCTTATATACATGTTTGAATTATGGTACTATTCTCCCCATGGAGTTTTTTTAGCATACTAACTTTTATCTTTTTCTTCAACTGTTTGTATAACAAAACCGTTCTCACCTTTATATTGTATGATGTTAGGTGATAGTCTCCAACCCATGAGGATCGGGAACACCCTTCGAGACATGTCAGTGTCAGCTTAGTTATCAGGGTACCAAGAAATCTAGGATGGTTCATGACACATACTTACACATGTTTCCCACATTTTTTGTGTGTTTTCATTTATTAGTATCTCATATTTATTTACACTTTCCTCCTTCCATAGCACATGACATGGGATGAAAGTGGCTTTGGATTTGGATTCATCAATCTGCATATAAAAATAGGAACATAATTATGTTTTTGTTTCATGTCACATAAAAGTATTACGGTAGATTTAAAATGCATACCAATTTTTTTTCATGTAAAGCACACCCCATCTTTACTTTACAGTAGATCTACTTTGGTTTTGCTGCCCGTTGCTTATTTTTAGTACTAAATTGATGTTTTCTAAATAAAAAATTCTTAATTAAAGTGATTAATACAAGTATTGTCAAATAATGCATTACTAGTCACAATGTACCTGAAAATAAGTCTCCTTATGAGAGCCAGTAAACCCATCCCACACTTCTGGGCTTATCGGGTGTGCATACATATGCGGTGGTTGCAGGTTTATTTTCCCTTCAGCATATTTGAGATGAAACTTTGTTAGAATTATATGAAACCCTTTTAAATCCTTTCCAGAAATACTTAATATAAATTTATTTTGGGACTCATCTACTATAAATGCACTCTGTAAGGGATAATAAAGAGTAAGTCAATGTTTCATTATTTTTTTTAGTAAAATAAAGAAAGGATATCATAATGTTACCCAAATATATTCCAAAATTAGTGTCTTAATCACTGAAAAAACAAGGTTCCATGAATCTACATCAATTGGCATGTTCTTTTGAGTAGTGAGACCAATGAAACTACTAAAAATGGCCTTGTTGGGTTTAACAGGCTGGTCACATGCATTTCATCCGACCTCAAATTTGATGCCTTTATTTATCACCTTAATAATTTTTTCTAAAATCATCACCCTAAGCCACTCCTATTTTTTAAGGACATTTTTTATTCACCATCATCCATTTACTCGGATTCAATATTGTCAATACGTTGTCCCTTTGGATTAGTAGCATTGACATGCACAGAAGGTTGTTTTTCCTCTGCATTGAGAGCACCAACAGGTTGAGAAACCCATTGTTCCTTAGGATTGAGAGCATCAGCACGTGAAGAAGTCATTATTTGTAGAAGTGGTTCAACATTTAATATATATTATATAAATGCATCAGTGAAAAGATAATAAAATGAGGTAACACAATGTATATTAAAAAAAAAATCTAATTATTGAACTCTTTTTTTAAAAGTTGAAGGGATTTTACCCCTCTATCGAGTATCTAAATCCCTTCATTGTGGTCTCCTTTGACATACAAGACCCTGTCTATATTAAGGCCACTGTGAAATGATCGTGACATCCTAATGAAAGGGTTATCCTCGGTTGAATTTTTTTCTAACCTTCAGTGGTTTTGGTCGATAACAGAACAATTGACCACTTTCGGTTTGTAGGATCTAGAACACAAAATACTTATAATGCCTATGATGCCATTATAAATGGTTCATCTTTGTACCCTTCCTGACTTAAATCCACTTTCATGAATCCCAATTCATATATTTTAACAAAATTCTTATTTTCAACCAACTTGTATTGAAAAATAATCACTTGGAATGTTCTATAATTCAACTCCCATATTTTTTGATGATGCCAAAGTATGACATATTCACATAAATTGGATTTATGTCCTTAGTACCAAATATATGCATCGCTTCACCCATAAGTGTAAATCCACTATTTTTCATGGTTCCACCTTCATCATTTTCATTTTTATAGAACATATAACCATTAATTATATAACAATTATAAGATAATACATGCATACTTGGTTCTATGTATAACCATAAAAGTCATTCTAAAATTGAATTAGTGTTTTCATCCGACTTCTTAAAAATATGGTCTTGAAACCATCCTATAACTATTCATTATTTTTACTTGATATCCATATTTCATCCCTTGATGGTTTCAAATTCCTAAGAATTTATTTGTGGGTTTTAACATATGAGGAAACCTCAAAATTGTTATGGAAAATGTAAAGGCATGCCTGCTCCTGATCTGTAATAGCGATTGTGACAACATCTATTCTAGAAATTTCTTTACCCACAAGGTGCCTAGTGTGGTGATATTTCAGTATAACAATGATTTCCACACCAAATAGGTAGTCATTACATAATTCAAAGGCTTCATCAACAATATTTCACTCCATAATACAACCTTTTGGATGACTTCAATTTTTGACCTACCCATTTAAAATATTTATATACTGTTCAATGGGGTGAATCCATCTATAATGTACAGGACCACATCATCAGATATCACTTACCAAGTGAACCATAAAGTGAACCATCATATCAAATAATTCCTATAGTAAAAACATTTCTAATTCATCTAATATAACGATAATTTCCTTTTCTATAGTTGTCAATTTTATCAGGTCTATAACTTTCATTTTCTATAGTTGGAAATTTTGAACAATCACAAAGTTCATATTCAAATATCATTGTAATTTCCTCAATACAGTCTTAATCATCATTCAAACCTAGAATCACATCCTCAATATGGGCTTCTTTATTTTCCACACTTTTAATAATGTCAAATGATCCATAAAATGTAGTGTTATCCCAGTCACTAGCTACATTCACTTTTTATCCTTGTTTAGTCCAAAATTTATAACTTTGATATATTCTATAATAGATCAAGTGTTCTTACAACTCCTATAGACTAATTATTCTTGAATAAAAATAGTGTAAACACATAAAATAGATTTTATAAGGGTCATATGCATGATATTTTTCAAACTTGATGAACTCTTTCACCCTATCTTCATACACCTTTTTCAAATGATTAACATACATCCATTTTAGATTCATATCCATCCTACTAGATTCGGTAATATTAATATTTAACAAAATAAATAAATATAAAAAAGGGTCCTTTCAAATAAGGGGAACCCAACATTTGAATGTTTCAAATAATTTCAACATGATTTGAAGAAAATGGGTAATTAAATTTAAGAAAATAATTACTCCACTGTTGGTAGGTGTTATCCTCCAAATTCATCCATAATGATCACCAATACCTAGTATGGGATGAATATTGATTAGGTTAGTTCAAGAAACATAGGTGCATGTCTAGAATAGATGGGGGATGAGTATCAGACAATAAAATTCAAAAATAATAATTATTGGGGATATTAAGATGATGACGATGACAGTTGTCTCTATAAATATAAATGTTCCCAGGCAGAGGATTTGGCGAAGAACCATATAAAATTTCTTAGTTTGATATCTAAAATCTTTAATGTTTCTTAAGTTTTTTTAGAGTGGATGGTTTTATTAGATAATAACAAGTTAATACATTGTTTCCCTTTTCTAGATTCATACATCATATAAAAAAAACCAATCCCTAATGTTTTGGATGTATTTTGATAAGAGGTCAATGAAAAAAGTGAAAATCTAATTCAAGTGGGTGATGTGAGAAATCCACTCAACTTACATATTAATTCAAGAATCCAATTATGGATTCATCCATTTTCTATCGATTCATAAAGTATTTTGTCTTATATATGGAGAAAGACCCTCCTTCCTCTCCATGATTTAGCTCAGGCTTCAAGACTTACCTCTACCATTCCAAAACCTAACAATCACCAATATTATTACTAATTTTATTGGTTTCTACCTTTTACCTAGCTAAAGATCTTACATATTTTCTCATCTCATATGTCCTCATATTTTCATTGATATCAACCACTAGAAGTTAACACCAAATCATAAAGAAGATGTAGCTGTGGAGGACTCCCCTAATTTAAACCATGCAGGTGATGTTGGATGCAAAGTAGGTTTATAAGTTGCAATGAGGTTAAACATTAATTCATATTTTGATGGTGGTATATGCTTTTTGATGAAGAATCAATGATTTTCTTGGTAGAAGGTTTATGTTTTAGTGTGTGGGAGGGCAGTTTAACTATTCTACCAATAAAGTTTAAAATATAGTGGGGTTATTCTTGGTTAATTTAAATTGAATGTTTTATTTTGAATTGCATAAGGATTTTTTGTTACCAATTTATTAGGGTGCTTAAAGAGTTAAGATAGTGATCTATCTATAACTGTTTTTAATAGGTATATCCTATCACTTTCCTATTAGTTTGAATTTTTAATTTTCTATCTATCTCAAGTTTGTATCTCATTATCTATTTTTATAAATAAAATTTTGACCTTATTAAAAAAGAAAAAAAAAATCTATTCTTTCTACATGGTATGAGAGTATAGAAACCTTAGAAGTCTCCCTCTCTCCCTCCCTCTAACATCATTGCTTCCAGATTCCCCTTTTTTGATCTTATGCTTTCCATACTTGTTTTCCACAAAGTTATATTACACAGTCTTTAAAGATATTATGTTTTATTTCATATGACATTTTTCTTGCATCCTTATCCAAACAATCTTGTACATACGTCCTTTTCTAGATGATCTTTTCCATAAATCATTTTTGATATAAACATTTTTAAACCTATTTTGACATCTTTTTTCATGTTTTTGAAGACCATGACATCCATATAACTAAAATAATAACATCTTTTACAATTTTTTTGAATCATCTACATTGGAGATTTTTATGTGTCAGTAACATCACCTTCGAAGGAATTTTATCATCACAAGTTTCAATTTTTTTAAATTAGTGAAATGAGATAGAGTATGCTCCAGTTTGAAAGATAGTTTTAAAATGCTTAAATAACAAGGGTATGTATTTATCTATTTGAATAGGTTTATCATATATATTTTCTATATATTTTATTGAAAAAGAATGATTTTCACCCCTTTATGATTTCTAAATTGTTTACTGAAAAGGAATGATTTTATATCACTTATTTAATTTAAAAAAAATTAAATGCAAATGTTTTTTTAGAAACAAAAAAAATAAATTGTTTTTTCAAATCACTTCATCAAGATTAACGAGAGGTGTGGACTCTTTTAAGTGTTAGCAGTTGCAACCAAAGCCATCAATTCCCTTTTTAGTGGGAATTGTTGCTTGGAATTGTTTGGTATAACTTATTTTATACCACTTATCAATTATATAAAATTTTCCATACTGATTAAAAAAAACAGTATTCCAATATCACTTATCAATATGGAAACACACACACACAAACACTTAATAAGTGATTTCAAACACAACACTGGTCTTAAAGGCATTTATCTATCAAGTTTCAAGGCATTTTTTATAATAAATAACATTCAAATACTCAAACCAGATTTGGTATTTATAAATTTTAATCACAATGATACTCATATCATTTTTTACTGTATGAATAATAGGTGTACACTACTGGAAATGGACAATTTCCCAACGGTTCTGAACCGTTGGGAAAGCCTATAGAACCGTTGGTATATCTTATACTAATGGTTCTGAAAACTGTTGGTATATCTTATACCAATGGTTCTGAAAACCGTTGTTAAGTAAGCCATTGGGAAATCTTTTCCCAACAGTTTACACAGAACTGTTGTCATAGGTTTGAAAAATGAACCTATCCCAACTGTTTGGCACAACCGTTGGGATAGTTTTTCCCAACGGTTTGGCTTGAACCGTTGGGAAAACCAACCATATGACTTCTTTTCCCAACGGTTTCTAAACCGTTGGAAAAGGTTTTTTACCAACGGTTCATAGAGAACCGTTGGTAAAAAAAATACTGAGAATCCTATGCCAACGGTTTGAAACCGTTGGCATAGCCTATGCTGTGCAAATTGCACAGCAGCCTGCAATTTGCACAGCAGGCACATAGCAGGGTGTTCCCTCTCCTTTCCAATTCCCTATAATTTCTAATTATTATACCTGCAATAATCAACTAACACATACATATACAATTAGTGTACCTGCAATAACCAACTAACACATACATATACAAAACAAATTCATACACATTTAACATATAATGCATCCTAGAACTATACACTTCCATAATTAAATCAGAATTCATAAGATAATTATAAACATAGACAATTCATTTAGAATTAAATTTAAAATTTAGATGACAATTATATGTGGAATCTGGAATTCAATTCATAATTTTATCGGTTTTTCGTATACTAGATGTTTTTACTAGAAATGATGTCCATTTTAAACAAAATACATACACCTGGAGTGATACCAGACACAATGTGCCTCAGATTGAGGCGAGGTTAACTCGTACATGTCACAAATGACCCATGGATCATTTTCCTAAAGTATCAACATATTCTGAAAGCGTTTGGTCAGTTTTCCATATGCCAGTTGTTGTTTTCACTTAAAATGAAGTGATTTTTAAATAAAATAGAGACACTTTGAGTGGTGATGGCCACACCGCACCTCATATTGAGGCTGGGTTGACTTGTACACATCACAAATGACCCATGGATCGTTGTTCTAAAATATCAATACAATCAGAATCTGTTTGGTTGGTTTTCAGTATGTACTTAAAATTTTGTCCATTTTAAACATAAGAGAGACACTTTGGGTGGTGCCAACCACACCACGACTCGGATTGAGGAACGGTTGACTCATACACATCACATATGACCCATGGATCGTTTTCCTAAAGTTTCAACAAATTCTGAATGCTTTTGGTCGGTTTTTCGTATGCCAGTTGTTCTTTTCACTTATAATCCTATCCATTTTAAACAAAAGAGACACAATTAGAGTGGTACCGGCCACACCGTGCCTCTGATTTAGACGGGGTTGACTCATACATGTCTCAAATGACCCATGTATCATTTTCCTAAAATATCAACACAATCCGAATGCATTTGGTCAGTTTTCCGTATGTCAGTTGATGTTTTCACTTAAAATGATGTCCTTTTGAAACAAAAGAGAGACACTTTGAGTTGTGCCGGCCACACTGCGCCTCATATTGAGGTGGGGTTGATTTGTACACATCACATATGACCCATGGATCGTTGTGCTAAAGTATCAACACAATCAGAATCCGTTTGGTTAGTTTTCCGCATGTACTTAAAATGTTGTCCATTTTAAACAAAAGAGAGACACTTAGAGTGATCCCGGCCACACCGTGCCTCAGATTGAGGCAGGGTTGACTTGTACACATCACATATGACCCATGGATCGTTTTACTAAAGCATCAATACATTCTGAATTCATTTAGTCAGTTTTTCGTATGTCAGTTGTTGTTTTCACTTAAAATGATGTCCATTTTAAACAAAAGAGAGACACTATGAATGGTTTCGACCACACCGCATCTCAGATTGAGGAGGGGTTGACTCGTACACATCACATATGACCCATGGATCATTGTACTAAAGTATCAACACAATCAGAATCCGTTTGGTCGGTTTTCTGTATGCTAGTTATTGTTTTCACTTAAAATGAAGTCCATTTTAAACAAAAGAGAGACACTTTGAGTGGTGCCGGCCACACTGTGCCTCATATTGAGGTGAGGTTGACTCATACATGTCACATATGACCCATGGATCGTTATCCTAAAGTTTCAATGGAAACCGAATGCGTTTGGTAGGTTTTTCGTATGTACTTAAAATGTTGTCCATTCTAAACAAAAGAGAGACACTTAAAGTGATCCCGAACACACCGTGACTTGGATTGAGCCCAGGTTGGCTCGTAAACGTCACATATGACCCATGGATCATTTTTATAAAGTATGAATAGAATCTGAATGCGTTTGATTAGTTTTCTGTATGCCAGTTGTTCTTTTCACTTATAATCTTGTCCATTTTAAACAAAAGAGACACAGTTAGAGTGGTACCGGCCACACCACGCCTCGGATTTAGACGGGGTTGACTCGTACATGTCTCAAATGACCCATGGATCATTTTCCTAAAGTATAAACACAATTCTAATGCGTTTGGTCGATTTTCCGTATGCCAGTTGATGTTTTCACTTAAAATGATGCCCTTTTGAAACAAAATAGAGACACTTTGAGTGGTGTCGGCCACACCACACCTCGGATTGATGCGGGGTTGACTCGTACACGTCACATATGACCCATGGATCGTTGTGCTAAAGTATCAACACAATAATAATCCGTTTGGTTGGTTTCCCATATGTACTTAAAATGTTGTCCATTTTAAACAAAAGAGAGACACTTAGAGTAATCCTGACCACACCACAACTCGAATTGAGCCGAGTTTGAATCGTACACGTCAAATATGATCCATGGGTTGTTGTGATAAAGTATCAATAGAATCCGAATGTGTTTGGTCAGTTTTCCATATGCCAGTTGTTCTTTTCACTTAAAATCCCGGCCACACCGCGCCTCAGATTTAGACGGGGTTGACTCGTACACGTCACTTTGAGTGGTGTCAGCCACACCGTGCCTTAGATTTAGGTGGCCTTGCTTGCCAAGTATCTCACATAGGGGACCAGGTATCACCTGAGGCATGGTATTACCATCTTGAAAAATAGACATGTCCTCGGTTTATCTTCAAGGAACCGATATCACTCATGAGTAATAGAAACCATCCTGGTATCCCTCACCTAAAAACCAAAGCATTCATCCTGGAATTTCAAGTCTAAATTCCCTAAGAATGACGAGTCCATCCATGAGTCCATAACATGTAACCCATGTCTTATCCTAACAATTGACAAGTAAACCAAATCAAACAAGGCATAATTCACATAACATGGAGAATGTACAACAAGGATTTGTATTCAATTTAAAGCATATCATCACATGCATTTGATGAGCATGAGCTAATAAGATTACCAAGACATTCATATAATTCAAGACATAAAAAAATGGAATAATCCTAAATAACATTTCATGATTAGAGAAATAAAAAAAGGCATGTGAAATCAAGGAGGAGGGTGGGGGGGGGGGGGTTCGGGGGGCTGTCCGGGGTCTAAGGAGGAGGGTAGGGAGGCTGTCCGGGGTCCAGGGAGGAGGGTGGGGGGGGGGGCTTCCTGGGGGGGCTGTACGGGGGGTGTTCAGGGGGGTGTCCAGGGGGGTGTCCGGGGACCAAAGAGGAGGGTGGGGGGCTGTCTGAGGGGCTATCCGGGGTCCAAGGAGGAGGGTGGGGGGGGGGGGGGCTGTCCGGGGGGATATCTGGAGTCCAAGGAGGAGGATGGGGGGGGGGGGGCTATCCGGGGGATGTCCGGGGATCAAGGAGGAGGGTGGGGGGGGGGGGCTGTCTGGGGGGATGTCCGGGGGGCTGTTCGGGGTCCAGGGAGGAGGGTGGGGGGGGGGCTGTCTGAGGGGCTATCCGGGGGGTGTCTAGGGGGATGTTCAGGGACCAAGGAGGAGGGTGGGGGGGGGGGGCTGTCCGGGGTCCAAGGAGGAGGGTGGGGGGGGGGGGGGGCTGTCCGGGGGGCTTTCCGGGGAGTTCCCAAACACACAAAACTCTACAAACATGCACAAGATACACCACAACCACTAAAAGACATCAACATCCATGAAAACAGAAAATATATAAAAATAACTCAACTCCAATACTATACTATGGGTCTAGATAAAACCAACAACTAGAATAGATTAAACATCAAATGTCAGTAATATTAATAAAAAATGTAACGGATCAATTTGTCCCACATCACCACCACTATCATCACCACCACCATCACCCTCATTCTCATGGTCATAATTTTCCTCATCATCGTCCCCGCCCTCCTCAACGCCCTCCTCCTCACCCTCGCCCTCCGCCTCGTCCTCCTCCTCCGTCTCACCCTCCTCTTATCCCTCCTCTTCTGCATCAAACTCCTCGCCATCATCATCATCAGGCTGGACATCGTCTTGACCACCACTAGAACTGCAAACTGGTGCACCATATATAGAACGTATCGACGACATATATTCATCAAAAGCTGGGCTGGCCTCTGGTGGAAGTGTTGGATGTAGAACTTCAATAAATTTCATAAATGCACTGTTTGCCCTAGCAGACTATTCTGCCGTCTCTATGACCCTTTTGTCAGAATGTTCTACATGTTCCCTAACTTGCTGTAGCTTAGTGGCACTAAAACTCGTATCTGATGAGGGCCAATACTTATTTGGGGCTATCCTAGGTTGGCAGCGTACTCTTCCAGAATGCTCCTCTCCCAACACCTGACGTAAGTGATCAGTTGGCCCAAAATTGTCTGGTTCTTGGGAATTGAGGGCCTCTAAAGCAGCCCGTTACAAATATTAATATATTATTAAGTTACAAAATAGATATTAAAATATAAAATCAATAGATTAAAACTTACAATCTGCTGCTGAGTCGGTTCATTGACGACACTTCCATCATTTTTCTGTCTACTCAAGCAAAATGGTTTTTCTCAGGGCACACGTCCTTCAATATTCAGTTTTTGCCTCTACAATGACATTGAAAACTAAATTTATATGAAAAATTTAGCAAAAAATTAAATAATTGAGGAAACAAAAGAAATTGTAAGTCGTAAAGAAAACTTATAAACAATTGTCATACCAGCTTCCTCTCATGATCTGGCATCGTAGTACGTCCCAGTGTGTGAAGGTATTTTTTTTGCATCAATGTTTTTTTTATTTTTTCCAGATGATTCCTAAATAAAATTAGATAATGCAAAGGATAATATTAATGAAAAACATGAAAGTTATTATTTAAATACCTCAAATGTAATTAATACCTTAAACTAAGTAGTCGTCCAATGAGTAATCATTTGCCGATACTGATCTATAGGACAATCATCCACGGCTGGTACCGCATCTAACTCAGTGCCAACTCTAGCATGCCAACTTATATACAACTCATGCTTGTAGGATCTCTAAATCTCACCTAAATCCTTTAGACGTGCCGGTCATGCACCCTCACCATCGGGAAAATTAAATCGAAGCTGACACCAAAATATTAATTCATACAAATACAAAAATAATTCATGGCATTAAATACAGCAGTTTCTTTTACCCATATCTCTGCCCAATCTCTATCCTTGACCTCATGTGGAAACTGTCTCCCCGATAGCGTGCTGACGGGAATGATGTCAGAGTATTTGGCAAGTGTCGCAAAAAAACTCCGACATTGCTGCCCTGTTTTGTCAACCATTTGGTTGTCATCATTGTAATCCACCATTACCTGTGTACGGCGGTTCCACACTGCATGCATGCATGTACGCCCCCACCCCCGCCTCCTATCACTAGATGTATCTGTCATGAAATAAAAACAAATATTTTTATCAAAACATGTTATAATGAAAATAAATATTGGTATAAAAATTTGTTAGGTTTCTATAAATATACCTACGCCAGTATGATCACTGAGCAACATTGGATCCATAGAAATTTATGGAACACCCTGTGGTGGAATAGGAGTCGAAAATGATGGAATATAGAAGCTCAGAGAGATAGAAGTAGAAGGAAAAGAAGATGGGCAGCTGTATGACCGGATTCTGGCTGGGGAGTGGGAATCATCATGGGATATAAAAAATATGGGTCAGAAGATGCAAAAGGTGGCGAAAACATGGGAGGCCTAAATATCCCATGTGTCCCTAACGACACACTGGGATCATAATGTGGGAAGGATGACATGTTAGTAGGAGGGGAAGGGTCTAGTCGGGTATGCGGAGCTGCTCGTCTACCTCTGGTATGAACCCCCTCGTACCACCGACCTGAGTACTAGGACCAGTACTAGACTCCTCATCGAATAACTATCAACGTATAGGTGGATACTACAAAAATGTTTACAATAAAATTAATCACATGACATTATATATTCTTTTAAATATATATATTTGAAATAAAATACTCACTACAGGCACTAATGGTGGAACACCCATCTTCACCATTCGACGATTGTTCTCCATCATTTTTTCCTTCGTCTCTCTTCAATTGGCTGCATTTCCTGCTTTTGAAAACAAATATGTAATTAATTATAAAAATGAAACTAATGTGTAACCCAAAAACTAAATATATAAGGGAATAGGGGGATTCATTGGTAATTTAGCTATCAATCATTTTAGAAGAGCTTGAATGGATCTAATAAATCATACAAGTTGTAATGTTCACCAAGTTATAAATATTGTTTGACTAGGTTTGAATACAGTTTAATTCCAAATTAGAAAATGCAATTCAAATAAAACTACAACCAATAAACATTGAAAATTCACATAACATTCAAGTCAGCTAAAACATATTTGTGATCAATACTAAATCAATTTGAATAGTACCAACCTTAACAACCCAACTCGAGGTAAACCAAAAGAATTGAGAACATGGATGAATGATTCTATATATTTTCAACCACAACTTTAGGTTCACAATCAACTCTGACAATTGAGCTATTGGAGTCATCAAAAGAAATAAATGGATTGGTTCCAATGGCAGTAGGGAAAGTGTCAATTCCATCATCACCATCATCAAAAATATGTCTTGGAATTACTTCAACTATGACACCAAATTCAGGTCAAAGTTGGTCTTTGACATAAAAAACTTGTTTAGCCATTGATGCCAACACATATGGTTCTTCGGTAGCAAGAGTACAAGTCATATTAATTATTCAAAATCCACAATCACCAATAAATGTGCCCTATCTCGTCATCGAATCAAACCAATGTCATTTCATTATTGTGACTTGTCTATGAGAGTAATAATCAAATATTTTTATTTTCTCAATGACTCCATAATAACCCACATTTTCAAATCGCGGTCTACTATGTGATGCACTGGCATAACAATCTGTTGTAGCAGTAACCATAACACCATCATGTTGTGTTCTCATGTTCTTTGCTCGTTCAGTGACAATAAATTTGTACCCATTGATAAGAATTGATTTATAGTCACGAACCACGGTATTAGGACCAAAAGCCAAAGATCTTATTTCCTCGGAGACAGATTCAGCAGACAAACTCAATACCTGAAATATAAATGATTATTAAAATTAATTAAATATTGATTTAATTATTTTAAACAGTAATATTTTTACCTTCAATTTAACCAAGCAGAAAACTCTTTGCTATGCAAAGCCTCCCTCCTTCTCAAAGATAAAGAACAATGATTTCTATTTATTATTGTTTTATGTTCCCTGAAGATAAAAAATATGAATAGTTTAACATATATATATATGTAAGATGTACATATTCAATTTAGTTACCTGATATAGTCATCGAACAAATCACAGTTGAACAAAACTATGTGATGTGCCATCTCTCGCTCTTCATGGCTTAATGTCTTCAATGTATATGATCCAGGAATTCCTCCTGTTTGAGGAATTTATGAAAAACTAGGTTCAATTTCCTCATACTTTTATTATTCATTTCTCACTGGTCTGTTCATTCTTGTAGTAAGATCAGACAAATACATTGAGCAGAAATCCATACATTCTTAAGCCAAGTATCTGTTCACGACAGAACCTTCGAGATGATTCCTGTTTCGAACATAAGACTTTAATGTGTACATATTTCTTTCAGTTGGATACATCCAATGAAAAGAAACAGGTCCTCCGAGAAGTATTTCAGTGGGAATATGGACATTCAGATGCAGCATGCATGTGAAAAATGATGGAGGAAATATTTTCTCCAACTCACACAAAACTAATAGGGAATCTGTCAACATTTTTTGCAAGAAATACTTGGACAACTTCTTAGAACAAATATCTATAAACAAATGACACAACTGAATAACAGTCACCCTTACATTATTGGAAAAAAGATGACAGATTGCTATTGGAAGCAACTCATGAAGAAGAATGTGATAATCACGATTCTTCAAAGATTTTAGATCCAACTCTCTTCTGTTGACCCATTTAGATATGTTGCTTGAATAGCCATAAAGAACTCTAATAGTATCTAATAATTAAATAAATTGTTTTTTTTCTATAGGTGTCATCACATAATAAGCACATGGAAGTTTCCATTTATTTTCACTCATACGCACAGGATGCAATTCTGGTCTGATTCCCCAATCCATCAAGTCATTCCGAGATCGTAAATCATCTTTTCTATTCCCCTTGACATTAAGAATAATTGAAAACAACATTTCTCATATATTATTTTCAATATGCATTATGTCTAAGCAATGACGTAACAAATTAGTTGACCAATAAGGAAAATAAAAAAAGATACTCCTCTTCCTCTAATTGTAAAAGGTTTCAGTGGAAACATTCTTTCTCTTTCAAGATTTCATTTGACCCTTCCTGAATGAAAAACTAAAATCTTTCAATTCATTAAGCACATCAGTTCTAGACATACGATGAGGTGGATCATCGGTCTCTATAGTATTATCAAATCTTAGATGATTATTTCTATATGGATGGTCCATTGGAAATAATCGTCGATGTCCCATAAAACTGAAACTGCAACGATGTTTCAGTCTTCTGGATCTTGTATTATTCATACAAATAGGACATGACAGTTTTGCCTTCGTTCTCCATCCAGACATCATTTCATAAGCCAGAAAATCATTGATCATCCACATAAGCGCAACACGCATCTGAAATATGTCTTTCGAACATGAATTGTATGTGCGCACACCCACATCTCAAAGAAGTTTCAACTCTTTTATTAAAGGTTGCATGTATACATCAATATCAATGCCTGGATCAGAAGGGCCAGATATGAGTATACTCATGAAAGTGAAAGTTTTTTTCATACACAACCATGGGGGAAGATTATAAATGTGTATAAAAACTGGCCATGTGCTGTGCGAAGTAAGCATCTGCTCAAATGGATTAAAACCATTGTATGAAAGACCCAACCTCACATTACACACGTCAGCTACAAAATCAGGATGTCGAGCATCAAATCTTTTCCATGAAAATCCATCTGCAGGATGAACCAACTCATCATTAGTCTTCTTTCTCTCAGTATCATGCCATCTCATTTTTATTGATATGTTATCAGACATAAAAAGATTCTGAAGTCTGGGGATCAATGGAAAGTGCCACATTACTTTCTGTGGAACATAGGATGATGTTCCATCAGATTTTTACTTCCATCGGGATGTGCCACATTTTATAAAATCATTTCATTTAGCGGTTTCATCCCAGAATAAACTGCAATATTTCGAGAAAGCATGAATTTTGTTTCTTGAAAATCCAAGTTCCTCAACTAACTTCCATACCATATAGTGGTTTGAGGGAATATCTACATGATCTGGAAGTAAATCCTTCAAGAGGGTAAGAATGTAATTGATTGATGTATTAGAAATCCCATACATAGTTTTCCCATGAAAAAATCGGATTAAAAATTCCAACTTTTTCATTTTATCGCATTGTCGATATACTGGAGTCATAGCAGCATCATTCAATTTTTTCACCCTATCAATATCATAATTTTCACTAGATGCATCATTTGTCCTCATATCAAAGTCTTCTTGAGTCGAAATATTTTCTTTTTTATGATGACGAATAAACAGAAACCGATCATCTAACAAATTATCCATTCCAATCCTTCCATTTCAATCATCACCAATTTGAGATTTAATTTTCTCTCCATTATGATACCACACAAAGTAGTTTGCTTGAAAACCATATTTGTTTATGTGGTAGCTGACTTCTTCACAGCTCAACCAAGGTCTACCAACACAATTGGAACATGGGCAGTGTATGCGACCACTATCTGAATCATTGTGAAATGAAAAATCTATAAAGCTCTCCAAATTGTTTTGAAAATCGCTTGAGATCCAATTGGTTTCATACATCCAACTTCTGTCCATTCTGTAAAAAGAATTTATATAAGTCATTTTTTCATAAACAATTCAATAGGATTGAAATTTAATAGAAAATACATTTAAGTAAATGATAAAGGAAGAAGTTTCTAGTCGATGTAGTGAACTATTAAAACAATGTACAGAACAAGTACTCAAAAATTAAATTAAAATTTATTTATATTCATTTTCATTAGGTCTATAAGAGGCACATGCCTCAGGTCTCATTATGTGTTATAGGCATCCCAAATCATTCACTCATGTTCAATAACTCATTATTGGAACCTCTATGGCCATACCTTTCATTACCCAATTACTTCCCCAAGTCAAGCGCACCCCATGGGTGAATAAATTTTAGGCTTCTACACTAATAGGTTGTTCATGGCTTGTAAGAAGATTTAATTTCATAAAGTATAGACAAAAAAAATTATTTTTAAATTTGAGATTAATAATAAAGTATTTCAATGACAACAACATTACTGAAATAAACTTCTGACTTATATAACATTTTTATGGATGTCTACACATGTCGACATGGCTAGTGAAAAGCACCCCACCCTCATAAAAGTGAGTATTGGCCAAGAAGGACACATAATATACAACATACAATGAGAAACATATTTAATTAACCCTAAAGTTATATTAGTACAGTCATCTTGGGGGAAATGGAATATATGATCCTGGTTAACTAATGAATTAAAAATCCCGTATTCCATATGTTGGACACTATCTAAGGTAAGAAATCATGTGAGGATGGGTATACATCATTCAATTTCTTACATGCTAGTGAGAATGAAGGCTTGAATTAATGACTTGAGTTCACTGATTAAATGAGGGTAGAGGTTACATAGGCTATGTAAACAGAATGATTAAATAAGGGTAGAGGTTGCATACACTGTGATGGTGGGGGAGTCTTAGCTGATTTAGAAACTAAAATAAATTCCCATCATAGGTATCAATAAGAAACATCAGCATCAAAAGAAACTCCAAATAAAAAAGGACTAAAAACATCAAAAATTTCAAGAATTCACTACTATGCATGGTTTATCCACATGTTTAGCAGTAATTATATGTCTTAATCATGAACCACCTCTACAACTCCCAGTTTTCACCAATAAACATAAGGTAAATATCTCAAAATATCTTTAAAACAAATCATTAATAGGCTCAAAATGTAAATATAATCTTGAACCAACCATTGAATCTCTTTCACAACACATTCTCACACACCAATTTTCTCATGTGTTACTAAATACCAACCATAGTCACACAACAAGTGTACTAAAACAAATTACATTACACAAGCCTTATTAAAAAAATTCTCATTTTAATAAAACAATTTCCTCAAGAATAAATCATTTATGAAATATCTTTTGAAATCCATTTTAAATAATAAAATCCCTTTGATCATTTTTAATAAATATTTGGAGTATTCTCAAGGCACCCCCATTTGGAAAAGTCACATTAAATGCCCAATTTCCACGCCAAACCATTTAAAACAACTAACACGGGATAATCATCAACCACAAATAACTCAACTAGAAATTAAAAAAACAAAAACCAAATGTGATATAGAATTTAATGTTAAGTTAGGGAAAATGATATTAAATAGAGAAAAAAACATCATAAATGGTTCCAACATCATAACTTTTGATTAAAACCAACCATAATAGGAAGGGTAATGCCTCACACACCTAATCCCTAATAAAAAAAACCAAATCCCCAATTAAAAATGATAAGCTTTTTACACCAAATTTAGGGTTTCCACCTTCATAAATGGATAAATATGCAAGATAAGTGGAAATGAGAAAGAATACATGAATATTTGGACTTCTAACCTGGTTGGGGAGCAGCTAATTTGATGGAGTAGGGCGCTCGTGGGGCTTCTGCAAATTGGGGGAGACGGGATTCTGAAATCGGGGGAGAACTGCCGAATACAGGCAGTACTGCCTGATTTGGTCTAAATCTGGGTATCTTTTCCCAACAGTTTTTAAAAACCCTTGGGAAAACACTAGATTTACCAACGGTTTGTCTAAATCATTGGTAAAGGGAAACATTTCCCAACCTTTTCCAACAGTTTGTGTAAAACCGTTGGTAAAGGGAATTATTTCCCAACGGTTTTCATAAAACCATTGGGAAATCATCACCTATGTCTAACTTTACAAATGGTTTTAGGAAACCATTGGTAAAGGCCTCCTATAATAATGGTTTTGATGAACCGTTAGTATATGAGCATTGGGAAAACCCAGGTTTCCATTAGTGGTAATAATCATATTTTTGAGGAACACATTAATGAAATACATACATTTTGGGGGAAAATAAGGCTTATAATTAACTAAATACAATCTAATAACTACAAAAAAATAAAATAGTCATTAAAATTCATCACCCTTATATTATAAAATGATCACTGGGTAATTTAGAGCCTATAGAATGTGTGACATGTAATGTTGGTGACTGTAAAAAATATAAACAAAAAAAATCATGTACATTACACACCATTTAAGTGAAGAAAAATTAGTTTAACAACTCAAAGTATTAAAACATACTAAAAACCTATAAAACATTATAATAATGATTCTTGAGTTATTTGAGACTAGTATGATTGAGAAACTAATGAATATGATACACAAGGAATTGAAATTTTCATCAAAAAAATCAAACATCTATTTTGAGTAACATGTATCAAATGTAAAAAATAGATCAAACATAATCTAGTTAAATTCAAATAAGAGAGATAATATAATTGTGTCATTCTTTTCATACATGAACAAATTACACATGAATATGAACATTAAGGCACAAATTTACACAATATATATTATGTAGGAGAAACATGAGCTCAAAAATAACTAAATTTCATCAAATTATTATAAAATGATAAAATGATTATTATAGATTAACCACCATTAAGTTTTAAAAGAATAATAGTGTAATTTAGGGTTTATAGAGATATGATGTGTGTGAATTCAATGACTAATACACATTTAACTACAAAATATAGGAAATTTAACTATATATAATTTAATTGAAAAATGGTTGTTTTAATGACCCAAAGTCATAAAACATGCACTATATCCTATCAATTTTTTTAAAAATGATGCTCTTGTAATTTTGTACCAATATAAATGGGATTAATGTTATTATGATTCTTAATCAATGAAAAAAATAAAAAAAATATTTCACTATATTAGGTAATATTCATTAAATGAAAAAAAACCCAAATAGCATACCATGCCTAGAAATTTTTTAAACAAATAAATGGGTTATTTGTGAGCTATATGAATAAGTGTTCCATTAATCTAATGTTTGAATTTAATTTATGTTTGAAATTAACTAATATTATTAAAATATAAAAAAATGAACAAAATATAATCTAAATTCATAAAAAATAGTTTTTATAACAATCATTATGTAATTTGGTTCTCATAAAAATATAATATTTTTTAATTTGATTCATGCGCAAATGTAAAAAAAGCAGTTTTACTATATACAATTTCTTCAAAAGTGTTTAATATAAATATCCAGGGTCTTGAAACATTTTATGAATGATATAATATTTTGTAATAATTATAGTGGAGATATTTTTTATATTTAATAATGAGATACACGTGCATCCAATTCATATGGTGGTAGAAATAAAAAAATTAGTTTAGTTAATCCTTTTAAGTAACACACTTCAAGCATATATAATAATTAAAATAATATATTAAGATTGTGAAATAATAGAACAATGATACTTAATTTTTTTTATATTTATGAATGTAATGCATGTGAATAAAACTCTCAACAAACATGTTAACCCACTACATAAATTTTTGGAGAAGATTGAGTTTATAATTAACTTAATAGGATTGAATGTCCATAAATCAACCAAAAAATAACTAAAATTTATCACCATTAGGTTCTAAAATATTTTTTTTTCAAAAACTTGACTCATAAGAATGTGATTTGTTCAAATAAAATTCCCAATAAACACATAAATTCAACAAATCAATTTTATCATGAATCATTTAAGTGAAAAACATCAGGTTTAATGATCCAAAGATATGAAAAATGATTAAAATTCAATAAAAGTTTTAAAAAATTAAAATCCAATCATTTTAACCTATATGAAAAAGAGTTTCAAGAATATTATGCATAAGATAAGACTTTTTAAATTAAATAAAATCAATTCACTTGATAATTGTGAGAAACATGAATTAATCATAAAAAAAATACTCAAAGAGGATTTGGTATCCAAAAAATTGAATCAAAATGATTCATGAGATATTTTTTACCGATATGATTGAGTGGAATGTGAATTTGATACTCAAGACACATTTTTATATAATATATATATTTTAGGATAAGCAGATAAGGGGATAAAGGGTCACTTTTATAGCACCCCGTAGAGGGTTACACATAACCCCTGACTTCACCATTAATAATGAAAGGGGTGAATCTGGTCTGAATGACGTGGACCTAACCCAATCAAGAATTCAAAGAGAAATATTGAGAAAGAAATGTGATTCAGGAAGAAGGAGAAAATATAAAACAATAGAGTGGTGAAAAAAATAGAAACAAGAATCATAAAAAAATATAGAAAAGTAAATGGACAATATTATTTACATGCTTTAGACCTCATCGGTACTACATGCATGGAGGTTGGAGGGGGTAAAGACCTAGATGAAATAAGTGATTAAAGAGGAGAAGAAATAATCTCATACCTTAGATCTTGCGAGGATAAATTCGTTTATTAAGATTGGAGGGGGTTTGGTTCTGTGAGGGTTTGATTCCATGAGGGTTCGGTTCTGCAAGGGTTAAGTTCTGAGAGAGTGATGGTGACGACAACAACGACAGTAGGGAGCGACACCATGGAGAGAGGCGACAAAAGTAGTACGGCTCTGCGAGAGCTTGAAGGCATGAGAGAAGGTGACTTTGTTAGGGTTCTTTTTATTAGATCAAGTAAGGCTTTTATTGGTGCTTTCAAAAAAGTGCTAATAAAGATATGTTTTATCAGCACTAAAATAGTAAGCACTGATAAAATGACTCTTTATCAATGTTTTTTATCACTAATAAAGGTGTATCTTTATCAACACTAAAAAACGTAGATAAAGATCTAATCTTAATAATATATATATTTATTTATAATTATAATTATAAATAAACATATTTTTTTATATTTATAAATATTTGTATATATTTATAAATACATTTATATAATTATATATAATTATATTATTATATATATTTATAAAATTATAAATATAATAAATATATTTATTATTTAAATATATTTATTATAATTTTATAATTATTTATATATATATATATTTATAATTATAAATAAATATATTTATATATATAGTTATTAATATATAAATATAATTAGAATGGTGTGAACCATGGGTAATGAACCCATGATTCCAAAATTTATTGAAAGTAGAAGACTGGAAGTACAAGGGATAAAAGAGTTGAGGATTAGAAACATGTGAAGAAACACCTTAAAGCAAATAGGGAATCATCGATGGGATCGACCACCACCCCTCCCCCTCAGATGACGACCCCTCCTCCATATTTTAGACTGCTGCTAGTCTCTATCAGTCTCCTTTGATGGGATTTGATCTTCCATTAGACCTACGACCTCCAAGACTGATTTAATAGTCTCAACACTTGAAGACCTTCTATCAACCGGGAGAGCACCATGAACACTTCCAAATTCCTTACTGAAGAATTCCTTACTTTTGGACCTATTTAAAATACCAGACAAGCTAATAGTGTTTTTACCAGAGTTCAAATCCTCTTGAACCACATCAACCCCAGAAGTGTCACCCCTCCCCTGTCCATCCATGGAATCCTCAATAAGCATGTCTCGCTTCTTTTCCTTAGTCACTTTAGACAGTTTAACCTACACACATACATCACTTTTTTTCTTCCCTTTTCGATTGAAAGAGGTGATCAGTTCCTCCTAATCCAATTTCATATTAGTTTTAATGTGAGCGTCTCATTCCTTATTAGAAACCACATTCTCATCATCATGTTCATGTTGCATAGAAGTGGAATTTCCTTGAATATGTCCTTTATGAGAAACCTGTAAAAAAGAATTAGTACCAATCCATGCACCAGAGTCACCGGGAAAGGGCCCTTGATGAACTGTTGCAGTATGTGAATCAACCTATAAAGTAGAGCAATGATCAACAGTTGTATCACTCACTACATTCACCTGATCATGCTCAGCACTGCCATTCATGCAAGCAACCTCATTCAGGGTGGACTCACATACCTTCCCCATGACTGTGGGTATGCGAGGGTCAAGGGAGGGTGCTGCTTTATCATCATTAGCAGTAGCCTTGGATGAGGCATCTCCTCAATTAAATCCATGAACTAAACATTTGGGTGTAAATGAATTTATCTTATGAACCTGTTTGAATTGAGAAATATCATTCCCAACAAACATACAAAATTTATAGAATTCTGGCAATAATTCATACTCGATATCAATCTCAAATTTTTCACCATTCACAATGAGATACACACAATCCAACCTGGTAATCGATAAGTTTATTATCATCAATCTTAAGAGGTGTGCCGATACAGGAGCCAATGTCCTTAAAAATTTGTGGGTTCCAAAAAACCCAGATGAGGCTGTGAAATCTGACCCAAATTTGAGCATTACTATGTTTCTGATGAAGTGGACTAAAACTGAAATGCTATTCTTAAATTCTCAGAATCCCTAGGTTCAGGTTATAAAACCTAGAACCCCAAGTTGTAGACCTATGAGGTTTTTATTGAAAGATTAAATTAAATTATCCCTTACTAATGTGGATGATTTTATAGCAATCGAATCCCTAGATTCAACTCAACTAACCTTTTAGGTCTTCCACAGTCAAGGGTTTATCACCTTTTTCCAAAATCACCCTTCCAACCAGCAAAAACTAACAGGTATCCATCAATTCATTGAAGGCTCTTTGATTGAAAAATACAAAGATCTTAACTTCATTAGATAAAATTTGAGGCGGAGTTGAATCTGACACCGCCATTCCATCTTCTGCAAGATGCTTAAAATAGAGGGCCTCTGCAAAAGAAACGCTTTTCCCAGAATCCCTTGAGGATGTTTTGGGGGAACTTATCTTATTGGATGGAATCATTTGACACCAACCGTGTGTAGTGATTCTTGTTTCATTGGGGGGGGGGTCAAAAAGGGGGAACATGGGCCTTCCGATGATGAGGGTCCCAAAGGAGGCTTCGACATTGTGATTTGGTGGCTCTGGATGTCGGTTGCAAGGAGTGTGGTGACAACAGGGGCAACCAGATTTAAGGGTAGAAACAGTGGCCAGATGATGGTTGGAGGAGGAGCTTGGAAGCATCAGCGGACTAGTATAGCTTTGGTGCGGGGATGAGCATAGGTGGTGACACAACTTTGGGGGGCCATGTTGGGCTGGATTCGACAACACTAGAAGGTTGGGTGCGGGCTTTGCAGTGACCAGACAATGTTGGTCGATGGAAGGGTGGTTTTGGTTTATGGACAAAGTAGTGGTGATGGACTGGTGGGATGGATGGAATGACAGTGTGTTGTGGTGGTAAAAAAATGAAGGGTGCAAAGGCGTGCCTGCTTTAGTAGGGGAGGTCGGCAGTGTGTGGGAAGAGATGTGCTAAGGGTTGCAACAATGGAGTTCTAATGTGAATGATATTGGTGAACCCTTTCTCTATAATGGGGGGGGGGGGTTCTACGATTATCAGTAGCAATGTCATGGCGTCCAGTGAGGTGATAGGGTTGCCCATCATTGGTATGCAGGTGAGGATCATTCAGCTGGGTTCATGATGAAGGCATTCAAGGGAATCATCAGGTCACGGTGATGAAGAAAGTTAGTACAAGGCCTTATGGGATGTATTTATGGGCCCTTTCATGGTACAATTTTTAATGGGTCTTCAGGCCATTAATGGGTGGGTTATCCCTTGGGGGGGAATGACCTGCCCATCAGAGTTGAGACGTGTTTGTGTGTGTGTCTCGGTGTATTTGTACCCCTAAGTACCTAATATATATATATATATATATAATTATATCTCATGGTCCACACCACTTTTATATATTTATATAATTATATATATTGATATCAATATATAAATATATATAATTTTAAATATAATAACTATATTTATTATAATTTTATAATTATTTAAATAAATATATAATTATTTATATTTATAATTATAAATAAATATATTTAAAAAGTATTTATATATAATTATAAATATATTTTTTTTCTCGAAAAGGTTGAGTCACAGATACCTCATTATTAAAAAGAAAATTACAATAAAAAATGAGGAACATGCCAAAATAAAAAGAGATCAATTCACTTGAGAGTGAGTACTCATGCTGTGGTGAGAGGAACGTTCACCCCTACCACAAAGGTGTCACCCCATTCTCCAAGTTTTTACTAGCAATAATGGGCCACCTCCGTCACTAGGAAGTCCTTCATCAACAGCATTCATCATTTATTTTTCATCAGGCACACATTCACGACTTTGTCCTTCCTCCTTGCTACTGCTGGATGCAAGAAAATTGAAGGAATTGAAAGTCTTCACTTCTGAACCTAATTTAATATTATTAGATTGAAAAAAGTTAGAACCCACTAATAAGTAGGTCACCTTTGACTTTTCCAGCTTTATAGCCTTTGAATCCTCTAATCATTCCTTGGAAACATTATAACAATCACCAACATTCTATAAGAAAGGAGAGACCGTGGCACTTTCCACTGCCCCTACACCCATGTCCATGCATGTAACTAATTGGGATTCCTTTCCTTGAGCTATCCGTGATACTAGAGCATGAATTTTATTATCTTTAGTGGTTCTTGTTAAAATAAAATCCAACAGACTTAGCTGGTGTCTTAGCATTGTCTCCCCATTCTTCATATTGAGACGAAGGGGGAACACCAACCCCCATAAGTGACTTCCTACCCTGAGAAGGTTCAAGGGCCACACAAAACACCTATAAAAATGGGAGATAATAAGATTCATCATATCACTATAAAAATACTTCACAACTTTCCTTCTAGGATCAGTGTCAACCCCTTCCCCTTCAATAATTTCTATCCTTGAGGACAAGGATTTAACAGGAGCAACATTTAAGTCCCTGCCATGGTCAGAATATGAAACCAACTGAGGAACCTGGGAAACTGAAGGTACACAATAGATAGGAGCCACCTGAATCTTCAATCCACTATCAAATACATTTTATAAAACATGAGAAATAGGAAATTTTTTATCCATTCAACTTTCCACTGTAGGACCAACAAGTGGGGGAAAATAATTAGCAAATGATCCATTCAGAACCAGAATACTATCCAATGAATCAAAATGAGATATAATTGACTTGAATGAGCTATAATCTCTGGGATTAATATAATCCTTATCAATAGGGTTCATAGGGGAAGAGTAAACCTTCACCTAATAAATATAAGTAAGGGCCTTTTTGTGTTTGAAAGTGGCAGTACCCAACTTGGCTTTACCTTTGTAATGTTTAGAGGAAATAATTTTTTTCTCTTTACACAATGAGTAGTCCACATCGGCCTATGCAGAATCGTCCAAAGAAGATTTACTATCATCAAGTATTCATACTCAGATCACCTCTAAAATTCTTAATTAAAGCATCTTTGAAAGAAAAACTAGTAGCAACCATTGGATTCTCATCTGCTAAATCAACCCATGACTTAATGGGATTGTCGGTCATTTGAGGAGGAGAAGAAACCATAGTGGGATTACAAGGACTATAAGAAGACATAATCTTAGGGATATTTATGCATCCATTAACCCAAATATGAGTAACCAGATCAAGAAAACTAGTACCCTGAGAAGAGCCTTCAACATTAACATGAGGCTTCCCAAATGTGGAATTCACTTTCCTAGAAGTAGTGGAATGTGAAACATCATTAGGAAGGAGGCCTTTAGTCTGATTATCAATGGGTTGGGTGAACACATTACTGCCCTTCCTTTGGAAGAGTTTAGAATCATTCCCCTTTAAATGATAGTTAGTACAAAAGAGTTATCACCTATAATTAGACAATGAGTGACCAATAATTTGACCGAAAACAAAAAACAATGGTTGTTTTTCAAAATCGATTCTAAGATTAATCTCATCCTAAGGTGTAGAAAGAACAACTTTTCCAATCAGTGTTGAACTAAAATTGACTTCCACCAGAACCATTGAAAAGTGGCCATAATAAACCATCTTAGTTGTAGTATCCATCCTAATCAGGATTCCAATTATAGAGGCAATATCAAATAAAATATCCGAATGCCATAAGACCCAATTTAACCCATGAATTTTGATCAAAACCTATGAACTTGTATCTTTAAAGTCATTGAGGTTGAAGCTAAGGTTCCAATCATGAACTCTTAGGGTTACCGACCTAAGATTTACAGAACCCAAGCTCCAAGCACAACCTTTCAACTCCCCAAAAGGAAAAAATAGATGAAAAAAACCACGACCAAGAGAGACACACTTAAAATTGGAAACCCTCCAAATAGAAGATAATCATATAACTAAATCAGAAACTTTACAAGGTTTTGTACCTTTGTAAAGTGTGATATGAGCAATGAAATAATGCTTTCAAAAGTTAATTCGTTCTGCAATAGCTCCATCTGAGACCGAGACATGAGAAGTGGAGCCTTTCTTGAAGATTCATTGTGCTAATCAGTCATTTGGAAAGACATAGGATCCTCCCAAGAAACCAGAGAAACCCAAAAAACCATTCAAAGCTTCCTATACACTTTCTTTAGCCTTCGTTGAAGGAGGTGATCCTTCACGACCAACGTGATTCGTAGTATAAGAGTGCAGATTTACACTACGTGGATATTCTAGGGCACCACAATCACTGGGGAGAACTAGGGAAATATTCTATCATTCCTCCATCAATAAATATATAATTATAAATATAATAAATATATTTAAAAAGAATTTGTATATAATTATAAATATATTTATATTAATATATAAATATATATTAATATATAATTATAAATATATTAAATATATATATTATTTAAATATATTTATTATAATTTTATAATTATTAAATAAATAAATAAATAAATTTATTTATTTATAATTTCATAAATATTTTTTTATAAAAAATTATATATATTTATAATTATATTTAAATTAAAAATTATTAAAAAAATTAAATAGATTAATTATATAAATTTCAAACATATTTTATATGTTAAAACTTAATAAATAAAAACGGATAAATATTATTCATATAAATTAAAAACATATTAAAAATATTATATATATAATAAATAAATATATGTATAAATAAATATTAAAAAATGATTAAATTTATTTTTAAGATTATTAATAAATGAATAAATTAAATTAAATACATTACGAAAATATTAAAAAGTTAATTCATAATATTTACGTGAATTACAGACATACATATGTACACATACACATCTTTATACACACATATGCATACACACATACACATAACACTAGAGGACCAGGAAGGTAAAAGGCCCATTGCAGGCATTAACAAAGAAGCGACAAATTGGTACTTTTCATAACTCGATGTAACTCTATCATCAATGGAGTCAGAGGTTTTTGGCTTTAATGACTATATGGCGGTGCAGAAGGTGTTATCTATTAACTTTGAAGACGAACTCCATTCTAATCCTGAAATGTAATTTCGATATTTTTATTGGAAGTTCAAGATATGATCCACTTTGGAGGACTCGTCTAAATCATCATCAGATGAAGAATGTGTGGCCCCTCAAAGGGTTAAGACATGGCTGTGTGATCAAAACCCAAAAGGCATAGGGTGACATCCGAGGAATATGGGATTTAGAATGGTCTTAATGAAATGTTTTAGATTTCTTATAATGGGAATTTTATGTCTTATTTAATTGCTTCCCTCCAGTCTTGTACATTCTTATTTTGGGGTCATGGATTTTGTTTTTCCAAATTCATGGATGAGCTATTTGAGTAAATATATATATATATATATAAAATTATAAATAAATATATTTATAAATATTTGTATATAATTATAAATATATTTACATGTCCTGTGGTTATCATGTTGTTTTCCCTTCTCTAACTGATGAAATTTTATCACAGAATCTGACATTGCATTCTCCATCAAAAACATAAAACAATCAAACATACATGGAGATGATGAGGGTGAGTTAACTCAAATATAGATATAGAGGTTTTGTTAGATGAGGGAAAGGTATGAGGGAATATCATCTCATCATATAAGCTAATATACATTTACATAGTCTTTTTTTGCCCTGTATTTGTCCCTTGGACTTCATTGTCGACTCCATTGAGAATGTTTACTACTCAAGACATGGATCATTAAATAGTGATGATAAATATAAATTTTTTAGTTATAATATAAATAAATAAAAACAATATATTAATATATTTTTTTGATTAAAATATTTCTCAATTAAATTAAAATAGTTCAGTGAGAGGGATTACAAAGAAATGAAGAACCTACAACACCTACAAGTACTCACGGAGACTTGATCACGAGACCTCCCATGAGACCCACAGATATGTAACCACTAGGCTATACCCCTAGGGAAAAAATATTTCTCAAGATAACCCAATTTTTTAGGATAACTTCTCTAGACATCTCCTCACCATCTTCTTTGAATGTTTAAAATAAAGATAAATCACATCACCTTGATTTAAAAGAGAGCACTTTCCAACTTAATGCATTTGATTTATTTTTTAAAATAATTTTTTTATTTTTTTTGTTTATATATATAAACAAATTAAAAAATATCACATCTTTAAAATATCACTAAGCCCACCTTTTATAAGAGAGTAGTATTTGTCATCTATTATACATTTTTAATATAAGATTTAGGATACTCTTTCTCACCATATTAAAATAACAATATTTTATTGTTAATAACATAATGATAATAATAAATGGTTTAATTAAAAATGTAATTAACATTATTTAACAATGCAGTTAAACATAAATAAGCATTATAATGTAAATAATATTATATTTTTTAAACTAATCACTACTTTAATCAATAATATAATTAGTATTAAATAAAAATGTAATTAAATATAATAATTTAATTATTATTATATTTATAAACTAATTAAATATTTAATGATTATGAATAAAAATTATGTAATTAGTTATAATTAATTATAATAATGTAATTTATACTTAAATAATTGTTTAATGATTAATAATAATTAATAATTACATAATAATAAAAATATAATTAATAATACTTAAAAAATTTCTAATAATGAATTACAATAGAGTAATTAATAATATAATAAATAAGATATTTTAAAAAACTAGTAATATTTAATAATAGACACCCTTATTAAAAAACTCATAATAATATTTTTGTTAATAATAATTAATAATGGAATAATTAATTATCAATACAACATATTACCCTTTTATCAGTGCTAAAAAAACATTGATGTTTTAAACGCCATTGAAAGCGAGACGCTTTTATATGCACTAAAAAATAAACTGATAAAGGGTTTCTTTTATCATCATTTATTTTATAAATGATAAAGTTGAATTTTATCAACACTATATTTAGCCTTGATAAAATTACCAGTTTCATTAGCGTGATCTACTTAATTTATAGCACACTATAGCAACATTACACAAACAATTTCAAACATTTCAATACACACCATACTTCACAATTTAATTTCAAATAGTTTTACATTATAAACATTTTAATACATTATAATTACATTGACCTATATAATTTATTACAAACATTACATTTTCCAAAAAATTAAAAAATAACATGGTGGTCTTGTATTCCACTGTCTTTGGGACCCCGTTCAAAAGATCTCAATTTCTCTATCAGTTTCTGAACACACTAACTCAACATGAAAAAAAGAAGAGTGTACCTATAATAAAAAAATGATTATTCTAGTAATACTATAAATAAATAAATGAAACATAAATATGATATAATAATGCATTAATAAAATGTCACTTTTAAACTGAAAACATGAACTTGTGTCAGATTAATGTGTGGTTGATTCCTACATGTCACAAATGATTTATAGATCATTATCTTGAAGTATCATGACAATCCAAGAGCATTTTCTCATTTTTAAGTGCATGACAAGTGTTTTGAATTAAAATGTTGATTTTAAAATGAAACACACACTTTTAGTTATACCAGACACACTGTGTGTCATATTAACATGTGATTAATTCCTACACATAAAAAATGATCTATGGATAATTATATTAAAATACCAAGACAATTGGAGTTTGTTTTCTTTGTTTTCAGTGAGTGATGTATTTTTTGAACAAAAATGTCACTTTTAAACTGAAAAATGCACTTTAAGTCATATCAGGAACATCATGTGTCAGATTGACGTTTGAGAATTTTCTAAACATTAAAAATAAATTATGGATAATTGTTATAAAGTATCAAGACAATTAGAGTGTGTTTTCTTGGTTTTTAGTGAGTAGTGAACGTTTTAAATTAAAATGTCACTTTTAAACTTAAAACACACATTTTGAGTCATATCGGACACACCATGTGTCAGATAGATGTACGGTTAATTCATATACATTAAAAATGACTTATCAATCATTTTTCTAAAGTATAAAGACAATTCAAGTGTGTTTTCTTAGTTTTTAGGGAGTGACACATGTTTTGAACTAAAATGTCATTTTTAAAATCAAAACAAGCACTTTGAGTCATACCGGGCACACTGTGTGCAAAATTTATGTATCGTTGATTCATACACATCACAAATGATTTATAAGTTGTTATACTAAAGTATCAAGATATTATGAATGAATTTTCTTAGTTTTGAGTATGTGACCCGTGTTTTGAACTAAAATGTCCATTTTAAATCAAAACACACACTTTCAATCATACCGATAACACAGTGTGTCGGATTGATGTGTGACTCATTCCTACACATCACAAGAAAATTATGGATCTTATTCCTAAAGTTTCAAGACAAAATGAGTGTGTTTGTTTGGTATTTAGTGAGTGACACATGTTTTGAACTAAAATGTCACTTTTACACTATAAAACACATACTTTGAGTCCTACTGATCACACCATATATCAGATTGACATGTTCTTGATCCCTACACATCAAAAATGACTTGTGGATAATTTTTATAGAGTATAAAGGAAATCCAATCATGTTTTCTTGGTTTTGAGTATGTGACACATATTTTGAAATAAAGTGACAATTTTAAATAAAAACACACATTTTCAGTCATACCGACCACACCATATTCTAGAGTGACATGCGACTGATTCCTATATGTTAAAAAATATTCGTGATTTTTTTCTTGAAGAATGAAGATAATTCAATTGCAATTTCTTGGTTTCCAGTGAGTGAAACATGTTTTAAACTAAAAATGTCATCTTTAAACTAAAAATATGTACTTTGAGTCATACCAAGAACAACCAATGTCAATTTAACATGTGATTGATTCCTATAAATTAAAAATTATTTATGTATGTTTTTCCAAAATTATCAAGACAATATGCACACGTTTACTCAATTTTGAGTATGTGATGTGTGTTTTGAACCAAAATATCGATTTTAAATCAAAACACACATTTTCAGTCATACTAGACACACCATGTGTTGGATTGAGGTTAAATTAATCTATAAACACCCCAAATTACTTATGGATCATTATCCTAAAGTATAGAGACAAAACAAGCTTGTTTTATCATTATTCGGTGATTGATGGATGTTTGGAACTAAGATGTCACTTTTAAACTGAAAACATACACTTTGAGTTATACTGGGCACACTATGTGTTGGATTAATGTGCAGTTGATTTCCAAAAATCACAAATGATTTATGAATTTTTTCCATAAATTATTAATACAATACAAGTGTGTTTTATTGGGTTTGAGTATGTGATGTGTGTTTTGAACTAAAATGTCAATTTTAAATAAAAACATGCACTTTCAATCATACAAGTCACATCATGTGTCATATTGACATGCGGCCAATTCATATCCATTAAAAATGAATTATGGATTTTTTTAATATAGTATAAATACAATTAGAGTGTGTGTTCTTGTTTTCAATTATTGACACATGTTTTGAACTAAATGACACTTTTAAACTAAAAACATGTACTTTGATTTACACAGGGCACACCATGTGTTTTATTAACATGTGACTAATTCCTACATGTTACAAATGAATTATGAATCATTTTACTAAAGTATCAAGACAATTTTAGTGATCAATTTTCAGCAAGTGACATACATTTTGAACTAAAATATCACTTTTAATCTGAAAGCATGTACTTTGAGTCATACTAGGAACACCGTGTGTCAGATTGACATGTGGTTAACTCTTGCATGTCAAAAATGAATTATGGATCATTATCCTAAAGTATCAAGATAATTTAAGCGTGTTTACTTAGTTTTTAGTTATTGATACACATTTTAACTAAAATTTCACTTTTAAACTGAAAACATGCACTTTGAGTCATATGAGGTACACTATGTGGCATATTGATATGTTGTTGATTCCTACCTCCTCCAATCACTAGTGGAAATAAGGGATTTAACATCGACGTAATAACGCCAGTTTTTTTATAAACCGACGCCAATAGTATGTGCAAGAAATTATTGGCGTCGGTTTTCAGTAAAACCAATGCCAAAAACTAGTATTTGATGATATTTCATGTCGGTTTTGTAAAAACCAACATACAAAATCAAAAAAAAAGTTTTTGCGTCCGTTTTTAAGAAAATCGACGCTGAAAATAAAAAAAAATTGGCATTGGTTTTGAAGAAAACCGACGCCGAAAATAAAAAAAAGGATTATGGGCGTCGGTTTTTAGAAAAACCAACACCGAAAGATTTTTTTTTATTTTCGGCGTCGGTTTTTCTAAAAACCAATGCCGAAAGTCTTTTAAAATTTATCGGGGTCGCAAAACCCTCATTTTGTTGGATCTTCAAAATCGAAACCCGCGGTGGTGCTTTCGACTTAGGAAGACATTCGAAGCCCTATTTGTGATCTTGGATGACCATCTTTGACGGTTTTATTCCATTTTCATGATTTGAAGTTTGCTTTCTTCGTTATCCCTATTGATTTATCTTCCATTGTTTATTTATTCTTCCATAACCCTATTTTATGCGACTTTTAATGATGGTTTGAATTTAGTTGTTGTTTATCATTATTTTTCATTAGTATTTTCATTATTGGTATATATTTTGCAGTGGTTGTTTATCTAAGTCAGTATACGGAACACTGTTTGAATTGAGGATCTCCATTCAGGTTAAACTTCAAATTTTTTAAGTTTTTTTTAATTTTGTAGATAAATTATTTATCATTTAATTTTTTTATTGATTTTCTTCAATTATTAGTTTATATTTTATTTTAAATGTGTTAGGACATGGTTAAATATTCTGTCAACAAACATTCTTAAATATCCTGTAAAAAAATTGCATCTTTTTACATTGACTCCAATCAAATTTCACCCAATTCACTTTCTTCATCCTTTAAATTAATGCAATATTCAATACTTTTGACACATGAAACATCAAAATAATTAAACAACTATGTAAAATGAACTAATAAATTTTATTAGAATGATATTATAATTAAATTATAATATAAATATAACACACATGTATATAATATGAAAATAAAATGTTTAATATTTGTAAATGTGTTTCATATATGATGTTTTCTATCTGATTATCAATAGTTTTTATTAAATGTGTTTTTGTTTACAATTTATTTGATAGATATTTAAATGTTTATATGTTTTAATATATTCACCAAATATATTGTGATATCAGGTATTTAATGGATCGTAATTGGATTCATTTACGAAGAACCACTAGTGAATATGAAAAAGGATTTGATAATTTTTTGGAATTAGCTAAACGACATCTTCAAAACATTGATTTGATTTTCTATCCATGTGTGAAGTGTGTAAATATGAGAAAGTTAAACTCCAGAGAAATCAAGGATCATCTCATTTGTTATGGTTTTAGCCTTAATTATACACATTGGATCTGGCATGGTGAAAGAACTGACACTACTAGAAAAACAGGCTAAGGCCACAGACCTATAGCCATGGTTTTAAAACCGTGGCTATAGGTGGCTATGGCCACGGTTATGTGGCATATAGCCACAGTTTTAAAACCATGTCTATAGGTATTTTTTTCATGGGATATAACCACGGTTTTGAAAACCGTGGCTATATACCACACCTATAGCCACGGTTATGTGGCCTATAGCCACAGTTTTTAAAACCATGGCTATATGCCTTTTTTTCGAAGGGCTATTTCCACGGTTTTGAAAACCGTGGAAATATGTCTCTCACCCTTGCGTGGGAGAAAAATTTTCCCGCCAAAAAAATGGCGGGAAGAACTATTACCATAGTTTTTAGGATATTGCCATGGGTTTTAATAATATATAAAACATATTATATAGATATATAAACAAAAGCCTTGTTAGTGTAGTGGTTAGGGTGTTGGAATGTGAATGGAAGGTGCTGGGATCAAATTCGGCTAGGCACACATTATTTTTAGGCTATTACCATAATTTTCTTAGGCTATAGCCACGATTAAAACTGTGGTAATAAGGTTCTATTGCCACGGTTAAAACTGTGGCTATAGTTCAACTACCACGGTTGACAAAGGAGACACCTATTGCTATAATTTTGAAAACTGTGGAAATATGCCACCTATAGCCACGGTTAAAACTATGGCAATAGGTCATACACTACTGCCACGACGATAGCACCCACGGTTGGGAAAAACCGTGGCCGTAGCCTACGACCACAGTTTTGAACCATGGCAATAACCTATTTTTCTATTTGTGTGAAAATTCATCATCAAATGTTGATGACGATATTCATAATGAGGTACATGATTTTATTGAATAATTAATTCATGATTTAGGTGTTGAAACCATCGAAAAAACACCAACTGTTGAACGATTGTATAGAGATTCTGAGAAACCATTATTCCCAGGTTGTAGTAAATATACAGTGTTATTAATAGTTTTGAGATTAGTTAACTTAAAAGAAAAAAATGGGTGGAGTGATAAAAGTTTCTCCAGTTTACTTGAGCTTTTAAAAGAGCTACTTCCAGAAGGCAACGGGCTTCTAGATTCCAATTATGAGGCAAATAAAATATTGTTCCCAATGGGATTGGGGTATAAAAATATACATGCTATCCCCAATGATTGTGTAATGTATAGGAAAGAAAATAAATATTTATCAAGTTGTCCTACATGTGGGACATCACGCTATAAGATAGATGGGAAAGTCAACTCAGATTAATTCTCAGGTGATATCATCTAACATCATGAAAAATCAATTTTGTACTTTCCAATGACGTCATCCAATATTTTTTTCATACAATTCTGATAATTCAATTCTGATTCATTTTTAGGTACCAGAATCAAAACTTCTTTTAAAGCAATTTGGTACCTTCCAATAATTCCTCGTTTGAAGCATCTATTTTCAAATTCAATTGATTTAAAAAGGTTAAGATGACATTCAGATGAGTGCATCTCTGATGGTAACTTACATCACCCTACCGATTCACCATAGTGGAAGAGTTTTGATAAAAAAATTCATGATTTTGGAAGTGAATTTAGAAATATCAGAATGAGATTGTGTACTAATGGAATGAATCCATATCAAAGCCTCAGTAGCCAATATAGTTCGTGGACTATTTTTTTGGTAGTTTACAACATGTCCCCACATCTATATATGAAGAAAAAATATTTTATGATGAGCTTGATGATTTCTGGACCAAAACAACCAGGAAATGATATTGATGTGTATCTTTCACCATTGATTGATGATTTGAAACTGCTATGGGAGGAAGGTGTTAAAGTTTTCTATGCATACAAGAAAGAGTATTTTCTTTTGCGTTCTATGATAATGTTCACTATAAACTAATTTCCTACATATGGAAACTTATCTGGATATAGTGTTAAGGTACATAAATCATGTCCAATTTGTGAAGAAAAAACTTCATATTATCAACTGAAGAATGGAAGAAAGACAGTGTACATGGGACATCGAAGATTTTTGCGAATTGATCATCCTTATCATATATTGAAAAAAGCATTTAACGGTTTACAAGAATACAAACTTCCCCCTCAACCATTGTCAGTTGAAGAATACTATGAGAGGGTGAAAGATATTGATTCGACATTAGGAAAGAGAAGAAGTCCTGGTTTTCAAAAACATATCTGGAAGAAGCAGTCTATTTTTTTCGAACTACCTTATTAAATATTTTTAGAGATAAAACATAACATTGTTGTTATGCATGTTAAGAAAAACATATGTGACAGTTTGATTGGAACTTTGTTAGACATAAAAGGAAATAAAAAAGATGGATTTCATGCTAGATTGGACTTTATATTAATGAGAATACATTTAGAGTTATCTCCCACTATGAAAGGAAACATAACATATTTACCTCCGGCTTGTCACACATTAAGCAAGTTTGAAAAGATGATTTTTTGTCAGTGTCTTCATGGTATTAAAGTACCCAGTGGTTTTTCTTTAAATATTAATAATTTGGTGTCATTGAAGGATTGTAAATTAATAGTTATGAAATCTCATGATTGCCATGTGTTGATGCAATAACTTCTACCAGTAGCAGTGCGTGGTATATTTTCAAAAACTATCAGAAAGATTATCATCAGGTTATGTAATTTCTTCAAATCCATTTGTAGCAAAGTCATTGATCCAAATTTGTTAGATGTGTTGGATAATGAATCAAATCTTATTCTTTTTCAACTAGAAATGTATTTCCCACCCACATTTTTTGATATAATGGTTCATCTTCTGATTCATTTGATGCATGATATAAGAATATGTGGGCCTATTTATTTAATATGGATGTATCTTATTGAAAGATATATGAAAATTTTGAAAGGATATGTTAAAAATCCTTATCGACTAGAGGCCTCTATTGTTCAAAAATATGTATCAGAAGAGGTGATTGAGTTTTGTACTGATTATTTGTATGAGGTGGAGCATATTGGTCTCCCTGTATCTCTATATATGACAGTTGATAGTGAAGGTAGAGGGGTTCGAGGCTTAAAGGTAAAGTTCATTCCACGTGATGAAGTGATGCAGACACATTTATACATTTTGAACAACACAAATGAGGTTCAATCATATACATCCTCACATATTGCTGAATTAAAGTTACGATATCAGAAAAGAAACAAAAATTGGGTGATGATTGAGCATAAGAAGACATTTGTTTCATGGTTTAAAGAGAAAGTCACCCTAGATATATCTGAATCAGAAACATTGAAGTGGTTAGCAGGGGGACCATCTCTTAATGTGATCTCTTGGTCTGATTTTGATATCAATGGATACACATTTTATATAAAAAAATTGGATGACAATAGTACTGTTCATAATAGTGGTGTGATGGTTTTCACTGAAGCAGTGCATTTTTTGAGTGCCAAAGATAAAAACCCAATTTCTGCATCAACGTCATATTTTGAAGTTCTTGAATACATATGGGAAATTGATTATATTAAATTTCAAGTCAACGTTTTTAAGTGTAATTAGGTTGATAGTAATAGTGGTGTGAAACATGATGAATATGGGCTTAAACTAGTTGATTTGAAAATATTTAATTACAATGAGGAACCATTTATCATGGAGACACATTCAAAACAAGTATTTTATGTCATTGATCCATAGAATGATCAGTGGTTAGTTGTTTTTCAAGGAAAAAGATACCATTTGGGTGATGAGGATGATGTTGATGATGTTAGTGATTTACATGATCCTTATTCATCTATTACGCAATTTCCAGATGATTACAATGAGTATAAGACAAACATAGTGCATGTAGTACGTAATGATCATGATGAAGGCATGTGGGAAAACAATAAATCAGTCTCCTATTTTTTGGTAAATATTTATATTTTGTTTCCATTTTTGAAACTTACAAATGCATGCCTATTTTTTTACTTACTTATTTTTATCTTCCTTGTTTCTAATTATTCAGCTTTATAATGATATGCAGGTACACAAAATTTCATTACACTTTCTAGTAGCAATGTCAGATACAGATAGAGAGGAGCAGTTACTGAGGTATATCTATTTTTACATATTATTAAATATTCAGTAATATACTTATTTAATGAAATAAAACTATTAATTTTTTTAAAAAAATGAATGACTACTGATGCGTCCTCGGCAGAGGAGACTTCTCCTGTTACTACTCAAAAATCAAGTTCTCAAGTTGGTAAATGTGGTATTACACATTTACCAAAACTATCACTTGCTCGTGATGATGACAAAGTACACATCCTTTTTTATGATAATAATAATGCAGTTGGCCCAAATGCACTTTAGTTTGTCAGTTATATAGCGATGCAGAGCCGTTGCAGGATTAGTATTTTATATCCTGATTGGAAGTCAGTGGACAGGACGAAGAAGCAACAGCTTTGGGAGGTCGTGATGGTAAAATATCTTAATTGACATCTTTTATCTCATTTTTTGAATATTATAAATTTTAAATGACATATTAAATTTATTCAATTACAGATGACATTCAATTTTGAGGAAACCAAATAAATTAAGAAAATACATCTCTCTTTAGCGGTGGTTCGATGGAGAGATTTTAAAACCAAACTGACAAAAAATTATGTTTTTGGAAAGAGAATGTTTGAAAGCCCATGTCTTAAGTATCCGTTTATAGATGAAGATACATGGAAGCGATTTGTTGACAGTCTTCAGGAATAGAAATTCCAGGTATGGTAATTATTTTATATTTTAAAATTTATGATATATTTTTCTTATTACTTAGTAGTTTATTTTTATATAACAGGCCTCCAGGAGATCTCATCAGGAGATCCAGTTGAGAAATGTATACCCTCATACTTTATCACGTGGAGGGTATTTGTATTTGGAGCAGAAAATGATTGAAGAAAAATTTGAAACATTAAGAGCTCGATCAAGTAGTGGTTCAGAAGAGGTCCCGTTTGTTCCTCCATCTCCTCCCACTCGCCATGAGAAATGGAAACGATAAAGAAGAAGGAAAAATGAAAAGTATCTTACAGAGGAAGATCAACAAGTGGCTGATAGAATTGTAAGTAAATATTATTTATTTGTTAACAATTTTTCTATTTTATAAATTATAAACACTAATATAACTTTTTTATTTTTAATTTCAGGATGAACTTCAGGAGCAAGAGACACATGGATCTTTTATCCCCAAGGGTAGGATGGACATCCTAGCCACTACTTTGGGAAAGGAAGAACACCCCGACTATGTTAAAGGACATGAGGCGGGTGTTAGTATTCCGAAGGTTTTTGGTAAGAGTAAGCAATCAAGAGACCCAGAAATATAATCATTAAAAGAAGAGATGAAAGATATGAAATAGTCTATGGGTGATCAAATTCAAGCAGCAGTGCAGAAGGCTTTATTAGAACACTTGTCAAGACAATCACAGTCTGTGCAGCCTTCCCAAGTATATTATTTATTTGTCATCAATTTTTCTATTTTATAAATTATAAACACTAATATAACTTTTTCATTTTTCAGCCTTCTCAGCCTACTCACCCGGACTACCCCACCTCATCTACTTACCCTACCCCATCTGCACAACCTTTCGAGGTATATTATTTTATTTTCATCAAATTTTCTATTTTATAAATTATAAACACTAATATAACCTTTTCATTTTTCTTCCTTCTCAACATGCTCACCCGGACTACTCTGCCCCACCTGCTTACCCTACCCCGTCTGCGCAGCCTTTTGAGGTATATTAATTTATTTTCATCAATTATTCTATTTTATAATTTATAAACACTAATATACCTTTTTAATTTTTCAGCCTTCTCAGCCTCCTCTCCCAGACTACCCTACCCCATCTGCTTATCCTACCCCATCTACGCAGCCTTTCGAGGTATATTAATTTATTTTCATCAATTATTATATTTTATAATTTATAAACACTAACATACCTTTTTCATTTTTTAGCCTCCTCAGCCTCCTCACCCGGACTACCCTGCCCCATCTGCTTATCCTACCCTGTCTGCACAACCTTTTGAGGTATATTATTTTATTTTCATCAATTTTTATATTTTATAAATTATAAACACTAATATACATTTTTCATTTTTCTTCCTTCTCAGCCTGCTCACCCGGAATACCCTGCCCCATCTGCTTACTTTGAGCCTCGATCTCCTCGCTCAGATCAAGCCTTATATTGTGAGTTGTTTGTTAGAGATCCTCATGTACATATTTTTGTTTTAGGACATATGCATTTTTTGAGGGACTCAGTACATCATCAACCTATGCAGATGGGTTAGGTTAGAGTATTGGTACTTGATATTATAGATCCTACTACTCTCTACCATTTCCTACTGAGGAGATCACCTATGTTGGACAATGTCTGAGCCATTTTTTACTTTGGCCAAATAGTCTTCTACGTTATATTTCATATGAGGTATGAATTTTTTTAAATATGAATTAAAAATGTTTCAAAATTACTTATAATGTTTTCTAACATTTAACTTATATAGGAATATCTGAAATCACAAGAAACTGCCCAAATACAAAAAAATGTTCAGGAACTGTCTTCTTTTGAACCTTTTAATATTTCTTCTGGGTTACAAAGATTATCTCAGGCTTCTGATTCCTTGAATTATATCTATGAGTTTCAGATGATGTTCGATATATGTGGAAGAAGTTATCAATTGAGAATAATGAAAGAAGATATCATGCATTTAGTTGATTTTGAAGAGCTCGGGCTGAGTGTGGTGCAGTTGTTTTCCATGTAAGTAAATTGACGTTTTAATTTCTATTTCTTTAATAAATAATGGTTTTAAATTGACTAACTATATTTTCTTTTTAATTTAGGTATCTACACAAGATTCTTTTACAAAATGAAATAACAAGTATTTAAAATTTTATAGATCTAGAGTACATTTCTTTGGAAGTCTTAAATGTGAATAATGATGATAGAGTTCAATATATATTTGAGAGATTATCACAGACAGAGATTAAATGATAGTTTTTGACATTTCTTGATAAGTAAGAACATAAACATAATTATGAACTAATAATCATTATAATGTCATTAATTTTGAACTTTTTTTATTGTAGGGGACATTGGATGTTAGGTGTATTTTGCCCAAGTGAATGCACATTATATTGGTTTTTCTCTTTATTAGGAACAGTTCGTAAACCATTTTCCACCTTATTAAACAAGTAAGTTTTTATTTTTATTTTTTATAAGCTCATTATGTTTAATTTTCATTGTTTAGACATGTATTATTAGTTCATATATATGAAAATGTAGTTCATGGAAACAATTTAACAAGGAATACATGTCAGTAAAGAAACTAAAGAAAATAAAATATGTGGAAGTACAGGTAATTAGTTTTTATATTATATTTTTTTTCTGAATTTATTGTTATATATTGTATTTATTATCAATTTACTGTCTTATAATTGTAGTGTCATCATAAAAATGGAAATGTTGAATGTGGTTATTATATTTTATGATTCATGTACGAGATAATCACAATTGGGGAAACTACTGATTTTCATAAGGTTAGTTGTATTAATTTTTTTATAATTTTTGCCATATTATTTTATTTTTTAACCTCATATCATTCAATATTATTATAGGTATTCAATGATTCACAGCCTTATTCCCAATCTGAAATAACCCATATTCGATCTGCTTTTGCAAACTATTTGTTAAGTATGATTAGGATTTGATGTATGTATATTATAATATTTATAAATAATAATACACATGGGTTCAAAAAATGAACTCTCTTGATATATTATGTGTTTGAACCTACCAATAATCAAATGAATGCTTCAAAAATAACCAACAATGAGCCTGCTGCAAATTTCAGGTACGTCTATTCCAATTTTTTTTAACTTTCAACGTCGTATTTTTTTTTTATGCTTGATATATGTAAGTTATATGTTTTTATTTAATGATAAATATTGTTTGACTATTTCTGTATATTTTGTTTTTTTGTATAGGGGTTTTGATATTTTTAGAAGTGCAATTTTCTGATTTTTCTATTTTTTTTAATTTATGGCATCGGTTATTTTAGAAACCGATGCTGATTTTTTTTTTAAAAAAAACGGGGGTTTCGGCGTCGATTTTATCTAAAACCGACACCAAAACCCCGTCAAAACTGACCTTCGGTGTCAGTTTTTTGTAAAACCGACACAAAAACCTCAATTTCGACCGAGTTTCGACATCAGTTTTATAGAAAACCGACCCCGAAACCCTTAATGAAATTAATTTTTGGCATCCGTTTTATAATAACCGATGCAAAAAATCATATTTTTTATGTTGCCTTTATAGACATCAGTTAAAAACCGACGTTAAATTGTGTTTTTTCACTAATGAATGACCCAAAGGCCTTCATTTTTTTTGATTTTTGATAATCCACCTTTCAAGGGGTGAGTTGGAACCCTTAAAAGGCCCATAGGCGTAAATATTACATGGCCTATAGGATTTAGAGGAATTCATTGCCCGTAGGCTTCAAACATTACATACAACCTAGACTAACTACTTGGAACTACTTATCCCCAGCATCTTCATCGTGATATCAACTCTCCACCTTTGCATGGCTGTTCAACTAGGCTTTCCCTTGCATGAACATGCTTGTCCCGATGGTAGGTTCCATACCCTCTCATTCTTGTAATCAATTTAGCTTCTGCTATGGTGAAAGGTCCTTGCTCATCATCCTTCTAGAGCTTGTTCCTTGTAGGTTGTCTGGTTTGCATCTGCACTCAAGGTGGCCCGAAGGCCTTGAGGTGGCCCAAATGCCTTGAGGTGGCCCAAAGGCCTTACTAACCCGAAGACCTTGGTGGCCCAAAGGCCTTAAAGGACTCAGGGACCAAATCAATGGCCCGAAGGCCCAAACAGGGGAATAGTCCTGACTGCTATAGTGCAGAACAATACCTTCTAAAGTACTACTACAATATTGCTACAGTCCCTCAAAAATTATGCCTCCACCTGGATTTGATCCTGGGTCACCTGGATGCACTTAAGGATTCCTCACCAACCGGGATAAGGATCATGTGCGTGGTTGATTCCTATATGTCAAAAATAATTTATGGATCTTTCTACTAAATTATCATGAAAATTCAAGTACATTTTCTTGGTTTTGAGTATGTGACATATGTTTTGAACAAAAATGACAATTTTAAGGTGTGAACACTCACTTTGAGTCATACCAGACTCACTATGTGTTAGATTAATGTGCAGTTATTTCCTACATATCACTAATGCCTTATGGATTGTTTTCATGAAGTAAAAATACAATACATGCATGTTTTCTTGGTAAAATACAAATTTATCTCACTAGTATGTTACCAAAAGGTCTTAGACCCAAAATAGAATTCATTTCATCAATACTAAACATAAAAAAAATCAAATAAAAAACAAAAAAATCTATGGAGAGAATGAACAATACATGAGTGCATCATCCATGCTGAATCATTCATCGAAAATTGACTTTTTTTCAAATCATTTTGTGTATATGAAGAACATAAAAGGCCTCCATACATAGTTCAAGATCTTTTTTGAATACTAAAATCATCTCTCATACAAAATACCACTTCATGTCAACTCCATTAGTTTAAAATTCATCAATATTGTGTCTCAAAAATAATTAATTCCAAACTAATTTTAACACACCAATATTTTATGCTATGTCTTTTTTTAAATTTAATCTCTTCGATAGCTTATGTTGCATGCAACACCCATCTTAAATGAATAATGAAATATTATTATAACCTAACTGTTAAATTGGTGGGAATGAATATTATTAACTACATTATGAAATTATATATATTATATATATTCAATCAAATGTTTTGAAATTATTTAAATAGATTTTATAGTCATAATATAATAACAAATCCAATTTTACACATAAAAAACTATATTTTTCTAAAGGCAGTTTTGCCGCCTTTTAATGACACACTTATTTTAAAACTAAATTTTTACACTTTTATAATTTTTTTTTGAAAAAATAAACTTCATTTTTAAAATATTAATGGCAAAATTATCTTAGGGTTAATTTTTGGTATTTTTCAGAAAATATATATTTTCCACTGAATAGTGAAAAATACTACATTTTAATTGAAAACCGACTTTTCATATAAATAATTTATATTTTTAAATTATATTTTAAATTGATTTTAAAGTAAAAATAGATCAATTATACATATATTAATCCAATTTAGGTCATTGTAATTATTTTCATATTTAATTTAGATATAAAAACTTAGTAAACTTTTGAACATTTTCACTTTAAAAACCCGCTTTCTCACCCCATCCATGGGATTAATTTTAAATTAATTTTAGCCACTTATATATTTTGAATTTAAAAAAATGGAGTTAATATTCATAATAATAAGTAAAAAATTTAGTAAATATGTCCCTTTTATTTTTTCCCAATATGAATAGTAATATTGGTAATTTTTATTACCACGATAAAGGGTAAATTGGGTAATTTAGGTTAAAAATAAAATGACAATGACTAGAAAATGACCCTGACACTTGACCAAACATTATTGGATGATATAATTTAGTCCATAATCAATTAAGGTTCGATTATATGACCATTTATGGTCATTTTTATGAGGATATGATATTTATAAAATTTTATTTAAAGAAAAGTCAAAGATGTCACATTCATATTTTTAATAACTATAATTTTTTTAATATTGTGTTATCTAGAATTTATCTTTGACTATAAATAGTATTTTGAAATATAAAGAAATTATATTCATCATATTAATTTATTTTTAATTTTTAGGGAATAAATAATTACCTTAAATACTCTCACAACAGTGATGCAATAATTATTTTATTAATGAAAATATCAAATAAATGATATGAAAAATATTAAAATAAATATAATTTGAGGAAATTAAGGTCACACACAAATTTTATAGATGAAATTGACATATTAGGAATTTATTAAAATAGTTTGTTTGAATAAATATTGTTTTATTGATATTTTTAAAAGTCAAAGTAATGAATAGTTTCAAAATTGACATTAATAATATTTTAAAATAAATAATATTTTATTAAATTATATAAAATTATTAAAAATATTAAATTATTACAAATGATTTTTATAATGTTTAAAATTTCATCCATAATTCATTTATGGTTCTTTTTGCATTTTATAGTAACAATATTGACCCTCAAAGAGTAAAAATCCATGTTGTCACGGTAAGAGTTAAAGGGGTTAAATAAGAGTTAAAACTAAAAGATAAGGGTAATAATGTGACCTAAACTTGTCTAAAAATTATTAGATAAAATTAATTTGACCCATTATATTCTTAGATTCTAAATAACTCATTTTGAAGCAATTTTAGAATTGAAAATTAATTTATATTAATTTAATATTTAGAGAGTTTCCAAAAGTTCCCTCACCTCAATTATAAAGGTAACCACCTCCCTTACTCCTTCACAACACATTGATCCTTATAGATAGACCAAAGCCTAAAATTATTTCTTATAAACATACTTATACAAGTTCTGGAGGTCTTGGTCATCCAAAAATACCAACCCTATATCCTTTAAGAAGAGATCTAAAGGAATTCCACCGAAGAAGAGGTAATCGTTTTTAACAAACTCATTCAAGTTCATTTATTATTATACTTAATTTTCATGTGTTTTTTACATAATAAAATAATAAATCCAATATAATATATATTATGATATGTTATTATTATTATGAGATAACCATATTCCACCTTTTATCTATCCTATGAAAAACGGAAGCACCACACGTGTGTACATAAGACTTACCATTTCCACATTGTGGTGTAATTTGTTTTTCATCACCACTTTACTTGGATGGGTATAATGATATAAATAATAGATATATATGATAATTATGATATGATATTTATTCTTTAAAAATTAATATATCATTCACTTCCTTACCCTTTCACCATTAAAATAATGATATCGTCGCTCGTGCGTACGTACAACCTACCGTCTCTACGATGCAATGCGATTCATTTTCCATTTTAAATGGTAAATAATGATTATAAAAATATATAAATATAGTACCTATTAACTTAATATAATTTTTGATATGATAAAACTATATCCTATACCAAGGTGACAAAATTATATTAAGGTAATAGATACTATATTTATATATTTTTATAATCATTATTTAATGGTTAAAGAATGATTATAAAAATATATAAATATAGTATCTATTACCTTAATATAATTTTGGATATGGAAAAACTATATCCTATACCCAATAACTGAGACTTAAATGAAAAAACATGCATAGGAAAAATGAAGCAGTTAACACCCGAAACAAGGGTAATAACGAAATATTATTAAAAAAAGGTGATAATATGATATAAGAGGATCAAATATGATATCATAAATATGAATATGGTTATATTATAAATTAATAATATTGTTTAAACCATTATATATGAGGTTAAATAATGTTTAACTAAAGGAAAGTGCAAGGTAATGGTTTCTCATCTCACCTTTATTTCCGTGGGACATATGCCTTATTCACCACTTGTCTCATTTACGCGGTGTATATTCTGCTCATGAATAACTTTTATGACACATATTATGAATATTATTGGTATTTATATATCCATATTAATTTATTTATTTCATGGGGATTATGATTCAAATGACACCCAAATGGTAAGAGTTTATTTCATAATCTCATCATTATTTGAGATTGTTTGCATTTAATTCACCGTTGGAGAATATTTTTCTTCCATGTTAATGTGTTCTAAAAATGTTTTAAAAAAAGGTTTTTACTATTCTAATAAAATTATTTTTACCCATATTTTAGTTTTTACAAAAGTTTTTGAAAGGAATTTTCATGTCGTTTTCAAAACAATTCCCTTTTGGATTTTATCAAAAAAGTGAAAGAAATCTTTGTTTTAATGTGTACGACATGAACGAAATTTCCAACCATCAGGAATACTCAATTTTTTTAAAGATAATTTTATAATTTCAAAGGTTATTTTCAATGAAAAGTATTTTCAAATTTTTTTGTGAAATTTTACTTTTAAGAAGTGAATTTCAAAGTGAAAAGGGATATTTTCCTTAAGAATGTTTTAAAAGATATTTTTATTCATCAATAACACCAACCCTTTAATATAATTATGACCCATTGGGGATATGTTGTATTAATATAATTATTATTCCTTCTATGGATGTTTTATGATAAATTTTATTGGGGATATACTATTTTGATACCAGTGAACATATTACTCTGGATGGTTTATGATTATGTTTATTGAATGAGGAAAGTATTTACTTTTTGTATACTAGTTTCAATAGGAATGCATATGTTGTTATATTTCTACCCTTTCATATGGAGAATTTATTGAACTTAGTAAGTGATGAGCGGGGACCATTATAGCCCCTCAATATATCGGTAGCTCTCATGAGAGAATCTAGAATTGGTTTTGGATAAGGCCTAACCCATTTATAAGATTCTTGGAATGAAGCCTTGATGTTGTTAGATTATTATTATGAAGCCTTGATGTTGTTATATTCTTGGAAATAATCCTCAATGGTATGTTTCAGATGTATGAAATTATGCATTCCATCATTATGAGATTAGTTATTGATTTTCATGTGATTATTTGATTAGTAGAATATCCACGGTTAAGTTCCTAGATCATGTGATTATTTATATGAAATTGTTTGATCATATTTTATTATTACCATATTATGATCAAGTTATTGATTAAATAACATGTGTTTCAGTTATTTACCTTTACATAATTGTTATTTATTATTTATGATAGCATCTTCTGTATATGTACACTTACTGAGAATTTTAGCTCACCCATTTCTTATGTTTTATTTTCCTCCAGGTTTCCCAGAAGTTTATTATGATTAATATGCAGGGTTATAATAAGGGGAATAATGGTGTTATCAAAGAAAATATGTTTTGTATTTTATGTCGAAAATTTTATTTTAATTTCAAATATGTATCTATTTTACCATGACTACTAAACTATTTTGTCCTTTGGGATGAAATTTCTTGTATCTTATGCCAATGTAATAAAGTAAGGCACCAAATCTGGGATACTGGAGTTTGGATCTTTATAGTTGGTATTAGAGAAATTTTAGTATAAACCTTAGGAAATAGATTTAAGAAAACACAGATTAGAGAATGAAACCCTATGATAGAATTTGGAAATATATCCAAATAAAATAAGCTTATGATTAAGAGATTAGTTATACCAAAATTTTCAATTGAGGTTATGTGATTCACTAGTTCTAAGATTATACATTATATTTCATAATGTTATGATCTAATATAGTGTATGCCATATTTTTTATAAATGAAACCTAGAGAAAGGAATGAAAACCATATCAATGCATGTAGGGATTTCCCTCCTAGGAAAGATAATGAATTTGGAGATGGATTTGTATCTACAAATAAACAAATTATAACTATGTTGGGAAAAATGAATCAGGTTATGAGTAATAATATTTCCTGTATGAAGCATCATGTTGATCCATAATGTGGTGTAACAATGTTAGACTGATTTATACATCAACAACCTCCATCATTCAATGGAACTATGAATCCATTTGTAGCTGAGAAATAGATAAGTTCCTTAGAGAATATATTTCTCACTTTGGGATTTAATGAATGTGAAAAGGTTGTTATGTAAGTTTTTCATCTCTCAAGGGATGCAGACCAATGGTGGTCATTGATTCAAAAAACTAAGGATGAAAAAGAAATAACAATCAGGGAATGGAAGGATTTTAAGGAAATTTTCTTGGAAAAATATTTCCCTTGTGAAATGTTAGTAGATATAGAGATAAAATTCTTTATTTTGAGATAAAAAGTGGATAAAAATGTTTCTAAGTATGAATCCAACTTTAAAAGATTATAAAATCATGTTTCAAACTACATAAATAACCCAAAGAGTAAGATTGATTATTTCTTTGATATGTTAGATCCATTCCTATGAAGGGAACTGATATCCCAAACCTTCTCATCATACAAAGATATAGTCTCATATGCAATCAAGATAGAGAAATAATTATCTAAGTATTATGAATTTAAGGTAAAGTAAGAGAATAAGAGAATGATTGAGCAAGATATGGATAAAGGGAAGAAGGGAAAGAATGATTTTCCAACATGTGATACTTGTGGAAGGAAACACCAAGGTACGTGATTAAAAGAAAAATGATTTTGTTTACAGTGTGGGTAAAAAGGAAACCATGCTCATGATTTAACCAAAAAGAAATAATTTTACAATGTTCAATGCTTCCACTATAAGGATATGGGGAACTATGTAAATGAATTCCCCAAGTTTCAAGGGAATATATCTCAAAATAAGCAAAAAGGATCAAGGTCAATATTATGTTGTTACTACAGTCGAAGTGGAATAATTAAAGTATTTGGATTCAAGAATTATGTTTTATAAGTATTTTATCAAAGATATTATGGTTATAAGAATCATGAAATATATAAGGATTGTATTGTAGTACTTATTCATTACAGATTTGGAAGCATACATGTTTTCATTTAGGTTTTAAGTTGATCAATGTATTCATATATTTGGTATGTGAAAATAATAACAACATTATGTTGTTTTGGGAATCTAATGTTAAGTTGATTTTGGAAATTTAGTGACCTTACTTCTAATTTTTGGACTTTGAATTTGGACGTATGAATTTTGGATGATTCTTAAGGTAACGTTTTATGGAATGGATTAAGTTGAACTTTATATATTATTGTTTGAGGTTAAAGTAAGATTTATCATATTGGATAACTTGTGCTAACGATTTTGTTTTTTATAAATATTTAGAGGATAAAGGAATGAAATGAGGACCTTATGATTTGTTAAAAATGCTTCATGTTTAAAAAATTCATCTTGAATGTCTATTTCCCTACATAAGAAATGAAGTGGAAATAGATCAAATCATAACCAAAGGATGGGATTATGCTTATGACATGGAAATAAATCAATTAAGTTTATTTTATCAAGTGAATATATATATAGTAAAAGAATCCCCCAACTCTAGGAAAAAGTTTTTAGAACAAAAATGTTATTCATTTACTTTTATTTCTAATAAATCAATGGTCTTTTAACCGATCATAGATTTATGGTTTTGTGATGGTTAACTTTTTAATAACCAGGGTTTATATCACTCTCCATCAGAATTTGATAGTTATATTTCTCTTCCATGTCCCAATTTTCACTTCCCACTAATTTTATCCTATTCTAAAGCCTAATTTTGTGGTGAACTTCACATTTCCCTTTTCCTCTTATAAATATGATTTTTTATTAACCCTATTTACGATGTGTGTTTTCCAGAAATGAATTTTAAAGTACCAACCTTTGATTTTAGAAGTGAAATTTCAAATTGTGAGGAAGAAATTTATTGAATTTGGGTAGAATGTAACACCCCAATATTTTATGTTATGTATCTTTTTAAATTTAATCTCTTCGATAGCTTACGTTGCACGCGACACCCAGCTTAAACAAACAATGAAATATTATTACAACCTAACCGTTAAATTAGAGGGGATGAATAATATTAACCAAATTATAAAATTATAAAATTATATATTATATTCAATTTTTTTTTAAATTCATCAAATAGATTTTATATTCATAAGATAATAACAAATTTAATTTTACGCATAAAAAGCTATATTTTTCTAAAGGCAGCTTTGTTACCTTTTAATAAAAAACTTGTTTTAAAACTATTTTTTTACACTTTTATAAAATTTATTTGAAAAAATAAACTTAATTTTTAAAATATTAATGTCAAAATTATCTTAGGGTGAATTTTTGGTATTTGTTAAAAAATATTTATTTTCCAATAAATAGTGAAAAATACTGCATTTTAATTTAAAAATGACTTTTCATCTAAACAATTTAGAATGTTAAATTATATTTTAAATTTGTTATAAAATAAAATTATACTAATTATACATATATTAATACAATTTAGGTCATTGGAATCATTTTTATATTGAATTTAGATATAAAAACTTAGTAAAATTTTAAACGTTTTCACTTTAAAAACCCACTTTTCACCCCATCCATGGGATTAATTTTAAATTAATTTTAGCCAATTATATGATTCAAATATTGAAAAGTAGATTCCATTTTTGGTATTATATGGCCAAAATTTAGTAAATAGTTCTATTTTATTTTTTCACGATATGAATAATAAGCTTGGTAATTTTTATTACCACACTAAAGGGTAAATTAGGTAATTTAGGTTAAAAATAAAATGATAAGGACTATAAAATGACCCTAAAACTTTCCAAAATAATATTGGATGATAAAATTTAGTCCATAATAAATCAAGGTTTGGTTATATGACCATTTATGTCCATTTTATGAGGATATTATATTTATAATATTTTATTTAAAGAAAAGTCAAAGATGTCACATTCACATTTTTAATAACTATAACATTTTTAATATTTTGTTATACATAAGTTATATTTGACTATAAATAGTACTTTTAAATCTAAATAAATTTTATTCATCATTGAAATTTATTTTTAATTTTTAGTGAATAAATAACTATCTTAAACACTTTCACAATAATGATGCAATAATTATTTTATTAATGAAAATATCTAATAAATGATATTAAAAATATTAAAATAAATATATTTTGAGATAATTAAGGTCATAAACAGATTTTTTATATGACATTAACATGTTAGGGATGTATTTAAAGAGTTTGTTTGAATAAATATTGTTTTATTGATATTTTTAAAAGTCAAAGTAATGAATAATGTCAAAATTGACATTAATAATATTTTAAAATAAATAAAATTTTATTAAATGATTAAAATTATTAAAATTATTAAATTATTCCAAATTATTGGGAAAATTTTTAAATTTTATCCATAATTAATTTATGTTTCTTTTGAAATTTTATAGTAACAATATCAAGACTCAAAGAATAAAAATCCATGTTGTCACAATAAGAGTAAAAGTGGTTAAATAAGGGTTAAAACCAAAAGGTAAGTGTAAAAATGTGACCTAAACTTGTCTTAAAATTATTTTAAGATATTATTTAGAATCATAATCATATTATATTATAAAGAATTTTTTTTGAGCTATTTGGAATTGGAAATTAATTTATATTAATTTAATATTTAGAGAGTTTCAAAAAGTACCCTTCACCTCAATTATAAAAGGGAACCTCCTATCTCACTTCTTCACAAAAATTTTAGTCTTATATGTCAAAAAAACCCTGAAAATTTCTCTTATTAACATCATTATACAAGTTATGAAGGTCCCTTTCTTCTAAAAATACCAACCCTAGATCCTTTAAGAATAGATCCAAAGGAAGTTCGCCGAAAAGAGGTAATCATTTTTACCAACTCATTCAAGTTCATTTCTTATTATTATTCTTTTTAATGTGTTGTTTCCATCATAAAATAATAAATATGTAACACCCCAAGATTCCACGGTATGTTTCCCATTGAATAATGCAATAGCTTGCATTATACTCAACTTCGAGATTCTAACACACCACGACCAATCAAACTTGCCGTTATGAATAGTAATACCAACTTTTTGAAATTTTATAAATTTTATCTTTCAAAATGGACTTCATTTTTGTATTTTTAATATCAAAATTAGATTAGGGTGAATTTTTGGTATTTTTCTGAAAACTTTCAATTTTTAATGAATAGTAAAAAACACTGTGTTATTGGTTAAAATCGAATTTTTATTTAAATAATTATTTATTTTATTTAAATTTATTTTAAGTCAAAATAGATACATAATACCAATATTAGTTCAATGTAATTCATTGGAGTCATTTTTATAATAAAATTAGATATATAAAATTTTATTGAACTTTTTACCGTCTTTTACCCACCTCCTAGGAGCTTTTGAAAATTTGCATAAAACATAATTTTACCGCTTTTGTGAGTTGAATTTCAAAAATAAGATAGAAACAATTAACTTCAGTAAGTAAAATGTGGTTCAATGAGATGAAAATAATTTTGGGTGAATAATAACTTTTGACTTTTATTTACCACGGTTAAAAGTAAATAGGGTAATTAAAGGTAAAAATGATATTATTATTACCCTAACACATTTCCTAATCCTATTGGATAAGTGTAATTCGACAAAAAACAACCTTAGGAATAAAATATGATCCTTTAGGTCCACTTGTATTAGATTAGGACATTTATTATTATTTTATTTAAAGAAGAGTTAAAAGTGTTAAATTCAAATTTTAATAACTAAAAAATTTTTAATATAGGGTTATACATAAGATAAATTTGACTATAAATATTAATTATAAATCTAAAAATATTTCCTATATAATTTTATTTTATTTATAATTTTTATACATTAAATAATTAAATTTATTTATGACACAATGATGATGCAATAATTACATTATTAATGAAATATTGAAATAATTGATATTATAAATATACAAATAAATGTAATTTGAGACTTTTAATGAATTAAACTAATTTTATAGGTTAATATGACATGTTATAGTTTATTAAATGAATTTTTTTCGAAGTAATAATGCTGTTATGATTTAAAAAAAAACAAAATACCAAATAGTTTCAAAATTGACATAAAAGAGTTTTTAAAAAAAATATTATATTATTAATTGATATTCTATTCCTAAAAATCTAAGGTTCGGTAAAAGGGATTAAATAATATTATATATGTCATTAATGAACCACTTGAGGTTCTCTTGGAAGTTTATAGTAAGTTTATTAACTATATAATATAAAAATACAAAGAGACATGGTAAATGTCAAACTATTTAACTAAGAGTTAAATCTAAATGATAAGGTTAATAAGGTGACCTAAACCTGTCTAAAACTCATTGGTTGAGAGGATTTTGACCCATCCCCACCTTAGACTCGAAATAAATCATTTTGGATCCATTATAAACCGAATATTAATTTTTTATAAAATATTATTTCAATCTTTTCCTAAGGTTCCCCTCACCCCTCTTATAAAAGGGCACTCCCCCTTCTCTCAAATTCATACCTTCAAAGCCATTTGGATCCGCCAAATCCTGCCTAAATATCCTCACAACTATCCTCCCTTAATCCTAGAGGCCTTCATTTGGTCAGAAAGCTAACCCAATGATCCCTTTTGATCAAATCAAAAGGAAGAACCTGAAGAGAGGTAAATATTTCATCACCTCTTTCAAGTTCTTTTCTTCTTACATTTCTTCTTTCCTTGTTGTTTACATTGTAAAACAATAACTCCAGTATCTTCTATATACTATGATGTTATTATAAATATGGTATAACCATATTCATTATTCTATCCATCATATGAATGACATGTCACCATACGTGCGTACGTACGGCTTACCATCTCCACGTCGTGGTGTAGTCATTATTCAAACATTATTATTTGGATGGGTATAATAATGATGTATAATTGATGTAAATAATAAATATAACATGTTAATTATTCTATATATATGATATAACATCCAATTATAGATAATTTTAATTTCAAAATAATGATATTGTCGCTCGTGCATACGTACGGATTACCGTCTCCACGAACTCGATGAGATTCATTCCCCATCATAACTATTCAAGACTAATTTTCATTTGATGATTAAAAATAATGTTTAAAGACTTTATATCATTCTGGATATGAATAAGAAACATCCCATCCATAACAAACATGACTCACGTAATAAAGAATATAAAGGAAAATGAATCAATTAACACCCGAAATGACAATAATACTAAAATATTATTAACAAAGCATTATTAAAAGATCATATATGATATCATAATTATGTATATGGTTCATGTATAATTTAATAAAAATTATTTAACTATTATACATGAGGTTAAAATACCCTCGACCAAGGAAAAGTACAAGCTAAGGTGTTTCTTATCTCACTTTTAATTCCGTGATATTTCTATTGTTCACCACTTATTTATTGCGCGTGGTGTATTGTGTACTGCCATTTGATATATATTATCATAATTATATTTATATTCATCATATTCTGTGATTCATTTTGTGGTTATTGACTATTGTTCATATGACTCTATTGATTACATGAGGTAAGGGTTATTTCCTCAATATCATTGTTATCCGAGATTGTTCATGTGTAAGTATTTTCTGGGACATACTTATCATAGATACCCATATTTTATAAAAATGATTTCAAAAGAAATATTTTAAGGTTTTATGGGAGGGTATATTTAACTAGATCATCATTTTAAATGTTTTTAAAGATTTATCTTTATAAACCCTTTTTAATTAATGTCTATGTTTTCAAAATGATTTTAAGGATTTATTTATATGGAAATGAATGTTTTGAAATGATAATTCTTTTAAAAAGTTTCAAAGTGGCATGGGACACTTTGATTCAAAAATCCATTTTAGATGACTACCTTTATAAATTGTGAGAATTTTAAAAAAATTCATAAAAAGGGGTATTTCTCTCAAAGCATTTTACTGATCATTTTCATCCATGTCAACATCCTTTAATGGATTTTAAACTTATTTGAAGTTGATTTATTATGATAAAAATATTCCATATTGTATTGAATGTTTTGTAATATGTTTGACTATAGATGTGTTATTTTTATACCATTCATGGTTTATAGTTAAAGTATTGACATTTCGTATGCTAGTTTTAATACGAATGTTTGTGTTTATTTCAACCTTTTATTAAGATGGATGTATTGGACTAGTATGTTCTGCATTGGGGACCAGTAAAAGTAAGCCCTCTGGATTGGGGTCCAGTTATAGCAGACCCTTCGGGTTGGAGTCCGGTTACAAAGGCTCTCCGGGTTGGATTCTAATTACATAGGTTCTCCAAGTTGGAGTCCGGTTACAGAGGCTCTTCATGATGGAGTCCGGTTACAGAGGCTCTCCGGGTTGGGGTCCGGTTATAGTTAGCCCCTAGGTCCTGGTACGAGGCCTTGACACAGAAATTAAAGGCCAATACTATACATTCCCTCATTATGAAATTAGTTATTACATGTGATTATTCGACTAGTAGAATATCCATGTGCATGTTTATATGGTGATGTTTAATTTATTTTTGACATATTTTGTTCAAGTTTATGTTTAAAAAGGCTTTAGTTTTTATTACACATCTTGCCTTAAAATTTTATAGCTTCCTCTAAATTATTTACCCTTACTGAGCATCTGAGCTCACCCCTTTCTTATGTTTTATTTTCCCAGGATCCCAAGAAGTGTTTTATGTTTGAGATGAAGGGTTAAGCTAAGGGACTAATGGATTCCTCAAAGAACTATCTAAGATGTATTTTATGTTTGAAATCGTAATGTGAAGTTCATGTATGTAATCTAATTTAGAAGAATGCTAAACTGATCGGTCCTTTGAGACTTGATTCCTTGTAATCACGCCAATGTATTAAAATAATGCTCCGACTCTGGGTAACTAGGGTCGGGGAATTACAAAATACATTATCATATATATTATAATATGTTATTAGGATTAGGGGAAAATCATATTCCATATTTTACCCATCTTACAAAAAACAAAATCACCTCACGTGCCTACGTACAACTTACCGTCTCCACATTGCGGTGTAATTTTTTTCCATTACCAATTTACTTGAATGGGTTTGAGGATGAAAATTATGGATATATATGATAATTATGACATGAAATTTATTCTTTCAAAATTAATATACCATCCAAGTCCTTACCATTTCACCATTAAGGGCATGATACTATCGCTTGTGCGTACGTACGACCTATCATCTCTACGATGCAATACGATTCATTTTCCATTTTAACCGTTAAATAATGATTATAAAAATGTATAAATATGGTATATATTACCTTAATATAATTCTTTATATGACTAAACTATATTCTATGTACAAAAAGTGGGACTTACATGAAAAAACATGCATAGGAAAAATGAAGCAGTTTACAACCAAAATAAGGGTAATAACAAAATATTATTAACAAAAGAGTGATAAGATGATATAAGAGGATCATATATTATATAATAAATATTAATATGGTTCTATTATAAATTAATAACATGATTTAAACCATTATACATGAGGTTAAATCACGTTCAATAAAAGGAAAGTACAAGGTAAGAGTTTCTCGTCTCACCTTTATTTCTATGGGGCATATGCCTTATTTACCACTTGTCTCCATTGTGTAGTGTATATTATTCCCATTAATTCCTTTTATTATACATATTATAAATTTTATTGGGATCTAAATATCCATCTTAATTTTTTTCTTTCACGGGGTTATGATTCAAATGATACCCAAATAGTAAGGGATTATTTCACAATCTCATCATTATTCAAGATTGTTTATGTTGAAGTCACTGTTGGGAATATTTATCTTAAATATTCATGTGTTATAATAATGTTTTAAAAAAGGTTTTTAATATTATAATAAAATTATTTTTAACCATATTTTACATTTAAAAAAAATTAAATGAATTTTCATGTCGTTTTCAAAACAATGCCCATTTGGCTATTATCGAAAAAGTGAAAGGAATATTTGTTTTAATGTGTACAACCTAAAAAAAATTTATAGCCATCATGACCAATCAAATGTTTTAAATATTATTTTATAATTTTAAAAGGTTATTTTCAATGAAAATTATTTTCAATTTTTTTTTGTGAAATTTTAGTTTTAAAAAGTAAATTTCAAAGTGAAAAAGAATGTTTTCCTCAAAAAAGTTTTTAAATATATTTTTATTCCACAATGAAACCAAACATTTAATGAACTTATGAACCATAGAGGATATATTGTATTAATATCATCCTTATTATTTTTATGGATGGTTTATAATCAGTTTGATTGGGGATGTACTAATTTGATACCATTCAACATATTACTCTGGATAGTTTATGATTATGTTTATTTAATGGGGAAAGTATTTACTTTTCGTATACTAGTTTCAATATGAATTTTTATGTTTTTATGTTTCAAATATTTCATACGAGGAATGTATTGGTATTATTAAGTGACGATCAGGGCCTTCTATAGCCCCTCGATGCATTGGTAGGTCTCATGAGACAATCTAGACTGGGTTTTGGCCAAGGCCTTACCCATTTATAAGATTCTTGGCACGAAGACTTGATGTTGTTGTATTCTTGGAAAGAATCCTTGATGTTGTTAGATTCTTGGCGCGAATCGTTGAAAGTATGTTTCAGATATCCGACATTATGGATTGAATCATTATGAGATTAGTTATTGATTTCCATGTGATTATTCGATTAGTAAAATATCCATGTTTAAGTTCATTGTTCATGTGATTATTTATATGGAATTATTTGATCATATTTTATTATTACCATATTATGCTCAATTTATTGATAAAATGGCATGTTTTTTAGTGATTTACCTTTCTATAATTGTTATTTATTATTTATAATAGCTTTCACTGTATATGTACACTTAATGAGAATTTGATCTCACTCCTTTATTATGTTTTATTTTTCCCTAGGTTTCTAAGAAGTTTATTATGATTGATATATAGGGTTGCACTAAGGGGAATAATGGTGTTCTTAAAGAAAATATTTTTTGTATTTTATGTCTAAAATTTAATTTGAATTTCAAATATATATCTATTTTATCAAGACTACTAAAATATTCAGTCCTTTGGGATGTGATTTCTTATATCTTATGCCAATGTAATAAATTAAGGCACCAACTCTGAGTTACTAGAATATAGGTATTTACAATAATAGAACTGACATGGAGTGGAATTCTAAAGGAGATATGATTTTATCCTTCAAGAAAGACCCTAAAATTTTTATAGAGGATTTTTGTTCTCTTCATACCCTACCACAGTCTGGCCCTTTTACAACGTGCAAAAAGGGCTTTAACAACGCTAAAAAATCACTTTTGTCCTCAGTTCCATTAAAGGGGGTGGGGACTTTATCAGTGCTTTCATTAGCGCTAATAAATGCTCTACTTCTATAGTGTTCTATTTTAATAAAAACACACTACAACAAATACACTTGTACATATATATGTAAATACACCTGTATGAAAATTTATAATTTAATTGAAAAAGAATTTACATCACAAATACAAAAAAATCACTATCATATACATTTAAAACAATGTTTTTTATAATTAAATTTTCAATTAATATCCACAAAAATTTAAAAACATAAATGATTCATCGTCTTTAGCACCCGCAACCCCCTCTCAAAAAAGTCTAACCATGGTATCAGTTTCTGAACAAACCACCCCAACCTGAGAAAAAGAATCCACTTATATAAAAAAATATTATATTTATAATAATATAAAGAAATAAATTAAACTTAAATATAGAAGAATACATTAATAAAATATAAATTTTAAATAAAAGGACACACTTAGAGTCATACTGGCCACTCTATGTGTCAGATTGAGGTGGGGATAATTCCTGCACATCAAAAATGACTTATGGATCGTTTTTACAAGGAATTTAAACAATTAAAATATTTTTTTCTCAATTTTGAGTTAGTCAGTTGTCTTTTTTTACTAAAATGTCATTTTAAACTACAAACACGCACTTTAAGTCATATTGGTCACATCATGTGTTGGTTTGATGTGAGACTAATTCGTACATGTCAAAAATGATTTATGAATCATTTTTATAAAGTATCAAGACAATTTGAGTGAATTTTCTTGGTTTTTAGTGAGTGACACATGTTTTGAACTAAAATGTCAATTTTAGATGGATAACAGACACTTTGAGTCATACCAGGTATACTGTGTATCAAATTGAGGAGCAGCTGATTTCTACACATAAAAAATGACTTATGGATCATTTTATTAAAGTATAAAAACAATATGAATGAATTTTCTTAGTTTTGATTATTTCAATTGTGTTTTTTACTAAAATGTCAATTTTAAATAAGGAAACATTTGGAGTCATACCGCTCACACCGTGCATCAAATTAAATTGCGGTTGATTCCTACACATTAAAAATAACTTATGGATCATTATTCTAAAGTATCAAAACAATCTAAATGAATTTGATCATTTTTGAGTATGACACTTGTGTTTTTTACTAAGATGTCATTTTAAACTGAAAACATGCAATTTGGGTTATATCAGTCACATCGTGTGTCAGTTTGATACAAGACTAAATCCTACACATTAAAAATTACTTATGAATCATTGTCCTAAATTATTAAGGAAACCAAAGTATGTTTTCATTGTTTTTAGTGAGTGAAACATGTTTTGAACTAAAATGTCAATTTTAAACTGATAACGGACACCTTGAGTCATATAGGACAGACAATGTATTAGATTGAGGTGCGAAAGATTCCTACACATTACAAATTATTTATGGATCATTATCCTAAAGTATCAAAACAATCCTATTTTTTTCTTAGTCTTGAGTATGTCACTTGTCCTTTTTACTAAAATTAATATTAATTTTAAATAAAAAGACACACTTGGAGTCATACTGGTCACACCATGAGTCAGATTAAGGATAGGTTGATTCCTACACATAAAAAATGATTTATGGATTGTTTTCCTAACATATAAAAACAACCAGAATTTGTTTTCTTGTTTTTGAGCATTTCACTTATTCTTTTTACTAAAATTAATTTCAATTTTAAATAAAAAGGCACACTTGGAGTCATACTGGCCACACTATGCATCAGATTTAGGTGAGGCTAATTCCTACACCTCAAATTTTTTTATGTATTTTTTTCCTAATGTATTAAAATAATATGAATGTGTTTTATTGATTTCGAGTATGTAACTTGTGTTTTTTTACTAAAATGTCATTTCAAACAGTAAAGATGCACTTTGAGTCATACCAGTTACATTGTGTTTTAGTTTGACACGAGGATAATTCATAAACATAAAAAATTACTTAAGAATTGTTTTCATGAATTATCAAGACAATCAGAGCATGTTTGTTCAGTTTTTAGTGAGTGACACACTTTTTGAACTAAAATGTCAATTTTAAATTAATAACAAACACTTTGAGTTATACTGGTCACACCATGCATCTAATTGAGGTGCAGTTGATTCATATATGTCAAACATGAATTATGGATTTTATTCCTAAATTATTAAAATAATTTGAATATGTTTTCTCAGTTTTGAGTATGTCACTTGTTTTTTTACTAAAATTAATTTCAATTTTGAATAAAAATACACACTTTGAGTCATACCGGTCACACCGTGCCTAGGATTTAGGTGTAGATAATTCTTACATATCAAAAATTACTTAGGGATCATTTTACTAATATATAAACACAATAAAAATTCATTTTCATAGTTTTGAGTATGTCACTTTTGTTTTTTACTAAAATTTAATTTCGAACTAGAAACACACACTTTGAGTCATACCAATCACATCATGTGTCGGTTTGACATGTGACTAATTCATACATCCGACAAATTACATATGTATCGTTGTTATGAATTATCATAAAAATCAGAGTATGTTTTATGAGTTTTCAGTGTGTATTACACTTTTTGAAATAAAATGCCAATTTTAAACTCATAATAAACACTTTGAGTCATAACGAGTATATTGTGTGTCGGGTTGAGGTGAGGATAATTCCTATATGTCATAAATGTCTTATAAATTATTTTACTAAAGTATTAAAAAAATCCTAATGTGTTTGTTCAATTTTTAGTATGTTAGTTGTCTTTTTTACTAAAATTAATGTCAATTTTAAATAAAGAGACACACTTAGAGTCATACTGGTCATACCATGCATCAGATTGAGGTGAGACTGATTCCTAAACATCACAAATGACTTATGGATCATTTTCTTAAAGTATCAAAACAATAAAAATTCATTTTCTTAGTTTTGAGTATGTCACTTGTGTTTTTTATGAAAATTAATGTCAATTTTAAATAAAATGACACACTTGGAGTTATACTAGTCACACCGTGTGTACAATTGTGGTTTGGATGATTCCTACACATCAAAAATGACTTATGTATTGTTTTTTTAATGTATCAAAAAAATCTGAATGTTTTTTCTCAGTTTTGAGTATGTGACTTTTGTTTTGAACTAAAATGTAAATTATAAACTAAAAACATACATTTTGAGTCATATCGAGCACACTGTGTATCAGATTGAGGTGTAGATTATTGTGTATGTGATGCATGTTTTACTTCAACTATCTACAATAATAGAGAAAAGAGATAAATATTCCATTTGTATAGAAAAGGAAAACCCATGCTACTTGAAACACCCCATCTAAAAGCAACAAGTTCTCTCTTTTGTGGCTTACTGCAGACAGTTGAAATAAAAATATGACTTACGAAAAAGAATATAACTGTATAATAATTTTGTTATGTTAGTAATAATATAATGAAATAAATTAAAAATAAATATGAAACAATACATTAATAAAATATTAATTTTAAACTGAAACCACACAATTTGAGTTATACTGGGTACATCATGTATCAGATTAAGAAATGGTTGATTCCACCATGTCATTTTATCCTAAAGTTCATGATCATCATACATGAGTAAATAATCCTTCTTGAAAAACTCATTTATTCATGATCTCTATGAAATTAAAAAAATAAGTATCAGATAAAAATGATGAGAAAATTAACCAAAAAGAGTAGATAAAATGATGAGAAAATCAACTAAATAAGTAGTAGGAAGTCACATATTCATGTTATATATGTAAATTCTAATACCAGGTATACTGACCAATTGTTTCTAAACAAATCTATTTTCTCTTATGAATACAGGGACTTTCAATATTCATGTTAGTACTAAAAAAATATAAATAAACAAAGAATTAATAAATATTTTAAATGAAATGATAATTATATTTGAAAATACCTCTTTGGGGATACTAGTTTGTTGATGGTATATGATATCTCTCATAAAATTTTCAAACATAATAACCATAATTTTTTCCATTGGTTTATTTTTTAAACTATAGAAACATTGATAAAAATAAGTAATTTGTTTGGATATGTGTTTTGATAGTGAAATATTATTATATATTCCCTAATATTTATCCACTTGTAGAAGTCGGCATGTTCCTTGTATGTATAGACCGTCCTCCTGAAATGATTTGGAAGAAATTTAAACACTACCCTATTATAATATAATTCTCATTAAAACATAATATAAAATATATAACTTTAATTTTAGTTCTAAATTGTTGGATGTAGTGTATTACAAATTGAAAAATGTCATCACATGTGGTAGGTTTGTTGGGAATCCATGCAGAGAATCTAGAAAATAAATCTTTGGAGTGTCCAAATTGACCGCAATGAGTACCTAATATTTCTTAAACAAACAAAAAGGAATAAGTAATGAAATAAATGGAAATATATTTGATATGATTAAATTATAAACTTTTATCCCCGCATCATTGATAATAATAAGAGTTTGTCGTCCTTAAGTTTTATTTCAAATGATAAAGATAGTTTTTCCACTATTTCATCAATTTGATATGAATCCAATGAGTTTAGTTGTGTAGAAGTGTTGTGAGGACTAATAAGTCCATATTTATGTTCATAGGGTTTTCTCTTCAAATAGTATTGGTATAGATGCCTACAAAAAATATGACTTGTATTTAGTCATAATTAACAAAGTAGATCATCTATTGGAAAAAAATCACGAAAACACACCTCATCTATATATTTTCAACTAATACTCCTAGCCAGTCATACTTGAGGATTGCATTTAAATTTTCAAGTATAATGAAGTCTATAATAAATTCTCCATACATTTGTTCTTCAAAATCAACTATGACATTACTACCACTTTATAGCCTTGTATCTATAAGAACCTTCAATGTTAGTAAATGCAGATATTGATTGGGTGGGGTAAAGGTGATTTGTGAAGATATTTTCAATTGTTCAGTTGATCCTTTAGATCATTTTGATTCAAACTTTCATTTCACCCCTTCCCTTTTTCCGTCTGTAATAACATTCATCAGTTTAGACCTTTTTTCATTAATTGTTAAAGGATTAGTATGAAAAATAAATTATAAATGAATATCACCATGTCAACATGTTTTTTTGAAAGACCTGATAGTCATGATATGAATGTTCCAATAGGTTGCTCGACCGTATGAATATTCGCATCATCAAGTGGAACATGTATCTTGGCGCTCGACTAATGAGCTACGCTAATCCCCACTTTCACATGACCTATTGGAATTTGTCTATTGTGTAGAGTATATTATTAGATATTGTACATAGTATACCTAATAATAAGGTGATGGGTAGGCGTTGATAGATATAAATCACAATCATTTTCACCCTATAGAATATCATTACATAAAAGGTATCAATGTTTTAATGATTAAAATTTCATAAAAACAATTATGATAATATTGATTAACTCATCTAAGATAAGGGGTGAGGGTGGGGGGTCATCATATAGTGGTTATTCTTGAGGTTTTTATTCTCTTTGCTTCCTGCCCATAATAGTTTCTATAAACTCAGACTGCTAATGAAATTTTTCTTTAAGAGCAACTAATCGTGTCTAATTTAATTCCATTTTTTTATATTTATCCCCTTGTTATTTTATTTTCACAAAATATGTCCGAGGTTTCACCCCAAAACCCACACTTCTGACATGACCATACTATTCTGGCCACTTCAAGTCCACTGATAGTAGATCTTCATCTAGTACAACTGATGATGATTCATGTGTCTAATTCAGATAAAAAATATAGGAAAATAAGTAATCATTGTTATGTAATAGTGATTTAAAGTAAAATAAATTTTTATTATATCATACTTACACATGTTTCCCATAATTTTTGTATGTTTTCATCTATTAGTATCTCATATTTATTTACACGTGCCTATTTTCATAGCACATGACATTTGATGGAAGTGGATTTGGATTTAGATTCATCAATCTACATATAAACAGAGGAACATAACTATGTTTCTATTTCATGTCACATAAAATTATTATGGTATATTTAAAATACATACCAATTTTTTTTCAAGTTAAGAATACCCCATCCTTACTTTACAGTAGGGCTACTTTGATTTTTCTGCCCATTTATTATTTTCAGCACTCAGTTCCTATTTTACAAATTAAAAATTTTTCATCAAAGTGATTAATACATGTATTGTAAAATAATTTATTACCAGTCACAATGTACCTAAAAAGAAGTCTCCTCATGACACCTAGTAAACTCATCCCACACTTCTAGGTTTATCAAGTGTTCATACATATGTAGTGATTTCAAGTTTATTTTCCCTTCAACATCTTTGAGATGAAACTTTATTAGAATTATCTGAAAGCCTTTGTAAGACTTTCCAGAAATAATTAATACAAATTTCTTTTGGGAGTTATCTACTATAAATGTAATCTATAAGGGATAATGAAGAGTAAGTTAATGTTTCATTTTTTTAGTGAAATAAAGAAAGGATATCATAATGTTACCCACATATCTTCCCAAATCATTGCCTTAAGCATGAGAAAAACATGGTGCCATGAATCTACATCAATCATCACATGCTGCTGAGTGGTGAGCCTAATGAAACCAATGGATATGAAATTATTGGGGTTAACAAGCTAGTTGTATTCATTCCATCCAACCTCAAATTCGATGCCTTTTTTCTCACCTTAATAATTTTTTCTAACACCATTAGACTATGAAGATCTTGTTTTTTCAGAGACATTGGGTTTTCATCATATGTCATTTCCTCGAGTTCAAAATTTTCAATATATTGTTCCTTTGGATTGGTAGCATCGACATGTGCAGAAGGTTGTTATTCCACTCTATTGGGATCACCATCAAGTTGAGAAACCTTTTGTTCCTCAAAATTGAGATCATTTACATGTGCATAAGTCATTATCTACAAAAGTGGTTCAAAATTTAATTTAGATTACATAAATGTAGTAAATGCACAAATAATAATATGTGGTAACACAATGTATATTCTAAAAAAATATAATATGATTTTTGAACTCTTATTTTAAAGGTTAAAGGGATTTTACCCCTCTATCGAGTATCCAAATCCCTTCATTGTAGTCTCCTTTGACATACAAGACCCCGTATACATTTTAAACATTTTGAAATGATTGTGAAGTCCCAATAAAAGGGTCACCCTCATTTGAATTTTCATCTAACCCTTTAGTGGTTTTGGTCAATAACAGAACAATTGACCACTTTTGATTTTTGGGATCTGGAACATAAAATAATTGTAATGCCTATGATTTCATTATAAATGGTTTGTCTTTATAACCTTCTTTAATGAAATCTACTTTCACAAATCTCAATTCATCTATTTTAACAACACTTATATTATAAACCCACTTGCATTGAAAAATTGGCACTTGTAATGTTGTATAATCCAACTCCCATATTTGTTTGATGATTCCAGAGTACGGAATATTCGCATAAACTGGATTTCTATCTTCAGTACCAGATACATACATCGATTCATCCATAAGTTTAAATCCACTATTTTTCATGTAACTACCTTCATCATGTTCATTTTTATAGAATTTATAACCATTAATTACATAACCATTATAAGATAATACATTCACACTTGGTCCTCTGACTAACCATCAAAGTATTTTTGAAATTGAATTTAGATTTTCTTATGAATCCTTAAAAATATAGTCTCTAAAACATCCTATAAAATATTAATTATGTGTATTTGATATCTAAATTTCATCCATTTATGGATTCAAATGCCTAATAATTTCTTTTCGTGTTTCAACATATGGTTCAAACTCTAAAATGTTATGAAAAACGTAAAGGTAGGCCCGCTCCTAATCTATAATAGTGATTGTGATAACATTATTCAAGAAATTACTTCACCTACAAGTCTCCCAGTATAAATAGATTTCAGTAGACCAATGGTTTCCACATCAGATAGTTAGTTGGTATATAATTCCATTAATTCCTCAATAATATATTACTCTGTAATACAACCTTTTGGCTGACTTTGATTTTTTACATACCCTTTCAAAATTTTCATATACCGTTCAATGAGGTACAACTATCTATAATGTATAGGACCGCATAGTAAAATCCCTATTACCAAGTGAAATATCAAGTGAAACATCATATCAAAAAATACTGATAGGAAGAACATTTCCAATTCACATAATATGATGATGATTTCCTTTTACATAGTTTGAAATTTCACCAGGTCCATAACTTTCTTTTTCCATAGTTGGAAATTTTGGATAATCAAAAAGTTAATCTTCAACTATCAATGTAATTTTCTCAATATGATATTCATAATAATTCACACTTGTAATCACATCCTCGATACAGTCTTCTTCAATGTCCACACTTGTAATAATTTCAGATGATCCATAAAACACAGTGCTATCCTAGTCACTAGATATATTCACTTTCTCCCCATATTTAGTCCAATATTTATAACTTTGATATATTATATGATAGATCAATTGTTCTTACAACTCCTATAGACTAATTAGTCTTGAATATCAAGAGAATAAAAAAGGGAAACATATTTGAGAAGGGTCATATACATGATATTTTGCAAACTTAATGAACTATTCCACCCCATCTTCATACTCTTTTTTCATATGATTAAAATCTACCCATTTTTGATTCATATCCATCCTATTTGATTCAGTAACATTAATATTTTAAAAAATAAAAAATTACACAAAAAGGGGATTTTCAAATAAGGGGAACCCAAAATTTAAATATTTCAAATAATTTCATCATGATTTAGAGGAAATGAGAAATTGAATTTAAGAAAAGAATTACATCACTGGTGGTAGGTGTTATCCTCATAATTCATCTACAATGATCACCAATACCTAGTATGGGATGACTACTACTCAGGGTAGTCCAAGAAACATAGGTTCATGTCTATAATACATAGGGGATGAGTCTTAGGTAAAAAAATGAAATAATAATTGTTTGGGAGATGAAGTTGATGATGATTCCAATTGCCTCCTTAAATATAAATGTTCCCAAGCTATGGAGTTGGTGAAGCACCAATTTTCTTTCTTAGTTTTCTGTCTAAAATATTTAATGTTAATTTGGTTTGGTTGGGGTGGATAGTTTTCTTGGATGATACTAATATAATAAATTGTTTCCATTTTATAGTTTCATACTTCATATAAAAATCAAACCAATCCATAATTTTATGGATATATTTTGATAAGAGGTTAGTGACTAAAGTGAAAATATAATTCAAGTGGGTGATGTGGGAAATTAATTCAACTTGTGTCTTAACATAAGAATCCTATTGTGGATTCATCCATTTTCTACCAATTCATATAGTCTTTTGTCTTATATATGAAGCATGACCCTTCTTCCTCTACATGATTTGACTCAGGCTTTAAAGATTACCTCTACTATTCTAAAACCCAATAATGATCAATCTTATTACTAATTTTTTTTGGTTTATACCTTTTCCTAAACTGAAGAACCAACACAGTTTCTCATTCCATATTTCCTCACATTTTCATTGATACCAACCCTTAGAATTTAACAAAAAATTAGATATAAGATGTAGTTGTTGAGGAATACCATAATTTAAACAATATAGGTGATTTTGGATAAAAATTAGGCTTATGATTTTCAGTGGGGTTAAATATTAATTCAACTTTTGATAGTGGTATATACTTGTTGGTGAAGACTCAGTGGGTTTCTTGGTAGAAGGTTTATTTTTTAGTGTGTGGGAGGGAAGTTTTACTATTTCACCAATAAAGTTTACAATATTGTGGGGGTTATTCTTAGTTAGTTAAATTATAATGTTTATGTTGAATTGCATAAGGAGTTTGTGTTACTAATCTATAGGGTGCTTAAAGAATTAATATAGTGATCTATCTATGACTGCTTTTTCTATAGGTACATCCTATCACTTTCCTATGAGTTTGAATTTTTAACTTTCTATCTATCTCAAGTATTGTATCTCATTATCTATTTTTATAAATAAAGTTTCAACCTTATTAAAAAAGAATTTTTTTGGTCTATCCTTTCTACATGGAATCCGAGCCTAGAAACCTTAGAAGTATCCCTTTATCCCTCCCTCTAGCGAAGTTTCTTTTGAATTCCCCTTTGTCGCTCCTATTCTTTCCATACTTGTTTTACACAAAGTTATCTTACACCATATTTAAAGATATTATTTTTTATTTCAGATGACATTTTTCTTGTATCCCTATCCAAACAATATTTTATATACATCATTTTCGATATGATCTTTTCCATCAATTTTTTTCAAGATAACAATTTTTAAACCTATTTTTATAAGTTTTTTCATGTCTAGTAAGGCCATGAAATCCATATAACTAAAATAATAACATCTTTTACAATAGTTTTGGAATCATCTACATTAGAGATTTTTAGGTATCAATAACATCACCTTCAAAGGAAGTTTATCATCACAAGTTCAATTTTTTTAAATTAGTGAAATGAGATAGAGTATGCTAAAGTTTGAAATATAGTTTTAAAATGCTTAAATAATGAGGGTATGGATCTATATAAGATCGATATATTTGAATAGTCTTGTTATATATATTTTCTATTTAGTTTACTAAAAAATAATGATTTTAAAACTTTTATGATTTCTAAATTGTTTATTGAAAAAAATTATTTTCTACCACTTATTTAATTTTTTTAAAAAAATTAAATGCAAGTGTTTTTTTAGAAACAAAACAAATATCAATTGTTTTTTAAAATCACATCATCAAGAGTAATGAGATTTAAACACTCTCTTAAGTATTATCAAATGAAACCAAATCCATCAATGCCCTTTTTAGTAGGAAATGATTCTTGAAATTTTTTGATATCACTTATTTTGTACTACTTATCACTTATATTTTTTTCCATGCTGATTTTTTTTAAAAATTATTTCAATATCACTTAACAATATGAAAACACTCACACACAAACACCTAATAAGTGATTGAATAAGTGATGTCAAACATAAAAATTTTCTTAAAGGAATTTATCTATCAAGTTTTAAGGCATTTTTTATAATAAATAACATTGAAATACTCAAACTAGATTTGGTATTTATAAAATTTAATCACCATGATACTTGGGTCATTTTTGACTGTATGAATAATAGGTGTAATAATCAAATTTTTGAAGAAAACATTAATGAAATATATACATTTTTGGGGAAAATATAGTTTATAATTAAATAAATACAATCAAATAACTACAAAAAAAATATTCATTTAAATTCATCACTCTTGTGTTGTAAAATGATCATTGGGTAATTTATATCCTGTAGAATGTGTGACAGGTAATGTTGGATCCCTTGAAAAAAAATAATGTATACTATACACCATTTAAGTGAAAAAAAATTAGTTTAACAACTAAAAGTAATAAAACATACTAAAAACCTATAAAATATTAGAATAATGATTCTTTAGTCATTTGAGACTAGTATGATTGAGAAAATAATGAATATGATACCCAAGGAATTGGAATTTTCATAAAAAAAAAATCAAACCTCTATTTTGAGTAATATTTATCGAATGTAAAAAACAGATCAAATAGACTTTAGTTAAATTCAAATTAGAGAAATAATATATTTGTTTCATTATTTTCATACAGTAACAGATTACACATGAATATGAACATTAAGGCACACATTTATACAATACATATTATTTAGGGGAAACTAGAGCTCAAAAATAACTAAATTGCATCAAATTACTATAAAATGATAAAATGATTATTCTAAATTCATCACCCTTAAGTTTTAAAGGAATAATAGTATAATTTAGGGTTCATAGAGATATTATTCATGTGAATTGAATACCTATTACACATATAAATACAAAATAAAATAAATTTAACTATATATAATTTAAGTGAAAAATGGTTTGTTTAATGACCCAAAGTCATAAAACATGCTCTATATCCTATAAAATTTTGTAAAAATGATTCAATTGTAATTTTGGACTAATATAATGGAGATTAATATTAATATGATTCTCAATCGATAAAAAAATAAAAAAAACAATTTATGTCACTATTTTGGGAAATATTCATTAAATGAAAAAAACAACCCAAATAGGATATCATACCTAGAATTTTTTTAAATAAATAAATGGGTCATTTTTGACCTATATAAATAAGTGTTCCATGAATATAATGCTTTACTTTCATTTATGTTTGAAATTAACTAATGTAATTAAAATAGAATAAAATGACCGAAAGATAATCTAAATTCATAAAAAATAGGTTTTATGTAATTTGGTTCTCATAAAAATATAATATTTTCTAATTTGATTCATATAGAACACATAAATGTAAAGAAATTAGTTTTAATATATTCAATTTCTATAAAAGTGTTTAATTTAAATATCTAAGGTCCTAAAACATTTTCTGAATGATATAAGATTTTGTAAGAATTATAGTTGATATATTTTTTATATTTAATAATGAGATACATGTTTATCCAATGGATATGGTGATAGAAATAAAAAAAATAATTTAGTTTATCCTTTTAAGAAACAAAATTCAATTATATATAATAATTAAAATAATATCTTAGGCTTGTAATATCACATAACAATGATATTTATGATTTTTTTTATATTTATGAATGTTATGTGTGTGAATAAAAATATCGACAAACATGTTAACCCAATACATAAATTTTAAGAGAAAATTGAGGTTATAATTAACTTAATAGAATTGAACAACCATAAATTTACCAAAAACGACTAAAATTTATCACCATTATGTGTCAAAATGATTTTATAGAAACTTGACTCATAATAATTTGTTTTTTGAAAATAAAATTCCCACCAAGCACATAAATGAAAAAAATCAATTTTTTCATGCATCGTTTAATTGAAAAACATTGGGTTTAAAAATAAATTCACTTGATAATTGTGTGTCAAGAATATTACACACAAGATACGACTTTGTAAATTGAAAAAGAAATCAATTCACTTGATAATTATGAGAAACACAAATCAATCATAAAAAAAATACTCAAAGAGGATTTAGTATCCACTAAATTGAATCAAAATGATTCATGAGATATTTTTGAGTGATATGATTGAGTGAAATATGAATTTTATACTCAAGAAACATTTTTATATAATATATATATTTTTGGGAAAGCACATAAGGGGATAAAGGGTCACGTTTATTGTAGCACCTAAAGGGTTACACATAACCTTTGAATTCAACATTAATAATGAAAGGGGTAAATCTGGTACAAATGACATGGGCCTAAACCAATCAAGAATTCAAATATAAATATTGAGAAAGAAATGCGATTCGAGAAGAAGGAGAAAATAGAAAAAAAAATAGTGGTGAAAAAAATAGAAACAAGAATCATAAAAATATATAAGAAATTAAATGTACAAGAGTATTTATGTGCTTTATACCACATCAGTACTACTTGAATGGAGGTTGAAAGGGGTAAAGAACTAGATATAAGAAGTGATTAAATAGTAGAATAAATAATATAATACCTTATATCTTGAGAGGATCGATTCATTGTTAAAGAGTAGCAAGGGTTCAGTTCCATGAGGGTTAGGTTCCATGAGGGAGCGAAAATGATGACAACTACAATGACATGGAGCGATGGTAGGGAGAGCGGTGCTGACAGTAGTATAGTTCTGAGAGATCTTGGAAGTTGTGAGAGAGGGTAACCAATATCTATATTTTATATACATATTTTTATGGGATTTTATACATGAATCCATTGAATATTAGTTGATTAAATATAATATATATACCTAATATTAATGTTTTGTGTATTCTTATACATGACTAATATTTAGAGAAATACCAAGGAAAAAATAGTAATTGAGGAACATAAAGGCAGTTTACACCAATCCATGAAGTTTTATTATCACGATAATAGAAAAAAAAGATGAATCAAAGAACAAAAAGGAGTCAAACAGGTCATGTTTTCAATGAAAGAAAATTTCTCATGATATTTAATGATCAAAAGATGTTTGGGAGGCTAAGAACTGAAAAACCAGACATAAATGAGGTTTTAAGTTCTGAAAAGTAACATTAAATTTCATGTAAATATTATATAAACTAAAAATACTCATACATTACACAACGTGTGAAACATTACATGACATGAAATTTCCCAAGAAAATCCAAAAAATGATGATTTCCAACGTATCTTTGACGAGGTTTTCATATCTATTTCCACCCAAAATGACCATTAAATGTGGTCTTTGACCTGAGGAATCCCATGGATGACTGAAAAAGATTATATGTATGAGTTTTATCTAAAGAAAAATTGATTCAATTCCAAGTGTGAGGATCGACCACCGGGTGGCTTCCGTAGGGTTCTGACCTGTCATAGATAGGTTTTTCATTCTATTTTTCTTTTCTTTCTTTTTTCTTCTACTTTCATGTAACCTCAAATGGTGTTTATTTTAATTACAATCTTTCTATTTTTTTCATTCTTTTATTTATTACATTTCTTTATTAATCTCTCTCCTATGGTTTTAGGTTTAATCATTGTTGGATATCACCTGAAAATGATTGGCTAAACCCCATAGGGGAGAGAGGAATCAGTTAAAGGGGGTGAATACCATCATTGATTGATTTTATTTATCTTTTAAAGACGATTTTATTCAAAAGTATCATGTCATACCTGCGCTTTTATTTTATTCATCATTAATCCATTGACTATATTATATCAGTAATGAATAAACCCCAACATGATTGAGATGATTTATTCATGACTGTTGAATGAAATCATTCTTATACTTTTACCAATATGAACTTAATGCAGTTTAGCTATTTTTATTCATATGAACAAGATGAATTTTTATTATAGGGTAGTTTGATAGGGAATGACCATTTCTTATATCTATTAAATCATTTGGTTTCATAACTATTTGATATAACTATATTTTAAGTGAATTTGAATTAATTTATTTAGCAAAAATATCCCTGGAAACTAGTTCCCCTCTATTCTATCTCTCTATTTGAATTCATTTATTTTAATTTCATCATTAGTTTAATAAAATAAATTATAAATTGGAATGAACTAAACTTTATTCTAGAGTTTTCATCAATGCATTCACCGCTCTTTGTGGGTTCAACCCCGCACTTCTATTATGCTACACCATTATAGCTCAAATTTTGGCACTGTTTTTGGGGAGAATCAGAGCATTACAGATGAATCGAGACCAATATCTTAGGTCAAATACTTTTATTATCCCATTTTTGTTTACTGATTTTAGTCTAGGTCTTTGTTTTTTACTTTATTTTTTTAATTATTTTCATATTTCAATATTATGCACCTTGTAGTTTTTAGTGTTGTGCAAGATGGATTACATGTCATATCACTCTTATACTACTCCACCATCAGAATGAATTGAATATACTAAGTATTCAAACACATGGGAAGCACTGAATTTAGAAGGGTGTACATAATAGGATGATGGTTAGTATGATTCATATTCTCATGAGTATGATGAATTCCAACCCCCACAGTGGAACTACACCTACTATCAACCCGATGAAGTAGATCCTGACTACCAAGGCTACCAAGGTAGATCCAAAGAAGAGTATAATCCTAAAGAAATACTAACCAATTTTCTCGCTCAGTACATTGAAGTGATGGACAAGAGGATGAATTATAATGAGGCTGAACTTAGAGAGCAAGGAGAATTGTCTACTCAACTTGACCAAATCATTTATAATTTTAATTCTCTTATTAGAAGTCTGCCAATAGTTTCCAATGCAGATACAGGTTGGTTCAAAGATTAAGAATGTCAATAAGTAGAGTAATTCCATGTTTTTGATACAAAATGACCTCAAGATCAGTATATTCAAGAAGACCATTCCTTCCAACAACCTGAGGAGCATAATTCAGATGACAGACTAGCCACATTGCTCACAAAGTTCATTCCAGTATTGGATAAGCCGATTGATAACCATGAAGACAAAATTAGTGAATATGGAGAATTGATCACTCACCTATATCATGTTATTTCAAATTTAAATTCCCTAGTATTCAACTTACCAGTAAAATATAATGCTAGGATTGGTTCTTTTGAAGGAAAAGAAAAGAAATAGGTGGATGAATTAAATACCGCATAAACAAAAAAGTAAGAAAAATTGGAGGCTAAAAACAAATAACATTACCTGGATCATGTTGAAAACATTGAAATAGAATAACCTATAGATTTATAAGAAATATCAAAAACCTGAGGTAACCCTTCTATGTATACAAAAATATTAAGAAGAACAATGAGAATACTTTTTTCAATTATGATAAGAAGAGGAAAGAAATTTGATGAAATTTTTTGATTGGATGGTTGAAGAGTAATAAGAGAAGGAGGTCGAAGAAATACAATATTTAGAATAAAAGGAAGAATCAGACATAAAGGAACATGAGAAGAAGGCCAAAGAGGTACAATCCAGTGAATTTAATAAGGTGGAAGAAAAATTAAATAAACAGGGTAATGAACAAGTATGCATTGACCTCAGTGGTATTCTTAAGACTGAAGAAGAATGGGACTCCCTCCTACACTTTTAAGAAGAAGAGGATAAAACTGAGGCTCCAATTCAAGAATTCATTCTAGAATCTCAAATTAAGAAAAATAAAGGAATGGTGGAGGATCCGAACTAAAAAATATGGTTAGATTTTGATTTTATATTATTTTTATTACATAGTCATCAAATTTTATCCCATCACTAGTCAAGATCAACCAATAGATGAGGAAGAGAATGAATACCCTAGATACATGATAAATCTATAAGTGGTTAAATCTAATACTATTATCTTTGTACCATCATCTAATTAGATTACAAAGGTAAATATTGAGTTGGACGACCATAAAAAAGAGCAATTACCGGGAGGTAACCCAGATTTTAAAATTTATTTCAAGGACATAAATTTATTTATTTTTATTAGTTTAAATAAATATCCCCATGGTTGAAATCTTTATCTTTTTTAAGAATTTTTTTTAATTTTGAAAAGGGAATTTACTTTCACTACCTATTCTTATTTTTTAGGCTATGGAAGCAAGAAGTAGGAAGAAATGGATGTACTATATGTAGGACCAATACACATCATGAACCTCACTCATGTCATGAATTATGGAAAATACACATCTTGTAATCACAATTCACATAGTGAACCTGGTTAGAAAGAACCTGAGAGACTCATTCAGAAGCATCAATGAAAGGGGAGTACCATTTTTACTTGTTTATATTTTTTCACCCCTAGTTTTTTCCACCATGTGAAAAAAATTAATTAAATTTTTGCATGAACTGAATTAAATTAGATTCACCAACAAAACAACTTAAATTGTTTTCTTATACTCACTGATCTAGGAGAAATCATTACTAAGGAGAATTATATTGAAATTTTGGAATATTTGAAATATAATTTCAATAAATGAAAAATATATAAATGTAAATTTTAAAAGTAACTTGCTTACTTTAATTTGTAATTTCTTGAAAATGACTGCTGATATGATTTCTTTTCATGATGTTGATTCCTAGAAACATGATTTGAGTAAACCAGTTTTCTATACTCATACCATGGACATATTGACTTATATTATATTCCCATTCTTGAGAGGATTTTGGACCAAATATTTTCTATTTTTCTAAGCATATTTCATGAGTGAAACTTGGGTCATGTAAACTCACTAGAAATTGCATTAATTTCTTGTTAAATCTGTGGATGAAAAAATTGACTTTTGAAATTATTGAGGCATTTTATTGATTCACCCTTTTATCCTGAGACCCACCTTCACATTGATCTTCCTTTATCCCATAGAAATAATCAATGAACTTGTTATTATTGAGCCATGTTACAAGCCATTATTTTCATTCCTGCCAAACTCTTTGTATTTTTAATGATATTAAATTGAATGAGTGTGGGGTAGAAGTTGTTTATGGTGGATATGGGATGAGATTTCTTAAGAGAAGACTACTGGGTGTTTCCATGGTATTTTTAGGAAAGTTTCAAGATTTTATTCCTTATATTCTATTTTTATCCCTATTTTTGTTAAAAAAGAAGAAGAAAAATATTTTTTTTTAAAAAAAATGGGTTGTTTCTTATGTAGGTAAAAAATCAACATTATCAGACTGATGAACTAAAATCATATGTGGTTTGGTGATGGATGTGAGAATTATCATAGGAGTATCTTTTGAAAAAAAGAAAAAAAATAAGAAGTAAAAAAAGGGTTTTGAATTGGGAGAATAAAAATCTCCATTACCAGACTGATGTTTTTTATCATATGTGGTTAGGTGATGGATGTGAGGTTCATTCCAAATCACGACTTTCAAAAAAAAAAAAAAAAATAAGAACAAGAGAGGGTTATTTTTCATTATGATTACATTTTCTGTGAGCCTCTATTTTTTGGTTTGGGGGGTGTGCGAAATGATATTATTTTGGTGAGGAGCATTTCATTGATCTTTTCTTTTGAATATCAAGTATTATACATTAGAGTTTTGCATCCTCCTTGAGTCTTACTTAGTTTTTAAAATTTTTCCTACCTTCCCTCAACCACAAAGTCATTTGATCCTTATTTTAAATCCCTCATGATTAATTGTGATATTTTTGTTTAGGATGTGGAGAAAGTAAATTCAATGCAAGCCTATAGTTAGGAGCATGTACTTGAGGTATGATCATAACTATATTAAATTTTTACCTTGAGTGATGAGTAGAAAAATTAAAGGTGAGGTAAATCATAAATGGAATGGGTGTTGTTGAAAATTTGAAATCTATGAGTGAAAAGGGGAAAATTTATTGAATTGCACATTATAAATGAAGCATAATTTTTGGATTCTTTATTGGGTATGTGTTGTGTTTTTACTATATTCAGTTATAACTTGTATTTAAGAGAATCATAATTTGAAAATTCCCTTATTAATGTATGGACCCTTTGTATTTTGATGTTGATGTTTTTCTTAAGGATGAGAAAAGATTTGAGTGTGTGATTATTTGATATCTCTATTTTATATACATATTTTTATGGGATTTTATATATGAATTCATTGAATATTATTTGATTAAATATAATATATGTGACTAATATTAATGTTTTGTGTATTCTTATGAAGGATTGATATTTAGGGAAATACCAAGGAAAACATGAAACTTGAAGAACATAAAGGCACTTCTTGCCGATCCGTGAAGCTAGCTTGGAGCGACAACAGAAAATGAAGATGAAGTGAATAATGAAAAGGAGTCGAACAGATCATGTTTGCAATGAAAGAAGATTTACCATGATGTTTGATGATAAAAAGATGTCTGGGAGGCTCAAAACTTAATAACCAATCATAAATAAGGTTTTTAGTGCTGGAAAGTAACATTACACATCGTGTAAATATTACATGACCTGAAAGTCCCCACACATTATATGTTGTGTAAAAAATTACATGATGTTAAATTTCTCGATAAATCCAAAAAATTATGATTTACAACATATCTTTGATTGAATTTTCATATCCGTGTCTACCCAAAAGGGATATTAAATGTGGTATTTGACCCAGGGAATTCCATGGATGACTGAAAATCTTATATATGGGTTTCAACCAAATAAAAATTGATTTTATTCTGGGCACGAGGCTTGACCACTGGAAGGCTGTCATAGGGTTCTAACCTGCTGTAGATAGGTTTTTCATTCTGTTTTGATTTTATTTTCTTTCTTATACTTTCATATAACCTCAAATCAGTTAAAGGGGGTGTATACCATCATTGATTGATTTTATTTCACTCATAAAGATGATTATATTCAAAAGTATCATATTTTTCATTTACTTATATTTTATTCATCATTGATCCATTGACCACATGAAATCAATAATGAATGAAACACAATATGATTGAGATTATTTATTCATGACCATTGAATAAAATTACTCTTCTACTTCTATAAATCTAAACTTAATATAATTATTTTTCAAGTGAAGTTGAATTAATTTATTTAGAAAAACTATCCCTAGAAACTGTTTCCCTTATATTTCATCTCTCTATTTGAATTCATTTATTTTAATTGCATCATTAGTTTAATAAAATCAATTAGAAATTGGAGTAACCTAACCTTTAGTCTCGATTTGTCATCGCTATGTTCCTTGCACTCCATGGGTTCGACCCAACACCTTTTCTATGCTATGCCATTATAGCTAGTATTGTTAGGGTTAATAAAAATTTATAATTTTATCAATCCTAGAAGATTTAACAATGCCTTATGGTATTAATATATGAATTTATTGAATATTAGTTGATTAAATATAATATTTGTTCCTGATATTAATGTTTTTTTATTCTTATGCAGAACTTATATTTGGAGAAATACCAAGGAAATCATGGGAATTGAGGAACATAAAGGAACTTTGCACAAATACATGAAGTTTTCTTGGTGAAATAATGGAAAATGAATATGAATCAAATAACTAAAAGGAGTTAAACAGATCATGTTTTCAATGAAATAATATTTCTCATGATGTATGATGATCACAAGATGTTTAGGGGGATCAAAACTGAAGAACCGGACATAAACGAATTGTTCGGTGATGGAAAGTAACATTACACATCATGTAAATATTATATGAATTGAAAACCTTCCACATTACATATATTTTAAAACATTACACAACATGACATTTACTGAGTAAATCCAAAAAATGTTGATTTATAGCATATATTTGATGGGATTTTCATATCTATGTTCGCCCAAAATGACCATTAAACGTGTTCTTTGACACGAGGAATCCCATGGATGACTACAAATCTTATATATATGGGTTTTAGCTAAATAAAAATTGATTCAAATCTAGGTGTGAGGCTCAACCACTGGGCAGCTACCGTAGGGTTTTGACCTTCTGTAGATCGGTTTTTTCCTTATGTTTTTCTTTTCTTTCCTTTTTTTTCTAATTTCATGTAACCTAGAATGGTGTTTATTTTAATTCAAATCATTCTATTTTATTCATTTCTTTATTTATTCCTTTTATTTCTTAATCTCTCTCCTATGGTTTTGGGTTTAATCATTGTTTGTGATCACCCGACAATGGTTGGATAAAACCATATGAGAGTGCAGAATCAATTAAAGGGGATGTGTACCATCATTGATTGATTCAATTTATCTTTTAAAGATTATTGTATTAAAATGTATCATGTTGTTTTTCTATTTCTATTTTATTTATCATTTATCCATTGACCATATACCATCAGTAATGGATGAACCCCAACATGATTGATATGATTTATTCATGACCATTGAATGGAATTATTCTTATGCTTTTTGAAATCTGAACATAATGCACTTTATCTATTTTAATTCAGCTGACCATGATGATTTAGTATTATAAGGTAGTTTGATAGGGAATGACCATTTCATCTATCAATGAAATTTTGTGGTTGCGCAATAATTTGATATAATTGTTTTGTAAGTGAAGTTTTAATTTATTTAACAAAACTATCCCTAGAAACTGGTCCCACAATATTCTGTATCTCTATTTGAATTCATTATTTTAATTGCAATGTTGGTTTAATAAAATCAATAAGAAATTAGAACAACCTAACATTTAGTCTAGAGTTTTCATCACTGTGTTCCCCGCTCTCTATGGTTTCAACCCTGCACTTCTGCTATGCTACACCATTGTAGCTAGTATTGTTTGGGTTAATAAAAATTTATAATTTTATCAAGCCCATAGGATTTAATTATGCCTTTTAGGTACATAAAATTTCGAGGCTATTTCTGGGGAGCAGCGGAGCATTGTAAAAAACTTGATACCAATTTCTTAGGTCAAATACTTTTCATATCCCATTTATGTTTACTAATTTTAGTATAGGTCTTTTTTTTATTTCATTTTTTAAATTAATTTTTATTTTTCAATATGATACGCCTGGTAGTTTTTGGTGTTGTGCATGATGGATTAAATGTTATATCACTCTTATTCCATTTCACAATTAGAATAAAACAAATATATAAAGTATCCTATCACATGGGAAGTATTGAATTCAGAAGGGTTGACATAGCAGGATGACGATCAAAATGATTCTTATTCTCATGAGCATGATGAATTTTAACATCCAAAGTAGAATAACAAAAACTATCATCCTGGTGAAGGAGATCCTAACTATCAAGGATACCAAGGTAGATCTGGGGATGAGCAGTACTCAGAAGACCAACTAACTGGATTACTCAGACTATACATTCTAGTGATAGACAAGGGGATGGATGATCATGATATAGAGCTCAGAGAGTAGGGATAATTTACTACTCACCTTGCTCAAATCATTTTGAAATTTTATTCTCTTATTATTTTCCTACCAATAGTTTATAATGCATATACAAGTTTTTTTGAAGATGACATATGTTAAGAGTTGGATTAATTCCATGATGTTTATATAAAACAACCTCAACAACATTAAATTCAAGAAGACCATTCCTTCCAATAACCTCAAGAGTAGAATTCAGATGAAAGACTCGCCATATTTCTCACCAAGTTCATTCCAGTGTAGGATAAGAAAATGGATGATCATGAAGACCAACTTAGCGAATAAGGAGAATTTATTTCTCACCTTTATCATGTTATTTCAAATTTAAATTCCCCAGTATAAAACTTACCATTAAAATCTATTACAGGGATTAGTTGGTTTGAAGATAAATAAGATCAAAAGGTGGAGGAAGTTAATAATTCAGAAAAAATAAAGGAAGAAAAATCAGAGGTAAAAAACAAAGAACATTACTTGGAGCATGTTGAAAACATTGAAAAATATTAACCTCTAGATTTAAAAGAAGTATCAGAACCTTAGGCACCCCTTCTATGCATAAAAAATATAAATAAGAACAAATAGAATACCTTTTTCAAGTTTGAGAAGAAGAGGAAATAAATATGATGGAAATTTTTGGTTGGATGGTCGAGGAGGAAGAAGATAAGTAGGTTGAAGTAATACAATAAATAGAGTTAGAGGAAGAGGAAAAAGTGAAGAAAGAGGAAAATAAACCGACATTCACTGACCTTAATGATATTCTGGAGACCGAACAATCATGGAACACCCTACTAAAAAACCAAAAGATAAAGAGAATACCATTGATGATCTCATCAATGAAATAAAAGAGAGGAATAAGCAGACATATGTTTCTACAGAAACTAGATTTGAAAAGGTTAAGAAAGAGGAACCTCTAACAGTTGAAGTAGAAGATAAAGAAGCAATAGTGGAGTGGGTGAACTATAAAATTTTGTCATAGTTCTATTTTATATTATTTTAATTACATCTATCCTAAAATTTCATCTCACCACTAATCAAAATTAAGCAATGGATGTGGAAGCGAAAGACTACCCCACATGCACAACAAATTCAGATGTGGGAAAATCCAAGACGTTTAGCTCTATATCATGTTCCAATTATCTAACAAAGATAAAAGGTTGAGCTGAACGACCATAAATAAGAGTAGATACTAGGAGGTAACCCAAATTTTAAAATTACTTTATAGGGATTAGATTTATTTTATTTTATTGATTTAAATAAATCTACCTATGGTTGGCCTCTTTACCTTATTGATCCAAATGTTTTAAATTCTAAATGGATTATACTTTCATTGTTTGTTTTTATCTTTTAGGCCCCTAGAAGTAATAAGTAGGAAGTGACTGAAGTGCTGAAAATAGAAGCATTTAACATCATGAGTTCAATACATGTTGTGTAATCATAGTTCACTTCGTGAACCTGGTCAGAAAGAACTTGAGAGACTCATTTAGAAGCATCAATGGATGGGGAGTAATTTTTACTTGTTTATATTTTTTCACCCCTAGTTTTTGAAATTACATGAAAAAAATGTATTGAATTACTTCTTGAACTAAATTGAATTAGATTCACCCACAAAATGATTGAATTTTTTATCTTATACTCACTGATCTAGGATACATCAAAACCAAGGAGAAGTATATTATCATGTTGGAAAATTGGAAATATAATTCCCATAAATGGAAAAGATATAAATAGAAATTTTAAAATTCACTCATTTACTTTAATTTAAAATTTCATTAAAATTATTGTTGATATGATTTATTTTCATGATGTTGATTCCAAGAAACATGCTTTGAGTAAACTAATTGTCCATGTTCATGGCTTTAACTGATTTAATTATATTATGTTCCCATTCTTGAGAGGATTCTAGACCAAATATTTCCTATTTTTTAGGATATTTCTTGAGTGAAACTTAGGGCATGTAAACCGACTAGAACTTGCATTAATATCTTGTCGAATATATTACTAGAAAAATTAACTTTTGAAATGATTAGGGCATTTTATTGATGAGAACTTTTATCACAAGACCCACCTACAAATTAATCCTTCTTAAGCCTATAAAATCCATAGATCATCTTATTAGGATTAAGCCACGTTTCAATCCATTATTTCCTTTCCTACCCATCTCTTTGTATTTTGAATGATATTCAATTAAATGAGTGTGGATGAGGATTTTTTATGGTTGTTATGGGATGTGATATCTTAAGGGGAGACTTTAAGGTGTTTCAATGGTATTTTGGGGAAGTTTCATATTTACATTCATTATATTACATTGTATATACCCGTTGTTGTTAAAAAAAAGAAAATAAAGAAAATAAAAAGGGTTATTTCTTGTGTAGGTTAAAAATAAACATTGTCATATCGATAATCTTAAAATCATATGTGGTTACATGGTGGATGTGAGACTTATCCTAGGTATGATTCTAAAAAAATGAAAAAAATGGGTTGTGAATTGGGTGAATAAAAAATCACCATTACCGGACCAATGATTTTTATCATATGTGGTTAGGTGGTGCATGTGAGGTTTATTCAAAATCATGAATTTTGAAAAAAATAAGAATAACAACAAGAGAGGGTTATTTTTAATTATGATTAAATTTTATGTGAGCCTTTACTTTGTTCTTTGGGGGGTGTGTGAGATGAAATTATTTTGGTGAGGATAATTTCATTGAGATTATCTTTCAAAAATCATGAATTTTACATCAGATTATATCCTCCTCCTTGAGACTTAATTGATTTTCAACATTTTTACCTACTTATACTTAGCCTTAGAAACATTTTATCCTAATTAAAAATCCCTCATGATCAATTGTGATATTTTTATTTACATGGTGGAGAAAGTAGATTCAATAAAAGCCTATGATTAGGATCATGTACTTGAGGTATGAGAATAAATCCATTAAAATTGTTACCTTGAGTGATGAGTGTAAAAATATATAGTGAGGTAAATTATAAATGGCCTGGGTGTTGATGAAAAGTTGAAAATTTTTTATGAAAAGGGAAAAATCTCTTGAATTTCACATTATAAATGAAGCATGATTTTTGGGATTCTTTATTGGGTAGGCTCTGTGCTTTCAAAATATTTAGTTATAACTTTTTTATGAGAATAATAATGTGAAAATTATATTATTGATGTATGGATCCTTGGTATTTTGATGTTGAGTTTTTTTCTCGAGGATGATCAAAGATTTGAGTGTGGGGGTATTTGATATCTCTATTTTATATACATATTTTTATGGGATTTTATATATGAATTCATTTAATATTAGTGGATTAAATATAATATCTATTCCTGATATTAATGTTTTGTGTATTCTTATGCATGACTGATATTTAGAGAAATACCAAGGAAAACATGGAAATCGAGGAATATAAAGACACTTATCCCCGATACACGAAGATGGATCATTACGATAATGGAAAATGAATATGAATATAATAATGAAAATGATTTAAACATATCATGTTTGTAATGAAAGAATATTTCCCATGATGTTCTATGATCACAAGATGTTTTGGAGACTCAGAACTATAGAATCGTGCATAAAAGTGGTTTACAGTATTGGAAAGTAACATTACACATCGTTTAAATACTAGAAGACCTGAAAATTCTCACACATTACACGTCATGTAAATCATTACACAATGTGAAATTTCCCGACCATATCAAAAAAACACTGATTTTTAGCATATCTTTAATGGTATTTTCATATCTGTGTCTTCCCAAAATGTCCATTAAATGTGGTCTTTGACCTATATAATCCCATGGATGACTGAAAAGATTATATATATGGGTTTTAGAAATAGAAAAATTTATTCGATTCTAGCCATGAGGCTCGACCACCGAAAGGCTTCTATAGGGTTCCAACCTGTCGTAGATAGGTTTTTCATTTTGTTTTGATTTTCTTTTATTTATTATACTTTCATGTAACCTCGAATGGTGTTCAGTTTAATTCCAATATTTCTCTTTTATTCATTCCTTACTTCATCCCCTTTATTTATTAATATATCTCATATGGTTTTGGGTTTAATATTTATTGGTGATCACTCGACAATGATTGGCTAAAACCCATAGGGGAGTGGGGAATCAGTTAAAGGGGGTGTGTACCATCATTGATTGATTTGATTTCACTCATAATGATGATTATATTCAAAAGTATCATGTTGTGCCTGTGCTTTTATTTTTTTCATCATTGATCCATTGACTATATTAAATCAATAATGATTAAACCACAACATGATTTAGATGATTTATTCATGACCATTGAATGGAATTATTCTTCTGCTTTATTCTAGATCTCACATCTATCCTCTAACCACATATGATCCTTTAGGGGATTCACCAGTCTGGAAATGGTGAATTTTGACCTTTCTAATACACAACCCAAAACCTTTTTATTCATTTTTTTAGAAGAAACACCTAGGATAAGTCACACATTCACTACCTAACTACATATGATTATGAGATCATCGGTCTAACAATGGTGATTTTTGACCTACCTAAGAAACAAACCGTATTTTTTCTTCTTTTTTAAAAACAAGGGAGTTTTCAATGGAATATATTTAATGTAAATCTAAACCTTCCCCAAAATTACATGGAAACAACCTGCAGTCTACTCTAAATATATCACATCCAAAATCCACTACAAAAAACCCCTCCCCAAAACTCATTCAATTTAATATTATACAAAATAAAAAGAGCTAGGTAAGAAAGGAAATAATGGATTGTAACATGGCTTAATCCTAAAAAGGTCATCCATGGATTCTACATGTTTACAAAGGATCAATGTGCAGGGTCTTAGGATAAAAGGTCTCATCAATAAAATATTTCAATCATTTCAAAAGTGAATTTGTTTAGTCATAACTTCAACAAGATATTATTGCAAGTTCTAGTAGGTTTACATGCCCCAAGTTTCACTTAAGAAATATGCTTGAAAAAATAGGAAGTATTTAGTCTAAAATTCTCTCAATAATGTGAATAGAATATATGTCAATTAGGTTATGGCATGAACATGGAAAATTATTTTACTCAAATCATGTTTCTAGTAATCAATATCAATAAATTCAATCATATCAGCAATCATTTTCAAGAAATTAAAAATTAAAGTAAGAATGTAACTTTTAAAATTTCTATTTTATCTTTTTCATTTATAGGCATTATACTTAAAATTTTACAACATGTCAAAATATTTCTCTTTGGTGTTGATGTCTCATAAATCAGTGAGTATAGGACAAAAAAATCAAGATTTTTTTGGGCAAATCTTAATTCAATTTAGTTCATGCCACAATTCAATTCATAATTTTTTTCTTTAAATCACATGGAAACCAAAAACTAGGGATGTAAAAATATAAACAAGTAAAAACAATAGTCCCATTCTATTTTATACTTTTGAATGAGTTACTCTGGTTCCATCTAGCCCAGGTTCACAATGTGATTTTCTTTCATGACATGAATTTTCTAGAATTTATGAAATGAGTGAGTTTCATGATGTGTTTTGATCTTGCATACAACACTTTAATTACTTCTTTCTTCTTGCATCCATGGACTAAAAAATAAAATAAAAAATAAATGTACATGCCATTTAAAAATTAAAATATTTAGATCAAGTAGGTAAAGAGGTCAAACATGGGGAGATTTATTTAAACTAAAATAAAATATAATAAATCTAAGTCCTAGAAATATATTTCTAAAATCTTGTTTGCCTCCCAGTAGATACTATTTTTATGTTCATTCAGCTCGAACTTTTACCTTTTTTAGCTAATTAAAACATGATATAGAGCTAACCATCTCGGATTTACCCACATCTAACTTTGTTGTGCATCTAGGGTAGTTTTTTTCTTCCTGCTCCATTGGTTCATCTTGAATAGTGGTGGGATGAAATTTGAGGACCAGTGTAACGAAAATAATAGGAAATCGAAATATGAATAGATTTTGTAGTTTTCCTACTCCACCACTGCTTCTTCTTTATTTTCCTTAATTTGATCTTTTGGAATGAATTCTTGAATTGAAGCCTCATTTTTCTCTTCTTCTTATTGAAAGTGTATGAAGGAGTCCCATTCTTCTTCAATCTCAAGAATACCAGTGAGGTTGATGCATGTTTTTTCATTATCCTCTTCCTTTAATTTTTCATCTTCCTTCATAAATTCACTAGGTTGTACCTCTCAGACCTCCTTCTCATATTCCTTTACCTCTACTTATTCCTATGATTCTATATATTTTATTTCTTCAACCTCCTTATCTTCTTCCTCTTCAACCATCCAATCAAAAATTTCCATTATATGTATTTTCTCTTCTTTTCAGAGTTGTAAAAGGTATTCTATTTGTTCTTATTGATCTTTTTGTATTCATAGAAATGATGCCTCAGGTTCTGATAGTTCTTCTAAATCTATAGGTTCATCACTTTGAAACATATCATCATGCTCCAAGTAATGTTTCTTATTATATAACTCTTATTTTTCTTCCTTTATTGTTACTAAATTATTCACTTATTCTACCTATTTATCTTCTTCATCTTCAAACCAACCAATAACTACATTAGATTTTAATTGTAAGTTCATACTAGGGAATTAAAATTTGAAATAACATGAGAAAGGTGAGTAATAAATTCTACTTGTTCACTGAGTCGGGCTTCATGATCATCCATCCACTTATCCAACACTATAATAAACTTAGCGAGCAACGTGTCTAATCTGTCATCTGAATTCTGTTCTTGAGGTTGTTGGAAGGAATGGTCTTCTAGAATGTAATGCTCTTGAGATTTTTTTGTATCAACGACATGGAATTTCTCTACCTCTTGACATATTTCATATTCAAACCAACCTATATCTGTATTAGAAACTATTGGTAGGAAAATAATAAGAGAATTAAAATTTAAAATGATTTGAACAAGGTGAGTAGCCAATTCTCCCTGCTCTTTGAGATTTTTCTCATGATCATCCATCCTCTTATTTATCACTGGAATATACAGACTAAGTAATCTAGTTAGTCGGTCGTATGGGTGTTACTCATCCCTGGATATACCTTGGTAGTATTGATAGTCAGGAAATCCTTCATCGGGATGATAATAGGCGTCATTAAACAATGGGGGTTGAAATTTATCATACTCATGAGAATAAGAATCATTCTGACTATCATCCAGCAGTTTCCACCCTTCTGAATTCAGTGCTTCCAATGTGGTCGAATACTCTGGGTATTCATAATATTCTGATAGTGGAGTGGAATAAAAGTGATATTCCTTGTAATCCATCCTAAACAACACCAAAAACTACTAGGTTCAAAATATTTAAATATACAAATAATTAAAAAAATTAAAGCAAAAAAAAAAGACCTAGACTAAAATTATTAAACAGAATTGGGATAAGAAAAATATTTGACCTAAGAAATTGGTCTCAAGTCATCTGTAATGCTCCAATACTCCCCTAAAATTATGAAAAAAGTTTATGCACCTGAAGACGATGTTAATTTCCCCAGGTTTGGATCAAATTATAAATTTATTTGTTCTTAAACCGTACTAACTACAAAGGTGTAGTATAGTAGAAGTTCGGGGTCGATCCCATAGAGAGGAGAGAATGCAGCGATGAAAACTCTTAACTAAAGGTTAGGTCACTACAATTTCTAATTTATTTTATTAAAATAATTATGAAATTAAAATAAATGAATTCAACTAGACAAACAAAATATATAGGAACCAGTTTCCAAGGATGGTTTTCTAAATAAATTAATTCAACATCACTTGCAAAAAAATTATATTAAATAGTTGCACAACCAAATAATTTCATTGATAGAAGAAATGGTCATTCCCTATCAAACTACCCTATAATATTAATTCATCATGTTCATATGAATCAAAATAGCTAAATTGAATTAAGTTTAGATTTCCAAAAGCAGAAGAGTAATTCCATTCAATGGTCATGAATAAATCATCTCATTCATGTTGGGGTTAGTTCATTACTGATGGAATATGGTCAATGGATCAATGATGAATAAAATATATGTACAAGAAAAACATTATAATTTTGAATACAATTATCTTTATGAGATAAATCATATCAAACAATTATGGTACACACCTCCTTTAATTGATTCCACTACCCCCCTATGGGTTTTAGCCAACCATCATCAGGTGATCTCCAATGAAGATTAAACCCAAAACTATAGGGAAGAGAAAATATGAGAGTGAATGAGAAGGAAAATTAATAAAAATATATATTTGTATTAAAATATAAATAATACAATGATTACATTAAATAAAGAAAAGAAAAATAGAAACAAAACCTATCCACGGCAGGTTGGAACCCTACAGAATCCTCCTGGTGGTTGTGCCTCAATATTGGAATGTAATCAATTTTTCTTTAGCTAAAACCCATATATATAAGATTCAAGGTCGTACATGGGATTCCTTGGTTCAAATACTATATTTAATGGCCATTTTGGATAGATATGGATATGAAAATTCTGTCAAAGATATGCTGGAATTAGGGTTTTCTTGGATCTTCTTAGGAAATTTCACATCGTGTGATGTTTTACACAACGTGTAATGTGCGGGGATTTTTAGTTCATGTAATATTTACATGACATTTAAAGTTAATTTGCAACACTGAAAAACCTTTTTTATGCCTGGTTATTTAGTTCCGAGCCTCCCGAACATCTTGTGATCATCGAACATCATGAGAAATCTTATTTCATTGAAAACATGATCCATTTGACTCCTTTTCATCCTTCGATTCATCTTCATTTTACATTGTCACACCGAGACATCTTCCTGAATCAGTATGAAGTGCCATTATGTTCTTCAATTCTCATTTTTTCCTTAGTATTGATTCAAATATCAGTTCTTCGTAAGAATACACAAAACATTAATTTTTCATTCATCACTCATGCTAACAATTTAATGGAGTTATGATCATACCTCAAGTACATACTCCTAACCATAGGCTTACATTGAATCTAAATTATACAACTTGTAAAGAAAAATACCGCAATTAATCACGAGGGCTTTCCAATAAGGATTAAATGACTCTGTTGCTGAGGGAAGGTAAGAAAAATGTTAAAAACCAAGTAAGACTGAAGGAAAAGGATAAACTCTAATGTATAATACATGATATTCACATAAGATTAAAAATGAATTTGGAGGATGATTGCTTGAGACACTCAAAGTGAGAATGATCCTTAGATTACCAAATCCATAGAGCTCAGAGGTGCATTGCTCTAAATTCTTCACCGGTCATTGAATCGTTCCTGGTTTTCTTGTGTAGATTATCATAGAAGAGTTATCTAGTTGGACATCCTCATCCTTGCCGCCATCATGGGTGGACCTACTGTCAAATTGGCATCAAATATTTCCTTATACTTCAGATCACATGCACAATGGACACGAGGTACACTAATGGGTGGTTCCTTTATTACCCATTTTTTCCAGCATCTCGGCGTATTTGACGCCGCCCTTACACTCACCTCTCTCAGCCCGATGGAGTTGACCGACTTTCTCAATATTCACAAGATGAAACTATTGACGAAGTATGGTGACATCTATTGATGGGAACCGATATGATTTGAGGTCGTGAATGAGGCACTCAAATATTATTCTACCTACCCATCACCTGCTCCTGCCACATTAGATCCATCCACCACCCATACCACTTTCACATATGAACCAACCCTTACCAATACCCATATTAATCCCCCTCCCACCAATACCTTTCCCACTACAACAACCACCCCTCTTATCCAACAGATCTCTAGGCTATGAATCTTTTCATTCTGTATAATCTGCACCATATTACTCACCACCTGGGAATCCCCTTCGCATAATTTTCTCTTTTTACTACCCCTCCACCGCCACTATCCACCACAACCTCTCATCCACCTCTCGAAGGCCCTTCATCCTCCACCATTATTGTACCCACCACCACCTCTACTGACCTACCATCCGAGATGATAGATCTTGCTACTCAACATGAGTTTCTAGAAGAGTAGGATCAAAGAGGCAAGAGAAATACTCCTCCATCATCTTCTGAGGTGCCTTTCATCGACCCAACTTCAAGATCCATGACCACACTTAGGATCAGTACATCACCGCCGCTATCCACTAAAAAAGTTACCAGCACCATGGTACCCCCTCTAGTAGTTGATCCACTATCCCCTTCCTCTATTTCTGCTATTGATCATGTAGACCAGCTGTATGCACCCTCTATTTAGGAGAGGAATTTAGATGAGTAGCTCAATGCCTTTGATTACTCTTAGTATATCCTAGTCCCCTCCCCTATTTTTTTACCATGTTTGTGTGATCATATTTTTTTACTATTTGTATTCCATATTAATGATGTATCATGGAACTTTTTATATACATGGGATACTGCTTTTGCCTCATTGTTTCTTGGATTATTTTTCATTTCATTAATGTATTATATTATCCATGTCTATCTATTATTCCTATTCTATGGTCATCGATATGCTTGTTCCATCACCATCTACCCTCGTAATATGGATGACTCTATATCTAGCTGACGTTGAGCACCAGCTTAAGGAGCTATCACTAGAGATTCTTACTTAACATCCATCACCACCATGAAAAGCATAGATGTTATTCCTTATACACCAGTTTCATGATTATTATGATCCTAAGTTGGTTAATCTTACGAATAATCCATGTGATATCGATGAAACAACCACTATTTATTATAGGCGATAGAGGATTTCTGAGCAGATGGACTGAACTTGATTGATTCTTTTGTACATCCATCTAAATGATGATGAATTTGTTAGATATTTATGGGTGGTAACCCATATTTCATTTTTTATTAATTTTTAGCCTTTAACTTAGGATTTTATGTTTTTATTTTGACAAATTGTTTATCATAGGTCGCTTTGAACATCATTATACCCATATATCTGCATGTATCTAAGATGTCTTTAATTTCTATTCATTATGTTCACCTGCCCACATTACTGCTTCTAAAATATTTAAACCCTGTGGAATAATGTTTTATCTAGTGCATGGTTTTTATTTCTAACCAATTATGCAGGTATCCCAATTCAAAATCAAGATTCACCATGTTTTCCCATGGAATGGAACTCATTACAGGGAGATCTTGATTCCTTAACATTAATTTTCAAATTTTATATTTCATTTTGTCTATAATATATTTGTGATAACTCTCCCATGGTACTTTCTAGGACAATGCAGACATTATATCATTTTAAGTATGGGGGAGTCTTTCTTAAGCTTCACTATCAATACACTTTTATTTTTTCCTATTTTCATTTATCTAGGAGAAATTTTTCATTATAAGCATGATTTAAAACAAAAGAATCATTGCACCAATTTAAATAAAAGATAAATTTAAGTTAGAAATTTTTAAAATCCATGATTTACTCCTATTTAGATTTTTATAATGATTGGTGAGTTTAGTGATTTAATTTAAATTCAAAATTTTGGAAATTTCCTTTTATTGAATCATTACTTGATTCTATACCCTGATTAATTGTTAGTTTTTCTTGTATACTCCCATTCTAAAGAGGATTCAAAGCCTATGATTTCATTTTATTTCATGAAAATATTTCTTGAGTGACATCTGGGACATGTAAACCTATCAGAACTTGCATTAAAATCTTATTGAGGTTATGAATGAATAAATAAAATTTTAATATGATTGAGGAAATATTTTTTGAGAAAATTTTTCTTGAGACCCACCTTACATTTTTACTTCATTTAGACCTTAGTTTCTATGAATGAATTGTTTAGGATAAAACTATTACAATCTGATTATCATTTCCTACCCTAATCTTGGTTTTATGCATGATTATACTTTGAATGAGTGTTATAGAATTATCAGCTGATGGAAACAATATATTTTAATTGAGAAGACATACTGTGGTACTTACCATACTTATTTCTTATGATCCATATGTTATTTTTGGAATTTTATGCTTATCCTATTCCTTTGAAAAATACAAAAATAAAAAGAAAATGATTTTGGGTTGTGTATTAGGAAGGCAAAAAATCACCATTTCTAGACTAATGAATCCCATGAAGGGTCATATTTGGTTATGGGATGGATGTGAGATATGGGCTAAACATGAATTTTAATAAATAATTAAAAATAAAATAAAAATAAAGGAATGGGGTACATTTTTTATACATACTTGATACACTCATGGATCTAGTTTGATCTATTTGGAGCATGGACACTATTTGATCTTGAAGGAACCACATCATGGCACTATTCTCACTTATCATGCATTAAAATCTAGATCCTACTTTCCTTTTGATCTCAATTTTTACTTTTTTACCTGCCTTCCCTCATCCTCAAATTCGTTTCACCTTTTTTCTGAAGCCCTCATGATTAATTTTATATTTGTCTTTACAAAGTGGAGATGATAGAACTAATGAAAGCCTATGGTTAGGAACATGTATTCAGGGTATAAGCATTACTCAAGTTTTATTTTTACACTAAGTTATGAGAGAAAATTCATTGTGAGGTAAATTAAAAAATGGGTATAAAATTTAGGAAATAGTTTTGAGATTATAATTAAAAGATAGAGAATCTGAATAAAGAAACAGAACTATGAAGCATGACTAATTTTCTATGAAATATTGATTATGGAAGACTGACTTTTTCTACTTATACTTATTTTTATTTTCCTTGTTGTAATTAATGTTTCTTGTTTTAAAAATTTTTTCTTTTGGAACCCCTAATGAGATACTTTTTGCTTGAGGACAAGAAATTGTTCAAGTGTGGGGGAATTTGATAAGCTAAAATTGTATATACATTTTAGATTCATTTAATTAATGATTATTAATGTTTTATTAGATAATGAACCAGGTATTTGTTGATTATTTCATAGAATAGGTTTCCAATATTCCAAAGGAAAAGATGTGAAATCTATCCAAAAGTGAACGTTACACGTTGTAAAATCACTTATGCGATGTGTAGGAATCATTCAAAACATGTCACAAGTCGTGAAGAAAGTCATGAAGAAATTACAGGTCATGAATAGATTAAATGACATGAATCTCTAGTACACATTGCGTAATATTCAAAGTCCATTTTCCACTTAAATTTCAAGACATATGAAGAACCATGTTGTGAGTTATAAGTACACATCGTGAGATGAGTCAAATTTCCGAATCTCAAAGATTCATGTCGATATTCATGCCAGATCCAAAATATGTAGATAAAACCATGGATCAAGATTACATGACATGAAAAGTTTACACATCATGAAATTTCCCAATTATTTACTTTCTAGAGCACACACAACAGCGAAAAGAACTTTCGTTCTTCTCAATTCTCTCTCTCTCTCTCTCTCTCATTTTCCACCCGCTTTTCTCTCCCAACTCAACTCTAGAAAATTATTGTTACAATTTTGATTAAATACAAGTTTCATTGATTATTATACATGATTTATTCATTCCATTCATTATCATTCACTATTTCAATGTCTGTTTATCATTTCTGTTTGACAGGGGCTTCACCCCATGTTCTTGCTTGTTTACTATTTCAAGTAAGTGTTTGATTGATTTATTACTTGTTTTGATTGCGAACTGCTGATTCTTGAACCCTCAATTGAGAAATATTATATTTATATTATTTTATTAATCTTCCAATCATGTCTAAAATTGTTTCTTTAATCTTTATTATTACCATCATGAGTGGCTAAACCACTTAGGGTAAGGTTCAAGAGTAGGGGTGTTCTAAACTTAATGAATCTCTAAATTGTAACTTCATAACCCCAAGGCTAGTAATCGGGTCACATAATAACTATTTATTCAATTCTCTGATGCAAACCTAACCATGTGAAGTTTAAATGATCGAACTTGACTTAATTGGAGTTGAGTAGGCCATGACATTAGCCTGTGACACCTTCTTCCATAGAAGCCAGGCTTAATGCATCTTGGTATTTAGCTATATCTAGATCAAGGAATAGTTAAATCTTAGATTGATCTAGTTGGTTTGACCATGATCAACTAGTGCTCTATGCACCGCCTCACAACCTAATCCCTAAGACTATTCCAAGTTAGGACTATAGTTATCCTTTTTACCTGAATGTTACTTTCTAACACTGAAAACCTCATTTATGCCCAATTCTTCAGTTTTGAGCCTCCCGAACATCTTGTGATCATCGAACATCATGGGAAATATTCTTTCATTAAAAACATGATCTTATTTTACTCCTTTGTGTTCTTCTCTTCATCTTTATTTTCCATTGTCGCGCCGATCCAGCTTCATAGATCGACATAAAGTGCCTTTATGTTCCTCAATTCCCATGTTTTCCTTGGTATTGCTCCAAATATCAGTCCTGCATAAGAATTTACAAAACATTAATATCAGGCACATATCTTATATTTAGTAAACTAATATTCAATGAATTTATATATAAAATCCCATCAAAATATTTACATAAAACAGAGATATCAGTTACCCTGTTAGGGTTCTTTTTATTAGATTGAGTAAGAATTTTATCACTACTTTCAAAAAAGTAGTGATAAAGATACGTTTTATCAGTGCTAGAATAATAAGCGGTGATGAAATGAATCTTTATCAGCGCTAATAAAGATCTAATCTTAATAATATATTTATTTATTTATAATTATAATTATATAATTATATAAATTTATATTATTATATATATTTATAAAATTATAAATATAATAAATATATTTATAAAATTGTAAATATAATAAATATATTTATAAAATTATAAATATAATAAATATATTTATTATTTAAATATATTTATTATAATTTTATAATTATTTAAATAAATATATTTATAAATATTTTTATATAATTATAATTATATTTATATATTTATATATATATTTATATAATTATAAATATATTTACTAATATATATATATATATATATATATATATTTATAAAATTATAATAAATATATTTATTATAATTTTATAATTATTTGAATATATATTTATTTATTTATAATTATAATTATAAATATATATTTTTAAAAACATTTCTATATAATTATAAATATATTTATATAATTATATATATTTATATAATTATATCCCATGGTCCGCACTGCTTTGGTATATTTATATAATTTTATATATTTATATCAGTATATAAATATATATAAGTAGTTGGGGTCGTAACTTAGTGGAAAGTTGTCCCATAATCTGGCACCATTATTAGGGTTCGATTCCTGATTGCCACATATTTGTCAGTTTAGCGGTTGAGTTTCTGCTTGGTTCAGCCGTAGGGTTGGTGCACATCGGTGGGGATGGTTCCTTGATGACAGAGGGTGAAGGCACGACACACGACGACATTGGCATGAGGATCAAAGAGACTTGGCAGTGATGTAGTGAGAACACATCAATGTTGGTGCATGGATTGCATAGCGCAAGAAGACGACATTTGTTCTTGACATGGGGCAACGACAGGCCGTTGGAGCGGGGGACCGATGATCAGAGCGACATGGTGTTTGTGCGGTGGCAGGGTGCGGAGTCAGGGACGACAATGGCGAGGGAGGCATCCGTGATAGGGTTCTGATGGCGAATAATGGATGGCTTCTGGCTTGCGGTGACAATGAGCCAAGAAGGAAAGGGTGCTTGTGGAGCATCACAGGTGGGGGCTTTGGGCCATGTAATGGACATGCCTACTGGGCCTTTGAGTAAAAAATTTACAATGTGATAAAAAGTGGCTGATTGGATGAGTTATCCCTTGGGGGGGCTATGACGTGCCCTGTTCGCTTGTGTGCGTGTAGTGTGTGTGTATTTAAATGTAATTGTACGCTCCAAGTACCTAATATATATTTAAATATATATTATTATAAATATAATAACTATATTTATTATTTAAATATATTTATTATAATTTTATAATTATTTTAATATATATATATATATATATTTATAATTATAATTATAAATAAATATATTTAAAAATTATTTATATATAATTATAAATATACTAAATAGATTTATTTTAATTTTATAATTATTTAAATATGTATTTATTTATTTATAATAAAATTATAAATAAATAAAGTATTTAATTATGAATAAATAAAGGATTGATGGGTGGGCTATCCCTTGGGGGGCTATGGCCTGCCTTTCCAGTGTGTGTGTGTGGTGTGTGCGTGTTTAATGTAATTGTACCCCCAAGCACCTAATATATATATTATAATTATAAATAAATATATTTTAAAAGTAATTATATAAAATTATAAATATATTTATATAAATATATATTTATTAATATATAATTATAAATATAATAAATATATTTATTATTTAATTATATTTATTAAAATATTTTTTTATTTATTTATAATTTCATAAATAATTTTTTTAAATAAATATATCTATAATGGTATAATTAAATAATTAAATTGAAAAATTATTAAAAAAATCATTTAAATAGACTAATTATATAAATTTCAAACATATTTTAAATGTTTAAACTTAACAAATAAAAACGAATAAATATTATCCATATAAATTACAAACATATTCAAAATATTACATGTATAGTAAATAAATATATATATAAATAAATATTACAAAATGATTAAATATATTTTTAACATTATTAACGAATATATAATAACAAATGAATAAATTAAATTAAATAAATTAAAAAAATATTAAAAAGTGAATTCATAACATTTACGTGAATTAAAAACATACATATGTACAAATACACATCTACACACACATATACATACACACATGTATATACACACATACACATACATACATGTAGTTATACGTGTATATATACTTTAGATTATTTAATATAAATATAAATATATATCTAAATAATAAATTAATTTATATATTATATAATTATTTAAATAAAATATTAATATATAATTATATACACATTTTACAATCAATGTATAGAAATAAACTATTAAACATTTCGACTAATATAAATTTGATGATTTTTTATATATAAAATTTTGAAAATAAGATTCAATGTTTTATTAAAAGTTTTAAAAATCATATTTATATATTACTTTAAATATATATATATATATATATACTTATTGTAATATAAATCTTTTTTAAAAATATATAAGTATATATATATAATTATAATTATAATTATAAATAAATATTTTTATAAATATTTTTATATAATTATAAATATATTTATATAATTATAAATATAATTATATAATTATATATATTTATATATTTATTTATATTTATTAATATATTAGTATATTTAATTAAAAATATAATAAATATTTATTAATATATATGTATATATAATTAAAAATATAATGAATATATATTATTTGTATATATTTATTAGAATTTATTAATTATTTAAATAAATAAATATTTATTTATAATTATAATTATAAATAATTTTATTTATAAATATTTGGATATAAATATAAATATATTTATATAATTATATATATAATTATTAATATATAAATATACATAATTATAAATATAATAATTTTTTTTATTATTTAAATTTTTTTATTATTTAAATATATTTATTATATTTATATAATTACTTATATATATATATATTTAAAAAAATTTAATACTTTTTTTAAAACATTATATATATATGAATTATTAAAAAACATATATTAATATATCATATTTATATTAATTCTAAACATGTGTTTTTTAATTAATGTATATAAATAAACATTATTTTTGAATATAAATATGAAAATTATATATATATTAAAAATATTTTTTATTAAAAGGTTTTATCAGTGCTAAGAATAGTACTCATAAAGATCCACCTTTATCAACACTAAGAAAAATGCTGATAAAGGGTAAACTTCTATCATTACTTTTTTAGCGCTGATAAAAGTTACCTTTATCAATGCTTTTAGCTAGTACCGATAATGGTAACCATTTTATCAGTGCTTTCTATTTAGTATTGATAAAAACAATCATTGATTTAACCCCAATCTATGGTAGTGGTAAGAAAAAAATGCTTGGAGAAGGGCCCTGAACTCTATGTGATGTCTATTTCTACATTTCATAAATCAATTAATAGTTTTAATCCTAAATAAGCAGCAAAAAAACTAACTCTTCACGATCCCTGTGAAATAAAAAAATCCAAACATGATATGAAATCTTCTCTTCATGATGTCTGCAAACATTCTAACACCATGTATTTTTCCCACTCATTTCTAAACAAATCTACTTTTTATTTAGAATACTCAAACTGACGACACTATGGGTAATATTGGAAAAACATAAATAAATAAATTATTAAAAAATATTATGAATGAAAATTTAATTATCATCATAAATACCTCTTTGAAGATTCTAGTTTGTTGATGGAATACGATATCTTTCATAAATTTACAAACTTAATAACCCCAATCATCTTCATTACTTTGTTTTGAACACTATAGAAACATTGATCAAAATAAGTCATTTGTTTTGACATATGTTTTTGATGTTTGGAATCACCAAATATAAAATCAATTAGTTTCTCCATGTTTCGCCTATAAAATATTAACATGTCGCATGGTTAAAAGAGAAGCTTTTAAAAATTAACATTACGAGGAAAAATGGGATTAAAAATTATTTTATTTTCGATGACCATACTCCCAAATAAAATTTATGCAAGTAGAATTGTAGAAATTCAGAACAAAAAGGCATTCTAAAAACTACAGTACCACGACAGGATGAATTAATATACTAGAGAGTGGGAAGGTAAAAAAGGGAAAGAAGGAGAAAAACTAAAAGGAATTTGGATTATGGCATGGAGGAAATAGAAATGCATCAGCAATGAGCCCATTCAAACTTAAAATAAGTATATTTGGGTTAGAAGATCTGTCAGGACGTTTTTGGGGTGAGGGGTATAAAATCTAGTAAGTCAGATCTTCCTGGGGTAAGGATTTTGTGGGCTTGATTGTTCCCAATCTTATAAAACTTTCAGTTATAACATAAATAAATAAAAAGAATATATGAAAATAGGGTTTTGATTAAATTGTTTCTCAAGATAACCCAGTTTTTTAGGATAACTTCTCTAGACCTCCCCTCACCATATTCTTTTAATGATTCAAATAAAGCTACATTCTGAACACAACATCTTTATTTAAAAGAGAGTGGTTTCTAACCTAATGCATTCAATTTAATTTTTAAAATAATTTTTTATTCTATTTTGTTTATATATATATATATAAAGAAACAAATTAAAAAATATTACACCTTTAAAATATCACTAAGCCTACCTTTTATAAGAGAGTGGTACTTGTCATCCATTATAGATTTTTAATATATGATTTAAGATACTCTTTCTCACCACATAAAAATAACAATATTTTATTGTTAATAACATAATGATAATAATAAATGGTTTAATTAAAAATGTAATTAAACATAAACAAGTATTATAATGTAAATAATATTATATTTTTTAAACTAATCAATACTTTAATTAATAATGTAAGTAATATTAAATAACAATGTAATTAAATATAATAATGTAATTAATATTGTATTTATAAACTAATTAAATATTTAATGATTATAAATAAGAATTATGTAATTAATTATAATTAATTATAATAATGTAATTTCTACTTAAATATTTTTTTAATAATTAATAATAATTTCTAATTACATAATAATAAAAATAAAATTAATAATACTTAAAAAATTTCTAATAATGAATTGCAATAAATTAATTAATAATATAATAAATATGATATTTTTAAAAAACTAGTAATATTTAATAATATATACCCTTATTAAAAAAATTATAATAAATTTTTGTTAATAATAATTAACAATGGAATAAATAATTATCAGTACAATAGACTACCCTTTTATGAGCCTCAAAATCGCTATTATTAGTGCTAAAAAAACATCGATGTTTTAAGCACCCTTGAAAGCAAAACAATTTTATCCGCACTAAAAAAGGAACTGAAAAAGTGTGTATTTTATCGGCGTTTATTTTAGAAATTATAAAATTGGATTTTATCAACACTACTTATAGCCTTGATAAAATTACTGGTTGTATTAGCGTGCTACTTAGTTTATAGCACACTGCACCAACGTTTCACAAACAATTTCAAACATTTCAATACACACCCCACTTCACAATTTAATTTCAAATAGTTTTACATTGCAAAAATTTTAATACATTACAATTACATTGACATATACAATTTATTACAAACATTATATTTTTCAAAAAATTCAAAAATAACATGGTGGTCTTGTATTCCACTATCTTTGGGACCCCCTTCAAAATATCTCAATCATGCTTCCAGTTTTCGAACACACAACCCCATCCTAAACAAAATAAGAGTGTACCTATAATAAAAAATAATGCTTATGTTAGTAATAATATAAATAAATAAATGAAATATAAATATGGTATAATAATTAATTAATAAAATGTCACTTTTAAACTGAAAACTTACACTTGTGTCAGATTAATGTGTGGTTAATTTCTACATGTTACAAATGATTCAAAGATCATTTTCTTAAAGTATAAAGACATTCCAAACTTTTTTGCTTAGTTTTGAGTGTGTGGCATGTGTTTTGAATTAAAATGTTGATTTTAAAATGAAACACGTGCTTTGAGACAAACAAGTCACACCGTGTGTCAGATTTTCATGTGGTTAATCCCTACACATCACAAATGACTTATGGATCATTTTCTTAAAGTATCAAGACAATCTAAGTTTTTTTTTCTCAGTTTTCAGTGAGTGATGTACATATTGAACTAAAATGTCACTTTTAAACTGAAAACAGACACTTTAAGTCATATCAAGCATATCATGTATCAGATTAACATTAAAATATTCAATAAACATTAAAAATTAAATTATGGATCATTTTTCTAAAGTATCATGACAATTATAGTGTGTTTTCTTGGTTTTTATTGAGTGGTGCACGTTTTAAACTAAAATGTCACTTTTAAACTGAAAACACACGCTTTGAGTCATATCAGACACATCGTGTGTCATATTGATGTTAGGATAATTTCTATACATTAAAAATAAATTATGGATAATTTTATTAAAGTATTAAGACAATTTGAGTGTGTTTTCTTGAATTTTAGTGAGTGACACACATTTTAAACTAAAATGCTACATTTAAACTCAAAACACACACTTTGAGTCATACCAGGAATACTCTGTGTCAAATTGATGTGTAATTGATTTATACACATAAAAAATGATTTATGAATTGTTGTAATAAATTATTAATACAATACAGATGCATTTTCTTGGTTTTGAGTATGTGACACGTGCTTTGAACTAAAATGTCCTTTTTAAATCAAAACATGAACTTTAAATCATACCGAGCACATAGTGTGTTAGATTAATATGATAATGATTCCTATACATCACAAATGAATTATGTACCATAGTACTAAAGTATCAAGACAATCCAAGTTTGTTTGTTTGGTCTTTTGCGAGTGACACACATTTCGAACTAAAATCTCACTTTTAAACAATAAAATACATACTTTGATTCATATCGGTCACACCATGTATCATATTGATATTCTATTGATCCCTACACATCAAAAATTACTTATTTATAATTTTTATGAAGTATGAAGACAATCTGAGCATGTTTTCTTAGTTTTGAGTATGTGACCCATATTTAGAAATAAAATGACAATTTTAAATAAAAAAACACATTTTTCAGTCATACCGACCACACCATGTGTCATATTTACATGAGACTAATTACTACATGTCAAAAAATATTTATGGATCGTTTTCATTAATATGAAGATAATTCGAGTGCAATTTCTTGGTTTACAGTGAGTGACACACGTTTTGAACTAAAAATGTCACCTTTAAACTAAAAACATGCACTTTGAGTCATATCAATCACAATGTGTGTCATATTAACATGTGGTTGATTTATAAACATAAAAAATGATTTATTTATTGTTTCCTAAAGTATCAAGAAAATATGAGTGTGTTTACTCAGTTTTGAGTATGTGATGTGTTTTTTGAACTAAAATGTCGATTTTAAATCAAAAAAAGAACTTCCAGTCATACTGGAAAAACCATGTGTTGGATTGATGTTTAATTAATCCCTACACATCAAAAATTAATTATATATTTTTACCCTAAAACAATAAGAAAATCCACGAGTGAGTGATGCATGTTTTGAACTAAAATGTCACTTTTAAACTGAAAACATACACTTTGAGTTACACTGGGAACACCATGTTCCATATTAACATGTGGTTTCTTTCTAAACATCCCAAATGATTTATGGATTTTTTCCATAAATTATTAATACAAGATCATGTTTTCTTAGTTTTTAGTATGTGATGTGAGTTTTGAACTAAAATGCCAATTTTAAATAAAAACACACACTTTCAGTCACACCGGACACACCGTGTGTCGGATTGACATGAGAATGATTCATACACATCAAAAATGATTTATGGATTATTTTCATAAATTATAAAGACAATATGAGTTCATGTTTTTTTGTTTTCAATGAGTGAAACACATTTTGAACTAAAATGCCACTTTTAAACTAAAAACAGTCACTTTGAGTCACAACAAGCACATTGTGTGTCTGATTGAAATTTGAATGATTCCTTCATGTCATAAATGACTTATGAATCATTTTACTAAAGAATCAAGACAACATGATTACTCATTTTTCAGTGAGTGACACACATTTTAAACTAGAATGTCACTTTTAATATGAAAACATGCACTTTGAGTCATATCAAAAACACCATGTGTTGGATTGATATGTTGTTAATTCCTACATGTCAAAAATGAATTATGGATCATTCTAATAAATTATTAAGATAATTTAAGTATGTTTTCTTATTTTTCAATTAGTGATGCATGCTTTGAACTAAAATGTCACTTTTAAACTAAAAACATGCACTTTGGGTTATACCAGACACACTATGTCGGATTGACATACAAGTTATTAATACAAATCAAAAATAATTTATGGATTTTTGTACTAAAGTATCATGAAAATTCGAGTGTATTTGTTTGGTTTTGAGTATGTGACTTGTATTTTGAACTAAAATGACACTTTTAAGGTGTGAACACTCACTTTGAGTTATAATCGACACAATATGTTTCAGATTGATGTGCAATTGATTCCTACATTCCATTAATGACTTTTGGATTGTTTTCATGAATTACAAAGACAATACAAGCACGTTTTCTCAATAAAACAAAAATTTATATCAATGGTATGTTATCAAAAGTGCTTGGACCCAAAGTAGAATGCATTGAATCAATAATGAACATAAAAAATCAAATAAAGGAAAAACAACACTATAGAGAGAAAAAAGTACTCAAGTGAATCATACATGTCTAAGAATTAATCAAAAATTGACTTTTCTCCAATAATTTTATGTCTATGAACAACAAAAAATGAATACATACATAGTTAAGGTTTTTTTGAAGAGTAAAATCATCTCTCATACAGAATCTCACTTCATGTCAACTCCATTAGTTTGAAATTCATCAATATTGTGTGTCACCCTTAATGAATTCCAAAATAATGGAGTCGACATGAAGTGGGATTCTAAAAGAGATATGATTTTATCCTCCAATAAGGACCCTCAATTCTCTATATAGGCTTTTTGTGCTCTTCATATGCACAAAATGCTTGGAGAAGGATCTTGAACTCTGTATGATGTCTATTTCTATATTTTAAAAATAAATCAATGATTGTAATCCTAAATAATTAGTAGAAAAAAAACTCTTCATGATCTCTTTGAAATAAAAAAATACAAGAATGATATGAAATATACTATTCATGATATTTGAAAACATTATAACACCATGTATTTTTCCCACTCATTTCTAAACAAATATAATTTATCTTTAGAATACCCGAACTGATAAAAATCCTGGTAGTACTGGAAAAATAGAAATAAAAAAAATATTAAAAAATATTTTAGATGAAATTTTAATTATCATTGGAAGAACCTCTTTGAAGATTATAGTTTTTTGATGGAATACAATATCTTTCATAAATTTACAAACTTAATAACCACACAATCGTCGTCATTACTTTTTTTTGAACACTGTAGAAACATTGATCAAAATAAGTAATTTGTTTTGATATATGTTTTGATAGTTAAATATTATTATATATACCATAATAATTATCAATTTTTAGAAACTTATATGCTTATTGTGCTCATAGGCCATCCTTATACTAGGATTTTGATGATATTTAAAATACCTCCCTATCATTAAAAAATATTTGATAAAAAATAATATTAAAATTATAATTTGAAGTTTATTTTTAAAATGTTGAATTTAGTGTATTGAAAATTGATAAAGGGTATCATGTGTGGTTGATTTGATAGATATTTATGTATTGGATAAAAAAATATATTTGGAGTATACAAATTTATTGAAATGAGTATATAATACTTCATAAAAATTACAAAATGAATATGTAATCAAAGAAATGAAAATATATTTTATATAATTATATTATAGAGTTTTACCCTTGAATTGTTGGTATTAAGAAACTTGTTGTTCCTCAGGATTTGAAGCATCAACATGCAGAGAATACATTATCTACAGAAGTAGATGAATATTTAATTTATATTACATAAATTCAGTAGTGAAGACATAATATTTTGAGGTAACACATTGTATATTAAAAAAATAACATGATTATCAAACTCTCTTTTCTTCTTGAATGGTTGAAGGGATTTAGACCCACTATCAAGTATCTAAATCCCATTATTGTGGTACCCTATGACATATAGGACACCATCTATATTTAGACCACTACAAAATTATTGTGACATCTCATTGAAAAGGTCATACTTAATGGAATTTTCATTTGACCCTATAGTGTTTTTAGTTGAAAACAGAACAATTGGAAAATTTCTATTTTCAAGATGTAAAGTTCAATATTTTAATATATTTTATCTTATGTTTCAATGATTTTAAACCCACTATTTTGAGAAAATATTGTGTTTTTAGTATAATTTTATGTTTAAGGAATAATCTTGAGTTTAATTAATAAATAGATTAAATCTTGAGTTTTAATTTACTATTTTATCCTTTGAAATTATTAGAATAAATATTACAATTATTTTTGGATGTATTGATGATTATTTTAGGTATCTAGAGTGCATTATTAAGAATCAAATAAGTTTAGAGCTAATTTAGAAGAGTTTGGAAATTATGTAGAACCATGTATGAAAATTTGTTCACATAGGAGAATTACACATAAGAGAATTTTCCCACATATGATAATTAATATATATGAATCCAATCATGTAGTTGAATTTACTATATAGAGGAATTTTGCGTAAGAAAATTTTCAGCAATGTATAGTAATTCAGCAACGTAGTGATCCACGCTTGTGAAACATCCAAGTATGGAAATTCAAGAGCTGGTACACATATCCAAGTTCGAGTACATCGAAAACCATGTATGGGAATTCATGAATGAGAAATTTGGATACACGAGGCAATCCACATAAGGGATTATTGGATACATGTGGAAATATTCTGGATACATAAGGGTCAACAAACATGAATGAAGAATCATCGACACTTCAATCTGAAGCCTTGGGATTCCACATCAACATCCATGAAACTTGTCATAGGTAGCAACATGGATCATAGTATGCATATTATTTCAATCAAGAATCAATTAAGGAAAGAACATATTCTATGGAAGACCAAATCACATAAAGTCTACAACATGAGGAAAAAAGAAACTCGTATAATTCAAAATAAGGAGATTCTGAAGGTTTGACCAAGCAACTTCAAAGAAGTAAATTTTGCACCATTGAGGGAGGAACACGATCAAGAGAGGACAAGGGTTCTTGGTTCTGTGCTCTGATTTATTTTCTTTCTCATTTTTGTTTTCTATTTAAGTTTTTGGTTCTTTTCCCTTACCTTTTCTTCTTAGTTTCCCTTCTCATGAAAGGACACTAACACAGATCCGAGCAAGGGATGCACCGACTTTTATCAGCACTAAGCAGAAAGCACTGATAAAAGGGGGCCTTTATCAGTGCTAAAAAGCACTCATAAAGGGTAGATTTATCAATGCTATTATTAGCGCTCATAAAAGTTTTTAATAACAAATATTATTAATTTATATAAAATTATTATATTTATATTAAAATATAATTTTTATTTGAATATATTAAATAAAAAATCACATGTTTATAATTAATATATATTTTTTAATAATTAAAATATATATATAATGTTTAGAAAAAGTATTTTTAGGATTATAATTAAATAAATATACATTTAAATAATTATAAGATTATAATAAATTTCATTAAATAATAAATATATTTATTATATTTATAATTATTTATTTATAATTATATATAAATACTTTTTAAATATATATATTTATAATTATAGTTATAAAAAAATAAAAAAATAAATATATTTAAATAAATACACATTTCCAATTAATTTGGTCAATAAATATATTGATGCGTGAATATAATTAATGTTTATATGTTATGTATTCATCATGAATGTTCATTTACACATTACACCCTCATTACTATTCATGTTGTCCATATATATGCGATGACTCATTTTTTATAATCTATACTTTACTAGGTATATATCTATATATATTTATAATTATATACAAATATTTATAAAGATATTTATAATTATAAATAAATAAATATATTTATTATACATATAAATTTATAAATATATATAATTAAATAAATATATTTATAAATATATGTTTTTTTCTTACTTTCATTAAAGAAAGTGTCCTCATTTCTTGTTTCAAAAGAGTTTAATCACTAATTGTACTTTTCAATGGTTTTTTAATTGAATAGAAGAAGTTTTATTCCTTATATGTAGTATGATGTGATTTGGTTTCATTATTGTTTTTCTAAAATAGAAAACTATTATATTGTAATGTATTTCAATATATTTATTTATAGTTATATTTATATATATTTAAATAAATATAAAATTATAATAAATATATTTATTATACTTATAAAGTTATAAATATATATAATTAAATAAATATATACTAAAAATGTTTAGGAGACATGCGATCCTGCTCCTAAAAATTTATTAATAAGATAAAAATGACAGAGAAAAGAGGATGGACGAGGTCATACAACAATTTCCCTCATCCAAAAATCAAAGATACAAATACATAACATGGTCATTCCAATAATCATGATCAGATTCATCATCATCATCACCGGTTTCCCACTCATACTATGAGTTATTTTGAGTGAATAGCACAACATACTTCTCCCTAAGCTTTTGTTGCTCCATAGTGAGCCCTTTGGAAGACCTTCCACGCCCTCATGCACCAGAATAATCATCACAACCACATTTTCATCCATGATTTTTTGGATGATGACCCTAATGCCAAGTCTTGGATAGTTTACAAGACCCTTCCAACTCTTCCCTTTCCAATATGAGGGTCTTCTTCTTAATTGGAGCTTCCTGCATAGTGGATTGGGAAAGCACCCTATCACCCCTTTATGAAATATGAGGGGAAGCTAAAGCCAATCCCTCATTGGTGCCTTTGGACAGGGACCCAATACCCATATCCACCGAACATCCCTGCACTTAAACCTGGTCATGAATAGTATCATCTAAGTAAGAGCAAGAACTATCCTTTCTCGGAGATTCTGCATGCAATTTTATTTTACCTTTATGATATCTAGTAATAATAATTTGCTCTTCCATAATCTGTTGATCAGAATAGTCCTAAATAGTTGTTGCATCAAGAGATCAATCACCCAATGAGTTTGTAACCTTCTAAACATCTATATCTAAAGTTAATTTCCTAGGCTGATAAAATTTCAAAGCTTTGGAGGGGGTCTTAATAGATGTAATGACTATTTATTTATAATAAGGTATACTCTTACGGGTGTATGTGTCCAGCTTCCCATCTCCTTCAGGACGAGAAATATCCTCATCAGATACAAAGGATTTTGTGGTCTAAGATGTTTTTTTGGCTCCTTGATATCCTTTGGGACATCGCCTCCACTGTAGGTGTTCCAATAAAATTTTATAGGGAAACTGAATGTGCGAGGTATGGTCATTTTTCCAGAATTTTGTTTGAAGTTGACATTTCATCTCCTTTGGTTCAAACTGTTTTGCTGGTTGCCTCAGTTCAATCTTGAGCTTGAAATTGTGTATGAAAAAATTCCAGATATATGTTTGAAATGAAAATACATTGGGCATAATGAAGATTGATGCCATCGGAATTTTTATTTCTCTAAATGTAGTAATCCTAGACATTCAATTGAAAATTGCAAGTTTAATCTCAAGGAGGATGGTCAAGATGTGAAGGAGCCTCTGCAACCCAGTGCTAAGATTGTGGGTACTTCCTCTTATACTTCTACTTTAATGAAGAATAGGGTGGTTGAAACCCATCTTGCTAATGGTTTTAATGCTGGACCAGATATTGATAAACAAGGAGAGGTTGGTATTCGGCATAATGACTTTAACTGTAAGGTCCAAATGGATCAAAAATCTATGGATGAAGAAGATGTTGATCAAGCTGATCACATTGAGGATCTCTTTATGAGGTCTGGTAATAGAAAAGGGAAAAATCCCCATGAGGGGTCAACCATTTTTCACAACATATGTAAGGAAGGATCTTCAAAGTCCTTTGGTATGTTGGCTATTGATGTGAGGAAGGAACCTGCTCACAAAGACTCCTCATCTGAGGTTGCAGCAATTGAAGGGACCTTTTATAAGGTGGATGATACTACCCTTATGAATCTTGACAAAACCAAGGAGGTTGTCACGCCTTCTCTTGATCTGCAGTTTTTGGATACCAACCCTACTGGACACCCCTCAATTGAGATGAGTCTCACTCATCATCCAGAGATTTCAAGGGATATCAACACTTCAAGTCCCATGGGGATTTCAGGGTCCACTCAGAGGCATGAAATTGGAACTTAAGTTTCAAAACTAGAAGATAAACACCCACTCAGTTTGGATGAAAATTTAAATCGGTCAAATAGCAATGAGGTCTTTTTTCAAGAACTAAGCAACGTTCAAAAAATGGGCATCGAGAATGTCAATGTAAGGAAAGGATCTAGTCTGAAGGAGGTTTCAAGTTAGGCTGAGGAGAAAGTTCCTCGGTCTAAATCTCCCAATCTAGGTGTCAGCACTGACACTCCAAATGATGACGACTTGTCATGGAAAAGCCCAAGACTTGTAGGAGAGACCATCATCCAATAGGTAGGGGTGGTGACCGTCATCAGTCCACAAGATGATCATATCTACGTGTGTTATAGTTTTGTTTTTGTTTTGGTGGCTCTGCTATCTGTTCCTATCATTTCACCCCTCTGTTCCCTTGTACTTTTATTTTTTAATAAAATTTGAGGGTGTGGGATGGGTCTCTAATCCACACTCGAGCCTCTTGAGTACAAAGGCTTCCACGATAATGTCATCCCATGTTTTATTCTTCACTTGGTCATCAGGACCCAAGACCAACACCCCTATGTCACTGTTTCTAGGCACTTCATTGCCCTTCTCATCAGCAATCATTGCATTCCCATCTGGAGAGAGTGGGTGGCATTGACCTTCTTAGGCAATATGATCCCATCACCTGCAGGCTGACTTCCAACCACCTTAATTAAATAAATATATTTATAAATATATACAAATATTTATAAATAAATAAAAATATTTATAATTATAATTATAAATAAATATAGATATATTTAAATAATTATAAAATTATAATAAATATATTAATTATATATATTTATAAAATTATAGGTATAATAAATATAGTTCTTATAATTTTATAATTATTTTAATATATATATATATTTATAATTATAACTATAAAAAAATATTTATTTATTATAATTTTTTAAATTATATATTTGTATAAATATATATTTATTATATATTTATTATATTTATAATCTTATAAATATATATAATTAATATATTAATTATATATAAAATCATAAATATAAGATATACAATTATTATGATTTTATAATTATTTAAATAAATATATATAAATTTATAGTTATTAAATAATTATAAAATTATAATAAATATATAAAAATATTTATAATTATAGTTCTAAATAAATATATATATATATTTAAATAATTATAAAATTATAATAAATGTATTAATTATATATAATTATAAATAAAATAATATATTTATTATAAATTTATAATTATAAATAAATAAATATATTAATTATATATAATTATAAATAAAATAATATATTTATTATAAATTTATAATTATAAATAAATAAATATTTATTTGTAATATTTATAATTTTATAAATATATATAATTATATAAATATATTTATTATATATATAAATATAAATAAATATATATTTATTTATAGTTATTATTATAAATATATAAATATATATATATTTATTATACATATAATTTTATAAATATATATAAAAATATAAATAATTTATTATCATTATAGTTTTATCAGTGCTTTTTTAGCATTGATAAAGATAGGTATTTATCAGCACTAAAAATGTGATGATAAAAGGTATCTTTATCAGTGCTATAATTTTAGTGATGATAAAGACACATTTTATCAGCGCTTTCTATTTTAGCATTGATAAAACATACATTTATCAATGGTTTTTAGCTAGAACTGATAAAAGGTTTACCCGATTTTATAAATAAACCCTAATGGTCTCCTCCTTTTCTCACACACCTCAAGTTCTCGCGGAAGCTGACCCCTACTACCAAATCCTCCTCCTCCTTATATACAGCTAACTCCTACTCTACTCTGACCCCTCCTCTTCCACCTTGAATCCATCCTCCACTACCGAGAATCCCTCCTCTAGAGTGAACCTCACCTCCACCGTTGAACCCCACCTCTTATACAAACCTCACCTTTGCCGTGAACCCCACCTCTGCTGCATGCTGAACCTCACCTCTACCCTAAACCCCTCCTCTGTTGTGAGCCCACCTCCTCAACGTACCCAACCTCCACCACTGAACCCCACCTCTACCATGAATCCATCATCCTCCATGAACTGACCTCTGCCATGAACCCTGCCTTCGCCATGAATGCCTCCACGACCTCTGCCACTGCCGTCACCTACCCCGACTCCGCCACCACCAGAGTAATGAAAACAATATTCTAAGTTATATGTTTATAGTTTCTTTATTTCTAGTTTATGTATGTTTTATTTATCTAGCATGGTGATATTTGTTTTGGGATTCTTTTCGTTGCGTCCAATAGGTTTTTTTATATCATTATAAACCTATAAAATTCAACTTCATCTATATTTGGATCCATTTGGATTAATAAAATATTCATACAAACTTCCTTTAAATCTAGTGGATAAAATTATTATACATTTTTTGGCTGGGATTCTTTCAATGGATCCAATGAATTTGGTTGTTCAACTCATTTGCATTGGTTGGATTGACTCATATATATATGTTGTAATGTCTTAATTTGGTATATTGTTTCTCCTTATAGAGTTATTTTTTCTACATATGGTGAATTATAAAAATCTTGTGGATAGGTTTTCAATTTATATATTAGCTTCATTATAATCTAATGGATTGAATTCTCAACATATGTAATCTTAAATTTTTGTCTACTGATAACCTGAAATAATGAAAGCCTTAAATAATATTTTGGTGAAATATTCATCTTCTTCTGGTGCAATAATATTCTATTTTCAAAAACTTATATAATTATATGTGTATATAACCTTATATAATCATTTACCATGGACTTTGAAAAATTAAATCCTTTAATAATCATCTTGTTTATTAACCATCTTTTGGATTGGTTTTGCTGAGGTCATGGAATAATGAAAAACTTTGTTGTAACTTTTGATGAATTCACAAACATCAAACAATTTAGATTATCAATAATTGGAGATTTGAATTTTTCCATGACTTAGTCATTGAATATGATTCCATGATAATAAACCATGATACCTTGATTTTAAAAAATAATTTAGGTTTTCAAATTTTTTCTTGGTTGAACATGTATGGTATAATTCAAGTGATTACTAAAGAACTATATAGATGGGGTATTACTAAATCTTAAAAAATTAATAATACCAAGAAGGTACAGGAGCCAAGAAAACCTACTCTTACCAAAATTATTGAAAAATATAGTATAGACATGAAAGAGAAACAAAGGAAGAGAAACTAAAAATCAGATCCACCTCCATAATTAGGGATATCATCAGTCGATTCCCATTCTAATTACAAGTTCTTCTGATTGAAAAGAATAGAGTAATTTTCTCTAATATTAACCTGATCAAGAGTAAGTTCCCTGGAAGAAGACTTGGCAGACCGGCCACTCCCATCTCCACCATTCCCTCGACCCCAATTTTTTGGATGATGACCCCATTTCAAAGTCTTAGTCTACTGCTAGTCCCCCTCCAACACATCCACTGAATGAGAAATATTCTCCATAATAGGCTACCCTAAATGAGGGGATTCTTCATGTGAAACATCCTTAATTAAAGGGGATACAAATACCTCTATCTTGTTCTTACCTTTGACAGCCAAGGAATGCTATTGCCTTAATTCTTCATCCACTTCAATTTTCACATCCCATTTGAAGTCAGTTTGATCAAGATTAGGAGAAACCTGGACTGGCTCCTCAGATAGTAGTGATCCTTCCTTGTATCCAATAATGGAATCCTTGAAAGAAACACTACCACCTCCAATGCCTTGACTAAATTCATCCCTTTTGGCCCCATTAACAGGAGGAATAACCATATTTCAAGGTAAAAGTATGATAATGGTATATAAATTGATACAAATGAAGGCATTAAGAATTTAAGAACATATTTTTATCAAATCATATTTTCTTCTCAGCATAATTTTATATCTAAATATATAATTTTTTTACAACTTTAATAAATTATATGAATGAATTATTAACTATTGATATTCAATGTTATGAAGTGGCCATGGAATTTAGGTTGATGCATCCATAAAAGGTACCTAACCAAGATTTTCTTTATGAAATTTTCTTTAAAAGGTTCTAGAATATTTTGGGACTTGATGTTGTTAACCTCATGAATTATTTTTCAAGAGTTAATAATTATCTTGAGACTTATAATGATAATCTCTTCACTTTGATTCTAGAGGTTACTGATTTGATTTTAGTTAAGGATTTTAGAATGAATAGTCTTTGTAATGTCATTTGTAAAGTATTTTTTAATATTTTAGAAAATAGACTATAGAAAATAATACCATCTATTATTTTAGTACAATATTTCTTTTCTTATTTTGAATTGAGACATGATGTACTTAAATGGATCAGGAAAGAAACATAGTTTCTTCTAGTGATTAGTGGCATAGGGAAATTCTTTGTGTGAAAGGAATGACACTTATGAAATTTTTGATTATGTAATGGGTTCATGAATATATATTTTCTTAGGTGTATTTATAAAGGAAGTAACAAATATTAATTCATGTGAGAGACATATACATCGTTCTTGTTGTGTACAACCAATTGATTTGGTGTGAGCCAAGGATCATTGGGATAATGTAGTGTTTGTAGTAAACTGGAACATGAGTATTTCATGGTTGTGAGTATGGTCACTGACTATGGAACATATTCATTGGGAGTCTGGTGTTGTGGTGAAGGATAATTGATATAACTAGACAATATAATCACGGAATATCACATATTCTTATAAAACACACAACAAGGATCATGTTATAGGTTTATTTTTTCTAACTATTGTAACTTATAATTAACAATATATGGGTGATAAGGTAGGAAAATACTCCCTGGACATGGATAAGGGATATCCAATGGTGGGGATAATAATATCAAATTCTTATGGAAAGTATTATTATTACACAAACCTTTATAATAATGTGATGGAATCATACTACACTGATTGATTTGGGATGAATCGTGGTGTTTTCTATGTATGATTTTCTAATATATATTTTAAATTTTATCATGTTTAATTATGAGTGTTGATGTGCAAGTGGAAAATTCAATGGATGTTATACCATGTTTAAATGATAAACCTTTTATAGCTTTATATTTTATAAAATGTTGGTTATTTTTTATTCATGTATCTTTTATAAAGTGACTATCTTGGGATTTATGTATTTCTAAAAATACCTAAGTGACTCTTTTAAAATGATTCAAGTGTTTTGAAATGTTTATTAAAAAATTATATGTGTTCAACATACCCTTTTTTAGTTTTAAGTACATTTAAAATGATTTAAACACTTGGCATGGACTTAGTTTGCATGCCAAGTGTTTGTCAACTCACCCAATTGGATTTCATAAAGGGGTGTGAATATTTTAAAAGTGTATTTAATTCTGGTTTCATTTTAATAAGGGTTGTTTGAAGTTTTAAATGAAAATTTTTAAAATATATAGGCTTTTAAATCATTTTAAATTATTAAGATTATTGGTTCATGAAGTTTCCTTGAATGCTTTAAAAAAATGAATTATGGTTTTGTGAAAGAGTGTTTGGAACTGAATGGTTTATATAAAAAAAGTTGTGTTATTTTAAAGATGATTTTTTGTAAATGGTTGGGTTTTTAAATGGGATTTCAAGTGTAATTTTATAAATAGTTTTCAAAGGAAATCTAAAATGCAGTCTTTCCATAATCTTTTAAGTTTATATTTTTATATAATTAGTAAAAACATTACATTATATAGGGAATACAAGTAGAATGATAATAACACCATGGGAAGGGAATGTCACTAACTCTATCCAACCCATAGGATATCCATCATGACCTCACTCCCAGAAAAGGGGAATTAATGTTTAAACCCATTGAAACTCCTAAACCTACTTTTCATCCAACATTATCTATATGGTTTAAATTAGGAGAGTACTCTAAAATTACATATTATTTTTGTTTTGGTGTTAGCTTCTAAGGGGATGAGTCCTAGGAAACAAAATGAAATAATAACTATCATTCAAATGCTGAGTTCCCATTATTTGAAAGTCCCCTTTTGTATATTTATTTTTTAAAATATTAATATTATCAAATCAAATAGGATGGATATAAATAAATAATGGAAATATTCTAATCATCTAATAAAAGAGTATCAAGATAGAATGAAAGAGTTCATCAAGTTTGCAAAATATCATGCATACGAACCTTATAAAATCCTTTTTCCATGTTTACACTGCTGTAATTCAAGAAAAGTTAGTCTAGAGGATCTGGAAGAACACTTGATCTTCCATAGAATAGATCGAAGTTATAAATTTTGGAATAAATACAGGGAAAAAGCGAATGTAACTAGTGGTTGGGATAACACTATGTTTTATGTATCATATGATATGATTACAAGTGTGGAAAACAAAGAAGACCATATTGAGGATGTGATTACATATGTGAATGATGATGAATATTGTATTAAGGAAATGATAAGGACAGTTGAAGATGAACTTTTTGATTGTCCAAAATTATTTAAGGAGTTAGAAAGTTGTACAAATACGCCATTGTATATTGGTTGCACTAAATATACATCATTTTCAGACATACTAAAGTTTTATAATTTGAAATTAGGCAAAGGATGGAGTGATGCCAATTTTATATAACTACTTTCTCTCTTGAATGACATTATCCCAGAAGATAATGACCTCTTGAGATGAATATATGATGCCAAATGAATGCTATGATCGATGGGTATGATATCTGAAAGAATACATGACTACTTGAATAACTGTATAATATTTCAAAAGGACCACAAATCACTTACATAATACCCAAAGTGTGGCACTTCTCGATAAAAAAAATGATGAATCCAGTCCTACAAAAGTTGTATAGTACTTTCCAATCATTCCAAGGTTTAGGATCCTATATGGAAGTGAGGAGACTGTAGGGAAATTTAGGTGGCATGTAGATACAAGAAATAAATATGGGAAACTACATCACCCAGAATACTCTACTCAATGGAAGAGAATTGATCATGAGTATACTGAATTTGGAAACGATCCAAGAAACCTTCATCTTGTGTTATCTATAGATGGAGTGAATCCTTTTGGTTTTTAAAGAAGAACTCATAGTACATGGCTGGTTATGTTGGTAAATTATAACTTTCCATCATGGTTATGCATTAAAGAAAAATACATCATATTATCTATGCTTATATCAGGACCAAAACAACCGGGTAATGATATTGATGTTTATTTGGCTCCATTGATCAAGGATTTGAAATTATTGTCAGATTTAGGTGTTATGTTGTATGATGCTCACAGAAATGAAGATTTCTTGTTGAGAGACATGTTGTATGGGATGATAAATGACTTTCTTACTTATGGAAAATTTTCAGGATATAACATTAAATGAACTCAAGGGTGTCCCATTTACAAGCAAGGTACATAGTCAATTATGTTGAAACATTCATTTAAAATCATGTTTCAAGGACATCACAAATTTATACCCCGATGGCATAAGTACCGATCTAGGATGAAATCATTTTATGGAAGTTCAAAAGAATGTACAAAACCATCTCCAATAATAGGTGATTAACTATTTGATAAAGTAAAATATATGAGAACTACTTTTGGTAAACCATTTTTAAAAAACCTTAGGAAAACCGGTTGGAAAAAGAGATCAGTTTTTTTTTTGAATTAGCATACTGGAATTGTCTATATGTTATACATTTTATTGATGTTATGCATGTTGAAAAGAATGTATGTGATAGTTTCATCAACACATTTCTAAATTCACCCAACAAAACAAAGGACGTAATTAAGTCTAGGTTAGACATGGTTGACATGGGAATACAAGAAGAGTTGGTGCCAGTGAAGGGTGAAAAATAAAAATTTCTTCCTCGAGCTGCTTACACTCTTTCCAAGAAAGAGATATATTAGTTTTGAAACTTATTAAATGATGTAAAGGTTTTAGAGGGGTATTCTTGAAAAATAAAGAACATCATGTCGATGAACAATTTAAATTTAAGGGGCCTAAAATCACATGAATTCCATGTTTTGATGAAATATCTAATTCTTATTGCTTTACATTGCATTTCCCTAAGAATGTACGTCATACATCAACTAAGATCTGTTTCTTCTTCAAATATATATGCAAAAAAGTTATAGACCTAGTGAAATTTCCAACTATAGAAAGAGAAATGGATTTCATATTATGTGAATTGGAAATGTTCTTCCTGACAACATTGTTTGATAGGATGGTTCATTTGATGGTTCACTTGGTGAGAGAGATTCGACTATGTGGTCCTGTACACTATAGATAAATGTACCCCATTGAACGGTATATGAATATTTTGAAAGGGTATGTCAAAAATTGAAGTCTTCTAGAGGGTTTTATTACAGAGAAGTATATTTTTGAAGAAGCCATTGAATTATGTACCGAATACCTATCTAGTGTGGAAAGAATTGGTCTACCAAAATCTCGTCACATAGGGTGGCTTGCGGGTGAAGGAATTTATTGAAGAGATGTTTTCACAATTAATATTATAGATCGGGAACATGACCACCTTTATATTCTACATAACATTTTAGAGGTTTCCCCATATGTTGAAACCCATAAATAATTTATTAGGAATTTGAATCCATCAAGGGATGAAATATGGATATCAAATACACATAATAAATAGTTTATAGGATGGTTTTGGGACCATATTTTTAAGGATTTAGATGAAAATATGGATTCTATTTCAGAAATACTTTTATGGATAGCTCGAGGACCAAGTGTGTATGTATTATATTATAATGGTTATGTAATTAATGGTTATACATTCTATAAAAATTAGCATGATGAATATAATACCATTCAAAATAGTGGAGTTACACTTATGACTGAAGCGATGCATGTTTCTGGTACTAATAATAGAAATACAATTTATGCGAATATGTAATACTTTGGCATCATCCAAAAAATGTGTGAGTGGGATTATATGATATTACAAGTGCCTATTTTTCAATTAAAGTGGGTTGATAATAGTATTTTTGTTAAAATAGATGATTTTGGATTCATGAAAGTTGATTTTAGTAAGGAAGGGTACAAAGAAGAACTATTTATAATGGCATCATAGGCAGTACAAGTATTTTATGTTCTAGATCCCATAAACTAAAAAATTTCAAATGTTCTATTATCGGCCAAAACCACTGAAGGGTTAGATAAAAATTCAACTGAAGATACCTTTTATTGGGATGTCGTAATCATTTTGTAGTGGTCCTAATGTAGAGTGTATTTTTATGTCATAAGAGACCATAATGAAGGGATTTGGATAATCGATAGAGGGGTCAAATCCATTCATCCTTTAAAAAAGAAAAATAGAGTTCAATAATCAGGTTATATATTTTATTTGTAATATACATCATGTTACCTCATGTTACTATCCTTTCACTACTAAATTTATGTAATCTAAATTAAATGTTAAACTACTTATGCAGATAATGACTTCTATAAATGCTGGTGCTCCCAATCCCGAGGCACAATAGGTCTCTCAACCTACTGCTACTCGCAGTGCATAGAAACAATGACTTTTTTCATGTACTGGTGCTCCCATTCTAGAGGATCAGTAGGTTTGTCAACCTATTGTTGCTCACATTGCATAGGAATAGTGACATTTTGCATGTGCTAGTTCTTCCATTCCTGAGGATCAATAGGTTTCTTGACCTGTTGCTGCTCCCAGTGCAGAGGTACAAAGACCATCTTCTTATTCTGATGCTACTTCTCTAGAGGAACATATTGACAATGTTGAATCCAAGAAAATGGTAGGTGATGAAGGACTGGTGGCATAGAAAAAATAGAAGCACCGCAATTTGATGGTGTTAGAAAAAATCATTAAGACAAAAGTCAAAGACATCAAGTATGAGGTCAGATGGAATGTGTGGATACAACATGTTAACCCCAACAAGGAAATGTTTAATAGTTACATTGGAATCATCACTCGACAACACGTGCTGATTGATGTAGATTAATGGTACCATCTTGTGACCACACTCATGGCACTAATGCGGGAAGATATTATGGTAACATTATGATATCATTTCTTTATTTTACTAAAAAATAAAATAAAGAAACATTGAATTACTCTTCATCATCCATTATAGGGTGCATTTATAATAGAATAATCTCACAAGAAATATGTATTAATTCTTAATGGAAGGATTCATAAAGGATTTCAGACAATTCTATCAAGAAATCATCTTAAAGACAATTAAAGGAAAATAAAATTTCACCCAATGCTTATCTATACACACCTGATAACCTAAGTAGCATGGGATGTGTTTACTGGTCTTCGTGCGAATGTGTATTTTTAGTTACATTGTAGCTAGTAATACGTTATTTTCTGATACATGTATTCATTACTTTGATTTTATTTTTTTTATTTATGAAATAACAATTGAGTGCTGAAAATAATGAATGAGAAACAAAACAAATGTACCACTACTGTAAATCAAGGATGGGGTACACTTTACTTGAAAAAAATGGAACATATTTTAAATCTATTTTAATACTTTTATGTGACATGAAAAAACACCATAATTATGTTCCTCTGTTTATATTCAGATTGATGACTCCAAATCCAAAGCCACTTCCATCCCATGACATGTGCTATGGAAGGAGTCACGTGTAAATTAATACGAGATACTAATATATTAAAAAACACAAAAAGTGTGGGAAACTTGTGTAAGTATTACATAATAAAAATTTGTTTTTCTTTAAATTAATATTACATAACAATGATAACTTATTTTACTATACTTTATATCTGAAATATTCAAAGAAATCAATAACACCTATACTGGATGAACACATAATATCAGTGGCCTTGAATTGGCCCAAATAGTAAGGCTGCATTAGGGGTGCAGGTTTCAAGTTGACACCCCAAACATATTTTGAGAAAAAAAAACAAGAGGAGGATCAAAGTGAAGAAATGAAATGAATAAGAGAAAGACCAGCTACCCTTGAAAAATAATTCCAATGGCAAATAATTATGATAGAAAATTTTATGGGGGGAAGAAAATTGAAAAAAAATCAAGAATATCCACCGTGTAGAGATCCCTCCCCACCCCCACCAGGTATGAGAGAAGTCATTTCCCTCAAAGAGATATTTTAGATGAGGTAATCAATGTTATAATATTTTTTTCTATGAAATGTGAATCAGATAGAAAAAGATACCTTTCCTGTACTGATATTCTACTCGGTGATAATAACTCTGATTTATATCTATCAACACCCACCCATTTTCTTGTAGCGAGGGCTACAATATTCAATATCCAAAATGATAAGATACACAACAGAACACTCCCAATAGGTCATGTGAGGGTGTTTATTATCATATCCCATGAGCTGAGCACTGAGCTATACATTTCTATTGATGAGGAAGATATTCATATGGTCAAAAAATCTATTGGAAAATTCATCACATGTCTGTCACATCTAGTAAAAAAACATGTCGATAGGGGGGGGGGTTCATTTCCAATTTAATTTTCAAACTAAAACTTTAACTATTAATGAAAAAAGGATTGAACTGATGAATGTTATTACATATAGAAAAAGCGAAGGGAATGAAACAAAATACCATCTCAAACCCATCTAAAGGATTACACAACCGATCAAAAATATCTACCAAAAGAACCATTACCCCGCCCATTATATATCTTCATTTACTATCATTGAAGGTTCATGTGGATAGAAAGTTAAAAAATGGTCATAATCACATAGTTGATTTTGAAAAAAATATGTATAGAGAGGAAGTTTAAGACTTCATTGGTGTTGAGAGTGTAAGGGAAATCCTAAACTATGATTGGCTAGGTGGCTCAATTGTAAATGTATACATAAGGTATGTTTTCATGATTTTATTTTCCAAAATATGATATAATTTGTTAATTATGGCTAAATACATTTCATATTTTTGTTAGGTGTATATATGAAAAACAATTTAATGGATTTTCCCATGATTTTTTTGGACTCATTAGTCCTCACATCTCCTATATAGAAAAACCAAAAATAGATACAAAAAAAGGATAAAATAGTGGTAGGTCTAATCAAATCGTTTGAAAGAAAAATTTTAGATGATAGAGTCTATTTAATACCAGTGATGTAGGGGTAAAACTATACAATTTAATTATATCAAATATATATTTTATTTTTTTCATCACTTATTCCTTTTTGTGTTTTTAGGCAGCATTGGATGCTCATTGTAGTAAATTTGTATACTCCAAAGATTTATTTCCTGGATTCAATTCATGGATATCCAAAAAACTATCCCCACATGATGGAATATGTAAATTTTTAATATACTAAATCCATTATTTTAGAACTAAACATCAAGTAATATAATTTATATTATCTTTTAATTATGATTCTGTTATGATAGGGTGGTTCATCATTATCATGAAAAACAAGGAATGAGGCTAGGGGATAAGGACAAGAAGGAGGAAAAGTACTATGAATGGACAAGTATCGAGGTATATATAATAATATTTCAGTATCCAAACACATATAAAAACAAATTACTTATTCTACTCAATGTTTCTGTAGTGTCCAAAACAAACCAATGGAAAATATCGTGGTTATTATATTTGTAAATTTATGAGAGAGATCATATTAAATGAACAAAATTGAATCCTTAAAGAGGTATTTTATAATATAATTACTATTTCATTTAAAATATTTATTAATACTTTGTGTATTTATATTTTTTCAATACTACTATTACTGTAGAAAAGACTCATATTCACAAGATGATATAGATGTGCTAAGAAACGAATGGGAAATATACTTGATGGAAGAATGTACAAAAATAACATGAATATGTCACTTCCATAGAAGTAGTGGGTTGTTTTATATTTATGTTTAATTTACTTATTTTTATTATTACTCACATAATAATTGTTTTCTTATACAGATGGATTCCTTTGTTCGAGTTGGGGTGATTTGTTTAAATATGCTCATGATCTTGAGAGATTGGACTTCGAGGATACAACTGTGATAATAAAAATTGGGAAATGGGTCAGGAATGTATAAAGGTTAATTAATAATAATTATAAAATTAATTTTGTCATAATTTTATCTACTATTTTTAAGTTAATTTCCTTATCATTTTTATCTAATACTAATTTAGTTTTTTTACATATATTTTGGGAAGCTATAATTTCCTTTCAACTATCTACAAAAAGCCAGAAATGGGAGAACATGTTGAATGAAAAGTATTATTTCTCATTAGTTGAATGAAAAGTATTACTTCCCAAAAGATCTATCATGAATATTTTCCTGAACAGTGTACAAATCAGCCGTAGTTCAATCAAATGCACCTCAATCTGATACACAGTGTGCTCAGTATGACTTGAAGTGTATTTTTTTAGTTTATAATATTCTTTGATACTTTAAGATTCATGTATTTTTAAATACCATTATTTTATTTGTGACTCATTATTATGATCCATGATATGCATGGTATGAATTTCTAATGTTAATATCATCATATAACATATTTATGCTCATTTTATCCTTATATGATCATTGATATCTCCATTATTTAAACTTTTTAAGAATCTATGATCACCCTTTTTTATGTTTCATATCCTTAGGTTATTAACAATGTTTTTCAAAAATATATGTATAAGAAGGTTTATAGTAAAGGATAACTTAATGAGAGACTCTTATGAACTAGTTCTTTATGTTTTCATGTTTCCAAAATCACTAGACCTAAAATATTCTAGCATGGATCATTATGTTATGTAAGGAATATTAATCTAATAAGATGTGATATCTTTGTATGAAATGTCTGGGTCAATATATATGGTATCAGAGCAACTGACATACTCAAAACCGAGAAAAAAGAAGAGTGACTGGTATCACTCAAAGTGTGTCTTTTTATTTAAATTTGACATTAATTTAAGTAAAAAGAATAAGTGACATACTAAAAACTAATAAAACACATTTTTATTGTTTTTATATTTTATTAAAATGATCCATGAGTCATTTTTGACATGTATTAATCAACCACACCTCAATCTGATGCATGGTGTGGCCAGTATGACTTTTAAGTGTGTATTTTTATATTAAATTGATAATAAATATAGAAAAAAGAAAAATAGACATACTGAAAACAAATAAAACACATTATAATTGTTTGGATACTTTAGGAAAATTATCCAAGAAACATTTATGACATATAGGAATCAACCACACCTCAATCTGACGCACGGTGTGACCAGTATGACTAAAAGTGTACATTATTGATTTAAAATTGACATTTTAGTTCAAAATGTGTCACTCAATAAAAACCAAGAAATATCACTCATATTGTATTAATAATTTATTAAAGTAATTAATAATTCATTTTTTTATTTGTATGAAGAAGTCTCACGTAAAACCGATTCATGATGTGATTGGTATGACTCATAATGCATGTTTTTAGTTTGAAATGACATTTTAGTAAAAAAAACAAAATTGGAATACTAAAAACTAATCAAACACATTCATATTGTTTTTATATTTTATAAAAATGATCTATATGTAATTTTTTATATGTAGGAATAGGCCTCACCTCAATACGATGCACGGTGTGACCGGTATCACTCCAAGTGTGTGTTTTTATTTAAAATTGACATTACTTTTACTTAAAAGAACAAGTGACATACTGAAAACTAAGAAAATACATTCATATTGTTTTTAAATTTTATGAAAATTATCCATGAGTCATTTTTGACATTTCAAAATCAAAACCAACTCAATCTGATGCATGGTGTGGCTGGTATGACTTTAAGTATATATTTTTATATTAAATTGACATTAAATTATAAAAAAAGAACAAGTGACATAATGAAAACTAATAAAAATCATTCAAATTGTTTTGATACTTTAATAAAATAATCTATAAGTCATTTATGATGTTTAGGAATCAACCACACCTCAATCCGACGCACGGTGTGACTGGTATGACTAAAAGTTTCCATTATCAGTTTAAAAATGACATTTTTAGTTCAACACGTTTCACTCACTGAAAACCAAGAAAACACACTCTGATTATCTTGATAATTTAGGAAAGAAATTCATAAGTCATTTTTGATATTTATGAAGTATTCTTATGTTAAAATGATGCACGATGCGACCAGTTTGACTCATAATGCATGTTTCCAATTTGAAATGAAATTTTAGTAAAAAAACACAATTAGCATACTGAAAACTGAGAAAACACATTTAGATTGTTTTTATAATTTAGGAAAATGATCTATAATTCATTTTTTATGTGTAGGAATCAACATAACCTCAATAAGATGAATGATGTGACTAGTACCACTCAAAGTGTGTCTTTTTATTTAAAATTGACATTAACTTAAGTAAAAAGAAAAAGTGGCATACTGAAAACTGAGCAAACGAATTTGGATTGTTTTGATATTTTATGAAAACGATCCATGAGTCATTTTTGATGTGTAGAAATCAACCTCACCTCAATATGATGCACGATGTGATTGGTATGACTCCAAGTGCGTCTTTTTTATATTAAATTAACATTAAATTTAGAAAAAAGTACAAGTGACATACTAAAAACTGAGAAAATGTTTTTGGATTGCTTTGATAATTTATGAAAATGATACATGAGTCATTTGTGATGTTTTTTAATTAACCAAAACTCAATATGACACCCGATGTGACTAGTATGATTAAAAGTGTTCATTATCAGTTTAAAATTGACATTTTAGTTCAAAATGTGTCACTCACCAAAAACTAAGAAAACACACTTTTATTGTCTTGATAATTTAGGAAAGAGATTCATAAGTCATTTTTGATGTGTTTTAATTAGTTCCATGTCAAACCAACACACTATGAAACCAATGTGACTCATAATTTTCCAGTTTGAAATGAAATTTTAGTAAAAAAACACAGCTGCCATACTGAAAACCGATCAAACACATTTATATTTTATTAATACATTAGAAAAATGATCTATAACTCATTTTTGATTTGTAGGATTCATCCGGACATCAATAAAACACATGGTGTGGCCAATATAACTCAAATTGTATCTTTTTATTTAAAATTGACATTAATTTAAGTAAAAAAGAACAAGTGACATATTGAAAAATAAGAAAAACACATTCATATTATTTTTAAATTTTAAGGAAACGATCCACAAGTCATTTTTAACATGTAGGAGTCAACCTCACCTCAATACAACATATAGTGTGACCGGTATGACTCCAAATGTGTCTTTTTTATTAAATATTGACTTTTTATTAATGTATTATTTCATATTAATGTTTTATTTATTTATTTATTTATAGTATTACTAACATATTATTTGTTTTCTTATATAGGTATAATATTTTTCTTGGGTTGAGATGATTTGTTTGGCAATTGATACAATGGGTGGAAATTTTTGAGAGGGGATCACGAGTGTCAAAAGATGAAATATCAATGTTTTAAAATGTTTGTTGGATAATTGTAAATGAAATTATATAAAAAATTGTTTGAAATGTAAATAGAAGTGTTTTTTTATATACCATGGGTGGAAATTTTTTTATTCACGATTTCAATTAAATGTATATACATTGTTTGAAATTACAAGTTGTATATAGAATTATTTGAAATTACAGGTTTTTACTGGGTGTGTTGTAATATTAACATCACATTGTAGTCGGATAGTCCTTTATCAATGCTGATAAAGGACCCCTTTTATCAACGCTGTGATTAACAATAATTTTTACCACTGTTAAAATCCTATTTACACACTATTAAAAGGCATATATGTAGTAGTGGGGTAAACTCTGTGTGATTAGGGAAGGGAAGATGAAAACCATTTGTAATGCTTGAGATCACATGTTGAATGGAATAAAATCCATTTGTTACTTCTGTTAAACTGGTTTAAGTACTCAAATTATAGTATTTATTATCAAGGTGATCATATTTGGTTTTTGATTCTGTTTATTTTTATTACCTTGGTCAATGTTCCATTATCTTCCTACACTATGTTTTAGTCTTTATACTATGGAATATAATGGAGCTAGGTGTTGAAGTGTTTGATATTCATCGGAACATATGAATGTGGTAGTGGAAAATTTTGGTTGTTTTGGAATAACAAGACCCAATTCGGAATTTCATAATTCAACTGAGAGGGCCCTCTTCTACACCGTCACACTTAGGAAGGAGGGTAGACTAATATAATATCACAGTTAGGTATATTCTCACCACTACTACCTAGATAAGGGAGTGAGAAGAAGTGATTGTGAAATATCTCTCTCACCAACCTAGAAGAAGAAGCTTGGATAATTTGGGAACCAGGATAACATTGAAATAGGCATAGTTAACCCAAATTTGATCACATTCTCATAAACTATTTTTAAACCACTATTTAAGCTACTTTAATTTTTTTCAAATAAAAAATAAAAATAAAAACACCTTTCTTTAACCAATATAAAAGTAAAATCTGATTATTGTGTGCACTCCTCTCTAGGAGACAACCTAGGATACTACTATTACTATATTTAAATTAGGAAGTAAATTGTTTTTACACATCCCATAACAATATTTTTTTCAAACTTCATGTCATCGTTAGAGTGAAAATGACATAAAAAACACAAATTTTAATCTTTCATGACATGAAAATCTAATAATCCATTAATTTCTTTTGATCCTAAAATTGAAATAACTTTAACTAGATTAAGAAACCTAAACCTGCAATAATAATTTGAGGAATAGGTTCTCATGAACTTGAGGGAAACCCCTATTTTTACTCTAATACTGAGAAATGGATGATAATACCAACTAGACCCTTAGATATCTGTGTGCTACCCAATTTACTAATCAACCTAAATTGTTATTCCAGAAATACAAAATTATTTTGAATTTAAAATTGACTTACTACATAATTGTTCCAGGTCTCATAGTCTTTCTAGTGAAGAACCAAACATACTGATGAAATCATTCACTCACGTCTGCTCAACTTTGAAACCTTTCGGAACAGGTGAAGAATAAGTGAAGTGGAGAGCCTTCATATTCTCATTTGAAAGAGAATCCAAAGAATTGTTGTATAACCTACACCTATGTGAATTCCATTATTGAGATTATCTTAAATGGTGTTTAATGAAAATATTTTCCCCACCTATGGGAGTAAATCAATCAGAAAATAGATATATTCCATCCGAAAAACATCTGAATAGACTCTTTATAAATAGTGGGAGAGGTTCAAAAATATATGGCTAGTTTTCCCCATAATTTTTTTGAATATAACCATTTTTTTGTTATTCTACCAAGGATTACTAAAAAATTATTGAAACATGTTGGATGCCTAATCAAAAGGGGCCTTGATAGAAAAATCGCCAGTAGAATCCAAAGGAATAGTTGTGAATATTGCTCAGAACTCACAAAAATTTATCACAAGAGGTACTAGAATAAGAAGAATTCATAAGGTAAGAACTTACAATTAATCACCTTTAATGTAAACTAAACCCAAATAGTTAAATAGTTTGGTGAGACAAATGGATCTGAAGAAAGTCAGTGAACAACAAATGCCTAAGGTATGTGGTTTATTCTCATCTTCTAATCATTTCACCAACCAATGTGTTAAAGAAAAAATAATGAAAATTTGTGAAAATGAATTTCATTTAAAAATATTTCAACAAAAACTGGGATGAATAGGGATTAACCAAGTCCACTATGGATTTGGAAATTACCAGAACCAATACATAACCCCTATCAAAATCAATACTCGAACCATCCCAAATTCAAACTACAAAACCAATAGTTTCAAAACCCACCACCCTTCAAACAAGATTTAAAACAACCTTATATTCAATCCTACCAAAAAAAATCTTTTTAGAAAAATAAAACCTATTAGAATCCATACACTAGTTAAAAACCTCTGGTTCAACAGAAAAAAAGTACAAATATTGAGGAACTTAAGACTGAAATGAAAGAGATTAGAAAAATCCTAGAATAAATGTCCTAAAATCCTAGAAAACTACCAGCCAAAATAGTACCTAACCATAAGGAAACTATAAAAATGATAAAAAAAATAAGTGTAAAGGAACTCACACCACCAAAAAAACATGAACCCGAACCTATCCAAGCAAAACTAGAGGAGAATGAGTCTAGAAATTATAAAAATACTAGGTATAAGTTAAAAAAAATCTAATAAGAAGGAAAAAGAGAGAAATAAGAGAGGGATGAACCAAGGAATAAGAGAGCATAAAACCACTCCAAATAAAATAAAGGTAGAATAAATATTTATCCCCACTATTCACATCAATAATGATAAAACCAATGAATATTTAGCACGACACATTTCAAAAATAAATTTTGGTCACTTTCCAAAAAGTGGAAATCAATACCCCCTTCTTGAATCCCTCAAATGGATTCTAAGATATGCTATGTTTCTGATGGTGTTTTTTACCAAGAAGAGGATACTTAAAGGGAAAAAAGATAATCTTATGAATAAGTGTTCCATCCTTGATCACAACTCAGTTACTCATAAAATATCAAGATCCAAGGACATTTTATATTCCCTACACCAATAGATCCTTGATTTTTTTGATTCTCTATGTAATATTAGTGATTCAATAAATGATATGTATCACTCTATATTTTCATCTTTGTAAATAGAATATTTGAATACCACAATAGTGGTATTCCAACTTGAAAACTGATCAACTATTTTTCCTATAGGAGTGTTGGAAGATGTCCTTATAAAAGGACAAGATCTCCTATTTCTAGTTGACTTCTATGTGATCAACATGGATGAGGATCAATAACTAGGCTGATAACCCATCATATCGGGGATAAATTTCTTGAAGACAACCAATACCATAATTAATGTCCATAAAGGTACACTTACTATGAAATTTTTGTGACAACAAGGTGGTACACTTCAAAATTTTTGAAAACGAGGCACCCTTTAGATGACCATTCACTTTTTACACCATATCACCTTAAATAGGATAAACCTTTTGAAGATAATGGTATATTTTATGAATTTTTAACCATCGAAGAATGTTTTCTGATTAAAAATAACATGGAAAATGAGACTATCCAAAATTATATTTTTTTTCAATATAGAAGAAGTGGTAATTCCTGAAATTTCTGATGGATCTAATGAATTATTTATAGAAGAAGAATATGATTTTTATCCTTGTGTGAAGGAATTTTAATCTTTATGAGTGGGAAACCTTAGTTTAATTTCATCACTTTAACAACCCCAAAATTTGGAATCAAAACCAATTCCTATAGAATTGAAATATGTGTACTTAATGGAATGAGAAAAATTACCAGTAATAATTGCTAGCAATATTTCTAAAAACTAAGAACAAATCCTGGTATAACTTTTAATAAATAATGTCCAAGAAATATAGGATTAAGCTTAGGTGATATCCTAAGAATAAACCTAAAAATCCAGTGATATAAAATTCTACTTGAAGAAGACTCCAAAAATTTTAGGTAGCCCCAAAGGAGGCTAAATCCCACCTTGATGGACGTAGTGAAGAAGTAAGTAGAGAATATACTAGAAGAAGAGATCATCTATACCATTTTATGATTTCAATGGGTCAACCCCATACATGTAGTTCCCAAGAAAACTAGACTAATCATCATAAGTAATTAAAATAATGAATTAATCCCTATGAGAATTTAGAATAGTTAGAGAGTTTTCTAATACTATAGGAAGATAAAATATATAACTCTAATAGATCACTTCCTTATCCCCTTATATTGACCATATGTTAGATAGATTAGTAGGTATACATCACTATTGATTCTTAAAATAATTTTCAGGTTATTTTTTGGTACTCATTTCACTTGAAGATCAATAGAATACAAAATTTACATGACCCTTTCACACCTTCACTTATAGGAGTATGTCATTTGGACTTTTTAATACTTCAGGTACATTTCAAAAACACACGGTAAGTATATTTTCTGATCACATTGAGGATTACTTGGTGGTATTATTGGATTATTTCAAAGTTTTTAGAAACTCTTTTGATCATTGTTTGAAAATTATTATAAAATATTGAATAATTGAATTGAAAAACATATTGTCTTAAATTTTGAAAATTTTCATTTTATGGTGGAAAAAGGAATTGTCCCTGGGTACATCATTTTGAAACAAGGGATTAAAGTGTATAAATAAAAAATTGAAGTAATCAATTCTTTACCTTACCCCTCTTTTATAGATCATGTTAGATCATTTTTCGGACACATGGGGTTTTACAGAATGCTCATAAAATATTTTAGTAAGATTAATCTCTATAGATTAATTAATAAAGATTATGAATTTTACTTCAATAATGTGTGAAAGGAAACCTTTAATGAATTTAAAATGATATTGATAGCCTCACTAGTGATGTAACCACCCAACTGGGAACATCTATTCAAACTACTATGTGATGTTTCCAATCAAGTATTTGGATAAGTTCTATCGCAAATAATTTAGGTCAAATAAAAAGTAATTTAATATGATTAAATAAACTTAGATGCTACCTAATTCAATTACAAAACCTAAAAAAAGAGTTTTTGAAAGCTGTCTTTACTTTGGATAAATTCAGATCATATTTACTTAAAACTAAAATTTATGTTTTTTCTGATCATGAAACTATAAGTTATTTGATGAAGAAGTAATATAGAAATACCAAGCATGTGATATGGATTCTAATTCTATGAGAGTTAAACTTAGAAATCAAAGACAAAGGTGGGGATAAAAATCAGGTGTCCAGTCACCTAAGAAGATTTCCCAACACTATTGAAGTAGAAATCCTAGACCAAAATACATTGAGTGACCAAATTTTGAGAGAAAACTCTACATAATAGAAGGGAGAGTATCATGGTATGGAGATATAGTAATTTTTTTTTGTAATTTCTTAGGTACCATCTCATCTTAAACCCCATAAAAAACAAAAAACAAAATCTAAATATAGATTTTATATTTGGTAAGATGCATTCCTTTGGAAAATTTTCAATGATCAAGTAATAATTAATGTTTTTTTAAGTGAAATTGAATCTATTTTTCAATTTTGTCACACTTTAGCTTGTGGATTCCATTTTGGACCTCAAAAGGCAATAAGAAAAGTCTCATAATATGTAATTTTTTGGCCTACCTTGTTTAAATATACACATGATATTTTTAAGAAATGTGAAAAATGTCAATTTTTTGGAAATATTTTGAAAAGACAAGAAATGTATCAAAAACCCATTATATTTTGATTTTTTTGAAGTTTGGGGTATAGATTTAATGGGACCATTACCAATGTCATTTGTAAATTATTATATTCCACTTATTGTGGACTATGTCTCAAAACGAATGGAATCCAAGGCCACCAAAATTGATAATGCTCATATTTTATATGATTTTGTCAAGGATAACCTATTTTGTAGGTTTAGAGTGCACAAATACATAATTAGCGATCAAGGGACTCACTTTTACAATAGTAAATGAGGTATTTTCTTCAAAAGTATCACGTGTATCATAAAACATGAACAATGTATCATCCACAAACCAATGGGAAAGAAACAATATATGACATGGAAATAAAAGGAATCCTAGAGAATATTATCAAACCAAACAAGAAGGATTATAGTCAAAGGTTTGAATACACCTTATGGTCCTACTAGATAGAATATAAGATACTCATAGGAATGAGCACCTATCAATTAATTTATTGATAAAGCTTCCACCTTCTTGTGGAATTAGAGAAGAAATCATACTAGGATATAAGGGAGATAAATCTGGACCTTAATAGATATGGGAAAGAGAAGAGATTACATCTATAATAAATGGAATAAATATAGAGGTAAACTTTTAAAAATTAAAATATTTAAAAAGATAAAATAATAATGGATCATAACAAGATGATTCAACCTAAAAATTTCCACCCTGGAGATCGAGTGATATTATACAAATCTATACTTAAGTTGATTCTAGGTAAACTTCATTCCATATGATAAGGTCCCCTTAAAATTATTCATGTATATTATTTTGGTGTTGTATATATTATGATAGAAGGAGAAGAGTCCCTATTCACTGTTAATGGGAATAGGTTACCAAAGTACCATGTGAACCTACCCTAATAACCAATGGATGAGATTCTGCTCCTACAACCTATTTATCAATGGAAACCCACCAGTTTGTACCTTTACTTAACATTTTATTTCATGTTGTGATTCATTTAAAATATTATTACTTGATAAATCAATCTGAATGCATTCAGGACACTCCATCAATTAAGTGTGTGGGGGGGACCTTGTAGTTTATGAATTTTTCAATCGTTGTTTTTGTATTTTTCAAATTTTTGTGTCTATTATTTTTCATTTTTATTGTGATATTTTAAACCTTTAATATTTAATTGAATATCCATAAAAAATTTGAATCCATTCCAATATATATGAACTAATTTAACCGATCAACTCATCTTATATGAATGCTAAAATAAAGTTATTTTCAAAATATAAATAAAGGAATTTCTTGCTAAATCCACTAAATTTTGAAACTCATTCCATGATATAATACCTTTAAATTTTAAACACATACCTAAGAGGCTTATAAAAATTTTTTTGAAATATTATTTACAATGAGCTATTTATTGAGTGAACCATGACATACTTGAATAACCCCAATTTGTTGAGTAATCTAATTAAAATATTAGAGAATTAAAGGAACTTGTTTTGTAAATTATTGTTGGTATTATTTTTATTTTAAATCCCCATTTTCAATAAAATCATTTTAAAATACTACCTATACATAAATCCTTATAGCCATTAACGTCCATGAATGAATTTTTTAAGTATCCTCATTACAAGACCAATATCTATATCCACCTTTCTCTATAAGACTTTTCATGATATAAGTTGAATTCAAGTATGGGGGAAAAAAGAAAAGGAGATTGAACTTTTTTTTGACATATCCTATTTGAATTTAAATAGCAATTTACTACAACTTTTTTTCTGATTTTTTGGTATAAAAATCTAGGTGGAAGGATTGGAAAATTTCTCTTGATATCATCCATGGATGACTATCAAGTTCTATAGCTATTTGAAGTAGAAACGTCCCTCTCTTTACCTAAAAGTATGGTTCTAAATATAAATATATATATAAAAAAGTTAAAATAATGTTATCATGAAAGAGACAAGAATTTATGATGATTCTATTATTGGTAAAGTTTACAAAGGATAACCTACACAAGTAATTGAAGGAGTACCTACACCCTAGGGAATAAAATTTTGAACCCACCTCTTCCTTTAAAATAAGAACAAAAAAAAATATTTCTAATGGAAATAGAGTAAGGGAATGTTTGTTGCTGCTAGAGTGATAAAGGGTGTGGACTACTCATAGAGAATTCTAATAAGTGAAGTTTATCGAGTAAAAGTTGAAGTGAGCAAGGAATTAATTCTTAGAGGAAACTGAACACCATTCATTGAGATTCATTTTAGAGTTAAGATGCCTCATTCAACCTCAACTGTTTGAAATTCAAATCTCACCAACCCTATAGCTACATAACAACCCTGATTAATACCTCATTATATACAAAATTGCTTGAATCATTGGGTAGAGATGAATAAATCCATCAAACATATGGTAAATTCTGTATGAAATTGGAATGAGAAAAACCTTGCTTGAAAATCATACATGAGTGTGGAGTGAAATATTTCCATAGAGGTTGGTATAAGTGTTAATGAGGGGATAAAAGAAGTGTGAATAAATTGAACACACTCAATGAATAAAATGGAGACAATAACTTTGAGGAAGAATGATAATTTGAGAAACCTTGTGTTAATAGGAACTCACATTGTCTAGGTAGATGAATTTTTCTTTGATAATCTTTTAAAGTTAACTTGTCTAAAGTCCAAGGTTTAAGTGTGGGGGAATTGACAAGAAAATATTTTTATATCTTTTATCTTATTTTTTAATGATTTTAAACCCACCATTTTAAGCACATATTGTATTTTTATCATAATTTTTTGTTTAAGAAATAATATGGAATTTAATTGATAAATGAATTAAATATTGAGTTTTAATTGATTATTTGATCCTTTGGAATTATTAGAAAAAAATACTATATTTATTTATGGACGTGTTAATGATTATTTTAGGTATCTATAGTTTTCTCTAAAGAATTGAAGAATTTCGTAGATGATTTAGAGTAGTTAGAAAATTCTACAGAACCTCGTATGCAAATTAGTTCATGTAATAGAGTTCCACATATGCGAATTAACCCACATATAATAATTCAATTACATGAATCCAACCATGTAAGAAAATTTACAATTTAAGGGGATTTTTTTAATAAAATTTTCAGTTATTTATGGGAATTCATCTATACAACTATCCGTATACATGAAAAATTCACATATAGAAATTCATGAGCTAACACATGTATCCAAATTTGGGTATGTCAGAAACCATGTATGAGAATTCATGGATGAGAAATTTGGTTACACGAGGAAATAAACATAGGGCATTATTGGTTATGTAAGGAAATATTATGGCTATGTAATGGTTTGCATGCACAAATGAAGAATCACTTGTACTTTGAGCCGAAGCCTTGGGATTCCACATCAACATCCATGAAACTTATCATAGGTGACCATATAGATCATAATATTCATATTATTTTAATCAAGAATCAAGGAAGGAACCCATAGATTATATGTAATACCTAATCATGAAAAATATTCATCATGATGAAAAAGGAAACCTACATAATTCAAATCGAGGAGATTCTTGAGGTTTGACCAAGATAATTTAAAGAAGGAAATCGTGAACCTGTAAGATCCTGACATTTTCTAGAGATGTATCAGTCTCATTTATAAGTGATATTTTTATTTTTGTTGAGTAAATTTCATTTGGGTTTTAACTTGGGGTGTGTTTGGGTAAAAATTGTAGAAAAATGGAAGAAAGAGGATAGTGCATAGTTGGCGCACAATTTTCCCTAACTGTGCGCCTTGGCCCAGAAAAATGTGAAACCCTAGAAAAGAGTTTTTGCATGAATGGTGCACAATTTTTCAAACCACGCACCCTAAAATGAGAAACCATGCACCCCCTAGAATAGGCACATGGTTAAGGCACACAATTAGGGGAAACTGTGTGCCTCTTCCAACAAATTGTGCACAGGATTTAATTTAACCCAAATAATAGATTTTTAATTACCTAAACTCCCATATTAACCCAAAATTGACCCCCGCTCGATCCCTAATGCATTTTAATGATTTTGGAGCCTCCCAAATAGATTCCAAGCCATTATAACCTCCTTTATTCATGATGTGAAGCTCAGATTGAAGATCTTCACCCCTACCGATAAGAGGATCTAATCCCATGTTGTTTCTTCTCTCCTTCCCGTTATTCTCCCATAAATTGAAGGGTTGTTCTTCCCTATATTTTTTTGGATCTAGATCTTGGATCATAGATCTAGATCTATAATTTAGGGGTCTTGATTCATATGATATTTAATTTAGTTTTAAGATCTATAACTCGTTCTATGTCGTTATTCCACTCAAATTGGGCATTTCTATTGGTGAGAGTTTATTGTCAAATTGTGGTAGGTGGCCTATTTTTAAAATCCCATAACTATGATTTTAAATTATGTGTATGTAATTGTGTAATTTATAGAGTTTATTTAGTAATTTATTTTACTAATTAAATTAATTAATTTGGTTTATTAATTAATTAAGGAATTGTGATTTGGGGACAATTAATTATTGAGTTAATTATGAGAATATTTAATTGTTATTTGGGGATAATTAATTGTTGAGTTAATTATCAGAATACTAAATTTTGATCGGTATAATTAATTATTGAGTTAATAATCAGAATATTGGATTGTGAATTGAATAATTAATTATTGAATTAATTATGGGATAATGATATTGTGAATTGAATAATTAATTGTTGAATTAATTATGGGACATTGAGTTTTTGAATATTGATTAATTAATTGGTGAATTAATTAAATGGGATTGGTGTGCTTAATTAATTGGGTAATTAAGTAAGTGGATTGATGTGATGAACTAATTTCTGAATTAGTAATGATATAGAGATGATTAATTAATTATTGAGTTAATTAATGGGATTGAGGTGATTAATTAATTGTTGAATTAATTAATAGGATTAATTTGAGAAAATGAATGGTAATAATGGAATTCATGAGTGAATTAGAATAATGAATGGTAATAATGGAATTTATGAGTGAATTATAACAATAAATGGTAACAATGAAATTAATGTGTTGATTGTGACAATGAATGGAAACAACAAAATTAATGTGTTGATTGAGAAAATGAATGGTAACAATGGCATTCATGTGTTGATTGAGACAATGAATAGTAATAATAGAATTCATGTGTTGATTGAGATGAATAATGGTAATAATGGAATTATGAGATATGATATCCCTTAGGGATAGTTCAGACTACGACATGGGCTGAAGAAGGTATTGAGATATAAATTTCCTCAAGAACCTGGGGGTTTCTGTGGTTAAGTAAAGAATATTTGTTAATGTGATAACTGTTTACTTATGCATTATGATTTATTATTTATACAACTGCATACACTTTTATTGAATGGATATTTTTTAGCCACCGTTGGTGGTGACCTACTGAGTTTTACTCACACCCTACTTAGGTCTCCTGATTGGTACTCAAATAAATATCATGGTTGTAGGACAAGTTAATGGAAATGGCCATGTGTTAGATGGTTGAGTTAGGATGGAGCATGAATGAGGGAACCAGTTGTAGTTTGGGACCCGCTTGGGAGTTTTCAGTGTATTTATTTTACTTTCAGTTTTTCATATTGAAACTTGGTACATAATTGGCATGAAATATTTAATATTTTAATTTGGATATTTCATTCTTGTTTTATTCATTGAGATACTGGTTATTATGGTTTAGTTATATCTGTTGGTCTCTATTTCTTTATTTCTATTAATGTATAAATTTGATAAAGAGGGTATAGTCTCCCCATGATTGATATTAGACCCTCACTACTAGTCGGAAGCCTCTGGCATATAGGTAGTCATGCCCAAGGTTATATAACCGCCCGTCTCGGGGAACCAGTGTGTGGCACCTGGGTAGGGATACTACAAAGTGGTATCAATGGTGGTTTATTTTCTTTTATTTTTTATTACTATTTGGAAAAGGTAGATAGGAGAATAAGATGTGTCAAGCCTTATTTAATATCTCATTCATGGGAGTAGCTAACCCATGTATGGGAGTAAAATCCAAGTACCTATGGTAGGATTGCTGTTATTGATGTATGTTGTTATAGTTGATGTTATTTCACCTCGAGTGATTAACTTATTGTGTGATGTGATTATTGTTTCCAAATTTTATTAATATTTGAGTCATGGACCAAAATGTCATGAGAGTTGGGTATTCATGCATCATTCTAGGCACTCATCATTATTGTGTGGCATGCATCATTTTTAGGCACATAAGGGAAATAGGTTTTGGGTAATTAGTTAAAATTGAAATGTTTTCCACTTGTGAAATTGAACTGAAAATGGTTTCACATACAAATTTGAGAATTTTAAATGATGAAAAATGTGAATAAATGGGAGTCTAATTAAAAACTTGATTTTGAGAATGTGTTAACCCTTTGTTAACCATGACCTAGATGTATGATGGTTAAGGGTAGCGATAATGCCTCAGTTGTGACTATGCGGAAGGGTTTGGGGAAATAAATTGTTATGGCTTATGTGAGCCCCTATTTCTTAACTGTGTTACTATTGTGTAATGTGTCTTGAGATGCATATTTGGAATTTTAGAGTTATTCCTCCATGATGATGCTTGTTGAGAGGATGACAGGAGGACATGGTTGGAGATTCTCCTCTAGTAGTGTAACCTGAGGCACTAATAATACCAGGTGAAGAAGATGGAGAGAATTTATGATATAACTTTACTTGCTTCATGAAATTAATGGAAAGAGACCCAGATCAGGTTTTGAAGAGTATTTATGACCTTACATGGTATTTTTAGTTACATCACCCTCTGACTTTTACCGAAGAGGGTGGACCTGAGGGAGATAGTTTTGGATTGAGTCTATTGAGAGTATACTTGACCATTTAGAGACTCCTTATGAGATGAGGGGCAAGTTGGTTTTTATATTCTATGAGGATCAGAGAAGTGCTAGTGGGACATCTAGGCTCAAACTGAACATGCTGATGGTATGTTATGGAAGGAATTCTTATATAAGTTCTTGGAGCACTTATTTCCAAATATGTTGAGGTAGGAGAGATCTACTGAGTTCATGAGGTTTACTTAGGGGAGTATGTCTGTGATGGAATATGTTGGATGCTTTACAAACTTGCAACACTTTTCTCCAGCATTAGAAGGGTATTAAAATCCATGGTAAGGTGTTTATAGGATAAACTTAAATGTGAGGTTGAGTCCCAGGTTAAACTATTCTGATTAAAGAAGTTTTCTGAAGTGGTGGATCGGGCTCTCATTAATGAAGGGAACCTGAGGGAGGGTTCCAGTATAGGACATGTGGTTTCTACTGGATGATCAGTAGGTACATCTTCTGAGAGAAGGAAACATCACTATGAGGGTGTTATCTAGGGGGATAGAAGAAAGAGTGGACATGGGGAAGGTTCAGTCACACAAGACCTTACCCAAATCACACGTCACTAGTGTGTTAGGTAGGTACACTTTTGTAGACATTTTCCCTAACCCCTGGTAGAGTGCCGATCTTGTGTAAGGATGGGACATCTTCAGAAGGTTTTCAGGAACCTGTGATAGACAGCTAGTACTGGAGGTGGTATAGGTAGTGGACACGGTGCTTCTTATAAAGAGTGCCCATATTAGTAGAGTGGTGTAGCACATGGAACTTAGGTTGCATCATAGGGAAGAGGGATAAGATAGTTGAATTCCATTCAACTCACTATTATGTATATCGAGGTTATACCATTGATAGTGAGAGGTATTATTCTTGTAGCTTCCACACTAGCTAGTGATTTATTTGATACTGATTCCTCTCATACCTTTATTTCCACAAAACTTGTGAATGGTTTGAGCCTGGATTTAGAGTTCGTGAGTGGGGTTTTGATGATAGATACACCTTTGGGAGTACAGTCGAGGGACATCTATTTGTGCATAGGGTGTTCTATCAAGGTTTGGGAGTATCATTTTTTATGTGATATTTACTTTTTTGACATGTCAATCTTTGACCAAATTTTGGGTATGGACTGGTTAGTAGAATAATGATCCTATATAGATTATTACCAAAATAGGGTTATGTTTACCTCACATAATGGAGACAACTTCATCCATCATGGAGAATGGGATATTTAGGTGGGCCATGCATGACCAATTCATTATGTAACGCCCCGACCCTAATTACCTAGAGTCGGTGCATTATTACATAACATTGGCATGATCATGAGAAAGATCAAGTCTCGAAAGACCGATTAGTTTAGTAGCCTTGGAATAACTAGATACATCCATAAATTTTTACATTACATCATAAAAAAAACATCTTGTCTTCATATCCCCTCATACTATCCCTGCAGGTCATTCATAAATTACTTCTTCATAATCCTGGGAAAAAAATAAAACATTGAAAGGGGTGAGCTCGGATGCTCAGTAAGGATAACATTATAGCAGAAGCTTTCATAAATAAGCATAAACACTTAAGGCAATTTATAACTAAAACAAAAGCCTTTTAAATTTAAACTTCAGCATAAAATGGCGAAGGTAAAATGAAATAATGCCATTTACTTACTCACATGGATATTCTACTAGTCGAATGATCACATGCAATATCAATAACCACTTTCATAATGATGGAATGCATAATGCCAGACTATCATAACCACATAGCCAAGGCCTCGTGCCAAGACTACAAATAAGATTTTTCCAAGGCCTTGTGCCAAGACACTAGTTTGTCTCATGAGACCTACCGATGCATCGAGGAGCTATAGCGGGCTCCACCCGTCACTTATTAAGTCCAATGCATTCCTCATATGAACATGTTTAAACGTAACATAAACATTCGTATTAAAACTAGCATACGAAATGTCAATACTTTTACCACAAACCATGAATGGTATAAAAACAGCACATCCACAGTCAAACATAACTCATTCGATACAATATGGAAGATTGTATTGTATCACATTAACCTCAATCAAGAATAATGAAGGATGTTGAAAAAGATAATCATAAAAACTATTTGAGAGAAATATCCCCCTTTTCTTGAAAACATTTAAAAGTCACACTATTTGTCAAGAAGCTATTTAAAAGTAGATTTTTGAATCAAAGTGTCCCATACCACTTTGAAACTTTTTAAAAGGAGTTTTGATTTCTAAACTTTAATGTCCATATAAATCCTTAAAACCATTTTTAAAACATGGACATTAATGAGAAAGGTTTAGATGAATAAGTCTTTAAAACATTTAAAAATGGTATTTTGGTTAGAGTTTCTAACCAAAAGAGAGACACTTGAATACAAATAATTGAGGTAATCAAAACATTGTAATATCATGAGAATAAATGAATTCATGATATACTATGTCAAAGTACATTATATACACCACATAAAAGTGATTTGGTGTATATCATCAAAGAAGTCTCAATGGAATGTAAATTGAGATGAAATCTCTCATAAAGGTTGTATCCTTAGGTTAAGGATAAATCAACGACATAATTATGTGTGACAAATATAAATACACTAAATATGATTGGATATTCAGTGTAAATCAATCAAAGGATATTCACACATATTCTTGTAAAAACAATACCAACGAATTGGATGTTTAACTCAACAAATGGAGAATGAGTTAAAATTACTCTTATCAAATTCATATCAATGAATTGAGAATTATCAATGGAGTGATTATGTGTATCAAACTTATATCCACAGGAAGGGGAGTGGAAATTATGACATAATCAAATGAATAGTGATTCAACACATAATCATGGAGTAATATAATCAATGAAATATGCGTAAAGCCAAATGAGTGGAAATTGAAATCTCAAATTCCCTTATTGATTAGGTAACTTAAGAAACAAACACCCATGAAAGAAAGATCATACCATGATGATGTAAATACCCATAAAATAAAGTATATTACACAATGAATACAATCATGGGTAGTACACATACACCACATGCAATAATTAAGTGGTGATCAATGGAATTCTCACGGAATTAAAAGTGAGACAAGAAACCCCTTACCACGTTAATCAACTGAGTCGCATGGCCAAAAGTTAATAACCACCGAATGATTTACAGAATAAAATGAATATAAAGTGAATCATGATAATATATATCAAATTTAAGTACACAATACACCACTTTCAATAATTTAGTAGCGAACAATGGAAATCTCACGGAATTGAAAGTGAGATAAGAGAATCCCTTACTTTGTACTTTTTCCTTGGTCGATGGTAGGTTTACCTCCTGTATAATGGTGAAATAATTGTTATTGAATAATACAAGAATCATTTACTTTAATATGATATCATATATGATCTTTTAACATTGATTTGTTAATAATATCTTAGTGTTAACGCCGTTTCGGGTGTTAACTTACTCATTTTCTTTTATATGTTTTGTTACATAAGTCATGTTTGTTGTATCTTATTCATATACAGAATGATATCAAGTCCTTAAACATAATTTTTTTAAATCATTAAATGATAATTATACTTGAATGGGTACGATGGAGAATGAATCTCATCGCGTTCGTGGAGACGGTAGTCCGTACGTACGCACGAATGCTACTTCCATTTAATTTTTTATTTTAAAAGAATCGAATCCAAATGATACATAGGTATATTAATATTCCAGTATAATATAATATTTTATATATGTTACTTAAGTTCATTAACACCATCCTTTATTCGTTCCATGTGTGGTATGAACGAGTCATATCATTTTAAGGGGGCGGTAGTGCGCACTTCCTCAAATGAAATTATCGTATGTATATACGACATGAAACGAATAATGGTATGAAATAAAATGGAATTACAGAAGCTTATATATAAAATATATATCATTAATATAATATTTAATTACAGTGCCATCATAATGGCCACCATGAGAGGCGGTAAGATGTTTTTGAACAATCATCGTTTCGTGAGGCGTTAGTTTGCCATCCACAGAAACATTATGTTCATCATCCATTAGATGAAGTTGTGTGTATGTGTAGTTTGAATACTTCTTATAACAACATCCTAGTATATTGAGGATACTGGTGTTGTTACAAAAGAAGGAAAATAAAAAGAGTTTGGGGGTTGAAGAAGAAAAATAAATGAAAATAATTTAAGAGAAATCGTTACCTTTAATTTAGGTAACTCACTTTGGTTGGAACCAAAGGACTTGTTGAAATGCTTTCTGCCTAAGGGGAAGCTTCAAGGAGGAGGAGAGGGATGTGGGGAGATTAGTTGGGCAGAGTTTGGACGAGCCAAGTGGCTTGAGAGGTGTGAGGAAATGAGAAGGAGGAGTGCCCTTTTATAAGAGGGGTGAGGGGCACCTTTGGAAAAGCTAGAAATATTAATTTATAATAATTTCATATTCGGTTTCCAATGGCTCCAAAGTTGAATATTCAAAGGTTGAGGTGGGGATAGGTCGAAAACAACTCATCCAATAGAATTTAGACAGGTTTGGGTACTTATATTAACCTTATCTTTAAGTATTAACTCTAAGTTAATTAGTTTCACTTTTACAATGTCTCTTTGTATTTTTATATAATATGGTTAATAAACTTACTATATACATCCAAAAGACCCCCAAGTGGTCCATTAATGATTAACCTATCATAATATAAGTCTCTTGGCCGAACCTTAGATTTTTAGGAATTTAATATCAATTAATAATATAATATTTGTTTTAAGAACTCTTTTATGTCAATTTTGACACTATTCACTAGTTTATTTTTGTGAAACTCATAACAGATTGATTACTTCGAACAAAGTCAAATAAATCAATCCTAATATATCATATTATCCTATAAATTTTTTTTAATTCATTAAAAGTTTCATGTTATAATTATTTGGGTATTTATAATATCAATTATGTTAATTTTTTACTATTTTAGTAATTACTGCATCATCATTGTGTCATAAATAAAATAAATTATTTAATGTAAAAAAATTATAAATAAAATATAATTATGTATGAAATCTTTTTATCTTTCTAATGAATATTTATAATCTAAAATCCAACATATATAACCCTATGTAACAATTGTTTTTCTAAAAGATATATGCTTGTGTCATTTTTGTATTCATTTTAAATTAATTAATATAAAGTGTCATTATCACTTACAAGTGGATCCATGGGGTCCCAAAATTGACCCAAAGATGCCCATGGTCGACCATGTATCAACCAATAGGGTTAAGACACATTTTAGGGTAATTTAGTATTATTATAATATTATTTTTTAACCCTTATTTACCGGATTTACCCTTAACCATGGTAAATAAAATATTTACCGCAGTAATTATTCAAAATGTCTAAAAATAAAAGTTACCTATTTACACAATTTGGACATCCTGATTCCAAATATGGAATCCATTTTTCTAAATTCAAAACACAGAAGTAGCAGAAATTAATTTAAAATTAATTCCCGCTGTCAAAACAAAAAGCGTGTTTTTAAGAGATAATAACTATCAAAAGATTGACATTTTTTTATGTTCGGTTTAATTTTAAAATTATGTCCAATGACCAACATTATATTAAATGGTAAAAATATATTCTAAATATATTTTAAAACCACTCAAATTCAAAATTTATCACTATTAATTATTTTGATTAAAAAAGTTGTTTTTAATTAAAATTTAGTAATTTTCACTATTCATCAAAATATGAAAGTTATCCGAAAAGTACCAAAATTTCACCTTAGGCTAAATTCGATATTACGAATCCAAAAATTAAGTCCATTTTGAAATATAAAATATATATAATTTCAAAAAGTAGGTATTACTATTCATAACGGCTAGTTTGATTGGTTGTGGTGTGTTAAAATCTCGAAGTTGCGTACAATGCACGTCATTGCATTATTCGAAAGGAAACATACCGAGGAAGCTTGGGGTGTTACATTCTCCCCTCCTTCAATAAATTGCGTCCTCGCAATTTTTAAAATTTTTCTTGGGAATATAATGGAAAGTCCCACATCGGAAAAAGAGTCAATAAAACTATCACTTTAAAAGAAAGAGAGAGAGGTATAAGGGTCATCCAAGATAACCCATACTAGGATTCCATGTAAGAAAACATGGATATGGATGATAAACTAAGTGTCAAGTTCTGATGGAGAGGGATAGAAATCATGATCAGGAGAAAGTTAACAATGAGAAAACCACAAACTTGTGTTGGGACAAACGACCATTAGTCTCCTAGTAGGAAAGTAAACGGAAAACATTTTTTTTAAGTTACATTACATAAGGAAGAGGAATTCATTTATGATATTGACTAAGAACATTATGAGATATACTTACATTTTAAGTAGATTTTCATTCTTTAATAAATTTCCACCACTAACTCATTTTTTTTAAACGATGAGTATTCAAGAAGACTTGGTCACACTGGAAGAGATAGAATAAACTTCTATAGAATCACATGATCCATGAAGGATAAACCATATATTTACATTGTCTTTGAAGATTAATCAAAACCAAAATGGTCAGTGAATGATCTAATGATCCCCCAAAAGGATATTCATTGAGATAAATATGCACTAATCTTAATTTCTAAAATTAAACCAACAATACCCCAAAGTTAAATAGATACCATTCAATAACCAATTTTCCTTAAAATCCTTTAATATAATCCAAACTAATATTGAAACCCAAAACATAGAAGAATTTGATTATGTAGTCTCCCATGTTAAATTGTATCTCCAAATGACATCAGATACTCTTAAAGTCACATACTCAAAAGTAATTAACCTAATCACATATTCTCTATTATAGGTTAATCATTTCCATAAATAACCTAAATCACTATAAATCCACAATAAAAACGTAGATAAAAATCTATCATTACTCCACAAATGAAACCCCATAGTATTCTATTTTCCTTGGGCATATAGTGTTCCCAACAAAGCGAACATCTTCCAAAATAACATTTATCACTTAATCACTAAATCATTTTCCTATACCAAGGGTATTCTTTTGATATGAAATAAGAACCCAAATCAAATTATTATTGATCAATAAAATCATTTAACTAAAAAAAAAGTCACACTAACCAGGGACTTCACGTAGTCCAGTGGTTGGAGATAAATCCCAATCGCACTTTGGTTGTGGGTTAGATTCCCATAGCTTTGTCCGACGCGACGGGTTGTCACACGGTCTACGTGTTGTCCTTTTTCAAAAACTATATTTTATAATATTGCCAAAATGAGATAAATTCCTCAAAATACTATATCATAAATTTAACCACAAATGTTATATCATACCTTGAATCTTCATCCCAAATTAGAATAACTTATAATTCTCTCAAACCCCAATGATCATATAAATCCAAATGGTTATTTATACCCATATCCACAAGAGAAGAGACAATTCTTCCTCAAATATCATTCTCACATGGCAAACTGCGGGGTTACAAATACAAGAGAAAATTATTCCATAGTACCCATCAACAAGGAGTGCTAATACTTTTTAAACATTTCTCCAACCATTTATTCCCACATAGCTTCTTCTTTGACCAAAAAAAATATCCTATAGAATAGGACATTCACTCGGGTAATGGCCAGGTCCCCTACATTTACGGCAAATGACTGTAAATGGACTCTTGGGACCATTTTTATCTTCTTCCATAGTACTCTTCATTTTTCTTCGGCAATTCTTTACTTTATGTCCTTCCTTCCCGCACGTAAAACATTTTGTTGTCCCATTGAGACACTTTCCTGGGTGTCTCTTTCCACATTTCCTGCATGATGAAAATTGAGGGTTCTTTTCTCCATGGTCTCCATTGCTGGAGCTCTTATCATTTATCACCTTTCTCTTCCTTGTTGAGTCTGGGAGTTGGTTAATATATATGTTGTTGATCATATTTTTGGAAAACTGATTTGGCATAAAGACGATATCTTTTACGCCTATCAACATTCCATTTGGTTGCTCATTGCCACCACCGTTCCCATCTTGTACATCATTCTCAAAGTCACTATGACTTCCTTGGAATCCAGCCATTGACTAAAACCATAAAGCATTGTGTGAGTAATAGTAGTTGTAAAATCATTTAGAGATTAAAATGTCACCATATTCTCAATTTGAAACATATTAGGATTAACCAAGGTCATTTACTCTCATCTTATATATATATTACTTAAATTGGTTTGTAAAGAAAATGTAAATTATCCTAAGCATATCCCCCGGGAGTGTCGTAACCAAGAGTGCAGCAAGGCCCGTTGTCGTGCACCAGTTCCCGTTCGAGTCTAGCTCAAAGCGGTGTTTTCGGGTTTTACCCCTAGGTACATCTGTGCCAGAGCCGCCTCTACCTGCTCGTATCCAGACAGGGATGTATTGCTCGGAAAACTCACAAAATCTCTACAATACCAAAATTCTAGGAAGTTCTTTTATACTAGTCCTCAAAGTTCATCTTAGGTCTACGTGCTCTAATCAGAGTTTATCTAAATCTAGCTACCAAGGTTTGTACTAAACTTCCTCTGATACCAACTGTAACGCCCCGACCCTAATTACCTAGAGTCGGTGCATTATTACATAACATTGGCATGATCATGAGAAAGATCAAGTCTCGAAAGACCGATTAGTTTAGTAGCCTTGGAATAACTAGATACATCCATAAATTTTTACATTACATCATAAAAAAAACATCTTGTCTTCATATCCCCTCATACTATCCCTGCAGGTCATTCATAAATTACTTCTTCATAATCCTGGGAAAAAAAATAAAACATTGAAAGGGGTGAGCTCGGATGCTCAGTAAGGATAACATTATAGCAGAAGCTTTCATAAATAAGCATAAACACTTAAGGCAATTTATAACTAAAACAAAAGCCTTTTAAATTTAAACTTCAGCATAAAATGGCGAAGGTAAAATGAAATAATTCCATTTACTTACTCACATGGATATTCTACTAGTCGAATGATCACATGCAATATCAATAACCACTTTCATAATGATGGAATGCATAATGCCAGACTATCATAACCACATAGCCAAGGCCTCGTGCCAAGACTACAAATAAGATTTTGCCAAGGCCTTGTGCCAAGACACTAGTTTGTCTCATGAGACCTACCGATGCATCGAGGAGCTATAGAGGGCTCCACCCGTCACTTATTAAGTCCAATGCATTCCTCATATGAACATGTTTAAACGTAACATAAACATTCATATTAAAACTAGCATACGAAATGTCAATACTTTTACCACAAACCATGAATGGTATAAAAACAGCACATCCACAGTCAAACATAACTCATTCGATACAATATGGAAGATTGTATTGTATCACATTAACCTCAATCAAGAATAATGAAGGATGTTGAAAAAGATAATCATAAAAACTATTTGAGAGAAATATCCCCCTTTTCTTGAAAACATTTAAAAGTCACACTATTTGTCAAGAAGCTATTTAAAAGTAGATTTTTGAATCAAAGTGTCCCATACCACTTTGAAACTTTTTAAAAGGAGTTTTGATTTCTAAACTTTAATGTCCATATAAATCCTTAAAACCATTTTTAAAACATGGACATTAATGAGAAAGGTTTAGATGAATAAGTCTTTAAAACATTTAAAAATGGTATTTTGGTTAGAGTTTCTAACCAAAAGAGAGACACTTGAATACAAATAATTGAGGTAATCAAAACATTTTAATATCATGAGAATAAAGGAATTCATGATATACTATGTCAAAGTACATTATATACACCACATAAAAGTGATTTGGTGTATATCATCAAAGAAGTCTCAATGGAATGTAAATTGAGATGAAATCTCTCATAAAGGTTGTATCCTTAGGTTAAGGATAAATCAACAACATAATTATGTGTGACAAATATAAATACACTAAATATGATTGGATATTCAGTGTAAATTAATCAAAGGATATTCACACATATTCTTGTAAAAACAATACCAACGAATTGGATGTTTATCTCAACAAATGGAGAATGGGTTAAAATTACTCTTATCAAATTCATATCAATGAATTGAGAATTATCAATGGAGTGATTATGTGTATCAAACTTATATCCACAGGAAGGGGAGTGGAAATTATGACATAATCAAATGAATAGTGATTCAACACATAATCATGGAGTAATATAATCAATGAAATATGCGTAAAGCCAAATGAGTGGAAATTGAAATCTCAAATTCCCTTATTGATTAGGTAACTTAAGAAATAAACACCCATGAAAGAAAGATCATACCATGATGATGTAAATACACATAAAATAAAGTATATTACACAATGAATACAATCATGGGTAGTACACATACACCACATGCAATAATTAAGTGGTGATCAATGGAATTCTCACGGAATTAAAAGTGAGACAAGAAACCCCTTACCACGTTAATCAACTGAGTCGCATGGCCAAAAGTTAATAACCACCGAATGATTTACAGAATAACATGAATATAAAGTGAATCATGATAATATATATCAAATTGAAGTAAACAATACACCACTTTCAATAATTTAGTAGCGAACAATGGAAATCTCACGGAATTAAAAGTGAGATAAGAGAATCCCTTACTTTGTACTTTTTCCTTGGTCGATGGTAGGTTTACCTCCTGTATAATGGTGAAATAATTGTTATTGAATAATACAAGAATCATTTACTTTAATATGATATCATATATGATCTTTTAACATTGATTTGTTAATAATATCTTAGTGTTAACGCCGTTTCGGGTGTTAACTTACTCATTTTCTTTTATATGTTTTGTTACATAAGTCATGTTTGTTGTATCTTATTCATATCCAGAATGATATCAAGTCCTTAAACATAATTTTTTTAAATCATTAAATGATAATTATACTTGAATGGGTACGATGGAGAATGAATCTCATCGCGTTCGTGGAGACGGTAGTCCGTACGTACGCACGAATGCTACTTCCATTTAATTTTTTATTTTAAAAGAATCGAATCCAAATGATACATAGGTATATTAATATTCCAGTATAATATAATATTTTATATATGTTACTTAAGTTCATTAACACCATCCTTTATACGTTCCATGTGTGGTATGAACGAGTCATATCATTTTAAGGGGGCGGTAGTCCGCACTTCCTCAAATGAAATTATCGTATGTATATACGACATGAAACGAATAATGGTATGAAATAAAATGGAATTACAGAAGCTTATATATAAAATATATATCATTAATATCATATTTAATTACAGTGCCATCATAATGGCCACCATGAGAGGCGGTAAGATGTTTTTGAACAATCATCGTTTCGTGAGGCGTTAGTTTGCCATCCACAGAAACATTATGTTCATCATCCATTAGATGAAGTTGTGTGTATGTGTAGTTTGAATACTTCTTATAACAACATCCTAGTATATTGAGGATACTGGTGTTGTTACAAAAGAAGGGAAATAAAAAGAGTTTGGGGGTTGAAGAAGCAAAATAAATGAAAATAATTTAAGAGAAATCGTTACCTTTAATTTAGGTAACTCACTTTGGTTGGAACCAAAGGACTTGTTGAAATGCTTTCTGCCTAAGGGGAAGCTTCAAGGAGGAGGAGAGGGATGTGGGGAGATTAGTTGGGCAGAGTTTGGACGAGCCAAGTGGCTTGAGAGGTGTGAGGAAATGAGAAGGAGGAGTGCCCTTTTATAAGAGGGGTGAGGGGCACCTTTGGAAAAGCTAGAAATATTAATTTATAATAATTTCATATTCGGTTTCCAATGGCTCCAAAGTTGACTATTCAAAGGTTGAGGTGGGGATAGGTCGAAAAAAACTCATCCAATAGAATTTAGACAGGTTTGGGTACTTATATTAACCTTATCTTTAAGTATTAACTCTAAGTTAATTAGTTTCACTTTTACAATGTCTCTTTGTATTTTTATATAATATGGTTAATAAACTTACTATATACATCCAAAAGACCCCCAAGTGGTCCATTAATTATTAACCTATCATAATATAAGTCTCTTGGCCGAACCTTAGATTTTTAGGAATTTAATATCAATTAATAATATAATATTTGTTTTAAGAACTCTTTTATGTCAATTTTGACACTATTCACTAGTTGATTTTTGTGAAACTCATAACAGATTGATTACTTCGAACAAAGTCAAATAAATCAATCCTAATATATCATATTATCCTAGAAAATTTGTTTAATTCATTAAAAGTTTCATGATATAATTATTTGGGTATTTATAATATCAATTATGTTAATTTTTTACTATTTTAGTAATTACTGCATCATCATTGTGTCATAAATAAGATAAATTATTTAATGTCAAAAAATTATAAATAAAATATAATTATGTAGGAAATATTTTTATCTTTCTAATAAATATTTATAATCTAAAATCCAACATATATAACCCTATGTAACAATTGTTTTGCTAAAAGATATATGCTTGTGTCATTTTTGTATTCATTTTAAATTAATTAATATAAAGTGTCATTATCACTTACAAGTGGATCCATGGGGTCCCAAAATTGACCCAAAGATGCCCATGGTCGACCATGTATCAACCAATAGGGTTAAGACACATTTTAGGGTAATTTAGTATTATTATAATATTATTTTTTAACCCTTATTTACCGGATTTACCCTTAACCATGGTAAATAAAATATTTACCGCAGTAATTATTCAAAATGTTTAAAAATAAAAGTTACCTATTTACACAATTTGGACATCCTGATTCCAAATATGGAATCCATTTTTCTAAATTCAAAACATAGAAGTAGCAGAAATTAATTTAAAATTAATTCCCGCTGTCAAAACAAAAAGCGTGTTTTTAAGAGATAATAACTATCAAAAGATTGACATTTGTTTATGTTCGGTTTAATTTTAAAATTATGTCCAATGACCAACATTATATTAAATGGTAAAAATATATTCTAAATATATTTTAAAACCACTCAAATTCACAATTTATCACTATTAATTATTTTGATTAAAAAAGTTGTTTTTAATTAAAATTTAGTAATTTTCACTATTCATCAAAATATGAAAGTTATCCGAAAAGTACCAAAATTTCACCTTAGGCTAAATTCGATATTCCGAATCCAAAAATGAAGTCCATTTTGAAATATAAAATATATATAATTTCAAAAAGTAGGTATTACTATTCATAACGGCTAGTTTGATTGGTTGTGGTGTGTTAAAATCTCGAAGTTGCGTACAATGCACGTCATTGCATTATTCGAAAGGAAACATACCGAGGAAGCTTGGGGTGTTACATTCTCCCCTCCTTCAATAAATTGCGTCCTCGCAATTTTTAAAATTTTGCTTGGGAATATAATGGAAAGTCCCACATCGGAAAAAGAGTCAATAAAACTATCACTTTAAAAGAAAGAGAGAGAGGTATAAGGGTCATCCAAGATAACCCATACTAGGATTCCATGTAAGAAAACATGGATATGGATGATAAACTAAGTGTCAAGTTCTGATGGAGAGGGATAGAAATCATGATCAGGAGAAAGTTAACAATGAGAAAACCACAAACTTGTGTTGGGACAAACGACCATTAGTCTCCTAGTAGGAAAGTAAACAGACAACATTTTTTTTAAAGTTACATTACATAAGGAAGAGGAATTCATTTATGATATTGACTAAGAACATTATGAGATATACTTACATTTTAAGTAGATTTTCATTCTTTAATAAATTTCCACCACTAACTCATTTTTTTTAAACGATGAGTATTCAAGAAGACTTGGTCACACTGGAAGAGATAGAATAAACTTCTATAGAATCACATGATCCATGAAGGATAAACCATATATTTACATTGTCTTTGAAGATTAATCAAAACCAAAATGGTCAGTGAATGATCTAATGATCCCCCAAAAGGATATTCATTGAGATAAATATGCACTAATCTTAATTTCTAAAATTAAACCAACAATACCCCAAAGTTAAATAGATACCATTCAATAACCAATTTTCCTTAAAATCCTTTAATATAATCCAAACTAATATTGAAACCCAAAACATAGAAGAATTTGATTATGTAGTCTCCCATGTTAAATTGTATCTCCAAATGACATCAGATACTCTTAAAGTCACATACTCAAAAGTAATTAACCTAATCACATATTCTCTATTATAGGTTAATCATTTCCATAAATAACCCAAATCACTATAAATCCACAATAAAAACGTAGATAAAAATCTATCATTACTCCACAAATGAAACCCCATAGTATTCTATTTTCCTTGGGCATATAGTGTTCCCAACAAAGCGAACATCTTCCAAAATAACATTTATCACTTAATCACCAAATCATTTTCCTATACCAAGGGTATTCTTTTGATATGAAATAAGAACCCAAATCAACTTATTATTGATCAATAAAATCATTTAACTAAAAAAAAAGTCACACTAACCAGGGACTTCACGTAGTCCAGTGGTTGGCGATAAATCCCAATCGCACTTTGGTTGTGGGTTCGATTCCCATAGCTTTGTCCGACGCGACGGGTTGTCACACGGTCTACGTGTTGTCCTTTTTCAAAAACTATATTTTATAATATTTCCAAAATGAGATAAATTCCTCAAAATACTATATCATAAATTTAACCACAAATGTTATATCATACCTTGAATCTTCATCCCAAATTAGAATAACTTATAATTCTCTCAAACCCCAATGATCATATAAATCCAAATGGTTATTTATACCCATATCCACAAGAGAAGAGACAATTCTTCCTCAAATATCATTCTCACATGGCAAACTGCGGGGTTACAAATACAAGAGAAAATTATTCCATAGTACCCATCAACAAGGAGTGCTAATACTTTTTAAACATTTCTCCAACCATTTATTCCCACATAGCTTCTTCTTTGACCAAAAAAAATATCCTATAGAATAGGACATTCACTCGGGTAATGGCCAGGTCCCCTACATTTACGGCAAATGACTGTAAATGGACTCTTGGGACCATTTTTATCTTCTTCCATAGTACTCTTCATTTTTCTTCGGCAATTCTTTACTTTATGTCCTTCCTTCCCGCACGTAAAACATTTTGTTGTCCCATTGAGACACTTTCCTGGGTGTCTCTTTCCACATTTCCTGCATGATGAAAATTGAGGGTTCTTTTCTCCATGGTCTCCATTGCTGGAGCTCTTATCATTTAGCACCTTTCTCTTCCTTGTTGAGTCTGGGAGTTGGTTAATATATATGTTGTTGATCATATTTTTGGAAAACTGATTTGGCATAAAGACGATATCTTTTACGCCTATCAACATTCCATTTGGTTGCTCATTGCCACCACCGTTCCCATCTTGTACATCATTCTCAAAGTCACTATGACTTCCTTGGAATCCAGCCATTGACTAAAACCATAAAGCATTGTGTGAGTAATAGTAGTCGTAAAATCATTTAGAGATTAAAATGTCACCATATTCTCAATTTGAAACATATTAGGATTAACCAAGGTCATTTACTCTCATCTTATATATATATTACTTAAATTGGTTTGTAAAGAAAATGTAAATTATCCTAAGCATATCCCCCGGGAGTGTCGCAACCAAGAGTGTAGCAAGGCCCGTTGTCGTGCACCAGTTCCCGTTCGAGTCTAGCTCAAAGTGGTGTTTTCGGGTTTTACCCCTAGGTACATCTGTGCCAGAGCCGCCTCTACCTGCTCGTATCCAGACAGGGATGTATTGCTCGGAAAACTCACAAAATCTCTACAATACCAAAATTCTAGGAAGTTCTTTTATACTAATCCTCAAAGTTCATCTTAGGTCTACGTGCTCTAATCAGAGTTTATCTAAATCTAGCTACCAAGGTTTGTACTAAACTTCCTCTGATACCAACTGTAACGCCCCGACCCTAATTACCTAGAGTCGGTGCATTATTACATAACATTGGCATGATCATGAGAAAGATCAAGTCTCGAAAGACCGATTAGTTTAGTAGCCTTGGAATAACTAGATACATCCATAAATTTTTACATTACATCATAAAAAAAACATCTTGTCTTCATATCCCCTCATACTATCCCTGCAGGTCATTCATAAATTACTTCTTCATAATCCTGGGAAAAAAATAAAACATTGAAAGGGGTGATCTCGGATGCTCAGTAAGGATAACATTATAGCAGAAGCTTTCATAAATAAGCATAAACACTTAAGGCAATTTATAACTAAAACAAAAGCCTTTTAAATTTAAACTTCAGCATAAAATGGCGAAGGTAAAATGAAATAATGCCATTTACTTACTCACATGGATATTCTACTAGTCGAATGATCACATGCAATATCAATAACCACTTTCATAATGATGGAATGCATAATGCCAGACTATCATAACCACATAGCCAAGGCCTCGTGCCAAGACTACAAATAAGATTTTGCCAAGGCCTTGTGCCAAGACACTAGTTTGTCTCATGAGACCTACCGATGCATCGAGGAGCTATAGCGGGCTCCACCCGTCACTTATTAAGTCCAATGCATTCCTCATATGAACATGTTTAAACGTAACATAAACATTCATATTAAAACTAGCATACGAAATGTCAATACTTTTACCACAAACCATGAATGGTATAAAAACAGCACATCCACAGTCAAACATAACTCATTCGATACAATATGGAAGATTGTATTGTATCACATTAACCTCAATCAAGAATAATGAAGGATGTTGAAAAAGATAATCATAAAAACTATTTGAGAGAAATATCCCCCTTTTCTTGAAAACATTTAAAAGTAACACTATTTGTCAAGAAGCTATTTAAAAGTAGATTTTTGAATCAAAGTGTCCCATACCACTTTGAAACTTTTTAAAAGGAGTTTTGATTTCTAAACTTTAATGTCCATATAAATCCTTAAAACCATTTTTAAAACATGGACATTAATGAGAAAGGTTTAGATGAATAAGTCTTTAAAACATTTAAAAATGGTATTTTGGTTAGAGTTTCTAACCAAAAGAGAGACACTTGAATACAAATAATTGAGGTAATCAAAACATTGTAATATCATGAGAATAAAGGAATTCATGATATACTATGTCAAAGTACATTATATACAACACATAAAAGTGATTTGGTGTATATCATCAAAGAAGTCTCAATGGAATGTAAATTGAGATGAAATCTCTCATAAAGGTTGTATCCTTAGGTTAAGGATAAATCAACGACATAATTATGTGTGACAAATATAAATACACTAAATATGATTGGATATTCAGTGTAAATCAATCAAAGGATATTCACACATATTCTTGTAAAAACAATACCAACGAATTGGATGTTTAACTCAACAAATGGAGAATGAGTTAAAATTACTCTTATCAAATTCATATCAATGAATTGAGAATTATCAATGGAGTGATTATGTGTATCAAACTTATATCCACAGGAAGGGGAGTGGAAATTATGACATAATCAAATGAATAGTGATTCAACACATAATCATGGAGTAATATAATCAATGAAATATGCGTAAAGCCAAATGAGTGGAAATTGAAATCTCAAATTCCCTTATTGATTAGGTAACTTAAGAAACAAACACCCATGAAAGAAAGATCATACCATGATGATGTAAATACCCATAAAATAAAGTATATTACACAATGAATACAATCATGGGTAGTACACATACACCACATGCAATAATTAAGTGGTGATCAATGGAATTCTCACGGAATTAAAAGTGAGACAAGAAACCCCTTACCACGTTAATCAACTGAGTCGCATGGCCAAAAGTTAATAACCACCGAATGATTTACAGAATAACATGAATATAAAGTGAATCATGATAATATATATCAAATTGAAGTACACAATACACCACTTTCAATAATTTAGTAGCGAACAATGGAAATCTCACGGAATTGAAAGTGAGATAAGAGAATCCCTTACTTTGTACTTTTTCCTTGGTCGATGGTAGGTTTACCTCCTGTATAATGGTGAAATAATTGTTATTGAATAATACAAGAATCATTTACTTTAATATGATATCATATATGATCTTTTAACATTGATTTGTTAATAATATCTTAGTGTTAACGCCGTTTCGGGTGTTAACTTACTCATTTTCTTTTATATGTTTTGTTACATAAGTCATGTTTGTTGTATCTTATTCATATCCAGAATGATATCAAGTCCTTAAACATAATTTTTTTAAATCATTAAATGATAATTATACTTGAATGGGTACGATGGAGAATGAATCTCATCGCGTTCGTGGAGACGGTAGTCCGTACGTACGCACGAATGCTACTTCCATTTAATTTTTTATTTTAAAAGAATCGAATCCAAATGATACATAGGTATATTAATATTCCAGTATAATATAATATTTTATATATGTTACTTAAGTTCATTAACACCATCCTTTATTCGTTCCATGTGTGGTATGAATGAGTCATATCATTTTAAGGGGGCGGTAGTCCGCACTTCCTCAAATGAAATTATCGTATGTATATACGACATGAAACAAATAATGGTATGAAATAAAATGGAATTACAGAAGCTTATATATAAAATATATATCATTAATATCATATTTAATTACAGTTCCATCATAATGTCCACCATGAGAGGCGGTAAGATGTTTTTGAACAATCATCGTTTCGTGAGGCGTTAGTTTGCCATCCACAGAAACATTATGTTCATCATCCATTAGATGAAGTTGTGTGTATGTGTAGTTTGAATACTTCTTATAACAACATCCTAGTATATTGAGGATACTGGTGTTGTTACAAAAGAAGGGAAATAAAAAGAGTTTGGGGGTTGAAGAAGCAAAATAAATGAAAATAATTTAAGAGAAATCGTTACCTTTAATTTAGGTAACTCACTTTGGTTGGAACCAAAGGACTTGTTGAAATGATTTCTGCCTAAGGGGAAGCTTCAAGGAGGAGGAGAGGGATGTGGGGAGATTAGTTGGGCAGAGTTTGGACGAGCCAAGTGGCTTGAGAGGTGTGAGGAAATGAGAAGGAGGAGTGCCCTTTTATAAGAGGGGTGAGGGGCACCTTTGGAAAAGCTAGAAATATTAATTTATAATAATTTCATATTCGGTTTCCAATGGCTCCAAAGTTGACTATTCAAAGGTTGAGGTGGGGATAGGTCAAAAACAACTCATCCAATAGAATTTAGACAGGTTTGGGTACTTATATTAACCTTATCTTTAAGTATTAACTCTAAGTTAATTAGTTTCACTTTTACAATGTCTCTTTGTATTTTTATATAATATGGTTAATAAACTTACTATATACATCCAAAAGACCCCCAAGTGGTCCATTAATGATTAACCTATCATAATATAAGTCTCTTGGCCGAACCTTAGATTTTTAGGAATTTAATATCAATTAATAATATAATATTTGTTTTAAGAACTCTTTTATGTCAATTTTGACACTATTCACTAGTTGATTTTTGTGAAACTCATAACAGATTGATTACTTCGAACAAAGTCAAATAAATCAATCCTAATATATCATATTATCCTAGAAAATTTGTTTAATTCATTAAAAGTTTCATGTTATAATTATTTGGGTATTTATAATATCAATTATGTTAATTTTTTACTATTTTAGTAATTACTGCATCATCATTGTGTCATAAATAAAATAAATTATTTAATGTCAAAAAATTATAAATAAAATATAATTATGTAGGAAATCTTTTTATCTTTCTAATTAATATTTATAATCTAAAATCCAACATATATAACCCTATGTAACAATTGTTTTGCTAAAAGATATATGCTTGTGTCATTTTTGTATTCATTTTAAATTAATTAATATAAAGTGTCATTATCACTTACAAGTGGATCCATGGGGTCCCAAAATTGACCCAAAGATGCCCATGGTCGACCATGTACCAACCAATAGGTTTAAGACACATTTTAGGGTAATTTATTATTATTATAATATTATTTTTTAACCCTTATTTACCGGATTTACCCTTAACCATGGTAAATAAAATATTTACCGCAGTAATTATTCAAAATGTCTAAAAATAAAAGTTACCTATTTACACAATTTGGACATCCTGATTCCAAATATGGAATCCATTTTTCTAAATTCAAAACACAGAAGTAGCAGAAATTAATTTAAAATTAATTCCCGCTGTCAAAACAAAAAGCGTGTTTTTAAGAGATAATAACTATCAAAAGATTGACATTTGTTTATGTTCGGTTTAATTTTAAAATTATGTCCAATGACCAACATTATATTAAATGGTAAAAATATATTCTAAATATATTTTAAAACCACTCAAATTCACAATTTATCACTATTAATTATTTTGATTAAAAAAGTTGTTTTTAATTAAAATTTAGTAATTTTCACTATTCATCAAAATATGAAAGTTATCCAAAATGTACCAAAATTTCACCTTAGGCTAAATTCGATATTCCGAATCCAAAAATGAAGTCCATTTTGAAATATAAAATATATATAATTTCAAAAAGTAGGTATTACTATTCATAACGGCTAGTTTGATTGGTTGTGGTGTGTTAAAATCTCGAAGTTGCGTACAATGCACGTCATTGCATTATTCGAAAGGAAACATACCGAGGAAGCTTGGGGTGTTACATTCTCCCATCCTTCAATAAATTGCGTTCTCGCAATTTTTAAAATTTTGCTTGGGAATATAATGGAAAGTCCCACATCGGAAAAAGAGTCAATAGAACTATCACTTTAAAAGAAAGAGAGAGAGGTATAAGGGTCATCCAAGATAACCCATACTAGGATTCCATGTAAGAAAACATGGATATGGATGATAAACTAAGTGTCAAGTTCTGATGGAGAGGGATAGAAATCATGATCAGGAGAAAGTTAACAATGAGAAAACCACAAACTTGTGTTGGGACAAACGACCATTAGTCTCCTAGTAGGAAAGTAAACGGACAACATTTTTTTTAAAGTTACATTACATAAGGAAGAGGAATTCATTTATGATATTGACTAAGAACATTATGAGATATACTTACATTTTAAGTAGATTTTCATTCTTTAATAAATTTCCACCACTAACTCATTTTTTTTAAACGATGAGTATTCAAGAAGACTTGGTCACACTGGAAGAGATAGAATAAACTTCTATAGAATCACATGATCCATGAAGGATAAACCATATATTTACATTGTCTTTGAAGATTAATCAAAACCAAAATGGTCAGTGAATGATCTAATGATCCCCCAAAAGGATATTCATTGAGATAAATATGCACTAATCTTAATTTCTAAAATTAAACCAACAATACCCCAAAGTTAAATAGATACCATTCAATAACCAATTTTCCTTAAAATCCATTAATATAATCCAAACTAATATTGAAACCCAAAACATAGAAGAATTTGATTATGTAGTCTCCCATGTTAAATTGTATCTCCAAATGACATCAGATACTCTTAAAGTCACATACTCAAAAGTAATTAACCTAATCACATATTCTCTATTATAGGTTAATCATTTCCATAAATAACCCAAATCACTATAAATCCACAATAAAAACGTAGATAAAAATCTATCATTACTCCACAAATGAAACCCCATAGTATTCTATTTTCCTTGGGCATATAGTGTTCCCAACAAAGCGAACATCTTCCAAAATAACATTTATCACTTAATCACCAAATCATTTTCCTATACCAAGGGTATTCTTTTGATATGAAATAAGAACCCAAATCAACTTATTATTGATCAATAAAATCATTTAACTAAAAAAAAAGTCACACTAACCAGGGACTTCACGTAGTCCAGTGGTTGGCGATAAATCCCAATCGCACTTTGGTTGTGGGTTCGATTCCCATAGCTTTGTCCGACGCGACGGGTTGTCACACGGTCTACGTGTTGTCCTTTTTCAAAAACTATATTTTATAATATTTCCAAAATGAGATAAATTCCTCAAAATACTATATCATAAATTTAACCACAAATGTTATATCATACCTTGAATCTTCATCCCAAATTAGAATAACTTATAATTCTCTCAAACCCCAATGATCATATAAATCCAAATGGTTATTTATACCCATATCCACAAGAGAAGAGACAATTCTTCCTCAAATATCATTCTCACATGGCAAACTGCGGGGTTACAAATACAAGAGAAAATTATTCCATAGTACCCATCAACAAGGAGTGCTAATACTTTTTAAACATTTCTCCAACCATTTATTCCCACATAGCTTCTTCTTTGACCAAAAAAAATATCCTATAGAATAGGACATTCACTCGGGTAATGGCCAGGTCCCCTACATTTACGGCAAATGACTGTAAATGGACTCTTGGGACCATTTTTATCTTCTTCCATAGTACTCTTCATTTTTCTTCGGCAATTCTTTACTTTATGTCCTTCCTTCCCGCACGTAAAACATTTTGTTGTCCCATTGAGACACTTTCCTGGGTGTCTCTTTCCACATTTCCTGCATGATGAAAATTGAGGGTTCTTTTCTCCATGGTCTCCATTGCTGGAGCTCTTATCATTTATCACCTTTCTCTTCCTTGTTGAGTCTGGGAGTTGGTTAATATATATGTTATTGATCATATTTTTGGAAAACTGATTTGGCATAAAGACGATATCTTTTACGCCTATCAACATTCCATTTGGTTGCTCATTGCCACCACCGTTCCCATATTGTACATCATTCTCAAAGTCACTATGACTTCCTTGGAATCCAGCCATTGACTAAAACCATAAAGCATTGTGTGAGTAATAGTAGTCGTAAAATCATTTAGAGATTAAAATGTCACCATATTCTCAATTTGAAACATATTAGGATTAACCAAGGTACTTTACTCTCATCTTATATATATATTACTTAAATTGGTTTGTAAAGAAAATGTAAATTATCCTAAGCATATCCCCCGGGAGTGTCGTAACCAAGAGTGTAGCAAGGCCCGTTGTCGTGCACCAGTTCCCGTTCGAGTCTAGCTCAAAGCGGTGTTTTCGGGTTTTACCCCTAGGTACATCTGTGCCAGAGCCGCCTCTACCTGCTCGTATCCAGACAGGGATGTATTGCTCGGAAAACTCACAAAATCTCTACAATACCAAAATTCTAGGAAGTTCTTTTATACTAATCCTCAAAGTTCATCTTAGGTCTACGTGCTCTAATCAGAGTTTATCTAAATCTAGCTACCAAGGTTTGTACTAAACTTCCTCTGATACCAACTGTAACGCCCCGACCCTAATTACCTAGAGTCGGTGCATTATTACATAACATTGGCATGATCATGAGAAAGATCAAGTCTCGAAAGACCGATTAGTTTAGTAGCCTTGGAATAACTAGATACATCCATAAATTTTTACATTACATCATAAAAAAAACATCTTGTCTTCATATCCCCTCATACTATCCCTGCAGGTCATTCATAAATTACTTCTTCATAATCCTGGGAAAAAAATAAAACATTGAAAGGGGTGAGCTCGGATGCTCAGTAAGGATAACATTATAGCAGAAGCTTTCATAAATAAGCATAAACACTTAAGGCAATTTATAACTAAAACAAAAGCCTTTTAAATTTAAACTTCAGCATAAAATGGCGAAGGTAAAATGAAATAATGCCATTTAATTACTCACATGGATATTCTACTAGTCGAATGATCACATGCAATATCAATAACCACTTTCATAATGATGGAATGCATAATGCCAGACTATCATAACCACATAGCCAAGGCCTCGTGCCAAGACTACAAATAAGATTTTGCCAAGGCCTTGTGCCAAGACACTACTTTGTCTCATGAGACCTACCGATGCATCGAGGAGCTATAGCGGGCTCCACCCGTCACTTATTAAGTCCAATGCATTCCTCATATGAACATGTTTAAACGTAACATAAACATTCGTATTAAAACTAGTATACGAAATGTCAATACTTTTACCACAAACCATGAATGGTATAAAAACAGCACATCCACAGTCAAACATAACTCATTCGATACAATATGGAAGATTGTATTGTATCACATTAACCTCAATCAAGAATAATGAAGGATGTTGAAAAAGATAATCATAAAAACTATTTGAGAGAAATATCCCCCTTTTCTTGAAAACATTTAAAAGTCACACTATTTGTCAAGAAGCTATTTAAAAGTAGATTTTTGAATCAAAGTGTCCCATACCACTTTGAAACTTTTTAAAAGGAGTTTTGATTTCTAAACTTTAATGTCCATATAAATCCTTAAAACCATTTTTAAAACATGGACATTAATGAGAAAGGTTTAGATGAATAAGTCTTTAAAACATTTAAAAATGGTATTTTGGTTAGAGTTTCTAACCAAAAGAGAGACACTTGAATACAAATAATTGAGGTAATCAAAACATTGTAATATCATGAGAATAAAGGAATTCATGATATACTATGTCAAAGTACATTTTATACACCACATAAAAGTGATTTGGTGTATATCATCAAAGAAGTCTCAATGGAATGTAAATTGAGATGAAATCTCTCATAAAGGTTGTATCCTTAGGTTAAGGATAAATCAACGACATAATTATGTGTGACAAATATAAATACACTAAATATGATTGGATATTCAGTGTAAATAAATCAAAGGATATTCACACATATTCTTGTAAAAACAATACCAACGAATTGGATGTTTAACTCAACAAATGGAGAATGAGTTAAAATTACTCTTATCAAATTCATATCAATGAATTGAGAATTATCAATGGAGTGATTATGTGTATCAAACTTATATCCACAGGAAGGGGAGTGGAAATTATGACATAATCAAATGAATAGTGATTCAACACATAATCATGGAGTAATATAATCAATGAAATATGCGTAAAGCCAAATGAGTGGAAATTGAAATCTCAAATTCCCTTATTGATTAGGTAACTTAAGAAACAAACACCCATGAAAGAAAGATCATACCATGATGATGTAAATACCCATAAAATAAAGTATATTAAACAATGAATACAATCATGGGTAGTACACATACACCACATGCAATAATTAAGTGGTGATCAATGGAATTCTCACGGAATTAAAAGTGAGACAAGAAACCCCTTACCACGTTAATCAACTGAGTCACATGGCCAAAAGTTAATAACCACCGAATGATTTACAGAATAACATGAATATAAAGTGAATCATGATAATATATATCAAATTGAAGTACACAATACACCACTTTCAATAATTTAGTAGCGAACAATGGAAATCTCACGGAATTGAAAGTGAGATAAGAGAATCCCTTACTTTGTACTTTTTCCTTGGTCGATGGTAGGTTTACCTCCTGTATAATGGTGAAATAATTGTTATTGAATAATACAAGAATCATTTACTTTAATATGATATCATATATGATCTTTTAACATTGATTTGTTAATAATATCTTAGTGTTAACGCCGTTTCGGGTGTTAACTTACTCATTTTCTTTTATATGTTTTGTTACATAAGTCATGTTTGTTGTATCTTATTCATATCCAGAATGATATCAAGTCCTTAAACATAATTTTTTTAAATCATTAAATGATAATTATACTTGAATGGGTACGATGGAGAATGAATCTCATCGCGTTCGTGGAGACGGTAGTCCGTACGTACGCACGAATGCTACTTCCATTTAATTTTTTATTTTAAAAGAATCGAATCCAAATGATACATAGGTATATTAATACTCCAGTATAATATAATATTTTATATATGTTACTTAAGTTCATTAACACCATCCTTTATTCGTTCCATGTGTGGTATGAACGAGTCATATCATTTTAAGGGGGCGGTAGTCCGCACTTCCTCAAATGAAATTATCGTATGTATATACGACATGAAACGAATAATGGTATGAAATAAAATGGAATTACAGAAGCTTATATATAAAATATATATCATTAATATCATATTTAATTACAGTTCCATCATAATGGCCACCATGAGAGGCGGTAAGATGTTTTTGAACAATCATCGTTTCGTGAGGCGTTAGTTTGCCATCCACAGTAACATTATGTTCATCATCCATTAGATGAAGTTGTGTGTATGTGTAGTTTGAATACTTCTTATAAAAACATCCTAGTATATTGAGGATACTGTTGTTGTTACAAAAGAAGGGAAATAAAAAGAGTTTGGGGGTTGAAGAAGCAAAATAAATGAAAATAATTTAAGAGAAATCGTTAGCTTTAATTTAGGTAACTCACTTTGGTTGGAACCAAAGGACTTGTTGAAATGCTTTCTGCCTAAGGGGAAGCTTCAAGGAGGAGGAGAGGGATGTGGGGAGATTAGTTGGGCAGAGTTTGGACGAGCCAAGTGGCTTGAGAGGTGTGAGGAAATGAGAAGGAGGAGTGCCCTTTTATAAGAGGGGTGAGGGGCACCTTTGGAAAAGCTAGAAATATTAATTTATAATAATTTCATATTCGGTTTCCAATGGCTCCAAAGTTGACTATTCAAAGGTTGAGGTGGGGATAGGTCGAAAACAACTCATCCAATAGAATTTAGACAGGTTTGGGTACTTATATTAACCTTATCTTTAAGTATTAACTCTAAGTTAATTAGTTTCACTTTTACAATGTCTCTTTGTATTTTTATATAATATGGTTAATAAACTTACTATATACATCCAAAAGACCCCCAAGTGGTCCATTAATGATTAACCTATCATAATATAAGTCTCTTGGCCGAACCTTAGATTTTTAGGAATTTAATATCAATTAATAATATAATATTTGTTTTAAGAACTCTTTTATGTCAATTTTGACACTATTCACTAGTTGATTTTTGTGAAACTCATAAAAGATTGATTACTTCGAACAAAGTCAAATAAATCAATCCTAATATATCATATTATCCTAGAAAATTTGTTTAATTCATTAAAAGTTTCATGTTATAATTATTTGGGTATTTATAATATCAATTATGTTAATTTTTTACTATTTTAGTAATTAGTGCATCATCATTGTGTCATAAATAAAATAAATTATTTAATGTCAAAAAATTATAAATAAAATATAATTATGTAGGAAATCTTTTTATCTTTCTAATGAATATTTATAATATAAAATCCAACATATATAACCCTATGTAACAATTGTTTTGCTAAAAGATATATGCTTGTGTCATTTTTGTATTCATTTTAAATTAATTAATATAAAGTGTCATTATCACTTACAAGTGGATCCATGGGGTCCCAAAATTGACCCAAAGATGCCCATGGTCGACCATGTATCAACCAATAGGGTTAAGACACATTTTAGGTTAATTTAGTATTATTATAATATTATTTTTTAACCCTTATTTACCGGATTTACCCTTAACCATGGTAAATAAAATATTTACCGCAGTAATTATTCAAAATGTCTAAAAATAAAAGTTACCTATTTACACAATTTGGAAATCCTGATTCCAAATATGGATTCCATTTTTCTAAATTCAAAACACAAAAGTAGGAGAAATTAATTTAAAATTAATTCCCGCTGTCAAAACAAAAAGCGTGTTTTTAAGAGATAATAACTATCAAAAGATTGACATTTGTTTATGTTCAGTTTAATTTTAAAATTATGTCCAATGACCAACATTATATTAAATGGTAAAAATATATTCTAAATATATTTTAAAACCACTCAAATTCACAATTTATCACTATTAATTATTTTGATTAAAAAAGTTGTTTTTAATTAAAATTTAGTAATTTTCACTATTCATCAAAATATGAAAGTTATCCGAAAAGTACCAAAATTTCACCTTAGGATAAATTCGATATTCCGAATCCAAAAATGAAGTCCATTTTGAAATATAAAATATATATAATTTCAAAAAGTAGGTATTACTATTCATAACGGCTAGTTTGATTGGTTGTGGTGTGTTAAAATCTCGAAATTGCGTACAATGCACGTCATTGCATTATTCGAAAGGAAACATACCGAGGAAGCTTGGGGTGTTACACATTAACTAGGGGAGATCACCAACCAGGTTGCTAGTCTGTTTCTGGATGATGGAGGAAATAAGCATGATGTATTTTAACCTGTAGGGGATGGGTTTCAAGATGTGTTTCCCGAAGACTTCTTAGGGCTACCACCTGAGAGATAGGTGGAATTTACGATCGAGCTCATGCCTATGGATGAGCTAGTTTCTATTCCACCATACAGAATGGAACCACCAGAGCTTCAAGAGCTCAAGAATCAGCTGGAAGAGTTTGAGGATAAGTAATTTATCCATACGAGTACGTCACCTTTGGGTTCTCCATTTTTTTTTTCAAAGAAGTATGACATAACTTTGCACTTGTGTGTTGATTATCGGAAGTTAAACCATATAACTATGAATAAATGATACCCTCTTCCATTTATTGATGATCTCTTTGACCAATTTAGGGGAGCTTGCATCTTCTCAAAGATTGACTTGATATTAGGGTATCATCAGTTGAGAGTTTGACCTTTCGATGTACCTCAAACTACTTTCAGAAGTAGTTGTGGACTCTATGAGTTCTTTGTAATGCCATTTGGGTTGAAGAACATGCCTGCAATGTTTATGGGCTTGATGAAAAAAATATTCCACCTGTACCTTGATTAGTTTGTGGTTGTGTTTGTGGATGAAATATTGGTGTACTCCAAGACTGTTGAACATCATCCCAACATCTTGACATCATCCTGAGTACACTGAGAGAGAATCGACTATACACAAATCTATCTAAGTGTCAGTTTTGGATTGATCAGGTACACTTTTTGGGTTACATCATCTCATAGGAAGGTGTGTTAAAGGACCCAAAGAAGGTGTAGAAAATTATATCTTGGGAGTATCCCAGTAACGTTTTTGATATCCGTAGCTTTCTGGGGTTAGTTGGATATTATCATAGATTCATAAATAACTTTTCCCGATAGGTAGCACCACCTTCAGGCCTAACCAAAAAGGGGATAAATTTTTACTGGTCAGCAGCATGTGATAATTCCTTCTAGGAGTTGGAGAATTTCTTTACATAATCATAGTTTTTGATCCTATCCGATCTAGGTGAAGATTATACGGTGTTTTTTGAAACTTCTGGGATAGGTCTTGGAGAAGTGTTAATGTAGGGAGATTGAGTTGTGGAGTATGGGTCTCAGAAGTTGAGGACACATGAACAAAACTACCCTACACATGGCCTCAAGTTAGCTACATTGGTTTATGCTTTGAATTGTTTGTGTAATTATCTTTTGGGTGATAAATTTACTGTGTATATAGATAAAAAGAGCTTAAAGTATATATTTTCATAGTGATACTTGAATCTTTGGAAGTGGAGATGGGTTGATTATATGCAGTCATTTGATTTTGAGCTAGCATATACACCCAGGAAAGGAAATATTGTGGCTGAATCTTTAAGTAGAAAGATGTAGACTCACGCTATTGTGGAGTCAAGTGCTGAGTGGAAGATGATGAATTTACTGGCTGAGATGCATGTTGTGGTTTATGAGAGTTAGTAGAAGATGAATCTTGTATCAATGGTAGTATATTTTACCCTTTTGAGTCAGATCAGATATAGATAGTATTAGAATCTAAATTTTTGGGCTTAATGGAAAGCCTTGAAGGTGGGGATTCACCTTCTGATTAGAGAATAGATGAGTATGAGATCATCTATGTTAGGAAGTAGGTTTTTGTGCCAATGAGTGTGCATGAGGAGATGATGAGAGAATTTCATGACTTAAAGTGGGTGGTTCATCTAAGTGTGACCAAAATGTACCATGACCTATGAAGATATTTTTGAAAAAGGAGATAATAGGGTGTGTGACATGATGCTACACCTATCAATAGGTGAAGGTCGAGTATAAACAACCTGGAGGTTTACTACATTCATTAAGAACTCCAGAATTGAAGTGGTATGGTGTTACCATGGAATTTGTGGTGGGTCTCTCGAGGAAGCCTCATAAGAATGATTCTATTTAGGTAGTTATGGAATGACTGATGAAAGTAGCACATTTATTACCTATACGAGAGACTTTCTCAGTAGAGAAGCTGAGATATTTGATTTTTCAAGAAATTGTTCATCTACATGGGGTTCCACAAACGATTGTTTTAGACCATGACTCATGTTTTAATTCGCACTTCTTGAATGTATTTCATAAGGCACTTGGTACACAGTTTTTACTAAGTATAACTTTCCACCCATAGAAATATGGGTAGTCAGATCGTACTATAAAAGTGCTTAAGGATATGATGCGAGCGTGTGTTCTTGAATTCAGTGGGTCTTGGGAAAAGCACATGGTTCTAGTGGAGTTTTCCTATAACAACAGTTATGAGGAAACTATTCATATATAACCATATGATTCACTTTATTAAAATTCATTCAGATCACCTCTATTCTAGATGGAGGTAGGTGAGTCTGAGTTGTTGGGACCTAGTCTCATATAGGAAACGTCAGAGCGAGTACAGTTGATAGAAAATCACATATCTATAGCTCAGAGTATATAGAATTTATATGATGATATATGTCAATGACCCCTATAGTTTACAGAGGGTGATCGTGTATTCCTTCTGGTTTCACCTATACTAGGTCACCACAGGATACAAAGACAGAGAAAGTTGGCACCCCGGTTTGTTGGTCTGTTTGAGGTTGTGGTGAGAATAATGCAGGTGGAATACCAATTGGCTCTTCCATAGAGATGCGGTGCCATGCATGATGTTTTCCATGTGTCACAACTTCAGTGGTATCACCCCGACTCTTCCCATGTGATCAAGGTGAATGATGTTGATCTTGAGATAGATGCGTCCTTTGAAGAGCATCTGATATGTGTTTTGGATCTTAGTGAGAAAGTGTTGTGGGGAAATTCCATGCCGATAGATCGTGTATTGTAGAAACATGGCCATGTTTAGGAGGAAACTTGGATGAGATAATAAGATATGAGGTCTCAGTGGCCTGATATTTTTTCCTCGGAATCCTAGAGATACTTGGGAGTACATCTCGAGGATGATCTCTTATAAGGTGGAGATATTGTAAGATCTAGAACTTTTCTGAATATGTTTTAGTCTCATTTAGAGGTATTATTTTTCTTTGTGTTGAGTAATTTTCGTTTTAGTTTTACCATGGAGTGTGTTTGGGTGAAAATTGGAGAAAAATGGAACAAAGAGGGAAATGCATGGTTGGCGCATGGTTTTCCCTAGTCGTGCGCCCTAGCCCAACAAATGATGAAAACCTAGAAAAATAGTTTTTGTATGTATGGGGCACAATTTTTCAAATCTTTCACTCTAAAAGGAGAAAATGTGTGCCCCAAAGAAGAGGCACATGGTTAAGGCATGCAGTTAGGGGAAACCGTACACCTATGCACAACGAATCATGCTTGGGATTTAATTTAACCCAAAAATTATATTTTTAAATACCTGAACCCCCATATTAACCCAAAATCGACACCAACTAGACCCCTAACATATTTTCATGATTTTGGAGCCTCTCAAATAGATTCAAAACCATTTCGACCTCCATTATTCATGATCTGAAGCCCTGATTGAAGATATGCACCCCTCTCAGTAAGAGGATCTCATCCCATGTTGTTTCTTTTCTATTTTCCATTCTTCTCCCATACATTATAGGGTTGTTCTTCCCTATTTTTGGTTGGATATAGATCTAGGATTTTGGATCTAGATTTATAATTGTGGTATCTTGATTCATATGATCTTGAATTTAGGTTTAAGATATGAATCTCATTCTATATTGCTATTCTGCTCAAATTGAGGATTCCCATTGGTGAGAATTTATCATCAAATTGAGGTAGGTGGTCTATTATTAAAATTCCATAGTCATGATTTTAATTATGTGTATGTAATTTTGTAATTGATTAAGTTTATTTAGAAGTTGAATTTTCTAATTGATTTAATTAATTTTGTGAATTCATTAATTAAGGAATTTTTGATTTGGGGACAATTAATTGTTGAGTTAATTATAATAATATTTAATTATGATTTGGAGATAATTAATTGTTGAATTAATTATCAGAATATCGAATTGTGTCTTGGGGATAATTAATTGTTGAGTTAATAATCTAAATATTGGATTGTGAATTGAATAATTAATTGTTGAATTAATTATGGGATAATGAGATTGGGAATTGATAATTAATTGTTGAATTAATTATGGGATATTGAGTTTGTGGATATTGATTAATTAATTGTAAAATTAATTAAATAGGATTGATGTGGTTAATTAATTGGGGAATTAATTAAGAGTATTGATGTGATGAAATAATTTTTGAATTAGTAATGCGATAGAGATGGTTAATTAATTATTGAATTAATTAATAGGATTGAGGTGATTAATTAATTATTGAATTAATTAATTGGTTGAATTTTAAATAATGAATGGTATAATGGAATTCATGAGTGAATTATAAAAATGAATGGTAATAATGGTATTCATGAGTGAATTATAACAATTAATTATAATGATGGCATTCATGTGTTGATTGCAACAATGAATGGTAAAAATGGAATTCATGTGTTGATTGAGACAATGAATGGTAAAAATGGCATTCATGTGTTGATTGAAATAATGAATGGTAATAATGGAATTCATGTGTTGATTGAGATGAAGAATGGTAATAATGGAATTCTAAGATATGATATCCCTTGAGGATAGTTCAAAATCCAGTACAGGATGAAGCAGGTATTGAGGTACGGGTGTACATGGGAACCCAGGGGTTTATGTGGTTAAATAAAGAATAGTTGTTAATATGATAACTATTTATTTATGCATTATGCTTTATTATTTATACAACTGCATACACAGTTACTAACTGGATATTTTTTAAACACTATTAGTGGTGGCCTACTAATTTGTACTCACACCCTACTCGGGTTTGCTGATGAGTACCCGAATAGATTTCATGGTTGCAGGATTGGTTAAGGAAAAAATCCCTTTGTTAGATGGATGAGTGGGGATGGGGCAGGTATAATAACCCCTCTCTTTATTACATATTTAAACATGATTTATTACATAAACTTGAACTTAAAACAAATATTAGGATCAATAAGTTTAGTGTATTGGGAAATTAGGAACATTACATGACAACTTAAAACATAAAACACATCATATTTATTGAAAAATTCTTTTACATGACCACAACATTGGTTCGAACTTATCATTTCATGGGATAACCTGAGGACATACATAAAAAAGGGTGAGATATAAAGTCTAGTAGGGGAGTAAACAAGGTATAACATCAGGAACACAATACATGTTAGGTAATAGGCATATTAATGTAGAATAAGATAAACATGAACATAAAGGAATGATATAACATGATTATCATAACATGGAGATATGGCAACAACATTTAACATGATATTAGCATGAGCCAAGGATCGTTTCACATAGAGCATGAGTAAACCCTCATTTCACTTGAATTAGCATGAGTAAACAATCATTTCACTTGAATTAGCATGATTAAACCCTTATTTTGCATGACGTATCATGATACTAATCTTTACCCAATGCATTGGAGCGCTATTAGGGTGCACCCTTTATAAACATTTCATTTCATGTATAAGTGTGCCACATGGATCATATAACATGTAATCATTCAACATCATCATTTATTCCACGATAAAAGAATTTGGAATACATATATGAAACTATATAATCAATAATTATATGTGCATAAATTTTAATACCCTTAATAGAGAAATGGGCATGGTATTCACTACACGATGATTTTGGCATGGAAAATCGTGGTGCAATTTCGGCAGCATAACGACGCGACATAATAATTCATAAAAATGGTTGATGAGATATAAAGGGATATCTCATCACATTTACATGAAATTTACAGTATGTGGGTCATATATATACATTTTACAACACATGAAATTTGGAAATAGAAGGCGTAACATAATAAAGAAACTTGAAGAAATAGGAGAAAAGGAATAACTCTTATGAAATTTTGGCATGGTAATGAGTGTACATGGGAGGGATTAATGAGAGTGAAAGAGGTATATCATCATTTAAAAATAATAAGGGAAGTATGGTGGAGGTTCTAAATCATACACCAACATTTTTAATTGAAAATACAAAGGTATGACAATATAAATAAACTTGGACAAAAATGAGAAAGGAAGAAATCCCTTACGGAATTTGGCATGGTAACAGGTGTACATGGGATACATTAATGAGAGAGAAAGGGGTATCTCATAATTCATAAATAAGAAGGGAAGTATATGATAGGTGATAAATCATACCCCAACATTTTTAATTGAAAATAAAATGGGAATAACAATATAAGGAAACTTGGACATAAATATAGAAGGAAGGAAAGTGAGGATCCCTTACTTGAGTGTGTGACTTCAAGAGATTGAGGAGGGGATTATTTAGAGATTGGGGCACCTTGAGAGGATTATAGAGATAGGAGGGAAGATTATAGAAGTTATACAAGGGTTTTTAGTGAAGATAACTGGGAGATTGGGTGAATTTATATAGGAAAAGAGAGGGGAATTCTTTAATATTTCACAAGCTTAGGTTTTGGAATCTATATAATTAAATACTCAAAACCACAAACCAACCCATGGTTTTTGAACATGGTTTTTTCCAAAAGGGAGTGAAAAAAATTATTTTATAATTAAAATGGATGAAATTATTAAAATATTAGGCTTTCTTATGTGGAGGTGAGTCACACTCTCTAGTAAATCATTTTAAAAAGTTAAAATATATTATAAGTCTTGGAGGGTCCACTAAGGCACCATAAAATTAATAAAACAAATATAAAATTACACTATTTTAAAATTAAAACATGTATTGGCAGAATATACTTGTATTTTATTACATCACTATTGGGTCATTATGATGTCATAAAACACCTTATCTATTTATTTGGTATTTAATTTTTACCCAAAAATTTGACTATCTCAGAAAATTATGAAAAATTCATCATTGGATAATTTCGACATCCTGATTCCAAAAATAATATTTATTTTACCTAAATAATTTTCTAAATATGTGAACTTTAACTTTTAATATAAAAAATGACATTTACTGAAAATTGACGGGTTTTTGAAAAAAGAGTTTTTAAACCATAATAAAAATTACATTTGACTTCATAAAAACTATATACTAATTTATTATTTATAAAATTAATTTGATAATAATATTTTATTAAAATATAAATTATTTTAAAAAATCATTAATTCATTGAAATAAATTCTTTAATTAAAAATTCAATTTCTGTTTTATCGTATAAAAATACGATTCTTATCAAACTGAATACTTAATATTTTATAGGGTAAAAAAAATAAATATAATCATCAATTATAATTAAAAGTAGTGTTCTTATAACACTATTATAATAATATTATTAATAAAATATTAGTTAAATATAATAATTTATATATTTCTAAAAAGTACTATTTTTCCTGAAAAGTTAATTTATTTAGTTCATTATATTTTTAAGAAAAACTATTATCATGAAGGAATTGATGGAATAAGAATTTTATTTATAAAAGAGATTAAATAAAAATTAACTAATACCTTATTACAAAACCCCTTATAACACTCGCATAAGACCTAAGGGTAAGGTGTGCGATGGTGACAGACTCTTGGGACAACTCAGATAACATCGCTCGGGTGGTAATCTCTATTAACTTCCACTTCTCTCATATAGGATTCTGTTCAAGCTTAATGTGTTGAAGATCAACTTCGGATTGGTCAAGAGTGAAGCCTAGTGACGCTGCCTCCTTTTCGAGCCCCGAAAAATGAGCTTCATACGGCCTGAGTCTAGTGGATGAGGCCATCGACTCTTCTTTGTCTGAATTATTTTTTTTCCTATTGTCATTTATATTTATAAAAAAAATAATTATAATGTTAAAATTATTATTATTTCCAACAGTCATATTGATATTTGGTCATAATTTACCAATGGTCATATAACAGTAGAAAAATGATAGTTAAATTTTAATTTATACTTATATAGTTTTAATTAATAGGACATAGTAAAACATACATTTTTAGGAAACAAAATATTATTCAAAATTTTGGGTCGTTACATTCTTCCCCCCTTAAGAAATTTCTCCCTCAAAATTTCCTTTTCCCACATGAAAACATATAAGGGTACTTCTCCTTTATTGTTTCAATAAGGTCTTCAGTCCTTCTTGTTGGAATTTCCTTCATAGAGAAAGGGTTCATGCATCATTATGGGACCTCAAGATTTTTTTTCAAAATAATCCACTCACTTTACACAAAAACACCTCAAGTTTCATGGATTATATCTATGGAACACTGATAAGTCATTAAAAAGGTATTTTTTTTATATAATATTGAAATATCTTCTTGAATTTTTTTTTCTATAAAAAAGTATTAATGATTCATCTTAAAATATTTCAAAATATGGTTTTGGTATATCAGTTTTGGTGTTTCCCCAATGACCTAAATCTATAATTTGATATATATAGGATTCTCAGAGGTCACCCTCTTTGCAGCATCTAGAAAATCATTTAGTGCTTCATCATTTTGAAATAAAGAGAAAATTTTTAAAAGAACCTAATGGTACTTCCCAAGATTAGCATGGTAAGAAATTTGAGAGTGAAAGATTCTCCAATAGATGGTGCCTAATCCTTGAAAGAGTCATGCAATTATAGAGGTATTGGATGCCTCATAATGTTTTTTTCATGTAACTTTGATATTTGAAAAAGTTTCAAATCCATATGAGTATAATATCAGGATAATCTCTCCAAGTAGTTCTTTAGGAAGAGATAAAAGAGTTTTTCAAGATCTTCCTCCTTCCATGTTTTAACTAAAAAAAATAAAATACAAATAGGGGATTTGAATACTTAGATAATAAGAATGTAAAAAAGAAAACATTGGACATATAAGGATAAACTTGTATAGTATATCCTAACTTATGATACCCTATGTTTCAGTCTTGGTTATCCATTATCTACTTCCCAACATATATTCTTAGGGGTATTTTTTTTATTCCCTTAATAATGGTTCATACTAAGCTTATAAATTTAACAAATAATATCCTCCAGGAGTGTCAAACCAAGAGTGCAGCAAGGCCCGTTTTCATGCACCAGGTCCTGTTCGAGTCTATCTCAAAGCAGTGTTTTTGGGTTTTACCCCTAGATACATCTGTGCGAGAGCCACCTATACTTATTTTTATCCATACAAGGATGTGTTTTTTAATAATTAACTTACTCTATACTCATCAAAATTTAGGGATATTTTTATTATACTTAGTCTTATATTTAGGGATTTCACTAGGGTTTTCTAATCCTAATCCCCAAAATAACTAAACCTATCCTCTAATACCAACTATAACAACCTTTCTCTTTATTACATATTTATACATGATTTATTACATAAAATTGAACTTAAGAAAACTATAATGATCGATATGTTTAGTGTCTTGGGAAATTAGGAACATTACATAACAAATTAAGACATAAAATACAATATCTTTATTGAAAAATTCTTTTAAATGACAACAACATTCCTTCGTACTTAGCATCACATGGGATAACCTGAGGACATTCATAAAAAATTGTGAGCTATAAAGACTAGTAAGAGAGTAAACAAGGAATAAAATCAATAATACAATATATGTTAGGCAATATTACTATAAATGGAGAATAAGAGAAACATGAATATAAAGGCATGATATAACATGATTATCATAACATGGAGACGTGACAACGACACTTAACATGATATTAGCATGAGCCAAGGCTCATTGCAAATAGAGCATGGGTAAACCCTAATTTCACTTGAATTAGCATGATTAAAACCTCATTTCACTTTATTTAGAATTATTAAAACCTCATTGTATATGACATATCATGATACTAATCTTTACCCAATGCATTGGAGCACTATTAGGGCACACCCTTTATAAACATTTCATTTCATGCATAAGTGTTCCACATTGATCATATAACATGAAATCATTAAACATTATCATTTATTCCATGATAAAGGAATTCAGAATACATACATGAAACTATAAAATCAATAAGTATATGTGCATAAAGTTTAATACCCTTGATAGAGAAATGACCATGATATTCACTATACGATGATTTTGGCATGGAAAATTGCGGTGCAATTTCGACAGCATAACGATGTGACAAAATAATTTATAAAAATGGTTAATGAGAGAGAAAGGGATATCTCATGACATTTACATGAAATGGACAGTAAGGAGGTCATATAGATACATTTACTAACACGTTAAATTTGGAAATAGAAGGTGTAACTTAATAAAGAAATTTAAAGAAATAGGAGAAAGGGAATAACTCTTATGAAATTTTGGCATGGTAACGGGTGTACCTGGGAGAGATTAATAAGAGATAAATAGGTCTATAATCATTAAAACATAAGTAGGTAAGTATGGGGGAGGTAAAAAATCATAAATAAACATTTTTAATTGAAAATACAAGGGTATAACAACCTAAAGAAACTTGGAAAAAATGATAAAGGAAGAAATCCCTTATAAAATTTTGGCATGGTAACGGGTGTACATGGGATGAATTAATGAGAGATAAAGGTGTCTCTAATCATTAAAACACAAGGATGGAAGTACAGGGGAGGTGAAAAATAATACCCCAAAATTTTTAATTGAAAATAAAAGGGGCATAACAATATAAGGAAACATGGACATAAATAAAGAAGGAAGGAAAGTGAGGATTCCTTACTTGAGTGTGTGACTTCAAGAGCTTGAGGAGGGGATTATTGAGAGATTGGGGAACTTTTGGAGGATTATAGTGAGAGGATGGAAGATTAGGGACGTTATAAACAGGTTTTTAGTGAAGATAAGTGGGGGCTTGGGTGGATTTATATAGGAAAAGAGAGGGGAATTATTTAATATTTCACAAACTTAGGTTTTGAAATCTATATAATTAAATATTCAAAACTACAAACCAACCCATGAGTTTTTCCCATTTTTCTTGATAAATGGGAGTTAAAAACATTATTTTATAAGGATAATGGCTGAAATTATTAAAATATTAGGCTTTCTTATGTGGAAGTGAGTCACACTCTCAAGGAAATCATTTTAAAAAGTTAAAATATTTTATAAGTTTTGGAGGGTCCACTAAGGCACCATAAAATTAATCAAAAAAATATAAGATCACACTATTTTAAATTTAAAACGTATATTTTATGAATATATATTTTATAGTATTTTATTACATCACTATTAGGTTATTATGATGTTATAAAACACCTTATATATTTATTCACTATTTAATTTTTACCCAAAAATTCCACTGTCTAAGAAAATTATGAAAAATTCACCATTGGATAATTTCAATGTCATGATTCCAAAAATAATATTTATTTTATCTAAATAATTTTATAAATATGTGAATTTTAAATTTTAATATAAAAACTGATATTTACTGAAAATTTACGGGTTTTGAAAAAATAGTTTTAAAACATTAATAAAAATTACATTTGACTTCATAAAAATTATATACTAATTTATTATTCATCAAAGTAATTTGATAATAATATTTTATTAAAATATTAATTATTTCAAAAATTCATTAATCCATAAAAATAAATTCTTTAATTAAAAATACAATTTATGTTTTATCGTATAAAAATATGATTCTTATCAAACTGAATACTTAATCTTTTATAGAATAGAAGCAACAAATATAATCATAATTTATTATTAAAAGGAGTGTTATTATAACACTATTATAATAAAATTATTAATAAAATATTATTTTAATATAATAATTTATATATTTCTAAAAAGTACCATTTTACCTGAAAATTCAATTTATCTAATTCATTATATTTTTAAGAAAAAATATTCTCATAAAATAATTTATTAAATAAGAATTTTATTTATAAAATGGATTTCAAAAAAAGTAACTAATAACTTGTTACATAACCCCTTATAACACTCACATAAGACCTAAGGGTAAAGTGTGCGATGGTGAGAGACTCTTGGGGTGAATCAGATAACATCGCTCGGGTGGTAATCTCTATTAACTTATACTTCTCCCATATGCTATTATGTTCAAGATTAACATGTTGAAGATCATCTTGGGCTTGGTCAAGATCAAAGCCTAGTGATTCTACCTCCTTTTCAAGCTTCAAAAAATTAGCTTCGTAAGGCTCGAGTCTACTAGATGTGGCCATCGACTCTTCTTTGTCTGAATTAATTTTTTCCCATTGCCATTTCTATTTATAAAAAAAATAATTATAATGTTTAAATTATTATTGTTTCCAATGGTCATATTGATCTTCAGTCATAATTTATTAATGGTTATATAATAGTAAAAATCTGATGGTTACATTTCAATTTATACTTATATAGTTTTAATTAATTGGACATAGTAAAACATACATTTTTTGGAAACAAAATATTATTCAAATGTTTGGGTCGGTACAACATGGATGAGGGAACTGGATGTGGTTCGGGAATCACTTGAGAGTTTTTAGTGTCTTTATTTTACTTTGTGTTTTTCATATCGACACTTGTAATTTACTTATAATGGAATATTTATTGTTTTATTATGGGTATTGCATTCCTCTTTTAGTCATTGAGATACTAGTTATTCTGGTTTGGTTATATCTATTGGTTTTTGTTTCTTTATTTTAGCTATTGTGCTACTTTGATAAAGAGGGTATAGTCTCTCCATAATCAATATTAAATCCTCACTACTAGTCGGCAGCCTATGGCATAAGGGGAGGCATGCCTAAGGTTATGTGACCAACTGGCTTGGGGCACCATTGTGTGGCACCAGGGTTAGGATGTTACAACAAATTTAAGGGAGGAACATGATCGAGAGGGGATAGGGGTACTTAGACCTATGATCACATTCTAATTATTTATTTTATTTCTTGTTTTCATTTTATGTTTTAGTTTGTGATGCTTTTTTTTGGTTCTGGGCGTATCAGAAGAATGTAGTGGTGCACGATATATTAAAACTTATTTTAATATTTCTATTCTTGAAACCCTGAGTGAGGATCTTATATGTCAAATTTATAATTAATTTATTTATTATCGGAAGAAAAGAATACATGGTATTAGGATCTTTATTCAATGTGAATGTTGATCATCCGATAATACCCTTCTGGATTTCTTTCATTGCATTGTAAGGATCCAATAATAGGATCTCTCTAGCGGTGATCCACACATGCTCCTTTGATCTTCAAGCAACACCAATCCATATCTTGGTGCTAACGTGGTGAACTGATTATCTTTCATTATTTGTGTTGAAATATCTTCCTTTGGTCTTAAAGGAATCTCTCTAGTATTTCTCATTCTTAAGAGAGAGAGAGAGAGAAGGATGAGTCGAGAGATAATTCGGTGTGTGCAACAATTGTCTATTTTTGATTGCGCACCCTACAAAATACAAATAACCGTCTATTTATATATCTTGGGTTTAGGCTAAAATATTATTTAATTAAACTTCAACCCTTAAACAATATAATAACCTTTAATAAACCCCATTCCACATAATAATAATAATAATAATAATAATAATAATAATAATATTATTATTATTATTATTATTTTGTGGCATACACCAAATTGCGCAATAACAAATATTATTTAACCTGCTTGTTAATTAATATTTTTCATCAGACATGATCTTGGTACATTTGAACTCCATTAGAATTTATTTAAAACATATATAAACATTTAAATTAAATATTTTATTCATCAATAAAAATTTTCAATCGATAAACATGAATACAATTATACCTCAATCTTGAGAATAATATTTATTCAATTAATTAAATTCAAATAGAACTTAATCGAGACCATAAAAAACAATTAGTGTGTGACCTTCTAGGATTATTTCTCATTGGAATTTGGAGGACTTTTCTAAAGTCCAAGATTACTGTCTAAAAATGGGTCAAGGAACCCAATATAAATAACTTAATGTCACAATTATGATAACCACATACAAACACTCATTTTTTAATATAATCCCTTTATTGCAATATTTCATCAATCATGTTGTACATTTATGTCACCAACCTATATGATCGATGAATATTTCTTTGGATATAAAAAATTAACATGTAATTACACCATGGACATGGAATTTAATACAATAGTTATATTCCAATCAAAGGGCCAAGATATCAACTTCCATAAATATGGAAGAGAAAAACCCTTCCTCGACCTATCCATTAATGACATATCAATCATAACACACCCAACACACCTTTACTCACCGCAAACATATTTCATTATGATTTTCATCAGAAAATTTATGTATGCGAGTCATAACATGCATTAATTATAATCTTAAAGGATAAGGACCAATACACATGCTTACAGATAGGAATATTCGATGACACCAAAACATGCAGAATTCCTACCAGTGGGTCTATTCTCAGAATATCACATTTTGGAGATTACCAAGTGTGAAATTTATGAGATTAATACCTATATGATTATGAGTACACACACCTTACATTCTATATAATATGTGTCCCATCATAGTATTTTATCCAACCACAAAACATTATTTAAGAATATCATCGTAGCACTTCAAGGTTCCCATCATAACAAGGAATTGCTATGACCTTATAAATGTGACATATACTATAGGAAATTATCACATTATATTCATGTAGAATAATGAAAAATATATAATAATAAGTTTTATTAATATTAAATACATCAAATATACATGTAATCAAAGCACAAACAGTTTTTCCTAGAACACCAACCCCAACAAACTTCCACTTGGAATAGATCCAACTACCTATGACTTTCATTTTGATAAACCTAACAAGATAATAATGTTTTTGATGATTCAAGTCTTTATTAAAGGGGTCCTCCATGTTTTCTTCTATGGAAATACTACTCACTGCAACCTCGCCACTCTAAGAAAAATCCCTCAAGAGATGACAGTTTAAAGTATATGCTTCATCCGCTGATGTCACCTTGGATCCTTTGTGAGAGCCACTAATACAGTATTATCACAATATATTGTGATAGGATATTTACTACTAGGTACCACATAAAGATATTAAACAAAGTTTCACATCCATACTACTTATTTAGTTACCTCAGAAGATGTAATATACCTTGACTCTACATAGAATCTACGACCACCACCTACTTTGAGCTCTTCCATCTCACAATACCTCCATTAAAAGTGAATATGTATCCTGTTTATGACTTAATTTCATATTTATCAGTTTGAAAAATAACATATGTATATCCTATGATGACTAGTTCCTCATCTCCTCTATAAACCAGGAACATATCCTTTGTATGCCTTAGATACTTAAGGATAGTCTTGACTACCTTCCAAAGGTGGTCACCTAGATCAGATTGATATCGTACTACCACACTCAATGCATAGGATACATCTATCCTAGTACATAGCATGTCACGAACCGTCCTCGGGGCCCGTGCCGTGACTACCCCAATCCCACCTTCCATAGGTCAGGGGCTGGCGACTAGCACCAAAGGCGTAAATCCCAATAAAAAGGGAAGGAATTACCTTTATGAAGCGAAAACACACACAAACAGAGTACAAGAAGAAGCTACACTAAGTAAATAGTAAAAAAACATGCTGAAAGTACAAGGGGCTGGAAATACAAGCCCAAAAGAAAGGTACAGCTACAACTGAAAGTAAAGTACAACTCAAAGAACAACAGCTGAAAGGTGACAAGCCACTCCTGGATTGTCCTCCGATCTCCTACCTGAAGGGTAGTTACAGATCTCCTTCTCAGCACTCCACATCCGTCCTTCTCCTCCAAGTACCGACTCATCGTGAATCCACCTCCGGGAACCAACTTGACATGATATACACCTCCGGAAAACGACTCATCGTGAGATCCTCCTCCGGGTGCCGTCCAGCTCTATAAGCCTCAACCATGATCAGTGATGTCCATTGTCTACAACCAACACAATGTAGTACGGGAGAAGCCCATGCAGGGGTGAGTATACGATACTCAGTAAGGACCCCAGGACCCCCGAAGGTCTCCCTGAATCCACAAAGGATAAACCACAAAGAAAATATACAATCACAAAGTATCATCCAACACTACTTATGTATATGCCCATACATATACCTAAGTCATCAATCCAGTTCAGCTCCAACTCATGAGCTCAAGTACAATCCAGCCCACTCAGGAAAGTAAAACATAATCCACACAGGAAAGTACGACCCAATCCACACAGGAAAGAATAATCCAATCCACATAGGTTATCAAGTCAATCACATTGAAGATAATGATTGAAAGTTGAGACTCAGCTCAAACTAGGATTTTAATCATGATGTAGAAACCATAGCTGCTAGGAAAATCCTCCTCTATCGAGTACAGTGGGCCTGCCACTACAACCAAGCACTTCCCACTAACCTTGGACTGCTGAAGTACTCCACCTATTGAGTACTGTGAGCCTACTGCTACAACCAAGCACTTCCCACCATGGGTCTACCGCTACCACCAAGCGCTCCCCCTCATAGCCTACAGAGGTACTATTTTTGTTGAGTACCGCAGGTCTTCCGCTACAACCAAGTGCTCCTCCACCGTGTGTATTCTTCTACAACCAAGTGCTCCCGACTGGTCTATCCGAAACACTCCGAGTCGATCGATCAGCAGTCGTCAAGTCTCAGCCAGCTCTAGGGTTTTCGCACACAACATGCTCGTTCCGGGAGGGTCTGCTCCACAATCTAAGAGGTAGATACATCAACTATCACGTAGAACAGAGTTGATGTATTGCAATGTTCCGTCACGTCAATAGGAACACAACGTGACAGACGGCGTGTGAATCGGACGCTCGGTCTGAGAGTTATTGGCTTTTTCGTTCCAGGGGCCCTGTTGGTTTTTAAGTCAAAAACAACCCACCCGTACTCCAACTGCATGAAAACTTCGAGAAGAGTAAGCCAAAAGGTTCGTCTCACTAAGAGGAAACCAACAAAGTTGACGGCATGTCAAACGGACGTCCGAAGCTCAAGATATAAGCATTTCCGCTCTGAGGGCCCGGTTGGTTTCGTGTTCGAACCAACCCGGCCATACCCAAAGTTCTCCGAAACCTTGAGTTTAATATACCAAAATGACTGTCTTGATACAAGGATATCATCCCAACAGACGGTGTGTCGATCAGAGGTCCGTAGCCCATGTTACGGGCGTTTGAACGAACCTGTCCGTTTTTAGGGGGTTTTGGGCTCGGATCGCCCCGGCCCGAGACCCCCTGGGTCGGCCCGAACCTGGTCGACCTGACCCGGGTCCGGGTCCGGCCCATCAGGGCGCGGACCATCCTGGCTGGTGCGGCCCGGCCCGACCTGATGCGGGCCGCCCGGCGCGGGCGCCGCGTGAGCGTGGAAGGGGGGGGGGGGGGGAACCGCCACCCCCTTTGAACCGGATAGCGGACCCGCGGGGGGTCTGCCTTGCTGCGTTGACCGGGGGTTCAAACCCCCGGTTTTCCGGATCTGGCCTGCCATAACGGCCAGACAGTGTGCTGCATAGGACCAGCCGGGCACATCGGGCCTCAGAATCAGGTGCCATCCGAAACTGCGTACTCATAGAATCCCAATGAAATTTTAAAAAAAAAATTCCCTTGAAATTTACGGGTCTTTACTTTACTCCCACCTTAGGGCCTTATGTCCCTGTAAAGCTACATAAAAAACTAGGAAAAAAAGGGGGTACTTTGCACGCATCTGAGCCTCCCGCTCCCATGTTCTCTCTTGGAGGTTCCCATGCTGCCATCTGATGCACACTAGAGGACTCGACCATCCATGTAGGACCCGCTCCTGATATTCCACGTTATCCACTAGAACCTCTGTGAAAGTGACCTCATCATCGACGTCCAACCCCCCGTGGTCGATGATGTGTGAAGGATCATGCACGTATCTCCTCAGTTGAGGTATGTGGATGACATCATGCACTCGGTGCAACTGAGGTGGAAAGGTTAAGCAGTAAACCACCTCGCCTACCCTGTTGAGGACCTAGAAGGGTCCGATGAAGCATGGAGATAACTTTCCACCCTGGGAAAAACTCTATAATCCACGTCGAGGTGAGACCCATAGGAAAACATGGTCGCCATCCTCAAACTCTAGTGGTCTCCACCTCTTGTCAGTATAAGACTTTTGTCAGCTCTGAGCTGTCCTCATCTGCTCTTGGATGACCTGGACCTTCTCTGGTCTTTCAAGAGATGCTAAGATTTCTTCTTTGCCGATAAGAGAAATCCGGTCTCATCCCCAGGATGAACCACGTTCTTTGCCTAATACAGTCAATACTGACATGGATGATACTAATCCATACCAAGGATGACGTCGTAAGGCCTTGACGCTACTACCAAGATATCTAACCGTTACTCTCACCTTCAAGGGTTGAGTCACATTGTCGGCATCAGTGTGTGGTCACTGGGTCTCCTCTAGTAGGTATCTCAAAAGTGAGGGTCAAGTCAATGGTTTTATTAAACCAGAACCTCTTAGTAACAACATAAAGAGAGGATAAGAAAGCAAACGCCACAAAGAAAGTTGTCTTTTATTACTACAACTCAAAGTACAAAGACACATACAACCACAACATCAAAAAAAGAAAGCTAGAAGCACCAAAAACAAAGGCCTAGATGCTTGGAACTAGTCCCGCTCTTATCCACCTGCTTCCGGAGCTCCACTTCCTTGTCCACCACTCGGCTGCTGCTAAAGATTTTGCCGCTTCTTCTGTCTCATTGGCTCCTCCAATGCCTGTGGATCAACTGTGTGGGGAGTCGTATAGTCACATGCCATGTGACCCTGATTGCCGCATGAATATAACTTCCTACTCCTTGTATGACTGGCTTTGTTTCATTTACCTTGCACAACTGAATCTATAACCCGAGGTCGCCCACCTGTAGGTTCGGTCCCCTTGAACCTCTGCATCTTCCATCTCTTGCCTACAGATGACTCAGCTGCTGATGAAAAACCCTGAGCCAAGGGAAGCAGCTCCTGAGCATGCTCAGAGGGTAGAGTTGTAGGTATAAAATCCACTCTGAAGAAGGTCTCAAAGTCTTCCCAGGTGAAGGTCATACCATTGCAAAACTGGAACAAGTGGTTCCACCACCTCTCAACTAATCCCTCGAAGAGGATAACAGCTAGGTACACCATCAAGTCTGCGGGTGTCCCAGCTGTGTGGAGAGCTCATTATACAAACTCCAGCCAGTGCCCATCCGTCTGAGAATCCGACTCACCTCGAAACCTCGGAGGCCTCTGACACTGGAACTCGTGCATCGCGCTCAAGTGGCGTGCACTCTCTGCTGGTTTCTCAACTGGTGGAGAGACCTGTACTGAGGCATCGTTTCTCGGTGGGTTATCATCTCGTACAACACTCATAACCCTAAATGGATGCCGTCTTGGGTCCATCCTGAAAAGAGACAGGTGCGCCATGGTCAAAATAGTATACCTGGTTTGAGCTGACTTAAAGAAAACTTTTGGAAACACACACGGAATCAGTGTTTTCATGCACTGGGTCAGAAATCAGTGGTCAGGGTCCTAGTGTATGTATACATCTGTCGCCGTACCAACACTGGAGTCCCTGAATTAAAGACCACACTCGGTACCCTTAACACTGTTTCTTCACAGGAAATAATTATCAGAGTCCTAAGTTCTGCGGTGAAACCGACTCCTCTGATACCAATTTGTCACGACCCATCCTTGGGGCCCGTGCCGTGACTACCCCAAGCACGCCTTCCATAGGACAGGGGCTGGCGACTAGCACCAAATGAGTAAATCTCGATAAAAAGGGAAGACATTGCCTTTATGAAGCAAAAACACACACAAAAAGAGTACAAGTAGAAGCTACACTAAGTAAGCAGTAAAAAAAACGTGCTGAAAGTACAAGGGGCCAGAAATAAAAGCCCAAAAGAAAGTTACAAATACAAATGAACATAAAGTACAACTCAAAGAACAACAGCTGAAAGGTGACAAGCCGCTCCTGGATCGTCCTCCGTTCTCCTACCTGAAGGGTAGGTACAGATCTCCTCCTCAGCACTCCATGTCCGTCCGTCTCCTCCGGGTACCGAATCGTCGTGAATCCACCTCCGGGCGCCAACTCGATGTGATATCCACCTCCGGGAAACGACTCGTTGTGAGATCCTCCTCTGGGTGTCGTCCAGCTCTATAAGCCTCAACCACGATCAGTGATGTCCATCATCTGCAACCAACACAATGTAGTGCGGGCAAATCCCATGCAAGGGTGAGTATACGATACTCAGTAGGGACCCCGGGACCCCTGAAGGTCTCCCCGAATCCACAAAGGATAAACCACAAAGAAAAGATACAATAACGAATTATCATCCAACACTACTTAGTTATATGCCCATATATATACCTAAGTCATCAATACAATTCAGCTCTAACTCATGAGCTCAAGTACAATCCAGCCCACTCAGGAAAGTAAAAAATAATCCACACAGGAAAGTACGACCCAATCCACATAGGAAAGCATAATCCAATCCACACAGGATATCAAGTTAATCACATCGAAGATAATGATTTAAAGTCACGACTCAGCTCAAAATAGGATTTTAATCATGATGTCTAAACCATAGCTACTGGGGAACTCCTCCTCTATCGAGTACAGTGGGCTTGCCGCTACAACCAAGAGCTTCCCACTAACCTTGGATTGATGAAGTACTCCACCTATCGAGTACTGTGGGCCTACTTCTACAACCAAGCGTTTCCCACAATGGGTCTGCCACTACAACCAAGCGCTCCCCCTCATAGCCTATAAAGGTAATCCTTCTATTGAGTACCGCGGGTCTACCACTACAACCAAGTGCTCCTCCGCCGTGGGTCTGCCGCTACAACCAAGCGCTCCCCACTTTGCTATCCGAAACACTCCGAGTCGATCGATCAACAGTCGTCAAGTCTCATCCAGCTCTAGGGTTTCCGCACACAGCACGCTCGTTCTGGGAGGGTCCGCTCCACGAGCCAAGAGGTCGATACATAAACTGTCACGTATACTAGAGTTGATGTATCACAATGTTCCGTCATGTCAATAGGAACACAACGTGACAGACGGCGCGTCAATTGGACGCCTGGTCTGAGAGTTATTGGCCTTTTCGTTCTAGGGGCCCGGTTGGTTTTTAAGTCAAAACCAACCCGCCCATACTCCAACTACGTCCAAACTTTGATCGGAGTAATCCAAAAGGCCTGTCTCGCTAAGAGGAAACCAACAAAGTTGACGACACGTCAAAAGGACGTCTGGAGCTCAAGATATAAGTGTTTCCGCTCCGAGGGCCCGGTTGGTTTCGTGTTCTAACCAACCCGTTTGTACCCAAAGTTATCCGAAACCTTAATTGTAATATACCTAAACGACCGTCTCAATCCAAGTATTGCATCGCAACTAACGGTGCATCAATAAGAGTTCCGTAGCCCAAGTTACAGGCGTTTGAACGAACCTGTCCATTTTTAGGGGGTTTTGGGTCCGGACCGACCTGGCCCGAGACCCCCTGGGTCGGCCCGAACCTGGTCGACCCGACCCGGGTCTGCGTCAGGCCCATCAGGGCGTGGCCCGACCCAGTACGGGCGGCCCATTCCAGTGCGAGTTTTCCGGATCGGGCCGGCCTAATGGCTGGCCAGTGTGCCGTGTGGGACCAGTCGGTCCCGCCTCCTGAGCACTGGCGGCTGGCGGCTCTGGCTGCCCTCCCCTGCTCCGCCGCGGCCAAAAGCCACGGCCTTGGTCCGATGGCACCGCGGCCCTCTGCCGCGGTCCTCCCCAGCCGCGACCCTCCATGGTTCTCCGGCGCGGCGCGATGGCGCCGCGCCCCTCTGCCGCGACCCCGCTCCAGCCGCGGCCTCTTTCGGCCTCAACAGCACGACGCGATGGTGCCACGCTTCTTCGCCACGTTCCTCCTTGTTTCCATGCGGTGTCGTTGCACCGCGCCGCCTTCGTTCGAGCCGCAACGAATACAATAACAAAGGGGGAGGAGGATCGGCCGTGTTCGGGCGGTCCGACCTCCTCCCGTTAAATTGATAACAGGCGGCCCAAATATTTAACGAAGAACGCAAAGAATAATGACTTTGTAGAAACACACCCCTACGTTTTTCCCCGCAATAAAAAATTCCCAACCCGCAAAAATATTCATTCGCAGATCAAATTAATATTGAGTTGATCCGTGTTCTTTGTTTTAAAAGGAAAGATCCATGGGAAAAGATATCATTCTCAAATTAATTCCCTACCTCAACAATGGTGGCAAAAGTCAGCATCGCGGGGAAAAGATTCTTTGGCGATGCCGAATTATATCCGAAGATGTGGTGTCCTCCCTCCTATATCGGAGAAAAGAAAAAGAATCATGTCGACCATTCTTCTTCGAGGGAGGCAATCGTTCTTCGTCGATGAAGGAAGCTCCCCTCAATTTCTCCCAAAATATTTTCCAAACAAATATTTCATTAAGTCTCCTTCCTTTAAAAGATCTCCAAGAAAATCAAAAAGTCAAAAGGTGTGATAAGGATAATTAATAAGGTTATTAAATACCCTTAGTTGTCTCATTAAGTTTGGGAGGTGGAGAGGCTCCTCTTTAAGAAGGGAAGTTTCCAAGAAATTTAACAAGGGAGGATTTAAGAGGCTAAGGGGTAGTTATGGGGAGGTGAGGAGTTAAGGGTTCGTGTGGTTCCCACTACACTAACCCTCCCATTGGAGGTTAGGTGGGTGTGGGCCCCACCTATAACTCCCCCTTTGTAGGATTAAAAACCACATTCCTTAAATAAAATTTGTACACAACAAATTTTATCTATTTTACTCTAAATCCCCATTTATTAAACCTTAACCCGCACAAAACGCAACTACGACAAAGGTCCCCCTAAGCAATTATCGGCGTTGCAAGTTCATCGGTGCCCTCGGATTTTAATTCCAAGCACTGGTTCAAAATATTTAAAAACCTACTCGTTCGTTCACTGAACGCACCCGAGCTAATCTTCGGAAAATTGATTCCGGTCACATCGGGCCTCAGAATCAGGTGCCGTCAGAAACTACGTACTCATAGAATCCCAAAGAAATTTTTAAAAAAAATTCCCTTGAAATTTAAAGGTCTTTACATAGCATAACATACATAACTAACCCAATCACTAATGAATATGTAATAATTTCCATCCTATTTATTTCCTCATGTGTCTGATGAAATATTTTCCTAGAATGATGAAGTCTATGTGACGCTGGAAACAATCCCCTCTTGGATTGTTCCATACCAAATCTCTTTAATATCTTGTTAATGTATGTACTTTGAATTAGGATAAGAAACCTATTGGATCTATCATGATGGATCTCGATCTCAAGAATATATGATGCCTCTCCCAAGTCCTTCAAAGAGAAGCATTTATTCAACCATGTCTTAATAGACTATAAGACTGATATTTTGTTTCCAATGAGTAATATGTCATCAACATATACTATTAAGAAAAGGATTGCACTTCCACTAAACCATTTTTATAAATAAGGCTCAAACTGATTCTTTATGAAACCAAATTCTGTTATGAATTCATCAAAATGAATGTTCCATGACCTAGATTCTTACTTTAATCCATAAATGGATTTTTTTCAATTTGTATATCTTGTTGGAATCCTTTGGATTCATAAAACCTTTGAGTTATGTAATATATACATCATCCTGAAGGTCCCCATTAAGGAAGGGTATTTTGAAATCCATTTTCCAAATATCATAGTCATGGTAAGCTACAATGATAAGTATAATTCTTATAGATTTCAGCATCGCAACGGGTGAAAATTATTCATTGTAGTCAATGCCTTGACACAGTTTAAACCCTTTTACAACTAGTCACACCTTATAGGTATCAAATTATCCTTTTATGTCTAGTTTCTTATTGAATACACATCTACAACCAATAGGATTTATATATACTAGAGGATCTACTAAAATCTATACTTGGTTTTGGTATATGGAATCCATTTCATCATTCATGGATTCTTTCTACATGGAAACATCTATGCCACTTACTGATTCCTTGTAGGTTAAGAGATCATTATTATCAACTAATAATGAGTCACCATCATCAGTGATTAAAAAACCATACCATTCTAGTTCTATAATCTCTATTTTACTCTTACCCAATACTTGTGTCTTTGGAACAATTTCTTCTTCCAAGAGGCTTTTTGGAATCTATTTATGTGACAACAATTGTGTAGCTCAAGCCTTAACTTCATCAAATTATATCTATCTCCCACTATATCTTTTAGATATTTTCTCCCTCTTAAGTAATATAGAATTTATTTCCACTATTACCTTTTTTTTGAGGTGTCATATGGGTAATATCCCATTGTTTATTTGAGGTATTCTATAAAAGGCACACTTTGTGACTTGGGTTGCAAGTTTGTTACCTAAACAGGCCTTAAAAAATGATTTTTAACATTGAACATGTAAGTATGACAACGTGGGTTTATTTACATTCTATGACTGGTATGGTATACCATCTAATACTTTATTTGGTAGTTGGTTTAGTATTTTTGTTGTTGTTTATAACATGTATCCCCAAAAAGATAATGGAAGACTCACATGACTCATCATTGATCTCAACATTTAAAATAAAGTACAGTTCCTCCATTCACTTACACCATTACACTGAGGTGTATAACGATGAGTGAGTTAATATAGGATCCCAAACACCAGTAATTAATCAATGAAGTCTTGATTAAGATATTCTCCACCACAGGAAGTGCAAAGTTTCTTAATCTTATTACCAAGATGGTTCTCAACTTTATTGTTTTATTCCTTTAATTTATCAAAAGAATCTGACTTATTCCTCATTAAGTAAACATTTCATATCTACTAAAATCGTCAGTAAAATTTATGAAGTATGAGTACCCACCCCTTTAATAAATAGGAAATGGTCCACACATATATGTATGAACTAATTTAAGGATATCTTTGGATCTTTCACCTTTTCCACTAAATGGGGATTTGATTATTTTTACTTGTAAACATGCATGACATATACTGAGTGGTTTTAGTTCAAAAGAATCCAAACATCTATCTTGGAATAGTTTAGTTAAGTGATTTTTGTTTACATGACCTAGCATGTTATTCCATAGTTGGGTGTGGTATAAGTCATGTGAAGTAGTTTCTTTATCAATTTCCATTAATTGGTTTGTGTAATCTAACACATAAATACCATTATTTAAATGTTCCTTTTCATAAAAAATCTATCTTTGTATTAGAAGAAACATTCATTTCTGAACTAGAAAATAAATCCATCTATATCAAGTATGGATAGATATATAATGTTTTTGGTAATAGAAGGAAAATAATAACAACCCTTTAAAACAAATATCATCCTAGTTGGAAACATAAGATGGTAGCCCCCAATAGATACAACAACAAGTTTATCTTCATTGGATTATCATAGATCTACCTCCCCTCATTTAATTTTTCTAAATCTACTTGATTCATGTATTTCAATACATATTTGAGAACCAAAATATGTATCTAATACCCAATTTTTAGAAATATATAAATTTTACTAGATAACAAACACACATTAAGATTCCCCTTGCTTCTTTGGATGAGTGTAGTTTTTCTTCCAGTGACCATTCTTTCCACATGTGAAACAAACAACATCCTATTCTATTGATTTATCCTTGATTTTCCTATTATTGGAAGGGTGTGGAGAATATTTTTACTTATAAATCTTTGGTTTACCTTTCCATTTGTTCACCATAAGGATGTAAGGATTTTTGTGCTTCATATCCTTATCTACTTGAATAAGGAGAGTAAGTAGATCTGGGAGAGACTTCTCAATGTTGTTCATATTAAAATTCAAAAAAAATATGGAGAAGCACTGAGAGAGTGATGAAATGATGATATTAGTGCCCAGTTATTCAAGTAGTTTAAGCCATATAACTTCTAGGATCTCAATTTAGTCAATGAGATTAACTATATGAGGTCTAACTGGCACACCCTCCACATGATTACTCTGAAAGAGTGCTATAGAAATTCAAAGTGTTCTTGTCTATCTCTGTCTCTTTGTATAAATCTCAAAGGTGATCAATCATGCTATAAGCATATATTTTTTCATGAGACTTTATGAGTTCACTCAACATAGATGAAAGAATAAAAAATTGAACATCGATAGTATCGCTCAAATGTTTTACACAGACAAGGAACTCTTTATCACTTTCCTCCTTGGTAGGTGGACCATGCATTGAGGATTCTAGCATGTAATATTTCTGTTCATGGTGTAGCACAACCTGAAGGCTTCTAAACCACTTTTGGAAGTTACCATCAGTGAGGAGGTTGAATTTATTCAATATTGATCTTAGGGATAGTGTGGATAACGAGCTTTCCATTTTATTCTACAATTAAAGAGAATATTATAAGTAATTTTTCTTTATTATAAATTATGTGATAAATAATAAATTAATTGATTTTTTATTAATTCTCCCACTATTTTATCAAGTCCCAATAGACCTCACTATTGAAGTTAGAATTTCTAGTTTCTAGGAAATTCTAGTATAAATGATCTATATGCCCCTTTGAAGAACCCCAATGATGGTTGGTCAAGCTACTTGAAGGTATTTAGGTAGGCAGTTCTTTTCCAATTGTAGTCTTGTAGCTCCTTAATCCATTGAGTGAACTACCCTATCCTGAAATCATAACTTGGATTTTCTCAACACTTACCTCCAAGTTACATCAAGTCTATCAAGTGATAATTATCTTTATGTAAGATGGTTATGTCAACCTATAACCTAAATAAGAACTTCACATTAAAATTAAGTGTCCCAACAAGGGTTGTTCAAACACTTAGTTCTAATAATTTCATTCTTAATCAAGTAGTGGAATGTTAAGTCTGACTTAATATTTAATTGAGGTATTTTAATTTATTATGCATAAATTTTATCTTGCTTTATTATTTACATGTCTTTTTAATATTAATTGGATGTTACTTAATTAATTAACCATGCTGGATAAAACATTTATACATAATACATTTATTTAAATTCTATATTTTCACATTAATTCATTTATATATGTGATCACGGTCTGCATCCATAAAATAAATAATTTCATAGAAAAAACTAAATAAATAATTAAATGACACATTCATGAGATTTATATAATGGTTGATTTAATGAGTGATCAATAAATCAACCTATGACCTAGTGGAAATAATTCATGTTGTCAATCTTGACATGAGTTACAACATTCCACCTATCCACCTATGTAACACCTGGGTTGGCATAATTACGGTTCCGTATTGCACCACCTCCACATGCCTTGGGTAACTACATTAATTATATGTATTTATAACTCACATGCAGGTGAGGGGAACCAGAGTATTGGTTAAAGGGGGATTACATAAATCTCCTTAGACACACATGTCCTACATAATAATGGAGAGAGGGATGACTCACAGGACATCAAATTTAATTTAATTATAAATAATTTCAAACCCATAAAACAAGTTAAATTAAATAAATTCCAACACATACATTGGTCTTGTTTTATCTCATGAATGATAATACATGCAATGTATACGCAAAAATTAACATCTAACATTCATTTATTTATCCATTCTATATTATTAAGAAAAACATGCTTGCATTAATTAATTAATGAATTAACTTTCATCTTAATGACTATACAAATTCATTTGGTGACAACCACCATTAAGGAATTAATGGAAAATAAATGGGAGAACTAATAGTTTTAGATTTATTACAATAAATTATTTAATAATTTAAAATTATTTAAAACCCTTATTAAATTATCAAACACTAAAAGATCCAATCAAATCAATAAAGTTCTAACATTGAAATTTTCAATTTAATTTAATTTAATTATTTTAGTAATTGGAAGAATACATGACATATACTATCCAACTAAATTCCACGTACCTATGTTACCGTGTGTCCAGTTCACACACCTGGGACTTTGGCATGTTAACTCGTCCAAACTATATAGCATTTACATGCCAGCTACACGTTGTGTATCCACTTTCTATGTAACCAAGATACTCACATAGGTATTTATCATAAATCTATGTGGAATCACATGACATGTACACTCCAGCTACATACCATGTTTTTCTAATTCCACATTCCCATGAAACCCACCAAAAGACATGGTGTGTTCTCAGTTGAGATATCACACAATGTGTGCCACTAGCAACACGTCGTGTATCTCTAATACATTGTATCCAGATAACATTACCAATGATTCGATGTGTATCTTGGATATGGGAATTAATGAACTATACTAGTGTACACCACATACACACCATGTATATCATAAATCATGTAGTTTTTCAGTCTCATATGGTTTGACTATGTATAATGACCACACGAATTGTGCAATTTATGGCTCTAACCCACATGGAATACACAACATGTACGCCGTATACAGACTGTGTAATCTAACAACCGTGTGCCAGGTTGGATAGTCAGCACATGATATACACCGTGTGTAATAACTGAATGGAATATCGTGTATCCTATGGCATGGTCAGGTGTAGCGTACTAGGGTACACTGCGTATTCTCCATCTACACATTATGTAACCCTATCTTACTATAATTTTTTAGCAATTATCGATGTCATATCCACTCATTCTTCATATATTCTTAGGCCTTTATGAAAATTAAACACTAAGAGAGCATGATTAATATGTCGATAACATGTTAATTCAAAATAGATTAAAGAATGAATAGTATGAAATAAAATTTCAACGATGATTGTATATGGATCAAAAATAAAATAAATAATTTTAAATTTAAACGTAATCTCTTTGATACCACTTGTTGGTTTCAAGTGCAATGAAAGCATTCGGTGGTGGGTGATATATTAATTTTTTTTAATATTTCTATGCCTGAAACCCTGAGTGAGGATCTTACACGTCAAATTTATAATTAATTTATTCAATATCATAAGAAACGAATACCTGGGCTTAGGATCTTTCTTTGATGTGAATGTTGATCATATGAAAAGACCCTTTTAGATTTCCTTCATTACTCTGTGAGGATCCAAGGATAGAATCCCTCTAACAGTGATCCACACATTCTCCTTTGATCTCCAAGTGATGCCAATCGATCTCAGGGTGCTATCATAATGAATCGATTATCTTGAGTTGTTTGTGTTGATCACTCGTCCTTTGGTCTTTAAGGAATATCTATTTCATTTCTCATTCTTGAGAGGGAGAGAGAAGGAGGAGTCAAGAGATAACTCATTTTACACAGCAATTCACTATTTTTGATTGCATACCCTACACAATTGACATAACCATCTATTTATAGATCTATGGTTTAGGTTAAAATATTATATAATTACATGATGGCCCTTAAAAAATATTATAACCTTTAATAAACCCCATGAAACATAATAATAATAATAATAAAATTATTTTTTGTTGTAAACCAACTTAAAAAATATTATTTAACCAACTTGTTAATTAATATTTTTCATCAGACATGGACTTGATCTGTTCGAACTCCTATAGCATTTATTAAACACCCAAATAATTATTTAAATTAAATATTTCATTCATAAATAAATATTTTTATCAATAAACATGAATAAAATTATCCCTCAATATTGATAATAATATTTATTCAATTAATTAAATTAAATTATAATTTAATTGAGATCATCAGAAACACTTAGTGTGTGACCCTATAGGATTCTTTCTCATTGACATTAAGTAGGATTTCCTAAAGTTCAAGATTAATTTCTAGCAACGAGTTACAACACCCAATAGAAAGAACTTAATGTCACAACGAAAAAAACCACATATGAATTCTTGGGTAATATAATCCCTTGGTCACAATATCTCATCAAGAAGGTTGCACATAAGTTTCTCCAACCTATATATTTGATACATCTTTATTTGAATATCTAAAATAAACATTTCATTACACCATGGACATGGAATTTAATGTGATGGTTCAATTCCAATCAAAGGGATGAGATATCAACTTCCATAAAGATGTATGAGACAAATACTTCCTCAAATTATCCATTAATGACATATCAATCACAACGTACCCAACATACCCTACCTTACTGCAAATATATATCATCATAGTTTTTGTTAGAAAATCTAAGTGCGTGATTCATGACATGAATTAATGATAATATTAAAGTATAAAGGTCCATTACACATACTTGAATATAGGAATATTTTATGACATAAAAACATATGGAATTTCTACTAGCGGGTTTGTTCTCATAATCATCCATCTTAGAGATTACCAAGTGTGAAACTTATGAGAAGAAGCCTCATCCACTTACAAGTACTCTCATATGATAGTCTATGTACTTTGTGTCCAATCATAGTACGTTATCCAACCGTGGAACATTATTTAAGAATATAATCATAGCACTTCAAGGTTCTCATCATAGAGGGGAACTGCTATGACCTTATCAATACGATGTATACTTTAGGACATTATTACATCAGAGTCATGAAAAATAACGAAAAATATATAATAAGAAGTTTTATTAATATTAAATACATAAAATATATGTGTAATCAAAGTAACAATAGTAGGTCCTAGGAAAAAAACTCCAATACTTTTATCTTTCCCTTTCTTATCAGTTGTCCTTTACATGGAGGGGTAGACTCCGAGTGATCAGGGAAGGGAAGGTATACACTATTTTCAATGATTGAGTTCATACTAATGGAATAAAACCCATTTCTTTATTCTAATAAATTGGGTTCAATACTCAAATTCCATTCTTTATTATCAAGTGCGATCATATTTGGTTTTAGATTTTTTTATGTTTATCGTATTGGTTAATATCCGTTATATCTATCCACTAAGTTTCAGTTTATATATGATATAACAATATAGATATAGGTGGTGAAGTTCTTGTCAATCACTAACACGCGAGGAAGTGCCAGTGGGGACTTTTGACTATTTAAGAATAAAAAGACCCATTTGGAAATTTCCTAAGTCAACTCGGAGTAATCTATGAATCATTATCACACATAGAATGGAGGGTAGACCAATTTTAGATCTCAAATAGTTATATTATCATAATAACAACCTAGATATGGGTGAGAGAAGAATCCATTGTGAAATATATATGTTACCATCCTAACAGAAGAAGATTTGAAAATTTGGGAACTAGGATAACATTATAATATGTTTATCCAACCCATGACTGATCACATTTTCATAATTTGTTTTCAAAACACTTCTTAAGTTGATTTATTTATTTTCAAATTTGCAATAAAAATAAAAAAACCCTTTCTTTAACTATTCTGAAAGTGAAAACTGCTTTTTGTGTGCACTCCTCTCTAGGATAAAATATAGGTTACCACTGTAACTATATTAAAATTAAGAAATAAATTGTTTTATCATGATCCATAAAAATTCATGAATCAAGGATATAAGACATAAAATACTTTTACTTCCTAGGATTCAGTTATGAACAGTAAATCCATGTACCCTTACTGAAATTCAGTTTCATGAATCCCAATTCATAGATTTTATCTAAACTCCTTTTATAAATACATTTTCATAAAAAAATACACTTGGAATGTTTTATAATCAAACTCTCATATTTTTTGGATGATTCCAAAGTATAAAATATTCTCATAAATTGGATTTCTATCCTTGGTACTATATACATGCATCGCTTCTACCATAAGAGTAATTCCACTATTTTGCATCGTAAAATGTTCATCATGTTCCTTTTTATATAACATATAATCATTAATTACACAACCATTGTAATATAATACATGAACACTAGGTCCCCTAGTTAGCTGTTGAAGTCATTCTAAAATTGAATTTGGATTTACAGATAACTCCTTAAAAATATGGCCTCAACATAATCCTATAAACCATTGATTATGTGTATTTGATATCTAGGATTCAGCCCTTGATGGATTCAAATGCATAAGAATTAGTTTTTTGGGTTTCAAAATATGGTACAACCTCAAAAATGTTATATAAAACTTAAAGGGGTGCCTACTATCACTTCATAATGGTAACTATGACAACATCTCTTTCAGAAATTCCTTCATCCACAAGGCGCCCACTGTGAAGATATTTTTGAAGACCAATGATATCCACATCAGATAAGTAGTTGATATTGAACTCAACAGCTTCTTCAACAATATATCTCTATGGAATATAACTTTATGTACAACTTAAATTTTTGATGCACCCTTTCAAAATCCTCATATACCGTTAAATGGGGTATATATGTCTATAATATATAAGACTACATAGATGGATCTCTCTAAACAAGTGAACCATTAAGTGAACCATCATATCAAATAATGATGAAAATAATAACATCTCCAATTCACTTAATTTGACAAAAATTTCCTTTTGAATGGTTATCAAATTTTCTCAATCTATAACTTTACTATATATAGATTTGAAAAAGAAATAAATATTGGTTAATATGTGTCAGAAATTTTTAGGAAGAATTAAACTACATGCATTAAGTATTACATAAAAACATAGAATTCATGTTATTTTAGGACCTATAACTTCAAACCAGTAATTTACATGCTATTATTAATATTTTATGAATATCCCTATAAAAAATTTATATCATACAAGAAGTTGAAAAACGAATACTTCTATTTCCTATAAAGAGTATAAGCTACTGGAGAAAGACAAGTTTTCATTTCACACTTCATTAGCACTAAATCTTCCCTTATCCCCATGTAAATCATGTCCAACCTCTCCTTAATTTTATCATTTTTTGTCATGTGCATTTAATAACATGCCAATGACGCTGTCACATGTATATTTTTCTACATGAATGACATCAAGAAAATTTCTGATGTACAAATAATTCTAGTATAGTATTTCAAAAAATTTGATCTCGTTTTATAAACATTTTTCATAAGGGTTTTTGAAAAATATTTACCAAAAATAGAGACCATGTCGTTTACATTATCAAAATTTTTATCACCTTCTAGTGGATACATTATTGTACCTTCTTCTAAATTTCCATTGAATGATGTCATCTATGATCAATATTTATATTTTCAAGGTAATTTTTTGATGTACTAGAAACATAGACTCATAAGAATGTTTCAACCTAATTGAGTGTGTAACTTATTCAAAAATTAGACACCCTAACATTAATTTAATTATATATACTTAAAAATTTCCATATTCTATAAATTTATTTATCATACCATAAAACATGGATCTCAATGTGAAGTCTTTATTTTTATAAGCATCATAAAACATAACACTTGAATCCCATATTAATTCCAGATCTTCAATTAATGGATCCAAATAAATATTAATATCATTACCTAATTTTTTTTGTTCTTAATATAATCATATATAACATAATTTATTTTTTCTTGATTCATAACCATGATGGAAAGTTATAATTTATTAAAATTACTGGTCATGTATTGTGAGTGATACTTTTTACACCAAAATGACTATCTCTATCTCTAGATTGTGTAATATAGAGGTTTATTAGTTCATTTACAAATTCAAGATACTCATGATAAATTTTCTTTCAATGAGTAGAGTCTTATAGGTAGAGAAGTTTCCCATATTGAATTATTGTATCTGAGCATCACATCAATTTCCTTACAGTATCATCATTTCCCTATAGGCACCTAAACCTTGGAATGATTAGAAAGTACCATATAACTTTTGAAGGGCTTGATTCATCTTTCTTGTATCGAGACAAACCACACTTATTTTATTTTTAAGTGATTCAAGGTTCTTGTGAAACAACATATAGTCATTTGAAAAAAACATTTATTATTTCAAATATTATACCAATTGAACATAACATTTGTTTATCATCACATGTTCGACAAGTAAGCTCATTATCTTTTGGTAGAATATCATTCAATAGAGATTGTAATTCCATAAATTTTGTGTCATTACATATGTTTCTACATTTCCAATTATCTCAAGTATGGATGAAAATGTTTTATATTTAATATAATCAATATATAATGGAGTCTTTCCATAGATCTTTAACTTCTCAAACAACATTGGAAAATCAAAAAGTTCATCATCAACTATTATTATCATTTCCTTAATATGATCTTCATCATAATTTACACTTGTAAACATATACTTGATATGATCTTCATCATCATTCATACTTGTAATCATATTAAATGATCCATAAACCATAATATTATACCAACCACTAGATACATTCGGTTCTTACTAATGTCTAGTCTAACATTTATAACTTATATCTATTCAATGACATATAAATTGTTCTTCTAAATCCTAAAGATTAATTTATCTTGAATAATGACAATGTAAACAGAGAAAAAGGATTTGTGAAGGGTCATATGCATGATATTTTTTAAACTAAATAAACTCTTTAACCCTATGCTCGTAATATTTTGTCATAAAATTGGAATCCAACCATTTTTTATTCATATTCATCCTATTTGATTAAATATTATTCATATTTAACAAAAAAAACACAAAAATGTATGACCTTATAATCCTAACAGGTTATTCTTTACACACACACACAATCATCATATTTGATATAAATTTTCATTGTATCAAAAACTTTTTAGAATATATAAATATGAATAATTACATGATTATAAAGTATAATAATGCCTATTTTTTATTAAAAGAAATCACATATCATAAATTATTCTAGTTTTTGAAATGGATTAATCAAGAGAGATAATTCACTCCCTATCACTATCAATATGCACAATAAACCTATGGATTTATACAACTAAATAAGTATTATGGTATATATAATGAGATTTTACTATCAAAACATATATCAAAACAAATTAATTATTTTTCTCAATGTTTCTGCAGTGTTTGAAACAAGCTAATCACATTGATTATGGTTATTACCTTTTCAAATTTATGAAGACCCAATCGAACAACCTATTATAAAAAAATAATTGTTAAAAGAATGGAATTTAACCATATCTAAAGTAAATAGAGAGCCAACCAAAAATAAGGATTGGTAGAACACATTCCCTATACACAATACTAAAACCAGTAAGAACCCACCATTCTAGATTAAGATGGGGTCTATCATGGTATATTGGGAAACAAGAGAAGTGTTGGGCACAAACATCCTTTTTTTATTCATGTTTAATTGATTAATGGGATATGGTTGTTTTTTGTGTGCCTAATTGTTTAATATGGGAGGATAAGTTTATTTTTTTTATTTTCAAGATCTCTCTACTTTATGCTTTATTTCTTTTATTTTTTCATGGTCAGTTTTTAATGGCCTTATCTTTTTTTTCATTTCAAAAAGGGGGAGAATTTGTTGGACCCTTGGTCATGTTTTTAAATAATAAAAAAGTGGGAGATTGTTTGAGAGTTTTTTGTTCATAGGTTTGATGTATTTTAAACCACTACTCCATGTGATTTAATTTTTTGGTTTATTGTTGTTATATAACATATGATTTATATAGTCTTATTATATTGAAATTATATTAAGTGGTATATAGTTTTTATATAATTTTTATTTTATATTTTTTATGTGTTTTAATAAATGAATTGATTAATATTTCTAAACATGTTTAATTGTTTAGTAATATTAAATTTTATTTGGCCTTTATTCTGACTTATATAAGTATTTTTATAATTCCATGTTTGTGCATGAATATTTTTATTTTATATGGTTTTTACATTTAAAGTATAATATTGTTTATGCTTTGAGATAGATATATGTGCATGTAATAAAGTATGCATGGAGTTATTTGGGTTAAATATTCACATGAGTAAATTGTTTTATGCTTTTATTGTATGCATGATGTATGTGCATGTGTTAATTTGTTATGTGTGCATGGGATATTTTATTTTATTCACATGAAGTATAAAATCAGGGAAACAATGCTTATCTAAATGCTGGAAGAAGAATGATTTCACAACGAACTAGAGTCAACACCCTATGTACTTCAATTCAGTAATACAATACGTTATGTCACATCATGATAGGGTTATATTCATGGATTACAAAAAGAAAAATTGTCATCAAGAAACCTAAAACAAAGAAGAAGGAATCTGAGAAGGTTCTACCACCAATCACTCTACCATCACAGACCCAATCCACCAAAAATATCATCGCATAAAACCAAAGATAGGGCATGGTGAAATGTTTTAGGTAGAAATAGAGGAGGAATTGGTAAAATTGTGGCACTCAACACCAAGAGACAACCTCACAATGAAACTCCATGACACAAATAACATGAAACCCTAAATTGTGAGTGAGATTCAAGAAGAAGGAAAGAATAATAAAAAATGAGAAAATCTATGCAAGATCAATTAAAAACAAGTAACGATCGACAAACATACCTTCAGTCGATGGTTGATTCGTCTAATGAATTCAAAAAAGTGAGGTAATAGGGTTTGAATTCCATGAGAACTTAAATGACATGAGGAGTAGTGATCTATGTTAGGGTTATTTTAAAATAACTGAAATAGATTTATCAATACTATTAAAAAATAACTGATAAAACATAAAATTATCGACACTAAAATGAAAATTGCTTTTTATCAGCACTAATTTAGTGCTAGTAAAATGGGTATTCTGTGTAAGAATAAACTCGGATAGCATTTACGCGAGTAGGAGACTATCTAAACGTGAGGTTGAGTTACCTTTATGTGAGGTTGAGCTACACTTTATCAACGTTAAATTTAGTATTGATAAAGTATGGATTTATTCGCACTAGGTTTAGCAACGATAAAGTCTAAATTTAGTATTGATAAATATTAGTTTATAAAAATTAAAAAAATTGTAATAAATTACTAATATTTTAAACATGAATAATAAAAATTAAAAAATTACTTTATAATAAAAAACAAATATAAAAAATTAATAAATTACAAAAATATTAAAATTCAATAAATTATAAAAATATTAAAAATAAATATGTAATATTAAATGAATAAATAATATTAATTATATAAATTAAAAAAATATTAAAAATGAATAAATAATATAAATAATATATTTTAAAAAAATAATATAAATGAATAAATGAATAAATATTAAAATAAAAATGAATAAATACTAAAAATTGAATTTAAGTAAAAATTATTTATAATAAATTATGAATTAAAAATGAATAAATAATAACTGCATAAAGATTTAGATAAAAAAATAGTTAAATTAATATGAATAAATATTAATTATGTAAATTAAAAACATATCAAAAATAGAAAATATTAATAAATAAGAATTTATAAATTAATATTAAAAAAAGAATAAATTACAAAAAAAATATCAAATGAATAAATTTAAAAAACATTAAAAGTGAATGAGTATTAAAATGAATAAAATTTAATAATTAAAAATGAATAAATTACAAAATATTAAAAAATTTAAATAATGATTTTTATTATATACATTAATGGAATATTAAAAATGGATAAATATAAAAAAAATAGAAATATATTAAAAATGACATTTTAAAACAAGTGACTTATAATGAACTACTAATTAATAATGAATAAATAATAATAGTATATAGAATTAAATACAAATATATTAAAATAAAAATGAATAAATATTAATTATATAAATTAAATACATATTGAAAGTATTAAATATTAATATTTAAAAATGTATAAATACCTATAAAAATGAATACATTACAAAAATTGCATTAATTACATTTGAAAAACCAAATGAATTTTCCTGTGATTGTGTGTATGTATATGTATATATACATACACTGTAATAAGATATGTAAAATTGAAAAAACAAATGGATTTTCCTGTTCTATAATGATATATTCATATACATATACATAAGAATATACATTACATATATACAAATACACACATACATACCCATAGACACACACAGACACATACACATACACATATATACACATACAAGCACATACATGCATACACACACACACACATACACTTATATACACATAATCATACATTCAATTACATACACATACACACATACTACACAAATATAAACATACTATATAAACATACACATACATACACGCACATACATACATACAGATACATCCAAACACACACACACACACACACACACACACACACACACACACAAACACACACACATACATACAAACACATACACATACATATATACATGTACATACACATACATGCACATACATACACACATATACATACATACATGTACTAATAAACATACACATACATGGCACATACATGTATATACATACACATACACTACATACACATAAACATATGAAAAATACATATATATACATACAAATACATACACATATATACAAAAAACATATGTATATATACACATACACACACACACATACAGATGCACACATACAACCACATACAGACACATATATACAAATACATACAAATGCATGTGTATATGAATATATATTAAAATGTAAATTCAAATATGAACTATAATTAATGTATTTATATAGTTTATATCACTATATTTTAACACACACACACACACACACACACACATATATATATATATATATGTTTGTGTGTGTATGTGTGATTATATATTAGGTAGAGGGGATTATAAACTATAAACAACACACGCACCCATACACCCCAGTGGATTAAGCTTCATCCCTCCCCATATGGAATTAAAATCACCTACTAGACCCATTTCATTAAATATTTATGACCTGAATACCCAAGATCTTGATGAACTGAAGTCCTATCTAGATGTATCCAAAAGTCTCCTAAAGAGATGCCCCGAAGTTCCAAATGAGAAACTTGCATCATGTCTTGACACTAGTTATATGCCACTCTTCAACTCTGTCAGTAGTCATTGCACCGTGTTACCAGTTTGAAATTTGTGTCGCCCCCTCTATCCAGAATCATTGTGATGTTCTTCCTTCTAACACATTGTGGCAGGTCACCCCTTCATTCCACACCAGAAAACTATGTGGGAACACTATAAGAATTGTGGTAAATTATAGTGGGTTTTTACTTGTAGTTTTAGAAACTACCTCTAAATCTTTAAATAATATTTCAACCCCATTTTTAAATGTTTCTTTTGTAGATCATCAAAAATATTTGTATTTAGCGACAATTATGTTTCAAAACTTCCCCAAAATAATTTTAATAACTATTTAATGATGATTTAATTAAAAAACTGCTACATTTTTTTTAAAAATAACTCGGTCCTGACCCCCACTCGAATCCTATATCTCGCATGACACCAAATCCTACTATGATACCATCCCATTCAACATTTAATTCCCTCTCAACCTTAACTCTAGATACCCCTCTTAGATTCCATCTTGGCCTTTACACTACTAGACCATCACTATGATTTACAGTGATCTTGACCACTCTCTAATTCTCTCTCATATTCATTTCTCCATAATCACATGTAGTTGATTACATGCTCTATTTCAGGGTAAATTTTTTCAATAGAGGTAGGTTTAGTAACATTTCTATTCTAATTCTTCTTCAATTCTTGTATTTTTGTAGATTTATGAATTTTTGGTGTTTGAGGGGTAGTTTGGGATCCATTATTGGTGTTTATTGTTTGTATAGTTTGATATAGGTAACCTCTTGGACATTATGGTATCTATTTAGATGATTTTATAAAAATTTTGAATTACTCTTATATTTGAATTTTTAGTGTGGACTTAATGATTTGAGAATTGATTCCAATTGATTGAGAATTATTTTACCTGAATTGATAACCTATAACATTATATATGAAGTTTTTTAAGGTTTGGAAAGTGAAATTACATGTGAAAAAGATTTTTAATTGGGTAAATGGTAAAATAAATAATAAAATCAATTTTAACATTATTAGAATAATTAATAATAAATTTATGTGTGATTGAATTAATTTTTAGTGTTATTTGATTATGTTATAGTTAGTGTATTATTATAAATGGTGAAATAAATCATGAAATGAGTTTTTGGGTATAAATTTTTGTATTCCTTCTAAATATATATTTATATAATATTATATTAGTTATATAATATTTTAATTTTAATTTTTAAATAAAATTTCATATTAATGACTAAATTATTTGTCTTTATATGTTTATCCTAATTTAAAAAATTACAGTTATCTTCCTTTTTGAACTTAAATGTATTTGATTTTTATATATAATGATATAATTATATTTTATATTTTAAATTTTATGAAATAATGTATATATGGATAAAAGTTAGATTACCTTACCTCGGATGACATCTCAAGATGTTATGAGTTTGAACATGTTTTTGGATTTTATAATTGAAAATTGATATGTGGATGGAATAATCAAATTTACATTTCCAAAATAAAAATTTAGATGATGGTTGAAGAGAGATGTAGTATTTTAGCACTTTGTATTGAAAAAATTTCCTCCCCATTATGTGCATTGGATTTGGAATGAATAATTGAACATTACAAAAAATTCATGCACTCATGTCTATAATTAAAATGAAAAATTTAATGCCTCAATAGTGGATAATGAAATCTAAAAATTAATAAATGATGCTTTCAGAATGGTTGGGGAAAACCATCAATAATATAACACATTATTTTATTCACTTATTGTTGTTACAGATATTATTGTTTCTTTCAAAACTATAGGATAACCTGATTAAGATGATAGCATATTAATGGATGATTAGGAGGAGAATAATACAATGGAAAAATAAATTAATAAAACAACTAAGTTTTTTAAATTAATTATAGATGTAAATAAATAATTTTATGAAGGATGTGAAAAACATTCAAAATTTTCTTTTCTACTAAATTTGTACTACATCAAGTGTTTCTATAGTATTAAAAATAAACTAATATCCATAATATTGGAATTATTGTGTGATGCATTTGCTAAGTCTAAGATACTTATATAATTTTATGAGATAAGGAAGATTATTATAAATCTTGGACTCAAATTATAACAAGATACACACAAATCCCAATGATTGAATGATTTATTATAAGGAATACTTGAATATAGAAAATCAAAAAAGATGTTGTAATTTTAGATGGAAAACAAAAAATAATGATGTTAGTTTTAATTTGTGTATTTCCATAAATAAATAAAAAAAGAAAATTTCTATGAAGGTTTTACATCACTTTCCATTAAAACTATAGTTGAAAATATTGTTTGTGTCATATAAAACCATTGAACATATAAAGCGGCATAGTTTGTATAATAATAATGATGACTTTATGAGACATCCAAGAGATTCAAAAGAGTAGAAAAACTTTTATTAATTAAATAAATATTTCTATTCTAATCATATATGTAATGCCCCGACCCTAGTTGCCTAGAGTCGGTGCATTATTACATAACATTGGCATGATCACAAGAAAGATCAAATCTCGAAAGACCGATTGGTTTAGTAGCCTTGGAAACACTAGATATATTCATAAGTTTTACATTACATCATAATATGAAAAACTACTACAACAACATAATGTTTCCACAGTCCACACTATAATCCCCTCATAATATCCCTGCAGGTCATTCATAATTTACTTCTTCACTTCCTGGGAAAAATAAAACATAGAAAAGGGGTGAGCTCAAATGCCCAGTAAGGATAACAATATAGCGGAAACTTTCATAAATAACAATAAACATTTAAGGCAATGTATAACTAAAACAAAAGCCTTTTAAACTTGAACTTTTAACATAGTATGGCATAAATAAAATTAGATAATGCCATTTACTTATTCACATGGATATTCTACTAATCGAATAATCACATGAAAAATCAATAACCACTTTCATAATGTTGGAATGCATAATGCTAAACTTTAATTACTTTTCAAGGCCTCGTCCCAAGACCTTGGGGCTAACTGTAACCGGAACCCAACCCGGAGTGCCTCTAATAACCGGACACCAACCCGGAGTGCCTCTAATAACCGGACACCAACCCGGAGTGCCTCTAATAACCGGACACCAACCCGGAGTGCCTCTAATAACCGGACACCAACCCGGAGGGCTTACTTTTACCAGTCCCTAACCTGGAGGGCTTACTTTTACCAGTCCCCAACCTGGAGGGCTTACTTTAACCAGTCCCCAACCTAGAACATACTTGTCCAACACATTCATATGAAGTAAATATTGAAATATAACATAAAAATTCTTATTGGAACTAGCATACGAAATGTCAATACTTTCACCATAAACTATGAATGGTATAAAAATAGCACATCCACAGTCAAACATATCACAAAACCTTCAAAACAATATAGAAGTTTTGTATCATAATAAATCAACTTCAAATAATCTTAAAACCCATCAATGGATGTTGACATAGATGAAATCAAAATTCTTTTTAAAGAAATATCTCCTTTTATTTTGAAATCATTTAAGATCCATATAAAATCAAACATCTTCTTTGAAAATAATCTTATAAGCTTTTAAGGGAAGCTTTGACGATTTTATAACGGCGGAAAATAACCGCACCCGCTGTATAAGTTAAAAAAAACATTCTTATCTTAATTCTGTCGAAAAGGTTAAAAAGCACCTTGTTTGGAAAAACGACGGAAAGATTCCCTTATAAACCTCTTATAAAAAGTAAAACAAGGGTATAAATGACTTTAATCCATATTATTTTAAATATTAAAAATGTTTTGAAATACATTTTGAAGAAACATGGATGTGGATGATAACGAGATCCCAGTAGATTATTACGTATAAACAACCTCGGATAATGAAGAGATTGTGAAATAACCCTTACCAGTTTGGTAACTTATGAAACATACAACCCATGAAAGAGGTATCATACAATGAATATGTAAGTACACATAAATTAGAGTGTATTACACAAAGAATATAATTATGGGCAGTACATACACCACACAAAAGGTAATGGTGGCAATATGGCATGAATCTCACGGGAATAAGGAGTGAGATGAAAACCCCTTACCACGTTAATCAACTAAGTCGTATGGCCAAAAGTTAATAACCACCAAATTATTTACAGAATAACATGAATATGATAATATATATCAAATGCCAGTACACAATACACCACTTTCAATAATTTAGTGGCGAATAATGGAAATCTCACGGAATTGAATGTGAGATAAGAAAAATCCATTACCTTGTACTTTTCCTTGGTTGGGGTAGGTTAACCTCCTGTATAATGGTGAAATAATTGTTATTAAATTATACAAGAATCATATACATTAATATGATATCATATATGTTCTTTTAACATTGCTTTATTAATAATATCTTAGTATTATCGTCGTTTCGGGTGATAATCGATTCGTTCTTCTTAAATGTTTGGTTATGTAAGACATGTTTGTAATGGATAGATTATATCTTATTCATAATAAGAATGATATTAACATTATTTTTAACCCTAAAATGAGAATAAGACTTGAATGGATACGATGGAGGATGGATCTCACCGCGTTCGTGGAGACGGTAGTCCGTACGTACGCACGAACGCTACTTCCATTTAATTTTTATTTTAAAAGAATTGAATCCAAATGATACATAGGTATATTACTATTCCAGTATAATATAATATTTTATATATGTTACTTAAGTTCATTAAAACCATCCTTTATACGTTCCATGTGTGGTATGAACGAGTCATATCATTTTAAGGGGGCGGTAGTCCGCACTTCCTCAAATGAAATTATCGTATGTATATACAACATGAAACGAATAATGGTATGAAATAAAATGGAATTACAGAAGCTTATATATAAAATATATATCATTAATATCATATTTAATTATAGTGCCATCATAATGGCCACCATGAGAGGCGGTAAGATGTATTTGAACAATCATCGTTTCGCGAGGCGTTAGTTTGTCATCCACAGAAACATTATGTTCATCATCCATTAGATGGAGTTGTGTGTATTTTTAGTTTGAATCCTTCTTATAACAACATCATAGTATATTGAGGATACTGGTGTTGTTACAAAAGAAAGGAAATAAAAAGAGTTTGGGGGTTGGAGAAGCAAAATAAATGAAAATAATTTAAGAGAAATCGTTACCTTTAATTTAGGTAACTCACTTTGGTTGGAACCAAAGGACTTCTTGAAATGATTTCTGCCTAAGGGGAAGCTTCAAGGAGGAGGAGAGGGATGTGGGGAGCTTAGTTGGGCAGATTTTGGACGATCCAAGTGGCTTGAGAGGTGTGAGGAATGAGTAGAAGTGGTCTACTTTTATAAGGGAGAAGAGGGGCTCTTTAGGAAAGAGTGAAAGTATTACTTTATAATATAATTGTATTCGGTTTATAATGGTCCAAAAATCATTGAGGTCTAAGATAAGATGACTAATATTCTAAATAACATCAACCAATAATAATTGGACAGGTTTTAGATAATATTTTAATCATTATAATCTTATTTATTTAAATGATTTATTAATGAGGTAAACATTGCATCATTATTGTGTCATTAATAATTTAAATTATTTGATGTCTAAAAATTATAAATAAAATATCATTATGTAGGAAATCTTTTTATATTTCTAATGAATATTTATAATCAAAAATCCAACATGTATAACCCTATGTAAAAATTGTTCTTCTAAAAGATGTAAGCTTATGCCATTTTTATTTTTATTTTAACTTTATTAATATAAAGTGTCCCTACCACATACAAGTGGCTCCAAGGGGTCCCCAAATTGACCCAAGGATACTCATGGTCGGGTATGTGTCAACCAATAAGGTTAGGACACGTTTTAGGATAATTTTGTATTATTATAATATTATTTTTTAACCCTTATTTACCGGATTGACCCTTAACCATGGTAAATAAAATATTTACCACAGTAATTATTCAAAATGTATAAAAACAAAAGTTAACTATTTACACAATTTGAACATCCTGATTCCAAATATGGAATCCATTTTCCTAAATTCAAAACATATAAGTGGCAGAAATTAATTTAAAATTAATTCCCGCTGTCAAAACAAAAAGCGTGTTTTTAAGAGATAATAACTATCAAAAGATTGACACTTGTTTATGTTCGGTTTAATTGTAAAATTCTGTCCAATGACCAACATTATATTAAATAGTAAAAATATATTCTAAATATACTTTAAAACCACTCAAATTCATAATTTATTACTATTAATTATTTTGATTAAAAAAGTTGTTTTTAATTAAAATTTAGTAATTTTCACTATTCATCAAAATATGAAAGTTATCCGAAAAGTACCAAAATTTCACCTTAGGCTAAATTTGATATTCCGAATCCAAAAATGAAGTCCATTTTAAAATATAAAATATATATAACTTCAAAAAGTAGGTATTACTATTCATAACAGCTAGTTTGATTGGTTACAGTGTGTTAGAACTCGAAGTTGCGTACAACACACGCTACTGTTTTATTCAAAGGAAAGCGTACCGTGGAAGCTTGGGATGTTTCATTTTAAATTTTTTGATGTCTCCATTTAGTCAAAAAGTTTAAAATATTGTATTTAAAAAGGTTTCACTATCAAAAGTTGATAAAAGTGCAATACTGAAAATGAATCTGTTCTTGCATTATGACTAAGAAACTCATAATATGGATTCTAAAATTATAAGGATTATATAAAGTTTAAAATTTAGTTAATACTATTCATGACCTCTTTTAATGGCTTTTTTTTTGGTAAGTCATGGTGCAATTGAACTCAGTGTTGCGTGTAGTGCAAGTTATTGAATTATTTTGAAGAAATAATACACTATGAAATCTTGGGGTGTTACATTCTCCCCTCCTTCAATAAATTGCGTCCTCGCAATTTGAAATTGTTCTTCAAAAATAAAAGGTTGAAAGTAGAAAATATATTTGTGGGAAAACCCACATCGGAAATTGGGTTACTAAAATTTAGTCTTAATATGAGGAAAAGAGAAATCAAAGGGTCACCACCAAATTATGATCTCGATTAGGAGAAAATTGGTGGAAATTAGAGACATATAATCGGAGGAAAAACGTAAATATTTATAGGTAGTGATTGAGGTCATAAATCACAAACAAGTGTATAATTGAGGTCCTTAAATTCATCAATCTATTATGATTTGAAATACCATCGGTTCAACAAAACATAGGGTATTAGGATAACACATTTTTGACGTTTCAAAATATCTTAGTTGAAATCCCACATCGAAAAATGAATTAATGAGGCCTCTATTTAAAATAAAGAGTGGAAAGTATGAAGATTACCGAAAATAACACATACTAGGGTTCCATGTAGGAAAATATGGATATGGAAGAGAAATCTAACCATCAATTATCTGATGGAGAGTGGTAGATAACATGGCTATGAAAAGGCCAACAATCCCAAAGCCATAAATTAGTGATGATTTAAGGTACCATCTAGGACAACATTTTTGTTCTAAGTTGCTTTTCTTAATATTGAGGAATTTATTTATGAGATTGGCTAAGATCATAAGGATATATACTTACTTTATAATTAGTGTTTTATCCATTAATAAATTTCTACCACAAACTCATCTTTCACTCTAAAAGATAATAGAATGTAAAAAAAATTCTATTTACACTATTCGTATAGGGTTCCAAAATAAAGGAATTTATAATTCATCTACATGATCTTTTAATAAAAACTACATTATTTAATCTAGGACATCTCATGGGCCAGTGGTAGGTGATACACCCTTGTCGCCCTTCGGTTGCGGGTTAAAGTCTCGCAGCCTTGCCGGACGCGACGGGTTGCCGCCCGACCTCCGGGTTGTCCTTTTATGGCAATCCAAAATAATCCAAACTAGAACTATCCAAAATACTTCTGTCCAAACTCACAGTCTAACATTTATAAGGAAGGTAAACATAATATAGATCCTTTTTACCCCGTAATAGCATATGAATACCTTCATCATGTATTACCATATTCCTTATTGATTACATTCATGCTCCCTTATTCCATATAGAATGCTGGATATACTTCATTAATCCAAAAATGTTTTAAACCCCAACAATGATGGAATATACAAATCATTAATCAGTTCCAGGGTAGTCAAGAATATCCAATATAATTTATTCAAAACAATCACATATTATTCCAAAATCACTACCTCAGAATCAGAACTATATTATGATTTATCATTCTCTCAACCATATATTTTCCAAAAATTTATCCTGCTATTGAGTCACTTTTCTTTGTTCCACACAATCTCAAGTCCTTAATGAAATAGTACTGCAGTACAATCCTTATATACTCCATGATTATTGTAACAAGTACATTGTTGATACAACACTCAATTGACATAATCAACATAAGAACTCTAATCATTCCTCTTCATCTGTGGTAGTATCATAACTTGATTATTATCCAATAACATCATTTTCGGCATAGTTTGATGACTGGGACATAGGTTCGCGTAGTGTCCAAACTCCTTGCAAATGAAGCATTGTACATTTAAAACCATTTTCTTACCCTTGCAGTCACGTACTTTGTGCCCTTTTCCTCCACACTTATAACAAACTCCCATTCCTTTCAGGCAAGTTCCAGGGTGTTTCTTTCCACAGTTACCACATATGGGAAAATTCTTCTTTTCCCTTTTCCCTTTATCCATCTTTCTCTCTTCCATCCTTTTCATCTCTTGATTCCCTTCAAAGCCATAGGACTCAGTAAACTCTTTACTTATCTTATCAACACATGATATTATTTCTTCATATGATGATAATACATGGGAGACTATTTCTCTTATAAATTCTAGCTTAAGACCATGAAAGATATGATCCTTCCTTCTCTTTGAATCATGTGTATTTCTGGAGTTCTCATTCCTTCTACTGGGCGCCATTTCTAAACAATGGCATAAACTAGATCAGTTTATGAATCAAAATACATAATCCCATACTTATAAAACACTTAACATAAATTGAACTATTTATGGATATAATCCATAATCATAAAAATGTTTTCTTTGAGGAAGTATATACTCATAAACCCTTCATAATGATTTGTAAAGAAAATGAGAGTTATCCTAAGCATATCCCCCGGGAGTGTCGTAACCAAGAGTGCAGCAAGGCCCGTTGTCGTGCACCAGTTCCCGTTCGAGTCTAGCTCAAAGCGGTGTTTTCGGGTTTTACCCCTAGGTACATCTGTGCCAGAGCCGCCTCTACCTGCTCGTATCCAGACAGGGATGTATTGCTCGGAAAACTCACAAAATATCTACAATACCAAAATTCTAGGGAGTTCTTCTATACTAATCCTCAAAGTTCATCTTAGGTCTACGTGCTCTAATAAGAGTTTATCTAAATCTAGCTTCCAAGGTTTGTACTAAACTTCCTCTGATACCAACTGTAACGCCCCGACCCTAGTTGCCTAGAGTCGGTGCATTATTACATAAAATTGGCATGATCACAAGAAAGATCAAATCTCGAAAGACCGATTGGTTTAGTAGCCTTGGAAACACTAGATATATTCATAAGTTTTACATTACATCATAATATGAAAAACTACTACAACAACATAATGTTTTCACAGTCCACACTATAATCCCCTCATAATATCCCTACAGGTCATTCATAATTTACTTCTTCACTTCCTGGGAAAAATAAAACATAGAAAAGGGGTGAGCTCAAATGCCCAGTAAGGATAACAATATAGCGGAAACTTTCATAAATAAGAATAAACATTTAAGGCAATGTATAACTAAAACAAAAGCCTTTTAAACTTGAACTTTTAACATAGTATGGCATAAATAAAATTAGATAATGCCATTTACTTATTCACATGGATATTCTACTAATCGAATAATCACATGCAAAATCAATAACCACTTTCATAATGTTGGAATGCATAATGCTAAACTTTAATTACTTTTCAAGGCCTCGTCCCAAGACCTTGGGGCTAACTGTAACCGGAACCCAACCCGGAGTGCCTCTAATAACCGGACACCAACCCGGAGTGCCTATAATAACCGGACACCAACCCGGAGTGCCTCTAATAACCAGACACCAACCCGAAGTGCCTCTAATAACCGGACACCAACCCGGAGGGCTTACTTTTACCAGTCCCTAACCTGGAGGGCTTACTTTTACCAGTCCCCAACCTGGAGGGCTTACTTTAACCAGTCCCCAACCTGGAACATACTTGTCCAACACATTCATATGAAGTAAATATTGAAATATAACATAAACATTCTTATTGGAACTAGCATACGAAATGTCAATACTTTCACCATAAACTATGAATGGTATAAAAATAGCACATCCACAGTCAAACATATCACAAAACCTTCAAAACAATATAGAAGTTTTGTATCATAATAAATCAACTTCAAATAATCTTAAAACCCATCAATGGATGTTGACATAGATGAAATCAAAATTCTTTTTAAAGAAATATCTCCTTTTATTTTGAAATCATTTAAGATCCATATAAAATCAAACATTTTCTTTGAAAATAATCTTATAAGCTTTTAAGGGAAGCTTTGACGATTTTATAACGGCGGAAAATAACCGCACCCGCCGTATAAGTTAAAAAAAACATTCTTATCTTAATTCTGTCGAAAAGGTTAAAAAGCACCTTGTTTGGAAAAACGACGGAAAGATTCCCTTATAAACCTCTTATAAAAAGTCAAACAAGGGTATAAATGAATTTAACCCATATTCTTTTAAATATTAAAAATGTTTTGAAATACATTTTGAAGAAACATGGATGTGGATGATAACGAGATCCCAATAGATTATTACGTATAAACAACCTCGGATAATGAAGAGATTATGAAATAACCCTTACCAGTTTGGTAACTTATGAAACATACAACCCATGAAAGAGGTATCATACAATGAATATGTAAGTACACATAAATTAGAGTGTATTACACAAAGAATATAATTATGGGCAGTACATACACCACACAAAAGGTAATGGTGGCAATATGGCATGAATCTCACGGGAATAAGGAGTGAGATGAAAACCCCTTACCACGTTAATCAACTAAGTCGTATGGCCAAAAGTTAATAACCACCAAATTATTTACATAATAACATGAATATGATAATATATATCAAATTCCAGTACACAATACACCACTTTCAATAATTTAGTGGCGAATAATGGAAATCTCACGGAATTGAATGTGAGATAAGAAAAATCCCTTACCTTGTACTTTTCCTTGGTTGGGGTAGGTTAACCTCCTGTATAATGGTGAAATAATTGTTATTAAATTATACAAGAATCATATACATTAATATGATATCATATATGTTCTTTTAACATTGCTTTATTAATAATATCTTAGTATTATCGTCGTTTCGGGTGATAATCGATTCGTTCTTCTTAAATGTTTGGTTACGTAAGACATGTTTGTAATGGATAGATTATATCTTATTCATAATCAGAATGATATTAACATTATTTTTAACCCTAAAATGAGAATAATACTTGAATGGATACGATGGAGGATGGATCTCACCGCGTTCGTGGAGACGGTAGTCCGTACGTACGCACGAACGCTACTTCTATTTATTTTTTATTTTAAAAGAGTTGAATCCAAATGATACATAGGTATATTACTATTCCAGTATAATATAATATTTTATATATGTTACTTAAGTTCATTAAAACCATCCTTTATACGTTCCATGTGTGGTATGAACGAGTCATATCATTTTAAGGGGGCGGTAGTCCGCACTTCCTCAAATGAAATTATCGTATGTATATACAACATGAAACGAATAATGGTATGAAATAAAATGGAATTACAGAAGCTTATATATAAAATATATATCATTAATATCATATTTAATTATAGTTCCATCATAATGGCCACCATGAGAGGTGGTAAGATGTATTTGAACAATCATCGTTTCGCGAGGCGTTAGTTTGCCATCCACAGAAACATTATGTTCATCATCCATTAGATGGAGTTGTGTGTATGTTTAGTTTGAATCCTTCTTATAACAACATCATAGTATATTGAGGATACTGGTGTTGTTACAAAATAAAGGAAATAAAAAGAGTTTGGGGGTTGGAGAAGCAAAATAAATGAAAATAATTTAAGAGAAATCGTTACCTTTAATTTAGGTAACTCACTTTGGTTGGAACCAAAGGACTTCTTGAAATGATTTATGCCTAAGGGGAAGCTTCAAGGAGGAGGAGAGGGATGTGGGGAGATTATTTGGGCAGATTTTGGACGATCCAAGTGGTTTGAAAGGTGTGAGGAATGAGTAGAAGTGGTCTCCTTTTATAAGGGAGAAGAGGGGCTCTTTAGGAAAGAGTGAAAGTATTACTTTATAATATAATTGTATTCGGTTTATAATGGTCCAAAAATCATTGAGGTCTAAGATAAGATGACTAATATTCTAAATAACATCAACCAATAATAATTGGACAGGTTTTAGATAATATTTTAATCATTATAATCTTATTTATTTAAATGATTTATTAATGAGGTAAACATTGCATCATTATTGTGTCATTAATAATTTAAATTATTTGATGTCTAAAAATTATAAATAAAATATCATTATGTAGGAAATTTTTTTATCTTTCTAATGAATATTTATAATCAAAAAGACAACATGTATAACCCTATGTAAAAATTGTTCTTCTAAAAGATGTAAGCTTATGCCATTTTTATTTTTATTTTAACTTTATTATTATAAAGTGTCCCTACCACATACAAGTGGCTCCAAGGGGTCCCCAAATTGACCCAAGGATGCTCATGGTCGGGTATGTGTCAACCAATAAGGTTAGGACACGTTTTAGGGTAATTTTGTATTATTATAATATTATTTTTTAACCCTTATTTACCGGATTGACCCTTAACCATGGTAAATAAAATATTTACCACAGTAATTATTCAAAATGTCTAAAAACAAAAGTTACCTATTTACACAATTTGAACATCCTGATTCCAAATATGGAATCCATTTTCCTAAATTCAATACATATAAGTGGCAGAAATTAATTTAAAATTAATTCCCGCTGTCAAAACAAAAAGCGTGTTTTTAAGAGATAATAACTATCAAAAGATTGACACTTGTTTATGTTCGGTTTAATTGTAAAATTATGTCCAATGACCAACATTATATTAAATAGTAAAAATATATTCTAAATATACTTTAAAACCACTCAAATTCATAATTTATTACTATTAATTATTTTGATTAAAAAAGTTGTTTTTAATTAAAATTTAGTAATTTTCACTATTCATCAAAATATGAAAGTTATCCGAAAAGTACCAAAATTTCACCTTAGGCTAAATTTGATATTCCGAATCCAAAAATGAAGTCCATTTTAAAATATAAAATATATATAACTTCAAAAAGTATGTATTACTATTCATAACAGCTAGTTTGATTGGTTACGGTGTGTTAGAACTCGAAGTTGCGTACAACACACGCTACTGTTTTATTCAAAGGAAAGCGTACCGTGGAAGCTTGGGATGTTTCATTTTAAATTTTTTGATGTCTCCATTTAGTCAAAAAGTTTAAAATATTGTATTTAAAAAGGTTTCACTATCAAAAGTTGATAAAAGTGCAATACTGAAAATGAATCTGTTCTTGCATTATGACTAAGAAACTCATAATATGGATTCTAAAATTATAAGGATTATATAAAGTTTAAAATTTAGTTAATACTATTCATGACCTCTTTTAATGGCTTTTTTTTTTGGTAAGTCATGGTGCAATTGAACTCAGTGTTGCGTGTAGTGCAAGTTATTGAATTATTTTGAAGAAATAATACACTATGAAATCTTGGGGTGTTACATTCTCCCCTCCTTCAATAAATTGCGTCCTCGCAATTTGAAATTGTTCTTCAAAAATAAAAGGTTGAAAGTAGAAAATATATTTGTGGGAAAACCCACATCGGAAATTGGGTTACTAAAATTTAGTCTTAATATGAGGAAAAGAGAAATCAAAGGGTCACCACCAAATTATGATCTCGATTAGGAGAAAATTGGTGGAAATTAGAGACATATAATCGGAGGAAAAACGTAAATATTTATAGGTAGTGATTGAGGTCATCAATCACAAACAAGTGTATAATTGAGGTCCTTAAATTCATCAATCTATGATGATTTGAAATACCATCGGTTCAACAAAACATAGGGTATTAGGATAACACATTTTTGACGTTTCAAAATATCTTAGTTGAAATCCCACATCGAAAAATGAATTAATGAGGCCTCTATTTAAAATAAAGAGTGGAAAGTATGAAGATTACCGAAAATAACACATACTAGGGTTCCATGTAGGAAAATATGGATATGGAAGAGAAATCTAACCATCAATTATCTGATGGAGAGTGGTAGATAACATGGCTATGAAAAGGCCAACAATCCCAAAGCCATAAATTAGTGATGATTTAAGGTACCATCTAGGACAACATTTTTGTTCTAAGTTGCTTTTCTTAATATTGAGGAATTTATTTATGAGATTGGCTAAGATCATAAAGATATATACTTACTTTATAATTAGTGTTTTATCCATTAATAAATTTCTACCACAAACTCATCTTTCACTCTAAAAGATAATAGAATGTAAAAAAAATTCTATTTACACTATTCCTATAGGGTTCCAAAATAAACGAATTTATAATTCATCTACATGATCTTTTAATAAAAACTACATTATTTAATCTAGGACATCTCATGGGCCAGTGGTAGGTGATACACCATTGTCGCCCTTCGGTTGCGGGTTAAAGTCTCGCAGCCTTGCCGGACGCGACGGGTTGCCGCCCGACCTCCGGGTTGTCCTTTTATGGAAATCCAAAATAATCCAAACTAGAACTATCCAAAATACTTCTGTCCAAACTCACAGTCTAACATTTATAAGGAAGGTAAACATAATATAGATCCTTTTTACCCCGTAATAGCATATGAATACCTTCATCATGTATTACCATATTCCTTATTGATTACATTCATGCTCCCTTATTCCATATAGAATGCTGGATATACATCATTAATCCAAAAATGTTTTAAACCCCAACAATGATGGAATATACAAATCATTAATCAGTTCCAGGGTAGTCAAGAATATCCAATATAATTTATTCAAAACAATCACATATTATTCCAAAATCACTACCTCAGAATCAGAACTATATTATGATTTATCATTCTCTCAACCATATATTTTCCAAAAATTTATCCTGCTATTGAGTCACTTTTCTTTGTTCCACACAATCTCAAGTCCTTAATGAAATAGTACTGCAGTACAATCCTTATATACTCCATGATTATTGTAACAAGTACATTGTTGATACAACACTCAATTGACATAATCAACATAAGAACTCTAATCATTCCTCTTCATCTGTGGTAGTATCATAACTTGATTATTATCCAATAACATCATTTGCGGCATAGTTTGATGACTGGGACATAGGTTCGTGTAGTGTCCAAACTCCTTGCAAATGAAGCATTGTACATTTAAAACCATTTTCTTACCCTTCCAGTCACGTACTTTGTGCCCTTTTCCTCCACACTTATAACAAACTCCCATTCCTTTCAGGCAAGTTCCAGGGTGTTTCTTTCCACAGTTACCACATATGGGAAAATTCTTCTTTTCCCTTTTCCCTTTATCCATCTTTCTCTCTTCCATCCTTTTCATCTCTTGATTCCCTTCAAAGCCATAGGACTCAGTAAACTCTTTACTTATCTTATCAACACATGATATTATTTCTTCATATGATGATAATACATGGGAGACTATTTCTCTTATAAATTCTAGCTTAAGACCATGAAAGATATGATCCTTCCTTCTCTTTGAATCATGTGTATTCTTGGAGTTGTCATTCCTTCTACTGGGCGCCATTTCTAAACAATGGCATAAACTAGATCAGTTTATGAATCAAAATACATAATCCCATACTTATAAAACACTTAACATAAATTGAACTATTTATGGATATAATCCATAATCATAAAAAAAATTTCTTTGAGGAAGTATATACTCATAAACCCTTCATAATGATTTGTAATGAAAATGAGAGTTATCCTAAGCATATCCCCCGGGAGTGTCGTAACCAAGAGTGCAGCAAGGCCCGTTGTCGTGCACCAGTTACCGTTCGAGTCTAGCTCAAAGCGGTGTTTTCGGGTTTTACCCCTAGGTACATCTGTGCCAGAGCCGCCTCTACCTGCTCGTATCCAGACAGGGATGTATTGCTTGGAAAACTCACAAAATATCTACAATACCAAAATTCTAGGGAGTTCTTCTATGCTAATCCTCAAAGTTCATCTTAGGTCTACGTGCTCTAATCAGAGTTTATCTAAATCTAGCTTCCAAGGTTTGTACTAAACTTCCTCTGATACCAACTGTAACGCCCCGACCCTAGTTGCCTAGAGTCGGTGCATTATTACATAAAATTGGCATGATCACAAGAAAGATCAAATCTCGAAAGACCGATTGGTTTAGTAGCCTTGGAAACACTAGATATATTCATAAGTTTTACATTTCATCATAATATGAAAAACTACTACAACAACATAATGTTTCCACAGTCCACACTATAATCCCCTCATAATATCCCTGCAGGTCATTCATAATTTACTTCTTCACTTCCTGGGAAAAATAAAACATAGAAAAGGGGGAGCTCAAATGCCCAGTAAGGATAACAATATAGCGGAAACTTTCATAAATAAGAATAAACATTTAAGGCAATGTATAACTAAAACAAAAGCCTTTTAAACTTGAACTTTTAACATAGTATGGCATAAATAAAATTAGATAATGCCATTTACTTATTCACATGGATATTCTACTAATCGAATAATCACATGCAAAATCAATAACCACTTTCATAATGTTGGAATGCATAATGCTAAACTTTAATTACTTTTCAAGGCCTCGTCCCAAGACCTTGGGGATAACTGTAACCGGAACCCAACCCGGAGTGCCTCTAATAACCGGACACCAACCCGGAGTGCCTCTAATAACCGGACACCAACCCGGAGTGCCTCTAATAACCGGACACCAACCCGGAGTGCCTCTAATAACCGGACACCAACCCGGAGGGCTTACTTTTACCAGTCCCTAACCTGGAGGGATTACTTTTACCAGTCCCCAACCTGGAGGGCTTACTTTAACCAGTCCCCAACCTGGAACATACTTGTCCAACACATTCATATGAAGTAAATATTGAAATATAACATAAACATTCTTATTGGAACTAGCATACGAAATGTCAATACTTTCACCATAAACTATGAATGGTATAAAAATAGCACATCCACAGTCAAACATATCACAAAACCTTCAAAACAATATAGAAGTTTTGTATCATAATAAATCAACTTCAAATAATCTTAAAACCCATCAATGGATGTTGACATAGATGAAATCAAAATTCTTTTTAAAGAAATATCTCCTTTTATTTTGAAATCATTTAAGATCCATATAAAATCAAACATTTTCTTTGAAAATAATCTTATAAGCTTTTAAGGGAAGCTTTGACGATTTTATAACGGCGGAAAATAACCGCACCCGCCGTATAAGTTAAAAAAAACATTCTTATCTTAATTCTGTCGAAAAGGTTAAAAAGCACCTTGTTTGGAAAAACGACGGAAAGATTCCCTTATAAAACTCTTATAAAAAGTCAAACAAGGGTATAAATGAATTTAACCCATATTCTTTTAAATATTAAAAATGTTTTGAAATACATTTTGAAGAAACATGGATGTGGATGATAACGAGATCCCAGTAGATTATTACGTATAAACAACCTCGGATAATGAAGAGATTGTGAAATAACCCTTACCAGTTTGGTAACTTATGAAACATACAACCCATGAAAGAGGTATCATACAATGAATATATAAGTACACATAAATTAGAGTGTATTACACAAAGAATATAATTATGGGCAGTACATACACCACACAAAAGGTAATGGTGGCAATATGGCATGAATCTCACGGGAATAAGGAGTGAGATGAAAACCCCTTACCACGTTAATCAACTAAGTCGTATGGCCAAAAGTTAATAACCACCAAATTATTTACAGAATAACATGAATATGATAATATATATCAAATGCCAGTACACAATACACCACTTTCAATAATTTAGTGGCGAATAATGGAAATCTCACGGAATTGAATGTGAGATAAGAAAAATCCCTTACCTTGTACTTTTCCTTGGTTGGGGTAGGTTAACCTCCTGTATAATGGTGAAATAATTGTTATTAAATTATACAAGAATCATATACATTAATATGATATCATATATGTTCTTTTAACATTGCTTTATTAATAATATCTTAGTATTATCGTCGTTTCGGGTGATAATCGATTCGTTCTTCTTAAATGTTTGGTTACGTAAGACATGTTTGTAATGGATAGATTATATCTTATTCATAATCAGAATGATATTAACATTATTTTTAACCCTAAAATGAGAATAATACTTGAATGGATACGATGGAGGATGGATCTCACCGCGTTCGTGGAGACGGTAGTCCGTACGTACGCACGAACGCTACTTCCATTTAATTTTTATTTTAAAAGAATTGAATCCAAATGATACATAGGTATATTACTATTCCAGTATAATATAATATTTTATATATGTTACTTAATTTCATTAAAACCATCCTTTATACGTTCCATGTGTGGTATGAACGAGTCATATCATTTTAAGGGGGCGGTAGTCCGCACTTCCTCAAATGAAATTATCGTATGTATATACAACATAAACGAATAATGGTATGAAATAAAATGGAATTACAGAAGATTATATATAAAATATATATCATTAATATCATATTTAATTATAGTTCCATCATAATGTCCACCATGAGAGGCGGTAAGATGTATTTGAACAATCATCATTTCGCGAGGTGTTAGTTTGCCATCCACAGAAACATTATGTTCATCATCTATTAGATGGAGTTGTGTGTATGTGTAGTTTGAATCCTTCTTATAACAACATCATAGTATATTGAGGATACTGGTGTTGTTACAAAAGAAAGGAAATAAAAAGAGTTTGGGGGTTGGAGAAGCAAAATAAATGAAAATAATTTAAGAGAAATCGTTACCTTTAATTTAGGTAACTCACTTTGGTTGGAACCAAAGGACTTCTTGAAATGATTTCTGCCTAAGGGGAAGCTTCAAGGAGGAGGAGAGGGATGTGGGGAGCTTATTTGGGCAGAGTTTGGACGAGACAAGTGGCTTGAGAGGTGTGAGGAATGAGTAGAAGTGGTCTCCTTTTATAAGGGAGAAGAGGGGCTCTTTAGGAAAGAGTGAAAGTATTACTTTATAATATAATTGTATTCGGTTTATAATGGTCCAAAAATCATTGAGTTCGAAGATAAGATGAATAATATTCTAAATAACATCAACCAATAATAATTGGACAGGTTTTAGATAATATTTTAATCATTATAATCTTATTTATTTAAATGATTTATTAATGAGGTAAACATTGCATCATTATTGTGTCATTAATAATTTAAATTATTTGATGTCTAAAAATTATAAATAAAATATCATTATGTAGGAAATCTTTTTATCTTTCTAATGAATATTTATAATCGAAAATCCAACATGTATAACCCTATGTAAAAATTGTTCTTCTAAAAGATGTAAGCTTATGCCATTTTTATTTTTATTTTAACTTTATTAATATAAAGTGTCCCTACCACATACAAGTGGCTCCAAGGGGTCCCCAAATTGACCCAAGGATGCTCATGGTCGGGTATGTGTCAACCAATAAGGTTAGGACACGTTTTAGGGTAATTTTGTATTATTATAATATTATTTTTTAACCCTTATTTACCGGATTTACCCTTAACCATGGTAAATAAAATATTTACCACAGTAATTATTCAAAATGTCTAAAAATAAAAGTTACCTATTTACACAATTTGAACATCCTGATTCCAATTATGGAATCCATTTTCCTAAATTCTAAACATAGAAGTGGCAGAAATTAATTTAAAATTAATTCCCGCTGTCAAAACAAAAAGCGTGTTTTTAAGAGATAATAACTATCAAAAGATTGACACTTGTTTATGTTCGGTTTAATTGTAAAATTATGTCCAATGACCAACATTATATTAAATAGTAAAAATATATTCTAAATATACTTTAAAACCACTCAAATTCATAATTTATTACTATTAATTATTTTGATTAAAAAAGTTGTTTTTAATTAAAATTTAGTAATTTTCACTATTCATCAAAATATGAAAGTTATCCGAAAAGTACCAAAATTTCACCTTAGGCTAAATTTGATATTCCGAATCCAAAAATGAAGTCCATTTTAAAATATAAAATATATATAACTTCAAAAAGTAGGTATTACTATTCATAACAGCTAGTTTGATTGGTTACGGTGTGTTAGAACTCGAAGTTGCGTACAACACACGCTACTGTTTTATTCAAAGGAAAGCGTACCGTGGAAGCTTGGGATGTTTCATTTTAAATTTTTTGATGTCTCCATTTAGTCAAAAAGTTTAAAATATTGTATTTAAAAAGGTTTCACTATCAAAAGTTGATAAAAGTGCAATACTGAAAATGAATCTGTTCTTGCATTATGACTAAGAAACTCATAATATGGATTCTAAAATTATAAGGATTATATAAAGTTTAAAATTTAGTTAATACTATTCATGACCTCTTTTAATGGCTTTTTTTTTGGTAAGTCATGGTGCAATTGAACTCAGTGTTGCGTGTAGTGCAAGTTATTGAATTATTTTGAAGAAATAATACACTATGAAATCTTGGGGTGTTACAATATAAATTTATATTTGGGATTGAAATATGATAGATTCAATCATTTTGGGACTTTAAGTTTGTAACGACCCGAACTTTTGAATTATATTTGTTTTATAATTTTGTGTGTTATTTTATTTTATACTCAAAAAAACTATATCCTTTAATTAATGAAGTGAGTATAATTAAAATAAGATTATTGGGTTTTGACTGTTATATGACTGTTGGTCAATATGACTGTTGGTCAATATGACTGTTGGTCAATATGACTGTTGGTCAATATGACTGTTAGAAACTATAATCTTAACGTTGTGATTATTGTTTAAAAATACAAATGACCATGGTTACTTAAAACATAAAGAAGAGTCGATGAACTCATCCAGTACACTCAGGCCATACGAATCCCATCTGTCTGAACTTGGGAAGGAGGTTGCATCACAATGCTTTTCTCTAGACCAAGCCCAAGCTGAGCTTCAACATGTGAAGCTTGAACAGAATTACCTAAGGGAGAAGTTCAAGCTGATAGAAATCACCACTCAGGCAATGTTGTCTGAGCCGCCCCAAGATTCTATCACCATAGCACACCTTACAATTAGGTCCTACGTAGGTGTTATAAGGGGCTATGTAACAAGGCCTTAGTCACTTTCTGTAATCCTTTTGTATAAATAAAATTTTTACTTATTATTATGGTATTTTTTTTGGATTTTATATGTCATAATAAATATAGGATGAATGTACAGAAGTTACATATTATTGATAAATTTTGGAAAAAGGGGTATTTTAAAATATTTTTGTCTACTTTAAATAATTAAAAATGTGAAATGATTTTCAAAAAATGGTCTTCTACAGTTGTGATCAGTAAAAAATTTAGAGTATAATAAGATCAACTTAATTTTTAGTGAATAGAAAAGTATGAATAGTAATATTACCCTTATGAATATTAATGTGACCAATGGAATAATAAAATCACTTAATAAATTATAAATATAATTTAGGCATCTTGAATGGTGAAGTGATATAATTGCATAAGTAAATAACTGTTTCAAAAATTATTAGTTAAGTAATAATATTTTTTCAGGTAAATAGTGTTTTTAATTAAAAATTAAATATATCATAATTTGAAAATTATTTTCATAAAATAGATTTAATTTTTGAATTCAGAGCATTGATATTAGGTTAGGGTGAATTTATGAGATTTTTATAAAATGTTTTTTCAGTGAATACTACAAATACAGTTTTTGAGTTTCGGTGTGATTAATGAAATCATTAATGATGTAATAATGATGTAATAATTATGGTCAACTTGTGAATAGTAATATATGTTATGAGGTTTCCCAAGTGTCCAATACCATGGGAAAATACCATGGGTAAGCCAATGGTTTTGCAAATACCACTGGTGAGGTGTCCCTTGGAAATTAATTAAATATTCCATCACTTTTGCTATAAATACCAACCCATTCCTTCATTAATTTCATTCCAAATTACTCGTCAACTAAGATATGGTATATTTACCTCCCAAGGAGTTCTCCCAAGGTTCCCTCAAGCCCCCCAAGTCTCAAACTTTGAGCTTTCGAAGTTACTCTTCAAGGTAAGGGAACCTTTCACCCTCCTCTTTTTAGTCATGAATTTCTTTATATTATGTCTTTTAGTTTCCATTTTATTATGTGGGGGTATGTTATTATATACCTTTATTACTTTCCATTTCATTTAAAATTGATTAGAGACCCTTTTATCTCTCATCAACTAATTTTCTGAATTTTTAAGGGATGTCGTTAGGCTGCCGAATTTACGTAAAAGAAATCACATCTTCTCTTTTCTTTCAAGTTTCCTTTTCATGTGGTATGTCATTAAAACTTCCATAAAATGATCTTATTTAAATTGTATTATATACCTATACTTTATTATGAGTTATTTATGAGTGGGTTACCCCTGTCACCTCTTTTTTAATGTTTTCTAAAAACCATGTTATATAGCCATTATGCTGCAAAAATTTTGTCTCAAAAACCTCTCTCTCTTTTTCTCAAGAAAATATCTTTTTTTCATTATGTGAATTCCAAAACCTATTTTAGTTATTGGAGTATTCATAAAAACATAAAAATGGTAAATTTGGTTCTGGAATTGACAAACATAAAACCCTCATTCCTTTTCCATGGGTTATAAATGACATAACGATCAAGTTTTTAAGCAATTTAAAACGTCACTATTTTGAAATGAAACCCATTTCCTTTATTATCTATGGGTTGTTTATGAAATTTTTTATTATGATATATGTGGATCACATAAAAATAAAAAAATATTAAGGGTTCACCCTAATATCACTCCAATGCATTAGGTAAATAATTTAATCTCTAGAGATGATAAGTTTCATGATACCTTGGTGAATAACCCTGATAATTTTTAGTACACCTTAAAGATGAACCTTGGTGACATGTTCATGAATGTATAAATTAAATGTCATAGACATATTTTCAAGTTATTTTTCATGTTATTATTTATATTATATTCCTCTTAATCATTCATTTATGATATTCCTCATGTTCTTATTGATATCTCTCAAGATCGCATGTAAATTGTTTCACTTGTTTTCCTTACTGGGCCTTCTGCTCACCCTTTTCTTTGATGTATGTCTCTAGGTTATGAGATTAAGTAATTTTACTTATTATGAACTTATGATGAAGCCTTAAAAGTGGATTAGAATAATGTTTTATGTTTTTTTCATGTATTTTTTTCTAATTTCCAAGACACTAGACTTTAAAGATCCTATGTTTGTAAAATGTAATGAAAAGTTATGTAATAAAAAGGCGGGATGCCATAGTTGGTATCAAAGGATAGTTTAGTTATTAATGGAAATTAGGCTATGAAAAATTTAGTAATAACCCCATAGAAAAGTTTAAATATAGGAAAACTTCCTGGTATTTTGGTGAAATATTAATTAAGTGGTTTCTGAACAAATAAATCTCTGTCTGGATACGAACAAGTGGATGTGGCTCTGACACATATGTACCTAGGAGTCAAAACTCCAAAAAGGAGTTTTGGGCTTGACCTGGGATATCCTGGTACATGACAACAGGCCTTGATGCACTCCTGGTTTGACACTCCTGGAGGATATGCTTGGTTAATCATAAGCTTTTTATGAATCATTATGAAGGATTTATAGAGAAATGTATTTGTTTAAGCATGAAGTTTTAAGACCTAAAATCCTTTATAGTTAAAAGATTAATAAATGAAATAATATTCTAACTAAGGTTTTATTCTTTTAGAAAATGGTGGGAAATAGGATGAACTATTCAAATGGTGACTGAAATGGACCATGCGCTGAAAACCCTCCGATAGAAGCCGAAATGGAATATTTCATGAGAATGATGAACCAACTGACTCAAGTTATGGGAAATAACTTGAATCAAGATGAGAGAATGATTTCACCATGTAGGGAACAAAATTATATTGAGTCCTTTATGCGTTAATGATCACCAACCTTTAGTGGATCTACCGACCCATTGATTATTGAATACTGGATCAGATCTATCGAGAAGATACTATGCTCCATTGTTCGGAACAAGAGAAGTTCACCATGACTGTTTACCACATAGAGGGAGAAGTTTATTAGTGGTGGGGACTGATTAAAAACACAAGGCCAAGAGTGGAGGTTGAATCTACGGAGTGGGAAGAGTTCAGAGGGATCTTCTTTAATAAGTATTTCCCTCGTTCCATGAGAAAAATAATGGAGGAGTTTCTCGAGATGAAGCAGAAAGAGAATGAATCTGTGGGAAGCTACGAGTTGAACTTCACACGACTTTCATGTTACACCTCTATCTTTTTCATGGATCCAAATGGAAAGGTTGATATATTATTCGGCGGATTGAGACCTTATCTGTGGAAGAATCTAGCCAAACGAGACTATGATAGCTATGAGAAGATCATGCGTAGTGCGATGAATGTCGAACTGGATTTTGGATAAACACATTGTTCTCATAAATCCAATGACAAGAAAGGATCAATGGAGCCAAGATTAGGGAAAACTTTTGATTAGGGAAGAGGATGCAAGAAAGTGTAACGTCCCACATGTAATAAATATGGGAAGAAGCATTCAGGGAACTGTCTGATCGGGAGAAGGAAGTGCTAAAAGTGTGGAAGAGATGGCCATATCATGCGGAATTTGTCATATTGAGGTGAAGCCTCAATTTCCCAACACTAACAAAAAAAGAGAAGATGGTGCAAGACCTACCCAATGTCCAATGCTATAAGTGTAGACAACTTGGGAGCTTTGGCAATCATTGTCCAAATCCAAGGGCAGTGGAGGGGAATCACCATCAGCCCCAGCAAAGGACAAGGGAACAAGGTCTTACTTTTTCAATCACTACAGATGAAGTTGAAGCACCAAATGATGTGGTGGTAGGTACTATTGTTGTTCTCTCAAAGTTAGAAAGTATTTTCTTTGATTCAGGTTTTACACATTCCTTTGTTTCCTCCAAGTTTTCAAAGAATTTAGAATCAACCCCTAAATTGATAAAAGTAGAGTTATCAGTCAAGACTCCTGGTGGGATTATCCAAGAATCATCAGTGTTTAGAAACTCTGGTATTTATTTTAGCTAGAACAATCTTATCGAAAATCTAATAGTCATTCCCATGATGGAATTCAACATTATACTAGGTATGGACAGGCTCTCAAAGTATAATGCTAAGATCAATTGAAGAAGAAAAGAAATCTTAGTAGTCTTGAATGGGAAACCAATAGTTATCTTCCAAGGAGAGATATCTCAACCTGATATTTGTCTAGAATAACCTTCTATATCCATCTTTATGGAGTTGATCTATGAAGAAGAAGAAGGAAATGATAGTTTAAGGATAGAAAATGTCCCTATAATCCAGGAATATGTTGACGTATTTCCTGAGGAGTTAACCGAACCTCCCCTAGAAAGAGAGGTAGAGTTCTCCATTGAACTCATACCTGGATCTCATCTGATATCAAAGACCCCATATAGGATGGAAAATGTGGAGCTGGAGGAATTAAAGAAAAAACTCCAAGATCTTTTGGTGAAGGGGGTTTATCTGAATGAGTGTGTCTACTTGGGGAGCACTTGTTCTCTTTGTGAAGAAGAAGGATAGATCAATGTGGATATTTATTGATTATAGATAATTTAATGGGATCACATTGAAGAAAAAATACCCTCTTCCAAGAATTTATGACTTATTTGACCAACTTCATGGGGCTCAATTCTTCTCTAAGATTTATCTTCATTATGGTTATCATCAATTGAGGGTGAAGAAAGAAGATATTCTAAAAACTGCATTATGATCAAGATATGGGAATTATGAGTTTGTTGTTAAGACCTCCAGACTAACTAATGCGCCTGTTATTTTTATGGATTTGATGAATATATTCTTTAAGGACTACCTTGATAACTTTGTGGTAGTTTTTATTGACGATATTCTGATATATTCCAAAAATTTTGAGGAACATGAGGATTATCTGAGGGTTATTTTGAAAACTCTATGGAAGGAGAGGATTTTTGGAAAGTTTAGAAAATGTGAATTCTAGTTACAACAAGTTTCTTTCTTGGGGAACATTGTTACCAATGAAGGAATCACAGTTGACCCTACAAAGAAAAAATTTGTAGAGGAGTGGCCTCAACCTACAAAAATAACTGAGATTCGTAGTTTCCTTCGATTAGTGAGATATTATAGGAGGTTTTGAAAAAAAAATCCTGACTTTCTAATCCACTAACCAAGTTAACTCTAAAAGGGGTCAAGTTCATCTGAAAAAATGAGTGTAAGGTAAGTTTTAAAGAGCTGAAGAAGAGATTGGTTACTGCACCCATTTTAACTCTTCCCTCAAGTGGAGAGGGATTCTTTATTTTTAGTGATGAATCTCTGAAAGGGATTGGGTGTTTCCTCATGAAAAATGAAAAAGTCATTGCTTATGCATCTCGACAGTTGAAGACTCATGAGAAGAAATATTCTACGCATGATCTGGAGCTGGCTACAGTTGTTTTTGCTCAAAATATATAGAGACACTATCTTTATGGAGAGAAATGTGATATATACACATACCATCAAGGTTTGTAGTATATTTTCACACAAAAGGAATTGAATATGAGACAAAGGAGATGGTTGGATCTTCTTAAAGGCTACGATTTTTCAATTCATTATCATCCCAAAAGAGCAAACAAAGTCGCCGATGCATTAAGTAGGAAAGACCCAACTATTCTTTCCATGATGAGGATTCAAAGAGATACTTTGATCAATGACCTAGTAAAGCTGGACATGGGAATTATAAGGTAAGGTAAATCATTAACCCTAAACCAAATGATTTATCAACCGTCATTACTATAGAAAATCAAGAAAGATCAGAAAGAAGATCTTTTTCTACAGAAGAAGTTTGAGGCTGTGATGATGGAAAGTTTCCATAGTTCAATATTAATCAAGATAGTGTACTACAATTTCATACAAGACTATGTGTTCTATCTATTACAGAAATAAAGGATTTAATGGATGAAGCTCATAGATCTACTTTCTCTATAAATCCTGGAAGCACGAAAATGTATAGGGACCTTCATGATTATTATTTTAAATTCCTAAAGGGGTATTACAACCACTACCTATACCAGCATAGAAGTGGGAAAATATCACTATGGACTTTGTCTGTAACACCCCGAGATTTTATGAAAAATATTCTTTTAATTTCATTAATGTCTTGTGTTGTATGCTACACCAAGATTACCTTGCGCTATACGCAACACCGTATTAGCTTGCAGTATACACAACACTATTCTTGAATCGTGTTACACACAATTTTGATAATAGTTATTCTACGCAACATTGAGTATATATATATATATATATATATATTCAATGTATAAATGAAATATGGTTGGATTATGATATACAAAACAACGAAGGATTCTTGCACAGCACGCAACCCTGACTTGGCTTGCATTACACGCAATCGCAACCTTCCTCGATAGCGTGTCTTGTACGCAATACCGGGTTTTACTAAACAACGATATATTATTATAATATTGTTATGAACTAGCTTTTATGAATAGTGTTAACTAAAATTTGAATTTTATAACATTATTATTCATCTTACACATTTCTAGAACATGGTATAAGAACAAAATAAATTTTTTGGATTAAATAAGCATTTTTAAAAAAATGCAGTTTTGCCACCTTTTGATGGCACACCCACTTTAAATATAGTTTTTGACATGTTTATATGTTCAATTTGACAAAATAAAATTCTTCTTTTGAATCAGGATATAAAAATTTACATTAGATAAAGTTTTGATATTTTTCCGATAACTTTCATATTTTAATGAATAGTAAAAACACGCTATATTTTAATTAAAAACAACTTTTTTCATCATAATATATTATGTGGTTAAATTATAATATTGAATGGTTTTAAAGTATAAATAGAATATATTTTTACCATTTAATATAATTTATGTCATTAGCATTGATTTTACCTTGAATTCGTAGGTTAAATCAATTCAATCTTTTGCAATGTTTTAAAGAAAAACCCGTTTTCTTTCGACAACGGGATTAATTTTAATTTAATTTCTGAATATTTTGTGTATTGAATTTGGAAAAATGGATTCCTTATTTGGAATCAGTGGGTCCAAATTATGTTAATAAGCTACTTTTTATTTTTGGGCATTGTGAATAGTAACTACGGTAAATTTTATTTACTATAGTTAAAGGTAAATCGGGTAATTAAGGGTAAATATAAGATTATAAAACTACCCTAACATTTGTAAAAATACTATTGGATGGCTAAAAGTAGACCCCTATAACCTAAGGGTTGGATTAGATTCATTTTATGGACTTTTTTCCATGAAAATAATTTAATTATTATTAAAACCAAAGAATGTGACAACATGTCACTTTCTTAAATCTTATAAGTATAATAATTTTAATTTAGTGACAAAATTCATAAAACTTCGAACATGAATAGTCTCTAGAAATATAATACAATTATATACATCATAGGAATTTATTTATAATTTTTAGGGATTAAATAATTATCATTTATTATGACACAAAGATGATGCAGTAATTGTCTTATTAATGAAATATTGACATAATTGATGTTATAAATGCCCAAATAAATGTAATTTGAGACTTTTTATGACTTACACAAATTTTATAGGTTAATATGACATGTTATTGTTGATTTAAGTAACTTGGTTCGAACTTATCATTCTGTTATGAATTTCATAAAAATCATGTACCAAATAGTGTCAAAATTGACATAAATTAGTTTTTAAAACAAATATTATATTATTAATTGTTATTTTATTCTTAAAAATCTAAGGTTCGGCCAAATGACTTAGATAAGGTTATATATATTAATAATAAACAACTTGGGGTTTGTTTGGCTTGATATGGTAAGTTTATTAACCATATAGTGTAAGAAAACAAAAAGACACGGTAAAAGTTAAATTATTTAACTTAGAGTTAAATCTAATTGATAAGGGTAAAATAATAACCTAAACTTGTCTAAATCCTATTGGATGAGAGGATTTCGACCCATTCCCACTTTAGCTTCGAAATAAGACCCTTTGGAACCATTATAAACCGAATTTGAACTTAATATAAAATAATATTTTGAGATTTTCCTAAGGTGCCCCTCTCCTCCCTTATAAAAGGGCACCTCCTCCCTCTCCTCCACACACCAATTTGAGCATTCAATCTCGGCCAACCCCTACAAAAATCTCTTCTCCACTTCCCTAGTATCATCCTATAGGTCTTGGTATTCTTCAAAGACCATCCTCAGTTCTTTAAGTGGAGGTTAAGTGAAGGCGCGTCAAAAAGAGGAGGTTCAGATACGTACAAAGCATATCGGACATAAGGTAAGGGAAATATCACAATCTCATTTTTATCCGAGATTTTTTATACTTTAGTATTTACTGGGGTGTATTTTATCATCCACATACATGTTTCCTTAATATTTAATATTATTTCCATCCACCTACAATTTTTTAAATCCAATTTTACCCTTCGGTGAGTTTTTAGTAAAGGATATGAAAGGAATCTTTTGTCGTTTTTCGTACGAGGTACTTTTTGACTTTTCCGACAAAAGTAAGAGAAGAATGTTTTCTTAACTTATAAGGCATGAATGGATTTTTAAAACATTATTTCCAAGAAGCTTCCTTTACAAGTTTTCAAGTTTATTTTTAATCAACTTCTTTTAGTTTAGAATTGTACGACATGTTAAGAAAGGAAAAGTGTTTTTGAAGAAGAAAGGATATTTTCCTCAAGAATGGAGTTCAAATGTTTTATCAAAATTATTTTCCATCTAAGATAATAAAGGGTTCTATTTCTATCCCTATTATTACATTTATTTGATTATGTTTTGATGAAATTATATTTTTATGAATCCCTTTATCTTATATGAATTGTTTTATGATGTCACGATGTTTAAGATTCCCATTTTTGTTACATGGGTTGTGCTATGATGTATGGTTTATGATTTTGTGGCACACATAAGAATGGTATCATTATGAGATGGGTGGGACCTATATCTCCCTCCAATGCATTGGGTAAAGATTTTATATCTCATGAGATAGATATGGCTGGAACGGTAGGTTATACCGGTTCAGTGAAACATGACTGAAACGAGGGTGACTCGGTTCAGAAATAGACTTTGTCCACTAAGATAGTCTTAGAAATGAGTATTGACTAATAAGATATGATTCTCTATGATTATGTGTGTATGCCACAAAGTTTCATGTTTTAAGTTATGATTATTGGGATTTCATTTCACTACTATGATTTATCCCATGTTATGAAAATATGATCTCTTTTGTAGGTTAAGATTTCCAAAATGTTATGTTCTTATGAATATGATGTGATTGATTTTTCTTTTGTTTACCCTTACTGAGCATTTGAGCTCACCATTTTATGTTTTCTTTTCCCTAGGATATAAAGAAAGGTTTTAGGTAAGAAAAAAAAGGGAAGATCTTTATGGGAGATGTTGAAGATCTTTCACCATGATTAGAAGATTACGTTTCGAGTTTCCAAAGACACTAAACTATTACGATCCTTGTGTGTGTTTTTGTTATGTACTAAGTATTCCGCAAAAGTAATGTAATGTCCATGTATGTCAGGATTAGGGTCTCTACATTTTCACTGGTCTATCAATAACTTTCATAGGAAACAATGTGATATGGGTTATTTTGGACCGTCTCACCAAGACTTACCATTTTATCTCTATTTGGGAATATTTCTCTCTTGATCAACTTGTCAGGATTTATGTGAAGGAAGTGGTAAGGCTACACGAAGTTCCACTTTCTATTGTATCTTATCATGATCCAAGGTTCACATCAAAATTCTGGAGAATTATTCAACATGATCTGAGCACTGAATTGAATTTCAGTATGGCCTATCACCCCCAAACTAATGGCCAATCTGAAAGAACTATTAAAACACTCTTGGACAAGCTGAGAACATTCTCAATGGAATTTAAAGGTGGATGGGATCAACATATCCCTTTAGTTGAGTTCTCTTACAACAACAACTTCCACTCAAGCATTCAAATGTTACCCTATGAAGATCTATATGGGAAGCGATGTAGAAATACTACTTTATGGGATGAAGTAGGTGAGAGAAAGCTTCTTGGACCTGATCTTGTGCAAGAGATGATAGAAAAAGTCCATTTCATCTAGCAACACATTAAGGCTACTCTAAGTCGGAAAAAGAGATATGCCGACAACAGTCTAAGGGAATTTGATTTTTATGTTGGTGACAAGTTCTTTCTTCAAATTTCACATTGGAAGAGAGTCATGAGGTTTGGGAAGAAATGCAATCTCAACCCTAGGTACATTGGCCCCTAAGAAATCCTTGATCGTGTAGGAGCAGTGGCCTATCGTCTTTCACTTACTCCAAATTTAGCACAAGTTCATTATTTTTTACACGTATCCCTATTGAGGAAGTACATACCTGACCCTTCACATATAGTAAGTCCATAAGTGGTACAAATGGAACATGACCTCTCTTATGAGGAGCAACCATTGGAGATATTGGATCATAGAGACAAGGTTCTATGCAACAAGACTACCCACCTTGTTAAGGTGTTGTGGAGGAACCACAAATGCGAAGAATCCACGTGGGAACCAAAGGGGTCTATGAGGCATAAGTACCCACACATTTTTCTCTTACGAGGGTATGAGTTAAAATTTCAGGGATGAAGTTTCTTAAGGGGGGAAGAATGTAATGATCCAAAATTTTGAGTAATACTTTTTTCCTAATTTTGTGTGTTATTTTATTTCATACTAAAAAAAAGTATATCCTTTAATTAATGAAGTCAGTATAATTAAAATAATACTATCGGGTTTCAACTGTTATATGAACGTTGGTCAATATGACTGTTGGAAACTATAATATTAACGTTATGATTATTGTTTAACAATACAAATGATCATGCTTACTTAATACATTAAGAAGAGTTGATGGTCTCATCCGGTAGACTCAGGCCATACGAAGCCCATCTGTCAGATCTTGGGAAGGAGGTTGCATCACTAGGCTTTTATCTAGACCAAACCCAAGTCGAGCTTTAACATGTGAAGCTTGAATGGAATCTTCTAATGGAGAAGTTCAAGCTGATAGAAATCACCATTTGAGCAGTGTTTTCCGAGTCGCCCCAAGATTCTATCACCATAGCACACCTTAGACTTAGGTCCTATGCATGTGTTATTAGGGGCTATATAATAAGGACTTAGTCACTTTTTGTAATCCTTTTTTATAAATAAATTTTTTACTTCTTATTATGGTAAAATTTTTGTATTTCATATGTCAAAATAAATATAGGATGAATTTATAGAAGTTCTATATTATTGATGAATTTTGTAAAAAAGGTTATTTTAAAATATTTTTGTATACTTTAAATAATTAATAATGTGAAATTAGTGACAAAAAATGGTCTTCTACAGTTGTGATCGGTAAGAAATCTAGAGTCTAATAAGATCAACTTAATTATTAGGGAATAGTAAACTATGAATAGTAATATTAACCTTATGAATAGTAATGTGACCAATGGAGTAGTAACCTCACTTAAGAAGGTATAAATATAATTTAGTCATCTTGAATGGTGAAGTGATTTAATAGCATAAGTAAATAACTATTTCAGAAATTATTAGTTAAGTAATAATATTTTTCGGGTAAATAGTGTTTTTACTTAAAAAATTAAATACCTCATAATTAGAAAATTATTTTCATAAAATTGAGTTCATTTTTGAATTCAAAAGATATATATTAGTTTAGGGTGAATTTATGATATTTTTATAAAATGTTTTGTTTTTTAGTGAATATTAAAAATACAATTTTCAGTTTCGATGTGATTAATGACATCATTAGTAAATGTAATAATGATGTAATAATTCTGGTCAACTTGTGAATAGTAAGATTTGTTATGAGGTGTCCCAATTGGCCAATACCATGGGAAAATACCATAGGTAAGCCCATGGTTTTTCAAATACCACTGGTGAGGTGTCGCTTGGAAGTTAATTAAATATTTCCTCACTTTTTCTATAAATACCAACCCATTCCTTCATTAATTTAATTCAAAATTCCTTCTCAATGAAGATATAGTTTTTTTAACTCCCAAGTAGTCCTCCCAAGGTTCCCTCAATACCCCAAGATCCCAACCTTCGATCTTTAGAAGTTACTTTTCAATGTAAGGGAACCTTTCACCCTCCTCTTTTTAGTCATGACTTCCTTTATTTATATCTTATAGTTTCCATTTTATGATGTTAGGGTATGTTATTATATACCCTTATTACTATCCATTTCATGTAAAATTGATCATAGACCCTTTTCTATCTCATCAACTGATTTTCTTAATTTTTAGGGGATGTCGTTAAGCTTCCGAATTTACGTAAAAGAAATCGCATCTTCTCTTTTTCTTCAAGTTTCATTTTCATATGGTATGTCATTAAAACATCCATACCATTACCTTATTTAAATTGTATTATGTCCCTATACTTTATTATGAGTTATTTATGAGTGGGTTATCCCTATCCCATATTTTTTAATGTTTTCTAAAATCCATGTTATATAGCTGTTATGCTGCAAAAATTTTGTCTCAAAACCTCTATGTATTTTTCTCAAGAAATTCTATTTTTTTTGTTTATGTTAATAACCAAACCTATTTTAGTTCTAGGGGTATTCAAAAAGACATAAAATGGTATATTTGGTTCTATAGTTGACATATATAAACCCTCATTCCTTTTCCATGGGTTACAAATGACATAACGATCAAGTTTTTAATCACTTTTAAAATGTCACTATTTTGAAATGAAACCCATTTCATTTATTCTCTATGGGGTTTTTATGAAATGTTTTATTATGATCTATGTGGATCACATGAAAATAAATACATATTAATGGTGTTCCCTAATAGCACTCCAATGCATTGGTTAAATAATTTAATCTCTTGAGATGACAAGTTTCATGATTCCTTTGTGAATAACCCTGGTAATTTTTATGACACCTTGGGGATGAACCATGGTGATATGTTCATGAATGTCTAAATTAAATGTTGCAGACAAACTTTAAAGTTATTATTCATGTTATTATTTCTATTATATTCCTCTTTATCATTCATTTATGATATCCCTCATGTTCTTATTGATATCGTTCAAGATCACATGTAAATTGTTTCACTTGTTTTTCTTACTGGGCCTTCTGCTCACCCTTTCCTTTAATGTATGTCTCCAAGTTATAAGATGCAGTAATTGTACTTATGATGAAATTATTAAGAAGCCTTACAAGTGTATTATAAGAATTTTTTATGTTGTTTTCATGTATTTTATTCCTGATTTCCAAGACACTAGACTTTAAAGATCCTCTATTTGTAAAATGTAATGAAAAGTTATGTAATAAAAAGGTGGGATTCCATAGTTTGTATCAAAGGATAGTTTAGTTATTTATGGGAATTAGGATATGAAAAATTTAGGAATAAACCTATAGAAAAGTTTGAATATAGGAAAACTTCATGGTATTTTGGTGAAATATTAAGTAAGTGGTTTTCGAACAAATAAATCCCTGTCAGGATATAGAAAAGTGGATGTGGCTCTGGATCATATGTACCTAGGAGTGAAAAATCTAATAAGGAGTTTCAGGCTTGACCTGTGGTATCCTGATATACAACAACAGGCCTTGTTGCACTCCTTTTTTGACACTCTCGGGGGATATGTTTGGTTAATCGTAAGCTTTTTATGAATCATTATGAAGGATTTATAGAGAAATGTAATTGTTTAAGAATGAATTTTTAAGACATAAAATCCTTTAAAGTTAAAAGATTAATAAATGAAATAATATTCTAACTAAGGTTTTATTATTTTATAAAATGGCGGGAAAAAGGAAGAACTGTTTAAATGGTGACCGAAATGAACCATGCACTAACGAACCTTTGATGGAATCCAGAATAGAATCTCTCATGAGAATGATGAACCAAATAATTCAAGTTATGGGAAATAATTTGAATCAAGTTGAGAGATCTATCTCACTCCGAAGGGAACAACATTCTATTGAGTCCCATATGCATTAATGACCACAAAACTTCAGTGGATCTACCGGCCCATTGATTGTTGAACAGCGGATCATCTCTATAGAGAAGATCTTTTCTATGATTTTCTATTCGAAATAAGAGAACGTCACCCTGGATATTTACCATTTAGGGGGATAAGCTGATTAGTGGTGGGAACTGATTAAAAACATGATTCCAAGAGTGGAGGTTGAAGCTATGGAGTGGGAAGAGTTCATAGGGATCTTCTTCAGTAAGTATTTCCCTCATTCCATGAGAACAAGAATGAAGGAGTTTCTTGAGCTGAAGTAGAAGGAGAATGAATTTGTGGGAATCTACGAGATGAACTTCACAAGGATTTCATGTTACACCTCTAGCTTTGTCATGGATCCAAATGGTAATGTTGATAGATTCTTCGGTGGATTGAGACCTCATCTACGGAAGAATCTATCCAACTGAGACTATGATAGCTATGAGAAGATCTTGCAGAGTGTGATGAAAGTTGAACTAGAGTTTGGAGAGATCCATTGGTCTCATAAATCCAATGATAAGAAAATATCAATGGTTCCAAGCTTAGATAAGGGAAGATGAGGCAAGAAAGTGCAACGTCCCGCTTGTAATAAATGTGGGAAGAAGCATTCAGGGAACTGCCTACTCGGGTGTGAGAAGTGCTAAAAGTGTAGAAGAGTCAGCCATATCGTGCGGAATTGTTGTAGTGAGGTGAAGCCTCAACTTCCCAACACTAATGAAAAAGATAATATGGTTAAGGCCCTACCTAATGTCCAATGCTATAAGTGTGAAAAAATTGGGCACTTTGCCAATCACTATCCAAATACAAGGGTAGTGGAGGGGAATCACCATCTGCCTCAGGAAAGGCCAAGGGAACAAGGTCGTACTTTTGAAATCACTAAAGCTAAATTTGAAACACCAAATGATGTGGTGGTAGGTACTCTGTTTTTCTCTCAAAGCTAGAAAGTAATTTGTTTTATTCTGGTTCTACGCATTCCTTCATTTCTTCCATTTTTGCAAAGAATTTAGAATCAACCCCTGAATTGCTAAAAGTAGAGTTATCAGTCAAGACTCCTGGTGGGATTATCCAAGAATCTTTAGTGTTTAGAAACTCTAGTATTTACTTTAGCGAGCACAATATTATCACAAATCTGTTAGTCATTCCCATGATTAAATTCAACATTATACTAGGGATGGACTGACTCTCAATGTATAATGCTAATATCAAATGCAGAAGTAAGGAAATATCAGTAGTCTTGAATGGGAAACCAATAGTTATCTTCTAAGGAGAGATATATCAACCTGATCTTTGTCTAGAAGAGCAAACAAATTCGCTGATGCATTAAGTAGGAAATACCCAGTTGTTCTGTCCATGATGAGGATTTAGAGAGATACTTTTATCAATGACCTAGTAAAGATAGACATGATAATTATAAGGGAAGGGACATCATCAACCCTAAACCAAATTATTTCTCAGCCATCATTACTAGAGAAGATCAAGAAAGCTCAGAAAGAAGATCCTTTTTTACAGAAGAAGTTTGAGGTTGTGAAGGATATAAATTTTCCTGAGTTCAATATTGATCAAGAAGGTGTACTAAAATTTTGTACAAGACTTTGTGTTCCATCTATTCTAGAAATAAATAAGGACCAGATAGATGAAGCTCATAACCCTACTTTATCTATACATCCTAGAAGAACGAAAATGTATAGGGACCTTTGTGATTATTATTAGTGGGATAAAATGAAAAGAGAGATTTATGAATACACTACAAGGTGCTTGGTATGTTATAAAGTGAAGGTAGAGAGACAAATTCCTAAAGGGGTATTACAACCACTACCCATACCAGCATGGAAGTGGGACAATATCACTATGGACTTCATCACTGGTCTCCCTAGAACTTCCAAAGGAAACAATGTGATATGGGTTATTGTGGACCATCTCACAAAGACTTACCATTTTATCTCCATTCAGGAAGATCTCTCTCTTGATAAAATTGGAAGGATTTATGTGAAGGAAGTTGTAAGGATTCATGGAGTTCCACTTTCTATCCTATCTGATCATGATCAAAGGTTCACATCAAAATTCTGGAGAAGTCTTCAACATGATCTAAGCACTAAATTGAATTTCAGTACGACCTATCAACCCCAAACTGATGGCCAATCTTAATGGACTATTCAAACACATGAGGACGTGCTGGGAATATGCTCAATGGAATTTAAAGGTAGATGGGATCAACATCTCCCTTTAGTTGAGTTCTATTACAACAACAACTTCCACTCAAGCATTCAAATGGAACCCTATGAAGCTCTATATGGGAAGCAATGTAGAACTCTTAATTGTTGGGATGGAACTGGTGAGATAAATTTTCTTGGTTCTGATCTTGTATAAGAGATGACAGAAAAATTCCATGCCATCTAGCAACACATTAAGGCTGCTCAGAGTCGGCAAAAGAGCTATGCCGAAAACTGTCGAAGGGACTTGGAGTTTGATGTTGGTGACAAGGTTTTTCTTTGAATTTAACCTTGGAATAGAGTCATGAATTTTGGGAAGAAACAGAATCTCATCCCTAGGTACATTAGCCCCTATGAAATCCTTTTTCGCGTAGGAACAGTGGCCTATCGTCTTACATTCCTATAAATTTATCACAAGTTCATGATGTTTTCCACGCATCCCTCTTGAGAAAGTACATACCTGAACCTTCACATGTACTAAGTTCAGAGGTGGTACAACTGGAACATGACCTCTCTTATGGGGATCAGTCAGTGGAGATATTGGATCATAAAGACAAGGTTCTTTGCAACAAGACTACCCACCTTGTTAAGGTGTTATGGATAAACCAGAAATGAGAAGAATCCATGTGGGAACCAGAGGAGTATATGAGGTAGAAGTGCCCACAAATTTTCTCTTCTGAGGGTATGATTTAAAATTTCAGGGACGAAATTTATTAAGGGGAGAAGAATGTAATGACCCAAACTTTTGAATAATATTTGTTTCCAAATTTTGTGTGTTATTTTATTTCATACTCAACAAAACTATATTCTTTAATTAATAAAGTGACTGTAATTAAAATAAGACTGTTGGGTTTTGATTGTTATATGACCGTTGGTCAATATGACCATTGGAAACTATAATATTAACATTATGATTATTGTTTACAAATAAAAATGATCATGGTTACTTAATAAAGAAAGAAGAGTCGATGGCCTCATCCCATAGACTCAAGCCATATGAAGCCCATCTGTAGGAGATTGGGAAGGAGGTTGCATCACCGGGCTTTACTCTGGACTAAGCCCAAGCTGATCTTCAACATGTAAAGCTTTAACATAATCACCTAAGGGAAAAGTTCAAGCTGATAGAAATAACCACTCAAGTAATGTTGTTCGAGCCGTCCCAAGATTCTTTCACCATATCACACCTTACACTTAGGTTCTATGCGGGTATTATAAGGGGATATGTAATAAGGCCTTAGTCACTTTTTGTAATCCTTTTGTTTAAATAAAATTTTTACTTCTTATTATAGTAAAATTTGTGGATATAATATGTAAAAATAAATATAGGATGAATTTATAGAAGTTCCATATTATTGATGAATTTTGGAAAAAAAGGTACTTTAAAATATTTTTTTATACTTTATATAATTAATAATGTGAAATGATTTTCAAAAAATGGTCTTCTACAGTTATGATCATTAATAAATTTAGAGTCTAATAAGATCAACTTAAATTTTAGTGAATAAAAAATTATGAATAGTAATATTACCCTTATGAATAGTAATGTGACCAATGGAATAGTAACCTCACTTAAAAAAGTATAAAAAAAATTTAGGCATCTTGAATGGTGAAGTGATATAATAGCATAAGTAAATAACTGTTTCAGAAATTATTATTTAAGTAATAATATTTTTCAGGTAAATAGTGTTTTACTTAAAAATTAAATATCTCATGATTAGAAAATTATTTTCATAAAATGGAGTTCATTTTTGAATTCAAATAATCGATTTTAGGTTAGGGTAAATTTATGATATTTTTATAAAATGTTTTGTTTTTTGATGAATAGTAAAAATACAGTTGAGTTTCGGTGTAATTAATGACATCATTAATGATGTAATAATGATGTAATACTTATGGTAGAATTTTGAATATTAATATATGTTATGAGGTGTCCCAAGTGTCCAATACCATGGGAAAATACCATGGGTAAGCCCATGGTTTTTCAAATACAACTGTTGAGGTGTCCCTTGGAAATTAATTAAATATTCCCTCACTTTTTCTATAAATACCAACCCATTTTTTAATTAATTTCATTCCAAATTCCTCCTAAAATAATATCTAGTCTTTTAATATTCCAAGGATTCCTCTTAAGGTTCCATCATCCCCCCAAGGTCCCAACTTTCGAGCTTTCAAAGTTACTCTTTAAGGTAAGGGAACCTTTCACCCTCATCTTTTTAGTTATGACTTCCTTTATGTTATGTCTTCTAGTTTCCATTTTATTATTTGGGGGTATGTTCTTATATACCCTTATTACTATAAATTTCATCTATAATTTATTATAGACCCTTTTCTCTCTCATTAACTTATTTTTTGAATTTTTATGGGATGCCGTTAGGCTGCGGAATTTACGTAAAAGAAATCACATCTTCTCTTTTCTTTCAAGTTTCATTTTCATGTGGTATGTCATTCAAAAATCCATACCATGATCTTATTTAAATTGAATGTTATCCATATACTATATTATGAGTTATTTATGAGTGGGTGTCCCCTATCCCCACTTTTTTAATGTTTTCTAAAAACCATGTTATATAGCCATTATGCTGCAAAATTTTTGTCTCAAAACCTCTATGTCTTTTTCTCAAGGAATTATATTTTTTTATTTATGTTAATAACCAAACCTATTTTAATTCTAGGTGTATTTAAAAATACATAAAAATTGTATATTTTTTTCTGGATTTGACATACATAAAACCCTCATTCCTTTTCCATGGGTTATAAATGACATAACGATCAAGTTTTTAAGCACCTTTAAAACATCACTATTTTGAAATGAAACCCATTTCCTTTATTCTCTATGGGTTGTTTATGAAATGTTTGATTATGATCTATGTGTATCACATGAAAATAAATACATATTAAGGGAGTTCCCTGATATTACTCCAATGTATTTGTTAAATAATTTAATCTCTATAGATGACAAGTTTCATGATACCTTGGTGAATAACCCTGGTAATTTTTATGGAACATTGGGGATGAACCTTAGTGATATTTTCATGAATGTATAAATTAAATGTTGTATCCAAATTTTCAAGTTATGATTCATGTTATTATTACTATGATATGCCTCTTTATAATTCATTTATGATATCCCTCATGTTCATATTAATATCGCTCAAGATCACATGCAAACTGTTTCACTTGTTTTCTTTACTAGGCCTTATGCTCGCCCTTTCCTTTGATGTATGTCTCCAAGTTATGATATGCAGTAATTTTACTTAGGATGAACTTATTATGAATCCTTAAAAGTGGATTAGAAAAAAAAATTATGTTTTTTTCATGTATTTTGTTCCTAATTTCCAAGACACTATACTTTAAATATCCTCTGTTTGTAAAATGTAATTAAAAGTTATGTAATAAAAAGGCAGGATTCCATAAAGTTACAGTTACAACATTTGGACAATTGTTTTTATCCTTTATGATATACCTTCTTGGATACGTATGTAACACACTTAATTCATCATATCATTGATTTTACTAGAAATAAAATATCTAAAAATGATATTGATGTACACCTCCACCCTCTTATTCAAGTATTATAAGAGTTATGTAATGATGGTTTAGAAACATATGATGCATCTACTTCACAAATGTTCAAAATAAATTCTTCCCTTATATGTACCATTAGTGACTTTACTGTAATATAAAATTTTTCTTGTTGGAACCTACACATTGGTTTAGATTTTCCAATTTTTAGCTTTTATTTTTGAGTCTCAATTGATGCCTTATAACAGAAAGTGGTGTTTCATGTGCCATCATCACTTTCTTGATACATCTCATAGATTTCACTTTAACAATTCATGTTTCAATGTAAAAACTTATTTGAAGTTTCCACCAAAATTATTATCATGATCACATCTCTTGGAACAATTATCAAATGTTGGTATAGAGTTTGGAAATTTTTTTAGTTGGATGATAGTAGAAAAAGAGTTAGAAAATCATCAGTTACAACTGGAGCACAAAAATGGAAGAAAAAGAGAATATTTTTCAAAGATAAATATTGTGAATTTAATTTGTTACATCATGATCTTGATTTTATTCACATTGATAAGAATGTGTTGTTTACATTGTTAATGAAAGGAAAAATAAATCAAAGTATCATTTAAATTCTCACAAGGACTTAGAAGCAATCAATATTAAACATGATCTATGGAGAAATGAGAATGGGAAGTTTTTAGTAGCTATTTTTGCAATGAAAAATAATCAGAAATATGTTTTCTATAAAATATTAAAAAATATAAAATTTCCTGATGGATATTCTAGAAATATTTCAAGATGTTTTGATTTGAATCACTATAAGAAAGATGGATTGAAAATTCATGACTCACATGTATTGATAGAGCAGTTTCTACCTTTGGAAATGCATAATTTGTTACCTAAAAAAATAACCATCATTCTAATTGATTTTTTTAAATTATTTAGATAGAATTATGAGAAGACATTAAACCCCAATGAATTGGATAAACTTCAGGAAATAATTGTATGGATTATATTTCATTTTTAGATGATCTTTCACCCATATTTTTTCATTGTGATGATTTATATGATGGTAAATTTGTGTGAATAAGCTAAAATTTTAGGCCCCTTATATTAACGATGGATTCATCCCATAGAGAGGTATTTTATTTGAATATATTTTTCATTAAAAAATTTAATTTTCTTGATCAATATTTAAAAAAATTATTTATAAATTTATTACCTTTTATCATTAGGTATCTTAGTCATTTTAAGTATTATTAGAAAAATAAAGCTCAATTATATGGTTTTATTACGGAAGGTTACCTCGCTGAAGAGTGTTTAACCTTCCATTAAAGGTATTTTGATTCTATAGAGATAAGATTCCATCAAGTGGGATGTGTTGATGATAGTCCAAGTCAATTTTAGGCTAATAATGAGTCATAAATGTTTCCAAATTTAGGTAGATAAATTGGAAAAGTCTATTTATTTTAATTAAAATTTATTCAGTTAAGACAAACACACATATATGTGTTACTGAACTCTATTTCAAAGATTTAAGGATATAAATAAAAATAAACCTTAGGAGTCAAACTTATAATGATACAGAGATAAAAAAAATTTGTCACCAAAGAAATTTTTGAATGGTTTACACATTGCGCATGTTCTTAATCTAATAAATAGTGTAAATATGTTGAAATTATATAAATTATATAACAATTTTTTTATATCAACTTGTATAGGTAATGAATAATGAAAATAGAGCTGAACTATCCAAATATTTGAAGTTCTTAGCTCAAGGTTCATTGAAGCATGCTAAGATATTAAATTATTACAATATTGGTGGTTTTATGTTTCGTACTATTGATCACGAGGAAGGTTTGAAAACAAAAAATAGTGGTACATTAATAGTTTCATATCAAGGTTACTATAGAAAGTTAGTGTAACATCCTGACTTGGCTCACTATGTGAACATTAACCAAACTAGGTCGCCACATGACCTCATGCACACCTCTCCATATACCAGAGGCTACCGACTAGTAGTGAGGGTATAAGGTAGTACAATGGGAATACAATACCCCCATATAATAGTGTGTAATAATAATAAAAAAACCAAACATCATACATCTAAAACAAACATCCATTAGAGTACACATAATAATAACTGAAATATAAACATGTTGTGAAAAAATGAAATATAGTATGAAACTCAAACGATCATACTATACACATAAATTGGTAGAACACTAGTCTAACCACATATAAAAGATAAATAAACTAAAAATAAATGTACAAATATCCTCTTCCAACATTGATCCATACCACATACCTGAGCTCTATGGCTCTTGAGCTGCACTTGCCTAATCCTAAGACTCTACATGAGTGATTCAGTTCGATCATGAAATCTTGGGCCTCCTCCACATCCGTCATGCATCTGTGCTCAACCTAAAAATAGACATTAGGTATGCATGCACACTGTGGTACACATAAAAGGGTGGTAAATAAATCTCAGTAGTCCACCCAAATAGTGAACCTTTAACCCACTGTCATAAGTGTATACTCATGCAATATGTCCATCCTAACTCAGAAATAAGTGGAACAAAACAAATAAATAAAATCTTCATCGATCCTCAGGTAGGCGACCCTGATTAAACCAAACCCACTTTAGATAGTTCCATACCATATTTGAGAAAATTATTATGATCATTACAATATAATAACCATCAAGGGGGACCAAGTCCTACCTTGTATCCATCAACCAGCATCGATCCTCAGGTCCATGACCCTGATCAACCATACCTGCCTCACCCAGTTCCAGGGTGTCTCTGAGCATGTCACGTGATTGTTTCAACCACAAAATCAGAACCAACCATCCAATTATGTTCTATAATGTTATCATATACCACACATATGGGTTTTTTCTTTATAGTCATCAAGGAACTATACTATGGGAGTTTTTTCATCCAGTAGTATTATAGACCTCCCCTATGAAAGTTTTCTCATCCAAGGGAATAGTCCAAAAGTATCACATAAAACTCATATGAGTGCTTCCTCATCTAGGGAATAAGTTCTATAAGCATCTTAGTGAAGGAATAACCCTTTAAGTATCACATACCTCCCTTATGAGGGACTTCTCATCCAGGGAACACACCCTATAAGCATATCAACCCTCCCCTATGGAAGTTTCCACATTTGTGGCATATGAACTATAAATATATTATATAGGTCCTAAGACCATATGTATCGTAGGACTAGATCCAATATCACTATGGTATACCGAACCAGCCATGCCTTGGTAGATATCAGACCCCAGATAGATCGTAGGCCATGAGCCCTTACAAAAATATCATCATCGAGATAACACATGATGACCCACTATGAACATCTCAACTCCTAATCATGGTAGCCAAACCATAATTATGGTCACTCCAAGAGCATTTCCATTCATTCATCAAAACCCCCCCAAAGTGTTACTATGTAACAAGCTTATATATATATATATATATATATATATAATAAAACATGAACATGGGAGACCATATGCCAAACCCACCATTCCACTATGGTTGGACTCCCAAGAGTGCATCCCATCTCATCACAACCCTAACAAGATCAAACCATTGACCTGAGTCTAAAAGGAACACTTTTTATTGACATTAAAAATTCCCATGTACATCCTCTCACCAGGGACAAAAAGTCACATGGAAACCTACTGGGGTCCCCTAAGTCATCGCATAATAAGGCACCCACTTAGGGCCCTCGATCTTAATCACCACCCTCAGCCTAAAACCTATCTCTTAGGGGTAAAAAAATCCCCAAAACCAGTCACTAAAATATTATGGATTCATAATCCAAATAAGGAAAATTTCATAAGGGAGATGGCCTCAATCCCATAAGCTTTCCAAGTCACTCTAGGTTAGCCCAAACACCCAACCTATCTGCCTCCTTGAGTCACAACCAAGTCCCAAAAACTAGGGGACCATCTCATGACTTCAATAGATAGTGACCTTGACATTCCTATTCCATGTCCTTACTTTATTCACTCAACATTATCTGGGTATCATTACACTTCCCCCATAGGAGACCTATGAATCAATTCACTAGATGAAGATTCTCTCTATCATAGATCTCTTGCCTTAAACCACCTATTAGAAGTCCTCAACACACCCAAATGGATCCACCATCACAATATAATTGAAAAAATACTCAAAATGGACTCATAATATGTCTAATTATAGTTTCAGGGCATGAAATCGCCCAAACCCCTCAAATGGGTAACAAGGGTGAAGTACACGATTTATACCCCGAGTACATGGTGTGTACTCCCAAATATCCACCTTGGACATGTAATTATACATGAATTGGGTACACTTGGGGTTTGGTCGTGTACTATTACATGGAAAAGGTACACCTAGGTTCTAGCTGTGTACTACTACATGGCTAGGACACACATGGTATTAGGCCCTAAATTACTACATGACAATTTCCCCCTTAAATGGGGTGTTTTCCCAAGCACCCCGACCACATGGCCATGTCCAATTACATGAAATGTACTTAGACTACAGAACATGTAGTTTCAAAGACTACATAATCCCCAAAAAATTAATAACACATGATGTGTATTCTTAAAACTACACACCTTTTGATCGAGATTTCCTGAATGGAAACCCCCATGATCATCTCGAAACCCCCATTTAGCCCAAAATAACCCCAAATCGAAACCCATTGGGTTACAAGAAGCTCATATATGGATGTAATTTTTTAAAAAACTAATATATGGGTATTTTTAGCTAAAAAAGAAAAATAGGGCCTACCTCTAGGTGGAAACCACCGATGCTTTGGCCTGATCTATGCTCTGTAGTTGCCGCATGACGATCCAACTCCTCCTGAGCTCCGTGGCAGAAACTCACACTCCCTTTATCTCTATCTATATCTATCCCAATTACTCTATCTTGTAAAAATACCCCAAAAGGGTATCCCCCTTTTACATACACAACAAGACACAAGGAGGAGGAAGGAAAAGAGGAAAAAAAGAAAAGGGGAAAAAAGAAAAAGAAAAAGAAACGAAAAGGGGTCCCAGTCCTGACGCTCATGGAGAGTTTATACCACTCCTAGGAAGAACCATTTATTACAGACTTAAATGAGTATTTAGAATCTCTATATAAATCTCCATTTAAAAGATATCACTATTCAAACACAAACAAATAAATTAATATTTAATTAATTAAATAGTAAATATTCTGTGAAAATTCAAACGACTCGGATTTCTACCAAAATCATATACTAGGGTAAAAACCATATTCTAGGACTGTTAGAGTGTTCACAAAAATTATCTGAGATCACATTGTAGGGGAAAATGACCATTTTACCCCTAATGAGCATTCAAAAGAAAAAAATTAAAATTTCCACTCATTTTCACAACCCTGAAAAATGTGGGTCTTCAAAATCTCCACATTATAAAACTTTTAGTATTTGATAAATCTCAAGGGACAACCATAAAACATGATTTTTCTCTAAGAACTAGCACAAACAACACCTTCATAACTGTCCAATGACCAATTTCAGTGTCCTCAACTCTCCCAACATGAGATCCAATCAATTGCGACATATAAGGTACTCCCCACCATAGGAGTATCCTTATCATAACCTTACAACCAATGAAAACATATGTGACCCAAATCCTATTCATCACTAAATTCAATGGCCAGACATGTCTATTCTTTCTTATACCCAAGCACTACTCAAGCATCAAACGCTACCTGTTCTCTACTCACAAAAACATTATCCATGAAAATATCCAAAATTCACTCCAGAACGAGGGTCACCACCCCTAACCAACCACGGATGTACTCTACACCATATGAATTTCCATAAATTGTTATTTAAGAACAAACCTCAATAATTCCTCTATGACCACACTACTCAGGTTTTCCTTAGGACCTGAACAAACATAATGAACCCAAACATGGTCCAACCAGCATTGCACATAACCCGCACGCACATGCCAACATTCAAAAAGTATTTGTCCCAAAAATACATTCCAACCACCATTATACTACTAAAGGAAGAGTGATTACCTAAGAACCTCTCACATGACCTCACAATCACACAATCCACAAACCAATAACCTAGGCTAACATTTTGAAAACCACTGACCATGCTCCTCATACAGGCCAGTTCTAACAAGTTGGAGCACCCTTGGAACTCTTCTTTAACATTGAGAACTTCACTTGTGCCATGGCTACTCACACGACCACCCTCTAAACAGTATCATACCAAGTCATGGGAATCTACCTTCACTCCCTTTTGTATAAAGCGCACTTATAAATAATAGGTACAGGTACCTGAATAATCACGCCCTTCAAAACTAGCCTCGATACCAAATCACTTGAGGTGATTCCTCATAAACTAAATGCATCATCATGCCTTCATCATAACCTCTATGGTACCGCCTATGAATTAATCTCAAACAAAATCACCTACCTATTCTTCCTATATCAAAGGTAACCACAAACCCAGGTTAACCCCTCTAATGGGTTTCCATCAATCATCACAAAAGTACTGACTCATTAAACATTGAGTCTCATATTAAGGTCTCTATTTCTCCCACCTAGTACAAAATTCAGGTCTCATTGAAGGTCATAGCTCAAAAGATATCATCCGTTATCCCGTATCAACAAACCATGACATACAACCTCACAAATTCCCTCTTAAGGGTCCCATTTCCATAACGACATACCATTCTAACTCAACAGAATACAAGGGAACTTATCATCACCGAACATCCATCCACAAATTTCTCCCTCAAGAATCACAACTCATCTAGGGTCCTGAATATATAACAATATCATTATATACAGTATGTACCTAATAAAACCACAAAAATGGCTCAACTAAGTAGAATTTCATTCCAATCTCTATGAGAAAACACTATATAGGTTGTTACTGGCACTTTAAATAACCTAAATTGAGAAAAAGAAACCTACTAGGGGAATCCAACCATGGAACCATGTGCCTCAATGACCCACTAGGGTCACTTAATGTCCCATAAATTGAGGGACTATGTCATCACCATCAAAAGTGTCACACTGTAGATCTACATGACCTAAAATTAGATAAAAATACATATATAAGTCAGCCCAACTGAGTAGAATTATACTAAGTACTTATATAATAAAATGATGTATGAGTTTTTGTTGAAACTTTAAATAGATAAACCTCTCATTAGTGATAAAAATTACACTATAATTCCCCTATATGTCATGTGAATCCTACGTTCCAACTAATTATGTATGAGACAATTATTTCCTACATGGTCCAAGAGTCAAATCCACAACTGGATTCTTGAAAATGGTTCAAGATCAAACAATCCAAAAACTCATAAATATAAACACCATGTGCATAACATGAGGTGAAAATAATATAAAACTATAATATCTCAAATCCAAACATCAATACCATCCCTGAAAACCTAGGATTCCTATCGGTGAAGGTGTTCATGGAACACCAACCCAGTATCTATCACAGGCTCTAACACATTCCTATATATATTAACTACCATGTACCAAATAAAAAAACAACAAAACATTCCATGATTCTACCTTTTAACATCACATCCTATCTCACTCTAAAAACAGTGACCATATTGGTTCATCCCATTATCTTAGGCATGCCTCCTCATATTCTAGAGTCAAACAACTAGTAATGAGGGTCTAATATAGTATAGTGGGGAGACTATACCCCCATACTAGAGTTCATAATAATAATAAATAAACCAAACATCATACATTAATAATACACATCCATAAAAGTACACATAACAATAATAGAATCATAAAAATTTCATAATAAAATGAAATGAAACATACAACTCGAATGATCACGATATACACATCAATTGGTCACCCACTAGGCCAACCACATATATAATATAAATAAACTGAAAATAAATATATAAGGATCCTATGATAACACCAAGACATACCACATACCTAGTCTTTGTGACTCTCGAGCTTCTCCAACCCAATCCTAAGACTCTTCGTGAGAAACTTAGCTTGATCATGCGATCATGGTCATCCTCCCTATATATAATGTATCCATGATCAACCTAAAATCATGCATAAGGTCTGCATTCACATCAAGGTGCACATACATGGTGTGAGAAATAAATATTAGTAGGAAAACTCTAATGAATAACCTATAACCTAGTATTATAAGTGCATGCTCATGAAATATTCCCAACCCAGTCGAGAAATAACTAGAATAAAAAAATCTCTATTGATCCTTTGGTCTACAACCCCGATCGACCCAAACCTGTTTCATCCAGTTCCAAACTATCTCTGAGGACATCACGACAATCCTTACAACATAATAACCATTCAATGTGACCAAGACCTACTATATATCCATACACTACTGTCGATCCTCAGGTTCATGAACCAGATAGACCATACCTTCTTCGACCAGTGTTAAGGTTTATCTAAGAACATCGAGTGATCATGCTAACCAAAAAATCAAAACCACCCATCTAGGTTTATTCCATAAGGTTATCACAGACAATCCATATGGGTGTTTTATTTATATTCATCATAAACTCCCACTATGGGAGTTTTCTTATCCAGTGATATCGTATACCTCCCCTGAAAGAGTTTTCCCAACCAAGGAAATCTCCTACAAGTATCACAAACCACCCATATGGGTGTTTCCTCATCCAAGGAATAATACCTATAAGAACATCAGTGAAGGTATAAGCCTTTAAGTATCACAGACCTCCCTTATGAGAGTCTTACCATATAGGGAATATTCTTTATAATAATCATAGCCCTACCTTATGAGAGTTTCCGCATCTACGGTATACTTCCTATAAGCATCTCAACTATGGAATAATCCCACCAAGATAACATGTGACAACACACTTTGAACATATCAGATCCAAGTCATGGTAGCCTAACCAAAATCACGACTAATCCATGAGAATTTCTATTCATCCATCAAAATTCCCCATGGTGTTACTGCGTAACAAGCCTCTATATATATAATAAAACATGAACACTATATACCATCTACCAAACTAACAAGGCCACAATAGTTGGACTCCAAAGAGTATGACCCATCTCATCACACCCCTAACAGGCTTAACCCATCAACCTAGGTCCAAAAGAAACACCCATTATTGACATTACCCATTCTCTCACACACCCTCTCACTAGGGATAACAAGTCAAATGGGAACCTACTGGGGTCCCCTAGGTCATCTCTTAACAAGAAACCCAACTTGGGGTCCGTAGTCTTAATCACAACACTTAGGAAAAAGCCTTTTTCTTGGGGGAAACACATCACATAACCCAATCTATAACATATCATGACCTCACATGCCTAATAGGTAAAATCTCATTAGGGAGATGGACTTGATCCCATCCCCTTTCCAAGTTACTCTAGGTTGACTTGAACACCCAACCTATCTGTCTCCTCGAGTCACAACCAAGTCCCAAAAACCATAGGATTATCTCATGAATTCAACAACCAAGGGAATTGGTATTTCTATACCATTTCCTTCCATCATTATCTAGATCCTTACCTAGGTCTCATTACACGTCTTCTATAAGAGACCTCCGAATCCATTCACTATAGGAAGAACCTCTCCATCATAGCTCGCTTACTCTAAAATACCTCTTAAAAGTACTAAAAACTCTCCAAAGGACCCACCATCACATTATATGTATAAAAGAACTCAAAATGAATTTCTCTTATGTCCAATTCTGATTTTGGGGTGCAAATTCATCCAACCCCCTCAAATGGGTAAAAAGGGAGTTGTACACGACATATACCCTGTGTACACGATGTGTACTCTAAAATATCCACATTTTCCATGTACTTATACATGACCTAGGTACACCCGGGGTGTATCCGTGTATGACTACATGATTATGCCACACACGAGGTCTGTATGCGTATTAATACATGGCTAGAGCACACATGGTGTCTAGTCGTGTACTATTACATGACCATTTCCCCCTTACATGGGGTGTCTTCCCAAGTACCCCACTCACATGGCCATGTACAACAACATGGTGTGTACTAAAACTACATGAAATGTCGTTATAAAAACTTTATATTTCATGAATAGGAAGAAAACACATCATGTGTTATAAAAACTACACCTCGTGTGATCAGTATTTTCTGAATGGAAACGCCCGTGATCCTCCGAAAACCCCTATTTAACCCAAAATAACCCCAAATAAATCCCAATGGGGTTAAAATAAACACATATATGGACTTAAAATTTAAAAATAAATAATATATGGGTATTTATGGATAAAAAAGAAAAATAGATCCTACCTATGGGCAGAAACAGTCAATGATTTGGTATGATCCATGCTCTGCAGCTGCCACACAATGATCCAGCCCCTCCCGAGATCCATGGTGGAACCTAACTATCCCTATATCCCTCATATCCCCATTAATTTATCTTATATTAAATCCCTAAATGGGGAGTATACTTTGGTGTATATAGAAAGAAACAAGGAGGAGGAAGGAAAATATGGAAAATAGAAAAGAAAAAAAAGCAAATGAAAAAGAAAAGAAAAGGGGGTCCGCCCTGCCCTCGATGCCTATAGAGAGTTTATACCTCACCTAAGAAAAACCATCATTATAGAATCAATTGAGGGGAAGAAATATCAATATGAATCTCCATTAAAAATATATCACCATGAAAACATGCACAAATAGATTAATAATTAATTAATTATATATTAAATATTCTGTGAAAACTAGAATAACTCGTATTTCCACCAAAATACTATTTTAGGGTAAAACCCCTATTCTAGGGCCAAAAAAGTGTTTAAAAAAATTATCCAAGATCATCTAGCAAGGAAAAATGACCATTTTACCCCTTATGAGTGTCCGAAATCCAAAAATTCAAGTTTCCGCTCATTTTCACAACCCGAAAAAATGCGTGTATTTATAGTTGGTTGATATTATTGAGTTAAATCATCAGGGGAAATTTGTAGTTGTGTTATTTAAATTTAACTAGGTTAATATTAATAGGGGTATAAAAAAATATTCCTTACAATTTACTTATGTAAATTTCTCTTGGTTGATCGATACTGGTGAGTAGGAAGAACGCGATCCATATATTTTAGATTCCCAAGAAAAAAATGGTATATTATTATGATAATATAGTGTATGATGAGTGAGTTATTGTTTTCCACATGAAACCAAGATACATGTATGATATGGGTGATGAAGGTGAAGAAAATTATGACAGTTAACCCCATCAACAACAATAGATTGAATTGTTTATACCTTATGATATCGAAAATTTTGGTTTTGTGAGGTAGAGTGAAGAAGAAGAAGAATAGATATAAGAAGAAGAAATAATTTTAACAATGGAACATGATAAAAACATGACCAACCAGGAAAAAAATTTATGAGTTGTTTTTTAATATTGATAAATGTAACGCGTTTTTTTTATATTTATGTAACATCCCAGGTAAATAAAGAATAAGACATTTTCATATTTATTAATACTTGTGACTTAAAAATAAATTTTACTTTAAATGGGATTATATATTCGATGGAATACTCTATACACAACAACAAGTTTCTTTGAAATCTTACGTTGCACACAACGTTGAGTTAGACTGAAAAATAATAATATGATATTATTATTTTAAATGACAGTTAATGCCTAGCCGTTGTAATAGAATGAATGAACAGAACTAATTAAAAAATTATTATACATGTTTTTTAAATGGTTTTACATTTATCCAATAAATTTTAGAGGCTTAAAAGAAGAAAGAATCTGATTTTAAGCATAAATACTCTAATATTCTTTAAAAGGTCATTTTACCACCTTTTAATGGAGAATCCTTTTTAAATATGGTTATTGTCAATTTTATATGTTATATTTTAAAAAAATAAAATTCTTCTTTATAATTGGGACATAAAAATTTACTTTGGATGAAATTTTGGTATTTTTATGATAAAGTTCATTTTTTAATGAATAGTGAAAATACTGTATTTTAATTCAAAATCGACTTTTAATATAATTTATTTATATGGTTAGATTATATTTTTAATTGGTTTTAAATTATAATTATATTATATTTTTACCATTTAATCCAATTTTGGTCATTATAAGTAATTTTACTTTTAAATTGGACATAAACAAGCGTCAATCTTTTGATAGTTTTTATTTCTTAAAAACACGCTTTTTGTTTTGACAACGAGAATTAATTTTAAATTAATTTCTTCCACTTATGTGTTTTGAATTTGGAAAAATGGATTCCATATTTGGAATCAGGAGGTCCAAATTGTGTAAATATTTAACTTTTGTTTTTAGACATTATGAATATTTACTTTGGTAAATATTTTATTTACCATTGTTAAAGGGTAAATATGGTAAATAAGGGTAAACAAATATTATTATAATAATATTAAATTAACCTAACATGTGTCCTAATCCTATTGGTTGATAAATTTCTGACCTTGTGCATCCTTGGGTCGATTTTGGGACCCCATAGAGCCACTTATAAGTAATAATGACTCTTTATATTAATTAATTTAAAGTAAAGACAAAAATGACTTATACATATATATTTTAGTAAATAAATTTTTACATGGGGTTATATAAGTTATATCTTCAACTATAAATATTATTTTGAAATCTAAAAATATTTCCTACATCATGGTATTTTATTTATAATTTTTAGACATCAAATGAATAAAATTATTTATGACACAATGATGATGCAATGATTACCTTATTAATGAATAATTTAAATAAATGAGATTATAAAAATTAAAAAAATATCCAAAACCTATCAAATTATTATTTAATTATTTTATTTTGAACAAGATTCATATTATATTTTAATTAAATAAGTTTTGGACCTTTTAAAACCAAAAATCAGTTTATAATAAAATAATATTTTCAAACTTTCCTAAAGAGCCCCTCCTCCTCCTTATAAAAATACATCACCTCTAACCCATTACTCACACATCTCAAGACCCTTGTATCATCCAAAATCTGCCCAATTAAGCTCCCTAAATATCTATCTTCCACCTAGAAGGCTTTAATTAGGTAGAAGTCACTTCAAGAAATCCTTTTGGTTCAAACCAAAGGGAGTTACCCGATTTAAAGGTAACGTCTTCTCTTAAGTTATTTTCTTTTATTTTACTTCTCCAACTACCTAAAATATTTTTATTCCTTTATTTTATAAAAACAAAAGTATCCTAAATATAATAGTTTGTTTTTATTATAAGTATTCGAACTACACTTACACACACCTCCATCTAATGGGTAAAGAACATATTGTTTCTGTGGACGGTGAACTATTGCCTCACGAAATGATGATTGTTCAATCTTCTCCTACCACCTCTTATGGTGGCCATTATGATGGAACTGTATTTATAAGTGATATATATTATATTTATATTATCTCTATATTTCTGTATTTTTTATTTATAACATACCTTTATGGTTTCCATAATGGGTAAACGCGATAATTTCATTTGAGGAAGTGCGGACTACCGCCCCCTCAAAGTGATATGACTCGTTAATGCCATACATGGAACGTATAAAGGATGGAGTTAATGAAATTATATATTATATTATACTAGAATTATAATATACCTATGTATCATTAATTTTTCATTCCATTAAATATGAAATACTAATGAAAGTAACGTTCATGCATATGTACGGCTTACCGTCTCCATGAATGGTGCATTTCATTACTTATCTCCAAATGTTATGTAATATTATAAATACATATATATACTGGATATATATTATATATATTATATATAAATCATGAATATCATTTTTTATATAATGTACTTTTGACAACATGGACAACTTGTAATTATAAGAAGTTCATTTTTGACTCAAGTACCAAATATCAACAAAACAAATGTTATTAACTTAAATGATTATATAATGTTTATAACATGGTAATAAGTGATATAAAAGGAATAATAAACCTAAAAAAGGTTCTGAAGCAAGAATAAATTAACTTTAGTTTATTATTCAGGAGATTAAAGAACGAACGGGTCAAGTCAGACATGAGGTAAGGGACTTCGTATCAATATCCTTTCATTGAGGCATATTTTGATTTATACACGACTTTATTTTATAATGTGTATAAACCCATTTTAATTTTCATTTCATTCAAATGGAATCTTTTCTCTACGAAGAGTTTTACTAAATGAAAAAAAGAATGTTTCTTTTTAATGTACGTGGTGACAATGATATTTTCGTCGCCGTGAGTATTATTTGATCTTTGGATTTCTTAACAAGTCGTAGTGTTTTTTTAAAGGAAAATAAAAACCATATACCCTTTTTACATATTTTGGTATTGAAAATGGTTTTGAGAAATCATTGACTATTTCAATATATTTAAATGATATATTGTGATTAAAATGTGAAAATGTTATCTTTCCTTTATGCTTGTTTTATGCGTTATGAATATGTTGTGGTTCTTGGGAATTATTTATGCATACAGATGGTTTTGTGATAAAATTAGGGTGGGTGAGCTCGAGATAGATCTCCAATGCATTGGGTAACATGACAGAGGTAAACATTAATGTTTCTCCTAATAGATTTAGGGAATATACTGTGATGGGTATTCCAAATATAACTCCCTATGTAACTATGATAGCTACAATGTAAGTATGATAATGGATGTCACAAGTTAACTTTGTGATTTATGATTTCTATGTGTTATTCATAAATATTATGATTTCATGAGGTATTTTAAAAAGCTTATGTTTTTATGGAATAATGTTTTCTTTCTTTATTTTATAACCCTTACTGAGATTTTTATACTCATCCCAAGTTTTTTTGAAATGTTTTTCACAGGACTTTAAGATGAATAGGGTGAAGGATGGAATCATGGAAAAGTCATGCAGTCTAAAATGTGGAACTAGACATGACTCTTTTTTTCAGGAGTTTTTATTTTATAAAAAAAATTGATACTGAGTAGAAGTGTCTACTTTGTAATTTTTGAGATGTAATGTTATAGTTATGGCCTAATTATCTAAAAATTTAAACCTAAAAATATCCTTAATGTGAATTATTAATTTAATTCAAGATTATGTAATGTTTTAAGGTTGGGTCATTATACATAAGGATAAGGGAAACGACTTTGGAATCCCTAACACAACACCGCATTCCAGAAATGCATAGAGGTATGGTACTTTACAGTAAGGAGCAGCCATGATGGGATATATAAAGCCCATGTAAGATATTGACACTTCTGTCAAGGAGGATCAAACCCACGCTAGTGGCTCACCGAGTGCAAAAAATAAAATACTGAAGGGTACACCAAATTTATTTATTTTTCTTAACAACCTAAATAAATCTAATATAAAGGATTTATTCCTAGAGAAATATGAAAAATCTCAAGGAGTTAAAAACACCTCCTTAAAATTTGATTTACCATAGCCAACCTATTTGGATACCAATTTGAAGATAATCAGGCAGGTTCCAACAATAGTGTATGTTGCAGTCAATGTTCCAAGAAGTAAATCTAAATTGAAGATAGTGTCTGAGGATTCAGGTGCATTAGAATAATTGGATCGTTAGCCCCTAAGGTTCCCACTCCATTGGATGACAATTTTGGTGCTCAATTTAATGATAAAATTCATAGAAAAACTCCAAAAACCGGAGGAGGGGTCATCACCAGAGAGGTCAGTGTAGTGAAAGATGAAGCCATGTTCAAACATTGGGATGCCATTTGCTTCTTTTTTGTTTTCTCTCATGGGCAGTTTTTTCTTGACTCCTTATGTAAGTGTACTTATCATTGATATTTTCATACCACCTCCCTTGTATTTATTTTATTTTAATTTAATAAAGGATCCATGGTTTTGGGTCCCTAAACTCATGGTCTGTGGCCTTATTTTATTAATTACATATTTATTTTATTTACTATTAAATACATAATTAAATATAAAAAATTTTAATTACATTTATAATTATGTTATTAATTTAATTACTATTTTTTTATTTATATTATTAACTATGTTACTTATTAAAAAATTATTAATAATTTTTATTAATAACTCATAATTTCATTTTTAATTATTACGAACAAAAGTTTTATCATAAGTTTTTTTAAATAGGGGTGTTAATTATTAAATATTACAAGTTATTTTTAAATACCATATTAATTATATTATTAATTACTCTATTATAATTCCTTATTAGTAAATTTTCAAGTATTATTAATTATATTTTTAAAATTAAGTGATTAGTATTTATTATTATCATATAATTATTTAAGTAGTGATTACATTATTATAATTAATTATATAATCCTTATTTATAATTGTTAATATTTAATTATTTTAATAAATATAATATTATTTACATTTTTATAATTAATTATATTTAATTACATTGTTAAATATTATTAATTAAAGAATTTATTATTATTAATCTGTTATTGATAATAAAATGTTTTTATTTTAATGTACTGGAAAAGGGGAACCTAGATCCCATATTAAAAATATTGAATGAATGGAAAGGTCTACTCTCTAATAAAAGGGAGGCTTGGGTGGGGCTTTAAGAGTGTAATATTTTCATAATAGTTTAATTAAAGTATTGTTGAATAAAAAAAATTAAATTATGTATAATTTTTTGTTTAATTTATATATATATATAAAAAAAAGAAATGCACTTACCCTTCTCAAAAAACACCTTACTTTGAGAATGAGTTTTCCCAAAACCATATTTTTGGAATTTATTTTTTATTTCTTTTATAAAGAAAAAATTGCCTAAAAACATGGGCTAATGGATCCCTACCAAATGATCCTTGCATATATTAGAATGAAAAATGTTATAAAATAAATATTAACTTATTCATATATTTATTAAAAAATATAAATCTATTCTTAAATATACTCAATGTTGCTTATTTTTTTAGGTCTAAATGTTTTGATTTACTAGAAATACCAATATATTTACAAATATTTTTCAGTTATTGATAATAGTGTTTTTAAAAAATATCAAATAATGTTAAAATAGATTATCATATAATTTTAAATTATTATGAATTATTTTTGATATCATCATTCCATGTACATTAGGAATAACAGTGACATTAATTCCTAATGAATATATTTGATATTCCAACATTTCACATTTACACTTTTCATTACTACTAGGAAATTGGGTAGATTCAGAGCTGGAAATAGGAAACCACCTTTTGGAGATTGTTAGGTTTTTACGAGAAAACATTTTTTGGGTTAAGTGTTGGAATTTCTAGAACTAAAATTCTAGAATAAAATTTGTAGAACCATATAGAGATAGTTCACCAATATAAGGGAGAGTCCAGAACTAGGAAACATCATCTTCTATACTATAAAATATTAACAATTTTTTAGTGCTCAAAAAATATGTTATCAATACTAAAAAAGTGTTGAGAAAGATGGTGTTAATAGGGGTACTTTCTCAGTTGTTTTTAGCACTGATAAATGATACTTTTCTTAGTGATTTTTAGCATTGAGAAAATCCCAAATGACTTTCTATAATCACTTTTAGTGCTATAGTAACCCCAAAAGCAAAACATACTAAAATAAATATAAAACATACTAGAATTCAAATAATTGACATCATAAGAAATATAAAGCATACCAGAATTGATAGAATATATATAATATATAAATATAATTATTTCACTATATAATCATACACAAAGTTATTATTACAAATTTTATAAATAAAAAAAGAAAGTTATGTAGAGTGTGTTAATGAATCAAAAATCTTCTGACATTTAAAAAACCTTAGAAATATACATATAATTGAAATGAGAAACACATATATAATTAACAATAAAAAATATTTGTTTCATTAATAACATGAAAAAAATTTAAATCTATTTTGAAATTGACAAATACAGATTCGGTCATATCATCCACCCTGTACATCAGAATTAAGTGAGGTTAATTTCTATATGTCAAAAATTAATCAATGATTGTTTTCACAAATTTTTATTATAATTCAAGTGTGTTTTATTAGTTTTGAGTTTATGACATGCATTTTGAACTTATTTAACACTTAAAATATAAAAATTCACTTTAGATCATTTTGATTAAACCACACATTAGAATGAAATAAAATGCATTCCTATAAGCTAAAAATGAATATATGATAATTTTATTATAGTTTCATGAAAATCCAAGATCATTTGATTAGTTTTGAGTAGGTGATGCATTTTTTGACTAAAATATTATTTTATATTGAAAATATGAACTTTAAGTCACATCATCCTCTCTACGCATTATAATGATGTGAAGTTAATTTATACATGCCAATAATGAATAAGTGTTTATTTTTATTGATTTTGATGAAAATTGAAGCATATTTGGTCAATTTTGAGTATGAAAAACATGTTTCTAACTTATTTAACACTTAAAATGAAAAAAATATACTTTAGATCATTTCAAATACCCCATGTTTTATAATGAAATGTGGTTTGTTAATATAGGTTAAAAATGAATCGATAATCATTATCCTAGATTTTTAAAACAACTTGATATTGTTTACTCGGTTTAGCGTATATGACAATATCATTATTATATTGAAAACACATGCTTTCAATTTCACCATCTGCACCATGTGTCAAAATGACGTGAAATTAATTCCTAAATGTCACAAATGAATCAATGATCATTTTCATAGATTTTGATGATAATAAAATCATATTTGATAATATTTGAGTATATAACATGTGTTTTAAACTTATATAACACTTAAAAATGAAAAAACACACTTTAAGTCATTCTGATTACACTACACATCATAATAAGATGTTGTTCATTTCTATAGGTCCCAAATGTATCTAAGATAATTATAAAATATTGTTATAAAAGTTTTATTTCATTTACTCAATTTTGAGTATGTGGAACATGTTTTGATCCAAAATTTCATTTTTATATAAAAAATAGGCACTTTAAGTCACACCATCCACAACACATGTCAGAATTACATGCATATAATTCTCACATATCATCAATTAATAAAATATCATTTTCACAGTGTTTTTTGAAAATAAAATCACATTTGATTAGTTTTGAGTATGTGATGCATGTTTTGAACTCATTTAACTCTTAAAATGGAAAGAAACACTTTAGGTCATTAAGAATACACAGTGTATCAAAATGATGTTTATTTATTCCTTCTATGTCACAAATAAATCAATGATTGATATTCAATATTTTCATGACAATCCAAAAAAAAATTTCTTTGTTTTGAGTGTGTGATCCACGTTTTGAACCAAAATATCATTTTTATATAGAAAACACCCACATTCAATGCATGAAACTAAAATAAAGAAAATAAAATTTAGATAAATACATTTTCTATAATGAATGTGGGGACTTATAAATTCCAAAAGGATTATCAATTTTTCCATTGATTATATAATTTTCATATAAGTATTTATAATAAAAATCTAACCATTAAAATGAAAATAAAAATAGTACACCAATAATTAAAAATATATTTTTTAATAGACCTCATGTATAGACATTTATAGTAAATTTTCCTAACCAATTGTATTGATATCATATTTTCAATAACTAGCAGGTGGTTTTTGTCAAATCCAATAACCACACCAAGAAAATAAAGTTTATTTAAAAACCTCTATTTGTTCATACATAAATGGTATTGAGTTAAAATAAATGACATATAATTAAAATAAATGAAAATAATAACGATAATTAAAGATAATAAATAAATAAATAAATAAACTATAAAGAAATACCTTTTCAATATTTTCCTTATCAAGGAGAGTAACATCTTGAGATGACTAATGGATTTTCCACATCACAGGTTAGAAAAAAACATACCATACATAATCTTATTAATGAATAAAAATATTTTGAATATAATACATATTATATTTAAAAAATTCAAGTAACAACATACCGACATTTTACAGTTTTAATTTTTTTTTATTTAATGGTAGAAGTTTTTTTCCCAATTTATCGATTACCCAATTTACATATTTATGGTCTCATATAATATACATGTCATAATATTCAATAGGTATATCTCAAAATTCTTGTGATCTACCAAGTAAAGGATAACCCTCTAATGGATTGACACTTGATTCTGTATTTTATTCTGTTTCCAAAAGAATAATGGATTGATTTTCATTTTTAAGATTTTAGGTATAAAAAATCTACACTGCTTGTGATGCCATTATTAAGGGATCATCTTTGTATCCTTCCTTACTAAAATTCACTTTTACAAATCCCAATTCATAAACTTTTACTACCATCCTATTATCAACCCATATTCTTTAGAAAATTAGAACATGAAATTTCATATAGTCAAGCTCTCATATTTTTTCACCGATTCTAATGTAAGACATATTCACAAAAATTTTATTTTTATATTTGATTCCAATTATGTGTATCTCTTCAACCCTAATAGAAACTCCACTATTTCAAATTTTATTGTGTTCATCATATTCTCTCATGTGGAACATATAACCATTAATTGTGTATCCATTTGTAGTGGCCTTGGTTTTTCTATTTGAACCCTTTAAATATTTTTAATAATATTTTGGATCTTTTTGGGAAGTCGAAATGTAGTTATGGTAATTTTATATCCATGATATTAATATATTTATATATTAATAAAAATATATATTATTTTTACCTCTCACACACAAATTATTGAGAAATATGCTTTTCCTCTCAAATGGGATATCATTATGAAATTATAGAAACATGGTTGTGTTTAGGATAAATGTTTAACCATATGGGTGATATAAATTTTATTTTTATCGAGAACCCTATACTTATTAGTAGGTATTGGTTGTGTTTATATTTAAAAAAAAATATAAATTATTAATATAAATTTATTTTCCATTATGGGGAAAGTTAATGGATTAACCTAGAGATTTATCTATACATTCACCTTTATATCCTAGAAATAGGGTTATCCAAAAGAATCTTAGTCTTGAGAGAGTTTTGATGGTGGAAGTTTCCTTTGAAGGAGATTGGAATAATTGAAGAATCTATAAAAATCAAATAATAGACCATCACCAATGTCGTTAACATTGATGTAGGTGAAATAATCATCAATGGATGAACCCAAATTGAGTTAGGGATTTTTTATTGACGATTTTATCCATTTTAAATGATTTTCAACCATGTAATAATTACTCTATATTAAATTTTCAATTTACATGGCCTAGTTGGTTTTGATTATTTATTTTAGTCAAGAATTTCATGGTTTCTGGACATTCTTCCCTACTATTCAATTCATGTATCTATGATTAGTGTTTTATTCATTTATTAGATACCTTTAATTATAGTTTTTGATGTTTAATATCTGTCTCCCACCATTATTTGGGAAATCATCATCATCCTTTGATTTGACCGATGGTTCAACCATTTTTTAATGAAATAACATTTGGTTGAATATGAAACTATGAACGTTCATTCTAGGATTCAATGATGGATTTTAGGGCATTTATAAGAATCATTTGAGTTATAGTGACCATTTGAGATGTTGAAGAAATGATGTGATTCCTTGGTAGATAAAGGTGACAAACAATGTGTTCAGACAATAGTAGGTGATTGAGATCCCCGATTCTGACCAAATTTGTCCAAAAATTGATCATTAGAGGTCCAAAATTCATGGAATGATTGATTGGTGAAGTTATAGGCTCAATTGAAGGCATGATTTTTAGTGATAATATGAGGAGTTGAGGGAAGTGGGAGACTGTTGGAAATCCAAACAATATGAAATGTAGTTCAGAAGAACACACACCATGTATTTTGTGGGTACATAAAATAGGGTTTAAAATGGAGTTAAATATCAAAAACCATGTGACTTGAATTACACATCATGAAACACTAGACAAACCAATTGATGTGTATAAAGATTAAACTCACATGTGACCTTGTATGCTTGCATGTAGTGTGGGTCGGGTTTACATGTTGTGTACCCTTGGGGTTACATGAATTGGATTCCTCCAATAGTACACGCCAAGTAAGTTAGTTGGAGATACACACCATGTACATTCCATAGGACAAAAAGTATAGTTTAGTTTCACATGACACTAGCTATGGAGGTGTATGCCGAATAACCTACCGACCTCCCACACCATTTACTCTACAGTATATGTCATGTAGGTGGATGTTTACATGCCAAGTGGGGAGTCAAAAATATGACTAGAGGAATGTTGAGTTATTACACACCATGTACTCCTATAGAACATATTATGTACTTTTCTAGAACCAAATTTTTTTCCCTCACTTTGGATCATATCTGAGCATGTGGCTGGCTTTCCCTAAGTGACTTTCTACGTAGAATTCATAGGTAAGCTCCTCGCCAATATTAGGGGAGATATGTGAGGTGAGGCATGCAGTTTAGTGCTCATAACCCTATAAGGATGATGATAGATTTTTTAAATGATAATAAAATCATTCTCATTTATAGATAGAGTTAGGTATCCCCCCCATATAACTATATGTTGGATCCTCTATCTACATGTTAGTTGACAGATAAAATTAGGTTTCCACTAATATATCTAGGGTGTGAAATCCTCTATGATATCCTATATGTTTATTAAGGTATCCTACCTATTTACTCAAGGTGAGAGATCTTCAATCTATGAGTCATGTTCCCTCATCTGAGGTTTATCTAACAAGATGTGAGTTTCACTTTACGATTTACTATGAGGCTATATGGGTTGCAATATTGGTTTAGTTCTAGTATTTTAAGATAATTTTTGTTTCATTTGGTGGCTAACTATGATGGATGAGAATCTTCTTACATTTTGGGTACTTATCTTTAAAGTGTATTTGGGATTATTTGTATTATATTTATTCTTTCCTTTGAGACTTTTGGTTTTTAGTTGACTTGTCTCCCATTTTTTCGTAGTGGTTTTCATGGTGTGTTATTGGATATGTTATACTCACCCTTATATGGGAGTATTCACCTTAATGTGTTGTATATTATGAAAAAAACAAGTATCTTGGTGGTGATCTTGGTATACCGGACATTAGTGGAGCTTAGGAGTGATTGGAGGTGGTAGTAGTAGTTAGTGGTCATACCTAGTACTTATTCTTATCAGCGTACTCTATGCACCCAATGATAGGTTGGTTGAAACTTTGGTTTGTTGGGAATGTATTTTCCCCTTTATATTATAGATTATATCTTATGGATTGTTTTTATTTGTTTTTTCATGCATTATATACAAGGAAGTTCATCCCATTTATTTATTCTACATTATTATGTTCCATGTGTTTGTATGCATTTTTTAAAGGTGCATTAAGTTAAGTCCTCCCATCATGAGATATATTCCTACTCAATGCTAGTCAACAACCCCTATGCTATTGGAGGTGGGATTAGGGTGGCATACCTTACTTACAACCACCCAAGAGAGGTCCTAGTGGATTAGATCATGTTAAAGAGGTATCAAAGTAGGTTATACTATGGATTGAGTTTGGAGTTTGATGTATGTTGAGGTTTTTTTAGAATTTGGGAAATAGAATTTAAGAGTCTTAGGTTTGGTTTGGAGATTGAGGAACCTAGTGATGATGCATCAACTGTCATATCCATTCACTAGTATTCTAAAAACCTTATTGTATACTTTAAACATTGAGGCACCGATTTCAGGGGAAAATAAATGGTACTTGAATTATATAGGGATATGTATTTTATTTCCATGATTCAACTATACAAATGTGATTTATTGACCATAGTACATCTTGTTAAAGTCGTGGGATGTTACCATGAAAATAACTAGCTAGGGCCCTGAGGTAGGGTCATGATGTACTTGTGCTAGTGGTTGATCCTCCTACCGACGACTAGCTGAGAGAAGAGGATTTTGTCCAGAGTCTAGTTCACAAGGATTTTCCACTGGTAATGCGATAGGTGACACCTATTCATGTTATGAAACATGTAGACTCACCACCATAAGTGTAGGAAATCATCCTTAAACTTACTTTTCACCCAATTTTTCTAATAGGGTAGGACCTTGATATGCACAGGTTGAGCGCATTGAATGTGTTTCGACTCCAAAGACCTCCTGGGTTTTGAGGTGTGACCAATCCAAAGGAGGATAAAGATTTTATAAATTATTTTTTGTAAGTTTTTTTCATAGTTTGGACACCCACCAACTAGATGATGGTTCTTGCAACCATTTTTTTATATGGTACGATATACCGCTGGTGGATCTTGATCATTCAGACTCATACTGAGGTGATTATCACTTGAACATATTCTGAGTGCCTCCTTTGGGAGGAGTAATTTATAGAGATGTTGAGCTCTGTGAACATCCAAGATCTACTAGAGTTGTCATAGGGTGATCTGATAGTGTCTGAGTACGCATCATGATTCACTGATCTCATGTGATACTCTCTAGACATGGTACATGATGGATTATTTCAAGAAATAAATTTAGAGTGAGGACTTCACAAGGATATTTGAGCTAGTATTTACCCTTATGTATTCCAACCTATAATGGGGTGCTAAAGTGATCATTGATAAGGTATAGGTCTTTAATAGAGAAGATTTAGGTGACATCTGCTAGCAGAAGTCACCCAGAAGTAGAGTCATATGCTGTAGGTAGTTGATGTCAAGATTTGGGGTCAAGATGATTAAGGCAACCAAATATGAATTCATAGTCTAGATGATTAGTGGATAAAGACTCTCATAGGGGATTCAATCATCCAAGTGATATATGATTCTTTTTTTGAGAGGGATGAGGTTATCTAGTGCATAAATGCTCGACCTGACATGCTGTAGAGGGTAGTTAGGTTATTAATGGAAATCCATGATAGAGATAGTCTTATGGCCAGAAAATTACCTATGATAGTCAGGGTAAACCATAGGGAGGTTACTTAGGTAGAGGATCTAGTGGTGTAGAAGGGTGGGGAGGTGTAGGAGTATGATTTAATGAACTGCTTCCACCACCACCACCCCCAGGTGGTCCCCTCTATGTTTAGAGGGCTAGTGGTTAAGGATGTGACTGGTTTTAGGATATGGATGATTATGAATAGGTGGATCCTTGCATGATTTGATGTATGATATGTGTTTACTCTACTCTGACACCTGTATTAATAGACACTAGTGTAATCCATTATTCTATTCACACATCCCTTATTCAAGAGTAAGATATTTTAACAAAACCCATAACCCAACCCATATTACTTGATGTTCCTACTGGGAATGACCCTATAATCACACATGTATACTAAGAATATAAGTTCATGCTTAGGGGATAGAGGTTCTCCTAGGACCTCATGGTGGGTGTGATGAGGTCGTATGATTTCATTTTGGAATGTATTGGTTATCCACCATACATGTCTGGATAGACTGATACCATTATAGAAAGGAACACCTCCAAGATAATGGGTTGAGATTTTATTTTATGGGTGAGTGAGAACATAAGTTGAGATGAGTAGGGACTATGTATAGGAAGTTTCATCTGATCACCCACTATTTAGTGAGTTTGGAATTATGCGCAGCTCATACCTCAGATGATTAGTTTCCAGCAGTGGTAGATAAGCACATAGATGTTTTCCCCAAGGAGGTACCAAGATTACACCCTCATCAGGAGTTCGAATTAAATATTTATTTACACCCTAGGACTAATCCGATATCTTTCATAGCTTATTAGATGATCCTAGCTAAACTCAGGGTGTTGAATGTTCATTTAGAGGTTATAATGGAGAAAGACTTTACCGGACCCAATGTTTCCCATAGAAAACTCTAGTTTTTTTTTCTAAAAAGTATGATGAGATTCTTAAGTGGTGTATTTAATATCACTACCTAAATTGAGTGGTAGTCAAGAAAAAATACCCAATGGTGAGTATCTATGATCTCTTTGACCAACTCAAGGGTGTGGGGTGGTTCTCAATGATCGACCTCAGGTCCAATTATCAATAACTATGAGTTAATGAGGGGGACATCCTAGAAATGGACTTTATATGTCACAATAGACACAATGAGTTCCTAATGATACATTTTAGTGTGGAAAACACCCTGACTGTGTTCATAGCCTTCATGAATTGGATCTTTTAGCCTTTATTATATCAATTTTTTGTTGTATATATTGAATAAACCATTATCTATTTAATATGAGAGGATAAAAATACAAATTATTTTAGGATTGTCTTGGAATTACTTTGAGAGAACCAAATATACTAGAAGTACTCGATGTGTTGGTTCCGGAATAATGATATACACTTCTTGGGATATGTTATCTTAGAATTTGGTCTATCTATGGACCTAACCGAGAGCTAGGTAGTGTTACCTTGGGATCCACCCAAGTGTGTGTTTGAGGTTTGTAGTTTTCTTAGTTTTTAAAGGTATTACTAGAAATTTTTGGAATATTTATATAGGATTTCATGCACCTTGACTTACCTTATAAGAAAGGGTGACCATTTGTATGGTCTACATAGTTCGATAGAGCTTTCGAGGAGATAAAGAGGAGATTGATGAGTGCTCTATTCCCAAGGTTTCTATAGAAGGATGTTGAGTACATTGTGGACTATAATTATTTTGAAGCAAGACTCAACTTCACACTGATGTAGGGGAAGGTGGTTACTTCTTATGGGTCCAGAAAATGAATACCCCATGAGAAGAACTACATGACCTGTGATCTAGAGCTAGCAGTGGTTGTTTTCTCCCTAAATACATAGAGGCACTATCTTCTGGGTGAGTGGTTCATGGTCTATACAGACTACGAGAGTCTTAGTTATATCTTCACTTAGAGATATATTAACCTGAGGAAAAGGTGTTGGTTGGAGTTCCTACATGATTATGACTTTGATATAGTATATACTTTTGTGAATATAAATTTAGTCACTGATAACCTTAGCAGGAAATACCATTATCAATTATTGGAGGATTCATCAGATTAGTTTTCCTCTTTACAACAAACCATTGTGAGTAAGGGAGAGGTGTGTTATCTTCAATCAATGGTGTTGGCCCCTCCACTTCTAAAAAATGTGAGGTAGTCCCAATTGGGAGACATTGATTATGAGATTATGCATGATTGAATTTTTTGATGTGATACACTGTACGGATTTTCCAAATGTGGAGAGTATGTCATCCTCTAGAAAGGATGGACAATGGTACCGGTCACACTGTGTGAAGAGGTGTTGATGGAATTCCACACTTCACCCTTGGTGGTATATCCTAGAGTAAGAAAGATGTACCTGGACCTCAATAATTAGTTATTTTGGGAAGGTATGAAGTAGATTATGAATAAGTTTATATCTCGATGACTCACTTGTCAATAGATGAGGGTGGACCATTAGATTCTACTAGGTTTGGCCCAACCCATTGAGGTTCTAGAGTGAAAGTGAAATAGTTTTTTGATGGATTTCATGATAGGGCTCCCATGTTCTATAAGATACCATAACACTATATGGGTGATCATTTAATGACTAAACAATTCACCCCACTTCCTTACCATTTGAGAAAAGAGTTCGATGAGGAGCATACAATTCTTTTACATGAATGATATTTTTCAATTTCATGGGGTAATTTTGATGATAGTTTTGATTAATGATGATTAGTTCATGTACTGATTGTGTAAATTCTTATAGGAGTTGTTTGGGACCCAGTTATGAATGAGTATAGGGTTCCACACTCATACAGATGTCCAAAACGAGCAAACCATTCAAGTTTTCAAGTATATGTTGAGGGATTTCATATTGGATTTAAATGGAAGTTGGGATGATAAATTGACATTGGTGGAGTTAATGTACAACAATTTATTCCACTATATCATCGACATGAAACCTTTCGAGGATCTATACAAAAGACCCTCCATGTCACCCTTGTGTTGGACCGAGGTAGGCGAGTTATCACTAATGAGACCAGAGTTAGTACAAGTGACAACATAGAAGGTTTAGGTGATATTGGAATGGATGAGGACCATAAAGAGATATCGAAAGCACTGTGTGGAATGATGATGGAGGAATTTGGAGTTTTTGGTGGGAAACCATGTGTTACTAGAGGTCTCTACATAAAACTATCTATGGAGATTTGGTCATGGAGACAAGTTTTCCTCAAGATTCAATGACCCATTATAGATCCTGCATAGGGTGGGTAAGTTAGTCCACTATTTTTAATTTTCCCCAAAGCTAGAATAGGTTCACAATGTCTTAAATGTGTTGTAGTTGAGGAGGTATGTGCATGACCCATCACTACCATAAAAGTGGTTCTTTACAGTGCCACCCTTTAACAGCGCTAAAAAAATCCTGGATAAAGGGTCCCCCTTTATCAGTGCTTTTTTTAGCGCTGTTAAAGGGGACCCCTTTATCAGCGCTTTTTTTAATAGTGCTATTAAAGGGTATATTTCAAAAAAAATAAAAAAAAATATATAAATATATAGATATATCAATATATTTATATTGATATAAATATAATATATATCTTTTAAATATGTTTTAGATAAGTATAAATAGACATTTACATTTAATATATAATAAATTTAGTGAAAATGGATTAAAAATATTTTAAAAAATATTATTAATTATTAATTTACTAATTATCATTGAGTAATAATCATTTAATAACAATTTAGATACACAAAAAATCAAAAAATTAATAAAAGAACTAAAATAAGTTAAAAACGTAACTCAAACTTCAAACGACCATAAATTTTGATCTGGGTTTCTGTTTGAGATCTACCATATATCAAATCAAAGTATGTGGTGAGCTATACATGCTATCGACATAAAAGAAACTTTTGAATCATATTTTGATGCCAAAAAATTCCTAAAAGTTCCAAAATTCCACCAATACTGAGTTTTTAGTCGATATACCCAAATTTTTTAACATTCGATGGAATTTGAGCCTCATTTTAGGTGGTCTTTTTTCCCTCTTTCAGTGGGGACTGAATTTATTCCAAGGGACTACATTCATATTGATATTATGTCTTTGAAATTTTATCATTTTTTCACAATATAATATTATTTATAATAAAATATATAACAATATATACATATTTTTTATATATTCACACATAAAAATTTAATTTTATAAATAAATAATTAAACATATTTACATATAAAGTATATTTCTCAATATATAAGCCTTATAATATCCATTTTATTTAAAATAAAAATATATGTATATTTATTTACCTATATAATGTGTGTGTGTGTGTGTGTGTATATATATATATTAGTGTGTGTATGTATTAACAAACTGATATATATTATCTATATATTCTAACATATGACTATACATATGAATATACATAGGAATATACGTATGAATATACATATTAATATATAATATATGTAAATATATATAAATATATATAATTATACTTATAGATACACACACATATATATAATATATACAAGTGTATGTATATTGTATGTATGTTGTATATATGTATGTATTTATTTATTTATAAACACACACAAAAATATATATTTTATACATGTATTTAAATAATCTTATAAATATATATTAAAATATGAATAAATATATGGATAAAAAATATAACTAAAAATATAAATAAATAAATAGATATAAATATATATTAATATACGAATAAATCTATATATATTAATATAACTCTATATATTAATATATGAATAAATATAACTATAATATATAAATAAATAGATATATCATTAAATAGAGAACAAAGAAACATAGGGTAGTGGTAAAGGGTCTATGTGCACAGGGGAGAGGTCTCGAGTTCGAATCCGGGGGGAGGCGGAGGCACGCAGGTGGGTGCAGGGGGGCTAGTGCGTGGGCGGGTGTAGGGTGGGGGATAGTGCTGTTAAAGGGGGGTGGTGTGGGTGTAGGTGGGTGTAGGTGGGGGATAGTGTTGTTAAGGTGGGGGGGGGGGTCAAGCACTGTTAAAAGGGGGATCCAATTTAAAGTTTTTTTTTAATTTTTTTACTTTTATCAGCGCTGATAAATGACCCTTTTATTGTCGTTTTTTAGCACTAACAAAAGTCCCCGTTAATCAGTTCTTTTTTTAACACTGATAAAAGGGTCCTTTATTAGAACTTTTTTGAGCATTGATAAATGGTACCCCCCTCTTTATCTTCACTGAGATTAACAACGCTTTTCTAGTGCTGTTAAAAGTGATTTCTAGTGATTTTAAAAGCACTATCTATAGTAGTGCATTGCACACCATCAACTGGGTTGAGTTAGACATCGAGGATGGATCCACCTTTTCAAAGTACCCAATGTTGATTGAGTACTGAGAGGAAACAAACCTTTATGGATGATATATTCCATTTTTATGAATTCTTTGGTATTATTAGAACCTTTAGGAGAGCCCATGGGAGTGTAGGTGCTAAATGTGAGCCCAATATCCTCACCTCTTTTCATAGTTTGAGATTTTCAAGATGAAGTTCCTTGATGGTTGGGAGGATGTAGAAACCCTAGTTTTGTTGATTGAACACTTTAAATATTATGAATAATATTTTTTTATCTTATTAGGAAGTTAAAACATAGTTAAGCATGTCATAGATATTTGATATTAATATATTAATAAAAAAATATATATTATTTTTAGCTCATACACACGCATTATTAAGACATATTATTTCCCTATTAAATAGAGTATTGGATTGAAATTATGGAACCACAATTAAGTTTAATATGTGGGTTTTATCCTAGGGGTGGTATAACTTTTATTTTCATCGGGAAACCTTGACTTAACCTTCATTAGTGATTGAGTTGTTATTTTTTTGAAAGGAAATTGTTAATTTAAATTTATTATTTAATATGGGGAAAATTAATGGATTAAATTATATTTGTATATATAAATTCATATTTATCTCCTAGACCCAAGGTTTTTTGTAAGAACCCTAGGCTTGGGAGAGTGACGAAGGTGAAAGTTTCATTTGAAGGTGATGAGTTAGTTTTTAAGCACATATATTTTTTGAAAATTTAATTGATAAATTTCATTTATTTTTAATTGTTACTACTTATATTAACATTGTTTTCATTAATTTATGGATATTTTATATTTTATAAATATAATTGTTTAAAAATAAATAATTTTTTTTACTATCTTTTTATTTTTTTAAGTATTTTGTATTTAGTTTGGAAAAATTGGCCCAATAGCTAGCCCACAACCCATGGAGGCAAGACACTTCACAACCCCATGAGGGGCCACCAATCAAACCAACCACAGGTAAGGTCAACACATGTGGAATAGGGGATTTATAGGTTATACATGGCACTCAAATAAGCAAAGAACACCAGTGCATGTGGATGAGATCAATACGGTGGAGGGAGGAAAACATCACTAGTGTGGGTCATCACATAGTAGCATAGGAATATTCCAACACCTATAGAAATTTACACCCAGTTGAGATACATAATCATTTATCTATAAGCACTTGAATGTGGAAACAACTGATGTGGGATGCATTTTTCTCGGGGCACTATTAATTTTAACTGAAATGCTTTTATTTCTCTTTTCTTGTGTGTCTTCATTCTTAGACACACCTTCTATGCTGCCAAAACCATCGCTAAACTACAAAATTTCTATAGAATACAAAGGAGAGCTCATGTTACATTGTATATTAGGGTCATTCTATGCAGAAACCATGGCTATATGGCATAGTCGACACAGAAGATCGAACTGATGAAGGAGGCGCTGCACCATTGTCCTACCACTTCCCCTTAGCCTTGTGATTAGATAATTATGGAAAGAGGTTACGCCATCATGTTTCATTGTTCCACAGATGGATCTACCCTGAGATGATTGATGAAACATAGGATCACCTTTACATGAGTGATGGAATGTACCCTTATGTAGCCACAATAATGTAGGATCACCTTTACACATGATCTCAGAATATACACTTATGTGGCTTGTGTATTAGGTGTCTTACCCTTACGTGAGGACCAAAAGACCCTTACGCAATGGGTGAGAGACCCATACAGAGTTCCGTGTTGACCTTTATGTGGTGTTGTATGAACTCCGCACCTTGGTTCATTTTGAAGAAGAAAAGCATGCAGGGGTAGTTGTGTAGGGTTTGGCTACACCATGGAGAGTCTCATAATGACAAAGCTCAGGAAATGAAGTAGGAGTATGTGGCCATAGGCAGTCAGCTACACTTTAACCATGCACAGAGAGACAGAGGATGTGATGCAGAGACACTGCATATGCCACAGGGTTTAGTTACTACATTATTCCAAAGCTTTAATTCCTTGGGGAGTTTTTTATAAGTTTTCTGATTTTTTTAAAAAAGTGTCGGGTGATTTTTTTTAAAATATATACTAAATGAGATAGTGGGGATGCCAACTTTAGGTATCAGGTGAAAGGCAGCAATACTATTTCCAACTTTCCTCTAAAAGGGATTTTTTTTACTTTTTTTGTATTTTAAAATTTTAAATTTTTTATTTTTTTATTTTGTTTTATTTATATATATATAACAAAAAAATTAGCAGAATTTAGATACTATTTAATATCTAGCAGTACTGTCATTACAACAGTCTAGATTCTAACAGAATCTCTCACCCATGACTCTGTTTTATAAGAGGGCTTGCCATGTAAATTATTCTACATTTCTGATGTGAGATTCTAGTTCTCTATTTTCTGCGCAGAACATTCTGCATTTCTAATGTGGGATTCAGAACTATTTCAAGTACATGGATTTTAAAGACTATAAAATATTAACTATAAGACCAATATAAATATAACTTAAAACATGTATTAAAAATATAATAAATATTAAAAAATTAAAATAATTTCGTAACAAATGTTGATGAAAAATAATTTACAGGCTTTCAAAGGCACCAACTTGAAACTTAAAACTGTTTCAAGTATATGAATTTAAAATCCTATAAAATATAAACTATAAGACCAATATAAATAAAAATGAAAACATGGATTAAACATATAAGAAGTAGTTGAAAATAAAAATAATTCCGTAACAAATGTTGATGAAAAATAATTTATAAGCTTTCAAAGCCACCAACTTGAAACTTAAAAAATGTTTCAAGTATGTGACTTTGAAAACCTATAAAATATAAATTATAAGACCAGTATAATTGATAATTAAAACATGGATTAAAAATATAATAAATAGTTGAAAATAAAAATAATTTCATAAAAAAATGTTGATGAAAAATAATTTATAAGCTTTCAAAACCACCTATTTGAAACTTAAAAATGTTTCAAATAAGTGGCTTTGAAAGACTATAAAATATAAACTATAAGACAAATATAAATAAAACTTAAAACATGGATTAAACATATAAAAAATAGTTGAAAATTAATTAGTTAATTAGTAATATAATTTTTAATTATATAATTATTAATTATATAATTATTAATTATATAATTATTAATTATATAATTATTAATTATATAATAATTAATTATATAATAATTAATTAGTTAACCAGTAATACAATTATTAATTATTAATTATATAATTAATTGTTTAATTAGTAATATCATTATTAATTATATAATAATTAATTAGTAATATAATTATTAATTATATAATTATTAACTATAAAATTATTAATTATATAATAATTAATTAGTTAATCAGTAATATAATTATTAATTATTAATTATTAATTATATAACTAATTTATTAATTAGTAATATTATTATTAATTATATAATAATTAATTAGTAATATAATTATTAATTATAGTAATTAATTAGTTAATTAGTAATATAATTGTTAATTATATTAATTAATTAGTTAATTAGTAATATAATTGTTAATTAGTTAATAATTAATTAGTTAATTAGTAATATAATTATTAATTATAAAATAGTTAATTAGCTAATTAGTGATACAATTATTAATTATAATTACTCATTATAATTATTCATTATTAATTATTTATAATATATTATATAATAATTAATTATTTAATTAGTAATATAATTATTAATTATATAATAATAAATTATTTAATTAGTAATATAATTTTTATTTTTAATAGTTAATTAGTTAATTAGTAATATAATTATTAATTATATAATAATTAATTTTTTAATTCGTAATATAATTATTAATTATATAATAATTAATTTTATAATTCATAAAATAATTATTAATTATATAATAATTTATTAGTAAATTAGTAATATAATTATTAATTATATAATAATTAATTAATTAATTAATTATTAATATAATTAATAATTAATAATTAATTAGTAACATATTTATTAATTAGTTAATAATTAATTAGTTAATTAGTAATATAATTATTAATTATATAATAATTATTTATTTAATAATATAATTATTAATTAGTTTATTAGTAATATAATAATTAATTATAATTAATAATTATTAATTATATAATAATTAATTAGTTAATTAGTAATATAATTATTAATTATTAATTATTAATTATTTTTTATATAATAATTAATTATTTAATTAGTAGTATAATTACTAATTATATAATGAATAATTAATAATTATAATAAAAAATATATTACTAATTAACTAATTAATTATTATATAATTAATTATTAATAATTAAAAAATAAAAATTATAATGAATAATTATAATAAATAATTATGTTATTAATTAACTAATTAACTATTATATGACTATTAATGATATTACTAATTGATTATTATATAACTTATAATGATATTTCTAATTGATTATTATATAATTTATAATGATATTACTAATTAACTAATAAATTATATAATTAATAATTTTGTTACTAATTAACTAATTAATTATTATATAATTAATAATTATAAAATTAATAATTATATTACTAATTAAATAATTAATTATTAACTATTTCTTATATGTTTAATCTATATTTTAAGTTTCATTTATATTTATCTTATAGTTTGTATTTTATTGTCTTTCAAAGCCACATACTTAAAGTATTTTTAAGTTTCAAGTAAGTGGTTTTGAAAGCTTATAAATTATTTCTCATCAACATTTTTTACAAAATTATTTTTATTTTCAACTATTTCTTATATGTTTAATCCATATTTTAAGTTTCATTTATATTCTTCTTATAGTTTATATTTTATAGTCTTTCAAAGCCATGTATTTGAAACATTTTTAAGTTTCAAATAGGTGGTTTTGAAAGCTTATAAATTATTTTTCATCAACATTTTTTATGAAATTATTTTTATTTTAAACTATTTCTTATATTTTTAATCCATGTTTTAATTTTTAATTGTATTGGTCTTATATTTTATATTTTATAGGCTTTCAAAGTCACATACTTGAAACATTTTTAAGTTTCAAGTTGGTGGCTTTGAAAGCTTATAAATTGTTTTTCATCAACATTTGTTATGAAATTATTTTTATTTTCAACTATTTATTATATTTTTAATCCAAGTTTTAAGTTTCATTTATATTTGTCATATAGTTTATATTTTAGAGGCTTTCAAAGTCACATACTTGAAACATTTTTATGTTTCAAGTAAGTGCCTTTGAAAGCTTGTAAATTATTTTTCAATAACATTTGTTACAAATTTATTTTTATTGTCAAATATTTATTATATGTTTAATCCATGTTTTAAGTTTAATTTATATTGGTCTTATAGTTTATATTTTATAGTCTTTCAAATACACATACTCGAAACAGTTCTGAATCCCATATCGGAAATGCAGAATGTTCCATGCAGGAAAGGGAGAACCAGAATCCCACATCAGAAATACAAAATGATTTCTAGGGAAATCCCTCTTATAAAAGGGAGCTATGAGTGATAACTTCTGCCAAAATCCAGACTATTTTAATGACAGTAATGCTGGATATTAAATAGCAGATAAATTCTGTTGAAAATTTTTGTTATAAATATAAATATATATATAAACAAAAAAAATAAAAATAAAAATAAAAATTTTTAAAATGAAAAAATCGTATTTTTTTTCTTTTATAGGAAAGGAGACAAAGAGGTTTCCACCTTTCGGGCACCTTTCAACCAATACCTAAAAACGGAAGCCCTGATTCCTCCTTTAGTACACATTTTAAATTTTTTTTACACTACACTTTTTTACATTTTTATTTTTTTTAGAAAACATATAAAAAAACTCTTCCTTGGGCTATCCATATCTTATGAGTTGAGATTCCGAGAGTTTGAAGAAACATCAAGTGCGTGGGATGGTTCCTAACAAAGAGGAGTTAAAACACTCTACATTACAAGGAGAAGAAGCTGGGATGGAGAAGAAAATTAAAAATAATATTTAATAATAGCTGAGAAGACTTATCCAAACCCTCATGAAGATATTTGAGGAGGACCACACAATTGACCAATTCAAAGTTGGAGAAAAACAAAGGTGGGAAAAAATTTAAACTAAAGTGAAGGAGGATATATCTCGGGGGATACTACCTATAAATTGAGGAGGAGTCTTCTTTTCAAAAGGACCACACAGATCGGAGGGACCATACTTTATCTAAACTAGAGAGAGAGGCCTACTTCTAGTTTAGGAAGCTGACATAGGAGGCAAAGTAGAATAACTCCATCTGATATCTGAAGAAAGAGTATAGGAGAAGGGTCATCTTCAACTGTGATTCTATGTAGTTAGGAATTTATTTTATGTTTTTATTTCCACTTGTAACTATGAATTAATATGTTGGTTACAGAAGTGATATAAGTATGTTTTCAATATTTCATGACATATTTATTTTAGATCTAACTTTTCTATTCCCCCTTCCTTAGTTTCTAAATAATTCATGTTCTCAAGAGCGGGTATGAGTGACTAAGAGTTATAGTAGGGGTGAATTTGATAAATGAAAAGTGTAACCTATTAAATTTTATTTTTATTTTGCGGTTTCATATTTCATTTTAGAATTAAATTGTGAGTTACTTCTTAATATCATTCATTAGGAGTCTAGAAAGAGTAAACATACTAGGGGGAAAACCATCATAATAAAGGGGAGTATGGGCGCAAGAGTTGATCATTACTTCACCTTATTCTTAAAATATTAATCTCTATGCACTTAGGGTGGTTATAGATTTACCTAGAGTGAGAGTTCAACCATCCTAGGTAGATCTAGTTGATGTTGAGAGGCTATACTGAATACTCTGAGAGTTCTTATGGCTAATTAATATGAAAAATTTCAAAAGTGAGACCAAATTATCCTTCATGAACTATCATCCCCGAATTCACTCTCCCTATATTAATCCTTATTTTGATTTTTTGAGTTGGTCCATCACACCTCTCAAGTTCTATTAAGTAATATTAGTTTTAATAAATCGTGACACAGTTGAAACTATTAAATCATTTAGAACATTTTTCTTCATGGTATCATCCCCATATTAACACTATTTTATTTTCTAGTATTTAGTGTAGTTTGGGTATTATAAATATATAAAATGATACAATCGGAGGATTTAATGACATCTTCTAGGCATATCAATTTTATGATTTCATTACTGGGGGAAAACAATTATAAATTCAATAGTTAGATAACACTTTACTCTCCCACTTTTTTATTTTCTGATTTTATATTAGGTTCTTTCATTTTTTTCTTTTGTTTTATTTTACATGTTAGGCTTTTTGGATTGTAATCTAAGGTACAAGAAGAATGAAGGCTCATATCCATTTGGAAAACAAATTGAAGTCTTAAATATAGAAATTCAGTGACAGGGATGGGAGTTCCAAGACAAACCATGGGAATCACAACCATACCCAAGTCAGTAAGAATTAGTTTGAAGCATGAAATCAGAGTTTAAAAAAGGATTTCTACTTATGGAAAACATGGATTAGGAATTAGTATAATTGAAGTAATAAACCGAGGATGAGGCCCTCGTTGAAGAATAAATTGAAGATCCATTTAGATGCACAACTGAATTAGAGGTTGAAACCAATGAAAGTTCCTATTTTGATTTCTATTCTGAATTTTCCATGGAGGATACCTACCTAAGTGGTAAGGAGGAATAGGAAGAGGAACCTTCCAATGTTGAAAAGGAAGAAAAAATAGGGGAGGAAAAGATAAAAGATGCTGGGATTTGTGATGATATAATGAAGTTGTTGGAGGGGGAATCTCTGAGATTTGTTGAACAAGAAGACCCTCTAACACCAATTAAAATAGATAAATCAAAATAAGCAAAGGAAGAAAAAGAAAAGAAATAGGGGTACTAGGTTTCGGTATAATTTTGTTTAATTATTATATAATCACACTTTTCTTGATTCTGGTTACCCCCTCATTTTTCCAAATAAGACGAAGACATGGTGGAAATTGAACTAGTGGAAATGAACATGAAAATTAAAGAAGTGAAACCCCCAAAGACATAATATGTGTAGTAGTACCCAGTTTGGATAGGCCATGAAAATCTAATATAATCATTGGGGCTGTAAACCACCAAAAAATCTCTGCCAATTGAGGAATCGAGCTTATAGAGGAGGAAAAGTAAAAGAGCTACATCAGAAATTGAGAAAAGGAAGAATTGGTTCAATATAAGATGGTTAGATCTATACCCTACTCCTATCACACAGTCAAAGAGTTGAGGTCAAGCTTAATGACCTTAATAAAATGGCTTTGTGGAAGGAAATCCAAATTTCTATTTTTTTGGTTTCCTAGGATTTAGGACTTTTAATTTTGGATATACCCCCTCCCATATTTTTGAACTTCAATTGCATGGACCTTGTATTTTCACTATTTTTGATTTATTTTTTAACTCCATGAATCAAAAATAAAGTAAGGAAAAAATGAATAAGAGATTAAATGTGAATGGGGAGAAAGATTTGAATTTCAATATTCATAATACTCCCCTATTTCTCAAATCGTTTATGTATTTTAATGAAAACAATTCATGCCCACACATTGATTAGTGATTTTTTTATCAATGACACTTAGTTTTTTTTTAACACCAAGATAACATGTGTTATTTTTCAAGGTGATTTAATTAAATAAGTAATACGGGGGAATTAAATGATTAAAGTGGAACATAGGAATTTGAATTCAATGAATAATTTTTCTTCTTTTTAGTCATATGCAGGTGAATTTTTCCTTACATATTTCATGCTTGGAAATTCATAATTTAATATGGATTAATTTATATATTATTATACATTCCATGAGTTATTATCTTTAAAATCATATTCCCCCATTACTGATAGGTTTCTAGACCAAAATTTTCCAATCTTTCATAGTAAATTTCTTGAGAGAACTTGGGACATGTTACCTACTTAGACTTGAATTTAATCTTGTCAAAGAGATGATTTTGAAAATTCACTATGAAAATGATTGAGTCATTTTAATTGATTTATCCATTATCCTTGAGACCTACCTTACATTGATCCTACTTTAAAACCTTAGAGACCATGAATGTCCTTTGGTAGGAATGAGCCACACTATAAGAAAATTTCATCCATTCCCACCCTTACTCTAATATTTTGCATGATTTTAAAAGTTCAATTGTTAGGGGAAGGGAATTTATGTTGAAAAAAAGGATATTCTTTATTTAAGTTTCATGTCATTATTCATTTTATTTTTTATACCCCTCTATAAACAAACAAAGAAAAAAAAAACAAAAATGGGTTGAATTATAGAGGGTAAAAATCACCATGACTTGACAAATGATTTTATCATTTGGGGTTGGGTGGTGGATGTGAGACTCTTCCTAGCACAATTTTTTAAAAATTGAAAATTTTAAAAAGAAAAAAATATAGAGGGGTTACTCATTCATTATGCTTTCATTTTTCATGTCCTTACTTTGAGATTAGAAAAGTGGGAGTTGTCACTTTTTTAAAGAGGAGAATTTCATTAGGATTTACTTTTATTATCATTCACTATAATTAAAGATAAAATTATTTTTTAAACTTGAATTGATTTATTCCATTTTCCTTAATCGTTGAGTAAATTGATCCTATTTTGAAAGTTCTCATGAATTTTAGTGATTTTTATCTCCACTAAGTGGAGAATGTTGGTCTTATTCAGGTTTTCAAGTATGGTACATATACTCAATGTATGAATAAGAATCCATATATATTTTAACTTGAGTTATGAAGAAAGAGAAATAATGGTGAGGTAGATTATGAATTTACATGTTAATAATGATAGATCGATAATCTTGAATGGAGGAGTAGAGAAGCTCTGTCATTTTTCATGGTAAAATCAATTACATTATGTCTAGTTAGGAGTTGGAATCATTTATCATATGTGACAGTTGAATGTTATTATCCCATATTGATAATTGTTTAGTTAACTAATTTTTAATTTTTAATATTGGTGAAACCAGGGTGTCCTTTTTAATTCACAATAGAGATTTATGATTGAGGACAAAAATTGATTAAGTGTGAGGGATTTGATAAATTACTTTTTATGAACAATTTTTTAAAATTATAATTTATAAATGTGATTTATTTTTAATTTTTCAAACCCATATTATCATTATTTTCATTTATAGAAAAAAATTATTATATAAGTCAGGCTTAAAGTGGGAAAATAATTCTATTCGCCCAAAACAACTAATTAAAAAATCATAGAAAAATAACTAAACTGATCTAATCTCCATTCAACCCTTGTTGAATGGGGGAAGGAAAATCCTAGCAGGTTATAGAATCAAAATCCAAATGAAGATAAACAAAAAGAGAGTAAAAAAAACCCACTGCACCAGCCATGTATGGAGGTAGAGTAATGGAAGAAGATGGAGGCTGATGGTGTATTGTGGAGGCTTCATACACCCATCCATTAGGGGATGTAGAGGTCTCACCGGGCATCCATGGAAGCGGAGCACACCGACGCACATGGGTCAGATCTATGCGCTAGATGGATAAAAACTTCAACGGTGTGGGGTGATGAAGAACAATGTAGGGAATCCTCTGACACCCATCCAAATTTACGGTCCATTGATACATAGAATCATTTATATATCAGATCAATACCATAGAAATAAATGAAGTGGGATAAATTTCACCTGAGGCACTATTCATTTTTACAAAAATGATGTTGTTTTTCTCTGCCCGTGTGTCTTCACTCTTAGACACACCTTCCACACCACCTTCACCATCGTTACATCACAGAACTTCCATGGAAGCCAAAATAGAGTTCATGTTCCACTAGTTATTCAATTATTGTTATGCCATAACCATGGTTATTATTAGGTAAAAAGCAGATTGGTTTCAAAATAAACTCAGTTGTGACAACAACAATTTGTGAGAGTCAAAAATTTAAACAAAATGCCCGACCAAACAGCAGAATAAAAAATGGGGACACAAATTTTTAATGTGAATAAAACCTCCTTTCAAAGGATTAAAAAAACCAGAGGGAAACTCTGAGAAAATTCACTATGAACTAGAAAGTACAAAAATTCAAGTAAAACCTAAGACTTGAATCAAAAATAAAGTGTTAAAAAATTGTGTGAAAAACCACACCTTGATACGCCTCTATCGCCTCTCTGATAATAGTTTGTGACAATACACCACCCTTCGGAGATCAAAATCAAACTCATGGCATCGTTGTAGCACCTCGTTGCACAACCTGATTTGCCGATGCGCGCTGCTGCCCATGCCCATAAACTGTCACCCAAGTATATGATCTCCTTGGGTTGTTGTGCACCACAAAATAATCTCCTTTCTTGATTCTATGCTTCCCATTTTATAGGCTCCCATATTCCACATATCTTGTTTGAAATAGATATCTAAAAATATCTTAAAAAAAAGATATCATGAGATATCACCCGAATCTCATGCTGGCAGATGCACAGTATAAGGATCTTGAATTTCCAAAAAAATATATTTAAATCTAAAAGATAGAAATGTGTGGGATGAACCCCAAAAATATCCCCCTTTATCCCATCGAAGAAGGAGATTGAATCCAATAAACTCAGTTGGAAAGAAAACTGATCGGTATCACACCAACCGCCATCCTTTGTAGAAAATATGATATCCCTATTTTACATATCTAATAGAAACCTAAAATCTCCCCCTAAAAAAGAAATCCAAATTTCTAAGTCTTATTCATACCTATGTCTGCAACATCAATACCAGAATCAACAATATCTAGCTCCCCCATAATTGTGATCGCCACATAATTTGGAGCACCTACAGGAATTACTTTCTCCCTCTTCTCAACATCCTTCAAGTAGTCAAAAACTCTTTGTACATCACCTCAATATTTTATTTTCATTATTTCTTCTATAGTGTCACTCTTTGAAGAAAAATAATTAGGTGTAAGATCTGAAACGCCTTCCCTAACATGTTTTGTCTTCCAAACCTTCTTCAACTTAGCCGATAGTCTTCGAATCATGTATGACGATCACTTGTGCCACAAATATGATGAAGTCTTATTCACAACTAGATTTGTAACATCATTTCATGCCTTTACATATATCTTATAAATCATGTCATCCATTTTTCCTCGCGCATAAACCATCGATCCTCCAGATAAAGTCCATCTTACACTGCCGAACGAACTCCTAAATCCATTAGTATCAAGAGAACAAGAAAATAAAAAATTATGATGTATATCTAGAACATATCTCACATCCTTCAATGTCAGTGTACAACTTACATTAGAAGTGATACAAATATCAGAAACACTAATGAAATCATTAGAATCTCCATTTCTAATCTTCAATCTACCAAATTCACCTTCTTCATATAAATAAAATAACCCCTCTTTGGTGAAATATGGTACGACGCTTCTAAATCAACCACCCATTCAGTGTACAAATATGACTTGTGACAATCAACACCAACTAAAAGTAAATCACCCTCACTCTAAACAAGACTTATGATGGTATCTTCAGAATCAGTGTCATGCGCCTTATTTTCCTCCTTCAGCTTTTTCAATCCATAGAAGTGTCTCTGCAAATGACCCTTCTTATTGCAAAAGAAGAACTTAACCTTTCTTCTTGTGTTTGACTGACCTATCAGTTTATAGCATCCATCTGTCACAGCCAGAGTACCACTATTACCTGAAGATTCACCATCATTGGTCTTTATTTGAGTCTCGTTCAACAACAATAATGAAATCACATCATCCAACTTCAGTGTGTCTTTCCCAAACAACAATGTGGTGATAAGATTATCATATGAATTAGGCAATGAACCCAAAATAAGCAAAGCCTTGTCTTCTTCTTCTTCCATTTCAATGGGTACTGTGTTACCTTTATCATCAATCTTGACTACCACCAAGGATAAATCCATCAAAAGTTTGGTGAACTCGTCCAGATGGTTACCTAAATATCCATTATCTATCATTCACAAATGATACAATAGTTTCTTTAAATATAAAAAATTTGTGAGGGATTTTGATTTATACATTCTTTCAAGATTCGCCTATATCTCCTTCAGATATGTCAGATTCATTACTTCACACGATGTATTATCACCCAAATACATCTGAATTGTGATTATCACCAACTCTCGCATATCCTTCCAATCACCATCGCTCATCATCTCCGGCTTCTTTTATTTTTTCTTCAATGACTTCACTATCTTCTCACAGACCAGAATATTTTTAACTCTTTGCTTACAAAGTGTAAAATCATTTTGGCCATTGAATAGTTCAATGTGAGAATAAATCCCACAGTGTGAATCCCCCATATTTAATCAGCAAGAAAACATGGTTAACCTACCTTTGATACCAGATGTTAGGTCAGAAGCAGAGTAGTTTCAAAATAAAATCAGTTGTGACAACAACAATTTGTGAGAATCACCAATGTAAACAAAATTCCAGACCAAACAAGAGAATAAAAAATGAAAACACAAATTTTTAACCTAGAAAAACCCTCCTTTCGAAGGATTAAAAAAACCATGGGGAAAATCTGATAAAATTCACTATGAATCAAAGAGTACAAAAATTCAAATAAAACCTGAGACTTGAATCACAAATACAATTTAAAAAACCTATGTGAAAAACCACACCCTGATACGCCTCCATCACCTCTCTGATAATAGTCTGTGAAAAGATGTCACACTTTAGAGATCAAAATTGAACTCGTGACATCATTACAGCACCTTGTTTCACAAACTGATTTGCCATTGCTCACTACTGCACACACCCAGAAACGGTCACCCAAGTATCTTCTCTCCTTGGGTTGTTGCGCACCACCAAATTGTATCTTTCCTTGATTCACTACTTCCCCTTTTATAGGCTATCATATTCCAAATATATTATTTGAAATATATATATTAAAATATCTCAATAAAATACTTCATGAGACATCACTTGAATCTCATGCTGAAAGATACACAGTGGTAGGATCTTGAATTTCCAAAAAAATATCTTTAAATCTAAAAGATAGCAATGTGTGGAATGAACCCCAATAGTTATGCGGTGTGGTAGACTTAGAATCTTGAACCCATAAAGTAGGCACTGCACCATGGTCCCGCCACTTCCCTATAGGCCTATGATCTGAGAATTATGAAAATAGGTTGTGTTTTTTCATCTTTAGAGCTACACCAAGATGAAGGTTGCAACACATGATCACCTTTATGAAAGTGATGGAGGATTTTTGTGAGAGGATCACTGGTGGTGATCTCAATAACACAAATGTATCATAAGCAGACTGGTATTATTTCTTCAACTAGAATTCATTATTAAAAATCTTAAACACATACCCTATTTATAGGGATATAAACGTACATCAAAATCAAATGATCAAAAATTGATGAAATAAAAAGTTCATTAATTAGGTGTGGTAGGTTCCATCGAATCCTTTAGCTCCAAACATGTCAAACAGAAATCATTGAATTCTTCAAAATTCAATCAAAACATTGAAGGTAGGCACCGTCTAATGAGTAATGAGTTTACTATCCAAGATAAAGTGCTGGAATGTACACTTATATAGACATAATGACGTAGCATCACCTCTACACATGAGATCATAATGTACCCATATGTGGGATGTGTATTTGGTGTCTTACCATTACACGAGGACTGGAAGACCCTTATGTAATGGGTGAGTGACCCATACATAGCGCCATGTCAACCTTTATGTGGATTTGTCTGATTACTGTACCATGATTTGTTTTGAAGAAGAAAATCTTGAAAGAGGTTGTGGCGTAGGGTTTGACTATTCCATAGAGATGCCAATAATAGAAGAGTTAAGTAAATGATTAAGAAGGAGGTTGAATTCATAGGCAATTGGATACTCCATATCCATACATGGAGAGATAGAGGTTGTGTTTCAAAAACACTACCCATGCTGTAGGGTTTATTTGCTGCATTATTCAAAATCCAGACTTCCTCAGGCAATTCACATCTTATGGGATGATCTTTGGGGAGTTTTAAGAAGCACCATGTGAATTGTATGGAACCTAACAAAAATGAGTTCAAACACTCCACAATACAAGAAGAAGAAGCTGTGAGGGAGAAAAAAATAAAATTATTTTTTGATAATTGGAGAGAATATTCAACCAAACCCTCATGAACATATTTAAGGAGTATCACATAATTGACCATTTCAAAGTAGCATAAAAAAGGATGGAAAGAAAAATTTAAAATTAATATAAATAGGAGATATCTCATGGTTTGTTCCCTATAAATTGAGGAGGAGGCTACTATGAAAAGGTACCCTAAGGTCTAGAGGTCCCAACATTTCTATGACCCATAGTGGGAGGTATTTTTCTAGTTTAGGAAGCTGACATTGGAGGAAAAGTAGAATAACTCTATCTTATATTCAAAGAGAGATCAGAGGAGAAGGGTTGTCTTTAAACATGATATTGAATAGTTAATAATTCATTTTATATTTTTCTTTTCACCTGTAACTCTGAATTCTTATGTTAGTTTCAGAAGTGATAAAAGTACGTTTTCACTATTTCATGGAACATTTATTTTAGATCTAACTTTTCTATTCACCTTCCTTGGTTTCTAAATAATCCATGATTGTGAGAGCGGGTATAAGTGGATAGGATTTTTTGGAGGTGGTGAGTTTGGTTAAGTGGAAGTGTACCTTATTAAATTTTGTTTTTCTTTTGGGGTTTCATATTTCAATTTAGAATTACCGTGTGAGTTAATTATTAATCCCTTTATCTTGGACTATGGAGAGAGTAAAAATCCTAGGGGAAGAAAACCATCATAATTAAGGTGAGTGGGGGAGTGATATTTGACCATTACTTCTCATTTAACTTAAAATATTAATATCCATGAACTTATGGTGTTTATAGACTTATCTCAAGAGATATATCGACTATACTAGTTATATCTAGTTGATGCTGAGAGGATAGACTGGATACTCTGATAGTTCTTACGGCTAATTAATATGAAGACTTTTATAAGTGACATTGAATTATCTTTCATGAACCACTGTCCTTGAATTAAATCTCCCTCTATTTATCCTTATTTTAATTTTTTGATTCATTCCATTACACCTCTCATGTTAGATTAGTTTTAATAAATTATGACACATTCAAAACTATTGAATCATTTATAACCCTTTTCCTCATGGGATAAACCTTATATTACCATTATTCTACTTTCTTGTAGTTAGTGTAGTTTTTTATTATAAATTTATAAATTAATATGATTTGAGTATTTAATAACATCATCAATGTGTGTTAAAAGAAGATTATAAGAGCTGGAGAATCCCCATAAATCATGGAACAAATTGCCACTAACACCGACACAAGTGTGATCATCATAAAAGAGTGATTCCAACTTGAGATAGGGATTTGTTATTAATTATTTTATATATTATGCTTAATTTTAAATAATGTAATAATTATTTAGTATTAAATTTCTAATTCACATGGCCTCTTTAGTTTAGATTATTTGTTTTAGTCTTTTTTTTGCGTGGATATTATACCCTACTCTTAAAATCATGCATCTATTATCAGTGTCCGAGTAGCATATCAGATGCCGTTAAATCTTAAATTTGATGTTTTCTATATTTATACCACCATTATTTATAATATTATCATCAACCTTTTATTTGACCGATGGTTAAACTTATTTTTTATATTGAAACAAAATGTGATTAAATTCAAGAACACAACTGTTTTCTTCAGGATTCAATAATGAAGGTAGGGGCGTGTAGAAGGATTGGTTGGGTGGTGGTGACCATCAATGAACTTTATGAATTGGTTTGATTCCTTGGTAGCTGAAGGTGACATATGACATGTGCATATAATGATAGGTGATTACAATCCTCAAATTTATCCAACATTGACCAAAAATAAATTATTGGAGTTGTAACAATTCTGGGACATATTAATCAGTGAAGGTATGGGGTCGATTTAAGGCATGATTGGTTATGATGATGTGAAGAGCATAGGGAAGCTATAAACTAGTGGAAATCCTAACTACAAAGTGTATAGTTCAAAAGAACAGATCCTTTGTATTTCACAGGTGCAAAAGTTATGGTTTCAGATGGACTTAAATATCACACACTGTGTGAATTAACTTACACATCTTATACACCTATCCAAACTTCATTATGTGTATAGGTAGTACAATTCTAGGTGGTCATATGGACTCACGTGATGATTTTTTTGGATTTACATTCCCTGTACCCTCAAGGTTACACGGCCTAACTTCGTCTTTCAATACATTTTGAGTAAGTCACATGGAGCTATGTGCAATGTACCTTCCATGGGATATTCCATGTACTCTATTTTTACATGAAACGAGTTGAAGTGGATCATATAAAACTACCAAACTAACATGCCATATACTATATAGTTCATTTTGTGTAGGTGGAAACTTACAAACCAAGTGGCGAGGCAGAACATGACCAAAGGAACATTAAGGTATTACATGTCGTGTATCCCTCTAACACATGTTGTGTACTTTTCTAAACCCTCGGTTTTTTTATTTTCCCTCACTCTAGATCATATTTGGTCATGCAGGTGGATAAAACTGTGCAGTTTTCTATATAAAATGCATTAGGATTCTCTTCACCATCCCTAGGGGTGGGACACAAGGTGAGGCATGAAACACAATCCCATAGGGCAAGTAATGGAGTTTTGGGTATGTTGATTAGAGTATTTTCATATATAGATAGAATATGGTATCCCCTGTATACCCATTCATAAGATCCACTATCTTATTCTACATGTAGGGTCAGGTATCACACCATATACCCAATGATGGGATCCTTTATCAACAGTTCAACTAGTAGATAGGTCCAGGTATCCCCTCTGTATACCTAGGGCACAAGATCGTCTATCTCATCCTATAGGTGGAGTTAGGTATCCCCCTATTTACTCAGAGTATGAGATCCTCTCTACATATTGTTATCACTTATATGAGGTTTCTTCTAGTGAGGTGTGTATTTTACTTTATGATTTCCTGTAAGGTTTCATGGGTTTCTATATTGGGTTGGTTTGGGTATTTAAAGATTCCTGTTGTTTCCTCTACCATCTGGCTGTGATAGATAAGGCTATTCTTACATTCAAGATTCTTATCTTCAAAGTGTATCTGGGTTTGTTTCCATTGGATTTATTCTCTCCTTTGAGACCTGTTGTTTTGTGATGACTTGTCTCCCTTATTTTTCTTTATGGTTCTCAGGGCATCCAACTGGGAATTTTATACTTACCCCTTACATGGGAATCTTGGCCTACACATGTTGAGTCTTATACAAATGATAGAAAGTGTATCATTAGTCTTGGTAGATGAAACATCAGTGGAGATTAACAATTCTTGGAGGTGGTAATAGCATTCAGTGGTTGTACCCAAATTTTATTCTTAGTAGGGTCATCTAAAAACCTGTAGACTAGTTGGTTAATCTTTTAGTTTATTGGGCGTGTATTTTTTCCCTTTGTATTATGGATCTTGTATTGTATTCTCTTTATGGATTCTTTTTATAGGTTTTTCATGCATTATATGAATGGCAGTGCATCTTATTTATTTATTCTATATTATTATGTTCCATGTGGGTGTATGCATCATGTACAAGTGAATTTGGTCATGTCCTCCTATCATAAGAGATTTTTCTACTTGGTATAAGTAACCAACCCCTAACCTATTGGCAGCGGGATTGGGGTTTCACATCCAACACATGTTTATCCAAGAGATGTTCCAGCAGGTCGGGTCATGTCACCATTGTAGGATAATACATGAACACTTTCTCCTTTGGATAACTATTACAATTTACCACAAATAGATTTAGGTTTTTTAGATAACTCAATATAAATATGGTAATTAAACAAAGTAATAAACTGTTGGTTGTGTGTATTTGATATCCAACCTTCAACCCTTGTTGGATTCAAATTCCTAAGAATGTACTTATGTGTTTGAACATATGGTATAACCTATAAAATATTATGAAACAAATATTGGTTTTCCTATTTACAATCTATGATAGATATTGTCAGAACATATATTCCTGAAAGTCCTTCACCTTTGACATGTCTGTCATAGTGATATTTTGGAAGATGATTTCTATCCACATCGAATATGTATTTAGTATAGAATTTAATAAATTATTCTATGATATAAAACTATCCAATAAAACCTTCTAGAATAATTTTATTTTTTGATTTACCTTACAATATATTTATATAACATTTAATGGGGCACATCTATTTGAAATATATGGGGCCACAAAGTTGGATCTCTATTACCAAATGAATTATCAATTGAACCATGATATTATATAATTATAGTGGAAAAAATATCTATAATTCAAATAAAGTGTCATAAATCACTTTTTACATTGTTGGAAACTTCTTTAGATAAATATATTTACTAGATATTAATTTGAAAAAATAATAATATGCCAATCATTTATTTAAGAATATTTATTATATTTTCATAAGTACAAAATAATGAATCAAAACATGAAAATCATGTGATTTTAATTCTTTTAACTTTATCTCATTTATCAATACAACATTCTTGATATTTGATGAATACCCATTTAGGATTATTATACTATTAAAAAAGTCACAGAACTGAAATATCTCTTTCCTAGAGAGAGTGTGAGCACTAGAGGAAGAAAAGTTCATTTCCCCTTATTCACTAGAACTAACTATTCCCTAATTCATATTTTAATCATGTCTAACCATGCTTTAAATCCAAATTGGTTCTTCCCTTATGTATTAAGTAACATTTCTATTACACTTACACATACATTGTTCTCTATATGCATAACATCTAGAAAATGTTTTACATACAAACTCTTCTATTAATTTAGTTTGAAAAAATGATATCTTTTTCTAACCCATAATTGGATGGTTTTTAGAGAATTTTTTACCAAACACATGGATGTCATCCTCTAAATTTATAAGTAGTTATTTTTCTATTAATGGGAAATGTGACAAACCTTATTTTGAGTTCCCATAAAATGTTTTCATCCATGATTGATATTAATGTCTTTGAGGTAAAAAACTTTGATGTATAAGGTACATAGTCTTTATACTATGTTTCATCCTAAGTGAGTATGTACCTTATTCAAATATAGGACACCCTAATCTCTATTTAATTATATACCCTAACAAAGTAATATAATCAGGGAAGTCATTTATCATACCAAATAATATATCTCTCGGAAAAAGTTCTTCTTTATTGTGAGAATCATACACTACAACACCTTTATCCCATAATAACATTAAATATTAAATATGTGGCGCCAAATAAATTTCAATATCGTTACCAGAATATTTTTTTCCTAAAATAAGCAATGAAAACATTGTTCTCTTTCTCTTCATGTATAACCATAATGGTGAATTATAATTTACCAACATAATTAGCCAAGTGTCATGAGTGTTTCTATATACACCATGAGGATAAATATCATCCATATATAACATAATATTAAAGCTTTGTGACTTGTTCCCAAATTAATGACACTCATTATCAATTTTTTTTGATTTATTATTGTTGGTCGGAGTAGAGTACTCAAGAGGGGGTGAATTGAGTATCTATAAAAATTTCTGTTTATAAAATGGCTATTTAAAAAATTTCCCCAATTAAAAATATAATATAAGTCAGTTTTTAGTGAATTTATAAGATTCTTGAATGTTTAGTTACTTTCTCAAAAGATTCATTAGTTCTCAGCTATACTAATCTAAAAGATTAATACAACTTTTGAAACTAACCTACTAGTTCAAAATAGTTATAAACACTTTCTAAACTAACTATCAAAGTTCAATTTAGTTTTTATGAAATATGTGATAAAAATAGAGTAAAAAATAAAAGCTAAAAACACAAAGGATATAAACAAGAGGTTCAGTCTCAACCTGAGACTTAGTCCTCTCCACTTGGTGATCACCTTCCATAAAGCAATTTAAATTAATAAACAATTTTTGATCCACATCCTGGATCGGGGTTCACAACATCACACAAGGTTATCTAGGTCACACTTGACCTCTACCACAATTATTCATGGAAAAACAGCAAACAGGTCACAGTTGACCTCTTCCACAGTTCTACGAGGGATACAAAAGGATAACTAGAGAGTGAGTTTGAGTATATCAAGTATCCTCGAGTTATGAACATGATTCATTGTGTGTGTAAAAGACAGATACACACACTTCTCAGAAATGTAAATAAAAGAACACAATATAGATAAGGATGTAGAGAAAGGTTTAAAAGTCTTTGTGTGTTATACAGTGAAGTTCTGGACTCATTTGATGTAGTGGAGTTGAAGTTTGAAACCTTCTCTAGAATTTCACTCCAAAACAGAGTGTCGAAGCCTTTGTGTTTTGGCTTTCGGGAGTATGAAATGTTCATCTTCTTTGTTCGAAAGATGTTCGGGTTAGTTCATCGGGTTTTTTTTGACTTCTTGATCTCCTTTTATGTTTTTCCTTTGAGTGCATGGGTTTTTAAAAGTATGCTCAAGAGTTTTAGAAGTTCATAGGTTTTTCTTTTCTTGCTACTTTTTTAACACACCCTCAATTGATCTAGCTTGTAATTATTTTATACTTAGAGGTCCAACAGATACAAATATATCCCACATGCATGTACCTCATACTATCTCCAAAATATCCTACAGAAAACATTAAATAATGTCAGAAACATTATTTTTTCTAAATATGATCGTTAGCTATAAATTTGAATTAATAAATTAAAAACAGTTTTTATGACTATTGATGAGTCATAAGTATCAGTGAGTCCTTGGAATTAGTCTATCATCATCGGTCTGTTAGCATCAGTCATTCATCATTGGTGAATATCTATATCGGTGAGTCATTTCCATCAGTATCGGTGACTTTGGGCATCAGTGATTCATTTTTACTATTGGTCCGTCTGGGCATCGGTGAGTAATCATCGATGACTCATTTTGAACTATCAGTGTGTCACCCATTGGTGAGTCGTTCATCGGTGAGTCACTCATCGGTGAGTCGCTTATCAGTGAGTCACTTGAACTATTGGTGTGACCGATCATCAGTGACTTATTCATCAGTGTGACATTTCTTCTATCAGTGAGTCATGCATCAGTGTCTTCTTCAATCGGTGACTTCTTCATTGGTGAGTCAGCATCGATGTATTCTTTAATTGGTGACTTATTTATCAGTGAGTCATAATTGGTGATTCATCCATCAGTGAGTCATCTATTAGTGACTCTTTTGAACTATCATTATCAGGGACTCTGAAAAACCTAGAAAGTGTCTTTCTTATATAGAATAGTATCAAATTAAGTTAAAATCATAATTACATGTAAATATACAATTATAAGTATATTGAAACATAAATATACATAATTTATTGACTTATTGAAATTTATTATACTATGTGACATAATTTATTCATTTATAAATATTTATTTTTATGATTAATATTAGTTCAAACATAATATGTGAATTATCAGGATTTGTAAATTGGCATGATTTTTTATTATTAAAACCACTATATCATAAAGGGTCCAACAATCTCTCACTTTTTGATAATCACAAATCATGGCATCAATGAGTTATACAAGATGTTAAGGAATAAAAATTACTTGAATTAGCATATCAACAGTGAGTATGAGTTCTCAATATGACTATAAGTTCTTTCCTTTTATGCTCCCCCCCTCAATTATTTTATCAGAGGATATATATAGAATGTTACTTTTAAGAGAGGTATATCAGAGAATTTTCATGCTCCCCTTAGTAAGTTGAAGTAGAGAAGTCTAAGTGATTCGTATCAAAGGTGTGATATATATATATATATTCTGTTGATTACATCCATCTTTCCTATTCCAGAATTCTCCCCCTTAGATTAAGAATATATTCCATCCATTATCCCTTTTAGATTAAGAGCTGATTCCATCCATAGATTTATACCCATTTTGGGATTAGAAAAAAAGTTGAAAAGAAACATAATGAATAAAGAAAAATAACACAAGGAAAATTGGAAACATATTGAAGGAAAAATTGATATTCATTAAAGGTACAAAGAGTACAAAAATCAAAATACAACTATCAAAATAAAGTACAAAGCCCTATCAAATAAAAGATCCACATCTAATGCTTGGAATTTTGAGGGTATTTAACTTTGTCTAAAGGGTCAAGAGAAGGTGTAGTAGGTGGTGTTGTAGATGTTGGAAGGGCTAATCGAATGGAAACACTAGGTAATGCAACACATATAGGAGCATTAGCTACAAGGGTTGGTCTCCTCTATGATAGAACACAACTTTGAGGATGATCTTTGATCACTAGCCTAATCTAAGATAAGGTTTGAGACATTATCATCTGAGCAGGAGGTAGAGAACCGGATGTGATGAAAATAGATATAGGGACCGATATTTCTTCAGCCTATACATGCAAGTAAGGCTTCAAAAGCTTGATGAAATCATTGATGATTTCAACCCCATACTGCATATCCTTTTCAAAGTCATCCTTGTTCTCTATGAACTTTTCCAAAGTAGGTGTAAAATCTTTCAATTGACTCACTTGTCTCTTGAAATCCTCTATCACTAGAGTTATCTTGCTATTTTGAGCCAAGTAATTAAATTTGTTAATCAGATCATACTTGGTATATATTTTTGTGAAATACTTGTCCACTTTTTCTCCAATCTCATTTTGAGCAGTAGATGCCTCATTTGTACACTGTATAACCATGTTATAACCAAGTTCAGTGTTTCTGTGTACTTTGGAAAGAATAACTTTATCAGAGTCACTATGAATACCCTTGATCTCTCTCCTCATCACGGTCCTAAGGGACTCCATATCAACAGTAGCAAGTCTGGTACTTTTAGAACTAGAGGCACCAGATATCATTTTGCCAATATATTTATTTAACTTCTTCAATTATACACTCAGTAGACGTGTAAACAGGTTCCTAAGAACCTCCAAAACACCATCAGTGTGGTCTTGAAATCAGTGGTCAGATATTCCAATTCATTACTCATTCTATTAACTTCTTCTCTCAACATTGTATTATTTCTAATAATATTCTCAGTTGTAGTGATTAGGTTAGGATGAATCTCCTGAATCACCGTTTTTTAAATCTTTGCATCATAGGAATTTGAAAGACTCATGGAAGTAGAGGATTCATTTATGAATCCAATATAAGATCTCACTGACTCACATAAATCAACTTTAAATTGCTCAAGATCAGCCTTGGTGACATAGTCACTGGGCACTGTAGGTAGAATAGGCTCATCAGCAGGTGATATAGGTGAAGCTGGAGAAATAAATTCAACTTTAGATTGTGCTGGTGGAGTAGAAGGAGGATCTACCATCTCCTCATATGGGTCATAGTCCAGCCCAAACAGAATGAATCATGGATTACTATTCCACTCACGAGAACAGGTCTTGTCTCTAGGCTCTATTATATCAATCCTTAATCTTATTCCTTGAGGCTATAGTACAATCTCAGCATCATATTATTATTATACATTTCTTCAAACCAAAAATACATTTTGAGTCACTGGTACTAAGTAAACTTTAGGTTCTACTTGTACTCCAGCCACTCTAACCACTTGAGCCATTTGAGGCTTTTCCTCAATTTGAGGCATAGGTGCAATATGATCCTCATCCTCTTCCTCTTATCCTCCAGCCATGATATCATTAATCTCTTGAATGATGCCTTGATCATCATTATCAGTGTGTTCATGACTATCCTCATTTCCATCATCTCAATCATCATCATGACTAGAAGCATCTTATCCAACAGGATCAACAACATCTAGCCTAGCAGCCTCATTATCTTTTCCATGCACAAACTCCTCACCAGAATTAACATCTTCTTACCCTGATTTTAGTGAGTCACTCACATGATCACCTTCATTATACTCATCATAATCATCATCATCATCATCATCTGTTTTTCTTACATATCCTTCAACTCCAGAGACTTTAGTCTCTTCCTCATCTTCATCACCCAACAAAGGTTCTCGAGAAGGTAACTCCAAAGGTGGACTGGAAGGTCCATATGACATATCCTTAGGGATTTCCGCTATATCTAGGTCACTCCTATCATCTATAGGAGACCCCTAATATCTTGGAATCTCAGGCTCTACCTATTCCTCTTCATCATAATAAACCACCTATTCACTAGGTTTAAGACTTAGATTAACTTGATCCCTTGGTCTAGTAGGATGATCTATGAGATTTTAATCCTGATATAGTTTCTCCTCACCTCATACCCAACATCTATTCCATATATTTAAAAATATCTTCATTATTTTATAGATGTCCTTGTGTAGGCAAAAAACACTACAAGTAGTAATCACCTCATCCCCATCTTCCACACATTCCAACCTCTTCAATATTGTAGAAATCATCCTTTGGTAGAATAAACAGGTTTCCTTCTTGGGTGGTTTGATCATCACAAAAATATGTACCATAAGGTACCTATATAAATTCACTTTCACCCCATTTTTCAATAAATAAATCATGTAAACATCTTGATACTTCACAACAGAAAAATCTCCCTTCCTTGGGAAGATTTGATGTTGAATGAACATGAAAAGTAGTCTGGCCTCTCCATCTAACTCTGTAGCTATTTCTCTAATTTATTCCTCATTTATAGTCAATTATTTCAAATAATTTTCATAATAAAAATTTTTTTATGTTGGTTGAATATTACCCTGGTAGTCATCATAAATCCCTTCATGTGGTATCTCTAAGAATTCAGCCCACTCCCTTGAAGAAAAAAAGATTTCCTTGCCCTTTACTACTAACTTCTTCCGAGCCTCCTTGGTTCCTTCCAAAGACACTCTTAGATTAAGATAGAATTTTTTACCACCTGAGGATAGAATGGTCTCTCATTGTTTACAAACCAAGTGATCCAGCCTTATGAATCCAAGACTCTCAGCAAGAGATACTTTCTCGACAAAATCCATTCTGCAGATACTTCCTTCTCAGTAGTTACCACATGAATTCCCAATCACAACTTCACAGAACCTACAGAACCACTAGATTCACATTTCTAATGCTTATTTGATGATTATTCACTCAGTCCTTCTATTGCATGCTTAGTTCTCTCTATTTTTAAGGTTCAGGTTCGAAGGAGGGAGTCAAAAGGTTGATGGTTTGAAAAGTAGAGTGAGGGTAGTGAAAGGTCAGAGTCTGGATCAAATTAATTTTATCATTTAGGGATTTTACTTTTTAAAAACATAAAATAGAATAACGTTAAAATAAAAAGAATGAAACTATGTCATTTTACTTAAAATAAAATAAATAAACAGATTTACTAAAAAGACCCTATCGGTATCGGTTTCATACCAACAGTATTACACGATTAGTTTCATGAGACCGACTTTATATGCTGATCAGTTTCACTGATCGGTTTCACTTAATCAGTTTTACTAATCAGTTTCACTAATCGGTTTCACCTGATCAGTTTCACAAAAAAACAGATTTTTCTAAGGGAAAATTCAGATAGTCTTTATAAATTTATTATTCCTAGTTCATTTATAATGTTTCTTATTCTCTCAGAGTTTAAGGGTTCGGTAAAAATTTCGTAAATTTGATGCTCAGTCCCAATAAACTCAAGAGTTATATCTCCTTTTTGATAGTGATCTATCAAAAAGTGATGTCTTACATTAATATGTTTTGTTATAGAATGCTAAATTTGATTTTTAGAAATGTTAATATCACTTTTATTGTCACAATTTATGGGGATATATATGAATTGAAATACATAGTCTAATAAAGTGTATTTGATCCACAAAATGTCTGCACATCAACTACCAGCATCAATATACTCTACTTCAGTAGTTGATAACGCAACCAAAATTTTCTTTTTACTATAGTATGAAATTAGAGACTTTCCCAAAAAGTGACATGTTCTAGGGGATCTCTTTATATCTAATTTACACCCACAAAAGTCAGCATCAGAATAAATTATCAAGTCAAATGGTTTCCCTCTCAGTTATAATATTCCTAAATTAGTTATATACTTGAGGTATTTTAAAACTCTTTTAACAACATTTAAATGAGACTCTTTTGGGTTCTCTTGAAATATTGAACACATACACACACTAAACATGATGTCTGGACTACTAGAAGTTAAGTATATCAAACTCCTAATCATTCCTTTGTAAGTATTTTGACCAAGAGATTTCCCATTTTCATCAAGATCTAGCTTACTTGTAGAACTCATAGGAGTTTTGCTACTCTTAATTCCATCAAATCCATATCTTTTCAAAATATCTTTAATGTATTTACTAATAATACCTTATTTGTTTTAAAATATTTTAAATCCAATTAAATATTTAAGTTCACCCATCAAACTCATTTAAAACTCACTTTGCATCATTTTTGAAAAATCATTACATAAAGAATTATTAGAAGATCCAAATATAATTTCATCTACATATATTTGAGCTATTAAAACTTCTTTAGAAATTATTTTTATAAATAAAGTTGGATCTGAAACTCCTTTTGTAAAACCTTTAGAAATAAAAAAGTTACTTAGCCTTTCATATGAAGATCTTGGAGCTTGTTTCAAACCATATAAATATTTAGTTAATTTTAAAACATGTTTTGGAAAAGGAATATTTTTAAATCCTAGGGGTTTTTCAAAAAAACATCCTCAATTATATAACTATTTAAGAATTCACTTTTGACATCCATTTGATAAAGTTTAAAATTTAACTGTGTTGCATAGGCAAGTAATATTTTAATGGCTTCAAGCCTAGATACTAGTGCAAAGGTATCCTCATAATCAATTTTATCTTCTTGATTATAGCCTTGTGAAACCAATCTATATTTGTTTCTAATTATATTTCCATCTTCATCTAATTTATTCCTGAACACTCATTTAGATCCTATGGTCAAGGTATCTTTTTGTCTATCAAAAAGAATCCAGACTTTATTTCTCTCAAACTGATTAAGATCTTCTTTCACAGCCATCTCCAAAAATTCATCTTTGATTGAATCATTGATATTTTTAGGTTCAATTTGTGATAAGAATTCTTGATGTTCATCCTGATTTATCAAGGAAGCTCTGGTTTGTGTTCCTATGTCTAAATCTCCAACTACAACATCTATGGGATGGTTTTTAAGGGTCCTAGTTGGTCTAGTAAAAATAGGGCTAGTTATTTCAGGTTCATCGCTTGGTTCTGGTTCATTATGGCTAGATTATAGAGAATTTCTAGAACTGTAAGTTTTAACATATTTCGTTATAAGATGATCTCTGAGGGTTTAGCATTAATTTTTAGATTGGACATATCATCCTCAATATTCCCTAGTGTGGTATTAGGTTCATGTGGATCTGTTTCATCAAACTTGATATGTACATATTCCTCTACACATTTTTTTCTTTTATTAAAGACTCTATAATCTTTTCTTGATGTTGAATATCCAAGTAATATTCCTCCATCACTTTTAGAGGCAAATATATCAAGATTATCTTTAGTGTTTAGTATATAGGCTTTATATCCAAACAATTTAAAATAATTTACCTTGGGTTTCTTATTACTCCACAACTCATAAGAAGTTTTCTTAAGGATAGGTCTGATTAAGAATCTATTTATTATATAACAAGTTGTGTTAATATCATCATCCCAAAAGTAAATTGGTAGTTCATATTCATTGAGCATAGTTCGGTTAATTTCCTGTAAGGTTCTATTTTTTCTTTCTAATACACCATTCGGTTGAGGTGTCCTAAGGGAAGATAAGTTATTCCTATAGATAAAAAATATTCAAAGTCTTGATTTTCAAACTCATGACCATGGTCACTTCTTATGTATTTAATTTTAAGTCGACTAAGATTTTCTAGAGTCCTAGCATACTTGGTAAAATGAGAGAAATCTTCACTTTTGTGATCTAAGAAAAAGGTACAAGTATACCTAAAAAAATCATCTACAAGAATATAAATATAGTGCTTCCCATTGAGACTTGAAACTCTATATGGTCTAAACAAGTCCATGTGAACCAATTTGAGAGGTTCAGAAGTTGCAACTTTTTTCTTTGGTTTGAAAGATATTTTATGTTACTTTTCCTTTTGACAAGGATTGCATACTCTATTGTCTGGAAAATCTATTTTGGGAAGGTATTTATCTAATATTTTTTCAGGTCAATTTATTAAGGGAGTGTAAATTACAATGTCCTAGTCTTCTATTCCAAATCCAAGAATCCATGTGAAATTCACTTAGACAAGAAACATTCTATGAGGCTAGTTGTCTAAATTTATAGCATATACATTATCATTTCTAAGAGTAGTAAATACTAAGTTATTTTTAGAATAAAAACATGGAATGAATCATTTTTAAAATTTAAATTAAATCCATAATCACACAATTGAGATATGTTAAGCAATTTATACTTCAATCCATCAACATAAAGTACTTTTGAAATTTAAATAGAGTTAGGGTTACCGATCTGGCCTAAGACGATGATTTTTTCTTTACCATTTTCACCAAACGTGACATGTCCTCTATCAATTTTTATGAGATTATTAAAGATTTAGTTGTCTCCTATCATGTGTCTTGAAAAACCACTGTCTAAGTACCAAAGTTTTCTACAGGAACTTTTTAGGAAATTTACCTATAAAAAAAATTATTCAAGAAACGATTTTAGTACCCATTTTTTTTGGGTCCAGAAACATTAGTAATAAAAGCTTTAGCCCATAGTTGTCTTATGGGTTTCACATATGTGGAATATAAGGCATTTGAAAAATAAACTTTATTTGTTCTAGAAAAACTTGATGTAGTAAAAGATTTTGAAGAACTAGAACTTGCAGTAAAATCGTGTTTTTTGGGCAAAGAAGCAGATTTTCCAAATTTATTCATAAAATTTGTTTTTGATAAATTTCTTTATCCAGGATGATATCCAATACCATAAGTGTACTTAGGAGCTATCTATATACCAATCATTTGAGTTAGAGTGTTTTTCCATTAGTAAAATTTTCTATATCTTTCTTCAATTTCTCATTAGATATTTTTAATTCATTGTTTTCCTTGAGTAGTTGAGTGTTATTTTCCTTTTCATTAGTAAGTTTAGACTTAATATGTATAGTAAGAGAATTATGTTTCTTTAAAGACTTATACTTATATTTTAGTTCATTTAATTTTTATTCTAAGATGTTACAATATTCAGATAGTTCATCATTTTTCATATTCTCAGACTCACTTTCATTTTCATAATAATAAGAATTGTGTGCAGGATAGTCTAAGGTTACTTTAGATGTGTTTGTCATAAAACACATATTTTCCATGTCATGTTCTTCATCATGAGATGATTTTGATTCACTGGAGCTATCCTCATAAGCACTCTAGGTTTCCTTTATGGATTTCTTATACTTCTTTTCTTTATTTTCATACTTCTTTTGAATTTTAACTTTGTATAATCAACTTTGACATGTCCAATCCTCTTGCATTCATAGAAAACAATCTCTTATGATTTTTCATTTCTTTTCTAGTCCTTTTCCAGTTACCTTTATTATCATATCTTCCTTTATAATTGGGTTTCATAAAAAAATTCTTCTTCTTATAGAATTTATTGAATATTCTATCCAACTGATCCATCTCTTCATCACTATATAATGTTGAGTCATCATTACTGGAGCTTTCAACAAAGGCTAGAACTTTCTCTTTTTCCTTATTCTTAGATGTAGTAGTCTTGATGGCTACAAACTTTCTCTTAGGTTCATCCTCTTATTCTTTGTTGACTTTCATCTCTTCTTCATACATTATCAGTTTTCCAATGAGTTCTTTGATAGGTAATTTGTTGATGTCACACGATTCTCTAATAGTGACAGAAGTTCCTCTCCATCTATTAGGTAATCATTTTAGAATCCTCGTGATTTATTCATTGGCAGTAACATCTCTTCCCAGAGTGATATTAGTGTTCACTATTTCATTAAACCTGAGATACATGTCATAAATAGGCCCATCAGTCTTCATCTTAAAATTATCATATTTAATAGTATATGTGTTAAGTCGCATTTTCTTAACACTAGAAGTTCAGTCATGTGAAACAGACAAAGTATCCCAAATTTCATGGGTTGTTTTACATGATTTTTTTTCTGTTAAATTCCTCATCTCCTAAAGAGAAGTATAAGGCATTCATGGATTTTCAATTATTGTTATAAGCAGTCTTAGTTGGGTTATCCAAAGTAGTTCTAGTAGTAGCAGGAATCTTATACCCATCTACAATTGAAGACAAAATTTCAAAACTCATACTTTCTAAATGAATTTTCATTAAATAATGGAGGTTGGTTGGTAGCAGCACCTTCTAGTCTATTATCTATAATAAAATTTTAAATTAAAACTTTAAAGAGATAAAATTTATTATTAACAGAAATTTTAAGATCTTTGAAATACAACTAAAATAATAGTTGCAAAAGTTTGAAAAAACTTTGAAAACTGAAATATTACTAATCCTTTGATACCAAATGTTGGTCGGAGTAGAGTACTCAAGAGGGGGGTGAATTGAGTATCTATAAAAATTTCTGTTTGTAAAATGGCTATTTAAAAAATTACCCCAATTAAAAATACAATCTAAGTTAGTTTGTAGTGAATTTATAAGAGTCCTGAATGTTCAGTTACTTTCTCAAAATATTGATTAGTTCTCAGATATACTAATATGAAATATTAATATAACTTTTGAAATTAACCTACTAATTCAAAATAGTTATAAACACTTTCTAATCTAACTATCAAAGTTCAATTTAGTTTTATGAAATGTGTGATAAAAACAGAGTAAAAACTAAAAGGTAAAAACATAGTGAATATAAATAAGAGGTTTAGTATCAAGCTGAGACTTAGTCCTCTCCACTTTGTGATCACCTGCCACCAAGTAGTTTAAATTAATAAACAAGTTTTGATCCACACCCTGGATCAGGGTTAACAACAGCCCACAAGGCTGTCCTGGTCACACTTGAAATCTACCATAGTTATTTGTGGGAAAATAGAAAACAGGTCACACTTGACCTCTTCCACAGTTCTACATGGGATAAATAAGGATAAATAGAGAGTGAGTTTGAGGATATAAAGTATCCTTCAGTTATTCACATGATTCAATGTGTGTGTGTGTGTGATAGAAAGATACACATGTTACTCAGAAATGTAAATAAAAGAACACAACAGATCTAAGGATGTAGAGAAATGTCTAGAAGTCTTTGTGTGTTATTCAGTGCTGCTATAGACTCATTTTTATATAGTGGAGTCGAATTTTGAGTCCTTATTTGAAAGTTGACTCCAAAACAGAGTGTCGTAGCCTATGTGTTCTGGATTCCAGGAGTATGAAATGTTTAGATTCTTTTTTTGAAATATGTTCAAGTTATCTCATAAAGTTTTGGTTGACTTATTGATCTCCCCATATGTTATTCCTTTGAGTTCGTGGGTTTTTGGAAGTATGCTCAAGAGTTGCAGGAGTTTACAGTTTCTTACTACTTTTTTAGCACACCCTCGATTGATCCAGCTTGTAATTCTTTTATACTTCAAGGTCTAGAAGATGCGAAGATCTCCCACGTGTATGTAACTTGTACTGTCTTCTGAATATCCTACATACAACATTAAATAATGTCAGAAACATTAATTTATCTAAATATGACCATTAGATTTAAATTTTAATTAATAAATTAAAAATAGTTTTTATGACTATCAGTGATTCATAAGTATTGGTGAGTCCTTGGCATCAGTCTATCAGCATTAGTCTATCAACATCAGTGACTCTCTGTATCGGTGAGTCCTTTCCATCAGTATCAGTAACTCTGGGCATCAGTGAGTCATTTGTACTATCGGTCTATCCAGGCATCGGTGAGTCTTCATCAGTGACTCATTTTAAGCTATCAGTGGGTCACCCATCAGTGAGTCGTTCATCAGTGATTCGCTCATCAGTGAGTATCTTATCGGTGAGTCACTTGAACTATCGGTGTGATCAATCATTGGTGACTTTTTCATCGATGTGACGTTTGTTATATCAGTGAGTCATGCATCGGTATCTTATTTGATCGGTGACTTATTCATCGGTGAGTCATCATTTCTGTCTTCTTGGATCAGTGACTTCTTCATCGGTGAGTCAGCATCGGTGATTCATCCATCAGTGAGTCATCCATTGGTGACTCTTTTGAACTATTGGTGTTAGGGGCTATGAAAACTTACAAAGTGTCTGTCTTATATAGAACAATATCAGATTAATTAAAAATCATAATTACATGTAAATATACACGTCTAAGTATATTGAAACATAAATATCCATAATTTATTGACTTAAATGAAATTTATTATACTATGTGACATAATTTACTCATTTATAAATATTTATTTTCATGATTAATGTTAGTTAAAATATAATATGGAATTATTAGGATTTTTAAATTGGCATGATTTGTGATTATTAAAACCACTATCTCACAAAGGGTCTAACAATTATCACCTACTATGTGCCATAGTTTACCATCCCAAATTATCTTATCAGTATGCTATGTTAACTGACTTGTTGTCTCAAAACACCCATACAACCATTGAGTTATAATAATGATAGGGAAGTACCAAACAAAATTTTTATGAACATTGTTTTTTTTTCAATATATATCTCACTTGGGAAATTTCTATATTGATACATTCCCTTTTCAAAATAGTGTGCAGTAATTAGGGCAGGCATGCATTTTTTTGTAGCACATACCCATTAAACATAACATTCATTTGGCATCGTATGTTTGACAGTGAATCAAATTTTTATCTATAATAATATCTTTCAATAGAGAAATCATCTCTATGAAACTAGAATCACTCCATCTATTTCCCACTTTTAAGTTACATAGTTTTAATATTATTGATAGTGTTTCACATTTCATACAACCATTAAGAAATTACATACATGCATAATTATTCAATTTCTCAAACATTTTTAGACAATCTATAAATTCATCTTCAACATCCATTTACATTTACTCAATATGATCTATAAAACCATATACACTTATACTAATATCTAATGATCCATAAAATGTAATATTTTTCCACTTTTTATATACATTAACTTTTTCTCGATGTTTGTTCCCAGTGAGTCATTTTTTCTGAAATTACTTTTTCTAGATTTGTTGTTTTAATGAATCAAAACAAACTCCTTATTTTATATTCACTTACATGAATATTTTTCAGTTCTATTTTTTATGGACTTATCTTCTGAATCATAAGTTTTAGAGATTTGATTTTGTTACACTAATTTTTGAAGCTCTATGAAGTCATCCGAATTACATTAAACAGAAGATAAAGATGAATCTTTTATTTTTGTTACAACCATACCTGATGAACTTGGAGAATTATTTTATATTGAAAAATATAAATTTAGACCAAGTATTCAAGGAATAAAAAATATTTCAAGTGATGAATAGTTGATTACATTCAAACATTGTACTACATTATTTATTTTACGAGCTTCCATTTGTATTATTTTTTAGAGTTTACTTAGTGATTTTGTTTATAATTATTTTAATGTAAAATTTATATGATTGCATTTTATAATCATTTTCTTCTAATCCTACATGATCGAAGATATTTCAGGTATAATAATATATTTTCTTTTGGATTGTTAGTTTGATGATGTATGGGGAAGGAATTGTTACTGGTTAGGTTGAAAATAGTAGATATTGGGTACAAAGATTTCTGATACCAAAATATTTTGAAGATTTATGGGTTTGGAATTGTATATTTTGATCAGTTTAATCAAAAAAATTCTATGGCATCATATTGTAATTTTTATAACAGTTAAGTGTTAACTACCGAGTGATTTAATTTACATTGCATTTATCTTTTTTTTTGTTATTGTAATATAATTTTTTTCATAATTTATAACTCTTGTCCATTTTATATTATTGAGTGGGAGAAAATAATATGTTTTCTTTAAAATTCAATTCACCCCCCCCCCTCTTGAGGTTTCCATACTCATACAACATTGGGTATCAAATCTAGTCTCTATTTTTGTATGATATATTTGAGATTGAGATTCCTTACACCAAGATACAATAGAGGAAATATTTATTTGTATTATGTTAGTTTTACCATTGGTAACATTGGGTAATTTAAATCCAATCCATACACCTATTTTTAATGGGGAAGAATATGAGTATTGGATAGATCATATGAATAATTTTGTGATTAACAATGGTTTAGATCATTATCAGTTGATGGTAAAAAAATTATAAGATTTTGGAGAAGGAGATTTATAACTCTATTATTGTAACCCAAGATACTCTAGGGGTGAATCTAGGTGATATAAAATTTATACTGTTTTACCTTTTTATTTACCTTTAGATTTTTTCTCTTATTAAAAGGAATACTATTCAACATTTGATTAATATTTCCAATAACAAATTTATCCACATTATATATCATGTATATGTGTAAAATTTTAAGTATATAGTGAAACATATATTTTACTTGGTCCACCCACACTGGTCTATATCTAATGAGTATGCACTCTTAATTCTTCTTGTATACCAAAAAAATCTATTATAACTCCTTTTTTTAGTGGATGAAAGTTTAAGTGAGGCCAATCTGCACCAAGGATCACTTCATATATAAGGTTAAGTGAAGTCACTCCTTACTAAGGCTCACCACATGTTGAATGGTTTAGGTAATAGATCACTTCCTCAAAAGGTTCACATTCTTCTATTACTTTATGAATTACTTTAGAGTATATCGTTTTATAAATTTATAGATCTCTTCTCAACTTATTAAAATGAGGGAACTCCAAGTTTAACAAGTAGAGTTATTGGGATATACATCATAGTTTCAAGATGTTATAATTCAATGTATACTAAATGATACTTCTAATTTTACTACCAGATATAATTAACTCCTTGTGAGATAAAATGAAACATCAATCTTAAAAGAATCTTCACACAATAGCAAACAACATTCTCCAAATTGAATAATTCTAGCATAGTAATTATCATCAATCTATTAAACCTTCTTTACATTAATAATATAGATGTATCATTGAGTTTCCACAATTCCTAAATTTAATATATCTTCAATTAGTAATAACATAATCTTATTAAATCAGTTATTCAATAATTTCCTTGTTTCAATACACCTTCTTCACCCTTCCTAGTATACATAGTTCTTTTCCTAAATTTTATACATTCTTCTATATTCTCTATCTACATAATAATCACTCTTCTATATCCAATAATTTGAAATTAAAATTAAAATATTTGAATACCTATCAACTTCCCATTTCATCTTGTTTAAATCAATCCCTTGAATCATCTTTAGATATATCTACACTGTTGGAATTTAAATGGGTACTTATATATTTTATCAACAACTACCAACCTCTTATAATAAATACAAGTCCCCAGATCTATTCGAACTCTCCATATTAAAAAAATAATAACATGGAAATTATCATGATGACATGAAAAATTAATTTCTTCTTTGGATTTCTTTATTTCCTAATTACATCATGGTATGACAGGAGGATTCCTTGTGTGATCTTGTTTTTTTGTTGCTAAATATATTGAAAATTAACTTTCATTCCCTCCCTTTTTTCCTTCATGGTATTAATATCATTTCATGTTTCCTTTAATAATTTCAGGGACTTTGTATCATGGCGTGGTCAATCCCAAACATCTTCAAACTCCAAATTTGATGCCAAGTCAACAAAACTGGTTGTAACCTCCAGTTTTTCAAACACCATGACATTTAATCTAATAAAAATTCCTATGTAAGGAACCTAATTAGATTTAACATGGTGTGTTACTCCAAATAAAATGATGTATTACTTCTCTAGGAAAAACTCCCTTCAAAACAATTTACTCTACACTTGCCTTCCTGCTTTCTCTTTAATTACAGGAAACCTAATATTCAAAATTTCTTCCTACATGACATAGTTCTTCTCTAGGAACCCATTTTGACTACCCTTATATGATTCATCCATTAATATTAACATATAAAGTAATTACTCTACCATGAGATCCATCACAACTTCCACAATGCCCATTATGTTATATCCCATTTTACATCAAAATTATTTCAATTCCCAATGTCAAATTCCGTGATATGGCACAAATATTCTCCCCATTTCAGTTAAGTCTCTATCCATCACAATATTTACAACACCCAATGAAATAACTTGAATTCCATTTCATTATATCTAGGTTATCCATGATCGAATGGCTATTTCAATTTTTCTAAAACACAGTATACCACAATGTGGCCATCCTTCCTATTGCATGCACAATATCAATAATATTTTTTCGATTGAAAATATAATTCATAAACTAAGAATGAACTCTATATTAATCATATTTTATGATTGATATTAACCCTTATGTATAAAATTATTGGTGTTTTAATTTTCTACATTCCATTTCTTTTTTCTATAAAAAAACTTACATATCACCAATAAGATCTTATGAATCTTCTCAAATATATTATGCATCACTATAAAAATCCTAGACTTTATTATTTTTCTAGAATCAAAGAATATTACTCATATAAGAAGAAGAATTTTTCTTTTCCATATTTCCACATTTCAAAAGATACTATTCATACTATCCTGAATACTCTTACGTATACAAGGAATCTCAATAGTTGGACAATTTATCGATTCTTTCAAAATATCTTCATCTTCTGGAAATCCAACTTCCAAACTTCCAAATATTCAACAAATTCTAAAACATCATTAACCCCTCTTCCAAAATAACCTCTTAAACTCAGGTTCTTTACTTATAAAGGAACAAATCATTTTCACGACTTATAGAAACACACAACCTTCCTCAAAAAATCCTTTAGATTCAACCTCCAACATTTTTCAGCAAATATAACATACGACCTATTAGATAAAACAATCTACCCCTTTAAATTTTATTGACAATGCTTTAATAAAATTCATTAACCATATAGATATGGAGATAATATTTCCCACTTTCTCTTCCAATCCAAGATCCTCAAACTAATGGATTTTATCCTCCAAACTTATGAAGTTTTATGTACTTGTTTTCCCCCTCGTTGTTAATAAAATGAAATGGGTTCATCTTCACCAAATACTTCATTCCTTCTTCACCATCTTTACTCAATATTTTTTCAATAATCTTCTTTAACTATATTTTCATGAAAGATCATCATCTTTTAAGTACTCAAAGAACCTACATATTTAGAAAGGTAGAACTCACCCCTTTGATAACCCATAGCTTCATATATTTCATCCACTTTCTTTTTCCTTAAAAATATCAGGTTATTTAATCCACTTGTAAGATATCATAAAAACCATTGATATCATTTTAACCATCCTTAATAATAATTTCAATTTAAACTAACTTTTACTTTTAGTTCTTCTCAAAGAATTATCATTAGTTAATTTACCACTTAGAAACGAGTCGTTAGCAAATCCTCTAATCTCACTGAGTCAAAAACTAAGATTATGAAACAAGAGTAAAAGTTAAAAACTTCAATTATTTTAATGTCACTCAATTACTTCCATATACTTATGAAACTTGAATAATAAAGTTACTTCAACAACAAACTTCCAGTGATCTCAATTACAACCACACAAAATTGTCAGCATATAAGCAATAAATAAAAAATAGTGCATTATTTATAACACATGTTGAATATGTTAATACCACATGATATCCAAGATCTTCCTTTCTTTTTAGGGATTATTCATTTATAGATAAGGTTAATCATCCTTTTATTATTCATTATCAACTCCCCTTAATTTCTTTGGTTTTGGACACCAAATATTATGATAAAATCTACCATAAGGAAAATTATTTTCTGTGATAATACTATCTTCTCAGTATCTTTTAGTATCCTCGAATTAAACTAAATGAAACCACATTATTATTCCTTAAACTAATAGAACAAGGATTCATCCATAAATGTAGCTACTACTCCATTAAGATATATATATTCTTCTCCAGGGTCTTACACTTCTAGATAAAGTCTAGAAATCACATTTTGAATACAAAAATTGGTTTATTAACATTTGGAATACTCATATATAGTTTTGAATCTCATTTCACTCCAAATTAGGCTTCATACAATTATTATTTCTCCATCTTAGTGTATATATCAAGATTTATCTTTGATTTTCTATGTTGGTTACTTGATATCACTTGCTGATCATGTTTATCTTGAAACTATATGAATTTATTTATCATTTCATATATATATATATATATATATCAATGTTTTCCTTTAAATCAATATCAACCCACTGATTGTATCATGTTTTCCTTTGACATCCACAGTGGCTACTTCCAACATAACATGTTTCATTTTATTAAATCTCAATGCAATCGTTTCATCTAAATTAATTAACCCATTACTATGAATTCATATAATTTTAATGAAAACACACCCCATGGATCATAAATCCCCTATATAATCATCAGATATAAAAATTAAGTACATGGGAAGATGGGTACCTCTGATGTCCTTAAGTAGAGGAGTGTGGTTGGTTATTATAAATCAACCCTCTTCTTTCATTTTTATTCCATGGATTCATGGTAATTGTAATTTTATTATCAAAACTTGTAAAAAAATTCTTCTAAAAATTCAATTTTAAATCCCCTAATTTGTTTAAGCAAACACACTTTCTAAAGTGTGACTAATCCCACTTATGCATTTCTCTTCTTTTTGTATACCACAAATGCTAATTCGACCTCCAATATTATTTCTCCTTGAGAGAGACACTACACATGTATTGTTTTTATAACATATAGTGGAATTTATATGATAGATTATACATTAATCATGATTTTAGTATATGATTTACATTAAACCCACTTTAGATTTGTATATCCTTTGTGAAATTTTCTTTGAACACCCACTAACATTTTATTTTATGGGAACAATTTCCTTAATCTTGGAAAGTGATTTCCTTTCTTTCACATCTTATTTGATAACTATAATAGGAACCTATTATTTTTGTTTTTCTTATATCCATGCTTCCTTATTTTTATTATATGATGACTATTGTGAATAATCCATTGAAGATACATGAGGCTTCTTCCTTTTCCTCCACACTTAAAAATTATTCAAGACCATGAATCTATTTTCAAGTGGAATAAATTTCTTGTTCTTCCATTCACGTCTCCTTCTTATTATAGGTGCATGGGATCTCATCTTGGAACCTCTTTAGTACCTCACCAAATGACAAATTTTATCATTAATATAACATTTTTTGATGAAATATTAACACCTTTCAAAAAATTTCCATGGATGAGATATACTAGTAGGTATCCTTTTATTGAACATCTCCAAGTTCTATTTGTAGATATCCATTGTGTGTCCAAAAATTAAACACCAATAACACTTCTTGAACATTTTCCTTTTAGAGTTTTTCTTTCCAAATATTAAATTAAATTTATTTTTCATTACTCATTCTAGAATTGTGTTCTTATTGATATATACTAAAGTATTCATGTGAGAATATTCAGTTCTTGACTTCTTCCTCACAAGATAAATCTCTATATCAAGATTCTTAATCCCAAAATCCTTCTTCTTCACTTTAACTTTTAAATTAGAAAAATCATAATTCCTTTCATTATGTACAATCTTCACATGCTCTTTACATTTCATTCTTAAGGCAGTCATAGAGCTTCTTAGAGTTTCTAGTTTTCCATGATTAACATTAACTCATGAACAAGTTTTTCAAGTATATAGATTTTCTCTTTAATTTTATTTTTTATCTTTAAATTTGAATCCTTTGAATCCATTTATTACTTCATTAAATTTTTATTTTATTCTTCCAAATATTTTATATTTTCACAATTATTCTCACCTTTATACTTCAAGAATTTTACTTCACTCATAAATGATTGAAACTTCTCTTGTTTATTACAAAAAAATTCTATATTTTCCACATGATTTGGTTGCCTATTTTCTACCATCATCCTCTAAGAATTTAGGTGACCTAAAATTTTTATCTTCAGATTTAAAAGAAACATCTATTGTAGGGATAGATTTATATGTATACAAGGAATCAATTTGTTTCACCTCAATGGGAATACCATGTTTCATTGTTTTATACTTATTGTTTTTCTTCTTATTTTTTCTAGATATATGACATTATTCTTCATTATAATTAATATTTATATTTTTAATTGATTCATTTTCTAAACTAGCAGAAGAAAACTAGTTCTATTCTTTCAACACATACACTTTACCATATGACTCTTCCAACTTCACCCACATATCCTTATAAAGATTGAAATGAGTTATATTATTGGATGCTTAGTCTTCCAAATCACCCTTTAAGGATTTCATGACACAAACATAAATATATAAATTTCTTTGATTGATCAGTTCCATACTAGCTTCACAAAGCAAATCTAGTTAAAAATATATCACAAGTAATTCCAATATATACTTAAAAATATGACATGAATGACTTATTCTAATTATATAAATTATTTCCATAAAAAAAGGATCTTTTATTTTGTAATCCATATCTTTTATAACCTTTTAATATTCAAAAGTCAAATATATCAAGTTGAATCAATAATAGAACCTGGATTTGATACCACTTGTTATAACCCATGACACCATAAATGGGGGGGATATAAACCGGTTCACCTATTATATTTCAATTTGAATCTTGTTCTCTTGTTAGAAGGGACAATATGAAACCTTTGATTAATTTTTCTTTAACAAATTCACCCACATCAGATATAATGCATATATAAAAATGTAAATCATATTTTGGAACATAAATATACTTGGTTCAAACACATTGGGATACATCCAAGTAAAATACACTCAACATTGTGTTAGTGTACCAAAAACATCCACTATAAATCATTTTTTGGTGGATAAAAGTTTAGGTGAGGTCACTCCTCACCAAGGCCCACTTCCTGCAAAAGTTTATGTGAAATCACTCCTCACCAAGGATCACTACTTTATGAATGGTTTAGGTAATCTCTCACTACCTCACAAGGGTCACTCCCTTATCTTTATTTTTGCACTACTTCAAAAGATATCATTTTATATACTTGAAGATCTCTTCTCAATTTATTAACATGAAGGTCACTATATTTTCAACATATTGAAAAATAATTTTTTGATGTGATTCTTAAATGAATTTGAAGTGATGCTTCCAATTTCACTATAATATATAATCAACTCCTTGGAGAATATTTAAAACTTCAATCTTCAAAAAATATTCACATAAAAGAAAACAATACTATCCAGATTGAATAATTTCAGCATAAGAATTATATTTATTTTATCTAGTGTTCCTTACTATAACAAGACATATGTATCAATGAGGTTCCACAATTATTATCTTCAATATAAAATCAATTAGTAAAAACACAATATTCTTAAATATGATATTAAACAAATTCCTTTTTATTTCACATAATCCTCACCCTTCATAGAACACATTGTTCCATTCCTCATTATTCTATATTCTTCTCCATTCCCTATCTATGAACAAATAACTCTTTTATATCACATTAATTTGAAATTAAAATTAAAACATGTGAACGCCTATAAAATTCCAACTTCCTCTACTTTAATAAATCCCTCAAATCATATTCAGATAGATCTCCACTATTGGAATTCAAATGGGAATTTATTTATTATGTCAATAAAAAACAATTATAAAAAATTAAAGTAATCAAATATATTAAAAATATAAATATTATAGAAATCATGATGTGGAAATTATCATCATAGTGTTATAGATCGATTCCATTAGTTTTATTTGACTTATATTAGCATCACGGTATAAAACTGAGCTTCACGGCATGATCTTGTTTCTCTTTGAAAAATATCCTAAAACATGACTTTCATGGACTCCATTTTTTCCATTATGGTTTGACCATTAAAATTTGTTTCTTTTAATCATGGTGTGGCCTTTGTATCATGGTGTAATCAATTCCAGACATCTTCAAACCCAAAATATACTACTAAATCAACAAAACAAGTTGTAACCTCTAGTTTTTCAAATACCATGATGTCTCCTCTAATCAAAATTCTAGTTTAAGTAACTGTATCAGATATTCATGGGGTGTTACTCCGAATAACATTGAATAGTTATTATTTATGAAAAATTCCCTTTAAAATGGCTCTCCCCACACTTGCCTGCCAATTTTTTCTTCAATTATAAGAATTTTGATATTCAAAATGCCTTCATCCACAACATGGTTCTTCTATAGGAACCCATTTAGATTACCATTATATGAGTCATCTATGAATATTATATATAGATAAGTAACTATTAAATGAGATCTATCATGTATTCCAAAATTATTGGTGATGTTGTACCTTATTTTATATAGGTATTATTTCAACACACAACACTATTTTCCATAATATGAGCCAAATATTGTCCCTTTTTTAGTTAAGTCCTCAAACACCATGATCATTACAATTCCAAATGAAATTTATTTCATTTCATTTCAACATATCTGGGTTTTCCTCAATCTTATGGCTATTTTATTTTTTTTGAAACATTGTATACCAGGAAGTGACCATTCTTCCCATGACATGAAGATTATCAATCATATTTTTTTGATTGACAATATAATTCATAAACTATGGATGCAATCTATATCAATCATATTTTATGATTTATAGTAACCCTTATGTATATAGGGAGTGGAATTTTCCTTTTCCACATTTCAGTGCCTCTTCCAAAAATAAAAAACATTATGTATAACAAACAATATCTTTTGTATCTACAAAAAAAATATTATGTATCTATGTAGACCTTTGGGAGTTTACCATTTTTATATAATCATAAAATCTTAATCATACATTAATATTGATTTTACTTTTTTGTATTTACCCATTTCAAAAGTTATTACACATACTCTCCTAAATAGTCTTAAGTATACAAGGATGCTTGATAATTAGCCAATTTATTGATTATTCTAGAATATCTTCGACTTATGAGCTTCCAACTTCCAAACCTACAAATATTCAATAACTTTTAGAACTTAATTAACTAATCTTCTATAATAACCTCAAAAACTTATGTTCTTTACTTTAAAAGGAAAAATTCCTTCTCATATCTTCCAGAATAACCTCCAAACCTTCATTAAAACATCCTTTATCATCAACCATCATAAATTTTAAACAAATTCAATATACTAACTCTTTTTTATAACATTTTAATCATGAAGATAAGTTAGAATAGATAGAGAACTATAATGTCTGAAATACTTTACTTTGTTTATTTATTATGAATATTTATAGTCAGATATCTTTTAATGAGATGACTAATAGAATTTGGAGAAATTTTGAGGTTACAATCTTTGGTATTTATAAAGTTTTAGAAACCTGAAGAGCTATGTTGAGAGATGATTATCAAGATTTTTTATTTTCTTCTAAGAGGGTTAGTGGATTAGATTCATTCATATTTTATGACTATTGTGAATGGTTTGAAATGGTTTGGTTAGAGGGAGAATATAGATCACTACTATACATATTCCCTTTAACAACAGACAAAAATCCTTTTAACAGTGCTAAAAAAGAATAGTTAATCGCAACAATGATAGGGGTCCCCTTTATCAGTGCTAAAAAAACACTAATGAAGTCCCCCCTTTATCAGTGTTATTTTATCAGAAATAAAGGCCACCCTTTATCAGTGCTATTTTAAGAGTTGATAAAGGCCTAACTAGATGCAATGTGCTATTAATATAACATCACACCCAGTAAAAAAAAATAATTTCAAACAATGATATATACATTTAATTGACATCATGAATAAAAAAGTGGGGATTTTGTGTGATGAATATATAGAGGATAAGCAAGGTTATTGTTGTGTTAAACCACTTGGTTTGCATTGGTTTTTCTGGTTTGGTAGTACAGTATGCTTTAATGGATTGATTTTCAAAGTTGGGAAGTTTGTGATACCAGATGCGACTTCATGAACTGACTTCAGGAGGTTTTAGAGCTGGATTTTCATCTTTGCAAAGTTTTTTTGGATTTGGTTGTTTGAGAGGGTATGGCATCACCCATAGGATTGGGCCTGTACTATGACACATGACAATTTCTTGCTGATTAGCCTTGTAAAGGTGGAGAGTTTCTTCATGATCAAATGATGGGGATGAGTTGTTCAGTGGTGTTATTTTGGTTTTACTCTTTCTACCTTTCAGTGTGATTGTCCTATGTTCATGATGTATTTGGGTTTTCACCCCTTCATCCCTTAAAAGGGGGTTTTATCATATAATAAAAAAAATGAAGGCCTTCAAGATGTTGGATGGATGAATACGAAAATATCCTCCCATGGTATATACAATAAAATGTTTCTATATACATTTCAAACAATGTTTTATATAATTACATTTACAATTATCCAACAAATAGTTAAAAAAATTAATGTTTCATATTTTGACGCCTGTGATCCCCTCTCAAAAATGTCCTCCCATGGTATCCGTTGCCGAAAAAATCATCCCAACTTGATAAAAAGATTCCTCCTATATATGAAAACAAATATAGTGTTAGTAATACTATAAAGAAATAAATTAAAAATTAATATGAAAAAAAATACATTAATAAGATGTCAATTTTTAATAAAAATGACACATTTGGAGTTATAACAGTCACACTATGCATCGTATTGAGGTTGGGTTGATTCCTACATGCCACAAATGAGTAATGGATCGTTTTCCTAAAATATCAAGACAATATGAATGTGTTTTCTTAGTTTTGAGTATGTAACTTTTTGTTTTACTAAAATTAATATCAATTTTAAATAAAAAAACATTTGGAGTTATACTGGTCACACCATGCATGGATTGAGGTGCAGATGATTCCTACCTACCACAAATTACTGATAGAAATAATTCAAATGCATTTTATTGGTTTTTAGTATGTTAATTGTTTTTACTAAAATGTCATTTCAAACTCGAAACATGCATTTTGAGTCATACCGGTCACATCGTTCGTCGGTTTGACATGAAACTACTTCATACATGCCACAAATGACTTACTAATCATTGTACTAAATTATTAAGATAATCAGAGTGTATTTTTTTGTTTTTTTATGAGTGACATGTTTTGAGCTAAAATGTCAATTTTAAAATGATAATAGACACTTTTAGTTATAACGTCACACTGTGTGTCGGATTGAGGTGTGGTTGATTCCTACACGTCATAAATGGATTATGGATTTTTTTCATGAAGTATCAAAATAATAAAAAAGTGTTTTCTTGGTTTTCAGTATGTCACTACTTATTTTTAATTAAATTAATGTCAATTTTAAATAAAAAGACACATTTGGAGTCATACCGGTCACACTGTGAATCGTATTGAGGTGGGGTTGATTCCTACACATCAAAAATGACTCATAGATCATTTTCCTAAATCATCAAAACAATCTAAATGTTTTTTATTGGGTTTTAGTATGTCAATTGTTCTTTTTACAAAAATTAATGTCAATTTTAAATAAAAAGAGACACTTTGAGTTATTTTAGCCACACTGTGCATCATATTATGGTGATACTGATTCCTACACATCAAAAATGACTTATATATCATTTTTCTAAAGTATCAAAACAATCAAAATTCATTTTATTGGTTTTCAGTATGCCCGTTTTTTTACTAAAATGTCATTTCAAAGTGAAAACATGCATTTTGAGTCATACCGATCGAATCGTGCATTATTTTGATGTGATACTGCTTCATATACATCAAAAATGACTTATGAATCACTGTCCTAAATTATCAATATTCTTAGTTTTCAGTGAGTGACATGTTTTGAGAAAAAAATGTCAATTTTAAACTAATAACGAACAACTTTAGTCATACCAGTCACACCATACGTCAGATTGAGGTGTGGTCGATTCCTAAAAATCAAAAATGACTTATTGATCATTTTTGTAAAGTATAAAAATATTAAGAATTCATTTTCTTAGTTTTCAATATGCCACTTGTTCTTTTTTACTTAAATTAATGTCAATTTAAAATAAGAAGACACATTTAGAGTTATATCAGTCACAACGTGCATCATATTGAATGGGTTGATTCCTACATGTCACAAATGACTCATGGATTCTTGTCCTAAATTATCAAAAACAATATGAATGTGTTTTCTCAGTTTTCAGTAGGTCACTTGTTCTTTTTACTAAAATTAATGTCAATTTTAAATAAAAAGAGACAGTTTGAGTTATACCAGACACACCGTGTATAATATTGAGGTGAGTTTGATTATTAAACATAAAAAATGACTCATAGATCATTTTCCTAAATTACCAAAACAATCGGAATGCATTTTTTCAGTTTTCAGTATGCTAGTTCTGTTTTTTTACTAAAATGCCATTTGAAACTAGAAACACGCATTTTGAGTCATATCGTGCATCGGTTTGATGTGAGACTACTTCATAAATGTCATAAATTTCTTATTAATCACTTTCCTAAATTATGAATACAATTAGAGCACATTTTCTTGGTTTTAAGTGAGTGACACATTTTGAACTAAAATGTAAATTTTAAACTGATAACTGACACTTTTAGTCATATCAGTCACATCATGCATTAGATTGAGGTGTGGTTGATTCCTAAAAATCAAAAATGACTCATGGATAATTTTTATAAAGTATAAAAACAAAAACAATGCATTTTATCAGTTTTCTGTATGTCACTTGTTCTTTTTACTTAAATTAATGTCCATTTTAAATAAAAAGAGACACTTTGAGTCATACCAGCCACACCATGCATAGTATTGAGGTTCGGTTGACTCTTACACATCAAAAAATGGATCATTGATCATTTTCTGAAATTATTAAAACAATTCAAATGAATTTTCAAGGTTTTTAGTATGTCACTTTTTCTTTTTACTAAAATTAATGTCAATTTTAAATAAAAAATACACATTGAGTTATACCGGTCACATCGTGCATCATATTGAGGTTAGGTTGATTCTACATGTCAAAAATGACTTATATATTGTTTTTATAAATTATCAAATCACTCTAAAATGTGTTTTCTCAGTTTTTAGTATGTCACTTGTGTTTTGGTAGTAAAATATCATTTCAAACTAGAAACACGCATTTTGAGTCATACTGGTCACATCAGGAATCGTTTTGATGTGATAATAGTTCATAAACATCACAAATGACTTATAAATCATTTTACTAAATTATCGAGACAATAAAATCATGTTTTCTTTGTTTTAAGTGAGTGAAATATTTTTAACTAAAATATAAATTTTAAAATGATAATGGACACTTTTAGTCATATCGGTCACACTGTACATCATATTGAGGTGTGGTTGATTACTACATGTAAAAAACAACTCATGGATAATTTTACTAAATTATCAAAACAATATGAATGTGTTTTATTGGTTTTTAGTATGTCAATTTTTCTTTTTACTTAAATTAATGTCAATTTTAAATAAAGAGAGACACTTTGAGTTATTCCAGCCACATCATGCATCATATTGAGGTGTGGTTTATTCCTTCACATTAAAAATGACTTATAGATCATTTATATAAAGTATTAAAACAATCCAAATGTGTTTTATCAGTTTTCAGTATGTCACTTGTTCTTTCTACTTAGATTAATGTCAATTTTAAATAAAAATAGACACTTTGAGTCATACCGGTCACATCGTGTCTCGGTTTGAAATGAGACTAATTCCTACATGTCACAAATGATTAGGTGTGACTTATTCCTACACATTTCAAAGTCTCAAAAAAATCCCAACTACCAATGTTTCCACACTTTCCATTGGATTTCTTTGTTGAATTGGCAACACTACAGTATTGACATTTATAACTTTCCTTCAAGTTCTCTACATTGCATTTGAAGGAAATTGATAAATTCCAACACTTTAGGGGTGACAAGGTTTTGAGGGAGAATAATTATGTGGAAGACAATATCTTCATGAGTAGTTAAAATTTTAATTTATATTATTTTAATACAGTAGAGAACAAATAATATTATGAGAAAAATATAGTATATTAAAAAAACATTACCTTCTCATTGAATTCTGAATTGCAGCCTCAAGGTCCTATCTCTCACGAGAATGAGCATCTTCGAACAAACCACCCCAACTCAAACAAATGAATACACCTATATAAGAAAATAATTATTATGTGAGTAATACTAAAAAGAATTAAATTAAACATAAATATGAAACAATCCACTACTTTTATGGAAGTCACTTCTTTATGCTATTTGTGTACATTTTTCCATCATGTATGTTTCTCATTCATTTCTAAACAAATATATATTGTCTTATGAATATGAGTCTTTTTGAAATTCATAGTGTTACAGGGAAAATATAAATACACAAAGGATCAATAAATATTTAAAATTAAATAGTAATTATCTTTAAAAATACCTCTTCAGGGATACTATTTTTTGTATGGAATATGATATCTCTCATAAATTTACAAACATAATAACCCCAATCTATTCCATTTGTTTGTTTCAGACACTACAGAAACATTGATAAAAATAAGTTATTTGTTTTGATATGTGTTTGGATAGTGAAATCTTATTATATATACCCTGATACTTATCCAGTATTAGAACTTGTTTGGGTCCTCATGCTCATCCCCTGGCCTAACTCCTTGTTTTTCATGATATTGATGTACCACCCTATCATAAAAAATCATCATTAAAAGATAATATAGATTATATAACTTTATGTTTAGTTCTAAAATGTTGGATTTAGTGTATTACAAATTGAAAAATTCCATCATGTGTGGTCAATTTGTTGGGTATCCACGCATTAAATACAGGAAATAAATATTTGGAGTATCCAAATTGACCACAATGAGCATTCAATGCTTACTAAAGACACAAAAAGTAATATGTAATAAAATAAATGAAAATATATTTGATCTGATTAAATTGTATATTTTTACCCCTACATTGTTGGTATTAATAAGAGTCTATCATCTATAAGTTTTCTTTTAAACGATTTGAGGAGGCCTGACACTATTTCATCCTTTTTTTATTCTATTTTTGGTTGTTATATAGAGGTGGTGTGAGGACTAATGAGTCCAAAAAAAATCCTGGGGAAATCCCATCAATTGTTTTTGATATATACGCCTACCAAAATTATGAAATGTATTTAGTCATAATTAAAATAATATATCATATTTTGGAAAATAAAATCATGAAATCATACCTCCTGTATACATTTACAACTAAGGAACCTAGAAAATCATAATCAAGGATTTAAATTACATTCTCAACACCAATGAAGTCTTGAAATTATTCTCCATACATATTTTCTTCATAATCAACTATGTGACTACAACCATTTTTTAACTTTTTATCCACATGAACCTTTAATGATAGTAAATACAGATATAGAATGGGCGTGGTAAAGGTTCTTTTGGTATATATTTTCGATCGGTTGGTTGATCATTTAAATGGTTTTGAGTGGCTCTTTTATTTCACCCCCATCCCTTTTTCTTCCTGTAATAACATTCATTAGTTCATATATTTTTTCATTAATTGTTAACAGTTTATCTTGAAAAATAAATTAGAAATGAGTACCTCCTTGTCGAAATGTTTTTTTATAAGATGTTACAGCCATATGATGAATGTTATAATATCTTGTTCGTACTTATGAATATATTCCTCATCAATTGGAATAGGTATCTCGATGCTCGGCTCATGGGCTATGCTAATCAACACTCTCACATGACTTGTTGGTATTGGTATGTTGTGTATCATGTCATTTTGGATATAGAACACCATAGCCCTTGCTACAAGGCGATGGGTTGGTGTTGATATATATAAATCACATTCATTATCAACCTATAGAATATCAATATAGGAAATGTATCAGTGTCTGTCTGATTCACATTTTATAGAAACAATTATTATAAAATTGATTTCCCGAACCAAAATAGCTCTTTGAGGGGAATGGATTGCCTTAAAGCTAGTGGGGGGATCATCATTCAAGGGTTGTTCTTGAGTTGTTTCTTCTCTTTAATTCCCCCCATAAAAGTTTCTATCATCTCTTTCTACCATTGGAATTTTTCTTCAAGGGTAGATAGTATTTCTCTCATCTATTTTATTTCATTACCTTGATCCTCCTATTGCTTTTTTTCTCAAAATATGTTTGTTGTTTCATCCCAAAACTTTCACCTCTGGCACGACCATATTTTTCTGGCTGCTTCAATGCCACTGATAGTACATGTTCATCTAATACACGTGTTTCTGATTCCTATGACTATTTCAGATAGAAAATATATAAAAAATAAGTAAACATTGTTATATAATAGTTATTTAAAGAAAAAATAATAATTATGTCATACCTACACATGTTTCCCACAATTTTTGTGTGTTTTCATCTATTAGCATCTCATATTTATTTACACGTTCCTCCTTCCATAGCACATGTCATGGGATGCAAGTGCCTTTGGATTTGGAGTCATAAATCTTCATATAAATAGAGGATCATAATTATGTTATTGTTTCATGTCACATAAAATTATTATGGTAGATTTATAATATGTACCATTTTTTCAAGTGAATCGTACCCCATCCTTGATTTAAAATAGGGTTATGTTGGTTTTTCTACCCATTCTTTATTTTTAGAGCTCAATTTTTGTTTCATAAATAAAAAAATTTCAATCAAAGTGATGAATACATGTATTATCAAATAACTTATTACTAGACACAATGTACTTGAAAAGATACATCCTCAATATGGATAATAAATGAATCCCATGATTTTTGGGTTATCAGGTGTGCATAAATAATTGGTGGGTGAGATTTTATTTTCCCTTCAGTATCTTTAAGATGATGTCTCATTAGAATTGTACGAAATCCTTTGTGAATCCTTACAACAAGAATTAATACATATTTCTTATGGGATTCATCTACTGTAAATACACTCTCCGAGGGATTATTAAGAGTAAGTCAATATTTCATTTTTCTAGTAAAATAAAAAAATGATATCATAATGTTATCATAATCTCTTCTCACATCAATGTCTTAATACTAAACATAAAATAACGCCACAAATCTACATCAATCGGCATGCGTTGTTGAGTGACAATTCCAATGTAACTACTGAACATGGAATTGTTGGGGTTAACATGATAGCTTCACGCATTCCATCTGACCCCATATTTTATGCCTTTGATTTTCACCTAAATAATTTTTTCTAACACCATAAAAATATGGTACTCTTGTTTTTTCTACATTGTCGGTCCTTCGTCACCTACCATTTTCTCTAAGTAAACATCATCAATATGTTATTCCTCTAGAGCGGTAGCATCGGCATGTGAAGATGGTCTTTGTACCTCTGCACTGGGAGCAACAACATGTTGAGAAACCTTTTGTTCCTCAGGATTGGGAGCACCAACATGTAAACAAGGCCATTGTTCCACTGTACTACGAGCATCAGTATGTTGAAAGACCTATTTTTTGTCAGTATTGGAAGCTCTAGCATGTGTAGAAGTCATTATCTATAGAATTGGTTTAACATTTAATTTAGAGTTCATAAATGAAACATTTAATGAATAATAACATGGGGTAACACGATGTATATTACAAAAAAATATAACATGATTATTGAACTCTTTTTTTAAAGGATGAAAGGATTTGAACCCTTTATTGACTATTCAAATCCATTCATTTTGGTCTCCTATGACATACAAAATGATTTCTATATTGGGACTTCTGAAAAATGATTGCGATATCCTAATGAAAGGGTCATCCTCAGTTGAATTTTCATCTGGAACTTCAGTGGTTTTGGTCGATAACAAAACAATTGAACACTTTTGGCTTGTGATATCTGAAACATAAATAATCATACTTCCTGTGATTCCATTATAAATGGTTCGTCTTTGTACCCTTCCTTACTAAAATCAACTTTCACGAATCCCAATTCATCTATTTTAATAGCACTCTTGTTATCAACCCACTTTCATTAAACAATCGGCACTTTGAATGTTCTATAATCCAACTCCCATATTTTTTTGATGATGCCAAAGTATAACATATTTTCATAAATTGGATTTTTATCCTTAGTACTAGAAATATTTATCACTTCAACCATAAATGTAACTCAACTATTTTTCATGGTACTTTCTTCATCATGTTCATTTTGATATAATTTATAACCATTAATTATATAACCATTGTAAGATAATACATACACACTTGGTCCTTTGGATATCCATCAATGTTGTTCTAAAATTGAATCTAGATTTTTATTTGACTCCTTAAAAACATGGTCTTGAAACCATAATATAAACTATTGATTATGTGTATTTGATATCTATATTTTAGCCCTTGATGGATTCAAATGCCTAAGAATTTTTTTGTGAGTTTCAGCATATGGGGAAACCTCCAAACTATTATGAAAAACGTAAAGGTGGGCCTGCTCTTGATATGTAATATTGATTGTGATAACATCTGTTCTAGAAATTTTGTCACCCAAAAGACTCCTAGTGTGACAATATTTCAATAGACCAATTTTTTCCACATCGTATAGGTATTCAATATAGAATTCAATGTCTTCCCCAACAATATATCATTTTTCAATACAACTCTCTGGTAAAATTCAATTTTTTATATACCCTTTAAAAATCACTATATACCATTCAATGGGGTACATCCATTAATAGTGTGTAGGACCACATAGTTGAATTTCTCTCACCAATTAAACCATCAAATGAACTGTCGTATCAAAGAATGTTGGCGGGAATAAAATTTATAATTCAAATAATATGACAAAAATTTCTCTTTCTATAGTCTACAATTTCACCATATTTATAAATTTGTTGCATATATCTTTGAAGAATAAATAGATATTTGTTAATTTATGATGAACATTCTTGGGAAAAAATCAACTTAAAGTTGTAGTAATTAGATATTTCATCAAAACATGACAATCATGTGATTTCATACCCTTTAACATTAAATCATCCATTGATGTGATGTTTTGGATATTCGATGAATACCCATATAGAACATTGAATTCATTCAAGAAGTTTAAAAACTAATATCTCTCCTTCCGGGAAAGAGTGTAAGCAGCTGGAGGAAGAAATTTTCGTTTTTATCCCTTCATTGGCTCCAAATCTTCTCATATTCCCATGTCAACCATGTCCAACCTAGCCTTAATTACATTATTTGTTTTTTTAGGTACTTTTAGCAACGTTTCGATGACCCTATCACATACACTTTTTTCAACATGCATAACATCAATAAAATGTCTAACATACAGAAAAATTCCAGTATGGTAATTCAAAAAAAACTGAACTCTTTTTCCAACCAATTTTTGTAAGATTTTTTAAAAATAGTTTACCAAAAGCAGTGTCCACATATTTTCCTTTCTCAAACAGTTGATCACGAAGATGGTTTGTATATTCTTTTGAACTTCTATCAAATTATGTCATCCAAGATCGGTTACATGATGTCCTAGAAACATGGATTTCTATGAATGTTTCATCCTAATTGACTGTGTACCTTGTTCACAAATGAGACACCCTTGAGTTCCTTTAATGTTATATGCTGACAAATTTCCATATGTAGGAAAGTCATTTATCATCCCATACAACATGGTTCTCAACATGAAGTCTTCATTTCTGTAAGATTCATTCAATGTAACACCTAAATCCCACAATTATTTTAAATCCTCGATTATTGGAGCCAAATAAACATCAATATCATTACCTGATTGTTTTGGTCCTAATATAAGCATAAATAACATGATGTGTTTTCATTTCATGCATAACCACAATGGTAAGTTATAATTTACCAACATAACCGGCCATGTACTGTCAGTGATTCTTTAAAAATAAAAAGGATTCAGTCTATCTGTAGATAACACAAGAAAAAGGTTTCTCAGATATTTTCAAAATTTAGGATACTCATGATCAATTCTCTTCCACATAGGAGAGTCTTTCGGGTGACGTAGTTTCCCATATTTAATTTTTGTATCCGCATCATAAATCAATTAACCTATAGTCTCCTCACTTCTATATAGGTGCCTAAACCTTGGAATGATTGGAAAGTACCATACACCTTTCATAGGACCAGATTCATCTTTCTTGTATCGAGAATCACCACACTTTGGGCATTCTGTAAGTGATTTTTGGTCACTGATCAATAGAATACAGTCATTCGGGTAGGAGTGTATTCTTTCCATGATCATACCAATCGAGCATAGCATTCATTTGACGTTGTATGTTCGTCTTGGTAGATCATTATCTTCTAGGAGCATATCATTCAAGAGATCAAGTAGTTCCATAAATTTGGCATCACTCTATCAATTTCCTGCTTTCAAATTATACAAATTTAGTATAACTGATAATTCTGTATATTTAGTGCAACTAGTATACAATGTAATCTTTTCATAACTCTTTAACTTCTCAATTTCTTTTGGGAAATCACAAAGTTCATCTTCAACTGTCCTTGTCATTTCCTCAATACGATATTCATCATCATTCATATCTATAATCACATCCTTGATAATATTTTATTTATTATCCACACCTGTAATCATATCAGATAATCCATAAAATGTAGTGTTATCTTAGTCACTAACTACATTATCCTTTTCCCCATTTTTATTCGAACATTTATAACTTCGATTTATTCCGTGACAGATAAAGTGTTCTTCCAACTCCTTTGGACTAATTAGTCTTGAATAAAAATATCATAAACATGGAAAAAGGATTTGATAAGGGTCGAATGCATGATCTTTTGAAATCTTGATGAACTCTTTCACCCCATATTCATACTATTTTTTCAAATTATTGACATCCATCAATTATTTCTTCATATCCATCCAATTTGATTTGGAAATATTAATATTTAACAAAATAAATACACAAAAAGGGCCTTTAAAATAAGGGGAAATTAAAATTTTAATGATAGTTATGATTGCATTTTGTTTCCTGAGACTCATCCCCTTAGCAGCTACACCAAAACAGAAATAAGATTTAATTGTAGAGGACTCCCCTAATGTAAACCATGCTGGTGATGTTGGATGAAAAGTAGGTTTAAGAGTTACAATGGGGATAAAAATTAATTCACATTTTGCGAGAATGAGGTCTTGATGAATATCTTATGGGTTAGGTAGAGTTAGAGACATTCCCTTTCCATGGTGTAATTATCAATATACTTGTCTTCCCTATATAATGTAATGGTTTTCCTAATTCTATAAAAATATAAACTTAAAATATTATGGAAAAACTGCATTTCAGATGTACTTTGAAAACTATTTATAAAATCACACTTGAAATCCCATTAAAACAAACCTTTTACACAAATTCATCTTTAAAATAACACACCCTTTTTAAAATAAACCAATCATTTTCAAACACTATTTCAAAAATACATGCACACTTTTAAAAAAATCCAAATTATTAAAAATGAAATCTAGATTTTTCATGTTAAATCATTTCCACATATTCAAAAAATGTTCTCTAATTTTTCACAATTAAATCAACCACATCACAAGCGTTTCAAATTAAATAAATTCCTTATTATAAGGAAATCTTCACACATGGTTACAAAAATTATTTCATTTCTCAAAATCCCCTTTTAACTTCAATACAAAAAATTCCATGTAAAAACAAAAAGAGAAGAGAACCCATATTTAAAACATTTCACAACCATTAAAATACTTTTCATTCCCTAAAAAATGTGGTTTTAAAATCAACTCACTCTATAAAATCCCTTTTTCCATTCAAAAATTTTCTTTTCCAAACACAAAAAATAAGATTTTATGTACTAAAATAGGATATTATAGAAAAACATACATGAATTGGTATATAATGAACTATTAAAGTTAAAATGATTGGGGAAAATAGTATAAAAGTGCGATTTAAGTCTAGGGAAAAGATAAGAAATTCAGGAATCAATATATATCTCATAGTAACATGAATTTGGCCACATATAGTTTTAAGAATTGGAACACATACATAGATTGGGATCATACAGAAGGGGAATATAATAGTTCAATTTCACAAGATGGCTAATTATTTTAAAGATCTTATCAAGGATGATATGAATACGCATGTAATCACACTTCATTGGGAGTTATATAGGGTGTTTAAATCCACCATGATATGGAGATGACTATTGTGCTTCTCAAAAATTTCCAACTCATTATAAAACCACTCCAACTCTTTAAAAAACCAAATCACGACAAAAATTATAAAAACCTCTGGGAAATATTGTCACTAACATGAATCCTATTTTAATGAACAAATATCTTTCCATAAATCATTCGGTATCTAATAAAATTAGTCATCATCAATTATTCTTTAACAACATTCAATAATATGAAACATCATCAATGATTATCAACAAATTCCATATACAACCCTATAGAAAAATAATTTTCTCCAATTGTATTTTTCCCCAATTCTTACATCCATACAAATAAACTATAAGAGATAGATATAATCTATCCCCCTTTCATTCATAATCTATGATCCTTCAAATCTCTATATTTCTTTCACCTTTCTACACGTTTGGATGTAAAATTTTAAAGGGTCCAATCAATTGAGCACATAGAATCTTCCACTAGTTAAGAATTCCATACTACCATAAATCATAGAGGGGAGTATTTAATTAACCACTAATCATATATGAGACATTTCTAGGTCTAGGAAAAAAGGGAATTGATCAATATTGCAATGTAAACCTAAAATCTAGATCAAATACCACTATTTTCTTAGAAACCATGGATTATATCTCTCTCAATCTCAGTGCTTCCAAGAATAATATAAATCTATATGCACAAATAATATCTATATGTGCAAATAATTTAGACTGTTTGAAACTTACGATTTGGCTGCATGGATGGTGGGGGCAGTGGCGACGATGACGATGGGGGCGGGGGAAGTGGGGATTACAGAGGTGGAGGCGGGGTCAACAGAGGTGGAGGTGGGGAAATGGAGGAAGGAGTGGGGGAAGAGGTGATGGAGGTGGAGGTGGAGGCGGAGGTAGAGATGGGGTAGAGGCGATGAAGGTGGAGGTGGGGGCGGAGGTGGTAGAGACAAAGGAGTCAGAGGTAGAGGCAGGGGTAGCGAGGGTAGGAGAGAAGGGGGGCAGTAGAGGCAAAGGTAGGGGCAGCAGAAACAGAGGTGGGGGCGAAGGCAGAGGAGGAAGAGATGGATGTGAAGGCGAAGGCAGAGGTGGGGATAGTGGCAGATCTCGACTTCCGTGAAAGCTTGAGGCTCAAGCGACAAGTGGATATGCTAAGGTTCCATTTATAAAAACAAGAAAGTCTTTTATCATCACTTTTAAAAAGTGCTGATAAATGATGTTTTTATCAGCCCTAAAATATAAAGCGCTGATAAAGACCTAATATTAATAAATTATTTATAATTATAAAATTAGAAAAAATATATTTATTATATTTATAATTATATTTTTAAATAAAATTATATTTATTTACAGTCATAAATATAAATATATATATATATAAATACTTATGAAATTAAAATAAATATTATATATATATATATATATTTGTAATTTCATAATTATTTAAATAAATATTTTTTTATTTAAATAATTATAAAATTATAAAAATATATATAATTAATATATTTATTTTAATTTCATAAGTATTTAAATATATGTATATATATATATTTATTTATAATTATAATTATAAATATAATAAATATATTTATTATAATTTTATAACTATTTACATATATATATATATTATTTATAATTATAATTATAAATATTTGTATATATGAATAAATATTTTTATATATTTATAAATATATTTTTATAATTATATATTTATAAAATTATAATTATTATAAATGTATTTATTATAATTTATTATTATATATATATATATATATGTAATTATAAATATAAATAAATATTTTTATAAATATTTTTATATAATTATAAATATATTTATATATGTGTGTGTGTATTAATATATAAATATATATATCTATAAAATTATAATAAATGCATTTATTATAATTTTATAATTATTTAAATACATATATATATAGTTATAATAATTATTATAAATAAATAAATTTAAAAATTATTTCTATATAATTAACATTCATGGGTATAACATGAATGAATTATACAGGTGTCAATTTATAAATGAACATTCATAATGATGAATACAAAACATATGTATGTGTGCATCATCTTAATATAGGTAATCTTAACATTTAGAACATAAGTCACAATCACGTCCACAAAAAAACTTTATGATCATATAGGATCAATTATACTCCCGCATCAATATATAAACATAAATAATGATAATTTATATTATCATTATCTAATGATATATATATATATTCATTAAATATATATGAAGAGACTCTCTCTCTTCAATCTTCTGGCCAAAATCCGGCACCAATCTATCGAACGAGGGATGATGAGATTGTCCGTCACTATTAGATGTTAGCTGTCTATGGAAAATCAGGTGCTTGGACTGCTATTAGAGGTGGATTTGGGGATCAAATCCCCTCTGATCTGTTTGCAGATTTTGGGAATATGAATTGGGGAGATGGTTTGTAAGCAGTTGATGACTTTGGTGATTTGGGATGAGATCTAGATCTGGTGCTTGGCCAGCGTGGGGGCTGGGGATGACCTCTAGTGATGGAAGGCGATGAAATCGGGTGCGTGGAACCTTGGGGGGATGAATGGTTACACAAGTTTCAGATCCTGTCAGTGGTGGGATGACTGACGACGGTCGTGATCGGAGGATGCGAGCCACGAGTGGCGCTGTTCTGCTTCATGATCGGGGGATGTGGTTGGCCCGACTACCCAAGGCCACAATGTTGGGATCCCGGTGGAGGAAAATGTCCCAGTGGAGATCAGTGGATCTTTGGGGCATTTTTTGGGAAACCATTTTGTTTTCTAGGTCATGGCATGTTGATCTAAAGGTTGTAGATGTGCCGACATTTGGAGTTGATTTTCTCCGATGATGGTGGGCCGGTCGGGTGGGATGCAAGTCAACTGTATCTTTGCGAACCACTATGGGAGTTCAAAAATTGAAACTAATAGATACATTGAGATGGCATAGCTGGCATATCCTCGATGGATGGTGGTGATTTCCCGGATTTTATCGTCTCCAATACCTCCTTTTACAGGATGGTTTGGTGATATGGGGGGATCTTGACACATATTCTTTTTAAAGGTGGCACCATTCGGTCTGCTTGAGGCGATGGAGGGCAATTTTGTCTCAGAGCTGAATGGGGAACACGTGAAATTGCTCGGGCTACGCGCCAGGGATTTGGCCGTTCGGACTTGGTGCGCCGAGTTGTGGAGTAGGGCGGTGTCGCGGCGCTCTGGTCAAGGTCCCCGGTCATTCTGGAGGTCAGAATTTGAGGTCTCTTTGGCACATTTTCATTTGAGGTTCGGGCAGGGCGAGACTCGTTTGAGGTTCGGGCAGGGCGAGACAGTCGTTCGAGGTTTCAAAGTTCTCCTTATAATGGAGAGAGATGAAGGTATTGCGGGAGAGTTCATTTGAAGTACTTTTTTCTTGGTTTTGTTGTAAATATGTTGAACGGTGTTTGCTGAAATTTGAGGTGGTCTTTTTACTGGAAGTAGTATATAGTTTTGTTGCATTGCGGCCCTTCCAGTGCTGGTTTTTTCCCTAGATGTTGTAGTAAAACTTCCACTTCATGTCTAAGTTACTCTTGATGTCCCCTGGAGGTTCTGCTGAAAGTTCCCGTGATATATAGTTTTGTTGCATTGCAGTGCTTCCAGTGGTGGTTTTTTCTAGGGTTTTTTCAGTGAAACTTCCACTTGATGTCCAAGTTCATCTCCATGTCCACTGGAAGTTCCACTGGAAGTTTCACTGGAACTTCCACACAAACATCCAATCAAACTTCCACTCGAACTTCCACTGAAAAATATATTTTATATATATACTTTTTTAAATTTCATAAAAATATTTATATTATATATATATATATATATTAATAATTTTTATTTAGTTACATTTATATTTTATATATATCTGTAACTTATAGTGGAACTTTCCCTGGGACTTCCACCAGAAGTTCCACTGGAAGTTCCACTAGAACTTCCAGTAGAACTTCTAGTTGAACTTCAGGTGGAAGTCCCAGTGGAACTTCCAGTTGAACTTACGGTGGAAGTCCCAATGGAAAATATATTTTATAATTTTTTTATTTATAATTTCAGAAAAATAATTTTTATTATATATATATATATATATATATATTTGTAATAATTTTTATTTAGTTACAGTTCTGTTCATATAGTTTATACATTTTCAAATGGATTAAATCCTATTATAAATTTAATGTAATTTTCTTGAACTGTTGTTTTTTGTTGTAGGGTGTTGCAATGTTGTTGATGGTGATGTGGATGATGTAGTAGCTTCTACTAAACCAGTTTTGGGGATGACGTTCAAGTCACTTGATGAAGCATAATGTTTTTATGTTATGTATGGGGGAGTAAATGGATTCAGTGTATTCCGAAAATACTCTAATAAAAGTAGAAAGGATAAATCAATTGTCACATCAAGCCTTTATGCATGTAGAAAATAAAGTCATAGGAAGATTGAAAAACATGATATCATGGTGAAATTTCCTTGGGCTGAGACATGTACAGGTTGCCTTGCTAGAATGGGGGTTATTTTATTGTCTTCTGGGAAATATGCATGTAATATATTTTTTGAAGAGCATAATCATCCCTTGCACATGCCCGAATCAATTCATATGATGAGGTCCCAAAGAAAAATAAAAGAATCACAAGCATCTGAGTTAGATTTGAATGCTTCTGTGGGTATTAAACCAAATGATTATTTCTCATTGGTGACAACTATTGCAAGGGGGCGAGATGTTATTGGGTACACACGTGTTGATCAGTTGAATTTTTTAAGGTCTAAACGGGAAAGATATTTTCTTCATGGTGATGAATTTTTCATATTAGAATACCTGGAAAGAAAAATTCAAGAAAATCCATCATTTGTTTATACTATGCAGTTTGACATGAATGGTAAAATTAGTAATATTTTCTGGGTTGATCCAAAAATGAGAATAGATTATGAGTTTTTTGGAGATGTTGTTGTGTTTGACACCACTTTTAGCACTAATAAATAGTATTTGCCGTTAGGTGTTTTTGTGGGATTCAATCATCATCGGAAGATCGTTGTTTTTGGGGCAGCTTTGTTATATGATGAAACAGTGACTTATTTTTCTTGGTTGTTTCAAAAAAAATTATAGGTACATCGCATGAAGATTCCTCAAACTATTTTTACTGATTAGGATGCGGCAATGGGGAAATCCATTTATGTAGTTTTAGTGAAAACTCAATATTTCCTTTGTTCATGGAATTTGATGCAAAATATCATTAAGAATTTAGGTAATTGGATGAAAGATGGATCTATTTTTCTAACTAGATTTAAGAAGTGTATGTTTGAATACCATGATGCAATTCAATTTGATAAGGAGTGGTCTTCCCTTAGAGCAGAATATGGGGATGGGAAATCTAGTGGCTAGTTGATGTTTTTGTATTGTGAGAAAAGTGGGCGCATAGCTTTTTGAAAGATGCTTTAACATTCGGTATTCTCATCACTCAATTAAGTGAAAGTTTTAATAGATTTATTAAATATTATGTTCATCAAAAGTTAAGTGTTGTTGATTTCTTTAAGCAGTTTGAGCACTTGTTGGAAAAAAATAGGTATCATGAAACAAAGGCAGAATTTGAGATGTTGGAGAAGTTTCCTCGTAATCTTTACCCTTACCATGCATTGATGTTCCAGATTTCTAGTAGATATACACCAAAATTATTTGATTTATTTCAGCATGAATATCAATTGATTGGTTCTTGTTTTTTGATATCTTTTTTTGAAATTTGAGTTCAATTCAGTTATGTTATTGGAATGGTTTTTTGTGAAGATGAATTCCATGTATCATATGAATCTTCAAATGAAGTTGTTGAATGTTCTTGTCGAAAGTTTGAGTCTGTTGGGTATCTTTGTTGTTATTTTTTAAAAAAATTTGATCGGATTGATGTGAGAGCAATACCTGAAAAATATAATTTGGGGAGATGGACCCGATTGGATAGAAATATTGTGATGTTAAAAGGATCTTCTGTTGAGGTACTTGCTGATAGAAAATTAGTTGTAGCAAAATGTTACAAAGATTTAGCACGAATGGGAATGAAGTTAATTACCATAGCTTGTGAGACAGATGCAGGTTATGACATCGCCTTCTCAAATTTCAGTAATTTTTCAAAATAGTTGTCTATCATAAATACATCAGCGGATAGAGTTAATGGTTCTGCTAGTTGAGACAAAATATTTAGAAAGGCTTCTTTTAAAAAGAAACTAAATAGGAAAGGGGGAGATAGATTGAAAAGCATTTTAGACAATGGCTGCCGAAAGGGAAAAAGTTGAATTAAAAAATGAAGCTTACTACTATGATGAATGTATGATTTCATTTTATGTTGCATTTCATTTATAAGATAAGTTTTTTATTGTTAATATGTTATCTGATGTCATTATTGTTTGCACGCAGGGAGTCAAGAAGCAATCAAGATCAGATTTTTGTGTTTGAGCTAGAAAAACAGTTTCACATGTAATTTTTTTATGAGCATTATTTTCCATAACCATTTGTAATTATGTTCTTTTTCTGTTACAGGAAGACTTTTCCACCAATTTGGAACTTCATATTGGGAGGTAGATTGTTGGGATAGCATTGGAAGAGGCTGAGCAATGTAGACAACATTAGATGGGAGTAGTTTTTTAAATTGTAATGACTGAATTGAAAAAGATGTAGCCTATATCCAGTTTCGATTGTAATGGATTGGCAGTGGGATTGGGATACTTCACGAAATTGTAAATGTGTTTTATGCATTTGTTCTATATGGAACTATAAAGATGTGATAAATCTAGATTCTATAATTTTGTATGAATCTGTTCTGTGAGAATGTGGTAGTATTTGACAGTCCACTTTTGGTTGTAATGGATTGGGATTGGGATACTTCACAAAACTGTAAATGTGCTATTTGTATGTGTTCTATATGGAACTATAAAGATTTGATAAATTCAGGTTATGCATGCATTTGTTCTGTGAGGATGTGGTAGTATTTGACAGTCCAGTTTCAGTTGTAATGGATTGGCAGTGGGATTGGGATACTTCACGAAATTGTAAATGTGATGTATGCATGTGGTGTGTTCTATATGGAACTATAAAGATGTGATAAATCCAGGTTCTACAATTCTTTATGCATTCGTTCTATGAGGATGTGATAGAAGTCTTTCCATATGGAGACTCTCCATATTTTGATGAAATCCAGATGTTGTCCAAACTTAACACATACAAACAGTAAAGATAATATCCTTAAAGTGTGAATCATCCACTTACCAGTAGCAATTAGCATCATTAAATCTAAAAACAAAACCAAATAAAATCCCTCAAAAGAAAATGGTTCCCCTCATAAGGACATAATATTCCCGGTGCAGTGAAAATGCTAACAGAACTATTCATCCATTGTCCCTAACTGTTTTACTTGTTCTTCATTCTTGTTGTACTGTTTCCACAAGGCAGCTCCTACTTCTATACGATGTTTCATTCCAAATGTATGTAGGGTCTTTAAGGAAACAGTGCTCCATATAAAGGTGCATGTCATCAACTTCTTCTTGCGATAGGGTCTTGTTATACCCTTGATCCTTTGTCAGCTTCTCAATTAGATAACAAACAATTACCCCACAATCCAATGTTGCATCCCCCTGTTGGGGACTATCTTACACTATAAATGGAAGCGTTGCAGTAGTCATCTACAAGTATTCAGGATTCCATTGTTTGATGACTTGTTTAATAAATATTTTCTGCAAGTGTTGTATAAAATGTATTCAATAAGTTTGTGTATATGAAAATGCATTAGATGTCGAAGAGGATATAATTTACCATTTGGAGAGCATATTGTTGGTAATAATCAATTATAGCAGGACCCATGCGAGGCTGCATGGAGTTATGGTAGCAGAAATGTTTTTTTTCAATATAAAAGACAAGAAAAGTCCAATGAAGATTCTCTATGTTGATGAGGATGGAGACTTTTCCATTCAACTTCATTGCTTCTTTTATGGGATTCTCAACCAAACACTCCTTCAAATTGTTGTTCTTCCTGGATATAATGCTCTATAAAAATGAGTATAGTGAGAAAAAAATATTAATTAATATCTTTAAAACATCAAGAACATAGATAATATTAGACTTACCAATGCGACACTAGTAATCATTGTTGATTTATTATCGAAAATTCCATTCATCTTCCCTATTTGACACTTGTTTATGATAAGTTAAGTATAGGAATCTATAACCAAATATCAATAAAAAACAATAGAGGATGTGAGACTAATTGAATATTACTTTACAGTAATCTTGTTTAAATTAGGCTCACCCAGCTACTTGTCATGCTTTTCATGAAAAGTTAGAAAATGTCATCTATTCAAACTGAATACAAGCCATTTTCAGCTTCCCATACACATTTACTACATTATAATCACAATCATGTATAAGAAAAAAAATAAAGTTCAGGGGAATTGAATTGAAATCCTTAAAATGAAGTATAGACATACCAGCCTGGTTCCATCTGGAGAATCAATTTCAACTGCTCATAGTCTTTTTTCTATAGTCATGTACTCTGCCTGACCCATTTTGGTATTCCTAATAGACCTATAACATCCTTTTTTGGTTCTGTTTTCATTTAAACACTGCCTACCTCAATTGGTTTTTCTAGATGACTTGGTTGTTCTACTATTTTTTTTATCCTGCTATTGTTCTTCTTCTTGTGTATCAGGTTTCATACTGAAAAGCAGAATCCAATTTCTTCTACTTCCTAGCTCTGGACTTCACATTTCTAATCATTGATCTCGTTTGGTGACTTTTAGTTTCTGTCTGTCCAGTTTGGCTGCTTTGATGTATAGGTGTGGTTTGTTCAACATCTTCTTGAAGTTGATTTGCAGGCTCCTCAATCCCAGTTTCCTTGGCTCGTAGTTGCTGGTTTTCCTTCTTCTATTCTGCTTCGGGGGGAGATGCGGGTTTTTTAGGAGGATCATGTTGCATTCCAGCTTCAATTGTACCCTCTTTCCAGGTTTCCTCCATGATTGAATGACTCTTTTCAGAACTACCTTCTCTTATTCTTTTCTCTATGCTAGAATTCTCACTTACTAAATGCTTCAGTCTTTTAATTTTTTCAGTATGTTTTTTAAAAATTGCTTCCATTTTATGAAGTTTTCGTTTCAGGGCCTAATTTTCTTTTGTAAAAACTTTTATTCTGTCATCCTCTAGTTCCCCCTTTTCCTTCTGTCCAATAGAATCTTCCATAACCTTTAATTTTATTCTGTCCTTCTCTGGATTATCCTTTTTCTTCCATCCAACAGAAGCTTCCATAACCATTGTTGGCTCCTCTGCAGTTGGAACTTGATGAATCTTCAGTTTCTTTAAAGTATCATCAAAATCAGAGAGGCTACACTTAGTGAAAGGTGGATTGGCATCTTGTTCATTCCCTTTCACTAGTCCACTTTATGCACAATACCAATACTACAATAACAAGAAGCATATGAAGAGTATATTATACATTGAATTTAAAATAAATATTAATCCTTACTAATCAAGTGATAATTTCCCCTGTAATCCTTACATGGTGCGTGTGAAATTCTTTAATTGATATCATTAATTGTTGGTGTATTGTACGAGACTAGTTTAGTGTTCTCATGTCTCTTGAAGTATTCACAAAATTGATGAAACCCCAACTTAGGTAAGAACCTGTAGTAGAAAAAAAAACAGTTGCACATGTGTCTAAACATAGAAGTGTTGCCATGTTAAGATGATCGGGTTCTTTATCTCACTTTATTGCTTCCAAAAGGACCGATTTTATTACCTTTTGTGTCAAAAACTTAACACCAATTTGAAATATTCTTAAATATAATGATTCCTTCATTGGTTTGAAAGAGTAAGAGCCCTCCATTTCTATTTCACCTTCGGTTATTGAAAAGATACTTTGGATATCAGCTTCATAGAAATGACTTTCCCTTCCACCGAATCGGAAAGCAGTTGTTGAAGGATTGTAGTTATCCAATACATACATAACATAAATATCGGATTTTTTGAAATATGATGTTGTTACTGTATTGGATATGAACACTTCAAACATATTCCAAAATGGAGTAGTGCGCAAAGCATTTCTATGACCATCTTTCAGTTGATCTTTTATTTCTTGTAAAAGTCTTTGTAAGGAGGTAAAAGTTTACCTAAAATGCACACCTGAAAATATTAATTAAGGAATTATTGGGGACATCCACAAAATTACAGTATAGAAGGTAGGAAAATTATAAGTTCTATTGGGACTTCAGTGGAAGTTATACTAGAACTTCAAGTGGGAGTGCCACTGGAAGTCCCCTAGAAGTTCCACAAGGAGTGCCACTAGAAGTCCCATAGGGACTTCCACTAGAAGTCCCATAGGGAGTGCCATTGGAAGTCCCATTGGAAGTCCCACTAGAAGTCCCACTGGAAGTCCCACTGGAAGTCCCACTGGAAGTCCCACTGGAAGTCCCACTGGAACTTCCAGTGGCACTTCCTGTGGAAATTTAAAATAAATATGCATTTCAATTGTGACACATATTTGTTGTAAAAATTATTGAATTTATTATTTGAAAATTCCACTTTCTGAGAGGGCCACTGAAATCCCCACTTGAAGTCGCACTGGAAGTCCCACTTGAAGTCCCACAGCCACTGGAAGTTCCACTGGTCTCATAGGAAGTGCCACTAGAACTTCCACTGGAAGTCCCATTGGAAGTCCCACTGGAACTTCCAGTGGCACTTCCTGTAGAAATTTAAAATAAATACGCATTGTAATTGTGACACATATTTGTTGTAAAAATTATTGAATGTATCATTGAAAATTCCAGTGGAAGTACCACTAGAAGTCCCCCTAGAACTTCCAGTGGAAGTCTCACTGGGACATCCAGTGGCACTTCGAGTGGCGCACTTCCAATGGGAGTTCCACTAGAAGTCGCACTGGAAGTTGCACTGGAAGTACCACTTGAAGTCCCACAACCACTGGAAGTTCCACTAGTCCCACAGGAAGTGCCACTTGAACTGCCACTAGAAGTCCCACTCGAACTACCATTGGAAGTCCCAATATAAGTTCCAGTTGAAGTTCCAATGCCACTTCTAGTGGAAAATTAAAATAAATACTCATTTCAATTGTGACACATATTTATTGTAAAAATTATTGAATGTATCTTTGAAAATTCCAGTGGAAGTCCCACTGGACATCCCACTAGAAGTCCCACTAGGAGTCCCACTGGAAGTCCCCCTGGAACATCTAGTGGAAGTCCCACTGGGACATTCAGTGGCACTATGAGTGGCACACTTCTATTAGTAGTTGCATTGGGATTTCCATTTGAAGTACAACTGGAACTTCCACACTAAAAAATGATTTCAAGTGGAACCTTCAGTGGAAACTTCGTGCATGTTAAAGTGGAACCTTCCAAAACCTCTAGGGGACATTGCATTGGAACCTCCAATGAAGAAAGATACACCTGCAAATAATGGAATTATATATTAATTGAGATAGAGAACATTTACAAAAAACAGATCATAACACAAAAGTTCTAAATAATAAATTGTAACAACAGAAATGAAATAAAAATACATATTTCGGTAATTATTATTATGTTACGAAACCTTTGTTAGACATTTCTGTTGTTTTGTACAAAAATTTCTATCGGAAAGTGAGATGAAACCACACTGAAGTGAAGCATTTGTCGTAGAAAAAACCCACTCCTTTGCGTTGGTCGAAACTTGCGGACAACGCAATAATGCCTTTCTGTCATCATCGTCGCCGTTGTTGTAGTCTTCAGATGCCCAATTTTTGTTCCTATAGTCGATAGATTTTTTGTGGTCATCATACTGCCATATTTTAGGGCTAGATCTCAAGGTTTTGTCACCGTCGTCACAACCGAGGAGCAGTCGACCCTAAATCACAAAAGGAAAGGGAAAATCTGTCTGCACATTCGAATAAAATGAATCGCCGTGAAGGATGATCCGACAGATCAAAATACAAATGGACATGTGTTTTGATCTGAAGGATGTACGGGATATTTCAGTTAAAAACATCACTGGAGAATATTTTTATCTCTGATTTCCACTGACAGATGTGTGCCGACGGTGACCTCAGGAGTAGGCGATGACTTGGAGCGGGTATACTTATTTTGCGGGAAAAGTATAGGTTGGTGTCTTGTGGGTTGGATGTGATTTGGGAAATCCCGGCAGTGCTCCATGGAGGCTGACAAATGGAGATCCATGACAAGACTCAATCAGGGACGACCTCACGACAGATATATCAACCTCAGGCGGAATAGTTTCCTCAGGATGGAGTGTGGAAAAACTGGGTCTATCTCGGTGGTGAGACCCAACCAGGGATGACCTTGGGTGAAAGCAGCGACCTCAGGATGGGGGAGACAATGGACTCAGGTGATAGATACAATGACCTCGGGAAGAGACCTCGGGACGGTGCCTACCTCGGAAATTCAGAAATCTTTCTTGGGATGTGATTAGCTACGTGGATAGGTTGGCGACAGTCTAGGAACGGGTCTATAATGACAATGTGATGTTGATAGGTTCAAGGGTCAGGATTTGGGACTTGGTCGTAATAAATTGGATCTATGAATGTAATAGTTGAGTTTATGTTTTGAGTGTTTCCACTTTCATGGTATGGTGGTGTTTGGCCCCTCCTGTTTTGTTTCCACTGTACTTTTATTTTATAATAAATTTTTAGTCCCGAGTTTAATCGGTGCCTGAACTTTCTTGGTATAATAAATATATGTGTCATTTAAAAAACATTATTATAATTTTATAATTATTTAAATATATATCTATTTATTTATAAACTTATAAATATTTTTTAAAACATTATATATATATTTGAATTATTAAAAGCTGATGCATCCCTTGGTCGGATCTGTGGTAGTGGATGAATAACATATTGAGAAATTTTTTGATATACCTCTAGAGGAATGAGAGTCAAAGGGGGAAGATATTGATGGAATAAAACATACTATGAATTTGAGTCTTGATCGCTCTATAATAAATTTAATTCCTTGTGAAAACAGATTTAAGATAGATAAAAATAAATAGAAATGAAAGAATGGTGGAGTTCCTTAATCTACTACAACTTTGAAAGTTATAACTTCTGTAGATAATACTTTGATGCCTACTATATAAAAGTGTTCTAAATGTTGGTTGTATTATATTTAAAGGAATATGAGTAGAATTATAAAAAATAATAACTTCCAAAATGATCATCATTGAGATAGGAAAGACAAAAATGAAAAGAATGGAAGAAGAGAAGAGACCTCAGACATTATTTTTTATGATAGCAAAAAACCAGGACATATTAGTCCAGATTGTATAAAGTAAAATGATAAATAAAATGAATCTATAATATCATCATATTAAAAAGGGAATAATATTTTAATGGTGATGGGAACCTAGAGTGTAAATGAATATCATACTTCTGAAAGTTAACTAAAAAGCGCTGATATCCATAAGATAACAAATTTTTATGTGAAAGATCCTTAGGATGAATTATATTTTATGGGAAAGGTAACTCCCGAGTCTCTTAGAAATTTATACTTAGATACTGATTATTCTTATTATTCAGGTGATAAAGATGATACTATATCCTTTAATGTGATGGATGAATATGTGTATGGACTAGGAAAAATGTATATAAAGTTTAAGAAAGATTATGATCAAAATAAAGTAGATCTTGCCAATGATACTGATAGAATTTATAAAATAAATTCCTTATTGAATCTTAAATCTACTTATTTTTTAACTTGTAATGATATGAATGAATTTGTGAAACTGAAATCCAAATATAATAGTCTATAAAATCTTCTTTCTAATTTTACTTTTGGAAGGGTAAATTTTAACAATCATCTGAGATAGTTGAAACTTACTAGAACATATTTTGAAGTTGGTTTTACTTCCATAAATTCACATATCCAGATGAATTACTTCATTCCAAAGAGTTAACCTTTCTGTACTAAATCTCATAGAGTAGGTCACTAGAGAATTCACTGTTCATTGAACAAGGTTTAGTTATTCAAAACTTATAGGGATTATATTTATAAATAATTGGAAGTTTTTTAACACCATAAGTTTGGATAGATGTGGGTTGTGAAGGTTTTATTTGGTAACATTTCCATACCCAAGACAGTTTGGGTAATATATTTTTTATTTCATTTTTAGAAATGAATTCTGGGTACCTACAACAAAAACTATTGGTATTAATTATTTTTTAGAAGTTGTTTCCTAAAACAACTTCTTACTGACTATGGTTTATGAATAATTAGGATAGAACTTAAAATATGTATGAAACATTTGAATGTTTTTGAATTTTTTTTAATGTGGTATTGAAGGAAATGATTTATAGAACATTGAAATTGTGGTAACACCTTTCTATGTTTTTATCATTCATATCCTATTGTTTTTTGAATCTTTTTTTACACTAAAAGAAGATATTGTCCTTGAGTTTATTAGAACTGTAGTTCCACTTGATGATATTTTTATCAAACCTTTATATTATGAGATATTTTAATACATTAAATATAATATAGATATGATCAGTGTTAATTGATCATTTTAAACTTCTTTGTTTACATTCTCCTAATATTAAAAAAATCCTTGAGAAAAGGGGATTACGTTTTTTTATAGTATCGTGCTAACTCATTGTGTGTCCATTTCATATATTCTAGAATGAAATTTAAATAAAGTAATAATTTGTGTATTGAACACATTTTAGAGATATACCTTATGGAATTTATATTATCTTTGATTTACTTATCAGTAGTTATCTTTGAGAAGGTACCTTTTACTTCATGTATTTTACTCTTATGTAAAGACCCATATTACATATGTTTTTTAGTTTACTCTTACATATGGTCTAAGGTGTTTAATTTAATATTAAAAATTATTAATGTTTAACCTTATGTATGATTTTTGGTTTAATATTATCTATGGTTAATGATTTTTTGTTTACTCTTACATATTCCATATTCTTTTTTATATACTTTTACATGATCTTGAGATTACTCTTATATATCCTTTGAGACTTTTTTCCCTTTTCAGTTTCTTTTTGTTAATTACAAAGGAATGGAAGGGTTGGGTGTTTCAATTAATTTAGTATAGAGGGGGAGTGTATCCTAGAGGGATAAAGTACATCCCAAGGGGAGGAATTAAAAGGGTAGAAGTTTGAATTTAAGGGGGAGAGTTAAAATAATGTTTTAGATTGATATTTTTTTTCAAACAATCATTTCATATCTCAAGGTAGATTATGTTTTATGGAAGTACAAGGAGTTTTTTGTTTTTATTCATTTAATATGAACTTACCTATCTATCTATTTTTTGTGTTTTTTGATTATCAAAAAGGTGGTGTCTATTGAGTCATTTTTTCTGAAATTAATTCTTCTAAATATATTATTTTAATGAATCAAAACACACTTCTTATTTTATCTTCACTTGAAGTTTTATTAGTTTTATTTTTGTGTAGAAATAATTCCTGAATCATAAGTTCAGAAGTGGTGATTTTGATAGAGTAATTTATAGAGATTTGTGAAGTAATCTAAATTACATTAAATAGAAGATATAGCTAATACTTTTATTTTTATTACAACTGTACCTAAAGAACCTATAGAAGTTTGGTACACTTATGTCTATAATTTTGGATTGATTCTATAAGGAATTGACATTATTATAGCTACTGAAAAGTTGATTACATTTGATCTTTCCTATACCTCATTGATTTTGATTGATATCGTTTTCATTGTTTTTCAGTGTGTGATTAGATCTTCCATTTATGAGGATTTTAATGTAAAATATCTAAGTTTTACTAATATAATCATTTGGTTTTGATCCTGTATGATCAAAGATATTCTAGGGATAAGAATATTGCTTCTTTCTAAATGTTAGTTTTGTGAAGTCTGAGGAAGGAATTGATGTCGATTAGGTTGATTAAAGAGGTGCTCAAGGATAAAGCTTTCTATTGTCAATAATTTATGAAGAAATCTAGTTTTGTATTTGTATCTTCTGATTGGTTTGATCGATGAAGTTCTAGGGTATTATAACTTATATTCTTTGGATTTGGGTACTGATCCTCCTACCACTTTAGAATAAAAGATAAGAGTTCCTTTGAGTGGTACCATTGTATATTTTTTATAATGCATTTAAAATAAACTTATATATTTTCATTTAGAACTATGTGAATTATTTTTTACTTTATTTTTTATTTTTATGATTGGTATTTTTATCCTGGTTAAGTGATAATTTATGAGTGATTTAATTTCTGCTGCATTTATATTTTTTGTTGTTGTTGTACTTTGATCTATTAAAAATTGATAACTCATGGATATTTTAATTTCTTGAGTGGGAGAAGATTATTAGTTTTCATTAACCTTTAATTCACCTCCTCATGAAGGTGCTATATTGGGAAAATAGGTCCAACGTTTGAAACTATGATAAATTATGTAATAGATCCGATGTTATTCCAATTCATTTGAACCAATTTATTTTGAATAACAACAACACATACACATAAACTTGATTTCATAAGGGTCATTTACATTGTATATTACAGATTTCATGAACTCTTTGACACCTTTTTCATACTCTCTAGTTATACAATTAACATCCATCCATATTTTTCTAATATTCATGCTATTTTGGAAATCAAAACATAAAACTATTTAATATAAAAAAATTAAATTTATACAAAAAACTATAAACACACACACATATGAATGTATATGTAAATATTATTATTTATATATATACATAAAAAATAATATATAAACACACACATATAAAAACATAAATCTACAGTGCATAAATATATATATATTAGAAACATAATATAGAATTATATACACATACATATAACATATGAAAACTATATTATCTAAATAATAGATTTACATAAACAAAATGAACACATACACCAATACACCACACATATAATATATATATATATATACTATACAAGAAATATATATACAGACACTACAAGATATATATATATGAATATGTGTTTATATATTATCTAGAAACCATTTTTATATGATATATATATGTATAATATAAACATAATAAACATATATACATATACATATACATATATAACATAAATAAAAACATTAATTAGATTACTTTGTGTATAAAAATTCTAAACACAAATATAAATATACCAAAATTTATAAGCCAAATATAAGTTATAAACCAAATATATAAAATACATAAATAAAGAAAATATAAAAAATCTATATATACACATATGTATAGATGGGAATATATATATATATATATATATATATATAAATAATATCAACATATAGATTCATATGTGTGTGTGTGAATATTTTTATATAAATACAACTATATATATATATATATAAATACACACACAAAAATATATATGTGGGGGGGGGATGTATCCAAATACACACACATCTGTATGTATGTATGTACGTATGATATGATATTTCAAAAAACACCCATGAAAATTGGGGTGAAACAAATAAAACAAGAAAAAAATTGAATTAGATTAAAAAAGAATTGAGATTCAAATACATGGGATTTAAAACCAATTCAAGTTAAGAAATGGATCGAGGAAGGTGATTTGAATACAAAAATTGACCAACAACGTGCATGGATAATGGAAAAAGGTAGGAGGAGTCCGATTAGGGTTATAATATGGTGAGTTGTTTCTCATCACTATAAATAAAAGTAGTGAGAAACATTGTACTTTCTTAATGATAAAAATCCATGAGAAAAGGTATGATTTATTAGCACTAAAAAAGCATTGATAAAGGCTAGGCATAGGTTTATGAAGGAAGTGGTTAAGTCAACAAGGCAAATAATTTTGAGATATGGAAGGAAACATGTGATTAAATTGATATTTTTTAAGATTTATCTGAAGGGATAAAAAAGATTAATATGGTGTGAAAGATGAATCCAGAAGCTAGAAAAAAGTGTACAAGTTATAGAGTCGTTTCCAGAAGATTGCAAAAATGTATGAAAATTGGGATTATGAATCAAAATCAAAATCTATTTGTCAGATTTTAAAAGTTGAGGTAGTGTGTGATCATGAAATCTGGTAATATCCATGATCGAGTGGAGTGATGTTGGTGAAGATCGAAAGGTTATGGAACTTGATGGATACTATGGATCATGTCTAAAAAATATTTGATAAGGTTACTTATTCAGGGTTGTAGAGCCCATTTCGATTTGGTACTACTGAGGGTGGATGGTTGGTGAATTAGTGGCACACTTTTTACAATTATTTCTTTAAAATTAACTTATCTGACTGATTAAAAGTGACATCCACTATTTCTTTGTAACTCAAACTCACCTGAATATAGTAAGGGAAAAATATAGGAACAACATATTTTTATACGGTTAACCCCCCCCCCCCCCCAATTAGAAATTCTTGCACTATAAACCCAAGTTGTTGTTAGAGTTGGTGTCTTGAGAACCAACTGTTTATACTTTGATTATATGAATGTACACTTATTATATATTGTTCATTGTTCTGCATGACTATAATATAGTAATGTCCTGGAATATTTGTTGCATTAATAAGGTCATGGCAGATCCCCACTATGATGAGAACCTTGAAATGATATAAAAATATTCTTAAATAAAGTTTTACGGTTGGATGACATACTATGATAGGACACATAGTATACAGACCGTAATGTGTGAGTACTCGTAAGAAGACGAGACTCTCTCTCATGGAGTTTATACTTGGTAATCTCAAAGATGTGAGATTATGAGAACAGACCCGCCAGTAGTAATTACGCATGTCTTGGTGTCATTGGGCATTACTATCTCCGAGCATGTGTAATGGTCTTTAGACTAAAAGATTATCATTAACTCATGTCATGACTTGCACACTTATATTTGCTGATGAAAATCATCACAAAGATAGATGAAGGGAAGTAGGGTACGTTGGGTGCGTCACGAATGACATGTTGTTAATGGATAAGTCCAGGAAGTATTTGTCCCTTACATATTTATGGAAGTAGATATCTCGGGCCCTTTGATTGAAATAGAACTTTCACCCAAATTCCATGGCCATGGTGTCACAATGAGTTTATTTCTGGAAGTCAAAGAATAACGGATCAAGCATATAGGTTTATGACACTGCCATGAAACCTGCTTAATGAGAAATTGAGACAAAGGGATTAAATTACAAGGTAAGCATTCGTATGAGGTGACACGTCAATGCAGCGTTAACTTCTTTCTCTTGGGTGCCTTGACCCGTTGCTAGACAGTAATCTTGGACTTTAGGAAAGCCCGCCTAATGCCAACGAGAAAGATGCCTAGAGGGTCACCAACTAAGTGTATCCAAGTATCTCAAGTAGAATAAAGATTATTTTTGTATGTGTTTTAATAATTATTCAAGTAATTCTAAATCGTTTTAATGTTGGAGGAAGAATAAAATTAAAACAAGATATACACTCCGTGTACATTGAATGTACACACCGTGTAGTTTTCATTTTGGAAAGGAAATGAAAAACAATTACACACCGTGTATTAATGATTACACACCATGTAGTTTTTCCAGTCGGGATTTTGAGGAAATAATATTGTTTTATTAATTGATATTTATTATAATCAGTGTTGGTGTATGTCAAGGAATTAATGATTCGACATGGGGGTTTTCAATAAGAGTTAACGAAATAAATAAAACACGTAACATGTTTATTTATTGTCATAACTCTATAACCTCAAACCCGATTATAAATATCCTAAAAACCCCAAAACTTTTCCCTAATCGTTGTGCACAAAAATTTTGGAGAATTATCTCAAGGAAGAAAGAACTCCTTTCTCCAAGAATGCTCTCAAGATCGAGAGAGATCCTCCTCCATCGGATCAAGGCGATCTAAGGCAGAAAATGAGAGAAAAGGATTCTCCATGATAGCACCCAGAGATTCCTTTGGTGACGTCCAGAGATACAGGGTGCATGTGTGGATCACCGATAGAGGAAGTCTACACTTGGCTTCTGTGACGCAATGACAGATCACATCGAAACGTGATTAGAAATATCAATGAAGAAAGAACGCCATGAAAGGTACTTCTTTTCAATTAATTAAATTAATTATAATCAACCTACGATGATCCTACTTTGTGGTTTCAGGATTATTCTTCTTCTTTGTCTATTTCTGTGATTCGATCCATGGAGTATAGCGTTTATCGTCGTATTGATCCCGGATTGATCATTTCTAATGACAAAAATCCAAGTGGGCACATCCACCCACGAGCTTCCGCTGCGCCCGGGACCTTCAAGTGGTATCAGAGGGGTTACAATGTTGATTATAGTTATTTAATTTTCATTGATAATTTACGCATTTATATTTGATTCAATTCAAGATAAATCATTCTATAAAACTGAATGAATGAGATCTGTTCTTCCTCCTTCGTTTCTCGATTCACATCACAGAAACAACCTTTTACTTTTGATTTTAATTAAAATAAAAACGAGGAACTCATCCGGAGGAGCCGCTCATTCTGTCTGTACAACACAAGAATACACGATGTGTAGTGAAGACTACATGTCGTGTACTTAGGTTCAACGAACCGGTACTGGTCCGCCAAACCATGCCATGTGAATTGAGCATACCTAAGTTTTTAATACACTGTGTTGACTAGAACTGAATGGTGCATGGAAACCGGAATACACGGCGTGCATGATGAATCAACACGCCATGTAGTCAAATCCATCCCAGGTGAAACCATGTACAAGGAGAAGTCGTGTACCGCGTACACGGTATTGCCAGGCTGGTAACCGCGTAACAAGGAAGTACACGCCCTGTTAGATTAATCTACACATCGTGTACTCCAAAACTTCCAATGTACAAAAAACAAGCCAAAGCCCCCAGCGTGTACTTTGGATAAAGGGTGAAAACAAATACACGTCACGTAATATAGCCTACATGCTGTGTGCTTTCTAGAAATGGGATTTCACTAGGTTTCCTCCAAATTAAAAAGATCCGTACAAGTAATATGGATGAGAAGAATCTCAAGGTAATTCAGAAAGGAATTTAATAAAAATAATTGATTAATTATAAGATCATAATTAATTGAATTCAAGCGTGACTTATCTTGAATAAAATAATGATTAAAAGAATTTTAATACTAAATATGCGTAAATGTTATTGCATGCTATGGATGATTGATAAAACACTATTTTATTGAATATTTTATTGATAATAAATGATATAATTTCCTCACATTGTGTTAAACATGTTTATTTATAAAATATTTGGGATTTGATCATTCATTTGAAAATTTGGTGAAAATCCCAGTTTTACCCTTAATAGTGCACTGTAGTATTTCGAAAATAAATATTTTTATGTTTATTATTTGAATTTGAAATTTTTTAACAGTGTTTCTAACTTAATTATCTACAACTTTTATTCAGGACACTAAAGCTAAAGAGTTCATTTGGTTGTTGAAATTGGGCCATGAGGTCAAAGTTGGGCTGGGCTCTCCAGAATGGAGAAGGTTCTGTATTTGGGCCATATACTCTACATACGGGATTGGATTGAGCCCAAATTTTGAGGACAGCTCGGGGACATGATGTGGCACAAATCATCCTTCTGGAAGGCAGGTCAATTCACGCGTTTTGGAGGTAAAATTGGCGGTGCAAGTTGGAATAAAATATTTAGCCGAGATTTTCATTTCACACTTAAAAAGTTATGTATCCCTAGCCCTCACAAACTCTATTTAAAGGGGGTTTTAACTCTTTGAGAGGGCTGGTCGAGGCTTTGGGAAGGTTTGGCCGAAAGGGTGTCTCTTGGGAGCCCCTCACAACTCTTGGAGGAAGTAAGCCTTTGTGCAAACCTCTCTTCCAAAAAGGCTCTCCTCTCCCACCTCTTCTTTGTATTTCTTTTCTTTCATGTTTGTTTCTTGAATTTTTCTTCAAATAATATTCTGTGTTCATACCTCTTCTTCTTATCTTAATCTTCTTAATTGGGTTGGAATCAAGAGTGGAGACAAGATTGGGTTCTACCCTTTCAATCCGTTGCTTATGCAAAATGTCTCCACGATGACTACACCACCCATGGAAGAGTAGTTCTTTTTAGTAATCGATCGACCTCTATCCTTCTTCATTCATTTATTTTGAATCAATGAGATACTGTAATTCACATATTATGATCTATTAATTGAGTTTTTAATTTAAATGAAACTAAGAAAGCAATTGAATAGTTAACACAAAACACGCGAGGTCGGGAATTGTGTGAACTATGAGAGCGCAACCTTAATCGGTAATTCAAAACCACATGAGATCAATTTGTAGAGTTCAAATATAATCCCTAAACTCAATTAATACTCATTTACAGAGTGGTTATGTGCCTTAATTTACCATTGACCATAAGCTAATTTTAGAACATCAATCAAAGCAGGGTGTCGCGATTGCATGCTCCGAAGTTATCCTAAGGTTAAAATTCACTTCAATCTTCGTGGTAAAGTTAATTCTCGTAGGGTTCGGGATTTAACAAATTAAGGGATCATAATTAAGTGAATATTAATTTAAATGATAATGATTAATAAATGATTGAAGAGGTATATTTAGATCGATTACGCATTTTAAAATAGATTTCTAAAAAAACATCTTCTTGTTGTGTCATTTTAATCAAACATCATTTCAAAACTAAAAACAAAAAAAATACAATCTTCTTCCAGCAAACTTCTTCTAGATTTATAAACTATAAACAAACACCCCTATACTTTCAAGTAGTGTTTTTATTCCCTTTTATTTTGTTTCTAGAATACCTCTGAAAAGTTGTTTTAATTCACTTCCTCCTTTGAGAGACGACCTTGGTCAGCCACTCTGCTGCACCTAAGTACCCCAAAATCACACTAATCATTTGAGGGCACCCACGACAGCGCTCTTTCAAATTGGCACCGTTGCCGGGGAGGCAAGTAATTATTTCAACCAATTAGAGGTATTTATTTTATTTTACATTTTAATTCTCTTTCTCTCTTCTTTCTTCCGTCTTTACCCAATCTGATTCTTTTTTCTTCTTCTTCTTTTATATCTTTCTACTTCTTTTTGGACCATCAACTCAAACTTCTAATTTTTATTTTACTATGGTCCACATTCCTTCTTTTCATCTTTCATTGATTGATGACACGAACTAATCCCGAAGATCTCTTAGATATTGACCCTGAGATTGAACGTATCCTTAGGGCACGAATCAGACATTCTCAGTCTACGGGAAGTTTCAACATTCAACTAGTTGGAGAATTACTCCAATATCAAAACATTGAAATTGGAAGCAATTCAAATTCAACCATAAAACAAGAACCAATGGCTAGAAACAATGGAAATTAACTTAATAGAACCATTCGAGAATTGGCTTCACCTGATATTAACTATCAACCAAATTGTATTGCATACCCAAATCTCGAATCGGACTTCGAACTGAAATCTGGGTTAATTCACTTACTTCCAAAGTTTCATGGCCTCTCTGGTGAGGATCCCAATAAACATTTGAAAGAATTTAATGTGGTTTGCTCAACCCTAAAACCTAGAAATGTCTCTGAAGATCAAATCAAACTAAGAGCATTCCCATTCTCACTTGATGGAGCTGCGAAAGATTGGATGTATTATTTACAACCCGAATATGTAACTTGTTGGAACGATTTGAAAAGTCTTTTCTTGCAGAGATTTTTTCCAGCATCAAGTACCACATCCATTCGAAAGGAGATATCAGGGATTAAGCAAGCACAAGGGGAGTCAATGTATGAGTACTGAGAGCGATTCAAGAAGTTGTGTGCAAGCTGCCCACATCACCAAATCAGTGAGAAACTCCTCATCCAATACTTCTATGAAGGAATCACACCCATGGAGAGGAGCATGGTGGATGTTGCAGCTGGAGGAGCATTGGTGGACAAGACACCAGTATCTGCACGAGCATTGATCGACAAAATGGCCCAAAACTCTCAACAATTCGGTGATAGAGGTACACCACATGTTCGAGGAGTACATCAAGTAAGTCCTTCTTCTCTTGAAAGTCATTTTATTGATACTAAGTTAGAAGAATTGACCACTATGGTGAGGCAGATTGAATTAGCTCAAAAGACATCCCAACCCCCTCCTTCAAGGCCTTGTGGTATTTTCACTGAGACAAACCACCCAACTGACTGTTGCCCACAACTCCAAGAAACAGAAGATTGTGCAGCAGTGTTCCCTGGGAGACCATTTCAGCAGCAACAACAACAACCATATCCCCAAAAGAAGTTTGATCCAACATACAACCAAGGGTGGAAAGATCAGTCGGACATGAGGTATGGCTCTGGACAACAACAAAGGCCACCCTTTCAACAAAACTTCCAGCAACCTCCGCCTTACCAGCAGGGTTTCCAACAACCCCAAAGGAGATTTGAAGCTCAAACATCAACAAGTCAGCAACAAGGGAATCATCCACCAAAGGTAGATTCTAATACTGATGATCTTTTGAAGAAAATTATTCTTAATCAACAGAATGAGCTGAAGAGTCAAAGTTCGGAGCTGAGGGAGTTGAAGAATCAAATGAGCCAGATTGCCACCGCCCTCCATGAACTTGTGAGTAAGAATTCTGGAAATCTACCTTCCCAACCCACTCCAAATCCAAAGGGGAATGTTAGTTCCATCACATTGAGAAGTGGGAAGAAAATGAACGATACATCTGCACCTACCATTCCACCGGGATTCACCTCAACTTCAGAGAAGCCGCATTCCATACCAACTGATGAACAATCCAAGGAGAAAGATAAAGGTAAGAAAAAGATTGATGATGTTCCTACTAAACCCCTTCCTTTTCCAAACAGGGTTGTTCAAACCAAGAAGATGGCTGAAGAAGCAATGAAAAAGGAGGTTTTGGACACATTCAAGCGTGTGGAGATCAACATTCCTCTACTTGAAGCCATTAAGAAAATTACAAGGTATGCGAAATTCTTAAAAGAACTTTGTACCAATCGAAGAGGGCTCAAGGGGAATGAGAGGATCAACCTTGGAAGAAATGTCTCGGCACTCATTACACCAACTCTAGCAATGCCAGCAAAGTGCAAGGATCCTGGGACATTCACCATCCCATGTACCATAGGGGAGTTGCACTTCTCTGATGCTCTTTGTGATTTAGGAGCTTTAATAAATGTGATGCCTCACTCTGTATTCTCTTCCTTACAGGTTGGTGAGTTGAAGCCAACAAGAGTAGTGGTGCAATTGGCGAATAGAAATACGGCATATCCAGCGGGAGTTCTTGAGGATGTACTTTTTCGGGTAAGAGACATGATCTTTCCAGCAGACTTCTATGTGCTTAACATGGAGGATGATCAGGTAAGTTCTCATGCCCCCATTATCTTAGGTAGAACCTTCCTCAAAACTGCAAAAACTATCATAAATGTCAATGAGGGTACACTTTCCATGGAGTTTGGAGATGAAGTTGTGATATTTAATGTTATGGATTCCATGAAGTACCCCTCAGAGGACCATTCTGCTTTTGTTATCTCCCATTTTGAACCACCAAGTAAAAACATCATGGAATTGGATTGTCCTATGCTTAGGGAGATTATGAGTATTGGTTCTAGTTTGATGTCTAAGAATACTTCTACACCCATTTTTAAGGAACAAGACTCTCTAAGATTTGATTTTGAAATGGAATCATATTCTAATTTTGATCATGTGAACTCTGATTATGACATGGCTATTGAGTATGCTGATGGATTTAGTGCTTTATTCTCTGATTGTGATGATTTTTATTCTGATACTGATGTTCATTGTGCAGATATGTCTGTTGCATCAATTTCTCCATCCATACATCACCCACCTACATTGGAACTCAAGCCATTGCCCCCAAATCTCAAATATGCATACTTGCTCAGTGGTGATAGATTACCTGTCATAATTGCTAGCAATCTCTCTTTTGAACATGAAGACAAACTTTTGAATCTTTTAAGAGATAACATTAGGGAAATTGGTTGGACATTGGCAGACATATCAGGTATTAGCCCCTCCATTTGTATGCATAGGATTCTCTTGGAGGATGGGGCTAAACCGGTGAGACAGCCACAAAGGAGACTTAATCCCACCCTCCTAGAAGTTGTTAAGAAAGAAGTTGAAAAATTACTTGAGGCGGGTATCATTTACCCTATTTTTGACTCACAATGGGTTAGCCCTGTTCAGGTTGTACCAAAGAAAACTGGTTTCACTGTTATAAAAAATGAAAATGATGAGTTAGTTCTTGTGAGAGTACAAAACAGTTGGCGAGTGTGTATCGATTATAGGAAACTAAATCAATCCACTCGTAAGGACCATTTCCCACTTCCATTCATTGACCAGATGCTTGAGAGACTAGCTGGGAAGACACACTATTGTTTCTTGGATGGATTTTCTGGCTATTTTCAGGTTCCCATTGCAGCAGAGGACCAGGAGAAGACAACATTCACCTGCCCATTCGGTACCTTTGCCTACCGAAGGATGCCATTTGGACTTTGCAATGCCCCAGGTACCTTCCAGAGATGCATGGTGAGTATTTTCTCAGATTTCATTAAGACCTGCATGGAGGTATTTATGGATGATTTTACAGTTTATGGGTCCTCATTTCATGAATGTCTCTCTAGTTTGGGTGATGTGTTGCATCGTTGTATTGAGAAGAATCTGGTCTTAAATTTTGAAAAATGTCATTTCATGGTCGAAAAGGGAATTGTCTTAGGTCATATAGTCTCACAACATGGAATTGAAGTTGATAAATCTAAGGTAGACATTATTTCATCCCTCCCATATCCTACATGTGTGCGTGATGTTCGATCATTCCTTGGGCATGCTGGATTTTATCGACGCTTCATCCGGGATTTTAGTAAGATCGCTCTACCCTTATATCGATTGCTTCAAAAAGATATTGACTTCAATTTTGATGATTCATATAGGGTATCATTTGATGAGCTGAAGAAGTGTCTGACCACTCCACCAATCATATAGCCCCCACGGTGGGACCTTCCATTTGAGCTTATGTGTGACGCCTCCAACTTCGCGGTTGGAGCTGTCTTATCTCAGAGGATGGAGGGACGTTCACATGTGATCGCCTATGCATCGAGGACGCTAGATTCAGCCCAATCAAACTACACTACCACATAAAAGGAGTTTCTTGCTGTCATATTTGCTTTAGATAAATTCCGTTCATATTTATTGGGCTCTAAAGTAGTTGTTTTTTCTGACCATGCAGCTTTGAGGTACCTCCTAAAGAAGCCAGATGCAAAGCCACGACTTATCCGTTGGATGCTCCTTCTTCAAGAGTTTGATATTGAGATAAAGGACAGGAAGGGATCAGAGAATTTGGTGGCGGACCACATGAGTAGGCTTACTCACACACTAGAGGATGACACCTTGGATCAGGTACCACTTCGGGACACTTTCCCTGATGAGCATCTCTATACCATCTCAGGTACGCATCCTTGGTATGCTGATTTAGTTAACTACCTTGTTTCTTCTGAAATCCCTGCAAATTTAAAGAAACATCAAGTCCAAAAATTAAAAAGTGAGTCCAGGTTTTATGTGTGGGATGATCCTTACTTATGGCGCATGTGTAGTGACCAAGTCATTAGGAGGTGTGTTCCCGATCATGAGTTTGAGTCTGTTTTGCATTTCTGTCATACACTTGCATGTGGTGGACACTTTGGACCCCAACGGACAGCTAGGAATGTTTTGGACTCTGGATTATATTGGCCTAGATTATTCCATGATGCCCATGTGTTTTGTAAGTCATGCTCTCGTTGCCAACACACTGGGAACATTTCTAGGAGACATGAGATGCCCCCAACAACCCATACTATTTTGTGAGATTTTTGATGTATGGGGCATCAACTTTATGGGTCCTTTTCCTAGTTCATTTGGATTTTTGTACATTTTGGTTGCTGTTGATTATGTGAGTAAATGGGTGGAGGCCAAGGCCACTAGGACTGACGATTCTCATGTTGTTGTGGACTTTGTCAAAGCACAATTTTTTTGTAGGTTTGGAGTACCAAAGGCCATCATCAGTGACCAAGGGACACACTTTTTCAATAGGAATTTTTCTTCCCTCCTTCGAAAGTATGGGGTGACACACAAAACATCAACACCATACCACCCCCAAACAAATGGCCAGGCTGAGGTTTCAAATCGTGAGTTGAAACAAATCTTGGAGAAAACCGTGCAGCCAAATAGGAAGGATTGGAGCAAGAGCTTGGATGATGCATTGTGGGCTTATAGGACAGCATACAAGACCCCCATTGGTATGTCCCCATTTCGGATTGTTTTTGGGAAAGCGTGTTATCTCCCCGTGGAAGTCGAGCATCGGGCATATTGGGCTATAAAGAAATGTAACATGGATTTGGCCCAAGCTGGAATTCAAAGGAAGTTGAAAATTCAAGAGCTTGAGGAGATTCAACTGTCATAATATGAGAACTCAAGGCTCTACAAGGAAAGATCAAAAGCAGCTCATGACAAAATGATCCAACAAAGGGAGTTTCATGTTGGAGAGAAAGTCCTTCTCTATAGTTCACGACTGAAGTTGATTCCTGGTGAGTTGCGTTCCAGATGGTTAGGTCCTTATATTGTGTCTAATGTTTTTCCTTATGGTGAAGTGGAGATCACACAAGAGGACACTGGAAGGATCTTTACAGTCAATGGGCAACGTTTGAAGAGATACATTGAGGGCCATCCTACTGATGCATTGGATTTTATCACACTGCATGACCCCATCATCACTTGATCACATCAGGCTGTTCCTAACCCTTTCACTTTTATATTATTTGTCCTATTTAAAAATTCTGCATTTCATGTGCATATATCATCTCATAGGTTCACATTGAGGACAATGCAATATTTTAAGTGTGGGGGAGGGAACCTTTTAGTTTAGTAATTTCAATTGTTTTCCTGTTTAAAAAAAATCAAAAAAAAAATTGTGTGTTTTTCAAATTTTGTGTGTTTATTTTACAATTTTATGTGTTTTTTGAAACATTTTGAGCTAAAATGATTCTCATTACAATTTTTAAATCCATATCAATAAGTGAAACAATTTACCCCTTGAAACTAAGCTTAAATGAATGCTGAAATGACTTTGTTTCAAGTTCAAATATTTAGTAATTTCATAAAAAGTACGCTGAATTTTGAATCCCATGCCAATCTCACTGTCTTTATATTTGAAATCACTTTCCTGTGAGGCTTCTAAACCATTATTTTCATATTCTTTACATTCACCTCACTTCTTGAGAGAACCAAACCATACTTGATTTAACCAGAATTTGATCTATTCCTGTCAAAACTTGAGGGTTTGAGGTACTTGTGTTTAAATGATTGAGGCATTTGTTTGGTATTAAAGCCCCCTTTTCAAAGAATCCTTTTTTATAATGGCCTACCTTGAATATTTAATCCTTGTAGCCCTTAGAAGCCATGCACAGCCTGTTAGGTTAAGCCACATTACAAGCCAATTTTCCCCATCCAACCAACTCTTGAAGTGAAATTGCATAATCTAGTTGAGCTTAAGTGTGGGGGAAGCTGTCTTGTGTTGTGCCACCACATTATGTGATACTTTGGGTGGAAAATTAAATTATGAAGAGATGTTTTTGCTTCTAAAGAAAGTCATTATATTGAAATTTGTGCCTTTTCTGGAGCTTTCATGACAAGTGAAGCTGTTCCTTTTCTGGAGCTTCTAATTGAGGTGGAAAACTGTACCCATCTGGAGCTTTCAAGAAAATCATGTTTGAGAAGATTGACATTTTTTATGCTGAAATGATGAATGGTGTAAACCTTTCATGAATTTTCATGATGATGGAGATGAATTGATACTATGGGGATTGAAGAGAAGACCATAATTAAGTGAAAATTAGATTAATGCAACTTTGCTTCAAAAGAGTCAAGCCCTCCTCATTCAGCCTCAGAGTTTTTCACATCTTAATCCTACCAACCGAAAGCCACAGAACAACCCTGAAAAGTCCTCATGATAAACATATGTCCTTTACTCACATCGGGTAGCGATGTAGGAATCTATCAAGCCTATGGTGACCCTTGTATGATTTTGGATGAGAAAGACATTGCAAAAAAAATTGATATTTGAGTGATGAGAGAAAATTCAAGCGAGGTAAGTGTTTTGTGCATGGGCGGATAAATGAAGTGGAAATATATTGAATGATATAAATGGAGAACTTGAAATAAGGTTTTTTTTATGAGGCATGATATCTTTTTTATTCTTGGTGTGAAATTGATTGATCTTAAAGATATGTGTTTTAAAATTGGTTTTGATTTGATATTGATGTTTACTTGATATGAGGTTTTGCCCAGGTGTGCAAAAGGGTAAGTGTGGGGGAGTTGATAAAACACTATTTTATTGAATATTTTATTGATAATAAATGATATAATTTCCTCACATTGTGTTAAACATGTTTATTTATAAAATATTTGGGATTTGATCATTCATTTGAAAATTTGGTGAAAATCCCAGTTTTACCCTTAATAGTGCACTGTAGTATTTCGAAGATAAATTTTTTTATGTTTATTATTTGAATTTGAAATTTTGTAACCGTGTTCCTAACTTAAATATATACAACTTTTATTCAGGACACTAAAGCTAAATAGGTCATTCGGTTGTTGAAATTGGGCCATGAATTCAAAGTTGGGCTGGGCTCGCCAGAATGGAGAAGGTTCTGTATTTGGGCCATATCCTCTACATACGGGATTGGATTGAGCCCAAATTTTGAGGAAAGCTCGGGGACATGATGTGGCACAAATCATCCTTCTGTAAGGCCGGTCAATTCACGCGTTTTAGAGGTCAAATTTGCGGTGCAAGTTGGAATAAAATATTTAGCCGAGATTTTCATTTCACTCTTAAAAAGTTATGTATCCCTAGCCCTCAAAAACTCTATTTAAAGGGGGTTTTAACTCTCTGAGAAGTCTGGTCGAGGATTTGGGAAGGTGTGGACGAAAGGGTGTCTCTTGGGAGCCCCTCACAACTCTTGGAGGAAGTAAGCCTTTGTGCAAACCTCTCTTCCAAAAAGGCTCTCCTCTCTCACCTCTTCTTTGTATTTCTTTTCTTTCATGTTTGTTTCTTGAATTTTTCTTCAAATAATATTCTGTGTTCATCCCTCTTCTTCTTATATTAATCTTCTTAATTGGGTTGGAATCAATATTGGAGACAATATTGGGTTCTACCCTTTCAATCCGTTGCTTATGCAAAACGTCTCCACGATGACTACACCACCCATGGAAGAGTAGTTCTTTTTAGTAATCGATCGACCTCTATCCTTCTTCATTCATTTATTTTGAATCAATGAGATACTGTAATTCACATATTATGATCTATTAATTGAGTTTTTAATTTAAATGAAACTAATAAAGCAATTGAATAGTTAACACAAAACACGCGAGGTCGGGAATTGTGTGAACTGTGAGAGCGCAACCTTAACCGGTAATTCAAAACCACATGGGATCAATTTGTAGAGTTCAAATATAATACCTAAACTCAATTAATCCTCATTTACAGAGTGGTTATGTGCCTTAATTTACCACTGACCATAATCTAATTTTAGAACATCAATCAAAGCAGGGTGTCGCGATTTCATGTTCCGAAGTTATCCTAAGGTTAAAATTCACTTCAATCTTCGTGGTAAAGTTAATTCTCGTAGGGTTCGGGATTTAACAAATTAAGGGATAATAATTAAGTTAATATTAATTTAAATGATAATGATTAATAAATTATTTAAGAGTTAGAGTTAGATCGATTACGCCTTTTAAAATAGATTTCTAAAAAAACATCTTCTTGTTGTGTCATTTTAATCAAACTTCATTTCAAAACTAAAAACAAAAAAAATACAATCTTCTTCCAGCAAACTTCTTCTAGATTTATAAACTATAAACAAACACCCCCATACTTTCAAGTAGTGTTTTTATTCCCTTTTATTTTGTTTCTAGAATACCTCTGAAAAGTTGTTTTAATTCACTTCCTCCTTTGAGAGACGACCTTGGTCAGCCACTCTGCTGCACCTAAGTACCCCAAAATCACACTAATCATTTGAGGGCGCCCACGACAGCGCTCTTTCAATGATCATGAGCTAGACCAAAGACCCTTTGTGTATATATGGTTTCATTTAAATTCATTTAATTTAAATTCGTTGGCCTGTGAGCCTTCTTCCAATAAAATGCAGGGCCTACATGCCCATTGTTTCTTTAATGTAAACCCCATGTAATGGAGGATATCCCAAGCCAGAGGAGATGGTTAAAAATCCGAAGCTGAGGTGAAACCAACCCAAGAAGATACAAAGGTGGACAGGTGGGACTGCAAAACACGAACCATCAAGTTCAAGGTATTTTTACCTATGTCAGGGTTAGCTTATCAAACCCGCTAGATAAGATAGCCAATAGAATATCATGATCATGCCATCTTATTTTATTTATGTCTAATTGCATGGTTTATTTATTATGTATGTGTTGTCGTGATCACATAGTTAATGAAATAAACAAGCATGCAAATATGGAATAAAATAAAAACCGGACTATGCGTAAACATTATCAGAACATGGTTAATCACTTAAGCAAGCATCACTTAATATTAACAAGCATGTGATAATGCGAAACTATGAATAAAGGATTAAAATACCTCAAATACCATATTAAGTTAGACCAAGCCTTTTGTTACTTGATTAAGGGCAAGACTCAAAAAAACTATGTGTTTGACCAACCCTTGTTGGGACACTTACTTTTATAAAGGATGCTCTTAGGAAAGTTTTGGGTTGACTTAAACATCTTACATCAATAGGAGTAACCCTTGCTAGACTTGTTGTAAAATAGAGGCAAGTGTTCAGAAAATCCAAGTCAGGATTTCAGGATTGGGGAGTCTACTCAACAGATCAAGGAACTGTAAGCTCACAGTTGGAAAAGACCTGCCTACACAAATACCTTTAAATAGCTTGACCAACCCTTGTTGGGGTTATGAGAAGGGGAATATAAATCCTTTCCACTAAAATGGAAAAGCAACTAGGCATTCCAAGTTCAATGGTGGGGGTCATTGGGACATGATAAAATAGTGGGAGAATTAATAAATTCATTTATTATTTTTCATAAAATGTAATCAAAAGGTACTGATAAATCTGCTCTTTTAATTTTTAGAATCAATATGACAAACTTGTCAACCAAATTTTCTCTGTGATCAATTCTGTATAAATACAATATCTTCACCGGAAATAACTTTTAGAAATGGTTTAGGCACCTTCGGGTTATCCTACACCATGAACGAAAGTTTTACGTGCTTGAGTCATCACTTCCTGATTCTCCAGCCCAAGGGGTGAGTGATGAAGATTTCCTGGTCTATGATCAACATTTGAGTGATGCACTCAACATTTAATGTTTGATGTTGTCATTAATGTCTAGTGAGCTCATGAAATATCATGAAGACATGGATGCCTATAGCATGCTCGAGCACCTCTGTGGTCTATACCAAGAGAGAGCAAGATAGGAAAGGTTTGAGATCTCCAAGGCTCTATTTCAGAGCAAGCTTGGAGAGGGTACCCCAGTTGGGCCTCATGTAGCCAAGAACATTGACTACATTGAGTGCTTGGAGGTTCTAGGGTTTAAACTCCCCGAAGAATTGGGTACCGATCTCATTCTTGCATCACTCCCCCAGAGCTTCTCTAACATTGTTGTAAATTTCAATATGAACAATGTTGAGAAGTCTCTATCTGATCTTCTTATCCTCATTCGCCAAGTGGACAATGATATGAAGCGTGAAAAGCCTTATGTCCTTATGGTGAATAAAAGGAAAGGGAAGGTGAAGAGATTTAAGCCCAAAATTTTTTCAAGGCCTTCCAAGAAAAGGAAGATCAAAGGTGAGGCAAGAGAACATGAGGCTGTTTGTTTCGCATGTGGCAAGAAGGGCCACTGGAAGAAAAAATGAACCCATCCAAGGAAGTAAGTGAAAGAATCAGGTGCATTTTTTATAGAATGAAATCTATCTATTTCTACCAATTGGGTATTAGATACTACTTGTTGTGCTCAGATATGTATCAAAAAACAGGAACCAAGTAGATTTAGAAAGATTGACTGAGGTGAGGTGGAACTGCGAGCAGCCAACGGATCCAGACTCGATGTTGTAGCTGTCGAAGACTACCACCTCACATTTCCTAATGGGACGGTCTTGGTATTAAAAGGATGTTATTATATACCCTATGTAACCAAAAACATTATTTTAGTATCCAAATTAGATACTGATGGATTCATCTTCAAGTTTGGAAATGAATGTTGCTACTTTTATAAAGATGGAATTTGTTTTGGTAGGGCACATTTATATAACGGCCTTTATGTGTTAGACTACACAAACCAAGTAATCGAAATCGATGACAAAGTTAATTCACATGACTCATACCACACCCAAATTTGGCATCACCGGCTAGGCCATGTCAATGAGAAACGTTTAACAAAATTACATCAAGATGGGTATTTAGATTCTTTCAAACTAAAACCACTTGGTGTATGTCATGCGTGTCTACAAGGAAAAATGACCAAACCCCATTTAGTGGGAAAGGTGAAAGGGCTAAAGATCTTCTATAATTAGTTCACACAGATGTGTGTGGACCATTTCCAGTTGAAGTAAGGGGTTGGTTCTTGTACTTCATAACTTTTACTGATGATTTTAATAGATATGGATATATTTACTTAATGAGGTATAAGTCAGATTCTTTTGATCAGTTCAAAGAATACAAGAATGAAGTTGAGAACTAGCTTGGTAAGAAGATTAAGAAACTCCGCTCAGACAGAGGAGGAGAATATCTTAATCAGGACTTCATTGATTTCTTACGAGAGTTTGGGATTCTATCTCAACTCACTCCTCCTTACACGCCTCAGTGGAATGGTGTAAGTGAAATGAAGAACCACACCTTGTTGGACATGGTGAGATCAATGATGAGTCATCCGAGTCTTCCATTATCCTTTTGGGGATATGCATTACAAACAGCTGCACACATACTAAACCAAGTACCAACTAAATCGATAAATGGTACTCCATATGAGTTATGGAGTGGATGAAAATACATGTTATCAAATTTACATGTGTGGGGTATAGAAGCATTTGTTAAGGCCTCTTCAGGTAACAAACTTTCACCCCGAGACACAAAGTGTACCTTTATAGGATATCCCAAGGAAAAAAGGAGATATTACCCATACAACCCCTCAAATAAAAAGGTTACAGTGGCAAGACACACCATATTCCTTGAGAGGGATCACATCTCCAAAATAGATAGTGGGAGAAAGATAGACTTCGATGAAGTCAAGGCTCAATATATACAGGAGTTGGTACAAGAACATATTCCACAAAGCCCTATGGAAGAACAATCTGTTCCAGAGACACAAGAACTGCGTAAGAGCACGAGAGAGGTGAGAGAACCAGAATGATATGGTTTTCTTGTCACCGAGGATGGTAACTCATTATTGGTTGACAATGATAATCCTTTCACCTACAAGGAAGCAATTGAAGGCATAGACGTTTCCAAGTAGCAAGAAGTCATGAATTCTAAAATGGATTCCATGTACCAAAACCAAGTCTGGATTTTGGTAGATCCTCTAGTTGATGTAAAGCCTGTTGATAATAAATGGGTATTCAATAGGGGTGTCCATGGGTCAGGTTGGGTCGAGTTTGGGGATTTTTTGGACCCGAACTAACCATAAAAGGTCGGGTTGGGTTGGGTCGAAGGTGGTTTTTATTTGAGACCCGACCCGACCCAACTCGTCTCACATCGGGTTGGGTCGGGTCGGGTCAATGGGTTATGGAAAAAATGGCCAGAGCTGCTCTCGTTTTAATAACCCAGGCACTTCGCAACCATGTATCCTTCCCTCACTTTGACACTTTTCCGTCCTCACCACACTAGGAGGAAACCTCATCACGATGAAAAATCGATCCCAGAGTTTAGCTCCTAACTTTAGATATCTCAAACATTTGATCGAAGATCCCTAAGGTGTTTCTCAGCCTCCAATCGAACCACGATTTAACAGAAAACTCGAAGCCCCCAAACTCACAAATAGAAACTATAGAAAATATGATCACCTAGAATATCAGACATCTAACATCTATCCTACTTCGACCGCAACACCAGCCATGAATCTGAAAGCTCGAACCAGAGAACTCTAGTGTGATAGCAACAGCTTCACTCAAAATAAGAATTACTTTGAGCAGTAGGTTTTAGTAGTAGCATCAACATGGCAGTCCAGCACGAACTACTCATATGTGTTGCTCAAATTCCTCAATTATAGTAGATGAACAAATCAGACCTCCAAAAATCTTCGACTGAAGTAGCAATGACAAGATCCCAATACCTAGATCACCAACTCCCACGCGAGTGAATAGATTCAAACTAGCTTCAATCTCGATCTCCAGCGATGGATGAAGCCGAAAACAAGGGGTAACTTTGAAGGTTAGGGTTCATTGATAGAACATGGAGATAGAGGAAAATTCGAAAGCGAAAGGGGGTATCCTTTGACGAATTAGGGGCCGCGGAGGGGCTAGTCTCCGGTGGATCTAGAGTCGTGATGGTCACCAGTCATGGTGGATATGGACAGACAGAGGTGAGATAATGAGTTGCAATCCAGGCGAGGTAGCGCGCATGAGAGGGGAAGGAGTAATATGCTCGGTTCGTATGGAAGGGGGATAAAATGGTAGTGATGATGGAGGGTTTTCCAGAAAAGTAGTGCACGCACAGGAGGGGCAACATCTATCAGGTCATTGGGTTGGGTCGGGTTATTTTTCCCCCGACCTGTAACCCGACCCAACCCGACCTCGGGTCGACCCGATGCAACCTGACCCATGCATCTGGAATTTTGAACCCAACCTAACCTGACCCAACCCGGTCAGGTCGGGTTGGGTTTGGACACCCCTAGTATTCAAGAAGAAACTGGACATGGAGGGACAAGTCATCACCTATAAGGCACGACTGGTTGCAAAAGGTTTTAGATAGCGTCAAGGAATTGACTATGATGAAACCTTCTCACCAATTGCGATGTTGAAATAAATCAGAATACTATTGGCCATTACCGCTTACCATGACTATGAAATTTGGAAAATGGATGTCAAAATAGCATTCCTTAATGGGAACCTCTAGGAAGATTTCTACATGACACAACCTGAAGGGTTTGTGACTCCAAAGGATGCCAACAAGGTATGCAAGTTGTAGAAATCCATTTATGGATTAAATCAAGCATCAAGGTCATGGAACATTCATTTTGATGAAGCCGTAACAGAATTTGGCTTTGTTAAGAACGAATGTAAGCCTTGTGTCTACAAAATGTTTAGTGGAAGTTCAGTCATTTTCCTAATAGTATATGTTGATGACATATTACTAATTGGAAATGAAATACCTATCTTACAGTCAGTTTAAGGAATGGTTGGATAAATGCTTCTCTATGACAGACTTGGGCGAGGTAGCATATATTCTTGGGATTAATATCCATCGTGATAGATCCAAGAGAATGGTGGGCCTGAGTCAAAGTACATACATTAACAAGATACTGAAGAGATTCAGTATGGAACAGTCCAAGAGGGGATTATTGCCAGTGTCACATGGCATTCATCTTTCCAAGAAAATGTGTCCTAAGACACATGAGGAAATAAATAAAATGGAAAGGATCCCTTCTGCATCCGCGATTGGGTCAGTCATGTATGATATGATATGTACAAGGCTAGATGTTACTTATGCATTAAGTGCGGTGGGTAGATATCAAGCTGATCCAGGAGACCACCATTGGATGGTTGTCAAGACAATTTTTAAGTATCTGAGGCATACTAAGGATATGTTCCTGGTTTATAGAGGAGATGAGGAACTAGTCATCAGAGGACATGTAGAAGCTAGTTTCCAGACTGATCAAGATGACATAAAGTCACAGACTGGATACATCTTCAGTTTGAATAGACGTGCAGTGAGCTGGAAGATCTCAAAGCAAGGTGTGGTCGCAGATTCTACAGCAGAGTCCGATTATATCACAGCTTCTGAGGCAGCTAAAGAAGCAGTATGGATGCGAAGCTTCGTCCAAGAGCTAGATGCAATACCTAGTAGTAAAGATCATATCACACTCTATTGTGATAATACTGCAGTGGTGACACTTGCAAAAGAGCCAAGGTCACATCAGCGGACAAAGCACATACTTTGGAAGTATCATCTCTTGGGAGATTTTTCTCAAAGAGGTGAAGTTATAGTGATCAATATTTCCACAGAAGACAATGTGGCGAACCCCTTGACTAAAGCCTTGACTCAGTAGAAACATGGTCATCATGTGAGGTCTAGTGGACTAAAAGTCATAGGTAGTTGGATCTATTCTAAGTGGGAGTTTGTAAGAGTTGGTGTCCTGAGACCAACTATTTATACTTTGATTACATGAATGTACACTTATTATATATTATTCATTATTCTGCATGACTATAATATAATAATGTCCCAGAATATTTGTTGCATTAATAAGGTCATGGTAGATCCCTGCTATGATGAGAACCTTGAAATGCTATAACAATATTCTTAAATAAAGTTCTACGGTTGGATGACATACTATGATAATACACGTAGTATATAGGCCGTCATGTGTGAGTACTCGTAAGAAGACGAGACTCTCTCTCATGGAGTTCGCACTTGGTTATCTCCAAGATGGGAGATTATGAGAACAGACCCTCCAGTAGTAATTCCACATGTCTTGGTGTCATCGGACATTGCTATCTACGAGCGTGTGTAATGGTCCTTAGACTGGAAGATTATCATTAACTCATGTCATGACTCGCGCACTTAGATTTACTGACGAAAATCGTCACGAAGACAATTGGCAGGAAGTAGGGTACGTTGGGTGCATCATGAATGACATGTTTTTAATGGATAAGTCGATGAAGGATTTGTCCCTTCCATATTTATGGAACTATATATCTCGGGCTTTTTGATTGAAATAGAACTATTTCCCAAATTCCATGGTCATGGTGTCACTATGAGTTTATTTCTAGAAGTCAAAGAATAAAGGATCAAGCATATAGGTTTATGACACTGCCATGAAACCTGATTGACGAGATATTAAAACAACAGGATTAAATTACACTGTAAGAATTTGTATGAGGTGACACGTCAATGCGGTGTCAACTTCTATATCTTGGGTTCCTTGACCCGTTGCTAAACAGTAATCTTGGACTTTAGGCAAGCCCGCCTAATGCCAATGAGAAAGAGGCCTAGAGGGTCACACACTAAGTGTATCCAAGTATCTCAAGTATAATAAATATTATTCCCATGTGTGGTTTAATAATTATTCAAGGAAGTCTAAATCATTTTAATGTTGGAGGAAGAATAAAATGAAAACAAGATATACACACCCTGTACATTGAATGTACCCATCGTGTAGTTTTCATTTTAGAAAGGAAATAAAAAACAAGTACACGTCGTGTATTAATGATTACACGCCGTGTAGTTTTTCCAGTAGGGATTTTGAGGAAATAATTTTGTTTTATTAAATGATATTTATTATAATCAGCATGGGCGTATGTCAAGGAATTAATAATTTGATATGGGGGTTTTCAATAAGAGTTAATGAAATAAATAAAATGCGTAACGCGTTTATTTATTGTCATAACTCTATAAACTGAAACCCAATTATAAATATCCTCACAACCCTAACACTTTTTCCTAATCGTTGTGCACAACAATTCTAGATAATTCTCTCAAGGCCGAAAGAACTCATTCCTCCAAGAATGCTCTCAAGACCGAGATAGATCCTCCTCCATTGGATCAGGGTGATCTAAGGCGGAAAACACAAGAAAATGCTTCTCCACGCTAGCACTCGGAGATTCCTTTGGTGATGTCTAGAGATACGAGGTGCACGCATGGATCACCACTAGAGGAAGTCTACACTTGGCTTCTGTGACGCAACGACGAATCACATCAGAACGTGATCAGAAATATCAACGAAGAAAGAACGCCATAAAAGGTACTTCATGTCAATTAATTAAATTAATTGTAATTGACCTGTGATGATCCTCCTTTGTGATTCTGAGACTATTCTTCTTCTTTGTCTATTTCTGTGATTCGATCCGTGGAGTCTGGCGTTTATCGTCGTATTGATCCCGGATTGATCATTGATAATACAAAAAGGCAAGTGGGCACATCCACCCACGAGCTTCCGCTGTGCCCGGGACCTTCAGTTGTCACACCAGGGATCTTACTGATCCCATCCATATAAAGACCCATTATAATCATGTTCTATTGTCCCATTAGAAAACTACAGCTTCCCGTTACACACTACACAAGTTTGAACTAAATAGAAAAGATCTACTTTTTCTTCTAGATGCTTCTACAAAACTTGAAATAGATATTCCTCCTTAAGCCTCCCGAATCATCAATTCAACAAATGCTTGCTTATTTAGATCTTTAATGATATGATTCTTCCTCAACTCCTCAAATGCTTGGGTGTAACAAGTATCCTCCTTTCTGAAAAGTTTTTGGATAGAATTTTTCTTTCTCATTTTTCATACCACACTTATTTTTTTTTTGACATTTTATATTCATAGAATAATATCATGAATACCTATTTCCATAATGAAATTATAGAAACTCCCTTTTATCTTGGTGGTAAGAAATCCCTTTATTCTACCTGGTGGATATTTTCAGTTATAACTTTCATAATATCCTCATTTAAAATCTTGGACAACTCTCAATTAAAATATCTATGAGAATTAGGTTTTAATTCTCCACACAATATTAAAATATCAGGAAATTTTTCTCTACAAAATCTATATCATTTAATTCCTTCAATATTTTCATAGAAACATGCAACTTTTTGACGTGGTGCCTATTCTATGTTGTGGAATTCCTATTCATATTCTCACATAAACACCTTCAGTTTGATGCCAAATTATTTGAATGAATCATAATCACATTATTATTTCTAATACCATGAAGAATAGGTCTAGAATCATCTTAATTAATTCTTGTTTTAGAATATTTCATTATGAAATTCTTCGATTTACTAATTCTCAGTAAGCATTAATTCTTACAAAACCTCAAATCATCCTTATGAGCTCGAAGGGATGATCCTTATGAACCAGGAAAATCATTCTCACATAATGTTAAATCATCCTTACAAAGCCTCAACCATCCTTATAAAGTTTGGTTTTACACAAAGGAATGATCCTTACACAGTAGGGAATTCATCCTTATGAACTTTTCAATCATTCTTACATAGTTAGTAAATGATCCACATGCAGTAGCAGCTCATCCTTATGAAGTGAATTCCTTTTCCATTTCCACCACAAATCCAAAATTATTCTAATAAAACTCATGGATGATCCTTATGGAATCCTGTATGATCATTAAATGCAAAATTGATCCTTACTTAGACTATAATAATCCTTATGGAATCTTACTTTACCTTAAAATGGCCCTTACACTCATAGGTATAACTCTATGCCTCCATGCCTTTGTCGCATCTCACCATTGCACTTATAATTAATCCCTACAGAGCTCAACAATCATCTTTACAAAGATTTTAGGACTTTACCAATTTTCAGCTTCATACTTAGAATTCTAGACTTTACTCAAACAACCTCAGAACCTCTTAAAATATTTATAGGGAATTCTCAAACAATTTAAATCTACTCAAAACATCATACAAAGAGTTTTATCACTTGATATAACTACTTGCATACTCAATGATCAATGGATGGATTCTTCATACTTTTAGTTAGGTTATCTTCTTGAAAAAACCATTCTTCAAACATATTTTTTTTTTAATTTTCACAAATCACTTTATAGTTTAGTGAGAACTGTCGAAAGGTCACGCTATGACGATGAGAAGTTAAACCCAAAAATCATCCTTATACATACCTTTAGTAACATCCTTCTCCCTCTCAGAATTAAGATCTAAATCCTCAAATATGAGATCAGATTGGAAACTGATGGAACGAGTTCACATCCTACCCAGCCTACCTACCACCTCCTGCATGCCAAAGACCTTCGAGGAAAATCTAAGGTTGGACAACTCTCTTGATTTCCCTCACATTTTTTGGCTTTATTTTTGGCTGATTGATGCACCCAATTTGTGTATACATTTCCATATATATAATTGAAGATAAATACATGTTTTCAACAAATATCTGTTGTTTTATGAACATATTCTTTGATTTTGGTGATTCTGTTTACTTTCAGGAGCTTTCTGGCTAAATACACGAATCAAGGGATGCATGTGAAAATTTTAAAACTACACGACGTGTACTTTTATACACGCCCTGTACATCTAGACAGGGACACGGACCGAAGGATGGAGTACACGCCCATGTCACCAGGCAGAAGATACACGCTGTGTGAGGCGGCGTTACACGCCGTGTACGACTTTATAGAAGCGGTGATTGTTGAGAAAAGTCCACACGCCCATGTGGCCATTGAAGGAGACACGACGTGTTTGAATTTCTACACACCGTGTATGCTATTCTAGAAGGGGGATGGCGGCCAAAATTATGATACTACATGCCGTGTATGGCAGCGCTACACACCGTGTACACCCAACCACCAGGCGGCGCCATGTTCAACAGTCAAAGACGTCGTGTTAGGCCACCTGCCAGCGGAAAAATTGGTGCCAAAGCACATTAACGAAAAGTACATGGCGTGTACTTTATATACATGCCATGTACTTTATTTTTCTATAAAAAGAAGCCTTGGCCTACAGATTTGGGAGTTTGAAAACATTTGGAGGAGAGAAGAAGCTCTTTTGCTACCATTCTCGAGCCACCGTGGTGCCATAGTTCCACTATGCCACCTTCCGACACCCTACCTCAACGCTTACACGATGAATCTGTCAGGTATCACGTGTGTCATTTCTCCTCCACTTTCTATGTGTAACTAAAACCCCTTCGTGTTGGGGTTGTGGATGAAGGGATCATAATTTGTATGTTGTTTTATATAGTTGTGTTTTATCATTGTAATTCATCTTACTCTTCTTAATCTACTGTTATATATAACTGATAATTCTGAGCCAGACCAAGGGAATAATTCTCAGCAATACAAAAGAAAAGTAATGGTGAAAACATCCATGACCATTGGAAGGTTTTCACCGATTCAGATAATGGACTGAACGTAATAAATAATTAAGAACAATGACTACCAGACTAATGAGTCAACTGCTCTAATTCCAAACAAGAGGAACCGGACCAAGGAAATCTTGTAACTAAATGAAATCCAGAATGATTGAATTATTATGAACAACACAACCATTTAAACAGTCTGTATAAGAACTCCTTAATCACCACAGCCCCGACATGACTTTTCTTCCCATTTTCAAAAACTCTTTAAATTTACTCGTTGTTTTCTTTCGAACTGTATTCATTTCTTCAAAGTAAAAACAATTCAGCTTCAACCAAAAACCAAAATCAACTCAATCCGCTCTAAATTCTGCATACTTCACCTAATTAAGTATTAACTCAATTGAATTCACACACACCATGGTTCCCTGAGGATCGACCCCGAGCTTATGCTATACTAAAGTTCTAAGAACGGGTAATTAATTTGGGACGCGTATAACTTTAATCAATGACAAGCGAGACCAAATTTTGGCGCCATTACCGGGGATACCATTTGGTTTTAGTGCTAAGATTTAAATTGTGTTAATAATTGATTTAAGTGAAAATAAAAATCAAAAATTATCAAAAATCTCTTTTCTGATCCCATTTCAAATTTTCTCTTTTATTTTTCCCTTTTACGCCTGGTTTTTGTTTTTGTGTTGTGCAGAGCTTAAAGTGTATTTTTAGACGTTTTACACGATCCAGAAGTGCCGAGTCTTTGGAATTAGTTCTGCTTGACCTGGAAATCGAACGGACCTTGCTTCATCGTCAGCGTACACGGATAGAAACTCACAATCATCAGCCACAACCCATGGGGAACAAGGAAGAGGGAGCACCAGCCGTAGATGCTGTGAATGAGCATCAATACCAGGATCAGCAGCCTCCCGCTGCTGGTCTACCGGAGCAACCTCCTGGAGCCTTCATGGAATTCCTCCTAAGGGATTACCAACGGCCTCCACAACAACTCTTCCCACGGCCATACTTTGCCCCTCAGAAGCAGTTTATGCAAGCTTCACCCCATCAACAACAACCTCCAAGATGTACCCTTATGGAGTACGGACTTTCATCGATTCATGGAGCTAATACGAGCATCGTTCGTCCTCCGGTCTAGGACCAGCACTTCGAGATCAAGCCTGTTATCATGCAGCTGATCCAGAACACAGTATAATTTGGAGGCCTGGCCAGTGAGGACCCGAACGCCCATATCTCCAACTTTCTGGAGATCTGCGACACCTTTCGGTACCATGGCGTGTCCGAGGACGCCATCCGTCTTTGCCTATTCCCCTTTTCTCTACGGGACAAGGCGAAGGACTGGATCAAGGGGATTCCACAACAATCTATCCTCGCCTGGGAGGATCTAGCCCAGGCATTCCTGTCCAAGTACATCCCACCATCCAAGACGGTGACACTCCGGAATGAGATCCATAACTTCCAGCAGCACGACTCCGAGTCGTTGTATGAGTCTTGGGAACGCTTCAAGGAGATGTTACGAAAATGCCCCCATCACGGACTCCCACTCTGGATGCAAGTCCAGACCTTCTACAGAGGACTTACCACGAATACCAAGTCCGTGGTGGATGCTGCTGCTGGAGGTATGGTGATGCGGAAATCCCCCGAAGAACTATTCGAACTAGTGGAAGACTTGTCAGCCAATAGCTTCTAGTGGCACTCCGAGCGGGGGACTCAAAAGCGAGGCATGCACAACATTGACACTACCACTATGTTAGATGCTCAGTTGGACGTTGTGTCCAAGAAAATTGACGCATTGAACCTTAAAGGAGCATCTCAAGTTCATGCGGCGAACCATCCGGCATGTGGCGACTGTGGTGATAATCACATCATGGGAGAATGCCCGGGTTCGGCTGGAGGCCCCTCGACGAGCGAGGTGAGTTATGTTGCCCAAAATCGAGGGCCCAACCAGTACCAGTAGTACCAGAACCCGGCATGGCGAGATCAACAGAACACTGGTTGGGGCCAACAACAGCAAAATCCTCCGCCCCAACGACTGCCCAACTACAAACAGCCCCCATATCAGAACAAATACCAAAGGCCGAAACAACCCCAGTAGGGTCCTTATCAGCAACAAGGGTATCAAAACCCTCGTCCACAGCAGCCACGACAACCACCTCCTCCACCGGCTCAACAACCACCTCAGCAGGAGAACACCTCAAGGTTAGAGGATATGATTACTAAATTCATATCTACTACTGAGACTCGGTTCTAGAATCAGGAAGCTTCGATTTGAGGCTTGAAGAATCAGATTGGCCAGCTGGAAAATCAACTCTTAGGGAGGCAGCCCGGTACACTACTGTTGAACACCGAAAAGAACCCAAGGGAGGAGGCCAATGCTATCATGCTTCGGAGTGGAAAAGAGCTCCACCAGAACCAATCAGCACAACAAGGTTCATACACACCCACTGTTGATGAAAAAGGTACCAATACCGATCCCTCCTCATCCAAAAGCCTGCAGAAGGAGGCTTTACAAAATAAAGAAAAGGAAGTAATCCAACCATTCAAGCCTACCTTACCCTTTCCGGAAAGTTTGAAGTAGAGGAAGCTGGACCCCCAGTTCAGAAAATTCATGGATGTTTTCAAGAAGCTACATATCAACATACCATTTGCAGAGGCCCTGACACAAATGCCAACATACACCAAATTCATGAAGGAAATCCTCTCGAATAAGAGGAAGATGGAGGATTTGGGCATTATTGCACTAACGAAGGAGTGCTCCGCGGTGGTTCAACATTCCATTCCTCCCAAACTCCAATATTCAGGTAGTTTCACCATTCTTGTACTATTGGATCCTGTGAGTTTGGGAAGGCCCTCTGCGACTTAGGGGCCAGCGAGAAACTCATGCCCCTCGGAGTTTTCAAGAAGCTAGGACTCAACGAGCTAAAGCCTACCTGCGTCGCCCTTCAACTTGTTGATCGATCTATCAAACACCCGAAGGGACTACTGGAGGACGTACTAGTCAAGGTGGGTAGGCTGATCCTTCCCACTGATTTCATCATCCTCGACATGGGGGATGACCAGGAAGCACCTCTTATACTTGGAAGACCTTTCTTGGAAATTGGGAAGGTACTGATTGATGTGCTCCAAGGGGAGCTTATTTTTCGGGTAGGTGATGAAAGGGTTTCCTACAACGTCCTCAAGGTTGTCAAACATGATTCCTTGTCAGAGCATGAGGACTGTTATGCAGTGTCCACCATGGTTAATCATTTTAGCAACAAAGGGGATGATCTGGTATGTTCTTTTATTTCGAATAATTTAACCATTCCAGATATTCTATTAGAAGAAGCGCCAGAAGACTTGCAATTCATAGAAGGCCAGGGTAGCCACTATTGGCAACGTGCAGTTGTTCCTGATAGTTTGGAATGGGACAAGGTGCAGCAACTTGTGCCTTTGATTTTAAAGGCGCCTGAACTCGAACTGAAGCCTCTTCCATTTTCTATCAGGTATGGGTATTTAGGACCCAATCAAACTTTTCCTGTTATACTTAATGCAGAACAATCACAGGAGCAGGAAGATGCACTTCTGCAGGTTCTCAAATAGCGGAAGCATGCTATTGGGTGGACAGTCACTGATCTGAAGGACATCAGCCCTACCATTTTCACTCACAAGGTGCTACTTGAAGAGGGTGCCAAGCAATCCCGGCAACCACAACGGCGCTTGAATCCTCCCATGAAGGAAGTTGTAAAGAAGGAGGTGATAAAATTATTGGATGCAGGCATCATCTATCCCATCTCGGATAGTCCGTGGGTGAGTCCTCTCGAAGTGGTACCCAAAAAGGGGGGTATCACTGTGATTTCAAATGAAAAGAATGAGCTCATCCCTACACGCACTATCACGGGCTGGCGAGTCTGTGTGGATTACCGAAAGCTAAACAATTCCAAAAGAAAGGATCACTTCCCCTTGCTATTCATGGATCAAATGCTAGAGAGGCTAGCGGGGCACAAATTCTATTGCTTCCTCGACGGTTTTTCCGGTTACAACCAAATCTTCATTGCTCTAGAGGATCAGGAAAAGAGCACATTCGCATGCCCCTACGGCACATTTTCTTATCAAAGGATGTCTTTAAGCATGTGTAATTCCCCCGCCACCTTCTAGTGTTGTATGCTGGCCATCTTCCACGACATGGCGGAATGAATCTTGGAGGTATTCATGGATGATTTTTTCGTTTACAGAAAATCATTCACTATTTGTTTACGGCACCTAGAACTAGTTTTGGATCGATGTGAGCACACTAACCTAGTCTTGAACTAGGAAAAGTGTCATTTCATGGTGCAAAGTGGCATAGTCCTTGGCCACAGAATTTCAGCGAAGGGGATAGAGGTGGACCCGGCGAAGATTGAAGTCATTTCACGACTACCAATACCGACTTCCGTCTGCGCCATCCGTAGCTTCCTGGGGCATGCAGGTTTTTATAGGAAGTTTTTTCGCGACTTCTACAAAATAGCCCAACCCCTCACCAATCTTCTAACCAAGGTTGCCATATTTGAGTTTGATGACCAATGTGTCAGATCTTTTGAGCATCTAAAGAAGCGCCTTTTGGAAGCTCCAGTTATGATTTCTCCCAACTGGGAGGAACAATTTGAGGTAATGTGCTATGCGAACGACTACGTAGTGGGAGAAGTCTTGGGCCAACGACTTGAACGGATTTTCCGACCTATCTGTTATTCCAGAAGGACGCTCAATGAGGCACATATTAACTAAACCACCACAGAAAAGGAGATGCTCGCAGTGGTTTTTGCATTTGATAGGTTTCGTTCTTACTTAGTGTTTTCTAAAGATATTGTTTATACTGACCATGCAGCACTAAAGTACCTAATCAACAAGAAAGACGTGAAGCCCTGATTGATCCGATGGGTACTCCTCCTACAAGAATTCAATCTTGAGATCCGAGATAAGAAAGGGAGTGAGAACTTCATTGCTGACCATCTCTCTTGCCTCGAGCTGCCTCACTTGGAGAAGGAAGAAGATCGGGAGATCAGGGAGGATTTACCTGATGAGCACCTCTTTTCGATCAGTGAAACACCTCGACCATGGTATGATGATATCGCTAATTTTCTGGTTACAGGTGTCGTTCACCCTGACATCTCCTTCCAGCAAAGGAAAAGATTTTTCTCTGATGTAAAAAGGTACTTCTGGGAGGATCCTCTACTATTCTGATCCTGTGCAGATGGAGTGATCCACCATTGCATCCCGGAGAATGAAGTTCATGGTGTCCTGGAGTTCTGTCATGCCTCACCAGTAGGAGGACATCATGGGCCGGACCATACAATAGCTAAGATCATGTAGTCTGGATTTTTCTGGCCCACCATGCATAGAGATTCCCGGGCCTTTTTTCCTGTTGCGATCGGTGCCAGAGGATAGGTAATGTGGGACGTAGAGCCGAGATGCCTCAGCACCCCATCCTGGAGGTTGATATTTTCGACGTCTAGGGCATAGATTTCATGGGTCCTTTTCCCCCATCTTTTGGGAACACTTACATCCTGGTATGCGTCGACTATGTCTCCAAATGGGTGGAAGCTACTGTTACATCTCACGACACAGCCAAGGTAGTCATAAATTTCTTAAAGAAAAATATTTTTAGCAGGTTTGGAGTTCCACGAGTACTGATCAACAATAGAGGGACCCACTTCGACAACACACTGATGAGAGGAATACTGTCGAAGTATGGATTAAAGCATCATATGTGGACACCATATCATCCCCAATCTAGTGGACAGGTAGAGCTCTCTAATCGTGAGCTCAAGCAGATCCTGGAGAAAACAGTGAACACTTCACGGAAGGACTGGTCCAAGAAGTTAGATGATGCCTTGTGGGCATATCAGGCTGCTTTCAAAACACCACTGGGAATGTCCCCGTTCCGCCTCGTATATGGCAAGCCCTGCCATTTTCCAGTAGAATTGGAACACAAAGTCTACTAGGCCGTCAAAGCCCTAAATTTTGATCTAAAGGCAGCTGACAAGAAACGGAAGTTCCAACTGTCGGAACTAGATGAGATCCGATTAGAGGCATACGAGAATGCCAAGTTGTACAAGGAGAAGACAAGAGCCATTCACGACCGGATGATATCACGAAAATCTTTCCAATCCGGTGATCAGGTACTTCTCTTTAATTCTCGTCTTCGCTTATTTCCAGGGAAGTTAAAGTCACGCTGGTCGGGACCATTCCACGTTATCTGCGTATTCCATCATGGAGTGGTAGAAATTTCTGGAGAAGATATTCAACCATTCAAGGTAAACGGGCAGCACTTGAAAGCTTACCATCCTACAGACAGCATGGTGGGAACGTTGTCCACCATACACCTCAGGTAAGCAAGGTAAGTAGGTCGAGCCAACGACCTAAAACAAAGGCGCTTCCTGGGAGGCAACCCAGAGGTTACACGCCGTGTCACACTTATATACACAACGTGTACTAATCCTTTTTAATTTATAAACTTAATAGTATAAATCTATAGAATAACAAATAAATAACCAGGGATGATGTCGGTGCCGATGGCAAAGTCACTGGAGTTTATTCGAGCCGTCCTCGGTTCGAATCCTCCTGACCTACCTTCGGCACGGGGTTCCTCCTTTTAATTACACGACATGTGTGGTATTTTAAATCTATATATATATAAATGTGTTTAATAAAACCCATGGTGGGGATGGACCGGTTGGCTAGAATCGTAATCCGGTTTCAAAAGACCCAGGTTCGAATCCAGACAACCGTCCCATTTCCATCATTTGTTCTTTTAATAAAACCACACGACGTGTACTCCAATATACACCGTGTGCGCCATGATTTTTCAAATATAAATTAAAAATGTTCTAAAAATAAGAAATTACATGCGGGTGAAGTTGGCGGATTGGCAAAGTCTCGGCACCAGGTTCACAAGACCCGGTTTCGAATCACGCTAATCTCCCCGCTTCACCCCATCCTTTCCTAAATAAAAACCACACGCCGTGCTTTTCTTTATTTCCGGGTGTATAGGCTGTATAGAATAAATATATATATAAAATAACCATGAACATCATAACAACCTTTTCTCCAGTGGTTGAGGGTGTCCGTTCGGAATGGCCAATCGCCGGTTCGAATCCCACCCCAAGCACCAGACCAATGGTTGTACTACTCTTTTTCTCATTTTACAATACACGGCGTGTATTTCCTGATATACTTCGTGTATAGGTTTATGTATAATAGAATTTGTAGATATATCTATTTTTAATTATTAATAATAATTATTATATAGTTTACTATAATAATTATATTTATTTATATAATTAAATAAAAAAATCGGGATACACGGTGTGTACCAAAAATACACGCCATGTAACGCGGCTATATAAGCCGCGGGCCACCCGGCTTGAGGCCGTGTCGCACGACCGCCCCATTCTTCCCCTTTCTTCCTATTTCTTCTCCCGAACGCCATCCAAACCCCCTTTGCCAGATCCGTCGATTTGGGGCGTTTCAAGTTCTGATTCTTCTCACATTATGATCCTCAGTCCAGGTACGCCGTTCTGCACCCTCTATTTCTAGTTTTTAGAATCATTTAGGGTGTTTATAGGATTGGCCGACCGTTTGGCTCCCGCCTGTACATGGCCACGAAATGAAGAACACACGCCGTGTACATCTGTACATAGACACACACAAAACATTTTGAAATTTGAATATACATGGTGTGTATGTTAGGTACACACCGTGTTCCTTTTTTTTCCGTCGTGCCCGAGTACTCCTGTGCACACGGCCTGTCACCCCATGTTCCGGAACACGACGTGTATGTTTGGTACACGCCGTGTCCTTTATATCTATAGTCAGCCCATGTCTCCCCCTCTACACAGCCATGTTCTTCATGTGCAATACACGTCGTGGCCTATACCTACACGACATGTATTGTTTTCTTTAAACTGATAACAACATGGACGTGTCATTTATATTACACGACCACCTACACTTTGAAGTGAACACGGCATGTATGTTTGGTACACGCCGTGTCCTGTTACATCGTCTATTTCCACTCTCGGCGTGTCTATCCAGAGAACATGGGATACTCTATATTCTGACTACATGCTGTGTACTCTGGAGTACACGCCATGTACTTTTATTTTCCAGTTTTCTCACATTTTCTTTGTTTTATTTTCTTCCTTTTTCTTTTTCTTTTCTTTTGTTTTCTTTTATTTCTATTTCAGGTTATGGCAGATCATGATCCTTCCCGAGGGAAGCGACTAGCCTCCGCCACCAAGGGAGAGAGGCCCAGTTATCGTCGGATCCGACTCCGACCACCTACACAGCCGGACCCCGATGCTCTGGTCTTTGAGCTCCCTCCATTGGCCATTCTGATGCCACTCACTCCCTCAGATGAGGCCAGACCAACTTCTGCTGCACCATCTGCCACTTTCCCTGTATTATCATCCTCAACAGCTGGTCCCTCTTCGAGCACACCTTCCACCAAGTCACCTTCTACTTCGGCAGATCCACCTCCAGATCCAGACGTTGATGTTGCACCGGAACCTAGGCCGGGACCTGCAGGTGCTCCCTATCCCTACACGGTCTTCCCGGTCACCGACCTCGCATAGGACAGGTTCCGAAGCTTCTCTCGTTGGCCGATAACATTGAGTGTCTGGTACCTTGACAGCAACATTCCGCAGTGGCTCGGTATTTGGGAGGATTTGGAGGTGCTTCTCGGGCACACCGCACTCCTCGAGATTTTCCAGGTCAACACTCCTGTGTTCCGAGATTTATTTTTGGAGTTTGTGGCCTCCTTTGAGTTCGATGGAGTGGAGTACCGAGAGACACCTAGCGATGCAGTACCCGTAGTCTGATTCCGGCTAGGCGGTCAACGTTTCTCTCTTACTATGATAGAGTTTGGCCGAGGGTGCGACTTCTACCCCCATCCTATCACACCACCCCCTGTTTCTGACTTGACCCGGCCCGAGCGCTCTGACCTTATTTCCATGTGGCGATAGATCGCTGGGCCTGACCACCGGTACTCCCCCACTTCCCAGAAGATCACTCTTATAGCCGACCATATCCTTCGCTTCACCCACCGGTGCTTCAGCGCCATCCTTTTTCCCCTCCATGAGGATATGGGGGTCGTGACCGGCTGTGACATAGAGCTTCTTACCTGTGTCAACCGGAACGCCTACCCGGACCTCCCCTATCTTTCCGCCTCCTATTTCCACTCTATGTTTACCGGCTGTCAGGGAAACCTGAACGGCGGGTTTTACACCACCCGTCTTGCCCACCATTTGGGGGTATTCGAGCCCTCTTTACCTCATGACTTGTTAGGTTCACCCCAGCGGATGGACTTTCTCATGCTCATTCACATGGGATTGGTCCGGAAGCAGGGGGGTGCCTACATCCTTGCTCAAGCTCGAGTCCCGCCACCTGCTGACCCCCCTGCCCCAGCTGCTGACCCCGCTCCTCCTTCCCCACACCCTCCAGCTTCTCCACCTCACCCACCTCCTACTGACCCCACTTCTTCTGACCTTCCTTCTTCTATCCCATCCCCCATCCCACCTACCTCCGCAACCTCGGTCGATCCGACCCTTTCCCTCCGCCTAGCCATTATGGAGTAGAAGTTAGCCCGTATCATCAGTCGCCAGGACACCATTGCATGCCATTTGATTCGTTTGGACGGCCGCCAGGACCGGATGGAGCATCTGTTGGTGCATATTGCTCAGCATCTTGGTGTTCCACTGCCTCAGCCACCAGCATCTGCCTCCGTTCCGGGCCCATCTGCTGCTGCCCCACCACCATCTCCCACGCAGGCCACAGATTCTGTTCTGATGACTACGGTGAGCTCTGCTGGTGCCACTTCTGCCGGACCAGGGCCTGCCGCTGAGCTTCCGATCCCGAGTCTAGCACCTGCGGCTCCTACTTCTTCAGCTACCCTTCCCGATGCCGAGTCAGAGGCTCACCCTTCCACGCCTCATGCACCGTCTCTACTGGTCGATTCTGTACAGGATGATGCCTCCCCTGAGGTGACCCCATGATAGTGACATTTTTCTTTATCTTATATATCTCTTTTGTCATTTTCTGTGCTGTGATGTTATGCATGTTTGCAGTTTTCCTTTTTTTTCCACAGTCACAGGTACGGGCATGGAGCGCCTTGGGCATCACTTTTCACGAGGGGAGTATTTTTCCATTTTCATTTTATTTCTTTTTGGATTTACTTCTTCCACTGCTTTCCCTCGTTTTGTCCCCCATATCACCCTCTTTCCCACCCTTTACCTTAGTATTGCACGTGGTGGGCCATGTGCCTTCTTCAGTGTGGGGGAGAGTCTATCTCTTTCACCTTAGTCTTTCCCCTTAAACTAATCTAGGAGACATCATTATTAGATTCTATATTTGAAAATTTAAAGCAATTTTGGTTAATCATTCTTATAAATGCTAGAGTTATCAGTAGAAACTTTTGGAAAGGTTACATGCTTTTTAGTTTTTAAGTATTTTAAAATGATTGTTGATATAGTTTCAATTGCAACTTTTCATCCTTGATTAAATTACATTGATTAGGCTAATAATTTATATGCATGTCATGACCTGATTGTCCCTTTATTATTTTTCCACTCCTGGGAGGTATTCTAAACCCTTTTTCGAATTTCTTCTCTAATACCCTCTTTCTTGAGAGATTCTTAGGATATGCATCACTACCATAATTTGCAAGTTTTCCTTTTCGAAACATTAAGAAATTTTTTAATTACTTTAACATGATTGAGGCACTAGATTGTTTTCACCCCTTTATCTTGAGACCTACCCTACATTTGCTCTTTGTTAAGCCCATAGAAGCCATGAACAATTTTTATAGGAAGCCACATTACAAGCCTATTTCCCTTCCTACCCTATTTCTTTTTAAACTTTGCATGACTGTTCATTTGAGCTTTAAAGAGGGAGTTAGAAATACATGGCATTATTTTTGTGTACAACCTTGAAATAAAGTGTGGGGGAGTGCCTCTTGATTATTTGGGGTAGAATGGGTTCCAAATATCTACTCATTGTATTCATAAGTGTTTCCCTTGTGTTTTGTTAACAACAACAACAACAACAAACAACAAGGGGACCTTATGCTTATTTGCCCATGAACCCTACTTGCCTAAGGAAGATGGTGATGATTACAAAAGCATCTGACTGATCTTGTGAAGGATGCATTTTCAGTGAGTTTTACTTTGAATATCATGCAATGTTGTTTAAAAGAATTAGCCTTCCTTTTTTAAGCCTCAGAATTTATTTTCACATCTGAACCTACCAACCCTTAGCCACAGAGACATCTGAACCTATTTGATAAAGCCCTCATGATTTTTGTAATTCAATTTTTCTGAAGTAGAGAATAAGATATCTTGAAAACCTATGGATAGAGTGTATATACATTAGATTGAGCATAACTTTGATTAAAAACATCTTTAGTGTTGAGTGTGATTTTAACTGGTAAGGTAAATCGTCAAGTGGCATGCTTATTTTTGAAAGGTTGAAAAATGTGTTGAAATAGGATGAGAGTAGTTAATTACATTATATATGAGGCATGATTTTAATATCTTATGAATTAAATTTGTTTGTGCCTTTTAGAATTTTTTCTCAATAAATTTATCAGTTATATGTTTGATTAATTAAATGCCTTCCTTTTAAAGTATAGGCTCTTTTAATTAGATATTGAGATTTTGCTTGAGGGCAAGAAAAAGACTAAGTGTGGGGGAATTTGATGCACCCAATTTGTGTATACATTTCCATATATATAATTGAAGATAAAAACATTTTTTCAAAAAATATCTGTTATTTTATGAACATATTCTTTGATTTTGGTGATTCTATTTATTTTCAGGAGCTTTCTGGCTAAATACACGAATCAAGGGATGCATGTGAAAATTTTGAAACTACACGGCGTGTACTTTTATACACGTCGTGTACATCCAGACAGGGACATGGACCGAAGGAGGGAGTACACACCCATGTCACCAGGCAGAAGATACATGTCGTGTGAGGTGGCGTTACACGCCGTGTACGACTTTCTAGAAGCGGTGATTGCTGAGAAAAGTCCACACGCCCATGTGGCCGTTGAAGGAGACACGGCGTGTTTGAATTTCTACACGCCATGTCTGCTATTCTAGAAGGGGGTTGGCGGCCAAACTTATGATACTACACGCCGTGTATGGCAGCGCTACACGCCATGTACACCCAACCACCAGGCATTGCCGTGTTCAACAGTCAAAGACGGAGTGTTAGGCCACCTGCCAGTGGAGAAATTGGCGCCAAAGCGCATTGACGAAAAGTACACGGCGTGTACTTTCTATACACTCTGTGTACTTTATTTTTCTATAAAAAGAAGCTTTGGCCTACGGATTTGGGAGTTTGGAAACATTTGGAGGAGAGAAGAAGCTCTGTTGCTACCATTCCCGAGCCACCTTGGTGCCATAGTTCCACTATTCCACCTTCCAACACCCTACCTCAACGCTTACACGATGAATCCGTCAGGTATCACGTGTGTCGTTTCTCCTCTACTTTCTATGTGTAACTAAAACCCCTCGTGTTGGGGCTGTGGATGAAGGGATCGTAATTTGTATGTTGTTTTATATAGTTGTGTTTTATCGTTGTAATTCATCTTACTCTTCTTAATCTACTGTTATATATAACTGAGAATTCTGAGCCGGACCAAGGGAAGAATTCTCAGCAATACAAAAGAAAAGTAACGGTGAAAACATCCATGACCATTGGAAGGTTTTCACCGATTCAAATAATGGACTGAACGTAATAAAGAATTAAGAACAATGACTACCAGACCAAAGAGTCAACTGCTCTAATTCCAAACAAGAGGAACCGGACCAAGGAAATCTTGTAACCAAATGAAATCCAGAATGATTGAATTATTATGAACAACACAATCATTTAAACAATCTGCATAAGAACTCCTTAATCACCACAACCCCGACACGACTTTTCTTCCCATTTTCAAAAACTCTTTAAATTTACCCGTTGTTTTCTTTCAAACTGTATTCATTTCTTCAAAGTAAAACAATTTAGTTTCAACCAAAAACCAAAATCAACTCAATCCGCTCTAAATTCTGCATACTTCACCTAATTAAGTATTAACTCAATTGAATTCACGCACACCACGGTTCCCTGGGGATCGACCCCGAGTTTATGCTATACTAAAGTTCTAAGAACGGGTAATTAATTTGGGACGTGTATAACTTCAATCAACGACAAGCGAGACCATTGATTGTATCCCCCAAGGATTTAAAACTGATTATGGGTGACCACAGGGGCTTCCAAATTAGTTTTAACCCCCATTCCATGGATTGGACCAACCACAGACATGGAGAGGGTCGTAGTGCGAGTAGCAGTGACACTCCCTTTGGCTCCATCTACCATTGGGAATGATGGGGCATCCCTTCTCTCGGTAGGGTCAGCCACCACACCACGCACAACATTGGCATAATAAGGTCTAATGCCCCTCGAAACCATAGCCTCAATGCCCTTACACTTCATGTCACCACTCAGAGCCATTAGTACAAAGGGAGGAGCATGAGCGGCATAACCAACTAGGCAAGAAGTAGGTGAGGAGGGTTTGTTAGGGCATAATGTGGACATACCCCATAAGACGCCCGAAGGGGAGAGGTGACCACTCAGTGAAGATCTTGGACTCATCCCGACACTAGAAGGAGGCATTCCAATAGTAGCGTTAGAGACTGTGGGAGAAAGGATGTCATTAGGTTGAGCCGACGATCCCTTGCGACCTCTCCTCCCACGTCAAGAGGAGAATGAAGACCAGAGGCTTTGTCGACACCAAAGCGAACAATATCCAAAGGTTTCCTCATAATTAATGCATTTCCAAAAACCAAACACACCTTCCACCTAGAGATGAAGAAGTTTCAGGAGAGGCTCTGAGAGGTCCGTCTCGACGTAGAGGCGAGAAAAGATGAGTTGCTTCAAGCAAAGAGTATGATTGTCAATCTGGAGAACACAACTGATTCGGTCACTGATAGGAGAACGGATGGGTTCTTAAAAAGGAGTGGAAGACATGGAAGTCAAATCCACACCACCGCACGCTTTCAATCACAACCATGATCTAAATCGATCGTCCAACAGAAGATAAGGAAGCGTATGTTATCACACACGCGTGACTTCGATGACCAAGGACATGCCAAATCATCGTCAGAAAAAAGGTGGATTATCTAGTGATCTAGAGGCCCAACCACCACCCGGTAACAAAGACCCTGTGTCGAGTTGATGAAACCCTAAAAAAACTCCAGGGATGGTCAATCTGCACTGAATTCAGCCACGAGCGTTTGGGAATGGAAGGTGACAGCATCTTGAAACTCGGTTGTGGAAAGACAAATAGCTGGGGAGCCTTTGAACGAAGATGGGTCCTTCTGCGAGATTGGAATCAGAGGAATCAAAAAACTTGGAAAAGTCAAAGAAGAAACAGCGGGAGGGAGAGGCCGCGGTAGATCCGAGCCAAACGAGAGAAGGGGGGTCGTCAGCCTGACCTTCTCCCCGCAGCTAGCGACGATGCCATCTCCATTGTTGGGGTCAGCCGAGGCTCCCGACTACCGATGTCCATCAAGGATGCGCTCCGCGGTAGGGATCCACTCTGTGGCCTCCTGCTCGCCCCCCGTCCTGTTTCTGACCGACATCTTCCATGAGGGTCGCTCCGCGTTAGAGTTTCGCTCCACGGTAGGGTTCCGCTCCGTGCTTCCCACTCGTCCCCCATCCGGCCGGTGCCACAAGTTCAGGTAAATTCTTGAAAAACCATTCTTCAATATCCCTTTTAGCTTGATTCTTTTAAACTTACTAAAAATTGTTATTGATAGTACCACTTATCAATTATCCTTACATGTCATTAATCTTGAAGAACATTCCAACAATCATCACATGTAATTTCTACTATCTTGAATCTGTCAAAGTGAGGTCTCCAAGTAGTAGACTCCATCTTCCTTTTTAATTTATGTTGGAAGCGCCTCAACCAACATCACCATGTGTTAACCTTTTTTCTTACAACCTTTTTGATAAAAAATAAAACTTTGTCCTTATCAATTTATTTGGAAACTTCAAGGATTCACTACAGTAGAGAAACTAAGTGCCAAAGGCTATGATTCCAAAGGTAGAAAGGTCATAGTATAGAATGGAGGTATACCAAAAGGAGCAAAAGAAGTAGAGGATAGAGAGCAGATAGGGACTGAGGAGTATAAAAAAGATACTAAGTCAACCACATGTGGGTGATCACAGTGGGAGCACTTATGGCATGCGTTTTTCATAGAATGCATTGGTATATCTTAGTTTGCATCTGAGCAGGGTTTTCAAATGAAGCATAATTTTTAACTTGGATTCTAGGTAGGGTTTCCATAATATGTGTTCCCTTATAACTTAGATATTCTCTCTGTTGTTCTCTATTTAATGTATATAAGTTACAATGTTTCCATGAAGAATATGATTAAATTTTAAACCATTTTATTCATGAGGTTCCACTTTTATTGAGTGTTCTCTTCAATTTCATTGATCTTAAGATTTTTTTGTTTGAAATAGTGGCAAATCAATGCGATGAATGGGGTGCATGAACCTCTCAGTTCTGAACATCGACTTCGTGGTGCTGTTCTATTCTTGATGTCATGGACCTTTTTCTACAAAGGAAGTTTTGAAGGAGAATATTATAGACTAGTGATTTTGGGCACAATGAGTGGTATTATAGGTTAATTTCATAGTTCAATGCATTAGACCATGGTTAAGTGTTTTAGAGAATGGTGTAGAGTGACATTCTAAAGATAGCCTTTTGAAAGACTTTGGAATCCAGTTTCCAAATTTACACATTTTGAATTTAGTGGGAGTTTATTATTTCATGGGAATGACATTGGAGTGGTTAAGGTCCAAATTGATGGGATTCAATCGGAAGCAAGGACAATGAAGAATAGAAAGACTCAATTGGAAGGCACCATGAGGAATATTTAGAAGGTTTTGGACTATATGATGGCATGCATGTCCCAATGGATAAATCGACGGTGGAGTTGATGTCACCACTCAATAACTTAGTTGGGGAGAATGAGTTGATGTGATTTAGCTAGGCTTGGTTCCATATATGGAATTGTGGAAGGAAATACACATTTTAAGAGAGACTACTGGATCCAAAAGGTTTAGTCTAGAAGATATATTCTTAAAAGATCCATGAATCCAATAGCTAGGGGAAGCAACTATTTTTTTTGTCATGTGTCGCCATATTTCTTGAGTTCTGTTACTATGGGGTTTCCATTGAGTGGAACATACCCCAATTTAGGGAAGGGACTTTCTATTGGTCAAATGAAGCATGGGTTCTCATATTAAGGTTTGTGGATAGGATATGGAAATTTATAAAGGGGGTTCCATGATTATGCCAATGTGTGAGACACAATATTTAATCCAACTAGGACTTTAGAAGGAGTAGTGTATATTGGATAAAATTTTGGAAGTAGCGAACCGTGGCATGGGAATCTCATACACTTGGGGTGAGAAGGAGGATTAAAATCACGGCCGAGGGGTACTAAAACTCGGATACACGGAGTACAAACTATTCATGGGTGTGTCATTGGAAATAGGGAAAGGTGATCTTTACTTGCAGAAGATGGAGGCTCCATGACTCAAAAGAAACTTCTTCATATGGTATGGCAGCCAACCAAGATTTTTTCTCATGGAATGTCACTATACTATACTTCATACCTTGTTTGATGATGAAACATGAAAGGTTTGCCTGTTTTTTCTCAAGAAAAAAGTCCAAGGTTATTTATAATGATCATTAAAAGAAGAATAATGATATAAAAAAGACCATATTTGCAGTAATGTTGTTGTTCAAATGGTGATGTATTCAGGAGAAGGGATGATTCATATGATCAATTTTTGGTGAAGTTATACAAAACTGAAGGCCAAACATAGAACACTAATAGAGGTTTTGTTGAGTGGATGATTTGTTTGCATTGAAGGGGCAATTTTAAGAAGCAATCTGGTCTAAAAAGATGGTTGTAGTCCATTAGGATAGGTTGAAACTCTCTCTGTCACTACTACAGACCGACCCTTTAATAGCATGTAAAAAGGGCTTTAACAACGCTAAAAAATGTTGTTGTCCTCAGTACCGTTAAGGGAGGTCCCCTTTATCAGCGCTAAAAAAAGTGCTGAAAAAGTCAAAAAATATTTTTTAAAAAATATTTTTTCCCTGTAAATTAAAATAATGGAGGTCATCCACCCCCCTTTTATCAACACTTTAAGCCCCCTCCCCTAATAGTGCTAGAACCTCCCTTTATCAGCACTCAAATCTCCCCCCCCCCTTAATAACGCTAAGACCTCCTGCTTTACTCGCTCGTGTGTGCGCCCTTGCCGAGTTTCGAACCTGAGACCCGCCCTTCATGGATCTGCACCTTTGCCACTCTATATTGTTTTGTTATGTATTTTTTGATATGTTTATTTATTTATATATATTTTGTTACATTTTTATCCATATATATATATATATAATTTTTTTAAATACATATATAAAATATGTTTTGTGTGTGTGTGTTTATAAATACACACACACACACATATTTATATATATGTGTGCGTGTATAAATATAAATATAAATATAAATATTTATTTACATATATTATATATTAATATTTAGATACATATATTAAAATATAAAGTTAAATATATAATTTTTTTGTCAATACACACACAAATATATTTATATACATATAATCATTATATATAAATTAATTGTATAAGTATATAAATATTCATACATTTTTATTTTGAATAAAATGGATTTTATTATTATTTAGATATGTTTTATATATATAGAAAGATATTTTATATGTAAATATGTTTAAAATTTTATTTATAAAATTTATTTTTTATGTGGGAATATATACAAATATGTATACATGTGTATATATTTAATTATAAATAAAACTACATTGTGAAAAATAATAAAATTTAAAAACCATAATATTAATATGAATGTAATCATTGGGAATAAATTAATTCTCCACTAAAAACGGACAATAATACCCTCTTAAGTGGGGTTGAAATCCCATCAAATGTTAAAAAATTGGGATACCACGACTAAAAACTCAGTTTTGGAGGACTTATAAGCCTTTTTTGGCCTCGAAAAATGTAACTAAGGGTTTCCCCAATCAATAATGCGTAGATTTCATCACATACTTCGATATGATATGTGGTAGAACCCAAACGAACACCAGGATCAAAATTTATAGCGGTTTGAAGTTCACGTCATGTTTTCAACTAATCTTAGACTGTTCATTAATTCATTTAATTTTTATATCATCCAACTATTATTAAATTACTATTACTTGATAATAATTAGAAAACTATTAATTAATAATATTTTTTAATTTTTTTATAATCATTTTCACTAAATATCTTATATATTAAGGGTAAATGCCTATTTAGCCTTATCGAAAACTTATTTAAAAAATATATATTATATTTATATCAATATCAATATATTTATATATTATTTTTAATGAAATATACCTTTTATCAATGCTTTTTTTTTCACGCTGATAAAAGTGCCCCTTTTATCAACGTTTTTTTCTTAGTACTAATAAAGAGTGTCGCTGATTAAAGCCAAATCTGTGGTAGTGTGTAAAATCTTTGGGAGTTGTTTTCCATGAGCACGTTGATGGCAGAAAGGAAGGGGACATCACAAAGTCTAGGGAATGCACCTTTATAATGTTGTGGCAGTGATGACTTTGGATTTTGGATCTAGAGAAGTGACTTATGGAAGGTCATCAGAGTTATAAAATGTTATATTTAATAGAGGGATCTTGGGATGGATCAAATGGGGAAGGATCCTTTGAAGGATTGGAACCAAGTAGAAGATTCACATGAGAACAATGGACTAGCTCATGATGAGGTTCTTCTAAGATATAATTCTGGTGGAAGTTTTGGATTGTTTAGGGATTTGATCAATTTGAAGATTCCATAATTTCCAAAAGGTGTAGTTTTAGATGGATGTCAGTTTCCATTAGTATCGCCAAAGCTAGATGTACCCAAAGCTTAGGACTGTAGAAGCTTTGTCAAGAGTTCTAAAAGATGTAATAGTGAAAGAAGATATTTCTTCAGGTGCCACTACCACAGATCCGAGAAAGGGATGCACCGACTTTTATCAGTGCTACATAGAAAGCGCTGATAAAAGGGGGACTTTATCAGCGCTAGCTAAAAGTGCTGATAAATCTTTCATTTATCAGCGTTGATAAAGGGTAGATTTATCAGCACTAGTATTAACGCTGATAAAAGTTTTTAATAAAAAATATTATTAATTTATATAAAATTATTATATTTATATTCAAAAATATTGTTTATTTTTATACATTAAATAAAAAGCACATGATTATATTTAATATATATTTTTAATAATTCATATATATATAATGTTTTAAAAAAGTATTTCTAAGATTATAATTAAATAATTATAAGATTACAATAAATTTCATTAAATAATAAATATATTTATTAGATTTATTAGATTTATTAGGATTATAATTATATATAAATACTTTTTAAATAAATAAATAAATAAATAAATATATATATATATTATAATTATAAATATAAATAAATATATATATTTAAATAAATATATGTTTCCAACGAATTTGGTCAATAAATATATTGATGTGTGAGTGTAATTGACGTGCATATATGTTATGTATTCATCATGAATGTTCATTTATGCATTACACCCTTCTTATTATTCACTCCATATGTGATGACTCATTTTTTATTATCTATAATTTACTAGGTATACAATTCATTCATGTTATATATACCCGTGAATCTATTAAGTTCTCAAAAATACTTATAAAATTACAATAAATATATTAAAATAATATATATTTATTATATTTATAATTATAAAATTTTAATTTTATATAAATACTTTTTAAATATATTTATTTGTAATTATAATTATAACTATATATATATATATATATATATTTATATATATATTTCAATAATTATAAAATTAAAATAAATACATCTATTATAATTTTATAAATAAATAAATAAATATATATAATTATATACAAATATTTATAAATATATTTATTTATAATTATAATTATAAATAAATATATATATGTAAATAATTATAAAATTATAATAAATATATTGATTATACTTATAAAGTTATAAATATATATAATTAAATAAATAAATTTATAAATAAATAAAAATAGTTATAATTATAATTCTAAATAAATATAGATAGATTTAAATAATTATAAAATTAAAATAAAAATATTAATTATATATATTTATATAAAAATATTTATAAATAAATAAAAAGAGTTATAATTATAATTCTAAATAAATATAGATATATTTAAATAATTATAAAATTATAATAGCAGTTGGAGTTGTAGCTTAGTGGTAATAAAAACCCTGTAATCCTGCATCACAAACCTAGGTTCAAATTCGGGCAACAACAAATTTTGATTGGATTTGCACCTAGATATGGGATGGCTTGCGGCAACCTAGGCATGGGTTTCTCAGTGGTGGCGTGAGCACAACGAGGGCAGAGACTTATGCAAACGACAACCATGGCTCGTGGCGGTGACACGAGCACGACGAGCGATTATCAGCATCACGACAATGGGATGACTCCTCAGGTGGGTAGGCGGTGTCCACGACGGCTTGGGGACAAAACTTAAGGCGGTGTACCCGCACAGTTATAATTTCTACCAAAAAAAATAGTTGCAGGTGCCGGGCACCTAAACTACATGCTTTGTAATGGATTTCTAGTCCACAGGGCCTTCAGGTCATCAAAAATGGGTGGGTTATCCCTAGGGAGTATGACCTACTCTTTCGGGTAGTGTGTGTTGCATTTCTATGTTTCATTGTAATTGTACTCCTAAATACCTATAATATATAAAATTATAATAAATATATTAATTATATATATTTATAAAATTATAAATATATTTTTTATAATTTTATAATTATTTGAATAAATAAATATATATTTATAATTATAACTATAAATAAATATATATTTATTACAATTTTTAATTACAAATAAATATATATTTATTTATAGTTATAATTATAAATAAATACATATTTATTTAAATAATTATAAATTTATAAAAGATAAGGGGCTTGAGGATGGGGGGTGAGAGATGTGAGACTCTCTCTCTCTCTTAGTCTCCACGCCATTAGGGTTTTCAATGGCTTTTGATCTGCCTTCGGCTGAGTATCTGCTTCCTCGTGGTCGATTTGATCTCTATAGGTATGCAAATGGCAAGACTACCGTGGAGTACGGTGTGGGCGGCGCGAGCCGCGCGTTCCTAACCGGTGTATTATGTAGATCTATGGTGGCAGATGATGCGTCTGACAGCGTGATGAAAAATGCAGGTGGTGTGAGCAGCACAAAGGTGATGGGTGCGGGTGGCACGAGCACGATGGTTGGTGTGGGCGGTGCGTCTACAATGATGGATGAAGCTATGCTCCCCAGAAGGGACTAGGTCTGCAGAGCAGCGACTTTGTTTCCTATAGCGGTGGGTGTGGGCGGCGTGCAGACTTCAGAGTATGCTGTAGTTGATTTCTTCAAAAGGGCCAGATTTGATGCTTATAAGGGTTTTGGATCGTGCTTGGAAGCTCTGGATCCATTGAACGCACTAGTTGTGTCGTCTGTTGTCTGTGTTGATTTCAAGAAATTGACAACTGGTGTGTCGAGTGCTCCTTTCGCTATTGATTCGAGGAGGTTGAAATCGATTGATGCATCAAATGTGGTAAATGATGAATCATCTCGTACTTTCTCGATTTTCAAGGGCTCTGCCACTGGAGGCTTATGTCGAAAGGGAAAAACTACTTATGTCAAAGTAAATTCGAATGTTGTCTCAGAGTGATTGAAAATCCGAAAGTTTTCCTTAATTGTGCGATTGATTTTCCCCAAAGGTACTGAACCTTTGAAAATTGAGGAACTGGTTGATCGTATGTCAAGCATCTAGGGTTTTACCGATTAGAAGTGCGACTCTTTAGGATGTGGGGTTTTTCATTTGTTGTTCCCTTTAGATGAACTAAAGACAAGAGCATGGGGTATGGGTTCAATTTCACTCAAACCGGGTGTTATTCACTTCCGTGAATGAGACTAGAGTTTCAACCCATTTAAAGTTAGCAGCTCTTGCGTCCAATTTGGGTCAAGGTCCACAGCTTGAACTAGATTTTTCGGCATCCCAGAATTTTTTATAACATTGCCTTGGCAATTGGAATTCCTATAAGGATGGACAAAGAGACTGAATTGGCAAGGTATGGTCATTTTTCCCGCTTCATGGTGGAAGTCGAACTATGCTATACTACTGTCGATAGAGTTTTTCTTTCAACAGACGAGGATGAATTCACTTTTCGCATTGAGTATGAAAATATGCCCCATTTTTGTTTTGTTTGCAAGCGGACTGGTCATGAGGCTTCAAACTGTAGAAGTCGTTTGTTGTGTTCATATTGTTCTGGTAAAGGACATGAGGAAAGCTCATACTTTAAAATGAGTAAGGTGGGTAAATCGTCTAGACTGGTTGGAGCTGATGGGGCTATGGATTCCCCCCAGTTGATCGTGGAGACAGGCTGTGGTTCTCCCACTTTTGACGCTGGTGGGCAGGCTGACATTCAACCTAGTGTGTAAGTAGGTGCTGGACCTATTTTGACTATTTTGGAATCCTTTGTTGGGACCCAGGGCAAGCATAGTAATGAGAAATCTTGGGATGAAATATTTAAAAATGATACAAATGTCGATAAAGATGGTGTTATTGTCAAAGGGCAGGACCAGGTAGTGGAGCAAGTGAATGAAGATGAAATTCAAAGGGTGGTTGAGCAACAATTCATGGTTGAGCAGGAGATTGCCTCAAGTCACCGCAAATGCAATCAAAAGGAAGATGTTGCTTCTCTTGTGAAGCCTCAAAAGAAAGATATCGTGGATGTTGATGGTTTCCAAAGGGTTCCTTCTCGGAAAACTTCTATTTCTATATATGTTCCCCTTACAGAGGGCAGTAGTGATCCTATGGATTCCAGATCATTGGAGGATATCCTGGATAGTAAGCAAGGAGCTTATCTTCCAAAAACATAGAGACGAGGGAGGCACCCCAAATGTCATGGTCGAGGGCATGAGTGTGATGAGTTTTCATCACAGGGGTGGTTCACCATGCATTCTATCAAGGATCAACTTACACTAGAGAAACAAAGGCTTAGGGAGATGTATATTGTGCTCCTTAATAAAAAAAATTCGTAGTCTGAGTGGGAGTCGGCTGATGATGGTACAGGCTCTGGCTATGGTCATGGTGATGACATTGATCCTTTTGATATGTAAATTTTCCATTTGGGTGAGAGTTTATCTCTTTTATTTACCCTATCTCTTTTATGCTTGCTTGTTATTTTTCTTTATATTTTAATAAATAGTCAGGAGCCTAGGCTTCTGGCTGGACTGACTTCGTATAAATTTATAAAAAATATATTTATTATTCTTATAATTTTATATATAATTAAATAAATATACATATTAGGTGCTTGAGGGTACAATTACATTAAACACACATGCACACCACACACACAGGCTAGAAATATATTTGTTATAATTTTATAATTATTTAAATAAATAAATAAATATTTATTTATAGTTACAATTATAAATAAATATATATTCATTTAAATAATTATAAAATTATAGATATAATAAATAAATAAATATATATATATTTAAATAATTATAAAATTATAACAAATATATTTATTATATTTATAATTTTATTAATATATATCATTGATACATTTTTTATAATTTTATAATTGTAAATAAATATATATTTATTTATAATATTTATAAATAAATAAAAATTTATTTATAATATTTATAAATATATATAATTATATACATATATTTATTATATATATAAATATAAATAGCCCACGAGGCATGGTTGAGTTGGTCGTGGCTGTGGAATTTTTCACCAAGGTTCCGGGTTCGAGTCCTTATTATGGAAACACGTGAGATGCCTAAATAAATCACTCATGGTCCCTCTACCCCCATGTGGAACTGGCTCAAAAGCCCAGGTGTCGTTATAGTTGGGCCTATCGCTGGGGAAGTACATAAAGGTGCTTGGCGGTGGGTGACAATCCACCAATACCTTGTAACCCCCTGGGCCTAAAAAACCCGATGTACTTTTGAGACGATGCGGGTTGGAAGAAGTCACCAGAGGTGATGAAGATGGCTAGGGTCTCATGGCACCAAGAGCCGGTTTGGACTGTTTATTTAACCTGTGGGTGGTCTTTGTCTGCACTGCCAAGCATGTGGAAGCAACAATCACAGTTTTTAGGGTTGCATCAAATTCTGATGTCCTAGATTTGAAAGGTCAGACGGAGAATGATGCATATCCGGTTCTCAGATAAAGTCATCATTCCAAGGGTGCGGCTCGTGTGCCTGATTCAGGCGAGGTGTCGAAGTCTAACAAAATCGGTAAAAATGGTTTCCAGCGTAGGGAGGATGGAGAAGATTAGGTAACGTCTCATTTGGCGGTTCTAGATCTGGTGTCGACGTCTTCTACTCTGGTAGTCAATCTTGATCTGAGGTAATTTGGTTCGCACAGATCATCTGTGGATCATGTCGCTGCCCCTTTTAGAAGGTGGTTGTGGTGCCGATTTAGGTTGTACGCTTGGCTGGCGGTACCTTGCCTTTCGCTAGCGTTAGGATGAAGGATCATGATGATCTTTTTGGTCTAGATCCACTGATGAAGGATGCGCCATCTACTGCATCAATGGTGGTAAAAGACGAATCATCTTGTTCTTTCTTAATTTTCAAGGGTCCCACCGCTGGAGGTTTACACCGAAAGGGTAACATCGCTTATGTCAAAGAGAATTCAGATGCTGTTTTAGAGTGATTGGAAATCAGTAAGTTTTTCTTTAATTGCATGATTGATTTTTCCCAAAGGTTTTAAACCTTTGAAAATTGAAGAACTGGTTGACCATATTTCATGCATCTGGGGTTTTACCGATTGGAAGTGCATCTCTTTAGGACATGGGTTTTTTCATATGTTGTTTCCTTCAGATGATTTGAAGATGAGAGCAAGGGGTATGGGTTTGATTTCACTCAAATCAGTTGTTATTCACTTCCAAGAATGGTATCAAAATTTCAACCCATTAGAATTTTATTGCTCCTGCGTCCAATTTTGAGTCAAGGTCCATGGCTTGAACTGGATTTTCTGGCATCCCAGAATTTCATACGACATTGCCTCGGTGATTGTAATGCCTATAAGGATGAATAAAGAAGATGAATCAGTAAGGTATGGCCATTTCACTTGTTTCATGGTGGAATTTGATCAATGATCTACTCCAGTCGATAGAGTTTATCTTTCAACATATGAGGATGAATTCTGTTTGCGCATTGAGTATGAAAATATACCCCATTTCTGTTCTGTTTGCAAGAGGACTGTTCATGAGGCTTCAAACTATAGAATCCATTTTTCATGTTCATATTTCTCTGGTAGAGGGAATGAGTAAAAACCATGTTTTAAAAAGAATATGATGGGTAAATCGGCTGGACTAGTTGGAACAAGTGTGGCTTCCCCCCAGCAGATGGTTCAGGCAACAGTGGATACTGGCTATGGTTATCCCTCCCCTCTTCACGCTGGAGGACATGCTACTCATTATAATGACATCGACAAAAAAATTCATCCTAGTGGGCGTAGGGGACGAACCTATTATGGCAGTTTTAGATTCCTCTGTTGGGACTCAAGGCAAGTAGATTAATGAGAAAACTTGGGCTGATATCTTTAAAGATGATGAAAATGTTGATAAAGATGATGTTTCTCTCATAGGATAGGACCAAGAAGTGGAGAAATTCAATGAAGATGAAATTCAAAGGGTGGATGATCAACAGTTCATGGCTGAGCATGAGATTTCCTCAAGTCACCACAAAGGTAAGAAAATGATGGATGTTGCTTATCATGTGAATCCTCAAAAGAAAGCTCTCATGTATACTGGGGGATTCCAGATGGTCTCTACTCAAAACAAATCGATGGGAAAATTGTGCCTTATGATGTCTTATCATAGGAGCAAACTACTATTTCCAAATTTGTTCCTCTTATAGAGGTAAATAGTTCTCCTATGGATTCCGAATCATTGGGGGACAACCTGAATGTTGAGAATGAAGGAGATTGTCTTCCAAAAACATGGAGACGAGGGAGACATCCCAAAGGTCATGTTTGAGGGCATGGGTGTGATGATGTTGCATCACAAGGGTGGTCCACTAGGTATTCTACCAAGGATCAACTTTCACCGGAGCAGCAAAGGCTTAGGGAGATGTATACCGTGCTTCTTAATAAAAAAATCACAATCTGAGTGGGAGACAACTGATGATGGTGGAGCCTATGGCTATGGTCATGGTGATAACATTGATCCTTTTGATCTGCATATTTTCCATTTGGGTGAGGGTTTGTCTCATTTGTTAACCTCGTCTCTCTCATGCTTGTTTGTTACTTTTCTTTATATTTTTAATAAATAGAGAGGAGCCTTGGCTTTTGGCTGGACCGAATTCATATAAATATAAATAAATAAATATTTATTTATAGTTATAAATATAAATAAATAAATAAATATTTATTATATATATAATTTTATATATATATATATAATAATATAATAAATTATTAAAATTATATCTTTATGAGTGATTTTTTATAACTGATAAAGATAGACCTTTATCGGTGCTAAAAACCCATAGGTAAACTGTGTCTTTATCAGCGCTATAATTTTATCACTGATAAAAACACCTTTTACGAGTCCTTTTTTAGAGCTGATAAAGGCTTATCTTTATTAGTGCTAAAAAAGCACTGGTAAAGGCATGTTTTATCAGCGCTTTCTATTTTAGTGTTGATAAAACATACCTTTATTAGTGCTTTTTAGCTAGTTTTGATAAAAGATTCACCTGATATTATAAATGAATCCTTACAATCGACTCCTTCTCCTGCACACCTCAAGCCCTCGCGGAAGGCAACCCCTGCACTGCCGAATCCTCCTCTACCCCGACCTCACCTCTGTCATCATCGACCCCTCCTCTACCACCAACACCTCCTTCACCATCGCGAATCCCTCCTCCTCCACCGTGAACCCACCTCCACCGTGTGCCAAACCCCACCCCACTACGAACCCACCTCTACCGTGCGATGAACCCCACCCCGCCACGAACCCCTCCTCCGATGTGAACCCTCCACCATGAACCCCACCTCCACCGTGAAGCCCTCTACGGCCTCCACTGCTGCTGCCGCCTACCCCGACTCAGTCATCGCTAGACCCTACTATTTCCACTGGAGGGGTATGCCATTTTTTCCACATTATTATGAATTCCATATATATATATATATTGGATTTATTCAGGTTTTGTTTTGTTCTTACATTACATTTAATATGAAAGAAATCCCTTTGAATACCTTCAAATGGAGTGTCGTACAATCCAATGTGAAATAATTTGAGTAACCTCATTTACTTATTATTTTCTATCTTTTATGTCATATGAATGATCTTTTACTTTTGTAAAATAGAACATGTATGAGTATTATTACATGATTTCTTAGGAATATGACATGTACTTTCATGTCTCACCAAATCTTCCAAGTATTTTTCACTGAAGTGATAAATATGTTCATTCCATAATTTTTTTATCCTCCTTAAAATGAAGGAACATATCATAATCTCCACTTCTAAGTTACTTATTACCATTTTTTCACTTTACATGCATCATAATTGCACCATATTTTCCTTTAAATAAATCTCAACCACTATAGATTCGTTATCCATTTTCATCATTATCCAAACATGTTTTTATGAAAACTATTGGTGGTTTATATTCATTCACCTCCCCTAGATATTATTGATCCTTCTTATATTACAAAGTCAAAAAACTGTTTTTCATTTTTATCTTTCTCAATGATGACTTGAGCTACTAGAAAACTACATGTTTAAGGGTCATTCGGCATCATTACTTCACTTTGTTGATGAGTAATATATGGATTTGTGTTAATAACCATTAAACCAAAAATAGTATCCCTAAAAAACAAACAGAGTATATTTATTTCATCTCCCCTTTATCCATATATGTTATGCATTGAAGTAACTCTTTACTATGGAACAGGCGCTTTGGGTATTCCCCATATTTACATAAAAATTAAATAAAATTTAAGGTATATTATTATATATATTCATTAGTGCTTAGGTGATCATTTTGGTATCTACCAAACCATTCTTCTTTCGAGGAGTGAGATTTTGGGGTTTTGTATCCACCATGATGTACTTTCACTTATGATCAATCCCCAAAACTTCTTTTCCTTTATTATTAAAATGATTATTTTATATTTAATCATTGATCTTATTTATGGGATATCTATGCCTTCCATTTCTTTTTTATATCCCATGTGATCAAACTTCTTAATATAATTATAACATTCAAAGTTCATTCTTGGTATTCTCAATTTCGCCTTATCGAGATGACTTCTCTTTCAATTTACTCATTTTTTTGATCATTTTATTAATTGTGTTGGTTAATCCATTGATTATTTAGTCATGGTCATCAATTTTGAGCTTGATCTCAACCAATTTCTTTGATTTCCCCTTCATATATTATTTACCCTTTTGAATATTATCATTCAACTCATCTTTATCCCATTGAGGCTACTGTATATAGAACACAAAATCACATACCACAACATTTTCTTTCTCCATTTTATCCATATAAATGTCTAATTCTTCAAGTATATCTTCCAATTTAACTATGGGGGGAAATCCTAAATTTAAACTTCTTACCTATAAAGTGTCTCTTTTGAAAATAAAGTTATTTTTGGTTTACCTTTATATTTTGGATCATGTCTAAACCTTTTATAGATTTATATTTTATAAAATTTTGGTTGTTTTTTATTCATGTATTTTTATAAAGTGACTCTATGGGATTTATGTCTTTGTGAAAATGCCAATGTGGATCTTTTAAAATGATTCAAGTGTTTTGAAATGTTTCTTAAAAAATTATATGTGTTCAACATACGTTTTTTTTGGTTTTAAATAACTTTAAAATGATTTAAACACTTGGCATAGACTTAGGTTGCATACCAAGTATTTTTCAACTCACTCGATTGGCTTTCTTAAAGGATAATGAATTTTTTAAAAGTTTATTTAATTTTGGTTTCATTTTAATAAGGGATGTGTGAAATTTTAAATGAAAAATTTTAAAATATAGAGGTTTGTCGCTCATTTTAAATGATTAAGACTGTTGGGTCATGAAGTTTCCTTTAATACTTGATAAAACGAATTGTGGTTTTTTGAAAGAGGGCTTGGAATTGATTGATTAATTTTAAAAATGGTGTGCTATTTTAAAGATGAATTTGTATAAATGGTTATTTTTTAATGAGATTTTAAATGTGATTTTATAAATAGTTTTCAAAGAACATCTAAATTGTGGTTTTTCCATAATTTTTTAAGTTTATATTTTTAAAGAATTAGGAAAACCAATACATTATATAGGGAAGACAAGTAGATTGATAATAAACCCATGTAAAGGGCATGTGACTAACTCTATCCAACCCATAGTATATCCCTCATGACCTCACTCCTGCAAAAGGTAAATTAATGTTTGACCCCATTGAAACTCCTAAACATACTTTGCATCCAACATCACCTGAATGGTTTAAATTAAGGGGCCCCTTATTTGATAAGTCTATTTAGGCCTTTTCCCTAAGAGGGATGCGATTGATTATTAATGTGAAATGCTTGATGATTATTCATGGATGTGAAAATGGTCTCTTTCTTGTGAGGGTGTTAGAGTTGACATGTGATTTACTACTTACATTATATTTATTCATGTGATGATCATTGGCTTGTTGTTTCTCACTTCAAATTGTTTGGCTGCATGGGAACCCTATGAATTAAGAAATAGGTCCAAATTTATACTACACTAGTTAGATCAAACACTAGCTATTTTCCCCTAGTTGTATGGTTTTCTTAGTCTATAGGAGTGTCCCTAATGAGGAATGTGTGGGCAAGTTAGGTGAATTTTCTATTTTTTAGGATTCAACGTAGGCCTACTATTGGCCTCATTGTAGTGTGAGTACAAAATGAAGGAATAATTGAATTCCCACTATGATTTTGATACATTGCAAATAATATAATTGGAACTAGGAAAGGGGGATATATAGAACAATTAGAGTTATCATCTAAAAGAGAAAGTGAATGATAGGAAATAGTGCAAGGTATATCTAGTTGTACATGTATTTCAATAATTAGAAGGATTAGATTTGAGTTAAATTTTCTCTCTTGCTATAAAGCATATAATAATTTAGATGGTTCTCATCTTGGTTTCCATTGAAGATTTATTTCTAGAAAAAATGGATGTCACAATTATATTCCTTCATGGAGATTCAGTGGAAGAGATCTACATAAATCAATTGGAAGGTTTCATGCAAAATGGAATATAAGGTTATGTTCCAGTCTCAAATGGAGTTTTTGTGGGCTTAAGTAGGCACCAAGATAATGTAACTGTAATTTCAATTCTTTAATGGTAGAATTAACGTCCATGCAGTGTAATGTAAATAATTACTACTATATGAAGGTGTATTATGACTAAAGTTTTGTCATTTTACTTATTTATGTGGATGAATTTCTCTTAGTTGGACCAATGATGGAAATGCTGGAAGAGCTGAAGATTGATTTATCTAGAAGATCCCAAATGAAGGACCTTGGTTATGAAAAGTGGATATTGGGTATTAATATTGAAAGAGACTTAAAGTCTATAACTTTTTTTAGCCTTGGTTAATTTTTATATCAACATTTTGTGTATTTATTTTTTTAAATATTAATACTACTAAATCAATAGGATGGATATGAATAAATAATGGATGGATGCCAATCGTTTGACAAAAGAGTATAAAGATGACATGAAAGATGTAATACCCCAGAATTCCATGATTTTTTTTTAAAATTAAATTGGGTTATTTTGAGACCAGGTGCTGAGACAACGTGGGATTCTGAGGCCCGAAGTGCCCGGAATGATCCGTCGAAAAATGTTAAGTTTTAAATAGCATGCGTGAGAGGGTTTCCTAAAAAAGTGAAATAACTCTTAAATGGGTACCAGATCAGAAATCTAAGGGTTTTGCTGCATTTATGATGGATGATTTACCCTAGGCACGAATTAAGTTTAGTCGGTGCGGGCCTCCAGTGAGAAAATCTAAAAATGACATAACTGTAAGTAAAATAATTGAATAAAATTATTTTATTTTCAAATCCTTATAACTCATAAACGATAACTCAGATTGGAAATCATAGAGTACCATTGAGTTCATGAGGGTATGCTTCCCTTAGGCGGATCCTAACATCAGTCGGTACGGGCCGGATGTGAAAGTTAGTTTTTGGGATGTAACCATAAATAAATTAATTTAAATAAAAGTTATTTTATTTTCGAATCCTCATAACTCACAAACGGTAACTTAGATTAAAAATCTGAGACCACCATTGAGTTCATAATGAGATATTCTCCTTAAGAAGGACGCAACCTAGACCGACGCGGGTGGAGGGAAAAATTTATTTTTCAGACGTTTTAAGGAAAAATAAAATAAATTTAAAAAGTTTATTTTATTCGAAATTGTTTCGCTGCAATGCAGTGATGAGCTGACCGTTTCATTCCATAAATGGAACTGCGTAATGATGTTGCAACACAAAGTAACCGAAACGCCGTTTCATAAATGAAATAGTGTAACAATGATAACTCAACGTAACAAAAACACTACGACGCATTTTCCCTATTTAATGGGATAATAGGAACTGGAGATCAGATTTGGATCTTGAAAATCCCTCTATGTCTCGGAAGAAAAACTCTCCAACGACGAACGTCGATGAATCAGAAAGTGGTGATGATACCCTTGGAGAGAGAATTAGAACCGAAGATCGACGAATGACAACGAACGATCATCCTTGAGAAATCTCATTTCCCAGGTAGGGGTTTGATGATTTTATATGTGAATTTATTTTCCCCGTTCTCTTTTTTAAATGGCGAACATGGGTTAACTCATGAACAAGTTAACTTGTGGATCAATCGTTCATGCGACATGGTTAATGATGCAGGATAAAAGGGGATATCTACTTTAGTGATTATTCCGCCCTCTTTGGTTCTTTGTGATCATGCTAACAAGAACACATCAGGTCAACACGAACAAAGACCTAGATCATTCTTTGGGTGTTTCTGTGTGCGAATCCTTCCCCTTATCCTCTTCTTTCGTCCTTCCCGTTCTTCATAGAGCAACGCCGGTGGGGCTTCGGCCGAGGAGGCGCTAGGCAGAAGGGCCACGACCAGGCGGGCCACAACACCGACAAGAGGCCGAGGCGAGAGGCCGCGACAGCAGGCCGCAGAACCCCAGCCCTGATGGTAGCAGGAGATGCTAACACGGAGGCCGGCGGCTGGCGACAGGAGGATGCGGCTACCCGGCCGTGTCAGAGGCACCCTGTAGTGCAAGGCCGCAGGTCACATGGAAGGGTCGGTCAGTGTGAGTGGGTCAGCATTGGAGGATGGTGTCGCTCAGACATCGCATTGGAGGAGCGACTTGCGTTATGAGGAAAGGGGGTGTCTGACTTCTGCCAGCCGCGTGCGGCACAAACCGGATGCCCATCGGGCGTCCGGGCAGGGGGAGGACCGACCCACCATGCGGGACAGGCCGGTGGCATGAACCGGGCTGGTGGTGTGAACCGGGCCAGTGGAGCGAACTGGGCCACTGGGCAGCCTGAGCTGGGGAAGAACCGGCCCACCATGCAGGCTGGGATGATGGGACAAACCGGGCCGCTAGGCGGCCCGGGCTGGGAAAGAACTGGCCCACTAGTTGTGGCCCAGGCTGGATGAAAACAAGTTGCTAAGTGACCCAGTGGGTGGGACCCACGGCCGAACCGGGCCTGGTTCAGCAAGGCCCAATGGGAGTGGTCGGCCTAGACCCCACCAGGTCGGCTCGGGTCGGCCGAACCGGGTCGGGTCATGCGGGACCCCTGGGCCGAGTTGGTTGGGTCGGTCTGACCCAGTCGGACTGAGCTGAGACATAACTGGCCCCTATTTCTTAAAATGCCAATATCTTTCAGACTGGGCGTCCGATTGATGCGTTGTCTGCAGCATTGGGACCCATGAGACGAGACAGTACATTGGGCATACTCTAAGTGAGATTTCATGGTAGTTGAGATGTGACCGATGGCTTGAGGATTAGATTCTCCCAGAATCAAGTGTGTTGCGAGTAGGAATCCTATGGATGGCTGTGACACGAAGGATATGACGAGTGGGTCTTAGTGATCTAGCTGGCCAAGAGAGGAGCATGTCTTAGTGATCCAGCTGGCCCAGAGACGAGCGGGTCTTAGTGAACCAGCTGGCCAAGAGAGGAGCGAATCTTAGTGATTCAGCTGGCTGAGAGACAAGTGGGTCTTAGTGATCCAGCTAGCCCAGAGTCACGAGGGTCTATGTGATCCAGTTGACCCAAATATGAGCAGGTCTAAGTGATCCAGCTGACCCCAGAGACGAGCGAGTTTCAGTGATCCTGCTGGCCTGGGTGATGAGCGGGCCTAGATGATGAATCCCTCAGCAGTACGAATGTTTAGCTTTACAACTGATAATTCTACTTTCTATATTTTGAGTTATACCTGGTGTGAGCTGTCTTTGCTTTGTGGTTTTGCTTTTTGGTCTTTCTTTGTGGTCTTTCCTTTGTGGTTTGGGGTCCCTACTGAGTAATGTGTTACTCACCCATGCACGGGCTTTGCCCGCACGTGTTGTGTCCCGTGTCGGTGATCGATGCTTCGACGAAGACCTTGGTGGTATGGGACCAGGTGGTGCTCAGTGAGACGAGACAGACGGGTGTACTTCTACAGCTACATGCAACTACCCTTAACCTACCCTTCAGGTGGGGTCTCGAATGGACGGACCATGGCGGTTGTACTTTCCTTTGTAGTTTCGGGCTTGTATTCTGGCCCCTTTGTACTTTCAGTTTGTACTATACTCTCAGTAGTTGTCTCAGTGACAATTATTTTTTTCTTGTGTTTACTTTCCGCAGTTTGATATTTGTGTGTGTGTACAGGTTTTAAGGAAAATGCCTTCCCTTTTTGGGATAGGCCTACTCAGTGCTAGTTGCCAACCCCTGACCTTTGGAAGGAGGGCTTGGGGTAGTCACGACACAAGCCCTGGGGGATGGGTCGTGACAAAGTGGTATTAGAGCGGAGGTTGGTTCTACTAGAAGAACTAAGAGTCTGCAAATTTTTATGGGGCAACAATGTTAAGTGATTCGAGTTCAGATTTCAGTCCAGGGAGTCTTGTGTTGGTGCGGTGGCTGACATATCCATACACTAGGACCCTAAATTTTGTTTTCCAAACCGGTTCATGAAAACACTGGTTGCATGCATCTTTGAGTGTTTTATCATGATATTTTTTTGTCAGAGTCAGTTCCCCAGGTATAATCTATTAATTTTGGTTCATATTGATACCCTTCAAGATGCCTCCACATAGAAATCCAGTCAGGATTTTAGTGCCTGACCACGAAGATGGTCCATAGAGTGATGAGACTTCGGTGCAGGGACTGTTACCCGAGATAGAACCTTCGAGCGGTGTCCCAACTTTACCACCATCTGCTGGTCAGCAGTTACTACTGGCACTACCGGTAGAGGACACACGTAGGCTCAGTGATTTACATGAGTTTTAGTGACAGAAACCCCTCAGGTTCTGAGGCGAGCCCAACTCACAGGCGGCTAAGGACCGACTTGAGATGGTGACCTAGTTTTCCGTCTAGCTAGGGCACCATTAGATCAGATGGCGGTCCTGGAAGTGAGCCTTCTATGTGGCTCAATAGGGAAATGGTGGGGTTTAGATTTCCTGATCTTATAATGAGTTGAATTTTCTGTGACAGAGCTTGAGAACCTTTCTTATAGAAGGGGATCTTGCAGTCAATCTCATCAGTCCTGTCACTTCTTTTCCAATCCTTCTTCCGAATTCCTTTTTGGTCATACCTTCCCTTGAAATTAGGCTTTCTGAAAAAGTTCTTCTTGTAAAATCTTTTGAATCTTTTGGCTAATTGAGCCATCTCCTCATCACTGTCAGGTGATGATTGTTCACTAGTGGAACTTTCTACAGAAGCTTCCAATTTCCCTTTGTCTTTGTGTTTAGAGGTGGTGGTCTTGAATGAAACAAATTTTCTTTTTGGTTATCCTCCTCTTCCTTGTTGACATTCATCTCTTCTTCATACATCATCAGTTTCCCAATGAGTTCCTTTACAGGTAGCTTATTGATGTCGCATGATTATCTAATAGAGACAGAGGTTCCTCTCCATCTGTCAGGAAGACATCTAAGAATTCTCATGATCTGTTCCTTAGTAGTGACTTCTCTTCCAAGAGAAATCATTGTGTTGACAATCTCATTGAACCTAAGTTACATGTCAGAGATAGGCTCATCAGGTTTCATTTTAAAGTTATCATATTTAATAGTATAAGTATTAAGTCTCATTTCTTTTACACTAGATGTTCCTTCATGTGAAACAGAAAAAGTATCCCAAATTTCATGGGTAGTTTTACAAGAAGAAATTATATTGAATTCTTCATCTCATAAGGAGAAGTATAAAGCATTCATAGCTTTGAAATTGTTATTGTAGGCAGTTTTGATAGGTTCATCCCAAGTGATTCTATTAGTAGTAGGAATCGTATATTCATCTATAATGGAAGACCAAATTTCAAAACCCATACTTTCTAAATGCATTTTCATTTTGATTTTTCATTAAGCATAATTGGTTCCATTAAATAATGGTGGTCTGTTGGTTGTAGCACCTTCCAATCTATTATCCATAATAAAGAAATACTTCAAAAGAGCTAGAAATTTAGAATTAACAGAAATTTACAGATCTTTAAAGTACAATTACAATCACAGTTGAATAAGGTTAAACATAGTCCTAATAAACAACCTCTAATACTAAATTTTGGTCAGAGTAGATTACTCAAGAGGAGAGGGGTGAATTGAGTAACTATAAAATTTTTTGTTTAAAAAGTATTCTTAAAAAGGTTTACTCAAAAGTTAAATACAACCCAGTTAATCAAGGTTATACTGTTATAAGAGTTTGACTGTTTAAATAACTTCTTAGAAGATTTATTAATTCTTAGTAACCTATATATTATTTATTAATATTACTTTTGAAGTTATTCTACTAAGACAAGACAATTATAACTTCTTTCCAAGACTAACTATCAAAGTGAATTTAGTGATATCTGAATTATACAATAAAGCTGTATGATAGAGAAGACTAAATTAAGCAGCACAACAGATATAAAACAAGTGGTTCAGTCTCAAGTCGAGACCTAATCCACTTCACTTGGTGATCACCTGCCACCAAGAAATTTATATAAATAAACTTGATCCACAACCTGGATCGGGGTTAACAACAGTACACATGACTGTCTAGGTCACACAGAGACCTCTTCCACAGTTCTTCGTGGGTACAAACAACCAGGCCACACATGGACCTCTTCCACACTTATCCGTGGGTATACAGAAGTGTAAAAAGATGTTTCAGTAAGGATACCTTGCATCCTTCAGTTTAATATAGGAGATAGAGTGTGTTGTTATACAGATACACACCATGCTTGAAAGCTAATAAATATGATACAAAATAGAGTAGAAATATTGAGATAGGTTTAGAAGTGCTCTGAGTGTTAGTCTTTGCAGCTCTGGACTTCTAGGATGAAGCAGATGCCGAAACCAAGTCCTTGTATGGAAAACAGAGTGTTGCAAGATAGAAAGATTGGCGTGTGTTCTTTGTGATGTTTTACAGTGCAAAGATGTCCTCAATTATGGGATTCAAGTATGATTCGTGTGTTCTTCAGCAGTGTCGAGTTTCATGTGATAATACTTTCTTTAAAAAAATTCTCTAAGAGTGTTCTTCGTTGTCGTGCTCATGCCCGCTTGTTTCTCTTTCATGTGTTATGCTCTTCATACTTGTTTTTGGTCCACACTAATCTTTTATCTTGGAGTTCATGTGTTGGAGCCGACATGTTGCATATAATCTGCACCTCGTACCTCGTACTATCAGGTGACATGTCTACAAAGAAGCATTAATTATATCAGTGCATTTAAAATCTTCAAATATGACTGTTAGAGATTAAATCGAAAATGAGGAAACTGTGTCATAGTATGTCATGGAAACAGTGTCTCCTTCACATGGTGTCTCGATTAGTCACGATGTCTGCTTGTTCACGGTGTCTGCTTGTTCACAGTGTCTCATGGTTAAGGTGTCTGGATGTCACAATGTCTCATTGTCATGGGGTCTGGATGTCACAGTGTCTCATGGTCACGGTGTCTGGATGTCACGGTGTCTCATGGTCACAGTGTCTCATTCACAGTGTCTCATTGTCACCGTGTCTGGATGTCACAGTGTCTCATGGTCACGGTGTCTCATTCACGGTGTCTCATGGTCATAGTGTCTGGATGTCATGGTGTCTCATGGTCACAGTGTCTCATTCACGATGTCTGGATGTACTTTTCTTGAAAAACATAACCGGTGGCAAACTCACGGTGTCTCAGACTTAGCCAAATAACTATATTCATACTTAAGAAATAATGATCATAGAATGTATTAGACTTAATTATTTGTCAAAGAAATTATTATAAAAGTAAATCAAATATAGTGTACAATAATTAAACTGAATGTATAACAATTAAGATCTTGAATGGATTTACTTAAAGAATAAGGATACTAAACAATAATACACATGATTTGAGATAATTTACACAGGAATAACAAGTTTGAATAGGATTTGTGATCATTAAAATATGATTAATACATGAGGAGTCCAACATGATCCATGAGAGAATAACATATTCATGAGAATAAGAATAAAACTGTGACATCTTTCAATTATGGCACAAACATTAACAGAAGGAAACATTACATTGATGAATCACATTATTGCACCCATTCGTGTGAGAAAACTCAATTGTACCCTCATATACATCACCATCATGAGTCACGCACTTGCACCCATGCTTTGAAATATATTGTGAATGTGTATACATATATCATGATATTTAAACTTTTAAGAAATGCATTGGAGGGAGATATAAGACCCCTCCCTTCATCATCCACACTTATGAGTGCCACTTTAAAATCATTCACTCATCACATCATAAATAACCCATGGAAATTAAATAGGTTTCATAAAAATTTCAAATTAAAATCCTTCAATTTTTATGGCATAAAGAACCCATATAAAGGAAATGGGTTTAATTTGACACATCATAAATAACCCATAGATATAAAATGGGTTTCATATTTTTTTAAATAGATTCACATAAGGAAATCATTCATAATTACATCAATAATCATAAAAATAGAAACCCATGGAAAATAAATGGGTATCTAGAGATATTTAGTAACTTTATAGGTAAACATCCTTCAATTAAGATAATAAAGCATATGGTATTTATAATATATATATAAAGTGTATATGGTTAAGTCAATAATTTCCCTAATCAATCAATGAATGGAATCTAGGTAAACACCATTCAATCAAAGGAATAAAAAATAACACATTTTCAAAGGAAATGCATTGGGTAAATTGTTTGGATTATACATAGTGGATGATTAGGAAAGATAAAGGCATTGATGAATCATTTCTTTTATAGATATTTCAAAACAATTTTAACATTATCGTAAAAATATGAAGTTACATATCTCTTTCAAAATATATTTTTTGAAAATTTTATTTGAAAACTTTTGAAAACATTTAATTTTTTTAATGATTCCTCAGTAATGGATCCTTGAAAAGAAGACATAAAGGTTTAAAAAGGGTGAAGTGAAAACTTTGGAAAATATTTAATTTTGAAAATGGAACTTCAATCATAGATCCTTGAAAATATATAAAGTTTATCAAAAGAAATGTGGGGTGTAAGATAAAACATTTGATTTTGAAAGGATGCAAAAACTTCTTAATATTTTGAAATATCTTTTTTGAAAACCCACATCATAAAAAATAGTAACAAAACATTATTTTTATAAGATAATAAGGAAAGTATAAATGTCACATTAGATTACACATAATTAGGTTTCCAATTATAAAGTATAATGTTGGTGGGAAATAAAAATATGGATAAGGAGGGGAACCATCATCAAAGGGCATGAGAATTATCCTCAATAATGATATACTTTTTGTGAAAGAAATTTTATAATGGTAAATGATCTGAATTAAAAAGGTCATTTTGAACCATATTGGAAGATAAAGTACCATGAAATAAACTCTTAAAGTGGAAGAAACCAATCTTGAAAGAAATAAGTTCAAGAAGAAGCAATATAATTCAATGAAGGGAATTGAGTTAAAAAACCCTTACAAGTTTGGAATCTGTTGAATCAAAGGCTATTTAAAAGATAACATGATGTGGATCTTTAAAAAACTATGAATATATTAAAAATAATTCATTAGAAAATAATCACACCATATTAAAGATATCTTAGTTCACATTAATAAATATTTTTTAAGAAATTAAAATTGAGACAAATAATCCCTTACAAACTTTGAAATAATTCAATAAAAAACCCATAAAGAATGTAATTTTAAATGAAATGTTAAATACCATTAATAATTAGAGGATCATGATAAAATATAAATGGGTATTAGATGTACCATTACAAATAAAACATGGTGTATATTAAGAAATATGTCTAAAGGGTGAAAATTTGAGATAAAAAACTCTTACCTTAATTCTGAACTTCTACAAAAGCACTTGAATATCCTATATAAAAAAATTAACTATCATAATAATCAATTTAAGAAAATTATTCATATATATAATCTTTTATATACTGCATTTATAATTATTCTTTTCATGTGTATTTGTTAGTTATTATCTATTTTCAATATTGAGCGTGAGTAATCTTGGTTGTTTTGAACTAGTTTTATAATAGAGGTGTTTTCCTTCATTCTTCTCCCAAAGTTCATAATTTTAAGATAATATAGAATTTATGTTTTATAATTATTTATAATGTTATAATTTCATTCTATAATCATTTTGGTTATAGTTCATGTAGATGAAAATGGTGATAAGCATGTTACGATAATTTTCAACAAATGAATGGTGGTATCCAAATTAATCATTTTAATATAAATGTTACCATTCCAGAGCCAAATTAAATTCTTATTTTATTATATATTTCATATATTATCAGTATTTAAGTGATCATAGTCATCCATGATAATATTTTATATCATTTTTCAAGTAGGTGGTCAGATCGACCCAAACATGAACATACCATAATTAATGGTTGATTGTGATTATAAAAGTGGTTTCCTTTGGAATAATATCATTATTATAGAAGCATAATGATATTATTTTTATAATTCTAATTTTTTGAACCATATTTGAGTATATTTTAATAAATAAGAAATAAACTAAATGAAAAATGAGATACATTACTTTATGGAGGCGGTAGTCCACACAACGCACAGTTAATGTTTTCATTTCTCAAATAATGAGATGGAAAGAAGGTGGATTGTAATTTTTCTCTTTATAATAATAATTATATTATATAAATCAAATTAATTCTTTAATTTTACCCTTATAATCAGTGAATATATGTGGTGGTGAAAAAACAGAAGTCTTCGCTTCGTGGAGACGGTAGTCCGCACAAGGCACGAATGACAGTTTCATTTTTCTTAATAGAAAAGGGAAAAATAAGTTAATAGTTATTCCATTATAATAATAAAATTTAGTATAAAAACAATAATAATTTCATTATATATTAATGAGAAAACTATATTTTGTAATGTAATAATGAAAAGAAAAGAAGTAAGGAAATAAGTACTCACATTGAGGACTTTAGATTTCTCTTTGAAGAACCCTTGGAAATCGAGGTCTTATGATAATCTCTTGTGACTAGGGGATAAATTAAAAGATATACGATTATATTGGAAGTAAAAGGGTATATTTTATAGATTAAACAAAATTTTTAGGGTGGTCTTTAATGGGTGGTGAGAGGTCCCTTTTATAAGTGGTGAGAATGTATTTTTTTGTAAATATTTCAACTTAATATAAAGAGAGCACATTTTTTTCATGTCAAGAGGACTAAAAATGGATAATAATTGAGTGGGGGATGATATAAGGTCAATAATACACCATACATTAATTTTAACACATGTTTTAAATGTTTTTTCAAGTCCTTTAATCTTAGAATTTTCACTTTTACCATTTTTTGTTTTACTACAGTGACTAATTTTTACCAAAGTAATTTACTTTTAAAGCCTAAAAATAAAATGGAACTTATTACATAATTTGGACCTACTAATTAAAAATATTAAATCCATTTTATCATATAAATTTATATTTATTCAAAAACTCAATTTTAACATTAGCGCATGTAATGTGTAAAAATTTGTTTTTAGAAAAAGTGTATTTCTAAGCTTAAATTTACATGTAGGGTAAAAAAATAAATTTATTTTATTTTTATGATATAAATTGGTTTATTATAAATAAAATAAAATTTATGTGTCTTTCAAATAAATTAAAAACTAAAATTTTCCAAAATAATATTTATTTAGAAGAAAAGATCAAAAACTATTTTTATTGGAAAATATTACCTAAGTCCTTAAAATGTTAATTGTGGGTTTGATAAATTCATAATAGTATTTTAAAAATATATATTTTCACACCTTAAATAAATATTTGATCAGTTAAAATTATTTATACACTTATAGGTCTTTCTTTTAAAGTTATAAAAGTTATTGTTTTAGTAAAAACTATATTTTCACTATTCACTTAAGAATCATTATTTAAGAAAAATCCCGAAAAATTTACCCTCATATTATATTGTCATGTGTAATTTTAAAATGAATATAATTTCGTCAAATTAAAATTATAAAATTTATAAATATATATTTTAAATACGAAATATAAAGAAAATTATTTTTATAGAAAAATGAACTTTCTTTTTCTTTAAAAGGAAAAATAATAAATGTGTAAAATACATGTGAAAAATAAATTATTACATTAATAATTACCTTTTTATATCATTATAATTTCTAGTTACACAGTCCCTCAGTATCTCCATGTAATATTTAAGTATAAGGTAAGCTCTGGTGGCAGTTGAGGGTGGTGTTTTTTCTAGCATAGATGTCGTGGCAATTTCCATGATCTTGACTTTCTCTCAGATATGATTTTTCTCATACTGTAATTTTTTGAGTTTATCTTGGTATTAGTCTAAGTAAAACCCTAGTGAAAATACTTCATTTCTGAACTCAAATAAATGGCCTTCATAAGGGAATTTTTCTCTACCTAATTTCATTTATCTCCTTTTCTTCATAGATTCCTTAATATGTTTACTTCCTGTTATACCTACTAATTTAACAACTATATTACAACAATAAAATTTTGTTTTAACATATCAAGGTTTTTTTAGTTCGATGTTGCGTTTAGAATAAGCAATTAACATAATATTTATTGAAGGATAATTCATAGTGTAATTTCTATTTGTTACATTACCCCCATTAAATAAATTATGTCCTCACAATTTTATTAACTAATAACTTATGAAGTTGTTAAGAATATTCTTATGGTATACCAGACTCAGGATTTGGTTTCAAAAAGAGGTATCAACCTTAGTAGCATGAGTAAGTTTCAGAAACTTGTCTATTCCTTTATAATTGACATATTGCAATATGAGGTTTCTTCCTAACCATTTAAGCTAAATACTCATCACAATTGGGGTTAAGACCAATATAATAGAATTAATTTTCCTAGAGAATTCATCATTATACATATAGTGATAAGTGGTCATAAGTTGATTTGAGATATTAAATGTGATCACTCTATTTCATTACTATGTAGTCTTTGTGTATATAGTTAATCTATAATCACATAAACTTATTCTAAAAGAAGGATAATAAGATTTTTACAAGGTTCTTTCCCATGAACTTAAACATGGGATACAATAATCGTACCAATAGATATTTTATTAAAAATTAAACATCTAGTCATCTAAGTGACAATTTTATGTTCTTAACAAACATACTAGGTACAGAGGAGTGGGTTGAATAGGAAACAATTACAATGCTCATAGTTCTTGAGTGGATGATCAGTGTTCTTCAATCCACATCATTTTCAGAACTTACTTCAGTAGTTTTGGTTTCATAAGCTTACCCTTATTCCATTGGTTTTTAAATTTCTGATGTTTATCATCCTCGTTAACCCTTGTATTAGGGCATTTATTGGGGTAATATCCATGTTTCCCACATTTAAGGAATTGAACTGTTAGTGGTACCTTCGGATGAACATTATTTCATTTCATAGTGTCCACTGAGCTCTTCCCTTTTACTTGAAAATTAATTGATCTATTCCCTCCTTTTCCACACATAAAACATCTCCTAGTTCCCTTCAAACATTTTCCTTGGTGCCACTTCCCACATTTTTGACATGTAGGAAATTGAATTTTCTTTCATTTATCATATCACTTGAACTTCCATGAGACTCCATATTTCTATTACTTTGTTGTTTGGAAACTCAATTAAGTCCATATTATTAATCATGAGTCTTGATAGCTGGTTTGGCATAATCAAAAGATTCCTTAATCTAACTCTTATCTCGTTAGATTGCTTTTGGGGAAAATATTTTCATTATCCATGGAATACATTATTAAATTTGTTCCTTCGGGCTTCATCCATTACTAAAACCAAAAGGAGTTAACTGTAATATATTTATTTTAAGATAATTATATGAAAAAATAGTCTCTAAATGTATTACTCTTATAAATTATTACATTAGCTTTTAGTTCAACCTAAATCCCTGTTGTTCCAATCTAGGTTTCTTTAGGTTGGGTTCTATCATATTCCTTAACCTAATTATTGACCATAATAAATCCTTTATAATGACTTGTAAAGATAATGTTATTTAGCAAATAATATCCCTTAGGAATTTCTAGCTAGGTGTGTAGTCTTAGGCCCATTCATTATGCACCAGAGTGAAGATCAAGTTAATACTCAGATAGCATTTTTCAAAGTGATTACCCCTAAGTGCATCTATATCACAGTCTCATCCGCTTTACAATATCTAGAAAATGATGTAATTTCTAGGATAACCACACAATCTATACTTTACCAATACTTCAAGATGTTATCTTATACTTAAATTTATCCCTTAGACTTATCTCTAGGGTTTTTACTAAATTTATCTTATCATAATCCCCAAAATATTTAATATTACCTCAACCAACCTAAACAGTAATCTATACCTTTGAAATTATGATAAAAATTAACATATCAAACTTTGATGACATTTTAACTCTAAAATTATCCTCAAATGATAACATCATAATCTCCAAAATTCTCTAAATCATGCTTTGATGCCAGCTGTAGTAGCCCAAACCCGAACTCTCAGGTCCGATGTCAAAAACACGTTCTTGAAACACTAGCTTTGATACCAAATATGACACCTCATCACATGGAAATCACAATTACATATAAATCCCTATGATCTTTTAGGTTTAGAGTTTTATAGAATTAGGGAAAAAATATCTAAAAAAACCCACGTCTTTTTCAACTAACAAACATTTTTTTCACTATATAAGCCACTACTTAATCCATAACAAACTTTCAACATATCCCAAAAAAATCTCCACATAAGATACTCTTCTAGACATTTCATACTTTATTTATCTTCCTAACCTGGGAAAATGGAAGCATAATAAAGGGTTGAGATCAGATGCTTAGTAAGGTTAAACATAAACAATAACAATCAAAGATCATAAGTGAGCATAAGATGAGCATATGGGTATTATCAAGATACATAAGAAACATATTCCCAATAAATCATAGAACATAAATCATGTCATAAGACATGGAATAACATAATACATGAGACAAAAGAGTGTGTAAACATGATTCAATAAACATGATCCATAAACATAGTCATGAAAATAAGTATAAAATTGTGACATGTTTCAACTTAACACAGACATTAGCATAAGGAAACAATACTTTTATGAGTCATAAACTTGTACCCATTCTTATGAGACAACTTAATTATACCTATTTATACATCACCTTAATGAGTCACACACTTGCATCCAAGATTTCGAACAACTAAATTGTTCCTGTGTATGCATATATCATGTTATTTAAACATTTATCCAATGCATTGGAGGTGATATAGGACCCCACCCATCATCATCCATGCTTATGAGTCCCACTTGAAAATCATTCACTTATCACATCATAAATAACCCATGGAAATAACATGGGTTTTATAAAACATTCACATGAAAATCATTCAATTTTATGGCATAAAGAATCCATGGAAAGAAAATGAGTTTCATTTAACACATCATAAAGAAATCATGGAGATTAAATGGGTTTCATATCCTTTTAAAATGGATTCACATAAGGAAATAATTCATAAGTCCATAAATAATCATAACAAGATAAACTCATGGAAAATAAATAGGTATCCAAATATATTTAGTAACTTTATAGGTAAATACTCTTCAATAAAGATAATAAATCATGTAGTATTTAAAACATATTGATAAAGGTTATACGGTTAAGTCAAACCGGGTCGGGTCATGTAGGACCCCCGAGCCGGGTTGGTGGGGTCGGTCCGACCGGGCCTAGACACAACCGACCCTAGTTTACTAAAACACCAATATCTTTTAGACAGAGCGTCCGATTGATGCGTTGTTTGCAGCGTTGGGACCTTTGTGATGAGACAGTCCTTTGGGAATACTCTAATTGAGATTTAGTGGAATTTGATATTCGATTGATGGCTTGAGGAGTAGATTCTCCCAGAATAAAGTGCGCTACGAGCAGGAATCGTACGTCTGGCTGTGGCGCAAAGGATTTGACGAGCGGACCTTTATGATCCAGCTGGACAAGATAGGAGCTGGTCTTAGTGATCCAGCTGGACCAGAAATGAGCGAGTCTTAGTGATCCAGCTAACCAAGAGAGGAGAGGGTCTTAGTGATCCAACTAGCCCAGAGACAAGCGAGGCTTAGTGATCCAGCTAGCCCAGAGATGAGCGGGTCTAAGTGATCTAGCTGGCCTAGAAACGAGCGAGTCTAAGTGATCCATCTATCCCTAGAGATGAGTGGGTCTCAGTGATCCCATTGGCCCAGGTGATGAGTGGGCCTAGATGATGAATCCCCAAGTAGTACGAATGTTCATATTTATGACTAATAATTCTACTTCCTATATTTTGAGTTATACCTAGTGTGAGTTGTCTTCGCTTTATGGTCTTTATTTTTGGTCTTGATTTGTGGTATTTCCTTTGTGGTTTGGGGTCCCTAATAAGTATTGTTTTACTCACCCCTGTACAGGCTTCACTCGTACGTGTCGTGTCCTGTGCAGGTGGTCGATGCTTCGACAGAGACCTCAGTGGTTCGGGACCAGGTGGTGCTCAGTGAGACGGGATGGACGGGTGTACTTCTACGGATACAAGCAGCTACCATTCACCTACCCTTCAGGTGGGGTCTAGAGCAGACAGACCGTGGAAATTGTTCTTTCCTTTATGGTTTTGGGATTATATTCTGGCCCCTTTGTACTTTCAATTTGTACTATACTCTCAGTGAAAATCATTGTTTTCTTGTGTTTACTTTCCACAACTTGATCTTTGTGCATGTGTAAAGGTTTTAAGGAAAATGACTTCCCTTTTTTGGATATGCCTACTCGGTGCTAGTCGCCAGCCCCTGGCCTATAGAAGGCGGGCTTGGGGGTAGTCACGGCACGAGCCCTGGGGGACGGGTTGTGGCATAAGAGTTTATCAAGTTTGAAAAATATCAAGCATATGACCCTTATAAAATACTTTTCCATGTTTACACTATTGTTATTCAATAAAAATTAGTCCAAAGGAGTTGAAAGAACACTTGATCTATCACAAAATAGATGGAAGTTATAAATGTTGGAATAAACATGGGTAAAATGAGAATATAACTATTGGATGGGATAACACTATGTTTTATGGATCATCTGATATAATTACAAGTGTGTATAATGAAGAAGACCGTATCGAGGATGTGATTACATATGTGAATGATGATGATGATCATATTGAGTAAATGACAAGGATAGTTTAAGATAAACTTAGTGATTTCTCAAAATTGTTTGAGAAGTTAAAGAGTTGTGAAAGGACACCATTATATGTTGGTTTCACTAAATATACAACATTAGCATCATTCTATATATCCATCTCATCATCATCACCATCCCATATGTAACCAAGTTTATGTATAGAAGCCACTAAAACCTATGTAAATGTATTATACCCTAATCCATCGTAGCCCATGAATGTATACCCATGAGAATCCAGATCCACCATGACAGGATACAAGTTTGTGTTATACCTCAATCAATCATAGTTATCACATAAATTTATAGTAAACTAAGAGCGGTCATAGCCTGTGTAGGAACTCACCATATACCGTAAGCTATTAAAGCCTGAGATACACCTAATCATCTACATATAAAGGGAGAATGGGGGAGAGGGAGAAGTTATCCATCCATTTCCTCACCATCATGGATGTTGGAGAAAACACCCCAAAAACATTTGGGCATCGGTTTCCCTATCGATGTGGGTGGGATAACATATGAAATCAGAAAATATAAATAATATCATGCACAAACCACACTAAGGGAAACTAACTAGACTTATAATCATCTTCTGCTATCATTATACAAGACCCCCGTATTCCACTACTAAGGACTAGGTATCAAATAAATAGACAAGCATTATGACATTCTGATTTTTTATTACATAACTTTCCATTACATTTTACAAACAGAGGATCTTTAAAGTCCAGTGTCTTGGAAATCAGAAACCTAAAACATGAAAAATTAATTTTTTTTAAATCCCCTTGAAAATATTCTTGAACAGTTCATACTATGTACAATTACTGCATCTCATAACCTAGATACATACATCAAAGGAAAGGGTGAGCAGAAGGCCAAGTAAGGAAAACAAGTGAAACAATTTACATGTGAACTTGAGAGATATTAATAATAACATGGAGATAAAGAGGCATATAATAATAATAATAATAACTTGAAACATAACTTGAAAATGTGGCTAAAACATTTAATTTAGACATTCATGAACATATCACCAAGGTAAATCCCCATGGTGTCATAAAAATTACCAAGGTTATTCACCATGGTATCTGAAACTTGTCATCTCTAGAGATTAAATTCTTTACCCAAATTAATTGGAGAGATATCAGGGTGCACACTTAATATGTATTTATTTTCATGTGATCCACATATATCATAATAAAAAATTTCATAAATAACCAAAATAGAATAAAATAAATGGGTTTCATATCAAAATTATGATGTTTTAGAAAGTTCTTAAAAACAAGATCATTATATCATTTATAAACCATGAAAATGGAATGAGGGTTCCATGTATATAAAATAAAAAATAAAATATATAATTTTTAAGTCTTGATGAATACCCCTGGAAATGAAATAGGTTTAGGAATTCTCATAAATAAAATCATATAATTTCTTGATAAAAAGAGATGGATTTTGAGACGAAAATTCTGTAGCATAATGACTATACAACATGGTTTTAGAAAACATTAAAAAATAGGGGAAAAGGGTCACCTACTCATAAGTATAGGGAAAAAATAAAATATAAATAAGATCATGGTATGGATATTTTAATGACATACCACATGAAAAAGAAACATGAAAGAGAAGATGTGATTTCTCTTACGAAAATTTGGCAGCCTAACATCGTCACTTAAAAATTTAGAAAATCAGTTGATGAGAGTGGAAAGGGTCTCATAATTTGGAAATAAAATGAACATAAATAAGGATATATAAGAACCTACCCCCACATAATAAAATGGAAACTAGAAGACATAACATAAACGAAGTCATGACTAAAAGAGGAGGGTGAAAGATTCCCTTACCTTGAAGAGTAAATTCAAAAATTCAAAGGATAAGACCTTGGGGGGCTTGAGGGAACCTTGGGAGGACTCATTGGGAGGTAAAAAGACCATAATTTTGTTGAGGAGGAATTTTGAATGAAACTAATGAAGGAATGAGTTGGTATTTATAGAAAAAAATGAAGGAATATTTTATTAATTTCCAAGGGACACCTCATTAGTGGTATTTGAAAAACCATGGGCATGACCATTGTATTTTACCATGGTATTGGCCATTCGGGACACCTCATAACATATCTTACTGTACACAAGTTTACCAAAATTATTACATCACGATTACATCATTAATGATGTCATTAAACACATTGAAACTCAAACCGGTATTTTTACTATTCACTGAAAAATAAAACATTTTATAAAAATTTCATAAATTTACCCTAACTTAACATCGATGCTCTAAATTCAAAAATGGACTCCATTTTATGAAAATAATTTTCTAATTATGAGATATTTAATTTTTAAGTAAAAACACTATTTACCTGAAAAAATACTAATACTTAACTAATAATTTCTGAAACAGTTATTTACTAATGCTATTATATCACATTACCAATCAAGATTCCTAAACTATAATTATACTTTCTTAAGTGAGATTACTATTACATTGGTCACATTACTATTCATAAGGGAAATATTACTATTCATAATTTACTATTCATAATTTACTATTCACCAAAAAGTAAGTTGATCTTATTAGAATCTAAATTTCTTCCTGATCACAACTATGGAAGACCATTTTTTGAAAATAATTTCACATTATTAATTATTTAGAGTATAAAAAAATATGTTAAAATACTTTTTTCCCAATATTCATCAATATTATGGAACTTCTATAAATTCATCCTATATTTAGCTGGACATTTGAAATTCAAAAATTGTACCATAATAAGAAATAAAAATTTTATTTATTCAAAAAGAATACACAAAGTAACTAAGGCCTCATTACATAGTCTCTTATAACAATTGTATAGGACCTATGAGTAAGGTGTGCTATGGTGATAAAATCTTGGGGCAGCTTGGACAACATTTCTCGGGTGGTGATTTCTATCAGCTTGAACTTCTCTTGTAAGCAATTCCATTCAAGCTTAACATGTTGAAGTTTAGCTTGGGCTTGGTCCAGAGCAAAGCTGAGTGATGATACCTCTTTCCCAAGCTCCAACAGATGAGTTTCGTATGGATCGAGTCTACCAGATGAGGCTGTAAACTCTTCTTTTTGTATTATTAAACCATTATTATTTTTATTTATAAACAATAATCCTAATGTTAAGAGTATAGTTTCCAATGGTCATATTGACCAACGGTCATATTGACCAACGGTCATATAATAGTTGAAAACCAATGGTATCATTTTAATTATAATCACTTCATTAATTAAAGGATATAGGTTTGGTGAGTATAAAACAAAATGAGACACAAATTCAGGAAACAAAATACTATTCAAAAGTTCAGGTCGTTACATTCTTCCCCTCTTAAGAAATTTCTTCACTGAAATTTTAACTCGTACCCTCTGAAGAGAAAAGTTGTGGGTACTTCTTCCTTATAGACTCCTCTAGTTCCTACGTGGCTTCTTCACATTTGTGGTTCCTCCTCAACACCTTAACTAGGCGAGTAGTCTTGTTGCGTAGAATCATGTCCCTATGATCCAAGATCTCCACCGGATAATCCTCATAAGAGAGGTCATGTTCCAGTTGTACCACCTCTGTATTTAGTACATGTGAAGGGTCTGGTATGTACTTTTTCAAGAGGGATACATTAAAGACATCATGAACTTGTGATAGATTTGTAGGAAGTGTAACCCGATAAGCCATTGCTCCTACGCGATCAAGGATTTCATAGGGGCCAATGTACTTAGGGCTAAGATTACCTTTATTCCAAAACTTCAGGAATCTCTTCCAAGGTGAAATTCGAAGAAATAATTTGTCACCAACATCAAAATCCAAGTCCCTTAGACGGTTGTCAGCATAGCTCTTTTGCTGACTCTGAGTAGCCTTAATTCCCGAATGGCCCGAAGGCCTTCATTTTTATTGATTTTTGATAACCTCCTTTCAAGGGATGAGGGGGAACCCTTACAAGGCATGTAGGCTTAGTGATTACATGGACCATAGGCTTAAGAGACATTACATGACCTAAAGGTCTTAGGGAATTCAACCAAATTATAACTACAAGGAACTTCCCTCCCCAGCATCTGTATCGTGATGGTAGATCTCCACCTTCGCATGGCCATCTGGTTAAGCTTCCCATGCAAGCACAGGTTGGTCCCAATGGCATAACCATAACCTCTAATTCTTCCAAATAAATTGGTTCTGCTCTGGTGAATGCACCTACTCTGAATCCTCCTCTAGGGCTGCTCCTTTTTTTGTAGAGTCTTTCTGGGCAACTGCATGTGGCTTGAAGGCCTTAAGGTGGCCCGAATGCCTTAATGGTGGCCCTAAATCCCTACTGACCTGAAGGAATGGATGACCAAAGGGCTTAATAACTCCAAGACCAAACCGGTGGCCCAAGGTGAATAGTTTCAGCTACTAGAGAACTGAATAGTACCTGCTACAGTACCTGCACAATGTACAATACTACTGCAGTGCCTTCTACAGTACTGCTACAGTGCCTGCTATAGTACTGCTACAATACCCCAGAAATATGCCTCTTCCTGGTTTTGAACCTGGGTATCGTGGATGCACTTAAGGATATCTCACCAACTAGGCTGAGGCTCATGTGTATGAGCAGCCTTAATGTGTTGCTGGATGGCATGAACCTTTTCTGTCATCTCTTGCACAATATCAGGCCCAAGAAGCTTTCTCTCACCAATTTCATCTCAAAAAGTAGGAGTTCTACATCTCTTCCTATATAGAGCTTTATATGGTTCCATTTGAATTCTCTAGTGGAAGCTGTTGTTGTAAGAGAACTAAACTAATGGGAGATGTGGATCCCATCCACCCTTAAATTCCATTGAGCATGTTCTCAGCATGTCCTTGAGTTTTTGAATAGTCCTTTCAGATTGGGCATCCATTTGGGGGTGATAGGACGTACTGAAATTCAATTCGGTACTCAGAGCATGTTGAAGACTTCTATAGAATTTTTATGTAAACCTTGGATCACAATTATATACGATAGAAAGTGGAACTCCATGCAACCTTACCACATCCTTCACATAAATCATGGCAAGTTGATCAAGAGAGAAATCTTCCTGAATAGAGATAAAATGGTTAGTCTTGGTGAGACGGTCCAAAATAATCCATATCACATTGTTTCGTTTGGAAGTTATCAGGAGACCAGTGACAAATTCCATAGTGATATTGCCCCACTTCTATGCTGGTATGGGAAGTGGTTGCAATACCCCTTTAGGAAGTTGTCACTCTGCCTTCAATTGCTAACATACCAGGCACCTTGTAGTATAGTTAGAAATCTCTCTTTTCATATTATCCCACCAATAATGATCACGAAGGTCCCTATACATTTTCATGCTTCTAGGATGTATAGAGAATGTAGAGCTATGAGCTTCATCCATTAGCTCATTCTTTATTTCTTTAATAGATTGAACACATAGTCTTGTACAAAATTTCAGTACACCTTCTTGATCAATATTGAACTTAGGAAACTTTCCATCCTTCACAACCTCAAATTTCTTCTGTAACAAAGGATATTCTTTATGATCTTTCTTGATCTTCTCTAGTAATGATGGTTGAGAAATCATTTGGGATAAAGATGATGATATCCCTTCCCTTATAATTCCCATGTCCATTTTCACTAGGTCTTGGATCAAGGGATCACTTAGAATCCTCATCATGGACAGAACAACTGGGTCTTTTCTACTTAATGCTTCAACAACTTTTTTTCTCTTCTAGGATGATAATGAATTGAAAAATCATAGTCATTAAGAAGTTCCAACCATCTCCTCTATCCCATGTTCAATTCCTTTTGAGTGAAAATATACTTCAAACTTTGATAGTCTATGTATATATCACATTTCTCCACATAAAGATAGTTCCTCCATATCTTCAGAGAAAAAACAACCACATCTAGCTCAAAATCATGTGTAGGATAGTTCTGCTCAGGAGTCTTCAATTGTCGAGATGCATAAGCAACCACCTTATCATTTTACATGAGGACACACCCAAGCCATTTTAGATATGCATTGCTAAAAATAACGAATCCTTCTCCACTTGAGGGTAGAGTTAACAAGATTGCGGTAACCAATGTCTTCTTCAGCTCTTGGAAACTTTCCTCACACTCCTTTTTCCAGATGAACTTGACCCCTTTTTGAGTTAACTTGGTTAATGGATTAGAAATTCGTGATTTTTTTTCACAAACCTCCTATAATATCCCACTAATCCAAGGAAACTATGAAACTTAGTTATTGTTGTAGGCTGAGGGAATTCCTCTAGAACCTTTGTCTCTGTAGGGTCAACTGTGATTCCTTCATTGGTTACAATGTGCCCCAAGAAATCTACTTTTTGTAACCAAAATTCACATTTTCCGAACTTTAAAAAAGCCTATCCTTCCATAGAGTTTGAAAAATAACCCTTAGATAATCCTCATGATTCTCGTTACTTTTGGAATATATCCTAATATCATCAATAAAAACTACCACAAAGTTATCAAAGTAGTTCTTAAAGAATCTATTCATCAAATCCATAAAAATAGCAGGAGCATTAGTTAATCCAAAGGGCATAACAACAAACTCATAATGCCCATATCTTGATCAGAAGAATTTTTTTGGAATATATTCTTTCTTCACCCTCAATTGATGATAACCAGATCAAAGATCAATCTTAGAGAAGAATCAAGACCCATGAAGTTGGTCAAATAAGTCATCAATTCTTGGAAGATGGTATTTGTTCTTCACTGTGATCCCATTCAGTTCTCTATAATCAATACATAGACACATTGACCCATCCTTCTTCTTCATAAAGAGAATAGGTGCTCCCCAAGGAGACACACTCGGTCAGATAAACCCCTTTTCTAAAAGATATTGGAGTTGTTTCTTTAATTCCTCCAACTCCACATTTTCTATCCTATATAGGGTCATTGATATTAGATGAGATCCAGATACAAGTTCAGTTGGGAACTCTACCTCTCTTTCTGGAAAAGTTTCGGGTAACTCATTAGGAAATACATCAATTTATTCCCATATGATGGGGACATTTTCTATCCTTATACTCTCATTTATTTCTTGTTCTTCACCGATTAACTCCATAAAGAAGGATATAGGAGGTTCTTCTAGACAAAGACCAGGTTGAGATATCTCTCCTTGGAAGACAACTATAGGTTTCCCATTCAAGACTACTGATATTTCCTTGATTCTGCATTTTATCTTAACATTATACTTTGAGCATCAGTTCATCCCTAGTATAAAGTCAAATTCCAGCATGGGAATGACTACTAGATTTGTGATAAGATTTTTCTCACTAAAGTAAATAATAGTGTATCTAAACACTGACGATGATTGGATAATCCCACCGAGAGTCTTGATTGATAACTCTACTTTTAGACATTCAAGTTTTGGTTATAAATTCTTTGCAAACTTAGAGGAAATAAAGGAATGCATAGAACTAGAATCAAACATTGTACTTGCTAGATTTGAGATAACAACAAGAGTACCTACCACCACATCATTTGGAGCTTCAACCTTAGCTATTTTGATAGAAAATGAACGTCCTTCCTCCCTTGGCCTTTGCTGAGGCTGATGGTGGATCCTCTCCACTACCCTCAGATTTAGACAGTGATTAGCTAAGTGCCCAAGTTGTCCACACTTATACCATTGGACATCAGGTAGGGCCTGCACCATCTTCCCCTTGTCATTAATGTTGGGAAGTTGAGGCTTTACCTTACTATGACAATTCTGTGAAATATGGACATCTCTTCCACACTTGTAGCACTTTCCGCTCCTAAGAAGGCAGTTCCCCAAATGCTTCTTCCCACATTTATTACACATGGGACGTTTCACTTGCTTACCTCATCTTCCCTGATCAAGGGTCCTCCCTAATCTCATCTCCATTGATCTCTTCTTTTAATTGTATTTATGAGACCACTGCATCTCACCGAACTCCAGTTTGAATTTCATCACACTCTGCACGATCTCCTCATAGCTATCATAGTCTCAGTTGTCTAGATTCTTCTGCAATTGATGTCTTAGTCCAAAAAAGAATCTATCAACCTTCCCATTAGGATCCATAACAAATCTTGAGGTGTAATGTGAAAGTATTGTGAATTTCATCTCGTAGCTTCCAACAGATTCATTCTTCTTATGCTTTATCTCGAGAAACTCCTTCTCCATTTTTGTTCTCATAGAACGAGGGAAATACTTATTGAAGAAGATACCTATGAACTCTTCCCACTCTATAGATTCAACCTCCACTCTTGGCCTCATGTTTTTAATCAATTTCCACCACTGATCAACTTCTCTCTATAAGTGGTAAACAACCGGGGTGACCTTCACTTGTTCTGAACAGTGGAGCACAGAAAAGATCTTCTCGATAGAGCTGATCCACTATTCAGCAATTAATGGATCAGTAGATCCACTAAAGTTTGGTGGTCATCGATGCATAAAAGACTCAAGAGAATGTTGTTCCCTTTGCAGTGAGATCGGTCTCTCACCTTGATTCAAGTTATTTCTCATAAGTTGAGTCAGTTGGTTCATCATTCTCATAAAAGTTTCGATTCCGGCTTCCATCGGAGGGCCGTTAGCACATGGTCCATTGCGGTCACCATTTTCATAGTTCCTTATATTTCCCTCTATTTTATAAAAGAATAAAACCTCAGTTATAAGTTTTTTTCATTTACAAATCTTTTATCTATAAAGGATTTTTATGTCTTAAAACTTCATGCTTAAACAATTACATTTCACTATAAATCCTTCATAATGATTCATAAACAACTTGGGATTAACCAAACATATCTCCTAGGAGTGTCGAACCATGAGTGCATCAAGACCTTTTGTCATGTACCTGGATACCCCAGGTCAAGCCCAAAACTTTTTGACAGAGTTTTCACTCCTAGGTGCATCTGTGCCAGAGCCACATCCAATTGTTCGTATCCAAATAGGGATTTATTTGTTCAGAAACCACTTACATAATATTTCACTAAAATACCAGGAAGTTTTCCTATATTTAAGATTTTCCATAGGGTTCTTCCTAATATTTTTATATCCCAATTTCCACAAATAGCTAAACTATCCTTTGATACCAACTATGACATCCTGCCTTTTTATTACATAACTTTTCATTACATTTTACCAATAGAGGATCTTTAAAGTCTAGTGTCTTGGAAATCAGGACCATAATACAAGAAAAAATAAAACATTCTTCTAATAAAATTTTAAGTATTCATCATAGGTTCATCTTAATTACAATTACGACATCTCATAACCTGAAGACATACATCAAAGGAAATGGTGAGCAGAAGGCCCCGTAAGGAAAACAAGTGAAACAATTTACTTGTGAACTTGAGAGATATCAATAAGAACATGGAGATAAAGAGGAATATACTAATAATAATAACTTGAAACATAACTTGAAAATGTGGCTACAACATTTAATTTATATATTCATGAACATATCACCATGGTCCATCCCCAAAGTGTTATAAAAATTACCAAGGTTATTCACCAAGGTATCGTGAAACTTGTCATCTCTAGAGATTAAATTCTTTACCCAATGCATTGGAGTGATATCAGGGATCACCCTTAATATGTATTTATTTTCATGTGAGACAAATAAATCATAATAAAAAATTTCATAAATAACCCAAATAGAATAAAATAAATGAGTTTCATATCAAAATTGAGACGTTTTAGAGTGTGCTTAAAAACAAGATCATTATGTCATTTTTAACCCATAGAAAGGGAATGAGAGTTTCATGTATGTCAAATCCAGAATAAAATATATAATTTTTATGTCTTGATGAATACCCCTAGAAATGAAATAGGTTTGGGTATTCACATAAATAAAATAAGATAATTTCTTGAGAAAAATAGAGGGATTTCGAGACAAAAGTTCTGCAGCATAACGACTGTACAACATGGTTTTAGAAAACATTAAAAAATGGGGAAAAAGGTCACCCACTTATAAATAAATAATAATACAATATAGGGAAAAAATAAAATAGAAGTAAGATCATGGTATGGATATTTGAATGACATACCACATGAAAAAAAACTTGAAAGAGAAGATTTGATTTCTCTTATGAAAAATTGGTAGCCTAATGACGTCACATAAAAATTCAGAAAATTAGTTAATGAGAGTGGAAAGGGTCTCTAATAATTTGGACATAAATGTACAGAAATAAGGATATAGAGAAACATACCCCCATATAATAAAATGGAAACTAGAAGACATATCATAAAGGAAGTCATGACTAAAAGGGGAGGGTGAAAGGTTCCCTTACCATGAAGAGTAACTTAAAACATTTGAAGGTTGGGACCTTGGGAGGCTTGAGGGAACCTTGGGAGGACTCCTTGGGAGTTAAAGATACCATAGCTTCATTGAGGAGGAATTTGGAATGAAATGAATGAAGTAATGTGTTGGTATTTATAGAAAAAATGAGGGAATATTTTATTAATATCCAAGAGACACCTCATTAGTAGTATTTTCAAAACCATAGGCTTGACCATGGTATTGACCACTTAGGACACCTCATAACATATATTACTATACACAAGTCGACCATAACTATTACATCATGATTACATAATTAATGATGTCATTAAAGACATCGAAACTCAAAACTATATTTTTATTATTCACCGAAAAACAAAACATTTTATAAAAATCTCCTAAATTCATCATAACCTAATATTGATGCTCTAAATTAAAAAATGAACTCCATTTTATGAAAATAATTTTCTAGTTATGAGATATTTAATTTTTAAGAAAAAACACTATTTACCTAAAAAATACTAATACTTAACTAATAATTTCTGAAACAATTATTTACTAATGCTATTATATCGCATTACCAATCAATATACCTAAATTATAATTATACTTTCTTAAGTGAGGTTACTATTCTATTGGCCACATTACTATTCATAAGGGTAATATTACTATTCATAATTTACTATTCACCAAAAAGTTAGTTGATCATATTAGAATCTAAATTTCTTACTGATCACAACTGTAGAAGGCCATTTTTTGAAAATCATTTCACATTATTAATTATTTAAAGTATAAAAAATATTTTATAATACTTTTTTTCTAATATTCATCAATAATATGGAACTCCTTTAAATTCATCCTATATTTATCTGGACATTTGAAATTAATTTTTTTTACCATAATAAGAAATAATAATTTTATTTATACAAAAAAATTGCACAAAGTAACTAAGGCCTCATTACATAGCCTCTTATAACACCTGCATAGGACCTAAGAGGAAGGTGTTATATGTTGATAGAATCTTGGGGCGGCTTGGACAACATTACCCGAGTGGTGATTTCTATCAGCTTGAACTTCTCCTGTAAGTGATTCTTTTCATGCTTAACATATTGAAGTTCGGATTTGGATTGGTCCAGAGAAAATCCCAGTGATGCTACCTCTTTCCCAAGCTCCAAAATATGGGCTTTGTATGGCCTGAGTCTACTGGATGAGGCCATCGACTCTTCTTTATATATTATTTAACCACGATCATTTGTATTTATAAACAATAATCCTAATGTTAAGAGTATAGTTTCCAACAGTCACATTGACCAATGGTCATATAACTGTCAAAACTCAATGGTATAATTTTAATTATACTCACTTCATTAATTAAAGGATATAGTTTTGTTGAGTATAAAATAAAATAACACACAAATTCAGGAAACAAAATATTATTCAAAAGTTTGGGTCATTACATTCTTCCCCCCTTAAGAAATTTCATCCTTGAAATTTCAACTTATACCCTCTGAAGAGAAAAGGTGTGGGTACTTCTTCCTTATAGACTCCTCTAGTTCCCATGTGGCTTCTTCACATTTGTGGTTCCTCCACAACACCTTAACTAGGTGGTTAGTCTTGTCACGTAGAACCTTGTCTCTAGGATCCAAGATCTCCACCAGCTGCTCCTCATAAGATGGTCATGTTCCAGTTGTACGACCTCTAGATTTAGTACATGTGAAAGGCCAGGTATGTACGTCTTTAAGAGGGATACATGGAAGACATCATGAACTTGTGCTAGATTTGGATGAAGTTCAAGCCAATAGACCACTACTTCTACATGATCAAGGATTTCATAGGGGACAATGTACCTAGGAATAAGCTTCCCTTTCTTCCCAAACCCCCTTAGACAGTTGTCGACATAACTCTTTTTCCGGATCTAAGTAGCCTTAATGTGTTTCTGGATGACATGAACCTTTTCTGTCATATCTTGAACAAGATCAGGTCCAAGAAGCTTTTCTCACCAGCTTCATCCCAACAAGTAGGAGTTCTACATCGCTTTCCATATAGAGCTTTATTGGGTTCCATTTGAATGCTCGAGTGGAATCTATTGTTGTAAGATAACTTAACTAATGGGAGGTGTTGATCTCATCCACCCTTAAATTCCATTGATCATGTTCTCAGAATGTTCTCAAGTGTTTGAATAGTCCTTTCAGATTGACCATCAGTTTGGGGGTGATAGGCCGTACTGAAATTTAATTCGGTACTCAGAGCATGTTGAAGACTTCTATAGAATTTTGATGTGAACCTTGGATCACGATCATATATGATATAAAGTGTAACTCCATGCATCCTTACCACTTCCTTCATGTAAATCATGGCAAGTTGATCAAGAGAAAAATCTTCCTGAATAGAGATAAAATGAGAAGTCTTGGTGAGACGGTCCGCAATAACCCATATCACATTGTTTCCTTTGGAAGTTCTCGGGAGACCAGTGAAAAATTCCATTGTGATATTGTCCCACTTCCATGCTGGTATAGGCAGTGGTTGTAATACCCCTTTAGGAAGTTGTCACTCTGCCTTCACTTGCTGACATACCCGACACCATGCAGTGTAGTCAACAATCTCCCTTTTCATATTATCCCACCAATAATGATCACAAAGGTCCCTATACATTTTCATTATTCCAGGACATATAGATAAAGTAGATCTATGAGATTCATCCATTAACTCCTTTATTTCTGAAATATATGGAGAACATAGTCTTGTATGAAATTTCAGTACACCTTTTTGATCAATATTGAACTCAGGAAACTTCCCATCCTTCACAGCCTCAAACTTCTTTTGTAACAAAGGATCTTATTTCTAAGTTTTATTGATCTTCTCTAGTAATGACTATTGAGAAATCATTTGGTATAGGGTTGATGATTTCCCTTACCTTATAATTACCATGTCCATTTTCACTAGGTCTTGGATCAAGGGATATCTTTGAATCCTCATCATGGATAGAACAACTGGGTATTTCCTACTTAATTCATCAGTGACTTTGTTTGATCTTCCAGGATGATAATTAATTGAAAAATCACAGTCTTTAAGAAGTTCCAACTATATCCTATGTATCATGTTCAATTCCTTTTGTGTGAAAATATACTTCAAACTTTGATGGTCTATGTATATATCACATTCCTCCCCATAAAGATAGTGCCTCAATATCTTCATAGAAAAAACAACCGTATCCATCTCAAGATCATGTGTAGGATATCTCTGCTCACGAGTCTTCAACTGTCAAGATGCATAATCAATCACATTATCATTTTTCATGAGGACGGAACCAAGACCTTTTAGATATTCATTGCTAAAAATAACAAATCCTTCTCCACTTGAGGGAAGAGTTAACACAGGTGTGGTAACTAATCTCTTCTTCAGATCTTGGAAACTTTCTTCACACTCCTTTGTCTAGATGAACTTGACCTCTTTTTGAGTTAACATGGTTAATGGATTTGAAATTTTTGAAATTTTTTTCATAGACCTTCTATTAAATCCCGCTAATCCAAGGAAACTACGAATCTCAGTTGTTGTTTTAGGCTGAGGCCACTCCTCTACAACCTTTTTCTTTGCAGGGTCAACTGGGATTCCTTCATTGGTTACAATGTGCCCCAAGAAAGAAACTTGTTGTAACCAAAATTTACATTTTATGAACTTTCCAAAAAAGTGTCTCCTTACATAGAGAATGAAAAATAACCCTTAGATGATCCTCATGCTTCTCGTGACATTTGGAATATATCAGAATATCATCAATAAAAACTACCACAAAGTTATCAAGGTAGTCCTTAAAGACTCTATTCATCAAATCCATAAAAATAGTAGGAGAATTAGTCAAGCCAAAGGGAATAAAAACAAACTCATAATACCCATATCTTGATCAGAAGGTAGTTTTTTGGAATATATTCTTTCTTTACCCTCAATTGATGATAACTAGATCAAAGATAAATATTAGAGAAGAATTGAGCCCCATGATGTTGTTTAAATAAGTCATCAATTCTTGGAAGAAGGTATTTGTTCTTCATTGTGATCCCATTCAGTTCTATATAATCAATGCATAGCCATATTGATCCATCCTTCTTCTTCACAAAGAGAACATGTGCTCCCCAAGGAGACACACTCGGTCAGATAAACCCCTTCTCCAAAAGATCTTGGAGTTGTTTCTTTAACTCCTCCAGCTCCACATTTTCCATCTTATACGGGGTGTTTGATATCAGATGAGATCTAGGTAAGAGTTCAATGGAGAACTCTACCTCTATTTCTAGGGGATGTCAGGGTAACTCATTAGGAAATACATCAATGTATTCCTAGACGATGGGGACATTTTCTATCCTCATACTATCATTTCCTTATTCTTCTTCATTGATCTACTCCATAAATAAGGATATATGAGGTTCTTCTAGACAAAGATCAGTTTGAGATATCACTCCTTAGAAGATAACTGTAGGTTTACCATTCAAGACTACTGAGATTTCCTTGCTTCTGCATTTGATCTTAGCATTATACTTTGAGAGCCAGTCTATACCTAGTATAATGTCAAATTACAGCATGGGAATGACTACTAGATTTTTGATATGATTGTGTTCACTAAAGTAAATACTAGAGTTTCTTAACACTGATGATTCTTGGATAATCACACCAGGAGTCTTGACTGATAACTCCACTTGTATAAATTTAGGGGTTGATTATAAATTCTTTGCAAACTTGTAGGAAATAAAGGAATGTGTAGAACCAAAATCAAACAATGTACTTGCTAGCTTTGATAGAACAACAAGAGTACCCACCAACACATCATTTGGAGCTTCAAAATCAGTTTTTGTGATAGAAAAATAAAGAATTTTCTCCCTTGGCCTTTGCTGATGCTGATGGTGGTTCCCCTCCACTACCCTCAGATTTGGAAAGTGATTGGAAATGTTCCCAAGTTGTCCACACTTATATCATTGGACATCAGGTAGGGCCTGCACCATCTTCCCCTTGTTTTTAGTGTTGGTAAGTTGAGGCTTCACCTCACTATGACAATTCCATGCAATATAGCCATCTCTTCCACACTTGTATCACTTCCCTCTCCTGAGCTGGAAGTTCCCCTAATGCTTCTTCCCACATTTATTACATGTGGGACGTTGCACTTTCTTCCCTTCTCTTCCCTAATCAAAGGTCATCCCTAAGTTCAGATCTATTGATCTCTTATTGTCATTGGATTTATGAGACCACTACATCTAACTGAACTTCAGTTCAACTTTCATCGCACTTCACACGACCTCCTCATAGATATCATAGTCTCAGTTGGCTAGATTATTCCTCATATGAAGTCTTAGTCCACCAAATAATATATCAACCTTCCCATTATGATCCATAACAAATATTGAGGTGTAACAAGAAAGTCTTGTGAAGTTCATCTCATAGCTTCCAACAGATTCATTCTCCTTCTGCTTCAGCTCAAGAAACTCCTTCTCCATTTTTGTTCTAATAGAATGAGGGAAATACTTATTGAAGAAGATCCATCTGAACTCTTCCCACTCCATATCTTCAAACTCCACTCTTGGACTCATGTTTTTTATCAGTTCCCATCAATGATCTGCTTCCACCTCTTAGAGGTAAATAGCTAGGGTGACCTTCTCTTGTTATGAACAGCAGAGCACAAAAAATATCTTCTCGATAGAGCTAATCCACTGTTCAGAAATCAATGGATCAATAGATCCACTAAAGTTTGGTGGTAATTGATGCATAAAGGACTCAACAGAATGTTGTTCCCTTCACAGTGAGATCGGTCTCTCATCTTGATTAAAGTTATTTCCCACAACTTGATTAAGTTGCTTCACCATTCTCATAAATGTTTCCATTCCAGCTTTCATCATAGGGTCATCAGTACATGGTCCATTGCGGTCACCATTTGTACAGTTCATCCTATTTCCCACCATTTTCTAAAATAATAAAACCTTAGTTAGAATCTTATTTCATTTATGAATATTTTATCTATAAAGGATTTTTATGTATTAAAACTTCATGCTTAAACAATTACATTTCTCTATAAATCCTTCATAATGATTCATAAAAATATTGTGATTAACCAAACATATCCCCCGAGAGTGTCAAACTAGGAGTGCAGCAAGACCCTTTGTCATGTACCAGGATACCCCGGGTTAAGGCCGAAACTCCATGTCAGAGTTTTCACTCTTAGGTACATCTTTTCCAGATCCACATCCACTTGTTCTCATCTAGATAGGTATTTATTTGTTCGGAAACCACTTACATAATATTTCACCAAAATAACAGGAAGTTTTCCTATATATAAGCTTTTCTATAGGGTTATTCCTAATGTTTTAATAGCCTAATTTCCACAAATAACTAAACTATCCTTTGATACCAACTATGACATCCCACCTTTTTATTACATAACTTTTCACTACATTTTACAAATAGAGTATCTTTAAAGTATAGTGTCTTGGAAATCAGGAACATAATACATGGAAAAATAAAAAATTCTTCTAATCCACTTGTAAGGCTTCATCATAGATTCATCTTAAGTACAATTACAACATCTCATAACATGGAGACATACATCAATGGAAAGGGTGAGCAGAAGGCCCAGCAGGTAAAACAAGTGAAACAGTTTACATGTGAACTTGAGCGATATCAATAAGAACATGGAGATAAAGAGGCATATAATAGTAATAATAACTTGAAACATAAATTAAAAATGTGGCTACAACATTTAATTTAGACATTCATGAACATATCACCAAGGTCCATCCCCAAGGTGTCATAAAAAATACCAAGGTTATTCACCAAGTTATCGTGAAACTTGTCATCTATAGAGATTAAATTCTTTACCCAGTGCATTGGAGCGCTATCAGGACACACCCTTAATATATATTTATTTTAATGTGATCCACATATATCATAATCAAACATTTTATAAATAGCCGAAATATAATAAAATAAATGGGTTTCATATCAAAATTGTGACGTTTTAGAAAGTGCTTAAAAACAAGATCATTATGTCATTTATAACCCACAGAAAGGGAATGAGGGTTTCATTATATAAAATCTAAAATAAAATATATAATTTTTATGTCTTGATGAATACCCATGGAAATTAAATAGGTTTGGGTATTCACATAAATAAAATAAGATAATTTCTCAAGAAAAAGAGAGGGATTTTGAGACGAAAATTCTGCAGCATAATGACTATACAACATGGTTTTAGAAAACATTAAAAAAAGAAGGGAAAAGGGTCACCCACTCATAAATAACTCATAATAAAGTATAGGGATAGAATAAAATATAAATAATATCATGGTATGGATATTTGAATAACATACCACTTGAAAAAGAAACTTGAAAGATAAGATGCAATTTCTCTTACGAAAATTTGGCAGCCTAACGACGTCACTTAAAAATTCAGAAAATCAGTTGACGAGAGTAGAAAGGGAATCTCATAAATTGGACATAAAATGGATAGAAATAAGAATATATAAGAACATACCCCTATATAATAAAATGGAAACTAGAAGACATACCATAAAGGAAGTCATGACTAAAAGAGGAGGGTGAAAGGTTCCCTTAACTTGAAGAATAACTTCACAAATTCAAAGGCTGGGACCTTAGGGGGCTTGAGGACACATTGGGAGGACTTATTGGGAAGAAAAAAGACCTGATATTCATTGAGGAGGAATTTGGAATGAAATTATTGAAGTAATGTGTTGGTATTTATTGCAAAAATGAGGGAATATTTTATTAATTTCCAAGGGACTCCTCATTAGTGGTATTTGAAAAACCATGGGATTTCCCATGGTATTTTCCCTTAGTATTGGCCAATTGGGACACCTCATAACATATCTTACTGTACAAAAGTCTACCAGACTTATTACATCATGATTACATCATGATTACATCATTAATGATGTCATTAAACTTACTGAAACTCAAAACTTCATTTTTACTATTCACCGAAAAGTAAAACATTTTATAAAAATCTCATAAATTCACCCCAACCTAATATCAATGCTCTGAATTCAAAAATAAACTCCATTTTATGAAAATAATTTTCTAATTATGAAATATTTAATTTTTAATTAAAAAAACTATTTACCTGAAAAAATACCAATACTTAACTAATAATTTCTGAAATAGTCATTTATTAATGCTATTATATCACATTACCATTCAAGATGCATAAATTATAATTTTACTTTCATAAGTGAGGTTACTATTCCATTTGTCACATTACTATTCATAAGGGTAATATTACTATACATAATGTACTATTCACCAAAAAGTAAGTTAATATTATTAGAATCTAAATTTCTTACTGATCACAAATGTAGAAGACTATTTTTTGAAAATCATTTCACATTATTAATTATTTAAAGTATAAAAAAATATTTTAAAATACTTTTTTTCCAATATTAATCAATAATATGGAACTTCTATAAATTCATCCTATATTTATCTGGGCATTTGAAATTCAAAAAATTTACCCTAATAAGAAATAACAATTCTATTTATACAAAAATATTACACAAAGTAACTAAGGCCTTGTTACATAGCCTCTTATAACACCTACATAGTTCCTAAGAGTAAGGTGTGCTATGATGATAAAATCTTAGGGCGGCTTGGACAACATTGCCCGAGTGATTATTTATATCAGCTTGAACTTCTCCCGTAATTGGTTCCGTTCAAGCTTAACATGTTGAAGTTCAGCTTGGGATTGGTCTAGAGAAAAGCCCAGTGATGCTACCTCTTTCCTAATCTCTGACAGATGGGCTTCGTATGACCTGAGTCTACTGGATGAGGCCTTCAACTCTTATTTCTATATTATTTAACCATGATCATTTGTATTTATAAACAATAATCATAATGTTAAGAGTATTGTTTCCAACAGCCATATTCACCAACTATTATATAACAATCGAAACCCAACGATCTCATTTTAACTATACTCACTTCATTAATTAAAGGATATAGTTTTGTTGAGTATAAAATAAAATAACACACAAATTCAGGAAACAAAATATTATTCAAAATTTCACATCGTTACAAGCATCAAGTTAAAATTAATTAATTAATTAACCATTAATAAATATTTTTTAATGATTAACATTTTAATATTCTTAATCCAGGTGCCAATGGAACTGTTAATTCTATTGCTTATATTCTAAATTATTTCATTATAATTAAATTTTGTTTAACCATTTTTTATAGCCAATTGGATTTATTAAACCACATTTCAAATTTTTAGATTAAAAAACATGCTCCCTGGAGTATCCGTTCAACGAAATCATGGTTTTCATTAATATGATATAAATCATTTAAAATTACTGCCTTCAATAATACCACATCCCATGGGTTATTTATTTAATCGTTTATCATTCATAAATTATCTAGTTACTCTACAAATCTGCCTAAGCTACCACATCATAACTAAATATTCCATATAAAGAGTTTGACTACATAAAGCATTAGGTACCCAATAACAAGAAAATCCAGCCACCCGAACATTCTATATGCTTCAAGAATGAAAAATCATTGATGATTAAGACCTACTCAGAACACGTACTGACCACCCTAGTGTCCCACAACATTCCACATAACATCAAACTGTCCCACCATAACCAACATTAACCATTACCACAACCAAGGCTCCCATCCCACTACTCATACTAGGTTCTTAACCATATCAAAACAAATGTAAGTCAAACAACCCTAGGCTCCCATTCCATTGTTCACTAATAAAACAAACCACAAAAAGTTATAAAAAAAACATCAGGGATCTAAATGTTCTTAGATAAAACACCCATTTTAAAGGTGTTTTACGCACACAAGAAAAGCTACAAAGGCCATAAAACCAAGGCTTGAAAGATTTCCACAAAAAGAGTAGGATAAATCATCCCAAAATAATTAATATTTATCAAACAACCATTTTAATTCCCATCTAGAATTAATCAGTTTATTATGATTAGGTTTCCAACAACAAGTAACCTATAACTTATTTTCTATCAATAACTTGAAAAAAATTAACATATATTTAACATTACTTTTATATTCCATCAAAACATGGAATAAGGAATATCATATTACATTGATATTTTTTAATTATGTATTTTTAATTATTTTTTATTTATGTTTTTATCAAATTTCTAGAAAAACTACCATACTAAGAACAAAAACATTCACAACACATATATAACACAATATCTTAACAAAGAACATGGCATCACCATGCATATAACCAAAAGAGATCATAAACCTAGGCCAACACATCATTCTGCCTTTAATTTTCCATGTTCTTATCTTTATTAGGTTAATTAAACCATTAAAAAAATCAAAGCATGATAATATCATACTTTCACTTTAAATGAAGAAAAAGGTAACATATCTCCTTCCACAACATGGAGATCTTAATGTTCTCCAAGTAATAATAGAACCCCAAGTGCCAAAATATAATTACCTCTTTCATGGGGAACTAATGATCCCTAAAAAACCATCCTAAAAATATCCCTATAATATTAATTAATAGAAACCACAAGAAAAGTTGAGAGAACAACCCACTATATCATAGAAAAAGAAGAACATAAGAGGAAATAACCAACATATAATGAAAAACTAACCTTAGATCACCATAGATCGATATCTAAAATAGAGGGGTCGAATTTGATCGAAGGGGATTCACATGCCATAAAAAAATCTCTCATAGTCACATAGGGCCAAGAGAGAATATCAAAAATATGAGAATCCTAAGGGGGATCTGATATTATAACAATGTGGGTTACACCTTATTCATGACGTGAAAGGATACATCACACTGTGTATTCTTTGAATCCCATATCCACTGAAAATTTTGTCACCTAATCCCTAAACCCTGAAAACTCATTGACATCATGAAGAACCAATTCACACAATGAATTTCTTCTTGGAAGTACCAAAAAATTCTACCTTGAAACCCTTCAGGACATGAACCAAAATTCAATCAGTGAATCAAAATTCATGCAATGAATACTGATTTCATAATATGAATTTCTCCAGAAACCATATTTCTAGCTTCCGACCACTCATTCTGACCTCAAACACACAAAGGGAAAGTCTTGGAAAAACCTGGGCCCTTACATTAGATACCTTTCAAACAAATAAAATCCTTTAGAATTTAAAACAACTAATAAAATAAAACGTGGTTTGAATAACCACCTCATGAGATACCTCTCAAGGGTATCTCTACACCAAAACGCAACTGGCCCACCAAAATCACACAAACTTATAGAAACACTAACCAACCTCAAAGAATGATCCCTAGGGTGATACCTATAAAAATAATTACCAAAACAAGTACACCACCAATGAGAATAAAAAATATCATAAAATATCTAAGAGTTTACAAAGAATCTATCCAAGGATAAAAAAAGCATCAAGCATAAAATATCAAGCACCAAACAAATTGAGATATTGGGCACACATCTATGGATTTCACTCCAAAGTTTTCTCCTCTTTTCCACCATGCCACAACATAACATGAATCAAAGGGATAGAATGCACATGAATCACCTTCTCCTGATAGTCTAGAATTTTGAAAGAGTACTCCTTGAAAGTTACATAATATTTTAAATCCAATTCACACTAATCGATGAAATGAGAATCATCATGGAGATACTAGTGAAGATGTGATATGTGGAAGTCATCATGGAATCAACTCATCTGTAGGGGTAGTGATAACTAATAATGCATGAATCCTACCTGAGAAAATCTTCAAAAGGTCTAATGAACCTAATAAAAATCTTACTCCAACAACCGAACCTTCACAAAAAATGATGAAGAGACACCTTTAAGAACACGTTATCTCCAATATAAAACTGTATAGGCTTACTCCAATGATTAACATAGGAAAATTGACGATCCAGCACCGCCCTCATTCTCTTGAAGATCACCTGGACCTTCTCTGTCATACTCTACACCAATTCCATTCCAAAAATAGTTGACTCTTTAACCTTAGTCTAGAACAGTCAATATAGGAATTTGGCTATATAATGATTCAAAAGGTTCCATACCAATAGTGGAGTGATAACTGCTGTTGTAGAAAAAAAATCCCCCAAAGGTAGGTGCCTCACCCATGTACCTCCAAAATCCAAAATACATGCACGTAATATATCCTATAAAGTTTGGATAGTACGATATGTTTGACCATATTTATATAGATTAAAAGTTGTTCTACGGATTAACTAAGATCCAAAATCACATCGGATGCCTCTTTACACCCTTAAGGTAAAATGAGGATCATGATTAGAGATGGTTATATTCATAACCCCATAAAACCTCAATATATACTCTAGATACTGTCTCAATAACACCTCCACTAAGGCCAACTTCTTAATTGATAAATATGACTCCATTAGATGGTCCAATATCACCCATATAGCATCATAAACACTCTGAGATCTAGGTTAACTAATGAAGAAGTCCATCTAAATGTTATCCCACTTCCACTGGGGAATATCAATTGGTTGAAGAAAACCACAAAGAACACAATGCTCATCTTTCACCTTCTTGTAGACCAAATACTAAGAGACAAAATATGCAACTAAATGATTCAACCTAGACCACTAAAATTAATTCCTTATATAATGATACATTCGTTCCACAACAAGATGTACCACTAAGGAAAAAATGTGGAGCTCATAGAGAACTATCTCATGCATCGCTAAAGGAACAAAAAGATTTCCCTATAACAACACATGATGTTGTACATCCTCAGAAAAACCCTTAGGAGAACAAAAAAAATAACCCAATCATGACAAACCTCTACCTCGGGATCCCCAATATGGGACTCCTTCTCTTTTTGGACTAATGATGAATGCATTGTCATCTTCTAAAGACAACCTCTTCTATCAATTGCTCTTATATCAAGGTAGAACACTGATAAATCTTTTATCACTCTCCAAGAGTCTCTAGAATCATGAAAAACACCACCTCATGACTCCCTAATCAAGTCATCCACCATAACATTCCCTTTACTCATCATAGAGAAAATATCAAAGTTGTAGTCTAGTAAGAACTCCACCCACCATCGCTACCACAAATTCAATTTTCACCGAGATAATACATACTTCAAGATTTTGTGATAGGTGAGGAGCAAAAAACAATCATAGATGATATAGTTCCACCATATATTCAAAGTGAACACTACCAAAATAATATCAAGTTCATGGGTGGTATAGTTACATTTATGAATCTATAACATCTGAGACCCATAAGAGATAACCACCCTCTGGTGCATCAAAATGCAACCCAAACCAATACATGAAGCATCTTAAAATGCAATTACCTTTTATGGAAGACAAAGAACAATAATAATGACCATTATCTCTTTAAAAAAAATAAAAAGTAGGCTGAAACTGGTCAATCCATAACAATGCCCGATCCTTTCCATTTAATTCTATCATAGGAGTCACAATCTTGGATAATTCAGGTATGAACCTCTATAATAACTAGCTAGACCAACAAAAATCTACACCTATGAAACATTATTAGGGGATACCCAAGAAAACTATACCTATAATTTTAAAGTACCAATGGATAATCCACACTGATACATGATATTACCTAAGGAACAGACTTCACAGGCCTAGAACTCACACTTTGACAGCTTTCTGAATAGTTGGTAAAACCAAAGAACTCCCAACACATGCCACAAATGCCCTATGTGGTCCTCCAATGATGTTAAAAACACAATAATTTCATCAAAAAAACCACTAATAACAATTCTAGAAACACATGGGACACTAAATTCATCAACACTATGAACATAGATAAAGCATTCATTATACAGAACAACATTGTAATGAACTCACAATTCCCATAAGGACATATGAAAGCTGTCTTCAAGATGCCCTCATTATTTAATAAACTATGATGATACCCAAACCACAAGTCTATCTTTGAGAACCAACTTTATCCCTTCAAATGATCAAATAAATCCTCAATTTGTGTAATTGGGTAGTAGTTCTTCACCATCACCTAATTTAATTGATTATAATCAAAACACAACCACAAACTTCCATCTGACTTCTTTGAAAAAATAACTAAAGATCCCCAAGGAAACATAATAGGATGAATTAATCTTCTCTACAATAGATCATCAACCAAGATCTTCAGCTCCCACAACACAAAAGGGTCCACCCGATATAGATACATTAATATTAGAGAGACACCTGGTTATAGATCTATTCCAAAATCAGTCTCTCATCGAGGGGGTAGTTACACAACCTCTTTAGGAAATTCATATGAGTATTCTTCTAAAATCATTGGATTCACCACTATATTAATCTCTGAATAACTCAGAACCAACTTATCCAATAAGGAAGATAAAGACTTAACACACCTCTGACCCTTCTGAGGGTCTCACTCACTAACAAACACTTCCTGGTTTCTATCATTTTTATAGAATATGATTCACCTGAATATGAAATCCACAATATCCTACACTAAATAAAACCAATACATATTGAGTATGATGTCGTATGGCTATATCCATAAACATAAGAAGTCTTCCTAAGAGTGGTGCTACTTTAACACCAACTCATAGTCTCTACACACAACAAAAAGGATATCTCAACCTATAATAAGAATATTTAATGAAAAGTTAACTGGAAGTCTCTCCACCTCAAGTCTAAAATCATGGAATCAAGAGGGTAAAAAAAGGAGTGCATAGCTCCAAAATAAAACAAAGAATAAACCCAAGTAAAAAACAGGTTGATAGAACCTCATAGTACGTCAGGCTCACCCGATATTGGCAATACTAAAGCATGCATCTGAGAACATTCCAATCCATGAACTCTATGGACCTAATGGTAACAAACTCCACAACTATAAATTTCCCACTACCCTTGAGAAAAATGGATATCACAGGGATATCCTCTTCCTTCCCCATCCCCTCTCAATTTCTCAAAAGTCAAAATGCCCTGCTGCTGCTACCTCAATTGAAATTGCTATAAAGGATGGCCATAAAACATACCACTAACATCATGCTGAATACTAATAAAGGTAAGGAACTTTCACTTCAGATGTCAATGAATTCCTTAAGAAAGTAAAACCAAGTCTAAATTACTGGAAAGGGCATAAGAACATTCAACTCCAATGAAGCGAGTTGAAGTTGGTTGAAACCTACTCCATACTGACTGAAACTTCTTCTAACCAGGAAACTATGAACCCCAAGTCAAAAATCTACTCCATGAATAGTCTTGGTGAATCTCATCCCATTATGATCTTTTCCTATCTAATGTACTCTCAATTACCTCTACCTTCTCCAACACCTCAGTATACGACTTCAACATAAATGAAGTGACTTGGTGTTGGATCTCTAGAAAAAAAGCCTCCTCAAAATTTATCACCATAGCCTCATCATCATAAAAAAGATCTGAATCATAACATATGAGGATCTTGTAGCGAATATTGAACTGTTGAACATTGGAACTCTCTTTTAAAAGGGTAATGATTTCTTTCTAGAAATCCACCTTAGTAGACAAAGATAAAAACTCATCCCTAAATTGATCTGTGAACTTCTATCGCCGAAAAAATGAAACCTAGTTATCCCTGAGGAAACAAATCCACTAGTGATGAGCTGACCCACAAAATATCATCACAAATATTGAAACCTAGTGCTCTTGATAATCATAGATCAAACTAAAGGCTATCTATACCTCCTCCAACTAGTCATATGTCTCCTAATCTAAAATGAAGCCTTTATACCTCTACAGACCTTGGAACTAAAACTTTTATATTTTACTCCTTTAATTATAATCATCATTGAACTCCACTCAGTGGTGATCTGGTGGAATATACCAATGAATGTATTCTACATTAAACTGATAAGGACATCAAACTAGTACTATATCTACAAAAAATAACAAACATCAGTAATCCTAAACCCACGACAAAAGAATATTTTAAGGTTTATTAATTAATTAATTAATTTTAACATATTTCCCAATATCTACCCAAATTTAAAAATAGGCATAAAAAATCACAATACATGATCCATACCTAGGTCTTTACCCCATAACCAGCATCAGTTCACTAAACATATTTAGTAAACATGAAGGTCCTTGCATCATATTTCATGTGTTTATAAAATTCCATGCTTTTACCAGTCTCCCTTGTTTATGGTATATACTAATAAAAACTAATAATGTTTCCATACTAACCAATATATAATTTTAATTACCCAATAATATGAATTATATATTTTTTTCTCTAAATTAATTTTATCTTAAATAACTTGTTTCACATGCAGCAATGAACGAAAACCAGGTGAGATGTATTAGTTGTGAAAAAACACCAACTCTAATAACCTATAGTTAGTGGATAATTTATTACATTGGATAGATAAAAGTGATATAATCCTGAATAATTGACCATTTTAGTATTCTTGGAGAGCCAAATATATACATGATACCCATTTTACATTGGGAATAAAATATAAAACACAAAAAAAGTGAATATTCTACATCCTAGAAACTCATTCAATGATTTATTCTTCATAACCTGGTGAAATAAAAAAATAAGGGTAAGATAAAATGATCAGTAAGAGTTATGTTCAATGAAATCTATCATGATTAAATAAGGAATAATCAATATGGAAATCTAAATAACTGAAAACACATGCCATTTAATCAATAACTTGAGCACGAAATGAATCCATGGATAATATCAGTGCAAAAATATCATGGATAATAATAACTAAATTCTCAATTAAGAAAATGAATAATACTGTACATCATGATCTTATATATCTTGATATCTATACCATCAATTCCTTTTTCCAAGATAGTTTAATCGATGGGTAGGTATACACCAAAAACCCCATTTAATTTGGCCAACTAATTTGTCTCATGAGACCTGTCGATGCATCAAGGTGTTATCTATAACTATCCCACACGTCGCTGCATGTCCAATGCATTCCACATAAATTTAATGATAAATTAAATTTATAAACAATATTACTTATCAATAAATATTTTTATTAAGTAAATAATAGGGATTTATTAAAATTTTACCCAGTCAATAAAATAAAATTCATTGTAAAACATTGTATATTAAAATGGTATACAGTTTAGGTAATAATAAAATCCATGATACAAATAAAATTTATATTTAAAAGAAATTTAATTTCCAATGATCACTATAAATTTAATGTTTTAATATAAGTTAATTACCCAAAAAATTAATTTAAGAGATGACCATCAGTTCATCGACAATATATGCTTTGTAATAAAATCATGTCCTTTAAATAAACAATAAAAATGGAAATGAAATATTAAAATAATATTTCATTAAATAGTTTCTTTATAAAACAATTTAAAAAATGTAGAATAAGAAAAATATTGTAAATTATTTATGGTGATGGGGAAGTCCATTAATGTCGTATACGTTAAAAAACATTCATTTTGACTTTTTGTAAAGAAAGTCCAAAACAAACCTTTCAAAACAAAATTAGAAATATTACTTTCAAAACTTTTAAAAATTAAATTATAACTTAAAATATCCATAATACATCATTTTATTAAATAAAATGATTTTTTTAAACAATTTTGAAAAATATAGACATTGAAAAAAATATACCCGATCAAAAAGAGAAATAAGATTGGCTTTTCTTTTAAACATTTATTTTAATGATTTAAGATCCACATAGAGAAAAATTTGGAAGAAAATATTAAAAAATCTTAAATATTCATATGATAATAAAATATATATTTTTATGAAGGATTTATTATAAAATTCCTTCAATGAAAATTAAGGCAATCCTAAAAAGGTGAGATTGTAAAATAAATCATAACCTCTTTAATAAATTTTTATTTGTAACCCCTTGAAGGAATATACCTGAATTTAAACATTAATAATTATGAATAAATATATATTCATGTTTAATATATCAAACGGTTAGTATATACACCACATAAAAGTAAATAGGTGTATAATATCAAATATGTATGAATAGAATGGAAATTGAGATGAAATCCCTTACCCATGATTCTCTTCAGTTGAAAATTATTTAAACTCTTGTATAATGTCTTTAAATATGTTATTAATTTATACCAAAACCATAATATTATTTATAATATCATATATTATCCTATTATAACATCTTATCACCCATTCATTAATAATATTTCATTATTACCCTTTTTTGGGTATTAACTACTTCATTTTCTCATGCATGTTTTATCATAGAAGTTATGGTTCTTATGAATAGGATATATTTAAATCATAAAAATAGTTATATTAATGTTATAATTATTATATTTTTGCACTATATATATTTTTATAATCATTTTTACATGGAAAATTAATCACATCGTTTCGTGGAGATAGTAGGACGTACATATGCGTGATCGACATTATTATATCATTAATGGGTGAAATGCTAAGGAAGTGGATGATATATTAAATTTAAAGAATAAATATAATTTCATAAGTATCATTTATATTCATTATTTCCATTATTATGACTATCCATGTGAGTCGGTGATGGGAAAAAATTATATCTATTCACGAGGTGGTAGTCCGCCGTACAAACAAGTGATGGTTTTGTTTCTAATTTGATGGAGAAGGAGACGTATAAATATTATGAAATCAACATATTAAAATCTTAGTAAATTTGGGATACTATTTTTATTATACTTTAATTTTAAATACATAATTTAAGGTGGTGAAATAATAAGTAAAAAAGAATGATTTTGGTGAAGACGATTACCTTCACTTACAAAAACCTCCTTTGGATATCTTATTAAAGACTATAGGGTTAGTATTTTGGGAATAAAAAAAGATCTAGAATATGTCTAAGAATTTTGGGGAGATATTTTTGTGGTGTTTTTTTGAGAATAATGGATCAAGAGGTGTGAATAAGTGAGGGGAGGATGTTCCCTATTATAATTGAGGTGAGTGACACACTTGTACTTTTTCAATGTTTTAAAATAATGTCAAGTCACATTCTTAGAAAAATTGCTCCAAAATGGATAATATTTGAAGATGATAAGGCTAGGTTTAAAATAAAACCAAATAATGGAATGTAATAAATTTTTTAGATCATTTTAACCCTTATTTTTTTAGGCCAACCCCCAGTAAACCCATTTTAACCTTAACCGCAATAATTAATTTTTATTATTTCTACTATTCATTATGAAAAAAAATTAATTTGATATTATTAACTGATAATAATTATGTTTATTTAAAATATTTAATCCATTTTATAAAATTCAATTCACATAAGTGGTATAATTTAATTTAAAAGAACCCACAAACCATGTTGAAAAACAGTTTTTCAAGAAATGCATTTTTCAAGCATAAAATGATCTTACATTAACTATATGACTAGTAATAATCATTATATGGATTTAAATTAATATATTTAGATATATAATATATAAATTTAATTTAAATAATTCATAATTAAATATTATTTTAATTAATTAAAATGGAAAGACATTATGCCTTAAAAACAGTTTTTTGAAAAGCATCCCTTTTGCCTCCAAATTATATTTTCCTTATTTATACAACATTAGTAGTAAATAAATTGTCAATTATATATATTATAACAAATTATTATAAATAAAAGTAGTAATAGTTAAATAATACATTTTTAAATATTCATAAAAGCTTATTTTTAAGGGAAAATTTCAAAAATTCATTCTAGACTTATTTTGGCCTAATATGTTTAAAATCGATATTCATCCTCTAAAATTAGAATTTTTGTACCATGTAATTTTAAAATGGAAATTTTATTATAATTTTATTAAAATATAATGTCCACTTACTGTAATTGAAGCTTGGGTGTTACATTCTTCCCTCCTAAAAAAATTTATTCCTTAAAACTTTCATGCATAGTACTTTCTAAACAAATGAGGGAGATACTTATTCATTAAATCCTATGGTTCCCACATCTATTCCTCCATTTAATGATTTATCCAAAGTAACTTTAATAGTTTATTCATATGATTCCTCAGAAATTTATCTCTAGTGTTAATAATTTGGATATGATCTTCATAGTATGATAAACCAGGTTCCAATTCTACTTCTTCAGAGGCAAGTATGCATTAAGGCTGGCTTGTACTTCCTTAACAATGATATATAGATCACACGATGTACTATAGAGAGACTTGGTTGCATTGAAAAATGATAATCCACAAATCTAATTCTTTCCAAGATTTCAAAAGGTCTGATGTACGTAGGGATTTGTTTCCCTTTTTTACCGAACCTTTTAAGACTCTTCCATGGAGATACATTCTAGAAAATGTGATATCCCACTTGAAATTGAAAATATTTCCTTCAATTATCGGTATAATTATTTTTAATTCTTTGAGATGATTAAATATGAGTCTAAAAATTATTTACCTTTTTTTTGTCTCCATAATAAATTCTGGTCCTACAAGATTCCTTTCACCAACTTCATCCCAACAAGTTGGAGTATGATATATATTGACATATAATGCTTCATAAAATGCCATTTAAATACTTTAATAGAAGCTATTGTTATAGTAAAACTTTTACAAATTAAAATATTAATTCCATATACCTTGAAAGTCAAGTGATCACACCCCCAAAATTCTTTCTAAAGTTTGAATAGTCCTTTTGGGCTATCCATTAGTTTGAGGATGATAAGACCTTTCCGTAATTTGATTTAAATCATGGATCACGATCAAACACAATTGAAATAGGTTCACCATGTTATATTATAAATTCATTAGTATAGAGTTGTGAAAGTTGATCAAGAGGTAAATCTTCTCTTATAGCAAGTAAATGTGAAGATTTTTTAAGGTGATAAAAAATAAACCATATTGAATCATTCTTTCTACGATTATTTAGTAATATAGTGAAAAATTCTATATCAATGTCATACCATTTATACAAAGAAATAGGTAGAGGTTAAATTAATTTTCTAGGATTCTATCTCTTATCCTTCACCTGTTAAAAAACCAAGCATCATGATACATAATCAGAAATTTCCCACTTCAAATTATCCAAAAAAAAATATTCCATAAAATCCCTATACATATTGGTTAAAAAAATATGTATTGAGAAATTTGAGCTATGAACATAATCCAATAATTCCCTTTCTAGCCGAGGTATATATGGAACACATAACCTCTTTCAAAATTTTATAACTCCTTCTCCACAAACAAATACTTACAATTTTCTATAATTAATATATTTAATTTTCTTTTGAAACTTATCATCATCAAGTTTATAACTATTTATATTTTAATATAAAGATGGTTTGGAAGTAAATTGAAAAAAGAGTGATATCTACCCTTACTTATTAATTACCATATTCATATTTACTAGACCTATAAACACAGGATCCCGATAAATCATTATTTTGGGAATATTTCCATGATATTTCCTTACTAATTCATCCACTACCTTATTTTACTTCCCTAGGTAGTAATGTATTGATAAATCATAATCCTTGAGTATCTTGAGCCATCGTCTTTGCCTCATATTGATCTATTTCTGTGAAAGTATGTATTTCAGGTTATGATCTGTGTATATCTCAGATATTTCACCATTAGGATAATGTCTATATATCTTCAAAGTAAATATTATGGCTTCCAACTCAAGATCATGACTTGGATAGTTTTTCTACTAGGTATTTATCTTCCATGATGCATAGGAAATAAATTTATCATTATATATAAGGATAACTCTGTGTCCCTTATTTTATGCATTCCTATATATATAAAAACATAATTTCCTGGTGGTAGAGTCAAAATCATAGAATTTACCAATATCTTTTACATTATTTAAGAAAATTATTCACATTCCTTTTACCATGTGATATTGACCCCTTTAAATGTAATCTTGGTTAATGGGTCAGACAATTGGGAAATTTTTTGAACAAATCATCGATATTAACTTACCAAACAAATGGAACTGTATACATAGGTTATGTTTATTAGTGTAGGAAATTATTTTATTGACTTTTTCTTCACATGATCAATTGATATTCCGTTCTTAGAGACAATATGGATAATAAAAGAAACTTTTTAAATCCAGAATTTACACTTTATAAATTTCAAATATAACAATTTTACTCTAAGAGACTCATGAATGATCCAAAAGTGACTCTCTTTGTTCTATTAGATTTTAGAATACAACAAGATATCATAAAAAAATACCCAATTTTTTTTCAAGATATTCCTGGAATAATTTGTTCATTAATCCATAAAAAGAAGAGGGTGTATTAGTCAATACAAATGGAATTTTTGTAAACTTGTAATGTCCATAACTAGTATGAAATGATATCTTCAGAATATCTTTATTCTTTACATGCAATTAATCATACCCAAATCAAAGGTCAACATTTTAAAATTATTGAGTTCCATGAAGATGATCAAAGAAGTTATCAATGTGAGGTATATGATACATGTTATTTATTATAATAGCATTAATTTTCCTATAATCAATGCAGAGCTTCATAGATTCATCTTTCTTCTTAACAAAAAAACACGGGATCCCTATGGTGAAACACTAGGGAGTATAAATCCCACATCACAAAACTCCTATAGTTTTTCCTTAAACTCTAATAATTCCATAGTTTCCATTATATAGGGAGTCTATGATATAGATATTTCATTAGGGATTAAATAAATGGGAAACTAAACTTCGTTCTTTGTGGATATACCAGTAATTCCTCAGAAAATACACCAATGTATTATTATACAATAGGTACATACTAAATTTAAAGTTTACCTTTTCCATTCATAGATTGTGTCTACTCATATTCCCCAACAATATAATTCAGAATAACTAATGGGAGTGGATCTAGAAATTAACTAGATGATTATGTCCCTATTCTAAAGATATGGAATTCCACATCTTTACCGAGAATTATAATTTTCTTCTCTTTAAAATAAAATTTTGTATCATATTTTGATAGAAGTTCCATACTAAGGATTATATCAAAATCAACAATAGGTATAATAATAAATCCACCAAATAGAGAATGTTTATGTGTCATAATGGTAAATTCATTCCACATCCTTATTGTAGTGATATTTCTACTAGGAATTTTGATTGAAACTATCTTCTGAAAGTGCTAGGGAAATATCTATTTTTTTGGAAAAAATGGAAGATATAAAAGAGTGTGAGGATCCAGAATTAAAAAATGCATTATAAGAATTTGATTCTATGATTAAATTACCCACCACCATATATTTGGGAACTTAAACCTCATCTATAGTGATCACATAATCTTAGCCTTCTCCCCTTTGCCTCTTTTATAGTATATTCCCTTGACACACGAGGAATTAGTTTGAATAATTCCCCATTGAATTATAGTTAAATCACTAGATAATAGGGGTATCTTTATTTCCCTTACATTAATTAGTCAGATGACCCTTATATTTTCACTTGTAACAAACTCCTATACCCTTCAAGAATTCTCCAGGATGTTTCTTTCCACAATTTTCACATGATAAAAATTTCTTAATTTTATTCTTTTTAATTGATGAATTACCCTTTATTAGTGTTAAATTGAATACTTATTATCTTGATTTCCCTTGAATATATAGGATCTTAAAAACCCCTTCTCTATTTTTATGGTGCATAAAATTATTTCATCACATGATGAAAAAGTTTAAGAAATTAGTTCCCTTTAGAGACTTGGATTAATACCTTAAAATAAATGGTCAATATTAAATTTAATATTATGTACATAATATGTATAATACTTTTATCGTCTTTTAAAGGTATCAGTACTACAAAAACGGTCTTTATCAGTGCTCAAAACGGGCTTTATCAGCGCTAAAAAAGCACTGTAAAGCTCGGCACTGATAAAGGGGGGTACCCTTTATCAGCGCTAAAGAAGTGATGATGAAGGATCAATTTATCAACGCTAAAAGAGCACTAATAAAACATCTCTTTATCAGTTCTAAAAGAGCGCTGATAAATGCATGTTTTATCAGTGCTGATAAATGTGGAGTTTATCAGCGCCTTTTAGCACTGATAAAAGCTACATTTATCAGTGCTAAAAAAGTGCTGATAAATGCCCTGTCTACTGCTACGAAAAAATCTGCAGCAGCACACCCAAACACCTGCAAAAAAATTCAGCATCTTAATAAGCTAATTAGAGCAAGTATACCCATACAAAATTAACACATAAATCATAAGCTAAATATAGTAATTGATTAAATATGGGATATAGAGAAATGTCACCATATAGGTAGGGTCATGGATTCATGTAAATCATTGTTAGATATTCTAAATAGAATAAGGATATCAATGTGGATATAAATATTATACCACCTACTTCCTTATTGAATACCATAAATTATATTTATAAGAGGATTTAAATAGATACTATGCTTTGGAAGTGGGATCAAGATGTTTTAATTTGATCTAATGGTTAGAAGGATTGATGGTAAACCAATTCTTGAGTGAGGGAATGATGGATGTTTTGATTGGTTGAGGACACCACCATAAACTTTTAATATATTTCATGATTATTTTTCGGTGTGGGTATTAAAATGATATAAGGATGTCTCTAATAATTTTGGGACCAATGTTTGGGTGATGAGACATCATGTTGGATGTTGAGACAGACTAGTATAGAGAATAGAAAACAATAGGTGGTTTGAATGGTGTTTTGTGTATAATCGGGTGTGGAGTGTGGGAAACCACACTATGAAGGTTTTTTCATGGGCATAAGTTTATTCTAGTAGTCAATTGTAATTTTTAGGAAAAAAATGACTTAGATACGGCTTCTATGAGTTAAGGTCGACGATGAAGAGGACTGTAATATGGATGATGAATTAATTGATAACACTATAGTATATTTGGACAGATGATTTGGGATATGAACATTATTAGTGGTTTGCTTATGGTTATTAGTGGATATGTTATTGGTAAAAAATGAAGCACGTATTTGGTGTTACATAGTGGTATCTCTCTCAGTGTTCTAGAGTAAAACACTATGTTATGGTTATCAAAAGAGAATAATTTAATTTTAGAGTTAATTTATGAATGGTCATTAAGGATTCTTGTGGATGAGAATTAATATGTGGGTAGGTTGTAATTCCCACCCAATTTCATTTTAAACAAAAGAGAGACCCTTTGAGTGATAACGATCACACCGTGCCTCAGGTTGAGGTGGGGTTGACTCATACACGTCACAAAGGACCCGTGGATCATTCTCTTAAAGGATCAACACAATACGAATGCGTTTGGTCGGATTTCCATAGGTCAGTTGTTGTTTTCACTTAAACTTGTTTCCATTTTAAACAAAATAGAGATCCTTTGAGTTCTATAGGCCACACCGTGCCTCGGATTGAGGTGGGGTTGACTCGTACATGTCACCAAGAACCCGTGGATCATTCTCCTAAAGGATCAAAAAAATCCGAATGGGTTTGGTCGGATTTCCATAGGTCAATTGTTGTTTTCACCTAAAATTGTGTCCATTTTAAACAAAATAGAGACCCCTTGAGTGGTATCGGCCACACCGTGCCTCATATTGAGGCAGGGATGACTCTTGCACATCACCATGGACCCTTGGATCGTTCTTATAAAATATCAAGACAATCTGAATGCGTATGGTTGGATTTCTATAGGTCAGTTGTTGTTTTCACTTAAAATTGTGTCCATTTTAAATAAAAGAGAGACCCTTTGAGTGATAGTGGTCACACCGTGCCTCAGATTGAGGCGGGGTTGACTCGTACATATCAAAAAGGACCCGTGGATCATTCTCCTAAAGGATAAACACAATCCAAATGGGTTTGGTCAGATTTCCATAGGTCAGTTGTTGTTTTCACTAAAAATTGTGTCTATTTTAAACAAAATAGAGACCCTTTAAGTGGTATCGGACACAATGTGCCTCAGATTGAGGCGGGTTTTACTCATACATGTCACCAAGGACCCGTGGATCGTTCTAATAAAGGATAAACACAATCTGAATGGGTTTGGTCAGATTTATATAGGTCAGTTGTTGTTTTCACTTAAAATTGTGTCCATTTTAAACAAAATAGAGACCCTTTGAGTGGTACCGGCTACACCGTGCCTCGGATTGAGGCTGGGTTGACTCGTAAACATCACAATGGACATTTGGATCGTTCTGCTAAAGTATCAACACAATCCGAATGGGTTTGGTCTGATTTCCGTAGGTTAGTTGTTGTTTTCACTTAAAATTGTGTCCATTTTAAACAAAATAGAGACCCTTTGAGTGGTACCAGACACACCGTGCCTCATATTGAGGCGGGGTTGACTCGTACATGTCACCAAGGACCCTTGGATCGTTCTCCTAAAGGATAAACACAATTAGAATGGGTTTGGTTAGATTTCCATAGGTCAGTTGTTGTTTTCACTTAAAATTGTGTCTATTTTAAACAAAATAGAGACCCTTTGAGTGGTACCGGCCACAATGTGCCTCAGATTGAGGCTGGGATGACCCTTACACGTAACCAAGGAACTTTGTATCGTTATTATAAAATATCAAGGTAATCCAAATGCGTTTGGTTTGATTTCCGTAGGCCAGTTGTTGTTTTCACTTAAAATTGTGTCGATTTTAAACAAAATAGAGACCCTTTGAGTGGTACCAGCCACACCGTGCCTCGAATTTAGGAAGGGATGACTTGTACACATCTCCAAGTACCCTTGGATCGTTATTATAAAATATCAAAGCAATCCGAATGCGTTTGGTCAGATTTCCATAGGCCAGTTGTTGTTTTCACTTAAAATTGTGTCCATTTTAAACCAAAGAGAGACTCTTTGAGTGCTACCAGACACACCGTGCCTTGAATTGAGGCGGGATTGACTCGTAAATGTCAAAAAGGACTCGTGGACTGTTCTTACAAATGATCAAGACAATCCAAATGGGTTTGGTCTAATTTCTGTAGGTCAGTTGTTGTTTTCACTTAAAATTGTGTCCATTTTAAACAAAATAGAGACCCTTTGAGTGCGACCGGCCACAACGTGCCTCATATTGAGGTGGGGATGACTCTTACACGTCAAAAAGGACCCTTGGATCGTTCTTATAAAATATCAAGGCAATATTAATGCGTTTGGTCAGATTTCCGTAGGTTAGTTGTTGTTTTCACTTAAAATTGTGTCCATTTTAAACCAAAGAGAGACTCTTTGAGTGCTACCGGCCACACTGTGCCTCAGATTGAAGTAGGGATGACTCTTGAACATCACCAATGACCCTTTTATCTTTATTACAAAATATAAAGACAATAAGAATGTGTATGGTTGGATTTCTGTAGGTCAGTTATTGTTTTCACTTAAAATTGTGTCCATTTTAAATAAAAGAGAGACCCTTTGAGTGATAGTGGTCACACCGTGACTCAGATTGAGGAGGGTTTGACTCATACACGTCAAAAAGGACCTGTGGATCGTTCTCCTAAAGGATCAACATAATCCGAATGGGTTTGGTCATATTTATGTAGGTCAGTTGTTGTTTTCACTTAAAATTGTGTCCATTTTAAACAAAATAGAGACCCTTTGAGTGGTACCGGCCACACCATGGCTCGGATTGAGGCGGGGTTGACTCTTACACGTCACCAAGGACCCTTGGATTGTTCTCCTAAAGGATCAACACAATATTAATGGGTTTGGTTCGATTTCTGTAGGTTAGTTGTTGTTTTCACTTAAAATTGTGTCCATTTTAAACAAAATAGAGACCCTTTGAGTGGTACCGGTCACACCATGCCTCAGATTGAGGCGGGGTTTACTCGTACATGTCAAAAAGGACCCTTGGATCGTTCTACTAAAGGATCAACCCAATATGAATGGGTTTGTTCATATTTCTGAAGGTTAGTTGTTTTCACTTAAAAATGTGTCAATTTTAAACAAAATAGAGACCCTTTGAGTGGTACCGGCCACACCGTGACCCTTATTGAGGCGATGTTGACTCATAAATATCACCAAGGATCCTTGGATCTCTCTCCTAAAGGATCAACACAATTAGAATGGGTTTGGTCAGATTTCCATAGGTCAGTTGTTGTTTTCACTTAAAATTGTGTCCATTTTAAACAAAATAGAGACCCTTTGAGTGGTACCGGCCACACCATGCCTCGGATTGAAGCGGGGATGACCCATACACGTCACCAAGGATCCTTGGATCGTTTTTATAAATGATCAAGGCAATACGAATGTGTTTGGTTGGATTTCCGTAGGTCAGTTGTTGTTTTTACTTAAAATTGTGTCCATTTTAAACAAAATAGAGACCCTTTGAGTGGTACTGGCCACAACGTGCCTCTAATTGAGGTGGGGATGACTCGCAAACATCACCAAAGACCCTTGGATAGTTCTTATAAAATATCAAGGTAATATGAATGCATTTGGTCGGATTTCCATAGGTCAGTTATTGTTTTCACTTAAAATTGTGTCCATTTTAAACGAAAGAGAGACTCTTTGAGTGCTACCGGCCACACCGTGCCTCGGATTGAGGCAGGGTTGACTCTCACATGTCACAAAGGACTCGTGGATCGTTCTTATTAAAGATCAAGACAATACAAATGGTTTTGGTTGGATTTTTGTAGGTCAGTTGTCGTTTTCACTTAAAATTGTGTCCATTTTAAACAAAATATAGACCCTTTGAGTGCTACCAGCCACACTGTGCCTCATATTGAGGTGGGTATGACTCATACACATCACCAATGACCCTTGTATCGTTATTATAAAAGATAAAGGCAATATTAATGCGTTTGGTCAGATTTCCGTAGGTTAGTTGTTGTTTTCACTTAAAATTGTGTCCATTTTAAACCAAAGAGAGACTCTTTGAGTGTTACCGGACACACCATACCTCAGATTGAGGAGGGGATTACTTGTAAACGTCACCAAGGACCCATGGATCTTTATTATAAAATATCAACATAATACGAATGCGTTTGGTCAGATTTCCATAGGTTAGTTTTTGTTTTCACTTAAAATTGTGTCCATTTTAAACCAAAGAGAGACCCTTTGAGTGATACTGGCCACACCATGCCCTAGATTGAGACAGGGATGAATATTAAATGTCACAAAGGAGTCATGAATCGTTCTCCTAAAGGATAAACACAATAAAAATGCATTTGGTCAGATTTATGTAGGTCGGTTGTTGTTTTCACTTAAAATTGTGTCCATTTTAAACAAAATAGAGACCCTTTGAGTGGTACAGGCCACACCGTGCCTCGGATTGAAGCGGGGTTGACTCGTAAACATCAAAAATGACCTGTGGATCATTCTCCTAAAGGATCAACACAATCTTAATGGGTTTGGTTAGATTTCCATAGGTCAGTTGTTGTTTTCACTTAAAATCGTGTACATTTTAAACAAAATAGAGACCATTTGAGTGGTACTGGCAATAACGTGCCTCAGATTGAGGTGGGGTTAACTTGTACACGTCCCAAAGTACCCTTGGATCATTATTATAAAAGATCAAGACAATCTGAATGCGTTTGGTCAGATTTTCATAGGTCAGTTGTTGTTTTCACTTAAAATTGTGTCCATTTTAAACAAAATAGAGACCCTTTGAGTGGTTCAACATTCTTGCATGTTGTTGGTTCATATCATCAATTAAAATGGGAAAATGAATCATTGGATATAGGATGTTTTATTTAATAACAATTAAAATTTTCCTACGTACATTTACATACAACAATGTTACATCTTTTGATCCCCTTAACCCCTCTCAAAAATGACCACCAATTGTACATGTCCCCAAGTCAGATCTTCATTGTATTTGTGTACAATCTGCCATCAGGTATGCGGATCACTCATTTCTGAACACATCTATATCATCTTGTGAGTATGAGGCTTTTCGGCAGTCAGAGTAGTACTGCAAAATATAAAAATAAAGAATTAATAAATAAATTAAATGAACTAGTAGTTGTTTTTGAAAATACATCTTTAGGGATGCTAGTTTGTTAATGAAAAATGATCTCTTTCATAAATTTACAAACATAATAATCGAAATCATTATCGTTTTTTTGTTTTGGACACTGCAAAAAAATTGATCATTAGGAGAATAAGTAACTTGTGTTGAGATATGTTTGGATAGTGAAATTTTATTATATATAGACTGATATTTGTCTAGACGCAGTACTTGCTGGCCTCCTTATGTCTATCCCCTGTCCTCATTCCTTTTTTATACAATAATTATAGACTGCCCTATCATAATATAATCCTTAGTAAAAGATAATATAAATTATATTACTTGATGTTTAGACCTAAAACGTAAGATGTAGTGTCTTACAAATTCACAAACTCCATCATGTGTGGTCGGTTTGATGGATATCCTTGCTTTGAATCCAGAAAATAAATCTTTGGAGTATCCAAGTTCACCGAAATTAGCAACCAATGTTGCCTAAAAAAAGGAATAAGTAATAAAATAAGTGAAAATATAATTGATATGCTTTAATCATAGAGTTTTACCTCTGCATGGTTGGTATTAGGAAGAGTCTGTCATCTGTAATCTTTCTTTGAAATGTTTTCAGCAACCCGTTCACTATTGCATCCCTTTTTGATGGATCTAATTTTGTTAGGTGTGTTGATGTGGTTTGAGGACTAACGAGTCCAAATCTTGTCTCATGGGAAAATTCCTTCAACTGTTTTTCATAAATGCGTCTCTCAACAATATAAAATGCATTTAGTCATAATTTTCACATTAGATCAGATTTTAGAAAATCAATTCATGGAAACATACCTCATATATACATTTACAACTGTGACTCCTAGCCAACTATTTTCAAGGATCTCATTTACATTTTCAGCAGCAAGGAAATCTTGACTTCCCTCTCTGTATACATTCTCTTCGAAAACCACTATATGACTATTACCATCTTTTAGATTCGTATCAACATGAATCTTCAATGCTAGTAACTGCGGATAGAGAATAGGTGGTGTTAATGTGCTTTCAGTAGCTCCTTGGGATCAGTTGGTCGATCCTTTAGATGGGTTTGAGCCGACGTTTGTCACCCGTTCCCTTTCTCCGTCTATAACAACGATCATTGGTTCAGAACCTTTTTTCATTAATTATTAAAGGTTTAGCTTGAAAAAAGGAAATAAATACCTCTTTGTCTGCATGTACTCTTACAAGTTGTGATAACCATGCAATGAATGTCCCAATATCCTTTTTGATCATATTAATATCATCTTCAACAAGTGGAATAGGTAGCTCTACATTTGGCTCATGAGCTACAGTAATCATGACTTTCAGATGATCTTTCGGAAGTGGTCTATCATGCAGTGTGGCATCTGGGATATTGAACACTGTATCCCTCGCTACAAGGTGATAGGTGGGTGTTGACAGATATAAATCACAATCATTATCACCCTGTAGAAGATCAGTACAGAAAAATTATCAGTGTTTGTCTGATTCACATTTCATGGGAAAAATTATTAGAATATTGATTACCACAGATAAGATAGTTCTTTGAGGGGAATGGCTTGCCTCAAAGCTAGTGGGGGGTGGGGCGGGATGTTCACGCGCTGGTTGTTCCTGACTTGTGTCTTCCCTTTGCTTCCCACCCATAAAAGTTTCTAGCAACTCTCCCTGCCATTGAAATCGTTCTTCAAGGGTTGCTATTTTTTTGCTCATTTGTTCCAATTTTTCATCTGTATCATCCATTTTTTCTTCTTCTCAAAATATACTCGGGGTGTCACCCCAAACCCCGCACCTCTAACATGACCGTATTTTTCTGGATGCTTCCAAGCCATCGATAATAGGTCTGTATCCTCTATAGGAGTAGCTGATTCTTGTGACTGTCAGATATAGGAAAATAACTAATTATTTTTATGTAATAGCAATTTAAAACAAATATTTTTATCATCGTGTCATACTTACACATATTTACCACACTTTTTGTGTGTTCTCATCTACTAACTTTCTTTCCTTATTCACACGTGCCTCCTTCCATAGCACATGACGTGGGATGGAAGTGTATTTGGTTTTAGACTCATCAATCTACATATAATCATAAAAAGATAATTATGATGTTATTTATTGGCACCTAACAATATTACTGTAAATTTAAAATACGTACCATTTTCTTTTCTAATGAAGTGTACCCCATCCTTGCTTTATGATAGGGGTATGCTGGTTTTGATGCACATTCCTTATTTTCAATACAGAGTTTCTATTTCATAAATGAAATATCGACAATCAAAGTGATGAATACAGGTATCCTCAAACAACTTATTATCACCCACAATGTACCTGAAACTTCTTATCCCCACGTTGTCCAATAAATGCATCCCATGCTTCTTAGGATATCAGGTGAGCATAGACAATGGGTGGGTGAAGGTTTATTTTACCTTTGGAATGTTTTAGGTGGCATCTTGTTAAAATAGTGCGAAAACCTCGATGAATCCTTCCTACAAGCCTTAGTACACAATCCTTGTGTGAATAGTTTACTATAAATGTACTCTGCAAGAGATTGAGAAGAGTAAGCCATTGTTTCATTATTTTATTTGCTAGTAAATTAAAGAAATAAATTAATAATGTTACCGTAATTTCTTCCCAGATCACAGCCTTTAGCCCGGACACAACATGGTGCCATGAATCTATGTCAATCAGTATGCGTTGTCGAGTGACAACTCCAATGTAGCTGCTAAACATAGCCTTGTTGGGATTCACATGTTGGCCTCGTGCATTCCATCTGACTTAAAATTTGATGCCTTTGCTTTTCGCCTTAAGAACTTTGGCTAACACCATCAAACTATGACGCACCTGTGTTTTTTGCGACGTCGATCCTTCATTCCTGACCATTTCATCGTTATCAACATCATCTGTATGTTCATCTGAAATGGTATCAATGAAATGTGTTGATGGTTGTTGGACCTCAACACTAGGAGTAGCAGAAGCCACAGTAGCAGGAGTAGCCGTAGCCGCAGCAGGAGCAGCAGGAGTAGCAGGAGCCGCAAAAGGAGGAGCAGCAGGAGCAACAGGAGCCGCAACAGGAGCAGCAGCAGTAGGTGCAGGAGGAGCAGTAGCCACAGCAGCAGCAACTTGAGAGAATTATTCAACCTCAATGTTAAGAGCACCAGAATGTGCAGAAGTCATTATCTGCAAAAGTGGTTGAACAGTTAATTTAGATTACATAAATTTTGTAATGATAAGATAATAAAATGATATAACCAGATCTATATTACAAACAAAATATCACCTATTTATTGAACTCTCATTCTTTTTTTCAAAGGTTGAAGGGATTTTACACCTCTATCGATTATCCAAATCCATTCATTGTTGGCTCCTCTATCATACAAAACATCATCTACATTGGGACCACTTTGAAATGATTGCGACGTACCACTGAAATGACCATCCTCAGTTGAATTTTCATCGGAACCTGCAGTAGTTTTGGACAATAACAGAACAATCGACCACTTTTGGTTTGCGGGATCTGGAACATAAAAAACTTGTACAACTTGTGATGCCATTATAAATTGTTCGTCTTTGTACCCTTCTTTACTAAAATCAATTTTCACAAATCCCTATTCATCTATTTTAACACCACTGTTGTTATCAACCCATTTGCATTGGAAAATCGTAAATTAGAATGTCGTATAATCCAACTCCCATATTAGTTTGATAATGCCAAAGTATGACATATTTGCATAAATTGGATTTCTGTCCTTACTACCAGAAACATGCATCACTTCAGCCACTAGTGTGACTCCACTATTTTTCATGGTACTATCTTCATCATGTTCATCTATATAGAATGTATAACCATTAATTACATAACCACTGTAAGATAATACATACACACTTGGTCCAACGGCTAGCCATCGAAGTCATTCTGAAATTGAATTCGGATTTTCATCCAACTGCTTAAAAATATGGTCATGAAACCATTCTATAAAATGGTGATTATTTGTATTTGATAACCATTTTTCAGCCCTTGATGGATTTAACTACCTAAGAATTTCTTTGGGAGTTTCAATATATGGAGCAACCTCCCAACTGTTATGAAAAACATAAAGATGGACTTGCTCCCGATCTGTAATACTGATTGTCACAACTTCTCTTCTAGAAATTCCCTCACCCTCAATGCGTCCAGTGTGATGAGATTTCGAGAGACCAATGATTTCCACATCAGATAGGTATTCGGTAAAAAATTCAATGGATTCCTCAACAATATTTCACTCCACTATACAACCCTCTGGTCGACTTCAATTTTTGACATACCCTTTCAAAATCTTCATATACCGTTCAACAGGATACATCCATCTATAGTGCACAGGACCACAAAGTCGAATCTCTCTCACCAATTGAATCATCAAATGAACCATTATATCAAAGAATGTTTGTGGGAAGAACATTTCTAATTCACATACTATGATTACAATTTCTTTTTCCATCGCTAGCAATTTCGCCGGGTCTAAAACTCTGCTACATATAGCTTTGAAAAGGAAACAAAGTTTGGTTAATGTATGATGAACATTCTTGGGGTAAATGCAACGTAAAGCTATTGGAATTAGATCTTGCATCAAAACATGGAAATCATGTGATTCCAAACCTTTTAACTTTAAATCATTCATTGACACAATGTTCTTGATATTTGATGACTACCCCTCTGGAACTTTTATATCATTGAAGAAGTTTCAAAACTGATATATCTCCTCCCTAGAAAGAGTATAAGCAGCTGGAGGAAAAAACATTCGATTTTCACCCTTCACGGGATCCAACTCTTCTCGTATTCCCATGTCAACCATATCCAACCTTGCCTTAATTCCATCTTTTGTTTTTCCAGGGGAATTTATCAACGTTATGATAACACTGTCACATACATTTTATTCCACATGCATCACATCATGAAAATGTCTGACGTATAAACAATTCTAGTATGGTAATTAAAAAAACTGATCTCTTTTTCCAATGGATTTTCATAAGGTTTTTCGAAAACAGTTTACCAAAAACAATGTTCAGATCTTTTACTTTCTCAAACAGCTGATCACCTGTTAGTGGAGACGGTGCTGCGCATTGTTCTGAAATTCCATTGAATGATGTCGTCCAAGATCAGTACTTATGCCAATGAGGTAGAAATCTACGATTTCTTAGAAACACAGATTTCGATGAATGTTTCAACCTAATTGATTTTGTATCTTCTTCGCACATGGGACACCCTTGAGTTCCTTTAATGCTATAGCCTGAGAAATTTCTATAAGCAGGGAAATCATTTATTGTCCCATACAACATCACTCTCAACGTGAAGTATTCACTTTTATAAGCATCATACAACATAAAACCTGAATCCCACAATAACTTCAAATCCTCGATCAAAAGAGCCAGATAAACATCAATATCGTTACCTGGTTGTTTTGGTCCTAATATAAGCATAAATAACATGATGAATTTCCACTTTATGCATAACCAGGGTGTCAAGTTATAATTTACCAACATAATATGCCATGTACTCTGAGTGCTGGTTTGAAAACCAAAAGGATTCACTCAATCTGTAGATAACTCAAGACGAAGGTTTCTCGGATCTTTTCCAAATTCAGGATACTCATGATCAATTTTCTTCTATTGAGGAGAGTCAGTCGGATGACTTAATTTTCCATATTTATTTCTTTTATCTGCATGCCATGACAATTTTCGTGCAGTTTCTTCACTTCCATATAGACGCCTAAACCTTGGAATGATTGGAAAGTACCATACAACTTTCGTAGGATTGGATTTATCTTTCTTGTATCGAGAATCACCACACTTTGGTCATTCTGTAAGTGATTTTTTCTCCTTGCGAAACAATATATAGTCTTTCGGGCAGACATTTATTCTTTAAAAAATCATACCCATCGAGCGTAGCATTCGTCTAGCTTCATATGTACGGCTTAGGAGCTCATTATCTTCTGGGAGCATGTCATTCAAGAGAGGAAGTAGTTCCGTAAAACTGACATCACTCCATCTGTTTCCTGCTTTCAATTTATACAACTTCAGTACAGCTGACAATGTTGTATACTTAGTGCAACCAGCATACAATGGCGTCTTTGCACAACTCTTTAACTTCTCAAACAATTTTGGGAAATCACAGAGTTTATCTTAAATTTCCTTTATTATTTCTTCAATATGATCTTCATCATCATTGACATCTGTAATCACATCCTCCATACGATATTCTTCATTATCCATATTTGTATTCATATATGATGATCCATAAAACACAGTTTTATCCCAACCAGTAGCTACATTCACTTTTTCTCCGTGTTTATTCCAACATTTATAACTCTGATCTATTCCCTGACATATCAAATGTTCTTCCAACTCCTATAGAGTAAGTAGTCTAGAATAACAACAATGTAAACACAGACAAAGTATTTGAGAAGGATCCTTTGCGCAATCCTTTTCAAAATTTATGAACTCTTTCACTCCGTTCTCATACTCTATTGTCAAACGATTAGCATCCATCCAATATTTATTCATCTTCATCCTATTTGAATCTCAAATATTAGTATTTATGGTTCAATTACACAAAAAAAGACTTCCAAATACAGTAGAAGAGAACGAATTACTTATAAAAATATATATTAATAGAGCCTAACCATTAGTATTTATTCATCTCCATTAAATATAATAAGTATATAGTCACACATAAATCTCAAATTGGTTTTAATAATCCAATAAACCAAAGGTATCATTCCATCTATCAGGATACTCTGAAGGAGCCCATATGCGACAGTAGTCCCAGGTGGTGAAGGTTCCTGAGGAGGAAGGGGCGAACACACACCTATTAGGGTTCGAGGCCAGGTCACTGAGGATGAAGGTGGCCCGATACTTCTACAAGGGTTCATTCTATATTTCACAAACCATGTCCTGGTAACCTAGGATGTTAAACCACTTCTGGTGGAAGTGAAACCATTCCTGAAGATCATTCCAAGAAGAAATGGAAACCAAGTGGGGGGAGTGAATCAAAATACCTCAAGAAAGATGGATATAGCATCTCGCCTTTTTTTCACATAAACTTTCATTACATTATACAAAACTGAGGATCTTTAAGGTTTAGTGTCTTGGAAACCAGGAACTTAATACATGAAAAAAAACATTCTTCTTAAACACTTGAACGGTTTCTCATTATGTTCATCCTAGGTTCATTACTGCATCTCATAACCTGGGGACATACATCAAAAGAATGGGTGATCAGAAGGCCCAGTAAGGGAAACAAGGGGAAACATTTAACATGTGAACTTGAGATACATCAAAAATGTCATGAAAAAGAACTTTAAGGAATGAGAAAGAAATCATGAGGCATATCATAATAAAAATAAAGTTTTTCATAATTTTAGAATGTGGCTACAACATTTAACAAAGACAATCATTTCCGTTTCACCAAGGTCCATCCCCAGGGTGTCAATAAAAATTACCAAGGTTATTCACCAAGGTATCAGTCTAAATGGTCATCTATAGAGATTAAGTCTCTACCCAATGCATTGGAGCGCTATCAGGGAGCACCCTTAAATTTGTCTTTATCATCATGTTATCCACATATATCATCATCAATCATTTCATAAACAACCCGTATAGCATAAAAGAAATGGGTTTCATTTCATAATCATAACATTTTAAAAACTTCTTTAAAGATATGATCTTTATGTCACTTAAAACAAACAGAAAAGGAAAACGGGTCTCATGTTTGTAAATCCCAGAATTTAAAATAGAACATTTTGGTATATATGTGAATTACCCTTTAGAAGGAAGATCTTTGTGTATTCACTTAATAAACTAATTTTAGAAAAAGAGAGAGACATTTGAAACGGAAATTCTGCAGCATAACGACTATGCTTCGGGGTTTTAGAAAACATTGAAAAGAGAGGGGACATGGGTCAAACAATCATAAATGACCCATAAAACAGTATAGGTATAGAATATGAAGGTTATATGAACATGGAAATGAAATTTGAAAGATATACCATATGAAATGAAGAACATGAAAGGAATACAAAAACAAGATTTCTCTTATGAAAATTCTGCAGCCTAACGACGTCACTTAAACTTTAAAAAATAAATTGACGAGATCAAATAGGGTCTCTCATCATATGAACATAAAATATCAGTATGATAGATATAGATATCATACCCCAACATAATAAAAAGTAACATGAAAGAATTGACATGAAAGTAGAACTTTGAAAAATGAGAATGGTGAACGAATCCCTTAATAATTTGACAGCCTAACGACGCCACTTAAAAAAATCAAAGTACTGAATTGAAGAGATCTAATAGGGTATCTTATCATATGAACATAAAATATCATTATGATAGATTTAGAGATCATACCCCCAAAAAATAAAAAGGAACTTGAAATACTTGACATGAAAGTAGAACTTTGAAAAATGAGAAAGGTGAACGAATCCCTTAAAAATTTGGCAGCCTAACGGCGCCACTTAAAACTTCAAAATACCGAATTGAAGAGATCAAATAGGGTATCTCATCATAAGAAAATAAAATATCAGTATGATAGATTTAGATATCATACCCCAACATAAAAAGTAACTTGAAAGACTTGTCAAGAAAATAGAACTTGAAAATGAGAAGGGTGAAAGAATCCTTTTCAAAAATTCGGCAGCCTAACGGCACCACTTAAACATTCATAAAACAAAATGATGAGAGTAAGAGAGTATCTATCATAATATGAACATAAAAAGTGAATTAGGATGAATATAAAATAACACCCCCATCATAAGAACATGGAGCTTAGAAGAAATGACATAAACGAGAGTACTTGAAAAGAAAGAGAGAGGTGGGATCCCTTACCTTAAAACGTAACTCTTAAAACTCAAAGGTTGGGACCTTGAGGGCTTGGGGGAACCTTGGGAGGACTCCTTGGGAGGTAATGGGACCAGAAATTCATTGGGGAAGAGTTGGGAGTCTAATGGATGAGAGGATGACTTGATATTTATAGGGAAAGTGAGGGGACAAGGCATTGATGGCCAAGGGACACCTCATTAGTGGTTTTGGCAAAACCATGGGCTTGCCCATGGTATTTGCCCATGGTATTGGCCACTTGGGAGACCTCATACCTTATCTTACTATTCATAAGTCGACCATATTGATTAAATACTTAATATATCATTTAATGATGTCATTAAACACCCGTAACATAAAAACTGTATTTTCAATATTCATCGAAAATTCAACTTTCTCAGAAAAATCCAAAAATATCACCTTAACCAAATATCAATGATCTGATTTCAAAAATGAACTCAATTTTATAAAAATAATTTTCTAAATATTTTTAATTTAATTTTTAAATAAATGCACTATTCACCGAAAATTCATTTTTTTAGAAAAATCCCAAAAAATTACCTTAACTTAATATCGATGCTCTGAGTTCAAAAATGAAATCCATTTTATAAAAATAATTTTCTAAATATTTTTAATTAAATTTTTAATTAAAAAACACTATTCACCCGAAAAAACTAATACTTGACTAATAATTTATGAAACCGTTATTTAACCATTTTATTGAATCACATTACTTAATCATGGTGCCTAGATTATATTAATTATTTATTTAAGTGAGATTACTAATACATTTGGTCACATTACTAATCCTAAGCATAAAATCACTATTCATAATTTACTATTCATCAAAAATTAAGTTGATCTTATTAGACTCTAAATTTCATACTGAACATAATTGTAGAAGACCATTTTTTGAAAATCATTACACATTTTTAATTATTTAAGGGTTACATAAACATTTTTTTTAAAATATCCTTTCTCTAAAATTCACCAAAAATATGCATACTATATTTATCCGGACATTTGAAAATTCATAAACTTCATCATAAGAAGAAATAAGTTTTTTTATTTAAAACAAAGGATTACACAAGACAGTTATGGTCTCCTTACATAGCCCCTTATCACACCAGCATATGACCTAAGTGTAAGGTGTCCTAAGGTGAGAGAATCTGAGGGAGGCTCGACCAACATCACACGAGTAGTAATTTCTATTAGTTTGAACTTCTCGCGAAGGCGATTCTGTTCTAGCTTCACACGATGAAGTTCGGCTTGGGTTAGGTCCAGAGCAAAGCCCAGTGGTGCTACCTCCTTCCCAAGTTCTATTAGATGGTCTTCGATCGGTCGAAGACTACTGGGTGAGTCCATCGAATCTTCTTTCTATATTAATTAACCAAGATCACTTTTATTTTGAGACAAAAGTCACAACATTCAGTTTTCAACGGTCATACTGAGTAACGGTCATATAATAGTAAAAATCCAACAGTCTCATTTTAATTATACTCATGTTATCAAATGAAACAGTTTTGTTGAGTATGAAAAATAAAATAACACACAAAATTAGGAAACAAGATTTATTCAAAAATTCGGTTCGTTACAATCTTCCCCCCTTAAGAAATTGCATCCTCGCAATTTTTAAAATTGGGTTTTGAAATTTCATTGAAAGTCGCAAATCAGAAAAAGAGTAAGTAACACTATTACTTTAAAAGAAAGAAAAGGAAGTTCAAAGGCCACCCGAGTTAACCCATACTAGGATTCCATGTAGGAAAACATGGATATGGAAGAAAAAACAAAGGGTCAAGTTCTGAGGGAGAGTGATAGAAAACATGATTAGGATAAAGTTAACAATAATAAAATCACAAACTTATGATGTGTATAAACGGTCTTTGATTACCCAGTAGGAAACTTTAACAGACAAAATTTTTGTTTTATGTTCCTTTTCATAGTTTTGAGGAATTCATTTACTACATAGAATAAAAACATAAGGAAATATACCTACCTTCAAGTAGAGTTTCATCCTTTAATAAGTTTCTACCAAAAACTAATCTTTTCTCCAAACGATGAGAATTCAAAACTACTTGGTCTCATAAAATCACAAGAATCATCTTATAGAGAATCACATAATCCACCAAAAGATTAACTATCTATTTCTTCTATCTTTAAACATTATCCCAAAAATAGAGAGGGTAAGATAAAACAACTCTTCCAAAATAAAGAACCCCAGAGGAAGTGAAACTACTTTAAATCTTCAAAGTTCCACGGTACTACCCAAATTTCATCATTGACCATTCCGTAAATAACTGTCCTTAAAAAAATCCTCAAAATAAACCAAACTAATATTGAAACCCAAATACAAGAAGGATTTGATAACATAGTCTTCCAAGGTAAACTTTATCATTAATCTCCAAACAACATCAACCACTCCTAACATCTTATAAAAAAATTAACTAACCTAAAAATATTTACCCCAAGATAGGTTAATCATTTCCATAAGTAACCTAAATTACTATGATTCCACCTTAAATTCATCGATTCTTTAAATTATAAGTCAACATTTACTCCTCAAAGAGAATACCGTAGTAATCTATTTACCTCGATCAAATAGGGTTCCCAAAATAGTGAACGTCTTCCAAAATAATAATAATCTTTTAATCCCCTAATCATCTCTGTCATATTAATACGGAAATCATCACATTTCCTATCACATTGGTTGTTGGGACATGTTCTTCCATTTCCTTCCATTAACTAAGAAAAGAAAGTACAATTAGGGGCTTAAATACTTATCCAATAATCATGAAAAGAAACTTAAAGCATATAAGGATAAATTGTAGAAGAAATGTATAACCTAACTTGTGATCTCCTAGGTTCCAATCTAGGTTATCCATGATCATATATTCTTATGTGAATCTTTATTTTATTTTATCTTTGTTCCTTTAATAACGGTTCATACTAAGCTTATGAATTTACCAAAGCATATCCCCTGAGAGTGTCGTAACCAAGAGTGAAGCAAGACCTGTTGTCATTTACCAGTTCTCATTCGAGTCTAGCTCAAAGCGATGTTTTCAGGTTTTACCCCTATGTACATCTGTGCCAGAGACACCTGTACCTGCTCGTATCTAGACAAGGATGTATTTTCTTAGCAACCCCTTACTCAATACTCACCAAAATACCAGGAAGATTTCCTATATTTAAATTTTTCTATAGGGTTCTTCCTAAACTTTTCATATCCTAATTTCCACAAATAATTAAACCATCCTTTGATGCCAACTATAGCATCCTGCCTTTTTGTCACATAAACTTTCATTACATTATACAAAACTGAGGATCTTTAAGGTTTAGTGTCTTGGAAACTAGGATCTTAATACATGAAACAAAAAAAAACATTCTTCTTAAACACTTGAAAGGCTTCTCCTTATGTTCATCCTAGGTTCATTACTGCATCTCATAACCTGGGGACACACATCAAAAGAAAGGGTGAGCAGAAGGCCCAGTAAGGGAAACAAGGGGAAACATTTAACATGTGAACTTGAGATACATCAAAAATGTCATGAAAAAGAACTTTAAGGAATGAGAAATAAATCATGAGGCATATCATAATAAAAATAACATTTTTCATAACTTGATGATGTGGCTACAACATTTAACAAATACAATCATTTCCATTTCACCAAGGTCCATCCCCAAGGTGTCAATAAAAATTACCAAGGTTATTCACCAAGGTATCAGTCTAAATGGTCATCTCTAGAGATTAAGTCTTTACCCAATGCATTGGAGTTCTATCAGGGCGCACCCTTAAATTTGTCTTTATCATAATGTTGTCCACATATATCATCATAAATCATTTCATAAACAACCCATATAGTATAAAAGAAATGTGTTTCATTTCATAATCATAACGTTTTAAAAACTTCTTTAAAGACATGATCTTTATGTCACTTAAAACCCATAGAAAAGGAAAGCGGGTATCATGTTTGTAAATCCAAGAATTTAAAATAGAAAATTTTGGTATATATGTGAATAACCTTTTAGAAGGATGATCGTTGAGTATTCACTTAATAAACTAATTTTAGAAAAAGAGAGAGACATTTGAGACGAAAATTCTGCAGCATAACGGCTATGCTTTGGGGTTTTAGAAAACATTGAAAAGAGAGGGGACATGGGTCAAACAATCATAAATGACCCATAAAACAATATAGGTACAGAATATGAAGGATATATGAACATGGTAATGAAATTTTAAAGATATACCATATGAAATGAAGAACATGAAAGGAAGACAAAAATAAGATTTCTCTTATGAAAATTCGGCAGCCTAACGACGTCACTTAAAATTCAAAAAATGAATTGAAGAGATCAAATAGGGTCTTTTATCATATGAACATAAAAGATAAGTATGATAGATATAGAGATCATACCACAACATAATAAAAAGGAACTTGAAAGACTTGACATGAAAGTAGAACTTTGAAAAATGAGAAAGGTGAACGAATCCCTTAAAAATTTGGCAGCCTAACGGCGCCACTTAAAACATCAAAATACTGAATTGAAGAGATAAAATAGGGTATCTCATCATATGAACATAAAAGATCAGTATGATATATTTAGAGATCATACCCCAACAAAATAAAAAGGAACTTGAAATACTTGACATGAAAGTAGAACTTTGCAAAATGAGAAAGGTGAACGAATCCCTTAAACATTCGGCAACCTAACAGCGCCACTTAAAACATAAAAATACTGAATTGAAGAGATAAAATAGGGTATCTCATCATATGAACATAAAATATAAGTATGATAAATTTAGAGATCATACCCCAACATAAAAAGGAACTTGAAAGACTTTTCAAGAAAATAGAACTTGAAAATGAGAAGGGTGAATGAATCCTTTACAAAAATTCGGCAGCCTAACGACGCCACTTAAACATTAATAAAACAAAATGATGAGAGTAAGAGAGTATCTCTCATAATATGAACTTAAAAAGGGAAGTAGGATGAATATAAAATAACATCCCCAACATAAGAACATAGAGCTTAGAAGAAATGTCATAAACGAGAGTACTTGAAAAGAAAGAGAGCGGTATGATCCCTTACCTTAAAACGTAACTCTTAAAACTCAAAGGTTGGGACCCTGAGGGCTTGGGGGCACCTTGGGAGGACTCCTTGGGAGGTAATGGGACCAGAACTTCGTTGGGGAAGATTTGGGAGTCGAATTTATGAGAGTATGGATTGGTATTTATAGGGAAAGTGAGGGGACAAGGCATTAATGGCCAAGGGACACCTCATTAGTGGTTTTGGAAAAACCATGGGCTTGCCCATGGTATTTGCCCATGGTATTGGACACTTGGGACACCTCATACATTATCTTACTATTCATAAGTCTAATATATTGATTACATACCTAATATATCTTTTAATGATGTCATTAAACACTCGTAACTTAAAAACTGTATTTTCACTATTAATCGAAAATTCAAGTTTCTCAGAAAAATCCCAAAATTTCACCTTAACCAAATATCGATGCTTTGATTTCAAAAATGAACTCCATTTTATAAAAATAATTTTCTAAATATTTTTAATTTAATTTTTAAATAAATACACTATTCACTGAAAATTCATTTTTTTCCAGAAAAATCCCCAAAAATTACATTAACATAATATCGATGCTCTGAGTTCAAAAATGAAATCCATTTTATAAAAATAATTTTCTAAATATTTTTAATTAAATTTTTAATTAAAAAACACTATTCACCTGAAAAAACTAATACTTGACTAATAATTTATGAAACCGTTATTTAACCATTTTATTGAATCACATTACTTAATCAAGGTGCCAAGATTATATTAATGATTTATTTAAGTGAGATTACTAATCCATTTGGTCACATTACTAATCCTAAGCATAAAATCACTATTCATAATTTACTATTCATCAAAAATTAAGTTGATCTTATTAGACTCTAAATTTCATACTGAACATAATTGTAGAAGACCATTTTTTTGAAAATCATTACACATTTTTAATTATTTATGGGTTACATAAACATTTTTTTTAAAATATCCTTTCTCTAAAATTCACCAAAAATATGCATACTATATTTATCCGAACATTTGAAAATTCATAAACTTCATCATAAGAAGAAATCAAAATTTTTATTTAAAACAAAGGATTACACAAGGCAGTTATAGTCTCCTTACATAGCCCCTTATCACACCAGCATAGGACCTAAGTGTAAGGTGTGCTAAGGTGAGAGAATCCGAGGGAGGCTCGGCCAACATCGCACGAGTAGTAATTTCTATCAGTTTGAACTTCTCGTGAAGGCGATTCCGTTCTAACTTCACACGATGATGTTCGGCTTGGGTTAGGTCCAGAGCAATGCCCAGTGGTGCTACCTCCTTCCCAAGTTCTGTTAGATGGGCTTCGATCGGTCCAAGACTACTGGGTGAGGCCATCAAATCTTCTTTCTATATTAATTAACCAAGATCACTTTTATTTAGAGACAAAAGTCTCAACATTCAGTTTTCAACGGTCATACTGACTAACGGTCATATAATAGTAAAAACCCATCAGTCTCATTTTAATTATACTCATGTTATCAAATGAAACAGTTTTATTGAGTATGAAAAATAAAATAACACACAAAATTAGGAAACAAGATTTATTCAAAAATTTGGGTCATTATAATGGAAAAACATGTTATTTGAGAATAGGTTAGTGTATTTCATGTTGGCTAGACACTTATCCAATAGACTCCACAAGAGGTGATGCCCCCTGTAGTTTTTTGTGTTATTTGACAACAACAACAATGAAATTATGGATTTTGATTTCTATAGTGAGGATGTCCGATTTAACATGGGCACTAAGACCATGAGCATTACATATAAAGATAATAATGATGGGTAGGACAGGGCTCTGGAATTGGATCTAGAGATAGTCTCCTTATTGAAGTGTGAGGATGATCTCTCATTGAGGTCTCTTGATTTTGAACATGTTCATAATCCCTTCTGGTTGGTAAGCTTCATATGAGTGGGAGATGAGGATCCAAAGGGGCAGGGGAAGGATGGGTAATGAAACTTGGGGGATGGTGAGGGAGTTCTCTCTAGATCAATAAGTATTTGGAGCTGGATGATAGGCTCAGATCCAAGGGAGATAGAACAAACACTACTAGGATGGGGCCTGACCACTACAGAGAAGCAATCAGTAACCTCAGCAAGGGAGAAGGATAGAGATGGAGGTAGGGGTAGAAAGGCTAGAAAGCTTGGTGGTCTGGGCATCATTCCATACAAGTGAACTGCCAGACAAAGTCACTTAGATAGCATGAAGGAAAGAAGGGGGGAACCCCTTGAAGAAAATAGGGTTCAAGCATTGGATGACCTAGTAATGCATTAGAACCGGGTGGTGTTGTCCTTAAAGAAAAAGGTTATCCTTCATTCCTTACTTTATGGTGACATGGTGTCGGATCTAAGGGAATAGATGGTACCTAGGAGGAATCTAGTGAAACTGGAATCCAAGTGTGAAGGACCTTAAATTTTTCATAAACTTCACTCTAATAGTGTAAACTCATTGATCAGCATTGATGATGAGCATATCAATCTTTCCACCAATACTAGTATGTGAAATTATAAAAAATACCCCATAAAGCACCACTAAATTCAAATTTAAAACAAAAATATGCTATTGAATCATGACTCAAACCTCATTTCTCTTCTTTTCATTCGAGACACCCTTGTGTCCCTTTTTCTCGTTGTACAATGTATGTGCCAAGGTTCATCAACTATTTCGAGGAACATTGATATAGATGATCCTTTTTCCTTCGATATCGATATCAAAAGGTATATTTCCACATGCTGATAGTTACCAATAGTCAAAAAACATCATAATGTTTGATCAAACCCTCCGAAACCTCATCAAATTAATCTTGGAGATCACCCGATGCCTTCAGAATGGAAAATCATTGATTATGTCTTGCCATCAATCCATAGTGAAACCACGAGAATAGTGTGTCCCCCGATTCAAGATCATACATTTGAAATAAAACCTAGACTCATTCATATGATCTGGAACATTGTTCAATTCAGTTTTCTCCAAACTAAAGACCCACATGAACATATCTCTAACATCCAGGAAGTTTAGGATTCCTTTCACAACCCGGGAGTTTTTTCTGACACAATTAGACTATGTATCTTCCCATTCTTCCTAGAAGATTGACCTATGTACTGGCTAAAAAGGCAAACTTATATGTAAATCATTTCATGGGATGACCTTTACAAGAAGTTATTATATAAATAACTTTCACTTCTCTGGACATGGAAGCTTTAGAATGAAATTCATAACATTGATCAGACATACGGGGAATCCACTTGGTTAGCATGGGATCGATTCCAGGAGTTGATAATGCAGTTTATAGACCATGGTTTAGGCATTTAGGTCTAGATGTAGATGTTTTACCTAGGAAATAATCTAGATGCACAAATTGTATTCGATGCTACAACTGATGGAGGATTAATGTTTAACGGCCCAATAGTCAGGAGAAAAATTCTTGATGATGTTTCGAACAATGAAAGCAAGTTCAATGAGATCGTGGAACACATCAGCATGGTATTGACCATGTGGATGAGAACACCATATTAGAAGTGGAAATTTAAGCACTCACAATGATGCTATAATCAATCCAGATGTTAGTTTTACAACCCCCTCTAACACTGTAATAGAGATACAGTCATGTAAGATGTGTGGTGTCCCACATCTATACTAAGACTACAAAGCATGAGTTGAGTAGTCACAAGACCGATATTTTAATTATATCAATTATAATCAATATAAACCTCCGTTTAAATAGAATCTGTAGCTCTACCATTAGTGTAATGCTTAGCAGAAACCTCATAAAAATCCAAGATATGTTCAACAATGAAGTGTTCAAGCCCCATTTCAGTATCAAGGACAACCAAGGTATCCAACAATGAACATAGTACAGAGACCTGATAAAAAAAATGCCAAAATAACCCTTCCCACAAAGGGATTAGAAGTTATTTATACCTACCCATCCAAGACTCAATAATAACCTACTCCCAAATGTAACATAGAGATCCTCCTAGCTACCTTTATTCAAAAGGTAGATCATAGAATTACCATTGAGGAAACAAAAATGAAAACACAAATATCTATTATATGAAATCATAATGATTAAATGTGTTAAATATCAATAAAATTATATGATATATTACTAGGTACCGTACCTAGTAATATTGATATGTACCCTAGGGAAGAAGCCAAGGTACTAGTACTTAGATGTGATAATGTATTGAACTTCCAACAATCGAGCGGAAGAGAAGAAAGGAAAAATGAAGATCCTATGAAATAACTAGCATAAGAATGAAAATTTGACAAGACTACAGCAGAAAACCCTCAAGGAATATCACAAACTAAAAGTGAACAAAGTATTGAGAAACCACAGGAACTAGTTTATGTTTTTCCACCATAATAAAATCCACCTTTTCCTTTACCAAAAGTATAGATACAAGGCCAACAAGAGCCATAATACATTAAGTTCCAATAGATTTTTAATCCACTACACCTCAACATACCATTTTCTGAATAAATTACCTAGATTTCAATGTTTGAAATATTTCTTACAGATCCACTATCCAAATAAAGAAAAATATAATACCATGGGATCATATCATTAAATTAAGAATGCACACTTCTTGAGAACTATAAAATCCCACCAAAGATGAGAGATCTAGAATGTTTTTCAAATCCATGCGTTATTGGAACTGCATGTTTGGTGGAACATTATGGAATCATAGATCCATAATTAACATAATGTTAATGAGTATTTTCTGCAAGTTAGTACTCCAAGAACTCAAAACCACTAGAATAGTAATGAAACTTATTGACCAATCAGTGAAGTATCCCATGGGTATTCATTATATTGTTTTTGTTAATGTCGAAAAATTCATCTTTATAGCTGAATTCCTAGTTATAGAAATAGAAGAAGAAGGTGTCATCACCATTATACTTGTAAGTACATTCATATACATAAGAAATTCTTTAATAGATGTGAATCAGGGATGTCTAATATTCTATGTTTTAGAATAATAGGTAGTGTTCAACCGGGTCAATGCTTCCCAAAAATTATACAATGTTGTATATTGAAATACCATATCTGTTTCGAAAAATGGATATGAGTACATGGAGATTGAAGAATAAAGTGAAGATTCACTCATAAAGAAGTAATAAGAGTATTATTTTGAGGAATTAAGCTTCATTTAACCTCTCATGAGGGAAACCTTTACACCTTTCTTTCTCTCTATCATTCAACCAACCATGCGGTAACTAAAACCTCTACCCAATACTATAAAATACTCAAATATCCATTAAATCTATCATTCCAAATCAACATATGGTTATGTGTTATGAGAGATGATAAAAATATTAAAAAATGATTTGGAAAACATGCCTTAAAGGGAGGTCCGGCAAGGCGAAGCACAACGGGCAGCGAAGGTCCGACAACGAAGCTCAAGGGCGTTGCGGGTGATGGAGGTCTGGAAAATAAAATCTCGAGGGTGGAGGAGGTCCGGAAACAAGAAGAACGAAGGTGGTAGAGGCCCGGCAACACGAACTCAGCAGGCGACAGAGGGGAGTCGCAGGGTTCTAGTACCACAAGAGCTTTAGGTTGCGATAAAACGAGGGCACTGTGCGACCGAAATCATAAAAAAATGGACTAAGGTTTTATCAGTGCTAAAATTTTAGCACTGATAAATGTATCCTTTATCTATGCTTGTTTTAGCGCTGATAATGGTCCTCTTTATCAGCGCTATAAAAGCGATGATAAATCCATCCTGTATAAGCACTAACATTTTAGCGCTAATACATGGATTCTTTATCAGTGCTTTTCTAGCACTGATAAAGGGTATTTTTATCAGTGATTTCTTAGCACTGATAAAGGTTACCCTATATCAGTACTAAAATTTTAGCGCTGATAAAGGGATTCTTTATCAGTGCTAAAATTTTAGTGCTGATACAGGGATTCTTTATCAGCGCTAAAATTTTAGTACTGATACAGAGATTCTTTATCAGCGGGTTTTCTTAGCGCTGATATAAGGTGGTGCTTCCCTTTCCCATTTTTATAGTAGTGTATCCTCATACTCTGCAACACTTTCTTATTCCTTTTTATTTAAGTCGAGGAACTTTCTATTCATTTCAGTTTGTTTCTCATAAGGGAAATATTTTTCAAAGAATGTTTCTTTAAAAGTTTTCCTTTCCATGTGTTATATTTATTCTTCCTACCTAGTATTATGGATTAATGAACACCATTGATCAACATAGTCTTTTAAATAATATATTACAATTCTAAAATTTCCCCTTTCATCACATCCCAAGGCCAGAAATATATTTTCAAGGGACCTAATCCATTGCTCATCCAGCATATGATTAGTAGTACCACTAAATGATGGGGGATTATATCACATTAAATGATCCAATATAGGTGTATCATTCCAAGGAACATATTTTTTCTCTATATTTTCAAGTTTATTAGTCATAACTTGGGTCATCTTCCCTAATATTTCTATGATCTACCCAGTTCCAACACTAGTTATATTGGATTTCTCAAAAAGGAAATTTCTACAGTAACCATGAGTATTGATACCATTATTTTTTCTAGGAATTATTTATAAATAATGGAATATGATGAATTTGTTCATAACATTATTAATTTTAAATAATAATATATATTTCTTAATTTAGTGTAACACTTAACATAAATAGAAAATTTATGCATTATTAATCCCAGAATCATAAACATGGTTTATTTGGTAATATATTTAAAACAGTTCATAATGTTGTGTAAATAAAATGTGAATTAACCCAAGAATATCCTTCAGGAGTGTCAAATAAGGTGAATAGTAAGGGCACACTCACCATACACTAGAATGATGGTCGAGATATACTCGACTAACTCTTTTTAAGGATATTACCCTTAGGTGCACTTGTGTCAAAACCATGTAAACTTGTAGTATCTAGACAAGGATTTATTTATAGGAAAACCACATAATCTCTACCTTAAAAAAACTTTAGGATTTTATCCTATACTTATAATTATCCTAAAATTCAATCATATGGTTATATTCCCTAATCTATATTTTCCTAAATCTAGTTCTCAAGGCTTCTACTAAACTTCATCTGATACCAATTGAAACAAACCCAAATCCAACAGAGTCAGTATCTATTTATTATACTAGAATAGATACAAGGGATAAAATTACAAAGTATTGATCAGTTTAGTAGTATTGGAAATCCATATACATACATGATACCCATTTTACATTGGGAATAAAATATAAAACATAACAAAAGTGAAAATTTTTCATCCTTGATACTCATTCAAATATTTCTTCTTCATAACCCAGGGAAAGGAAACAAAATAATGGTGTGATAAAATTCTCATTAAGGGTTACATACAATGTAAGCTATTACGATTAAATAAGGCATAATGAATACAGTAAGGTAAATAACTAAACAAACATTCCATTTAGTCAATAACTTGATCATAAAATTCTTCCATGGATAATATTAATGAAACAATATCATGGATAATAATAACTAAATTCCTAATGAAGGAAATGAATAATATTGTACTTAATGATCTTAGACATCATGATATCTATACCATCAAAAAATTGTACCAAGATAGTTTAATCAAAGGATGGGTATACATTAAATGATCATTTAATTTAGCAAACTGATTTGTCTCATGAGACCTATCGATGCATCGAGGGACAATCTAGAACTGTTCCCCACCCATCACTACCTTTACAATGCATTACTCATATATGTAATTATCAATTCAATTTATAAACAAAATGTCTTATTAATAAAAATCCATATTGATTAAAGAATTAAAATATATCACGATTTTCCTAGTAAATTAAATAACTTTCATAGTAAAGCACCATATATACAAATGGTATATGATTTAGGAAATAATCATATCCATTATAAAAATAATGTGGATATTTAAGATAAATATAATGTCTAATCATAAAAAAAGAATGTTTTATAGAATTTAACGGCCACAGAAAATAATATAAGAGATGACCATTGGTTAATAGACAATATAGGTTTTATAATAAAATCACATCCTTTAGAGAAATAAATAAAATGTAAGTGAAATATTAAAATATGGTTTTATTAAATATTTTCTTTCTAATAATATATAAAATTTTTAGAAGAAGGTAAATATTGTAAACCAGTTATGGTGGTGGGGAAGTCTGTTAAAGCCGTATACGTTAAAAAACATTCCTTTTGACTTTTTGTAAAGAAAGTCAAAAACAAACCTTTTAGAAAATATTACAAAGATTCATTTTAAAAATTTTAAAAATTTAAGGGTAAATTAAAATTTACATAATAAATCATTAGAGTAAATTAAAGGACTTTTGTAAAACAATTTCAAAACATATGGATATTGAATAAAAATACAGCTGATCAAAAAGAGAAATAAGATTGGATTTTATTTTAAACATATCTTTGATTGATTCAATAGAAAAAGAGATGAAAATTTGGAACAAAATATGGAAAATACTTAAATATCTAGAAGGTAAGAAAATAGATGGATTTTATGAAGTATGAATTATAATATGCCTTTAATTATAATTAAGGTAATCCTAAAAAATACTACTGCAAAATATATCCTGACCTATTTAGTATGTTTTAAACTGTAAAACCTTGAAATAATAAAAATTAATTGAAACATTAATCATCATGAATAAATAATTATTCATGTTAAATATATCAAAGGGTTGGTATATAGACCACATAAAAGTAAATAGGTGCCTAATATGAAATATGTCTCAATGGAATGGAAATTGAGATAAAATCCCTTACCTCAGGCTTCTCTTAGGTTAAAATACATTTACATAAAATATAATTGTTTTAAACATGTAATTAATTTATAAAAGAAATATATTCATATTTATAATATCATATATGATCCTCTTATAACATCTTATCACCCATTCGTTAATAATATTTCATTATTACCCTTGTTTTGGGTGTTAACTTCTTTATTTTCTCATGCATGTTTTTCAAGTAAGTTCAAGTTAATGTTCCTATAATATAGTTAAATCATACCCATAATTATATTAATGTTATAAATATCATATTTATTCTTTAGATATATTTTTATAATCATTTTACATCGAAAATGAATCACATTACTTTGTGAAGATGGCAGGTCATACGTACGCATGAGTGGCGTTATAATTTCCTTAATGGGTTAAATGGTATGAAAGTGGTTGATATATTAATATTAAAAAATTAATATTATTTAATTATTACCATATATATTAATTAATTCCATGATTATGACTATCTATGTGAGTCGGGGATGAAAAACAAATAACAACGGTTCGTGTGGTGGTAATCTTCCATACACACGAGCGATGAGTTTGTTTCCCATTTGATGGAGAAGGATATAGATAAATATTATATCATAAACATTATAAAATATCATTATATTGGATATAATATTTTTATTATATTTTAATTTTTAATACATAATTTAAGGTGGTAAAAGAAGAAGTAAATAAGAAAGAGCTTGGTGAAGATGATTACCTTCATTGAGAAAAACCTCATTTGGATCTCTTATTAAAGAACCAAAGGTTAGTATTTTGAGAATAATAAAATATCTAGAATGTAGATATGGATGTTGAGGATTTATTTTTAAGGGTTTGGATGAGATAAATGTCTCAAGAGGTATGAAGAATTGATGGGAGAAGGTGCCCTTTTATAATTAAGGTGAGTGACACACTTGTATTTTTTTTCAAAGTGGTAAATTAATGTCATGTCATGTTCTTGAAAAAATGTCTCCAAAATGGATAAAATTATAAGGTGATAAGGTTATAGTAAATATAAAAAAATAAATGGTATTTAAGTAAGTTTTTAGGTTATTTTAACCATTATCATTTTAGGTTAACCCCTGGTAAACCCATTTTAACCTTAACCGTAGTAATTAATTTTTACTATTTTTACTATTCATAATGAGAAAACATTATATTGAAATTTTTTATGGAATATTAAATATGATGATTCCAAATATGGAATATATTTTATCAAATTAAATTAAAATAATTGGAAGAATTTATTCTAAAAATAAACCTATAAAACGTATTGAAAAACATTTAAAAAAATGCATTTTCAAGTATAAGATGATCTTACATTAACTATATGACTAGTAATCATAATTATATGGATTTAAATTAATATATTTTGATATATAATCTATAAATTTAATTTCAATCAATTTTCATTCAATATTATTTTAATTAATTAAATGGAAAGACATTATGCCATAAAAAACAGTTTTATAAAAATATCCATTTTTATCTACAAATGATCTCATCTTTATTTATATTAAATTGGTAGTCAATAAATTATTAATTATATATATTATAATAGGATTTTATAAATAAAATGAGGTATAATTAAATACTAAATTTCCAATTATTCATAAAATATTATTTCTAAGGGAAAATTTCAAAAATTCATTTTAGGCATATTTTAACCTAATAAGTTTAAAATCGATATTAATCCTATCAAATTAGATTTTTTGTGCCATGAAATATTAAAATCTATACTATATAATAGTTTTATTAAAATAAATGTTTACTTACTATAATTGTATCTCGGGTGTTACTTGTTGAATATTATTAATGAATCTATAAGAATAATAAAAAACTTTAGTAAATAAAATTATATTAATCATATAAAAAATTATTACATTTATAAGATAAATAATAAATGTGATTTAATATTAAAATGAATTATTATTTATTAAATATATTTTCTAAAATGTATTCTGTTTTTTAGATAAATAATTAAGTTGACCAATATTAAATTTTAGTATATGAAAAAATATATTAGCATTATTTAAATTAAAAATTAATATGAAATAGTTTTAAGAATACTTAATGTTTCAAAATGTCATTTTCAATAAAATAAGTTTTTCTTTATATTTTGTATTTTCATTTAGAAACTAGATTTATAAATTTTTCAATCTGACTTAGATAAAAATACCTTAATTTTTGGATTTCAAATGTCAAAATTATCTTATAATTTTCTTTATATTTATCTAAAAAATTTATTTTTAGGTAAATAGTGTAATATATCGATACCATGAATTTTATGCCATTATTAGTATATAAGTATGAATTATAGATTTATGTAAACATTTTATTTTAAAAATATTTATTTTATAGTTTACATTATTAATTTTAAAATATTGATTATAGTTTACTAACCTATATTGATATTTTAGAACTCAAGTAATATCTTCTGAAAAATTGAATTAGTACATTGTACATTTATTGTTTTAAAATTAATTTCTAAAACATTAATAAATTTAATAAAAATGGATTTAAAATTTATAATTAATGGGTATAAGTTATCTAATAATTTCCAATTTATTTTTAAGTATAAAGATTAAGTTACCTTTGGTAAAAACTAGTTATCGTGGTAAAAGCTTAAATGAAAAAAGTAATAATTTAAGGGATAAAGAGATTGAAACATGATAAAAATATGTTTATAATTGATTGATTTAGATATTATCAAAATAATATTACCCTCCACTCAATTATTGTATATTTTTTAATCACTTTACCTATTTAACATGTGATCCATTTATATTAAGTTGAAATATTAAAAAAATTCCATTCTCACCACTTATAAAAGGGGCCTCTCACCACCCCTTCAATAAAACTCTAAAATATTTTGTTTACTCATGAAACTATACCATATTTAATTTATATAGAATAATATTTCATTCTCATATTCTTATGATAAAAAGATTTTTTCCTAAGACCTTCCTTTCAAAGGAATCTTTCTAGAGAAACCCAAAGTTCTCAACATAAGTTCAATCTTTCCACTAACATAATTTCCTTTTATCTTTCAATTTTGAAGTTATTTTTTCCAAGTAATATATTATTAATTTATTATTTATAGTATAATTAATTTTTTATATTATTGTAATAAACATTAACCACATCTTTCCTTTCCCTTAAGAAAAGAGAAAATTTCAATCATGCGTATGTGCGGACTACCTGCTCCATGACATAACATGTTTTTTACTTCACCACCCTAAAATGATGGTCCTAATAAATAATTTAATATAAAAGTATGAAATTAATAAAATTATTTAGGTTCTTAAAATAATAAAACATATTTATCCTTTATCATGTGCTATAGAAACAAAATCATCATCCATGTGTACTTGCAGACTACCGCTTCCATGGAACTGTATTTTTTTTTCACTACCACCTTCATGGATGGTTATAAATTGTAATTGATGATTATATATTATATATATGAGTAATAAATATCATAAATATTATTATTTATTTATATTAAAAAAATTAATGATCACAAGTAAGTAATCCATCAATATCAATAAATAACCCAAAACTAATTCATCAATGATTTCATCTCCAAAAAATGTGAAACGAATCTCATATAATGGGATTATAAAATTATATATCATTATAAAAAATAAATTATAATATATTATATTAACTAAAACTTATAAATGTTTTAGCAAATAATGATTATCGAAAGCAATATGCTAATGAATGCATGAAAAAATTAAAGTTACTAACAACCGATGGTAAAAATAAGTGATAACTGACTAATATATTCATATTAAATTATCATAAGTGAAGTATATAAATGATTAATGTACATGAAAAATGTTATTAAATATAGTATTATGATATTTATGTTTGATTTACAGGAGGTTAGATCACATCTGACTAAGTAGGAATAAAGGTAAGGGGTTTTCTTGACTCAAATATTTTTCTTGAGTCACAATCACTCCACTTAGATTATAATATTTCATGATTTAATTATCCTAAAATATGATATTTTTTTGTTGTATTTCCATCTTATTTTATAGTTAAATCGTGTTTCACACTGAATTATTCTTCCTTAATGATTTTATTCCTTCATAAAAATGGTAAATTTTATAAGAATAATTCCCATTTATTTTAATGATTTTTTCTCCATATCCATGTTTTTTTACTTCACACCAATGTTCTCATTTACCTACTGTAAACTCATGTTGTTTTTATATTCAATTATACTTATATTCACCTATATTCATTTTAAAATAAAGGTTTTATTATCCTTTTAATGATTTGGGTTTTCAATAAATGTATTTTAAAATATTTAAAAGACATTTCATTAACATTATCTTATATTCTTTCCTTATACTTCACATTTTGAGATATGTTTTATTTCATATCATGGTATCTTATTAGTTTTTTTGAAGTAAATTTTTAATAATTTTTCTCTTCATCTTCAAAAAAAATTGTTTTTTGGAAAGTGACTTTCAAATCATGTCTTTTTAAGGTTATAATAAGAAATAAATTTAATAAAAATAATTTTTGTGATTTATCTTACATTTTAAAACGATTCTTCTCCTATAAATAAATGGTCCAAAAATCACTATATATGTGTTATTTTTAAATACACATTTTGGGTGATCATGTTTTTGTATCAAATAATCATGTTTTTTATAAGATACCATTTGGAAAATTTATGAAACCCATTTTATTCACATGGGTTATTTATGATAACATGAATGATTTTATTTTAAGTGGAAATCATATGTATGGATTATTATGGGGGGGATCCTATATTTCTATCAAATAAATTGTTTATGTTTTTATATATCATGAGATAATTATGGTGATCGAGCAAGGAAAGCTTGCACTAGTATAGGAATTGAGTAAGGAATGATTGATCCACTTTGAGAATGTTGTAGGGATTCCCAATCCACTATTTTATGTGAATTAGGTGGCAATTATTTCTCCACTATGATATAATTACCAATGATTATGGTTTTACCACTTCCTTTTCATAAGTTATACTTTATTTCCAAGATATGACAGATGTTCATGATATTCCATGTTCTAAATATATTCCTCTTTATTATGTTATGATTTTATGTTTTGTTTTGTTTTATTTTCATTATACTCCTCTAAGACATGTTTTTGATAACCTTTCATGGGCATTATATTTTAATTTGATGATATATAATGAAAAATCAAGTTTTATTATCATCACTTATTATCCCTTGATCTTTTTATCTAATATTTCTCTATTACTCATGTTTTACCTCATGTTTATGATCTAACTATTATGACTAGTTAATATGTTTCCCTTACCAAGCATTCAATATCACCAATTTATTATGTTTCCATTCCCTAGGTTTTAAATATGATTATAATATATGATATGAATAGAAGCGGTTATGGAGGAGGAAGGTATGTAGAAATTTTCATAAGTATTGTAAAATAAGATGTTTATGTAGGAAGTCTCCAAGACACTAAACATTATGGTACTTGGGTTGTGAGAATATTTGTGAGATGTATTAATTTAACCATAGAACCAATATAATACTTATTTATGTTTATATTGGGTCACCATAGTTGGTATCATAGTAGGGTTTAGTTATTTTTGTGGATTAGTTTAGATAGATTTAGTGAGACTCTAAGAATATGTGTAAGTGTAGGATAACATCATGATATTTTGGTAAAGTAGATATTGTATGGTTCTCCTAGAAATTAAATCCCTGCCTGGATACTAAAAGTGTATACGGGTTCTAGCATAGATGTACCTAGGGGTAATAACCATGGGAAGAGAATACTGGGTATTAACTTGGTTGTTACCTTGTACAAGACAAAGAGGCCTAACTGCACACCCGGTTTGACACTCTCATGGGATATTCTTTGGTTAATCACATTATCTTTACAAAAAATATTGAAAGTTTTGAGTATGATGTTAACTAATTAAGTTAGATAACCTAATAAAATAATTACCATGGATAACCTAGACTAAATCTAAGGGTTTATTAAGATAGGGTTTTCACATCATTTATGAGTTATTTATTCTAATATCATGGTTTTCTCTCAGGAAATTTATGAAATTTTGTTGATAAAAATTCTTTTATTTAAATTAATGGTTGGAAAAAGGAGGAATTGAGTTAATAATGATCATGATGGACAATACATAGATTGCCCGGATGTACCATTAAATGAGATGGGAGACGATGTAAAAAACCTTATATAAATTATCACCCAAACGACGTAAGATATAAATAATAACATGAACAGTGATGATCTCCCAAACTCACTAAGGAATAAGTATATTTCTATTGAGTCTTTCATGTGACAACATCCACCATAATTCTATGGATATTTAAACCCACTTCTTGCTGATCAATGGATCAATATGATGGAAAGGATATTTTCTGTTATCCAATGCTTAGATCATGTGAAGGTTGTTTTGGTTTTATATCATCTAAAAATAGAGGATAAGAAGTGGTGAACTCTCATTAATAATACAACAGAAAAGGCAGAATCAGACAATCAAGAATGGTAATAATTCAAGAAAGTATTGTTCATCAAGTACATTAATAGAAATATTATCATGAGTATGGAACAACAATTCCTATAGCTAAAAAAGAAGAAGTATGAGTCTGTTGGAAATTACGAAGAAATATTTACAAGGCTTGTGAGGTACACATCTAATTATATGTATAATGATGAAATAAATATTGATCATTTCTCTGGAGGTTTAAAACCAATTATTAAAATGGAATTAACCATAATAATCTTTGGAAGCTAGGAATAGATTGTTCAATGTGTGTTAATGGTGTATATAGAAATTAGGGGCTACCATTATCTCAGAGATAAAAAAATAAAGGTGCAGTATCATGGAAGCTTTGATGATAAGACACATGGGGGAAAGAAAGAAAAATTGCCTATACGTTAAAAATGTTGAAGGAAGGACTTGAGTAATTTACTTAAAGGGATAAGAAGGTGTTTTAAGTGTGGTAGATAATTCTATTTTTCATAAAAAATCCAAAGTAATGCTAAGATTCCAGATAACACAATAGAGGAGAAGAAGGCTCTAAACAATGTTCCATTCAAACTTTAATGACTCAAGTGTAAAGAGTTTATTAACTATACAAATAAATTCCTTAACCCCAAATATATTAAATAAAATTGGCCTCAACAACCTCCTAAATCAAGGGATCAAGGAAGTATGTATTCTATCCTCACTAATAAGGTAGAACATAATAATTAAGTGGTGAAAGGTAAACTCATTATCCACTATAGATCTAAAAATTCATTTTTTGATTCTTGTTCATCACATTCTTTTATATCAGACAATTTTTCTAAGAATATCGATTTACCACCTCAAACCTTGGATAAAAAACTATATGTGAAAACCCCTAATAATGTGATGATAAATTCTAAGATATATAACTATTTTTTTCTCAGGATTTGTTAGATAGTATTTCCTGAAAATATAGTTCTATACCATTGGATTAATTTGAGATAATTTTTAGTATGTATTGTATATCCCTTTATATATCACATAACATTTTTTGGGATAAGGAGATATCATTTTATATTACCAACCATACTGTGATCAAATATCTATGTAAGGATGATTGTGAGATTCCTTAAAAAGAAAATTCTACAATATGGGATATATAACCCAACAATGAGGGACTCTTGGATCAAATAACCGAGGATTAAGTCAAAATTGATGACATGACTATTGTACATGAGTATACTGAAGTATTTTCAGATGTACATACTAGTCTTCCCCCAGATTATGAGGTTTAGTTTTCAATTGAGATCATACATGGGTCTATGCCTATCTCAAAGAGTCATTAAAGAATGAACCTCATTGAGTTGTAAGAGTTAAAGAAGTAACTTCAGGATAATCTTGATAAAGGCTTAGTATTCCCAAGTGATTCTCCTTAGGGTGAACACATGATTTTTGTTAAGAAGAAGTATGGATAAATGTGCCTATTAATTGACTATCATGAACTTAATAATATCATGATCAATAATAAATATCCTCTACTGTGTATTGTTGATATGTTTTATCAATTATGAAGAGATAAATATTTTTCAAATATTTTCCTTTGATACATATATACTCAATTGAGAGTAAGAAGAGAATATATACCCATGAAATCTTTCCACACTAGGTATGTAAACTATTAATTTATATTTATTCCATTAGGGCTTACAAATAACCATGTTATCTTTATGGATTATATTAATATATTATTTAGATATTAACATGAAAAATTTGTGGCAGTCATTATTGATGACATTATCATATATTCTAAGATTAGGGAAGAACATGAAGAGTATTTTATAATTGTGTTAAGGACCTTATGAAAGGATAAATTATATTCAAATTTTGTAAAGTGTGAAATTTTGATACAAAAATTATACCTATTAGGTCATGTCATCACCAGTGATGGTATATATGTGGACTCATCAAAGAAAAATGAAATTGAAAAATGGTCGAGACCAACCACTATGATGGAGTTTTGGATTTTTCTTTGACTTTTTGGGTACTACTAGAATTTTATTAGAAACTTGTCCCAATTATCCAATCCACTAACCAATTTTAATTATAAGGGAGTTAAGTTCATCTAGATAGTGTAATGTTAGGAAATATTCAAGGATATTAAGAAGAGATTGGTTATTGTGCATGTACTTACACTACCCAACAACAGTGGAGGGTTCATGTTAAACAGTATTGCTTCCTTGAATATTTTAGGATACATTATTATATGGATAAAGAAGGTAATTTCATATGAATCACATCAATTAAAGACTCATGAGAATAACTCCCAAACCCATGATCCATATATGGCATTAGTATTAATTACATTAAAAATTTGGTGGCATCATCTCTACGGTGAGAAGTGTGATATTTATACTGACTATAAGAGCTTAAAGTATATATTCACATAGAAAGAGGTAAATATGAACCAAAGTATATGGTTGGAGTTGATAAAATATTATGACTTATTAATACATTATCACCATAGGAAGGAAAACGATGTGGATGATGTCCTGACCAGGAAGGATCATTTTATCTTATCCATGATAAGGATTTTAAAATACTCAATACTCGTGGATTTTAAATGGATGAATCTTGAAATCATAAGGGAATGAGAGAAATACTATATCTCCCAAATTATTTCTAAACCATCCATTCATGTGAAGATCAAAGAATCCCAAAAATATGATGTGTAACTACAAAAAAATTTAGTGAGTATTCCAAATTTCAACTTTGATAAAGATGGAGTTATAAGGGTTGGATCTCGAATATGTGTCCCATAAAAACTAGAACAGAAAAGGTAACTTTTGGATTATGCTCATAACTCATCCTTCTCTATTCATCCATGAAACATGATGATTTATAAACATCTAAATAAAAACTTATGATGGAATAACATGAAGAGGGAAATCAAGGAATACAAATATCTATACTTGGTATGACAAAAAGTTAAGGATGAACAACGAAAGTATAAGGATATGTTTTATCCGTTACCCATACCAATATGGAAATGGGAAAACATTTCCATGGATTTTACTGCAGGACTCCCTAGAATATCTAAAGGCCATAATTCCATTTGGGTAATAGTAGATCACTTTACAAAGTTATAACATTTTATTAATATTAATAAAGATTTATCTCTTGAACAACTCTCCAAGATAAAAATAAGAAAAGTAGTAAGACTACATGGGGTTTTACTATCCATTGTATCTAACCAAGAGTTGAGGTTTATCTTGAGGTTCTGGAAAATTATTTACAAATAATTAGAGATATAATTAAGATTCAACACTACTTTTCACCCATAGATAGATGGATAGTTGATGTGTGAGAATGTTTCACAAATCCCTGATCAAAATATTATCTACCTAAGCATGAAGTATAATGCACTCCCAGGGTCGGTCTCGAGGAGGCAACTTACACAATATCGAAATTCTATTGTCACTATTTATTTTCTAACTAATATTAATATAAAGATTATTTTGAAATATGCATAAAATATGAATATATATATATATGTGTGTAATGATAACAAAATGATGTAAAAAAGAAATAAAGAAGACATTCATTCTTGGGGGATCATAATGGTTGATATCATTGTTTATTAAAATATTCTCAATATCAATTCAACGTAGTGATCAAGATCTGCCACACTAAACCCTCTCATTAAAAATGCGAAATCCCCAACACTAATATCTATACATGCGGAGAAATACTCTTATTAAAGTCGGATATGAGATATATTTTCCAACGATCGCTACCCAAGCCACACACTATAATATGCATGACTTAGATAGTGAAGGGAAGGATAAATGTTGAATGAGAAGAAGAAATACCTGATAGAGAAAATAGGGAAATCGTGCACCATAATATATTTAACCACCAATTTTTTTTTCATAATTAAATAAAGAGATTTAAATTGAAGAAAAATTAAACTCAATTAACTACCATTCTCCCCCTCGAACAAAAATTGAGGTTAGTTCCCCATTCTCATGGAGTTAGAAGAGAATGCAGTGGGATAAACACATAAATGTAAAAATGGAATAATGAGGAATGAAGAATAAGTCTAAAATATATTAAAAGTTTAAAAATATACTACATCATAAATTAAAATATAAACCTACACAAAATGACCACTACTTTTCCAACCCTTTGAAATGAAGAGAGAGTACATTTTTATAGGCAAGAGGATGAAATATTTGGCTCCAAAAACTGTCTAATGAATTTATGTGCGTGTATTGCCTCATTAATGAAAGAATTAGGAAATTATTCTTTCTTTAAAGTTGTTCAGTTATTTATCCTATGACTTATAATGAAATATAAGCTTTATTGTCCATGTAATTAATTAGTTATGGCTGATTCACTTAGAATATTTAATTCTGCCAAACAGACTCTTCGTATTCCAAATCACCGAGTTCCAATGCATTTATTGCCTTTATAATGAAGGAATAAGGCACATCCATATTAACGAAACTTGATTCAATGGAAATATTATAGGTCCATGTAAAAGATAAGCTCAATTGGTTCTTTACTTTATGAGATATTGGCCAAAAAATATAGTTCCCAAGATATGAACATAGTTTTTGAGGCCTGACTTGTGAGCTAGATTTGAGCTTCCGAATGATGGATTGAGCTTTGGATTCAGAAGGATAAAACAAATCCCATATAACATAGGAAACTTTAAGAGAATATTTTTTCAATTTGGATCCGTTGAGAAAATTTTATGGCCAAAACATTGAAATAATTCAAAACAGTTAAAATTCCAAAATATGTCATTTTTGTAATTAAGCTAAAAAATGCTTCAAAAACATAAAATGAAAAAATTTAACTTGAAATAACATATGGTGAGATTAAAAAAATTGAAATTAAGAATAAAATAATTGAAAATACTTGTTCTATAAATTCCACCACACTTAAACATTGCACTCCTGGGCAATCATCTAATACCCTGGTGAAAACAAACTTCTCAAAGTATAAATGACAACACGAATCAATTATCATATCAAAGAAAATATCATACCTCATACATGGATGAAAGTTTCATAACTCAAAAATTATATGAATCCATTCAATGTAATGTTAATCCTCATATTCATTTCATACCTACCTCCCTGGAAAAAAATATTTTTTTCTTCACTCAAGGATTTTTATGTGGAGTTTTTCTCATTCTCAAGAACATGTATGATCTCTATAGGCTTGATATCATCCTAGAATCTCTACTTAATAGAGTAAAAAATGTTTCAATCATGAGGTATTTATCATGGGTTGTTATGAGGTTAAGGGTTTACAGGTTTTAAATGTAGAAAATCTGAGGTAGAATGAGGAGGGTTAAGCTCTTAAGTGAAGTAATTACATGAAAACAGTTTTGATCAAGAATAGTGTGCTCTTCAATCAACTTGAAAATCATTCACCTCCAAAAACCAATTTATTTGGTAAGTTCACACTTGGAATTTTATCATCAATGATTTTATTCCCTCTTTTCCCCAATTTTAGCATTGTTTCATTTTGAATGCAGATATGAATTTCTCTTTAGAATCATGTTTTTGAGGAAAAGAGAGGCAACTTTTGATCTTCAAAAAGTGGTGAACACACGGCCTATATTTTTAATGATATTTTGGTCCACCCATAAATATTTACATTATTAAATTTCTTCCACCCAAGTAGCACTAAATATGGAAACACTTTCAATTTGTCTCAAACAGATTCTTCAAGAAAGAAAAACCCAACTCATCTTCTCCCTCTCAAACACTTGAGTTCAACAATAATCACACATTTAAATTCTAGAGAAGGATGGAAAGGGATAAATGACTTGTAATGTGGATACCTAAAAAGGTATTTCATGGCTACTAGGGTCTTAATAAATGTCAGATGAGAAGGTTGGACAAAATAAGAGTTGAATTCAAAAAGGAATTTCAAAGTGATGCCTCAATCATACTTGACACATTCCATGATCTCTATCAGATTGGAAAAAGATAAAAACAACACGTTATAGATCACACAATACATCTCAAGAATCTCAAGAAAAAGAGAAAATTAAGAAGATGTCAAACAGTTTTAGAAACCTCTTAGATTGGGCATGATTTTCAATTTAGATAGTACTTGTGCATATGAGTTTCACAATCAATCATACTTCTTCAAATGAAAAGATCAGAAATCAAGAAACAAAATCCATTATGATTTCATTTAAATCCAAAAATATTAAAATCAAGCAATGTGACAAAAATAAAAATATGGTTTGAATTTTCCAAAGTAGTCAATTCATCTCAAGAATCCTAAAAACATATCAAAAAAATGAAAAAGGAAAACAAGAAAATTTCAAAAAAACAACAACATGTGAAATAAAATAAAATTGTACAAAAAATTAATAAAAAATTTGTAATCCCTCCCCCACACTTATTCCATTTACTACCATCTTTTTAGATCAAAATAGATCAAGAAATTTTGAACTTAGAATTTTAATTGGGTAGAAAACAAAATAAAGATAAGGAAATATATAACCTGATTTATTTTTCATTGGAAGCCTTGAGTTAAGCTCCTAGATGCTACCACTGTAAAACTATAGGAAATAAATGAAAATACATAATAAAAATAAATAAAAATAAAGGGAAAAAAGATAGAAAAGGGATAATTCTTGGTTTGACCCCCCAAGCGGGTGCTAGGTTTTTACTGCCCCTAGTCAGGCAGATGTAGTGAGGTATCCCTAATCAGATGGTGGATGTGGTTTCTTTTAGATGAACCACCACATGTGACTTTTTACAATGTTCATGAGTAAACACTAATATTGGAGAACACCAAATAAGATAAGACAATTTCTAACCCCCAATAAATAATACAGAGAGAATTTAAGGTCCAAAGTGAGAGGGAATAGAATATAAGGGTGCTCCCTATGAACTTCTATGGTTCCCTCATCCAAATGGTATGAAAGTTTTTGTAGAGGAGGTAGTCACATTACCACCATCTTCTCCAGCTCTTCTTCCTCGATCACCACCACTTGGGTGGCCTCTTTTGTATCATACAAGGTCTACTTCATTTGTGCTATATCAGAAATTTCAAGAAAGGGAAAGTCTGAAAACAATTCAACTTGAATAAGATTAAAACATGATGAATCAATAAAGAAATATTCCCTTTCTAGTATGTTGTCTTGGAAATTGATCTCTTTAGGCAAGACCATTGGAAACTCCATCTCATCAGGTGCATCTTCTTCATAATATAACAAAGAAAAAGAGAGGACAAAAGGTGTTTATTTTTCAATATCAATGATATGAAAATCAAGTTTCAGGTTATGTTCAACAAAGCCATTCCATCATTCTTCCAACAAATGTTTATCTCCCATAAGTATATCAGCTGGCATCGATACTTCAGGGACCTTCTCAAGAAAATTTGAGTATGGGATGATATTATTAACTTTTTTAATAGCTCCTTCTCACCATCCTTAGGTTCATTAACATAAAAAATGATTGGTTAAATCTATTCCACCACATGTTTTGGTTCAGGTTCCAGCTCATGATCAGGTTCAAGTTTAGGTTCAGGTTGCTCCAATAATGAACAAGTATATTCCTAAAACCTATCATTATTTATCTTCAGTTTTTTTATGTGTTATTGAAGTTCATATATATGAGAGTTTTGAATTTAATATTTTTGTTGAACCTAAAAATAGTTATTCCATGCATAATAATCATAATTGAAATACATCTAGAAACAAGAAGTTTTTTTTAGTTTTTGAAATTTATGATTTGTTGTGTTTTTTTTTGAAAAAAAGGTGTGTGAAAGTGTTGCGATCCTCCTAGGAAACGACACCAATTTGATGCATGGTAATTTTTTATAGATCCCTAATCAAAATATTATTTACCTAAGCATGAAATATAGTGCACTCCCAGGGTCGGTCTTGAGGAGGCAACTTACACAACACCGAAATTCTATTGTCACTATTTATTTTCTAACTAATATATAATATAAATATGGGTTTGAAAGATACATAATATATATATATATATATATTTAATGCGAAAAAATGATGTTAAAAATAAAGAAGTAATACATTCGTTCTTGGGGGATCATAATGATTGATATTGTTGTTTATTAAAATATTCTCAATATCAATTCAATGTAGTGTTCAAGATCTGTCACACTACACCCTCTTATTCAAAATTTTATTTGCACAACACCGAGATCTCTGCATGTGGGGAAATACTCTTCCTAAATCTGGATAGGAGATCTATTTTCTGACCATCGTTACCCAATCCATACTCAATCGTATGCATGACTTAGATAGTGAAGGGAAGGATACAAGTTGAATGAGAAGAAGAACTCGATGATAGAGAAAATGGGGCAATCAAACACCATAATAAATTTAACCATAAAAAAATTCTCATAATGAAATAAATATATTTAAATTGAATCATAATGAAAATCAACCACCATTCTCCCCCTCAAACAAACATCATGGTTAGTTCCCCATTCTCATGGAGTTAAAAGAGAATACAGTGGGAGAAACACATAAAAGTAAAAATGAGAGAATTTGGATTGAAAAAGAAGTATAATATAAATTAAAAGTTTAAAAATATACTATAGTAGGAAAAAAAATATAAAACTACACGAAATGTCCACTACATTTCCAACCCTTTGAAATGAAAAGGTAGTACATTTTTATAGGCAAGGGGATGAAATGTTTGGATCCAAAATATGTCTACCAAATTTATGCATGTATATGGACTCCTTAATGATAGAATTTGGAAATTTTACTTCTTTAAAGTTGTTCAGTTATTTCTCCTATGTTTTCTCACGAAATTTAAGATTGAGTGGAAAAGTAATGAATGATTTATGGCCTATTCACTCATAATATTTAATTCTTTCATACATAATATTTGTATTCCAATGCATAGAGTTATAACACATTTATACCTTGATAATGAAGGAATAAGGCGTGAAAATATGATTGAAACTTGTTCCTACTGATTTATTCTAGGTCCAGGTAAAATATCATCTAAATTGGTTTGTTACGTTATGATATATAGGCCAAACAATAGAATTCTCCAAATATGTGCACACTTTTCGCAGCCTGATTTGTGAGCTAGATTTGAGTTTCCAAATGATGGATTGAGCTTTGGGTCTAAAAGGATAAAATAAATACCATAAAAAACATTAACCTTTTAAAGAATAATTTTGCAATTTAGATTTGTTAAGAAAATTTTATGTCCAAAACATTGAAATCATTTAAAATAGTTAAAATTCCAAAATATGTTATTTTTGTAATTAAGCTCAAAAATGATTCAAAAACATAAAATGTGACAATTAACCTTGAAATAACACATTTTGGGATTAAAAACATTGAAATTAAGAATAAAAGAATTGAAAATATTTGTTCTATAAATTCCCCCACACTTAAACATTGTACTTCTAGGCAATCATCTAATACAATGGTTAAAAACAACTTCTCAAGCATTAATGAAAACACAACTCAATTATCATATCAAGGAAAATATCATGATTGATACATGGATAAAATTTTTAGAACTCCTAAAAAATTATATGAATCCATTCAATATAATGTTAATCCACACATGAATTTCATACCTACCTCCTTGGAAAAAAATATTTCTCTCTTCACTCAAGTATTTTTATGTGGAGTTTTTCTCGTTATCAAGAACATGTGTGATCTACATAGGCTTGATATACTACTAGTATCTAAAATTCATAGAGTAAAAATGTGTCAATCATGAGGTATTTTTCATGGGTTGTTCTGAGGCTGTGGGTTGGTTGGTTTTAAATGTAAAAAATTCGAGGCATAATGAGGAGGGTTAAGCTCTAAATTAAAGTAAATGAATGAAAAAGTTTTTCTCAAGAATGGTGTGCTCATAAATCATCTAGAAAATGATTCACCTACAAACACATATTTATTTGGGAAGTTCAGAAATGGAATTTTAGTATCAATGTTTTTATTCCATCTTTTCCCCAATTACAGCATTGTTTCAGCTTGAATGCAGATCTGGATTTCACTTCAGAATCATGTTTTTGACAAAAAGATAGGCAGATTTTGATCTTCAAAAAGTGGTGAAAACCCAGTCCATATTTTTAATGATATTTTGAGCCACCCATACATATTTCCATCATGAAATTTCTTCCACCCAAGTATTAAAAAATATGGAAACACTTTCAATTCAGCTCAAACATATTCTTCAAGAAAGTAAAACAGAGCTTATCTTCTCCCTCCCCCACACTTAAGTTCAACAATAATCATGCATTAAACTTCTAGAGTAGACTGTAAAGGGATAAATGGTTTGTAATGTGGCTACCTAACAAGGTATTTCATGGATACTAGGGGCTTAATAAAGTTCAGATGAAAAGGTTGTAAAAAATAAGAGATGAATTCAAAAAGGACTTTCAAAGTGATGCCTCAATCATACTTGACACATTCCATGAACTCTAATAGCTTTGAAAAAGAGAGAAAAAACAAGTTATAGATCACACAATATGTCTCAAAACTATATGTAAAAAATATAAAATTAATAATATGTCAATAAGGTTTAGAAACCTCTCAGTTTGGGAAAGATTTTCAATTTGGACAGTACTCGTACACATGAGTTTCAAAATCAATCAAAAATTTTCAAATAAAAAGATCAGAAATCAAGAAACAAAATCCAGTCAAAAATAATTTAAATCCCAAAAATATTAAAATCAAGTAATTTTACAAAAATACCAATATGGTTTGAATTTTACAAAGTAGTCAATTCATCTCAAGAATCCTAAAAAGACACCAAAAAATGATAAATGGAAACAAGAAAATTTCAAAAAAACAACATGAAAAATAAAATGAAAGAACGCACAAAATTACAAAAAACAAGTTGAAATCCATCCTATGAACTTATTCCATTTAATACCCTCTTTTTAGATCAAATTAGATAAAGAAATTTTGCATTCAGAATTTAAATTGGGTAGCAAACAAAATAAAGATAATCACAAATATAACCTGATTTATTTTTCAGTGGCAGCCTTGAGTTAAACTCCTTGATACTGCCTCTTTAAAACTACAAGAAACAAATTACAAAACATAAGAAAAATAAATAAAAAGAAAGAGAAAGGAGATATAACAGGGATAATTATTGGTTTGACCCCCCAAGCGGGTCCTAGGTTTTTACTGCCCTTAGTCTGGCAGTTGTAGTGAGTTATCCCCAATCAGATGGTGGATATGATATCTTTGAGATGAACCACCACATGTGACTTTTTCAAATGTCCATGAATAAAAACTAATATTGGAGAACCCCAAAGTAGATAATAAAATTTCTAACACCCAATAAATAATACAGAGATAATTTAAGGTCCAGAGTGGGAGGGAATAGAATATAAGGGTTCTCCCTGTGAACTTTTGTGGTGTCCTCCTCCAAATGGTATTAAAGTTATTGTAGAGGATGTAGTCACACCACCACCATCTTTTCCAGATGTTCTTCCTTGATCAACACCACTTGGGTGGTTTCTTTTGTATCATCTAAGGTCTACTTCATTTGTGATATATTAGAAATTTTATGTAAGGGAAATTCAGAAAACAATTAAACTTGAATAAGATTAAAACACGATGAATCAATAAAGAAATATCCCGTTTCTAGTATGTCATCTTGGAAATTTATCTCTTGAGGCAAGAACATTGGAAACTCCCTCTCATCAGGTTCATATTCTTTATCATCTTCCAAAGCAAGAGTGAGGTCAAATGGTGTTCATTTTTCAATATCAATGATAGGAAAATCAAGATTTAGGATATGTTCAACAAAGATATTCCATGATTATTCCAAAAATGTTTGATCTCCCATAAGTATATCAGCTGGAATCTATACTTCAAGGACCACCTCAAACAATGGTTGAGTACGGGATGATATGATTAAATCCTTTAGTATCTCCTTATCACCCTCCTCATGTTTCTTAACAAAAAAATGATCGGTGAAATCTCTTCCACCACATGTTTTGGTTCACGTTCCAGCTCAGGATTAGGTTCGGGTTTAGGTTCAAGTTTCTACAACTGTGAACGAATATATTCCTCAAAACTTTCAGCAATTATCTTCAATTTTTGTATGTCTTATTAAAGTTATTGCATATGACCTTTTTGAATTTCATCTTCTTATTGTAATTGAGAATAGTTAGTCCATGCAGAATAATCACAATTGAAATACATCATGAACAATGATGTTTTCTTTAGTTTTTGAAATTTATGATTTTTTTGTGATTTTTTGAAAAAACTGTGTTTGCAAGTGTTATGCCCCTCTCTAGAAAAGGAGCCAATTTGATGAATGGTATTTTTTCATAGATCCCTGATGAAAAATTATTTATCTAAGCATGCAGTATATTGCACTCCCAGGGTCGGTCTCGAGGAGGCAACTTACACAACACCGAAATTCTATTGTCACCATTTATTTTTTATCTAATATATAATATAAATATGAGTTTTAAAGATGCATAAAATATGAATATATATATATATATATATATGTAATGAGAACAAAATGATGTTAAAAAGAAAAAAATAAGACATTCGTTCTTAGGGGAGCATAATGGTTGATATCATTGTTTATTAAAATATTCTCAATATCAATTCAATTTAGTGATCAAGATCTGTCACACTACACCCTCTAATTCAAAATGTTATTTCCCCAAAACCAAGATCTATGAATGCAGGGAAATAATCTTCATAAATTTGGCTTGGAGATATTTTCAACTGATCATCACTAACCAATCCATACTCCATCGTGTGCATGACTTAGATAGCGAAGGAAAGGATAAATATTAAATGAGAAAAACTCGGTGATAGAGAAAATGGGGAAATCACACACCATAATAAATTTAACCACCACCAAAACTCTCATAATTAAATAAATATATTTAAATTAAAGCACAATGAAACTAAATCGACCACCATTCCCCCCCTCGAACAAACATCAAGGTTAGTTCTCCATTCTCATGGAGTTAGAAGAGAATACGGTGGGAGAAACACATAAATGTAAAAAGAGAAGAATGAGGTATGAAGAAGTATAATATAAATTAAAAGTTTAAAAATATACTATAGTAGAAAAGAAAATATAAACCAACACAAAATAGCCACTAATTTTTCATCCTTTTGAAATGAAGAGGGAGTACATTTTTATAGGCAAGGGGATGAAATATTTGCCTCCAAAATATGTATACCGAATTTATGCTCATGTATGGAATCCTTAATGATAGAATTTGGAAATTGTTAATTGTTCAAAGTTGTTCAGTTATTTCTCCTATAACTTATAAATAATTTTAAACTTTATTTTCCAAGTGATGAAGGAGTTATGACCGATTCACTCAGAATATTTAATTATTCCAAACTGAATCTTCATATTCCAATTCACCTAGTTACAATGAATTTATTTCCTTGATAATAAAGGAATAAGGCGAGGAAATATTAATAAAACTTCTTCATCCGAATTTATTCAAGGTTCATGAAAAATATCATCTCAATTGGTTTGTTACTTTATGACATATTGACCAAAAAATAAAATTCTTCAGATCTGTGCACAGTTTTCAAGGCCTGACTTCTGAGCTAGATTTGAGCTTCCAAATGATGGATTGAGATTTGGGTCCAATGTGATAAAATTAATCCCATATAACAGAGGAAACATTAAAATAGTTTTTTTTTCCAATTTTTATCTGTTAAGAAAATGTTAGGGCCAAAACAGTGAAATAATTTAAAATAGTTAAAATTCCAAAATATGTCATTTTTGTAATTAAGCTAAAAAATGCTTCAAAAACATAAAATGTGACAATTAACCTTGAAATAAAATATAGTGGGATTAAAAAAATTAGAATTAAGAATAAAATAATTAAAAATATTTGTTCTATCAATTCCCCCACACTTAAACATTGCACTCCTGGGCAATAATCTAATACCATGGTCAAAAGAAACTTCTCAAAGAATAAATAACAACAAGGATCAATTATCATATTAAAGAAAATATCATTCCTCATACATGGATAAAAATTTCAAAACTCCTCAAAAATCATATGAATTTATTCAATCTAATGTTAATACTCACATGCATTTTGTACTTACCTCCCTAGAAAAAAATATTTCTCTCTTCACTCAAGAATTTTTATGTGGAGTTTTTCTCCTTCCCAAAAACATGTGTGATCTTCATAGGATTGATATCCTCCTAGTATCTCCAATTAATAGAGTAAAAATGTGTCAATCATGAGGTCTTTTTCATGGGTTGTTCTGAGGCCGAGAGTTGGAAAGTTTTAAATGTGAAAAATCTGAGGCAGAATGAGGGGGGTTAAGCTCTAAAGTAAAGTAAATGCATGAAAACCATTTTTCTCAATAATGGTATGATCCTCAATTAGATAGAAATTGATTCACCTCAAAACACATATTTATTTAGGAGGTTAACACTTGGTATTTTAGAATCAATGATTTTCTTCCCTCTTTACCCCAATTACAGCATTGTTTCAGCTTAAATGTAGATCTGGATTTCTTTTCAGAATCATGTTTTTGAGGAAAAGAGAGGCAAATTTTGATCTTCAAAAAGTGGCGAACACCTAGCCCATATTTTTAATGATATTTAGGGCCACCCATATATCTTTCCATAATGAAATTTCTTCCACCCAATTAGAAATAAATATGAAAACACATTCAATTCATCTCAAATATATTATTCAAGAAAGAAAAACAAAGCTCATCTTCTCCCTCCCCACACTTGAGTTCAACAATAATCATGCATTTAACTTCTAGAGTAGGCTGGAAAGGGATAAATGGTTTGTAATGTGAACACATAAAAAGGTATTTCATGGCTATTAGGGTCTTAATAAAGGTCATATAAACAGGTAGGACAAAATAAGAGTTGAATTCAAAAAGGGCTTTCAAAGTGATGCCTCAATCATATTTGACACATTATATGAACTCTAACATCTTTGAAAAAGAGAAAAACAGAAAGTTCTAGATCACAGAATATGTCTCAAGACTCTCAATAAAAAGATAAAATTAAGAATATGTCAAACAGGTTTCGAAACCTCTCAGTTTGGTCACGATTTTCAATTTCGATAGTACTCGTGCACATGAGTTTCACAATCAATCAAACTTCTTCAAATGAAAAGATAAGAAATCAATAAACAAAATCTATTAAAAAATCATTTAAATCTTAAAATATTTAAATCAAGAAATTTTACAAAAATAAAAAGATGGTTTGAATTTTTAAAAGTATTCAATTAATCTCAAGAATCTAAAAAACACACCAAAAAAATAAAAAGGAAAACAAGAAAATTTCAAAAAAACAACATGAAAAATAAAATAAAAGAACACAAAAAATCCCTAAAAACATGTTAAAATACCTCCCCCCCTTATTTCATTTACTACCATATTTTTAGATCAAATTATATCAATAATGTTTTCACATAGAATTTAAATTGGGTATAAAAAAAAATAAAGATAAGGAAAGATATAACCCGATTTATTTTTCAATGGTATCCTTGAGTTAAGATCCTAGCTGCTACCACATTAAAACTACAAGAAATAAATGAAAAGACATAAGAAAAATAAATAAAAAGAAATATAAAGGATATAAAAAAGGGATAATGCTTGGTTTGACCCTCCAAGAGGGTGCTAGGTTTTTACTGCCCCTAGTTAGTCAGTTGCAGTGAGTTATCCCCAATCAGATGGTGGATGTGGTTTCTTTGAGATGAACCACCACATGTGACTTTTTATAATGTTCATGAGTAAACAATGATATTAGAGAACCCCAAATAAGATAATATAATTTCTAACCCCCAATAAATAATATAGAGAGAATTTAAGGTCCAGAGTGGGTGGGAATAAAATATGGGGTTGCTCCCTGTGAACTTATGTGGTATCCTTCTCTAGATGGTATGAAAGTTATTGTAAATGAGGTAGTCACACCACCACCATCTTCTCCATATCTTCTTCCTCGATCACCACCCCTTGGGTGGTATCTTGCGTATCATCCAAGGCCTTATACATCTATTCTATATCATAAATTTTAGGAAAGGGAACTTCAGAAAATAATTCAACTTGAATAAGATTAAAACATGATGAATCAAAAAAGAAATCTTCCCTTTCTAGTATGTCAGCTTGAAAATTGATCTCTTCAGGAAAGACCATTGGAAACTCCATATCATCAGGTGCATCTTATTAATCATATTAAAAAGAAATAGAGAGGTCAAAATGTGTTGATTTTTCAATATCAAAGATAGAAAAATCAAGTTTCAGGTTATTTTCAACTAATCTATTCCATGATTCCTCCAAAAAATGTTGATCTCCCATTAGTATATTAGATGACATCTGTACTTCAGGGACCTCCTCAAGCAATTTTTGAGTATGGGATGATATGATTAAATCCTTTAATATCTTCTTCTCACCCCCATTAGGTTTCTTAACATAAAAAATGATTGGTGAAATCTCTTCCACCACACATTTTGGTTCAGGTTCCAACTCAGGATTAAGTTCGGGTTTAGGTTCGAGTTGCTCCAATAGTGAACGAATATATTCCTCAAAACTTTTATAATTTCTCTTCAGTTTTTTTATTTGTTATTAATGTTCTTTCATATGAGATTTTTTAGTTTTATCTTCTTATTTCACTTGATAATATTTAGTTCATGTAGAATAATCACAATTAAAATACATCATGAACAAAGAAGTTTTTTTTTAGTTTTTAAAATTTATGATTTTTTTGAAAAAACGGTGTGTGAAAATGTTGCGGCCCTCCCCAGAAATGGAACCAATTTGATTCCCAGTAATGTTTTGTAGATCCCTGATCAAAAGATTATTTACCAAACATGCAATATAGTTCACTCCCAAGGTCGGTCTCGAGGAGGCAACTTACACAACACCGGGATTATATTGTCACTATTTATTTTCTAACTAATATATAATATAAATATGAGTTTGAAAGATGCATAAAATTTGAATATATATATATATATATATATATATATGTAATGTGAACACTATTATGTTAAAAATAAAGAAAGAATACATTCATTCTTGGGGGATCATAATGGTTGATATCATTGTTTGTTAAAATATTCTCAATATCAATTCAATGTAGTGATCCAGATCTGTCACACTACACCCTCTCATTATAAATGTTATTTACTAAACACTGAGATCTCTACATGTGGGGAAATACTCTTCCAAAATCTAGCGAGGATATCTCTTTTCCGACCATTGCTACCCAAGCTATACTCCATCGTATGCATGACTTAGATAGTGAGGGGAAGGATAAATATTGAATGAGAAGAAGAACTCGATGATAGAGAAAATGGGAAAATAACACATCATAATCAATTTAACAACCAAAAAAATTTTCAGAATTAAATAAAGAGAATTAAATTTAATCACAATGAAACTCAATCGACCACCATTCTCCCCCTCGAACAAACATTCAGGTTAGTTCCCCATTCTCATGGAGTTAGAAGAGAATAGGATGAGAGAAACACGTAAAAGTAAAAATGGAAGAATTAGTTATGAAGAATAAGTTTAATATAAATTAAATGTTTAAAAAAATACTACAGAAGAAAAGAAAATATAAACCTACAAAAAAATGGCCACTACTTTTCCAACCCTTTGAAATGAAGAGGGAGTACATTTTTATTGGCAAGGGGATGAAATATTTGGCTCCAAAATCTTTCCACCAAATTTATGCACGTGTATGGCCATTTTATGATATAATTTCGAAATTGTTACTTCTTGAAAGTTTTTCATTTGTTTCTCCTCTATCTTCGCACGACATTTCATCTTTATTGGAAAAGTAATGAAGGAGTTATGGTTGATTCACTCAGAATATTTAATTTTGTCAAATGGACTCATTATATTCCAATACACCAAGTTCCAATGCATTTATGTCATTGTTAATTAAAGAATAAGGCCCGTCCATATTAATTATACTTGTTCATCCAGATTTAATCTTGTTCCATGTAAAATATTATCTCATTTGTTTGTTACTTTATGACATATCGGCCAAAAAATACAATTCTCCAAATCTGTGTATAGTTTTCGAGGCCTGGCATGTGAGATGGATTTGATCTTTCAAATGATGGATTGAGCTTTGGGTTCAAAAAGATAAAATGAATCCTATATAACATAGTAACCTGTAAAATTAATTATTTTCAATTTTTATTAGTTCAGAAAAATTTATGGACAACACATAGAAATAATTTAAAATAGTTAAAATTCCAAAATATTTCATTTTTGTAATTAAGATCAAAATGCTTCAAAAACATAAAATGTGACAATTAACCTTGAAATAACACATAGAGGGACTAAAAAGATTGAAATTTAGAATAAAATAATTGAAAATATTTGTTCTATCATTTCCCCCGCACTTAAACATTGCACTCATGGGCAATCATCTAATACCATAGTCAAAACAAACTTCTCAAAGCATAAATGACAACACAACTCAATTATCATATCAAAGAAAATATCACGCCTCATACATGGATAAAAATATAAAAACTCCTAAAAAATCATATGAATCCATTCAATATAATGTTAATCCTCACATGCATTTCGTACCTACCTCCTTGGAAAAAAATATTTCTCTCTTTACTCAAGGATTTTTATGTGGAGTTTTTTTCATTCTGAAGAACATGTGTGATCTACATATGTTTGATATACTCATAGTATATCCACATTATAGTGCAAAAAATGTGTCAATAATGAGGTATTTTTCATGGGTTGTTCTGAGGTTTAGAGTTTACAAGTTTTAAATGTAAAAAATCTAAGGCATAATGAGGAGGGTTAAGCTCTAAAGTGAAGTAAATGTATGAAACAAGTTTTGCTCAAGAATGGTGCGCTCCTCAATCAGCTCGAAAATAATTCACCTCCAAAAACATTTTTATTTGAGAAGTTCATACTTTTAATTTTAGCATCAATTATTTTCTTCCCACTTTTCCCCAATTGCAGCATTGTTTCAGCTTGAATGCAGAACTAAATTTCTCTTCAGAATCATGTTTTTGAGGAAAAGAGATGCATCTTTTGATCTTCAAAATGTGATGAACAACCGACCCATGTTTTTAATGATATTTAGGAACACCCATCCATATTTACCTCATGAAATTTATTCCAATCAAGTAGAAATAAATATGGAAACACTTTCAATTTAGCTCAAACATATTCTTCAAGAAAGAAAAACACACCTCATCTTCTCCCTCCCCCACACTTGAGTTCAACAATAATCATGGATTTAACTTCTAGAGCAGGCTGGGAAAGGATAAATGACTTATAACGTGGCTACCTAACAAGGTATTTCATGGATAATAGGGTCTTAATAAAGTTCAGATAAAAATCTAGGTCAAAATAAGAGTTGAATTCAAAAATGCATTTCAAAGTGATGTCTTAATCATACTTGACACATTCCATGAACTCTAACAGATTTGAAAAATAGAAAAACATAAAGTTCTAGATAACCCAATATGTCTCAAGACTATCAATAAAAATAAAAAGTTAATAAGATCTTAAATAGGTTTAGAAACCTCTCAGGCTAGGCATGATTTTCAATTTGGACATTACTCGTGCACACGAGTTTCACAATCAATCAAACTTCTTAAAATGAAAAGATCCAAAATAAAGAAACAAAATCCATTTATCAATCATTTAAATCATAAAATTTTTAAATAAAGACATGTTACAAAAATAAAAATATGGTTTTAATTTTCCAAAGTATTCAATTCATCTTAAGAATCCTAAAAACACACCAAAAAAATGAAAAATGAAAACAAGAAAATTTCAAAAAAAAAACATGAAAAAATAAAATGAAATCACACAAAAAATTCCTAAAAAAAGTTGAAACAACTCCCCTAAACGTATTCCATTTAATATCCTATTTTTAGATCAAATTATATCAAGAAAGTTTTCACTTAGAATATAAATTTGGTAGCAAAAAAAAGGATAGGGAAAGATACAACCTGGTTTATTTTTCTGTGACAGCCTTGAGTTAATCTCCTAGTTGCTACCACTTTAAAACTACAAGAAATAAATGAAAAGACATAAGAAAAATAAATAAAAATGAAGATAAATGATATATAAAAGGTATAATGCTTGGGTTGACACCCAAAGAGGGTGCTAGATTTTTACTACCCATAGTTAGGTAGTTGCAGTGAGTTATCCCCAATCAGATGGTGGATGTAGTTTCTTGGAGATGAACCACCACATGCGACTTTTCCAATGTACATGAGTAAACACTGATATTAGAGAACCCCAAATAATATAATAAAATTTTTAACCCCAAATAAATAATACAGATATAATTTAAGGTCTAGAGTGGGAGGAAATAGAATATAGGGGTGATACCTATGAACTTATGTGGTGTCCTTCTCCAAATGATATGAAAGTTGTTGTAGAGTAGGTAGTCGCACCACCACCATCTTCTTCAACTCTTATTCCTTTATCACCACCAATTGGGTGGTATATTTCATATCATCCAAGTTCTAATCCATTTGTTCTATATCAGAAATTTTAGGAAAGATAATGTCAAAAAACAATTCAACATTAATAAGTTTAAAACACGATGAATCAATAAAGAAATCTTCCCTTTCTAGTATGTCAGCTTGAAAATTGATCTCTTCAGGAAAGACTATTGGAAAATACATCTCATCAAGTGAATCTTATTCATAATCTACCAAATAAAGAAAGAGAGGTCAAAAGTTATTGATTTTTCAATATCAATGATATAAAAATTATGTTTTAGGTTATGTTCAACAAAGCTATTCCATGATTCTTCTAAAAAATGTTGATCACTTATAAGTATATCAGCTGGAATCTATACTTTAGGAACCTTCTTAAGAAATGATTGAGTATGAGATGATATTATTAACTCATTTAGTAGCTCTTTATCACCCTCCTTAGTTTTTTTAACATAAAAAATGATCAGTGAAATCTCTTCCACTGCACGTTTTTGTTCAGGTTCCAACTCAGGATCAGGTTCAAGTTTAGGTTCGGGTTTCTCCAATAGTGAACAAATATATTCCTAAAACCTTATAGAATTTATATTTAGTTTTTTTATGTCTTATTGGAATTATTTTATATGAGATTTTTGAATTTAATCTTCTTGTTGCACCAGAGAATAGTTAGTCCATGCAGAATAATCACAATAGAATTACATCATGAACAAAGAAGTTTTTTTTAGTTTTTGAAATTTATGATTTTTTTGTGTTTAAAAAAAATGGTGTGTGAAAGTTTTTCTCTCCTCCACGAAAACAACACCAATATGATTCTTGATAATTTTTTTCATATCCCTGATCCAAAGATTATTTACATAAGCATGCACTGTAGTGTACTCCCAGTGTCAGTCTCCAAGAGGCAACTTACACAACACTGAAATTCTATTGTCACTATTTATTTTTTAAATAATATATAATATAAAGATGAGTCTGAAAGATGAATAAAATATGAATATATATATATATCTAATGTGAAAAAAAATATGTTAAAAATAAATAAATAATACATTCATTCTTGAGGGATCATAATGGTTGATATCAGTGTTTATTAAAATATTCTCAATATCAATTCAATGTAGTGATCAAGATCTGTCACACTACACCTTCTCATTTTAAATGTTATTTCCCCAACACAAATATATCCACATGTGGGGAAATAATCTTCCTAAATCTGGATAGGATATCTCTTTTCCAACCATCGCTACCCAAGCCATACTCCATTGTATGCATTACTTAGATAGTAAAGGGAAGGATAAATATTGAATGAGAAGAAGAACTCAGTGATAGAGAAAATGTGGAATCACACACCATAATCAATTTAACAACCACACAAATTATCAGTATTAAATAAATATATTTAAATTGAAGCACAATGAAACTCAATCAACCAAAATTCTCCCCCTCGAACAAACAATGAGGTTAGTTCCCCATTCTCATGGAGTTAGAAGAGAATACAGTGGGAGAAACACTTAAAAGTAAAAATGGAAGAATGAGGTATGAAGGAGAAGTATAATATAAATTAAAAGTTTAAAAACATACTACATCAGAAAATAAAATATAAACCTACACAAAATAAACACTACTTTTCCAACCCTTTTTAATGAAGAGGGAGTACATTTTTATAGGCAAGGGGATGAAATATTTGGATCCAAAATCTGTCTACCGAATTTCTACACGTGTATGGCCTCCATAATGATATAATTTGGACATGGTTCCTTCTCTAAAGTTGTTCAGTTATTTATATAATGTATTATCACGAAATTTAAGATTTATTGTCCAATTAATTAAGTAGTTATGGTTGATTCACTCAGAATATTTAATTCTTCCAAACAGACTATTCATATTCTAATGCACTGAGTTACAACGCATTAAGGGGCTTGATAATGAAGAAATAAAGTGATGTAATCTTAATGAAACTTGTTTATAAAGATTTATAATATATACATGTAAAATATAAGCTCAATGGGTTCCATAATTTATGACATATCGGCCAAACAATACAATTCTCCAGATCTGTGAAGAGTTTTTGAGGATCGAATTGTGAGCTGGATTTGAGTTTCCAAATGATGGATTGAGCTTTGGTTACAAAAGGATAAAATGAATCCCATAAAATATAGGAAACTTCAAAAGAATAATTTTTCAATTTATATTAGTTATGAAAATGTAATGTCTAAAACATTGAAATCATTTAAAACAGTTAAAATTCCAAAATATGTCATTTTTGTAAATAAGCTCAAAAAATGCTTCAAAAACATAAAATGTGACAATTGACCTTGAAATAACACATGGTGGGATTAAAAAAATTGAAATTAAGAATAAAATAATTGAAAATATTTTTTCTATCAATTCCCCCACACTTAAACATTGCACTCCTGGGCAATCATCTAATACCATGGTGAAAACAAACTTCTCAAAGCATAAATGACATGACGACTCAATTATCATATCAATGAAAATATCACGAATCATACATGGATAAAAATTTCAGAACTTCTCAAAAATCATATGAATCCATTAAATCTAATGTTAATACTCACATGCATTTTGTACCTACATCCCTGGAAAAAATATTTCTCTCTTCACTCAAGTATTTTTATGTGGAGTTTTTCTCCTTCTCAAGAAGATGTGTGATCTATATAGGATTGATATAATCATAGTATATCCACTTCATAGAGTCAAAAATGTTTCAATAATGAGATATTTTTCATGGGACTTTCTGAGGCTGAAGGTTGGCAGGTTTCAAATGTAAAAACTTTGAGACAAAATGAAGAGGGTTAAGCTCTAAAGTGAAGTAAATGCATGAAAACAATTTTTCTCAAGAATGGTGTGCTCCTAAATCTTATAAAAAATGATTCAACTAAAAACACCTATTTATTTGGTAAGTTCACAATTTTAATTTTAGTATCAATTATTTTCTTCCCTCTTTTCCCCAATTGAAGTATTGTTTCAGCTTGAATACAGATCTGGATTTCTCTTTAGAATCATGTTTTTGAGGAAAAGAGAGGAAGGTTTTGATCTTCAAAAAGTGGTGAACACCCAACCCATATTTTTAATGATATTTAAGGCCACCCATACATCTTTCAATTATGAAATTTATTCCATCTAAGTAGAAATAAATATGGAAACACTTTCAATTCATCACAAATAGATTCTTCAAGAAAGAAAAACACAACTCATCTTCTCCCTCCCCCACACTCAAGTTCAACAATAATCATGCATTTAACTTATAGAGCAGGCTGAAAAGGGATAAATGTATTGTAATGTGGCTACCTAATAAGTCATTTCATGTCTACTAGGGTCTTAATAAAGGTTATATGAAAAGGTAGGCTGAAATAAGGGTTGAATTAAAAAAGGGCTTTCAAAGTGATGCCTCAAACATACTTGACACAATACATGAACTCTAAAAGATTTGAAAAGGAGAAAAAAAAAGTTCAAGATTACAAAATATGTCTCAAGACTCGTAAGAAAAATAGAAAATTAAGAAGATGTAAAATAAGCTTAGAAACCTCTCAGGTTGGGCATGATTTTCAATTTGGACAATACTCGTGCACATGAGTTTCACAATCACTCAAACTTATTCAAATGAAAAGATCATAATTCAAGAAACAAAATCCATTCAGAAATAATTTAAATAATAAAGTATTCGAATCAAAAAATGTTCCAAAAATACCAATATGGTTTGAATTTTCCAAAGTTGTCAATTCATCTCAAGAATCCTAAAAATACACTAAAAAATGAAAAAGGAAAACAAGAAAATTTCAAAAAAAAAACAACATGAAAAATAAAATGAAAGCACACAAAAAATTACTAAAAACAAGTTGTAATCCCTCCCCTGCACTTATTCCATTTACTAACATCTTTTTAGATAAAATTATATCAAGAAAGTTTGTACTTAGAATTTAAATTTAGTAGCAAAAAAAAAGATAAGGATAGATACAACCTGATTTATTTTTTAGTGGTATCCTTGAGTTAAGACCCTAGCTGCTACCACTTTAAAACTATAAGAAATAAATGACAAGACCTAAGAAAAATAAATAAAAATAAATAGAAAGGATATAGAAAATTGATAATGATTGGTTTGACCCCCCGAGTGGGTACAAGGTTTTTACTTCCCCTAGTCAGGAAGTTGCAGTGAGTTATCCACAATCAGATGGTGGATGTGGTTTCTTTGAGATGAACCACCACATGTTAATTTTTCCAATGTACATGAGTAAACACTAATATTTGAGAACCCTAAATAATATAAGAAAATTTCTAACCCCAAATAAATAATATAGAGAGAATTTAAGCTCTAAAGTGGGAGGGAATAGAATATAGGGGTTCTCCCTGTGAACTTCTGTAGTGTCCTCCTGCAAATGGTATGAAAGTTATTGTAGAGGAGGTAGTGGAACCACCACCATCTTCTCTAGATCTTATTCATAGATCAACAAAACTTGGGTGGTATCTTTTTTATCATCCAAGGTCTTATACATTTGTGTTATATCAGAAATTTTAGAAAAGGAAAAGTCAGAAAACAATTCAACTTGAATAAGATTAAAACATTATGAATCAATAAAGAAGTATTAACTTTCTAGTATGTCATGTTGGAAATTTATTGCTTCAGGAAATACCATTGGAAAATCCTTATCATTAGGTTAATATTCTTCTTCATCTTCAAGAGAAAGTGAGTGGTCAAAAATGTGTTGATTTTTAAATATCAATGATAGGAAAATCAAGTTTCAGGTTATGTTCCACAAAGCTATTCCATGATTCTTCCAAAAAATGTTGATTTCCCATAAGTATATCAGCTTACATTTGTACTTCAGGGACCTCATAAAGAAATTATTGAGTAAGATATGATATTATTAACAAATTTAGTATCTCTTTATCACCATCCTCAGGTTCCTTAACATAAAAAATGACCGGTGAAATATATTCCACCACACGTTTTGGTTCAGGTTCCTACTGAGGATTAGGTTTGGGTTTAGGTTCGGGTTGCTCCAACAGTGAAAAAATATATTCCTCAAAACTTTTCTCATTTCTCTTAAATTTTTGCATGTATTATTGAAGTTCTTGTATTTGTGATTTTTTAAATTTATCTTCTTCTTTCACATAGAATAGTTATTCCATGCAGAATAATCACAATTGAAATACATCATGAACAAAGATGTTTTTTTTAGTTTTGTAAAATTATTTTTTTGTGTTTTTTTTAAAAACGGTGTGTGAAAGTGGTGTGCCACTCTCTAGAAACAATTCAAACTTGATGTGTGGGAATTTTTCACAGATCCCCGATCAAAATATTATTTACCTAAGCATGCAATATAGTGCACTCCCAAGGGCGGTCTCGAGGAGGCAATTTACACAACACCGAAATTCTATTGTCACTATTTATTTTCTAAATAATATATAATATAAATATGAGTTTGAAAGATGCATAAAAAATGAATATGTATATATATATGTAATGAGAACAAAGTGATGTTAAAAAGAAATAAAGAAGTCATTCGTTCTTGGGGGATCATAATGGTTGATATCATTGTTTATTAAAATATTCTCAACATCAATTCAATGTAGTGATCAAGATATGTCACACTATAACCTCTCCTTAGAAATGTTATTTTCCCAACACTAAGATCTCTACTTGCAGGGAAATACTCTTCCTAAAGATGACTAGGAGATCTATTTTCCGACTATCTCTACACAAGACACACTCCATCGTATGCATGACTTAGATAGTGAAGGGAAGGATAAACATGGAATGAGAAGAAGAACTCGGTGATAGAGAAAATGGAGAAATATCACACCATAATAAATTTAACCACCACAAAAATTATTAGAATTAAATAAATCTATTTAAATTGAAGAAAAATTAAACTCAATCAACCACCATTCTCCCCCTCGAGAAAACATTGAGGTTTGTTCCCCATTCTCATGGAGTTAGAAGAGAATACAGTGAGAGAAACACATAAAAGTAAAAATGGAAGAATGAGGTATGAAAAAGAAGTATAATATAAATTAAAAGTTTAAAAATATACTATAGAAGAAAAAAAATAAACCTACACAAAATGGCCACTACTTTTCCAACCCTTTGGAATAAAGAGGGAGTACATTTTTATAGGCAAGTGGATGAATTATTTTACTCCAAAATCTGTCTACCAAATTCTTGCATGTTTATGGACTCCTTAATGAAACAATTTTGAAATTGTTACATATTAAAAGTATTAAGTTATTTATACTCTTAGTTATCATGAAATTTCAGATTTATTAGACAAGTAATGATGGAGTTATGGCTGATTCACTCAAAATACTTAATTTTGAAAAATAGACTCTACGTATTCCAATGCACCAAGGTAAAACACATTTATGTTCTTGATAATGAACGAATAAGGCACAAACATATTAATTAAACTTGTTTCTACAGATGGGTTATAGGTAACTTCAAAATATCATCTCCATTGTTTCATTACTTTATGAGATATTGGCCAAATAATACAATTCTTCATATTTGTGCACATGTTTCGAGGCCTGACTTGTGAGATGAATTTGTGTTTCCAAATGATGGATTGAGCTTTGGTTACAAAAGGTTAAAATTAATCCCATATAAAATAAAATCCTTTAAATTAATAATTTTTCAATTTGGATCAGTTGAAAAAAATGTTATGGCCAAAACATTAAATTTATTTAAAATAGTTAAAATTCCAAAATAAGTCATTTTTGTAATTAAGACAAAAAATGCTTAAAAAATATAAAATGTGACAATTGACCATGAAATAACACATTTTGGGATTAAAAAAATTGAAATTAAGAATAAAATTATTGAAAATATTTGTTCTATCAATTCCCCCACATTTAAACACTACACCCCTGGTCCATCATCTAATACCATGGTCAAAACAAACTTCACAAAGCATAAATGACAACATGACTCAATTATCACATAAAAGAATATATAATGCCTAATAAATGGATAAAAATTTCAAAAATACTAAAAAATCATATAAATCCATTCAATATAATGTTAATCCTCACATGCATTTTGTACCTACCTCATAGGAAAAAAATATTTCTCTCTTCACTCAAGGATTTTTATGTAGAGTTGTTCTCATTCCCAAAAACATGTGTGATATCCATAGGCTTGATATAATACTAGTATATCCACTTAATAGAGTATAAAATTTTTCAATCATGTGGTATTTTTTCATGGTTTGTTCTGAGGCTGAGGGTTAGTATGTTTTAAATGTAAAAAATTTGAGGTAGAATGAGAAGAGTTAAGCTCTAAAGTGAAGTAAATGCATGAAAATAGTTTTTCTCAAGAATGGTGTGCTCCTAAATCATCTCAAAAATTATTCACCTCCAAACACCTCTTTAATTGGAAAGTTAACACTTTTAATTTTATCATCAATGATTTTCTCCCCTCTTTCCCCCAATTTCATCACTGTTTCGGCTTGAATGTAGATCTGGATTTCCCTTCATAATAATGTTTTTGAGGAAAAGAGAGGTAGGTTTTGATCTTAAAAAAGTGGTGAACACACTACCCATATTTTTAATGATATTTTGGTCCACACATAAATATTTCCATTATAAAATTTATTCCACCCAAGTAGAATTAAATATGGAAACACTTTCAATTCAACTCAAACGAATTCTTCAAGAAAGAAAAACACAACTCATCTTCTCCCTCCCTCACACTTGAGTTCAACAATAATCATGCATTTAACTTCTAGATTAGGCTGGAAAGGGATAAATGGATTGTAATGTGGCTACTTAAAAGGGTATTTTATAGATTCTAGGGGCTTAATAAAGGTCAAATTAAAAGGTAGACCGAAATAATAGTTGAATTCAAAAAGGGATTTCAAAGTGATGCCTCGATCATACTTGACACATTCCATGAACTCTTACAGATTTTAAATAGAGAAAAACAAAAAGTTCTAGATAAAAAAATATGTCTTAAGACTCGTAATAGAAAGAAAAAATTAAGAAGATGTTAAACAGGTTTAGAAACCTCTGAGGTTGGGAATGATTTTCAATTTGGACAGTACTTGTGCACATGAGTTCCACAGTCAATAAAACTTCTTAAAATTAAAATATCATAAATCAAGAAACAAAATCAATTCAGAAATCATTTAAATACTAAAATATTAAAATCAATAAATGTTCCAAAAATAAAAATACGGTTTGAATTTTCAAAATTAGTCAATTCATCTCACGAATCCTAAAAACACACCAAAAAATGAAAAAGGGAAAAAAGAAAATTTCTAAAAAACAACTTTAAAAATAAAATGAAATCACACAAAAAATTCCTAAAAACAAGTTGAAATACCTCCCCCACACTTATTACATTTACTACTCTCTTTTTAGATCAAATTAGATCAATAAAAGTTTCACTTAGAATTTAAATTGGTTTGCAAACAAAATAAAGATAAGGATAGATACAACCTGATTAATTTTTCAGTGGCAGCCTTGTGTTAAGATCCTAGATTATAACACTTTATAACTAAAAGAAATAAATGAAAAGAATTAAGAAAAATAAATAAAAATAAAGAGAAAGGAGATATAAAAGGTATAATTTTTGGTTTGACCCCCCAAGAAGGTGCTATGTTTTTACTGCCCCTATTCAGGCAGTTGTAGTGATTTATCCACAATAAGATGGTGGATGTGGTTTCTTTGAGATGAACAAACACATGTGACTTTTTCCAATTTCCATGAGTAAAAAATGATATTGGAGAACCCAAAATAAGATAATAAAATTTCTAACCCCCAATAAAGAATACATAGAGAATTTACGGTCTAGAGTGGGAGGGAATAGGATATAGGGGTTCTCCCTATAAAATTTTGTGGTGTCCTCCAAATGGTTTGAAAGTTGTTGTAGAGAAGGTAGTCGCATCACCACCACCTTCTCCAGCTCTTCTTTCTCGATCACCACCGCTTGGGTGGTCTCTTTCGTATCATCTAAGGTCTTCTCTATCAATGTTATATCAGAAATTTTAGTAAAGGGAGTTTCATAAAACAATTCAACTTGAATAAGATTAAAATATGATGAATCAATAAATAATTTTTAACTTTCTAGTATGTCACCTTAGAAATTGATCTCTTCACGAAAGACCACTGTCAACTCCATATCATTAGGTGAATATTCTTCATCATATTCCAAAGCAAGATAGAGGTAAAAAGGTGTTGATTTTTCAATATCAATGATAAGAAAATCAAGTTTCAGGTTATGTTCAAAAAACCTATTCCATGATTCTTCCAAAAAATGTTGATCTCCCACAAGTATATTAGATGGAATCTGTACTTCAGGGACCTCTTCAAGCAATTTATGAGTTCGGGATGATATTATTAACTCATTCAGAAGCTCCTTCTCTTCCTCCTTAGGTTCCTTAACATAAAAAATGATCGGTGAAATCTCTTCCACCACCCTTTTTGGTTCAGGTTCTGGCTCAAGATTAGGTTATGGTTTAGGTTTGGGTTTCTCCAATAGTGAACGAATATATTCCTCAAAACCTTCAGCATTTCTCTATAGTTTTTTTATGTTTTCTTGAAGTTCTTGAATATGATATTTTTGATTTTCATCTTCTTATTACACCTGAGAATAATTAGTCCATGAAGAATAATCACAATTGAAATACATCATGAACAAAGTTGTTTTTTTAGTTTTTGAAATTTATTATTTTTTTGTGTTTTTTTGAAAAACGGTGTGTGAAAGTGTTTTTCCCCACCCTGGAGACAATGCCAATTTTATGTGTGGGAATTTATCATAGATCCTCGATAAAAATATTATTTACCTAAGCATGCAATATAGTGCACTCCCAAGGTCGGTCTCGAGGAGGAAACATACACAACACCAAAATTCTATTGTCACTATTTATTTTCTAAATAATATATAATATGAAGATGATTTTGAAAGATTCATAAAATATGAATATATATGTAATGTCCCATGTTTTTGAACTGGGTTAAAATAAGAATCTTTTCGAATTTTTTTTCGGTTTATCAACCGTTCGGTTTTTTAAAATAAGATCCGAAATTTTATTCCAAGTGTTGGAACTTCTAAAGGTGTTATTTTTTTTGAAATTGTGTAATTAAACTATAATTTTAGCGGGTGTCTTGATGTGTCTCAGGAGCACCGTATCGGAAAAATTCCACATTAATGGATATGCATGGGCAGCACACAGTTGCAGTCCAACTCGTGAAACTTACCCAATTTAATATTTTATTTATTTTAATTAAATAACATTAAATGAGTTTTTTCATGTTTAAATAGAGGAATGTGCTAATAATAATAATAATGTTATTATTATTATTATGGTGTCATAATTTATTTTTATACTTTGATATTTTAATTGCATGTTAAAGGAGTGTAACATTTATGAGAATTTAATGTAGCTTTTGAGCTTCTCAAAGAAATGTTTAATTAAATGAGGGGTTTCCGATTTATTGAAGCATTGTTATTAATTAGAGGTGTTGGTTTTATCAAATGTTTGAAAAATAACAATAATGATATTATTATTATTTTAGTTTTGTGAAGGTAATAATTATTATTTTTATGGAAATTAAATTAGGGGTTCTGGGTTGGAGTTTTTATCATATTAATGATATTGTAATAAATTGGGGGTTTGAGTTTTAAATAAAAGAAATCTAGAATAATAATAATAATGATTTTATTATTATTATTATGTTTATTTAGTAAAATATTATTAAAATAATTTAATTAAATGATGAATAGGGAGTTTTATAATTAATTATAAAACGTTTATTAAGAGAGTAGTAAATAAATAAGTGTTTTTAATTAAATGGAGAGTTTTACACAAATTAGATAAGTGTTTAATATTTATAATAATAATAATAAAATAAATATTATTATTTTAAATATAACATCCAATTAATTAGTTTTATTTTAGGGGAAAAAGAAAAAAAAAGAAAAAAAAGGCGAGGCGTGACCTGCAGGTGAGGCGCACGACCCCCCTATTTTCTTCTTCCTTAGGCAACACACAAGGTTCGCAATTCTCTCGCACTCCAGATGCTCCGACTCCTTCCATACAATGCAACCTTCAGTAGGGAATGGCCCTTTCTCCCTAGCATGGAGCCCTCTGCCGGACCCCCTCGTAGCAGCGTATGACTGTTCTGGGCAGAACCTGTAGCACGCCACCCCCTCTCCCGGACTCCACTTTGCGCATCTAGGTTCCTCTCAGACTCTTCAATAATCTTGTACAACTCATCAAGATGAGTCCGTATTCATATAACTCATGATTCTGATTGGCCATTTTACTCATCTCTCTCACCTTGTTTTCTCAACCGAAACCCTATAGTTCGGGTTTAATCCGATCGTTATGTTCCTCTATTTTTAGGATATGTGAATGTTGAATTAGGACCTATTGGTCCATAATCTATTATATACCACCAAGGGTGAGGTAGATGGACTCATTTTTACTTGTCTCCTTTTCTATAGGTAAGGATATGCATTTCCGCTGTTTGTTTTTCACCATCTAATTTAGAGTCTGACAAATTATATGAGTCCCCAGTACTTTATTTGAGGTGAGTTGAGTCTTATCGTTGCATTTTTGTGATTATAATTTATTTTTCAGTGGATTTTGATCAATGTAGAGGGTTCACAAATGTATATATATAATTATATATTTATATAAATGAATGTGTGTGTGTGCGGTTGCAGAGCAGCTGCGGATTGGTTGTCGTTGTATGTCAAGCTGCTGAACATTGTTTTGGTTCCTCCCTAAGGTAGGGTCCCAAATCTCTATCACTTTATTTAAGAATTATTTTCTTCTTTAAATAATTTGAGTGTATGAGTTTCCTTGATTTTAGAACTACTAAATTTTCTTTAAATGACAATTAAATATAAACTGTTGGTTGGTGGTAATGTCATATCATGCTTGCTTAAGGTTGGGTTTTTGTATGTATCCCTTATAAATGAGAAAATATCCATATGTTGGTGTTAAGCATTTATTACTGGATATTTAAAATATTTTGAGCTTATGGCCTGAATATTAAATGGTTAAACAGGAAGCACCCATGGGTCTTTCTTGAAAATGAGACTTAAATGGCATTGGACTTGGACACCCTTTAGTGTGTGTTTTTTTAACCCATGTCACCGAATGTTAATTACAAAAATGATGATTTGTCAGTTGGATAATAAAATGATTGAATGGGGTAGGATGGGTAATAGGGTAATTAATTAAATGATTAGTTATCTATTCATGAGTTGGAAAAATTATGGCATTTACTGAATATTGAGAATATTGAATATTTTGACATGTTCGGAATATAAATTGGAAACTGGTAATAATTAATGGATGGATTAATTATTATATGATAAATGGTAAATGGTTAATTAATTGATGTACTGGTTAAAGAGATATGATTTAATTAATTAATTGATGAATTAATTAATTTTCATGCATTAAGTTAAGATTGTGATTTGATTGATTGTTATGAATGTTGGTAAATAATTTTTTTGGATGCATGTTTATTTTCCATGCCTTATGTTTTTAGGATATATATTTTTTTAAAATATGATATACTATGTGAGATGGTTTCTAAATATGTCGTCCTTGTTTAGCAACTTTGACTTGTGATATCTACGGTGTGCCTGTTAATCGTTAAAGTCCTGGACGAAACACTATTTCGGTGGAAAAGTTTAGACTTGTTAAGGATTTGGGATAATTAATTGAGAATAATTAATTATTAACTATTGATATGTTGAATGATTAATTTATTGTAGAATTATTTGACAAGAGATTTATGTTGATAATTAGCTGTTGAATTAATTAACAGATTGGATTAATTAATTTATGAATTAATTAATGGATGGTTTTGGGGTGTTCAACATGGAGTTGTACACCAATGATAAATATGTATGTATGATTGATAAATGGGTTGTGAGACAGGGACTGATGATCCAAATAATCACGGGGTGCTTGAAATGACGTTCTACACCCAACTTGCATGAAAATATTCTTTTATGGGATAAGGACTAATGCTCAAAATACCCATGGGTTTTGAGACAATGAGTGACACTCCAAATACTCAAAAGGGTGATAGACATGATGTTTTATACCCATTAATTAACATTGGAATGTGAGTCCAATTGGTTATACATGAAATGAGTTAAATGGTTAATGAAAACTGTTTTGACATAATGATTTTTGAATTGAATATGAGAAATGGTTCAAACTTATCAATGAATTGGGTGAATCATTGTTAGTGGATGGACCCAGGAGCGAATCACTATTTCTAGTGGACCAGCTCAGACTTTGTATATGAAAGTTTAAATATAATGTCTTATGATGTATTATCAAAGCTAAAGCAAAAGCATGGATTCAGTCTTTACTTTGATTACTTAGATAGTCTTTAGAGACATCTGTGGTGAGTGACTTATATAGGGGATGTCAGGCTTAGGACGAATCTCTAGAATTATGTAATTTATTGAGGTTTGAAAAAATGATAAATGAAAAGGAATGCGTGATTACTATTGGGTATACATGAAAAATGTACAATGCAGGTTTAGACACCAGATGAGAGTTGAAGAAGGTATTTGGGTATATAGTTACATTGTATTGCTTACTTTAATTATGCATACTTTTACTATTTAAATTATTTATTGAATTTATGGATTTGGGGTAGACACCAATGGTCTCGACCTACTAAGATTTATATCTCACACCCTACTCGGGCCGCCATTGCACTTGGGTACCCAAGTAGATTCTATTTGGTTGCGAGATTGTGCTATTAGAAAATACTTGGGAAATTAGATTAGAGGACCGAGTGGGAGCTCGAGATACTCGATTTGAAAGCCCATAGGTCTTGGTTATCTTTTGTTTGTATTGTACATGATGTGTAAATAATTATGTATTGTCTATTACTTTCAATTATGTATCCATAACAAGTCATGCATTCATCTACTGTATAATTGGCATTGACCACTTTTATAAAATGTGAATTATTTGTCTTCCTCTATTTTGTCAATTTTGTACTAATACTTTAACTATTGTTTGTTATTTACTTTGATATACCACTGTACAACTCTGATAAGAGTGTATAGTCTACCCACTAACTATCCCTAGACCCTCGCTGCTAGTCGGCAGCCTTTGGTGTATGGGGAGATGCACTTGAGGTCATGTGATGACCGACCCGGCCACCGTTTCAGGGGTGAGCCGGGTCGAGACGTTACAATATATATATATATATATATATATATATATGTGTGTGTGTGTGTGTGTGTGTAATGATAACAAAATGATGTTAAAAGGAAATAAATAAGACATTCATTCTTAGGGGATCATAATGGTTGATATCATTGTTTATTAAAATATTCTTAATATCAATTCAATTTAGTGATCAAGATCTGTCACACTACACCCTCTCATTAGAAATTTTATTTTCCCAACACCAAGATATCTACATGTAGGGAAATACTCTTCCTAAATCCAGATAGTAGATCTCTTTTCTAACCATCTCTACCCAACAATACTCCATCGAATGCATGAATTAGATAGTGAAGGGAAGGATAAACATTGAATGAGAAGAAGAACTCAGTGATAGAGAAAATGGGGAAATCGCACACCATAATCAATTTAACCACCATCAAAATTCTCATAATTAAATAAATATATTTAAATTGAAGCATAAAAAAACTCAATCAACTACCATTCTCCCCCTCGAACAAACATCAAGGTTAGTTCCCCATTCTCATGGAGTTAGATGAGAATACAGTGGGAGAAACACATAAAAGTAAAAATGGAAGAATGATGCATTAATAAGAAGTATAATATAAATTAAAATCCTAAAAATATAATACATAATAAAATAAAATATAAATATACAGAAAATGTCCACTACTTTTCCAACCCTTTGGAATGAAGAGGGAGTACATTTTTATAGGCAAGGGGATAAAATATTTGGCTCTAAAATCTGTCTACCAAAATTATGCACATTTATGGACTCCTTAATTAAAAAATTTGGAAATTTTTTCTTATTGAAAGTTTTTCAGTTATTGATACTATTAGGTATCATGAAATTTCAGATTTATTGGAAAATTAATGAAATAGTTATGGTCAATTCACTCAGAATACTTAATTATGACGAACAGATTCTTCGTATTCCAATTCACCAAGGTCCAACGCATTTATGTTCTTGATAATGAATGAATAAGGCATGTAAATCTGAATGAAACTTGTTCCTATGGATTTATTATAGGTAAATTTAAAATATCATCTCCACTGGTTCGTTACTGTATGAGATATTGGCCAGATAATACAATTATCCTTATCTGTGCACATGTTTTGAGGCCTGAATTGTGAGCTAGATTTGTGCTTACAAATGATGGATTGAGATATCAGTTCAAAAGGATAAATGAAGCCCATCTAAAATAGGAACCTTTAAATGAATAATTTTTCAATTTGGATTAGTTAATAAAATGTTATGGCCAAAACATTGAAATCATTTAAAAGTTTAAAATCCCAAAATATGTCATTTTTTTAATTAACCAAAAAAATGCTTAAAAAACATAAAATGTGATAATTTACCTTTAAATAATATATGGTGGGATTGAAAACATTGAAATTCAGAATAAAATAATTGAAAATATTTGTTCTATAAATTCCCCCACACTTAAACATTGCACTCCTGGGCAATCATCTAATACCATGGTCAAAACAAAATTCTCAAAGCATAAATGACAACACGACTCAATTATCATATCAATGAAAATATCATGCCTAATACATGGATCAAAATTTCAAAACTCCTCAAAAATAATATGAATCCATTCAATCTAATGTTAATACTCACATGAATTTCATACCTACCTCCCTGGAAAAAAATATTTCTCTCTTCACTCAAGGATTTTTATGTGGAGTTTTTATCATTCTCAAGAACATGTGTGATCTCCATAGGATTGATATACTCATAGTATCTCTAATTCATAGAGTCACAAATGTTTCAATCATGAGTTATTTTTCATGGGTTTTTCTGAGTCTAGGGGTTTCCAGGTATTAAATGTAAAAAATCGGAGGCAGAATGAGGAGGGTTAAGCTCTAAAGTGAAGTAAATGCATGAAAAAAGTTTTTTCTCAAGAATGGTGTGATCCTCAATCAGATATAAAAATATTCACCACCAAAAAACTCTTTATTTTAGAATTTTACACTTTTAATTTTATAATCAATCATTTTCTTCCATCTTTTCCCCAATTGCATCATTGTTTCAGCTTGAATGTAGATCTAGATTTCTCTTCAGAATCATGTTTTTAAGGAATAGAGAGGTAGGTTTTGATCTTAAAAAAGTGGTGAACACCCAAACTATATTTTTAATGATATTTTGGGACACCCATCCATCTTTCCATAATGAAATTTCTTCCACACAAGTATCAATAAATATGGAAACACTTTCAATTTATCTCAAGCAGATTCTTCAAGAAAGCAAAAAACAACTCATCTTCTCCCTCCCCCACTATTGAGTTCAACAACAATAATGAATTTAACTTTTAGAGAAGGATTTAAATTGGTAAATGGATTTTAATTTGGATACCTAAAAAGGTATTTTGTGGATAATAGGGTCTTAATAAAGTTCAGATGAAAAGGTAGGCCAAAATAAGAGTTGAATTCAAAACGGTCTTTCAAAGTGATGCCTCAATCATACTTGACACATTCCATGAACTCTAATAGCTTTTAAAAAGAGAAAAAAAAAGTTCTAGATCAAAAAATATGTCTCAAGACTCTCAATAAAAAGATAAAATTATGAAGATTTAAAATAGGTTTATAAACCTCTCAGTTTGGCCATGATTTTCAATTTGGATAGTACTCGTGCACATGAGTTTCACAATCAATCAATATTATTCAAATGAAAAGACCAGAAATCAAGAAAAAAAATCCATTCAGAAATCATTTAAATCCCAAAATATTAAAATCAAGAAATGTTCCAAAAATAACAAGATGGTTTGAATTTTCTAAATTAGTCAATTAATCTCAAGAATCTTAAAAACACACCAAAAAATGAAAAATAAAAACAAGAAAATTTCAAAAAACAACATGAAAAATAAAATGAAATCACACACAAAATTCCTAAAAACATGTTGAAATCACTCCCCCTCACTTATTACATTTACTACCCTCTTTTTAGATCAAATTATATCAAGAAAATTAGCACTTAGAATTTATATTGGGTATAAAAGAAAATAAATATAAGGATAGATACAACCTAATTTATTTTTCAATTGCAGCCTTGAGTTAAGCTCCTTGATGATACCACTTTAAAACTACAAGAAATATGTGAAAAGACATAAGAAAAATAAATAAAAATACATATAAAGGAGATATAAAAGGTATAATTATTGGTTTGACCCCCCAAGAGAGTGCTAGGTTTCTACTTCCCCTAGTCAGGAAGTTACAGTGAGTTATCCTCAATCAGATGGTGGATGTGGTTTCTTTGAGATGAACCACCACATGTGACATTTTCCAATGTCCATGAGTAAACATTGATATTGGAGAACCCTAAATAAGATAAGAAAATTTCTAACCCCCAATAAAGAGTATAGAGATAATTTAAGGTCCATAGTGGGAGGTATTAGAATATTGGGGTGCTCCCTATGAACTTCCATGGCGTCCTCTTCCAAATGGTATTAATGTTTTTGTAGAGGAGGTAGTCACACCACCACCATCTTCTCGACCTCTTCTTACTCAATCACCACCACTTGGGTGGTCTCTTTCATATCATCCAAGGTATTATCTATTTGTGCTATATGAAAAATTTCAGGAAAGGGAAATTCAGAAACCAATTCAAATTGAATAAGATTAAAACATGATGAATCAATAAAGAAATAATCTCTTTATAGTATGTCACCTTGGAAACTGATATCTTCAGTTAAGGCCATTGGAAACTCTATCTCATCAGTTTAATCTTCTTCATCATCTTAAAAAGCAAGATAGAGGTCAAAAGGTGTTTATTTATCAATATCAATGATAGGAAAATCAAGTTTCAGGTTATGTTCAACAAAGATATTCCATGATTCTTCCAAAAAATGTTGATCTCCCTTAAGTATATATGCTGGTATCTATATTTCAGGGACCTCCTCAAGAAATGGTTGAGTACGGGATGATATGATTAACTCCTTTAGTAGATCCTTCTCACCCTCCTAAGGCTCATTAACATAAAAAATGATCGGTGAAATATCTTCCACCACAAGTTTTTGGTTTAGGTTTCGGCTTAGTATCAGGTTCAGGTTTAGGTTTGGGTTAGTCCAACAGTGAAATAATATGTTCCTCAAAACATTTAGAATTTCTCTTCAGTTTTTTTATGTATTCTTGAAGTTCTTTCATATGAAATTTTTGAATTTAATCTTCTTGTTTTACTTGAGAATAGTTAGTCCATGCATAAGAATCACAATTAAAATACATCAAGAATAAAGATGTTTTTTTAGTTTTTAAAATTTATGATTTTTTTTTGAAAAAATGGTGTGTGAAAGTGTTATGCCCCCCAGAAACAGTGCCAATTTGATGCACGGGGTTTTTTCATAGATCCCCGATCAAAATATTATTTACATAAGCATGCAATATAGTGCACTCCCAGGTTCGGTCTAGATGAGGCAACTTACACAACACTGAAATTCTATTTTCACTATTTATTTTCTAAATAAAATATAATATAAATATGAGTTTGAAAGATGCATAAAATATAAATATATATATATATATATATATATGTAATGAGAACAAAATTATGTTAAAAATAAATAAATAATACATTCGTTTTTGGGGGATCATAATGGTTAATATCATCGTTTATTAAAATATTCTTAATATCAATTCAATCTAGTGATCAAGATCTGTCACACTAAACCCTCTCATTCGAAATGTTATTTCCCCAACACCAAGATCTCTATATACATGGAAATAATATTCCTAAATTTGTCTAGGATATCTCTTTTCTGACCATTGCTACCCAAGACATAGTTCATCGTATGTATGCCGTAGATAGTGAAGGGAAGGATAAACGTTGAATGAGAAGAAGAAATTAGTGATGGAGAAAATGGGACATTCACACACCATAATCAGTTTAACCACCACCAAAATTCTCAGAAATAAATAAATATATTTAAATTTAAGCACAATGAAACTCAATCAACCACCATTCCCCCCCTCGAACAAACATCGAGGTTAGTTCCCCATTCTCATGGAGTTAGAAGAGAATACGGTGGGAGAAACACATAAAAGTAAAAATGGAAGAATGATGTATGAATAAGAAATATAATATAAATTAAAATTTAAAAAATATAATATATCATCAAAGAAAATATAAACCTACAGAAAATGGCCACTACTTTTCCAACCCTTTGGAATGAAGAGGGAGTACATTTTTATAGGAAAGTGGATGAAATATTTGGCTCCAAAATCTATCTACCAAATTTATGCATGTGTATGGAATTTTTAATGATATAATTTGGTAATTATTAATTCTTTAATGTTGTTCATTTTTGGCTCCTATTTCTGTTCACGAAATTTCAGCATTATTGGATAAGTAATGAACGAGTTATGGCCGATTCACTTAGAATATTTAATTCTGACAAACAGACTCTTCATATTCCAATGCACCGAGGTCCAACGCATTTATGGCCTTGATAATAAAGGAATAAGGTGAGGAAATCTTAATGAAACTTTTTCCTCCAGATTCATTCTAGGTAAATTTATAATCTCAGCTCAATTGGTTTTTTAATTTACGAGATATCGGCCAAAAAATACAATTCTCTAGATCTGTGCAGTGTTTTCAAGGGCTGATTTCTGAGCTAGATTGGAGCTTCCAAATGATGGATTGAGCTTTGGGACACGAAGGATAAAATTAATACCATAAAACATATTAACCATTAAAAGAATAATTTTACAATTTGGATCAGTTCATAAAAATTTATGGCCAAAATATTAAAATAATTTAAAATAGTTCAAATTCCAAAATATGTCATTTTTGTAATTAAGCTCAAAAATGCTTCAAAAACATAAAATGTGACAATTGAACTTGAAATAACACATGGTGAGATTAAAAAAAATAAAATTCAGAATAAAACAATTTAAAATATTTGTTCAATCAATTCCCTCATGCTTAAATATTTCACTCCTAGGCAATCATTTAATACCATGGTCAGAACAAACTTCTCAAAGCATAAATGACAACACCACTCACTTATCATATCAATTAAAATATCATGCCTCATACATGGATCCAAATTTCCGAACTCCTCAAAAATCATATTAATCCATTCAATCTAATGTTAATCCTCAAATGAATTTCGTACCTACCTCCTTGGAAAAAACATTTTTCTCTTCACTCAAGGATTTTTATGTGAAGTTTTTCTCATTCCCAAGAACATGTGTGATCTCCATAGGATTGATATAATCCTAATATCTCCACTTCATAGAGTAAAAAAAATTTTCAATCATGAGTTATTTTTCATGGTTTTTCTGAGGCTAAGGGTTGGAAGTATTTAAATGTAAAAAATCTGAGACAGAATGAGGAGGGTTAAGCTCTAAAGTGAAGTAAATGCATGAAAGCAGTTTTTCTCAAGAATGGCATGATTCTCAATCAGCTCGAAAATGATTCAAATCCAAACACATATTTATTTGGGAAGTTCACAATTTTAATTTTAGAATCAATTATTTTCTTCCACTTTTCCCTAATTTCACCATTGTTTCAACTTGAATGCAGATCTGTATTTCTCTTCAGAATTATGTTTTTGAGGAAAATAGAGGTAAATTTTGATCTTCAAAAAGTGGTGAACAACCAACCCGTAATTTTATTGATATTTTGGGACACACTTCAATCTTTCCATCATGACATTTGTTACACCAAATTATAAATAAATATGGAAACACTTTCAATTCAGCTCGAACAGATTCTTCAAGAAAGAAAAAGACAGCTCATCTTCTCTCTCCCCTACACTTGAGTTCAACAATAGTCATGAATTTAACATCTAGAGCAGGATGGAAAGGGATAAATTTATTTTAATGTGGCTACACAACAAGTTATTTCATGGCTACTTGGGGGAAATATACATTAAGCACCTCAAATGAAAACCATGAATCTTTGGTCATTAAAATCTTTCCATATAGAATAGAAGTTGATTGCCAAAGACACTTTTCTACCCATGGGGAAATATACATTAAGAACCTCAAATAAAAACCATGAATCCATGAAAACACCAAATAAAACCATCCCATTCATTTTGAGGAATACATGAACTATTGATTCTATGTACACAAGAGGTAAATGCATTTAGACCTAACATGACTCCTTTGTGTGTGATCACCATGTATATGAGAGGAGCATAGTGATGAGCACACCAAATAAGGAAGTTGATTTTGGTGGGTATTGGTGAGCCCCATAATTTATTACCCAATTGATCAACTCCACTTGAAACATGAAGAATTTTAATGTAGTATTTGGAGTTGAAGAGCCCCAATCTTGTTAGAGATAAAAAACAACTATTATCTTAATCAACCAGTTCGATGTTATCGAAGAGATTAATTTATCCTTAGAGAGGATGAAAAAATGGAATTAGGTGAAGCTCTTGGTCATTTTAAAGATAATTTTGGGTGTAATAAAATATAGGAAGAATAAGGAACTCCAAGCCTATTTGTACTTCTATGAAAAATATCTCCATGAACTATCACCCATTGGGAGTGATCTAGATGAAGACATAGGGGGATTTTATGCTTTGGTATAATGGGAAAGAGAAATATGGAACATTTCTAATTACATCTAGATCTTCCCCATATTTTTTTCTCACAATAATATCCCACAGATAATCTCTAACAGTGACATCCCATGAAAGTTTAGAATACATAGATTGTGTTATCTATTCCATGATTCTAATCCTGATACTACCCTCATTGATAGGGCTGGACAACCATTTGAATCTATCCCAATGGATTTTTTCTTCAGATTAGGTTTTCTAAAGAAAAATTTTGATAAATTTTTTTATGCGGTGATGGAAACCCTTGGTAACCTTAATGATAGAAATGATATACATGGGTATGAATTCTATGATGTAATTAATAAGAATGATACAATCTCTAAAATAAATAATCCAACTTTTCTAGTTGTTAATCCTCCCCATGATTCTTTATACTAGATTATCAAAGTGACTTATCTTAATTCTATCAGAGGATAGGGGGGATCCATGATATTCCATGGGTAAGAAGATTCAGTTTATTCTTAGTCCATATTCAATAACAACATTTTGATTAAAAAAACAAGAATTTGATATATAAACATCACTCCTTGTATTAATTACCCATTCTGGATCTATTTCTCATAATTATTTAGAAGTTTTTTGAATCCCATCTACTAATTTCACCTTACATTCATAAAATAAATTATGTCATCAGAAAAAAAATAAGTGAGAGATGCTAAGATCTCTATACCTACCTTTGAAGGGGAGGATCAAACATGATTCAATCACATTAACCATACTTCTATTGAGACATTCTTGGGTAAGGAAAAATATTGTAGATAATATGGGGTATATATTTTGGATCCCTCTAGTAGCTTTGAAAAATAGAAATCGTTTTAAATCAAAATAGAATAAGAAATTTGGAGATGAGAAACTATAGAAACAAATATTACATAACCAATTCAAAAATCCTGAGTGTTGCATGATTTTGATAATCAAACTCTATTGGGTAGTGTCATAGGATTTTTTTATATCAACCTTATACATGATATTAGAGAAAAAAACCTTCTTGTTAAGGTTATGTATCATATCTTACACTAATACAATAACACCTTGTATGTTATTATTCTTAACAAATCCATTTTATTTATTTGAAATTAACTGAGGTAAGAGCGCATATAATATATAGTTATTGATTTTGTCCATAATTTTTTATGATAAGTTGCATAAATTCACTGGATGAAACTAATAAAAAGTGGCAGGGTGACTCACTTTTGGAATAGGAACAAGATAAGTGTGACAAGTAGATCTTGATAAGTGTTCACATATGAAATAATCGATGATGGATCTATTGATATCCTCTTTGATAACATCCCATCATTCCATGTATAAATCTATAAGAAACCCATATGACCCAAGTGTACTATCTGAGTTTAATCTCATAATAGCTTAAAATATCTTAGTAAGGTTTGGAAGGGTTTCTAGTTGGGTATTTTTCTAATCATTAATGTAATTTAGAATATTTGTAAAGAAAGGATTGTTGGGGTCCTCTATGGGATAACCTTCATGGTTGGAAGAACCCCTCTCATAAATAAGGTTTTGGAAGTGGTTGACTACTTTAGGACCAAATATATTGATTTAATTATTAAAGGGACCATCCTCCATTTATAGGTTCATATTTCCTGAGAGTTTTCTTCATTTATGCATGCATGAAAGTAAGAATAGTTTTGTCACCTTATTTGATCCATTAGACATGGGATCATTCATGGGAATTCCTTTTAGATTCTATTACTCTGTCTAAGAGAATCCTTCATTTCTATATGAGGGATATAGAAAAATAATCACTCCTATTCAATTATAATATAATATCTATATATGTTATATAATTCATTCCGAGCACACTAGGCCTCATAATCACGCGCCATCAATTTTTGCGGACTCGTAAAATTCCCATATAATTAAAAAAAATTACATAGATATTCTGGGTCTTTACATTATCCCCACCTCCAGGATTTGCATCCCCGAAATCCACATCACAAAACTAGGAAAACAAGTGGGGGTACTAAACATGAATCTGATCCTCCCACTGCAATGTTCTCTCCTGGAGGTTCCCATGCTTCCAGGGAACGCGCACCAGAGGTATCGACTGCCCATGAAGGACCCACTCTTGTTAATCCTCAATCTCTACTGGAACCTCCATAAAAGTCTCCCTATCATCGACGTCAAGCTCGCCATGGTCGATGATGTGAGAAGGTTAATGCATGTATCTCTTCAGCTGGGATAGGTGGAAGACGTCGTGCACCCGATGCAATTGAGGGGGAAGAGCTAAGAGGTAATCCACCTCACCAACTCTACTGAGGTCCTAGAAGGGTCCAGTGAATCTCAGAGATAACTTTCCACCCTATCCAAATCCCCGCAAACCTCATCGGGGTGAGACCCGTAGAAGGACATGGTCACCATACTTGAACTCCAGAGGTATCCATCTCCTGTCAGTATAAGACTTCTGCCTGCTCTGTGTAGTTTTCATCCGCTCTTGGATGATATGCACTTTATCTGTGGTAGCCCGTACCATCTCTGGTTCCACAAGTGATGACTCCCCTAGGTCAATCCAGCACAAAGGTGATCTGCAAGGTCACTCGTACAAAGGATCAAAAGGTTCCATCCCAATTGTGGAGTGATAAATGTTGTTGTATGAAAACTCCACCAAAGGAAAGTGATCCTCCTAGCTGTGATTGAAGTAGAGGACACAAGCACGTAGCATGTCCTCAAGGGTCTGAATGGTCTGCTCAGTCTGGCCATCCGTCTGAGGATGGAAGGCGGTGCTCAAACGAAGCTGCGTCTCGAAAGCCTCCTATAACCCCTCCCATAGACAGGAAGTAAAACATGTATCATGATCAAAGACAATCGTCGAGGGTAATCCATGTAGCCGTACAATCTCCTGCCCATAGAGGCATACCAAGCTCTCTACTGAACCCTTCTCTCTGATCGATAAGAAGTGGGATAACTTGGTGAGTCGGTAGACGACCACCTAGATAGAATCATGACCCCTGGATGTACATTGAAGTCCTATCATGAAGTCCATGGATATACCATCCCACTTCCACTCTGGGACCACTAAAGGCTGAACCAAGCCTGCTGGTACCTGATGCTCCGCCTTCAATTGCTGACAAGTGAGGCACAAAGAGAAAAAATCTGCTACTGCTTTCTTCATTACCGACCAACAGTGCTGTCGTCGGAGGTCCTGGTACATCTTCTCCACTTCTGGATGTACCGCAGGAGGGGATGTGTGAAAATACCTCAACAATTCCTCCCGAAGTGACACTGGTACCATGGTATGTCCTCTGAAAAGGATGACGTGCTCCCCACCTTCAGAAAATCCATTAGGTTCCTTCCTTGTGGATATCTAAGCATGTCGAGCCTCATAGTCAGTGTCCCCAGGCTGCGCCTCCACGACTTGCTGAAGAAGCGGGGGAGTGACTGTAAGAGACTGAAGAAAAGATGCTCTATCCCGGTCCACAAATGATAACTGCAAAGCGGCCAGCTGCTCCGTCTCCTCACCTAGAAGCTGTATACCAGATCTCATAGTGAGGGAATATGCTACAACATTCTCCTTCCCAAGAGTATAGACTATCTCGAAGTCATAGTCCTGGAGGAACTCAAGCCAATTTCGTTGTCTCAGGTTCAGTTCCTTCTATGAGAAGATATACATGAGACTCTTGTGATCCGAGTAGACTGTAAAATGCTCACCCATCAAGTAATGTCGCCACATCTTCAAGGAGAAGACCACTGCTACTAACTACAAGTCATGGGTAGCATAGTTTTGCTCATGTTGTCTCAGCTGTCGATAACCATATGCGATCACTGCTCGCTCCTGCATCAGGACACATCTGAGTTCGGTCCCTGATGCGTCACTGTAGACTACGTACCCTACGCACTCCTTTAGAAGCCTCAAGATGGGGGCACTAGTTAGCCTTTGCCTCAGCTCCTGAAAACTCCCCTGGCATCTCTCCAAACACACAAAGGGTTGCCCCTTCTTTGTCAATGCTGATAAAGGTGTTGCAACTCTGGAGAAATCTGGCACAAACCTCTGGTAGTATCTATCCAAATCCAGGAAACTCCATACCTCTGTCACACTTCTGGGTGGCTCCCAAGAAAGTACCACATCAATCTTCGCTGGATCCATTACAACTCCAGCCTCCGAGATGACATGTACCAGAAAATGAACCTCTTAAATCTAGAACTGGAACTTCGAGATCTTACCATAAAGCTGGTTCTCTCGGATTGTGTCCAGTACTACGTGCAAATGATAGGCATGCTCCTCCTTAGTAGCCGAGTAGATCAAAATGTCATCAATGAAGACCACCACAAATCGATCAAGATATGGCTTAAAGATCAGGTTCATGAGTCCCATGAACACTTCTGGAGCATTGGTTACACCGAATGTCATGACCAAAAACTCATAATGGTCATACCAACATTTTAAATCCATATTCTACACATCCTCATCTCATACTCTGAGCTGGTGATAACCTGATCTGAGGTCTATCTTCGAGAACCACCTTTCTCCCTTTAGCTGATCAAAGAGGTCGTCAATACTCGGGAGTTGGTACTTGTTCTTCATGGTCACTTGGTTCAGGCGCCGATAATCAACACAAAGCCTCAAGCTCCCATCCACCTTCTTGGCGAACAAAATCAGGGCTGCCCAAGGAGAAACACTGGGCCAGATGAATCCCTTCCCATGTAAGTCCTCCAGCTGTACCGCAGGTCACGAATCTCCATGGGAGCCATCCGATATGCTGGTGTAGATATTAGTGCCATCTCGGGGTACAATTAGATGTAAAAGTCCACCTCTCTATGAGGAGGTATACCCAGAACATAATCAGGGAAGACATCCGCGTACTGGTCAACCACTATAGGATAAATCTGACTGTCCACATCAACCGAACTGAGGATAAGGCTATCCAAATGATGAGTGATCAGCTGCACTCTCCTCCAAGTAAGTACAACATGTGATTCAAAGGATCCCTTCTCGCCGGTGAAGGTAAACCTGGTCCCATCCGTACGGACACACCGCACTTTGTGCCTAATACAGTCAATATAAGCATGGACTATAGATAACCAGTCCATACCCAAGATGATGTTGTAAGGCCTCGACGCCACTAATAGGAGATCCCAGCCAATGCTCTCGCCTTCTAGAGTAAGCTCACACTGCCGACACCAGTGCATAATCATCGAATCATCTCCCGTAGGAGTCTCAAGCCGTAACGATCAAGCCAACGACTCCATCAGAATCTCCAAGCTCCAAACGAGGGAAGTGGAAATAAAAGAATGACTGGAACTTATGTCTATAAGTACTACAGATAAGGTGGAGTAGACACAGATCATATCTCATATCATCTCTGAAGTGCCATGGTCATATACCTCAGCTTCCTGGAGCTGAGCTCACCCCTGTTCACCTATTCCTTGTGGTCGGGGTGGAACACCTGGTGGCGGTGGTGGTAATATCTCAAATCATCTCCCACTGCTAGCTACACGACCAGATCCTCTACCACATCCGCTTGCTCCCTGTGGACCTCCTCGGTCGAACCTCTATCTCTATCTGGGAGGTCCCTCAACCATCTGCTGGTCATCCGTATGACGGGTCAGACAGTCACAAGCCATGTGACCCTGCCCTCTACATGTGAAACACTGCATGTTCCTCGCATGATTGGTTCTGTCTCAAGTACCCCACCCAACTGATCCTGAGTCATGGGGTCGTCCACCTCTAGGTCTGGTCCTCCTAGACGTCTGTGACTTCTGTCTGATGCCAACTATAGAATACTTCTCTATGTGACGACTGGTGGTGGGTCTTGATGCTAGTGATTGCTCAGCAAGAAAACTCTCCACTAAGAGGGATTTCTCTAACACCCCTACCTGCGTCGGAATGCTGAGTGAGATCATCGATGCCCTGATCTCCCACGTGATTCCCTGCTAGATGGTCTGGGCCTTAAAGAATGAGTCTTGTACCATATCAGTGGAGTAGCGTGAGAGGTCGGTGAACCTCGCTAAGTACTGATCCACATTCATGCTGCCCTGCTGTAGATCAAGAAGTACCTGTATGCGCACTACATGAATAGTCGCTGGGACAAAATCTACCCAAAACAGGATCTCGAAGTCTGCCCAGAGAAGCGTCACCTCGTCGTGAACCTAGAGCATCAAACTCCACCATATGCTTGTTGTTTCCTATAGAAGACTGGCGGCAAGGATCAACATGAGATCAGCTAGTGTCCCTACCAGTCGAAAGACTCTCACCACGACCTCCAACCAATCCTCAGCTGCCTATGGGTCTGTCTCTCCCTTGAACCTGGGTGGCCTCTAGTGCTGGAACTCTTGCAATGAATTCAAGCAGCGTCCACCCTCTTCTGCTGGGGTTGGTGGCATTGGTGGCCCTACGGGTAATGGTACCGCTGGTGCCTCTACTGGAAGAGGGCCCTGCACCGAGGCCTCGTTGCTCGGTGGGCTATTAAAGCGTACAATACCCGGAACCCTGGATGGCTGTCTGCATGGAGGAATCCTGAAAAGAAACAGGTGCGCCACGGTCAATAAGTTTTACGTGGTGAGCTAACTCAAAGAGATCACAAAGAAAACTCTTGAAAACACACACGCAATCAGTGTTTTTGTACACTGAGTCAGAAATCAGAAGTCAAGGTCCTAGTGTATGGATACGTCGACCGCTGCACCAACACTGGATTCCATAAACTAATAACCACACTCACTACACTTAACACTATTTTCGTTAAAAAATATAAGAGTCCAATTTTCTACAGTAGAACCGACTCCTCTAATACCAATTTGTCACAACCCATCTATCGGGGCCCGTGCCGTGACTACCCCAAGCCTGCCTTCCATAGGCCAGGGGCCGACGGCTAGCACCAAAAGGTGTATTCCCTAAAACAAGGAAGGCATTTCCTTTATATCCTATAAACACACACAACCAAGCACACATCAAGATATGAACACAAGTAAACTGTATAGTAAAAGTGTGAGTATAGTAAGAAAAAAGGGGCCAGAATACAAGACCAACTGAAAAGTACAGGAAAACTGAAAAGTACAAGTAAACTGGAACAGATCCTATGAACACCCTCCAAGGATCCTACTTGAAGGGTATGTATCTCTCTCAAATGTTTTTCTCTACAGTACGCCTCGTCTAGGTCTACCTTCGAGCTACCTCCAGTCCTGGTACCCTCGTCCTCAATCAGCACTGTCTGTCGTCTGCACCAAACACAACAGGGTGCGGGCATAACCCATGCAGGGGTGAGTATAAAGATACTCAGTAGGGACCTCGAGACCCTCAAGGTCTCACAAAATTCTCAAAGGATATACCATAAGGCATGAAATCAACTAAAACCCTACTTAGGTATATGCCCATACATATACCTAAGTTATCAAGTATACTCATCTTAGTCCTGAGGAAACACATGGTCCAACTCAAAAGCCCAAAGCTCAACTATTCCACAGAGGAAGGAATACCATGAAGGTAAGTACTTCACAAGTATACCACACAGAGGAATACCAACAAGGTATCGCCACGAATGATCCTAAATCACCATCAGACCCACAGAGGATCGTAGTACATTTTCAGACCCACACAGGATCCTAGTACCTCTTCATACCCACACAGGATCCTAGTACATCATTAGTACGTCGTCATACCCACACAAGATCCTAGTACATTGTTAGTACATCATCAGACCCACATAGGATCCGAGTACATCATCAGTACGTCGTCAGACCCACACAGGATCCTAGTACATCGTCAGTACGTCGTCAGACCCACACAGGATCCTAGTACATCGTCAGTACGTCGTCAGACCCACACAAGATCCTATTATATCGTCACACCCACACAGTGTCCTAGTACATCATCAGTACGTTGTCAGACCAACACATGATCCTAGTACACTGTCACAGCCAGCTACAGGGTACCCACACTATGCTTGCTCGTCTCCGGGAGAGTCCTCTTCTCAAGCTACTGGTCGATACTCCAACTACCATGAAGTCCCACGAAGAAGTATCCCAATGGACTGCCATGTAATAGGGGTCTCAACGGAATAGACAATGAATCAATTGGACGCCCGATATGTAAGTTATTAGCTTTTTAGTCCCGAGGGCCCGGTTGGATTCGTGCTTGATCCAACCCGACCTTACCCCAAATTTATCCAAATTTCAAGTGGGATATAACAAAAGTACTATCATGCCTTAATTTTTTCAGCGCCGTAGAAGTTTCGTCAAACGGACGCCCAGTTCCAAAGTTACTGCCAAAAGAATGTATAGGGTCGAAACTGGTCTGGGTCCGGTCCGACCCGGCCGGACCCGGTCTTACGTGGTCGGACCAACCCGACCTAACCCGACCCACATTGGGAGGCCCGTCTTGGGAAGCCCGCGATGCAGCGGGGCACCCACGGAGTGGAGGGACAGCCACCGAGCGGTGGGGTGTCGCGGTGCGGCGGGGCGACCACGGTGAGGCATGGCAGCCGTGGTGCGGCGGAGCGGCAGCGGTGTGGTGGGGCGCCGCGGTGCAGCGGGGCAGCCGAGGTGCGGCGGTCCGCTGCGGCTGGCCGGATGGCCAGCCATACTCTCCACATGGCACGATTTCATGCTTCCCCTTCTCCGGCGGCCGACAGTGACCCATCCCCCCTTCCTTCACAACCGCGGCACAAGGCTGCAGTTCTCTTCTGTTAGGCAGTGCGGTCGCACTGTCTCCTTCATCGTGACCGACCGTGGTGCCGACCGCCATTCCCATGCCCCTCCGGTGTCGGTTTCCATCCTCCTCCATCGTGAAGGACACAACAAACATGAAGAACGGAGGAGGGATCAGGCCGTGTTTGTTTGGCCATATTCCTCCACATTAGTTTGGTAGAAGGTAGATCAAGATGATTAATTCAACGTAAAACACGAAGAATAACAAAAGCCCTACCTCAAAGGTTTTTTTGACGTCGGAGAGGAGAGAAGGAAAGACGTTGGTTCTTTGTAGTTTAAGATGTCCCACGCTAGAGGTGGCACATTCTTCATTAGAGAGGATGGTGCATTCCTCGTTCAAGAAGCATTCTTCATTGGGGAATCGTTCTTTGTTGGAGAATGAGTTCCTCCAAAGTTCTCCCAACCTTCTACCTTTTCCAAGGATTTCTCCCAAGGACAAAAATGAGGAGCCAACCAAATTAAATTATTTTTATCAATTTAATTTTTGGCACAATTAATTGTTGGAACAATTAATTGTTCTATGTTGTCATAATTAATTAATGGGAGGAAGTTCAAGAGTTATCTCTCATTAAAGGAGAGGAGTTTAAGAGTTGGGTGGTCCCAACCAATTTTGAATTCAAATTTGGGGTTTTCCAGTTCGGGTGGTCCCCACCTTCTTAACCCATATAGAGAGGTTTCAAAAATAAAAATGTTAAACATATTTATTTTATTTTATTATTTCATGAAAAACACAAAAACTATCCTTCACCCTCGACCAACTGCAGTCATGTTGAAGGTCTCCTTAAGTGAATACCGGCGCTGCGAGTTCAACAGTTTTCTCAGATTTCAATTCCGAGCACCGGTTCAAAAGTTAAAAAACCCCTCTTGCACGTTTACTGAACATACCTGAAAAAAAGTATTGAAATTCATTCAGGGCACTCCGGAACTTGGAATCACACACCGTCAATTTTTGCGGACTCGTAAAAGTCCCATATAATTAAAAAAAATTTACATAGAAATTATGGGTCTTTACAGCTTACATGGATTCCCTCTATACCTTCCCAAATATTTAATGAGATAAGAGTCTTCAAAAAGGGTTCTATCTAGATGGGTGTCTGATTAATTAAAATAGAACAAAATCACTTTAAGATTAGGGAACTTCCCATCAATATTACTATAGATCCTGTAGTTACCTTGATTTTTATTGCACCATGAATATTTATATTTTAATAATCCCAATTCCAAAAGATTTTTCAAGACAAAAAAATTATTAAATTAGTCTATGGTATTTCTGGAGTAGAAACAACCACCATTTTTTGAGTTATCCAAGTTAGTGTTGAATTATTCACTGATGAACCAATGGAGAGGTCCTAGATGAATGGTATAAAAATATCCCCATAATTCTTATTGATACCTAGATTCACATTTAGAAAACATAAAGGTGAATATAATAAAATGATTTTGAATAGAAAATTTAACTATAATTAACTAGGATGAGGAACTGACTAACCCAATAGTGACATTATCTTTCCAAAAGTTCTAGATACGCTCGTTAGTAGGACTATTATGTAGGAAGTAACTAACCCAAATCTTTAAAGAGAAGGTTTATATGAAACTTACAATTTTTTTTTGGATCTAGAATGGTTATAATTGTGAGGTTGAATTATTTCACCTCTTTTAGAATGTATTCACACTTCTCAGGGGACCATAAACCCCTTTCATTCCATAAGAAAATGGATATCATATTTATGCGGGGGAATAGGTTTTGTAGACCTTTATAACTAAACTTTTAGGGGAAGAGAGTAAAACTCATGAGTGGGATTTATCCTTGATCATGGTTTTCACTCTACTAGATCCGATTGGGGTGCCTAATGAAATCTTATAAATCTTTCTCCTTGGATAAAAATAACTCTATAGTTTCACGTCTAACCCATATAGAACTTCAAAGGAAATAAGAGATGAGTAGGTAGGGATTTTGAGGTTAGGTATGGATAGAGTAGAATATGATCTAGTGGGGAAGGTATTGAGGAGGTATAGGGATAATTCTAAGGAAGTTAATATATTGGGAAATACATAAGAAGGAATCAGATGAGGGTATATAGGGGATCCAAACCTCAAAACCAAGTCCATAGCTATGAAACTCCCACTATTAGAAACATAGGAAATAACAACAAGAGGAACTTCCAGGGTTCAGTCATTAGGATCAGACTAAAACAAGTTAACTTGAGAGAAATAAATAAAGGATAAAGTGCTACTAGAATCAATAACCTCATATGCTTTATCTATATTTCCTTTCCATACCCCTGAAACCTAGGTATCCTCCATAGGTCAGTTAACACATGGAGGGGATAGTGGATCCAAATACACGTAATATAGGGCTTTTAGAATATGATCCTTCTAAATAAGATACTTCTAAGTAATGAAACAAATCCAAGAGTTGAGGGGATAAATGTTGGGGGACAATATAATGACCCCTAGAGGATCCTTTATGATGATAAGAGGCTATAGGAATAGGAAACCTTCTTCTATAGGAAGATAGAGAGTGTCCTTGGAGGAAACATCCATGGAAAAATATCACATGAGTGCTAAATGAAATTCATTACTAAAAGAAGAAATAAAATCTGGCTCAACGAAGTATGTGATGAGGAAGAGGGTAAGATAGATCCATCTCAATATAGGTACTTTCTACCATGGTATTTCATATCCTCAATGTGGAATCATCCATGCATAAAAAATACTGAAAATAAATACCAATCATCTTAATAACTAAAGGGTTGTGAAACAGGAGAGGGAGTCCTAGGAGGTGAACCCATATAGACATGAACCAAGAGTCATGGACTCTATATACATATATATACCATAAAAAAGAACCAATGGTTTCCAAAATATCTGCATTCCCTTTGACCAAGATGATACAAAATCATCCCTAAATAAGAGGTGGATATAGAACAAGTGGTGTTTAGGCACTGAAACAACAACTTAAAAGGTCAAGTTCCACAAGTTGATATAGCATTGAAATTCTGAAAGATATGAACATGTAATATATAAATTGGTAACAAGATACTAGGAGAAATAACATACCATATTTGAGAACTCACCATTTGAAAAGGAGAAGTATGGAGATCCATAAATGGGATTCAGTGGATTGGATAAGAGAGGAATAGATAATATCAAAGGGAGAAGAATGGGAATATCTAATAGGTCTTAATAGGGATCATGGGTCAAGGAATCCTTAAAAGGCCCTAATTCCTTTATTAGAGAAGAGAGTTAAATAGAAGTGGTAGGAAAGAAGGACAGTTGGAATTGGAACCAAAATATGGTGGAAAAACAGATAAAAAATTAGGAGAAATCCTTAAGGGGAGGGAGGTTAGAGGAGCAGGGTGAAAAATGGAACAAGTAGAGGCTGTCTCTATCGGAGGAGCCTATAGAGATCTAAGAACACACATAATGATAATAAAATTTTAATCAAAAGAGTCAATAATTAATGACATGTGATGTGAATCCATTTTGAGGTTACCCATTATCATGAATTAAGTAAGTATTAATTCACAAATCCCTCATCATTAAGTTACCACCTGTATATATATTAAGAGTTATTCGATCAACCTATAATACCTTCCCCCCTGAAATCATGGATAATAAATCATGACTATCTCATCTTGAATAGAAACATGGTAACCCTTATACATTTCTGAATTTTTGAACCTCTAGTGTTCCATGTAACATCAGTGGAAGATGAAAACACCTGATAATCCTACTGCCCAAAGAGATGACCCGCTACTGCTATCTATAAACTATACAGTTCCAACTTCTAGGGACCATAATTCTAGTGACCCGAGTCTGTTTAAAAAACTTCCCTTAAATAGAAACAAAATTCCCCTCATAACACATATAACTTGTTCTTTATCAAAATATGTTTATATCATTCCTTAAAATAAGCTTCATGATGTTATGAACTTGAATTATCAACAAAAGAATCATCATATTTCATATCTTTAAAATTAGAATAATTATAGAAACTCAATTTACTATCTTTCTTTGATATTCCCTTTCCATAGATGAAGATCATCTCCTCTTGATTTTCTCATGCTTGGATCACACACATTTTTATGGTGTTTTTGATGTTTAGATAATTTTATAATAACTCTCTCATCATCCCAAATATCTCATTTTTCATATATTTAAATATGGAATCTTGAGTTTTTCATCCATTAGATCATCAAATGTTTCCTAAGTCCAACATCACACATATATTGGTCCTGATGAAAACTATGTAGAAAAAATAACACATACACACAAAATAATGACACATAAACCAATGAAGGTGACACTTATGTTCAACATGAAACATACGTACACTGAGATTCCTTTTCCAATTTTTGATATCTACTGAAGAAAACACTTATGAAGACACTCATCCATAGGTACGCTGGGCTGTGTCACACTTACGTTGCATAGGATGACACCTTCACTGAATGAAAATTAAACATAAGAAGCCACACCATTACCAAATTTAAAACTCTAATCAGTAAATGAATCATATACACCTATGATATGACACTTATGCAGTGTGAAAATTACACTCACACAATGTAGGATAAATGAATCATATATAATCCAGACTTTCCCAAATTATTAATTTCTTCTCTAAATTCCATTATTCTTAAAGGTAAGTATGAGTTACTCCAAAAAATATCAAAATTTATTTAATATTTAAACTTATCATCTCAGAGTGTATAAATACTAAATATAACAACCAATATTCCATGTACATAAAGGATGGGTTCTCAACATTTCAGGATGATTTCTTCTTAAACACTTTGAACCTATTTTATCTTATTTAATGAAAAATATACAAGTTGTACAAAAAAATATCAATATCTAGATCCTTAAATTCTTCCATATCTATATTTATGGTATATACAAGACTCTCATACCTTTATTTCTTGTTATAGACATAAATACCAGTTCTCCAATTGTCAGATGTATGTGCTTCCCTTTGAATCTATTTAACCAAGTATTAAAGGGAAACAACAACCTCCTCTTTTCATTACCCATGAGGGTATGGGTAACTCCTTGAATTACTTTGGGTGGATACTAAATTCCATCACCCAGGACACCAATTTTTTATTAATTTCATTGATAAAATTACTATTTGACAACAAATAGAACCAAACACCTTTGGGAACTTCAATATCACCCTTTGTCTTTGTTGTTAATTCCAGATAAAATCTATTAGTTAATGAAATTTTTCTCCCCATAATTGACAATAATTACAAAGGGAAAAAGTATTATCCTCATAATTTACACATTAGGTAAGCTTTGATTCTACCCATAATTGAAATTATGGGAAGGGTCTCATCATACATATCACTATAAAACATCTTGTCTTATTTCATTCCATAAGAGAAGGAAATATGTAAGAATAATTTCTCACCAATTTTAATTGATTATAAGAAATTAAAAATAGTAAATCATAATAATAAATAAAAGTTTCATCACATTTCTCTTAGAAATGAAAAATCAACTTCTCAGCTTTAAGTCTACATGGGCTAACTCGGTGTGGAAAATATGAGTGAACAATTTAGACAACTAGGATCTCCATATTTTTACTATACATAAAACCAACTTCAATATTTCAAATCTTGGGGTAAGATCACATATATTTTAAAGAAATTTTAATAACCTTCACTCACATGAACACACACATTAAATTATTTCAAGTGCAAGGGTTTTCATTCGTAATTGGTTTGATAATCACTACCCTTGATTAACATGTTGAATATGAGTTAAAAAACAATTAGAGAATGAAAATGAAACCTATTAGATTTCATCAATGACATCCATAATTATAGATTTTTAATAAATGCATAAATATTTAGAATCATTCTCTCTTTTGATATCCCCCCCTCAAGGGATGCTGTCCACACTTCTCCAACTTCATTTCCCAGCTTTGGTACATAAGTTTAGTAGACTCAGGAAAGAGGTAGAACTTCATAAACACTTAAATGTGATCTAAAGATATTAGAATTTTATATCAACCTAGTAACTCTATTTCTAGCTATAAAGTTATTAGTCTTTTTAATGCATGATTCACTTTTGATTTTTCAATTTTGTTCACATTTTGGCAGTATAAAATTCTTGTTCTATTCTGCTTACTTCTTAGCTGGAATAATCTTGATAACTTTGGAAAATATAGCACTAGGTTTATTTTTATATTGATAGAGATTTATATCTAGATCCAATTTATTTGTACATATGGTTAGGAAACTTTTATGTACATTATCGAATTTTATCTTAGGTGTGGATTACATCTTTGCAGCGATGGTTTTAGTGTTGGAATCCTATGGATTTGTATTGGATTTGTTAACAATATGTTATGAGGAACCATTATTTATGTGTTGAAAATATGTGTCTAAAATATAGACTGGATATGGATGAAGTGATGCATGGAGTATTATTATGGATTTACTAAAATCATATGGTGTGAATTGAAAGGAAATAATTATGTGGTAAAACTCTCAACAAGGCTATGCGACAGAATAAGGACTACACAACCAAGTGAAAAAGGAGGTTGTATGTGGAACTTTTACTTTGTGTAAAGGACCACATCATAAATGGTGATAAGATGAACTTCTATGACTCCTGAGTTTCAAGGGTTCCTACACCATGGAGGTAAGCTTACAAAACAACCTTGTTAAAAATTGGAGTCCACACAACAAAAATAGATTGTGGTATAAAGGTTTAAAATTAGGAAGTTTAGATGAATTACTTTTTTCATTCCCATTGGAGTTCATGACACATTGGAAAATGATATTAAAAAATGAGTTCAATGAATCAAGTATTTAGAAGAGATAGTATTGGAAATCATGGGGGTATATTAAAGTAGTTATTATGTGAGTTTTATAGATCTATATAGAAGAATACATTTTATAGAGAATCAATCCACACCCATAAGATTTTATTGATCATCCATTACACACTATAGTGAACTAGGATATTCCATGGTGATGGAATTAAAGGAGATGATTATGCTATGTATTCATAGATCACATTATAGTCATGGAGTTTTAGTCTAACTATAAAAATGGAATGACAACTAAAACAAGAGTTATGAATTGGATTTCTAGGTGATTAATTTTGATTTAATGGAACATTATAATTAAATTAAACTTATGTAAAACTTGGAATAATCACAAAGGATAGAGATTAATTCCTAAACCTTGGATTGAAATAAAAGTGGATATATATCTATAAAATTTACTCTAGCAGTTGTGTAAAAAAATAATGAAAAATAGAGAACATACTGTAGATTCATTTTTCAGAGAGAGGGAAGAATTGATACTATGAAAAAAAGAATAAAGGAATGATTTTTTCATCCATTGAATATATTTCAAATGGTGATGTTGTAGAGATCACTACTATGCAGTGAAGGAGAGAATTCAAGAACCATTCTAGAAATGAAGAGAGGTGATTCCATGAAATCTCATGGAAAAAATGTTGCTCACATGGTGATGTTAACAATATAATGTGATAGTATATATGGAGTTTAAAGGAACCTACAACTACATACTTGGTGCATCTAAAAATAATAGTTTATACTATTCTTAGTTTGTAGGAAATTTTTTTTCTCTTTCCAAGAGAAGTGATCCAAAGGAGATAAGTGAGATAAGTGATCCCAGAGAGATAATGAATCTAACCTAAACATTTTTAAGGGTGGTGAACCCAGGAAGAAGTGACCTAGACAACCCCATAAGTAGTGTGCTTATAGTGTTTTCACTACATTGACACATTGTTGATTTAATGCTCATTATACAAACCCATAATGGAAAACCAAGTAAAAATTAGTGTGTCACTTGTTCTTACTTAGTTATATTATTCACAAAAAATATTAAAAGGGGTAAATAAACAATTGATAACACCTATTGAAAGGTTGGTCAAGTGAAAAGGGAATCAAATCATCAAATCATCAAGAAAAAATAGGTCACTTTTCTAAGTAAGTGGTCAAGATCATTAGGGAAGTGAGGGTTTAAAAGGAAATGTATTTAAATTGAAAGCCTGTTCAATACCCTGATTCACCCCCTATAAAATGTATATCTTACATAATACCCTTGAAGGACCAAAAAACTAGTATCAAATCAAAGGTTTATCCTCTATTGTTTTTTCATTGACTTTATTAGAAGTGTTTGAAATGAATGAAATCCACATGAAAGATTTATGTAAGAACCCGGTTATTATATTTGAGGTACATGCTTCTTATCTTGTCTTTTCCTTAAGTGTTTTTGAGAAAATATGGAAAATGGGGAAAAATCCTAATTTTTGGAACTACACGCCGTGTACTTTTCCACACACCGTGTACTTTTGGCTGTGTGGGATGGGTACATGGGGCATATATCCATGTCGGCGACGAGGGGTGTAGGAACCGACTACACGTTGTGTAGTGGTACTTTACACGCTTTGTAGTCAGTCAGAATGCCTAAACAGTAAGGCGGTGGAGTAGTCGCCAGCTGGGCGACAGTACACGCCGTGTACTCGGGAGTACATGTCATGTACTCATGTCGACGGATAAACGGTGTGGCTGTGCCGCCAGAGGAACAATTAAATGAAGGGAGTACACACCGTGTACTTGGAAGTACATGCCGTGTACTTTGTTTTTTCGGCTTAAAATAGTCAGTAGCCTCCTAATTTGGTAGAGGAGGCATTTGAGACATTTTGGAGCCAAAGGAGGAGGCCGACCCTTTGAAGATCCTCCGAGTGTTCATATGGAATCCGATTTCGCCTCGGACGATCTCGTTGGAACTGCATGGGTAAGCCCTCGCATCTCCTAGTATGGTTCTTAACAATTCTTCCCCTAATGGAAGTTACTTACATTTCAATGGGTTTTCTTCTTCGTCAGATCTATGTCGTTCTTGGGCGTTTTTTGGATCGACATTCGTGTATAACGCTCGTTGGCGTATAAGGTAGGTGGCTTGGTGTTTGTTTTTACAACTATCATGTGTTTTGTGCATTTTGTGCCACGAACCCATGTTGGGTGTCATGTGGCTGGGGCCGTTGCTATATTTAATGCCTATAACTGAATAGGTGATTAAATTGTGATAATAAAATTCTGGTTGGGATAGTTTCTTGGATCCGGAACCACCCCGGGGGTGTGTTCCACTGTTTATCCATTTGGCCAGGGTACCGAAGGGTATGCCTTTAATGTAGTAATTGTAAAATTGCCTTGAGAGGAATTTCTTGTTTAATGCATTTTGATATGTTGGGCATGGACCAGTTATTAGTTTAGCCTGAGGGTGTTGTTGTGATTAGCCTGTGAGCACTGCACTATTTAGCCTGTGGGCAGTAGTTATTTCGGCCTGAGAGCAACTTATTCCGTGCCTGTGGGCAGCTGATTCTGTGCCTGTGGGTGACACTACCTACGTCTGAGGGCAAACTCTGTTATGCCTGAGGGCAGAATATTGTGTTGGATACTCGTTACCTGAGAGTAGGAGTTTATGTGTCTGAGGACACTAGTTGTTTACTAGAAATCCACTGTAATGATTTCTTATATTAAATGGATTAAATGAATATTAAAAATGGCAATATGACTGGTAGTTTGTTACTTTTTAGTACTGCTTACTTTATTTCATTTTACCAATGCACACTATTGTTGCATGTTAGCACGTAGTTGGGCATGGGCCTTTGGTGGGTGCCTACTCTGATATATTTCTCACACCCAGTTTGGGTTATCCTTTTCGGCCCAAATAGATTACGTTGCTGCAGGTGTAGATAGGGGAAAGAGTCCCTAAACAGGTACTTGAATGTTGTTGAGGAGTAGGAGGGCATGGGACCGAGCCTAGGCTCGTGATGCCGCTGCCAGCTGTTTTGCTTGTTTTGATGTACTCTGTATTTTGTTGTAATTCATTGATGTATAACATGTTCTGGCTATTTTCTTAGAATTTGTGACATGTTTCATCTTTTATATACTGTTGGTTATATCATCTTCAATTGTTTATTTCAGTTGTGTATGGTTTACTTCTTCCGCTGTCATTGTATGATTTTTTTCAATTCCGCTGCGCTACACTTTGAAAAATGAGGGCATAGTTTCCCCACTATCAGACCTGGGCCCTCGCTGCTAGTTGGCAGCCTCTGGCATTTGGGGAAATGCACTTGAGGTCATGTGGCGAACCGGGTTCGGGGCACCCGTTGAGTGGCACCCGGGTCCGGGACGTTACAAAGTGGTATCAAAGGGGTTCTTTTCTTTGACTTACTATTTGGAGCTGTAGTTAGGGATAGGACGAACGGTAGTTGGTAATAAGCTGTGCCCGGGTGTAGCTAACCCGTGTACAGGGAAAATCCAGTGTACCTCGTATTTTTCAATTCTTTTGATTTTGAAAATTTTACAGTTGATATGTTTTCACCGGTGGGTGACGCACCTTGAGATTGTGAGGTTTATATTTTATCTATGGCTTATATTTAGTTGCAACCCGATGAGATGAGGGTATGACGTCTCATGCATCATATAGGCACATGCTAGAAATCACATTCCATGCATAGTTTCCATGCCATGTAGGTGCATTAGAAATTCGCATGTTGTTGGGATAGTTGTTGGGATAGAAAAGAATACTGTTGTGATAACTGCTTGATAAATACCTGCTCTGTGATAGGATATTCTTTGTGTGAGCTTGTTTATTGAATGGAGGCCAAAATTTTGTTTTTTGGGAGTATGGGTCCCCATTGACTAGAATTTCGTGGATCATTGACTGTTTATTGGTTATAACACATATAAGATGTCAAACTTTGATTCGTGGGGAGTAAGGGACCCCACGGGTCGGAATTTGACACTTAGGTGTTGGTTTCAGTTTTTTCTGGGTTTCGGAGAAGTTTCTGAGGCATACTGTCTGGAAACCCATTATACATGCCATATAGTATTATTATACACGTTGTGTATGTCCTTCTGTTCAGGAAGTAAAATGAACTTTCTAAGTACATGTCGTGTACTCTGAGTACACACCATGTAGTCTCTTCTCGTGTCACAAACCGTGTGGGCGGCGACACGGGGAAGGGAAGAGCTTGGGGAAAACACGCCGTGTACCGAATGTACACACCGTGTAGTGTGACCTGGAGTCCGACCGTGTAACTAACAACATGGGTCGGTGAACTCCTTGATAGAACACGCCGTGTCAATGATGGAAACGCCGTGTCAATGATGGACACGCCGTGTAGTGTGAACTAGGGACTCGACTATGTAACTAACAACACGGGCCGATGTCACCTCTCCCTGAACACACCGTGTACCTTTGGGACACGCTGTGTAGTCTTGTCTGAGGACAGACCGTGTGGTATTAGTCGTGTGGCTGGAAAACATGGTGCTGTACACGCCGTGTACGGGAGTAACATGCCGTGTAGTGTCAAGACGAGTAGTCGGCCGTGTCACAGATGACACGGGCTGTTGGAAAAATAACACCGTACACGCCGTGTATATATTATACATGCCGTGTAGTTTTTGTTTAACGGGATCCATGTGGCTTAGACGTGTATAAGGACCCGGGCAGGGGACGAGAAGTCAAGTACACGCCGTGTATTCAGTGTACACGCCGTGTAGTCTTGTTTTTCAAATTTTGAAATGAATTCTTCCTCTTGTTCCTCTGTGGTTCCTTTGTTTAAGTCTTAGTAATATTGAATCTGAGGTGTGCTTTTGACCCTATAGTGTCATGCCGCCTAGAAGACCGCGAGTTGTTCTCTAGGAGAGTAGCGATGATTATACTCTAGAGATGGTGGGCCATGGGGTACCAGTTGATCCTCCAGCAGAACTAGATGCGGCGCCAGCTGCTATACTGGACACAGGCGGAGAGGTGCAGTTCCGTGAAGGCTTTATGAGGTTCATGCAGACCTTTCAGGGAGCACTGCAGGCTGCCACATCTATGGCCGAGATGACGTGTATCTTTCAGCAGTAGCATCCACCTACGTTTTCAGGGGATGGCGGACCACAGGCTGCGGAGTCTTGGCTAGGATCAATACAGAATATTTTCTAGCATCTTGAGACACCTCCAAGGCGGAGGGTCAAGCTCGTGACTTACATGCTACGTGATTCTACCAAGAGGTGGTGGGATGTTACCACCCAGTCAGAGCATCACAGAGACATGGTGTGGGAATATTTTCAGGTAGTCTTCTATGACTTCTTCTTTCCCGAGATGCTGAGGGAAGATAGATCTCGAGAGTTCATGAATCTAAAGTAGGGCGCTATGTCGGTGATGGACTATTCTGCTCATTTTACAGAGCTTCAGCGCTTTTCACCAGTGATGGTGGGTAATGAGACGTTGAGAGCCAGACGTTTTGAGGATGGTCTTCGTTATGACATCTGAGTGCTGGTGAATGTTTTCAGGTTTCCTTCAGTACACACTATTGTGAACCAGGCACTGATTATTGAGAGGAACCTTCGAGAATCGAGTGGTGTGGGACAGGGCGGTTCAACACTAGTTACTGGTACTATTTCTGTTGGAAAGAGGAAGAGACAGATGGACTTCTCTCAGGGCGCTAGTACTAGTCAGAAGAATGATTCAGGTGGCCAGGTTATGTGCTACCAGTGTGGTAGAGAGGGGCACAAGTGACCGCCGTGTCCACGAGACCCAGTGGAGTGCCAAGGTTGTGGAAATATGGGTCATCTGGAACGCTTTTGTAGGGTGTTTCCACCAGTGGCTAGTGAGAGGGGATCTGTGTAGACTCCGTGTGCGGGAGTAGGACCAGTGGCTTCTTACCAGTCAGGGAACTGGAATGCATCAGGGCGTGCAGGAAAAGATGGTGGTTGTGGCCGTGGTAGCCAGACGCCAGGATCTCAGAGGCAGCAGGGCGGGACAGCTCAGGGTAGCCAGGCTGTGTCGTAGGGCCGTAGCACTGGGCAGGCATATGCAGTGCAACAGACCCAGCATGAGTAGGATCCCGGACCTTCTACAGTCAGAGGTACTATTCTAGTAGCTTCTGTCTTATATTCAGTGCTTTTCGATACGGGTGATACACATAGTTTCATATCTCTACCCATTTTGGAGAGCCTTGGGCTCTATGTTTCCACTTCTTCTAATATCATGATACTAGACACCCTGTTGGGGACTAGGAAGGCTAGTCTGCGTCAGTGTAAGGAGTTCCCCCTTAAGGTTGGAGGGTGTCACTTTCCATGGGACCTCTATGTCTTAGAGATGACGAGCTATGATGTCATTATCGGGATGGACTAGTTGGTTACCTATCGAGCCTTTGTAGACTGATATATTCGTAGGGTGAGTTTCACATCACTAGAGGGCAGAGAGTTTCTATACAAGGGCGAGTGGGATGTTCAGGCGAGTCGAGATGGACCAGAGCATCATGGGCGAGGTGGAGTCACAACCCAGATTGTGAGCTTATATCTGGATGACCAGGGGACTTGTCAGATAGATTTCCTTCCAGTTGTTGATCGTTTCAGGGATGTCTTCCCGGACGACATTTCGGGTCTACTTCCGGAGTGAGAGGTGGATTTCTTTATTTACCTTGTTCCAAGAGCAACACCGATGTCCATTCCTCCTTATAGGATGGCTACACCCGAGTTGTAGGAGCTCAAGAGGCAGTTAGAGGAGTTGCAGGCAAAGGGATTTATCCGAACCAATACTTCTCCTTGGGGTTCTTCGGTCCTTTTGCGAAGAAGGAAGATGGTACCCTTAGACTTTGCATGGATTATCAAAAGCCGAACCAATCGATGGTTAAGAAACGATATCCCTTTCCGAGGATGGATGATCTGTTTGATCAGCTTCGTGGAGCATGAGTGTTCTCGAAGATTGACTTGAGATCCAGATATCATCAGCTGCGCGTTCGACCATCTGATATACGTCTCATAGCTTTCAGGAGTTGGTATGGTCTATATGAGTATACAGTTATGCTGTTCGGACCGACGAACGCGCCAACAGTTTTCATGGCTCTGATGAATCGTGTGTTCCATCCGTATCTTGATTCTTTTGTGGTAGTATTCTTGGATGACATCTTGGTGTACTATCACACTCGACACGACCATGCCACCCATCTTAATATCGTATTGAGTACACTGAGAGAGCATCGAATATATGCTAAACTCTCGAAGTGCCACTTTTGGATGGACCAGATTCACTTCCTGGGTCATATCATATCAGAGGCAGGAGTTGCAGTAGACCCAGAGAAGGTGAGAGTAGTAGTTTTCTGGGAGCAGCCTAAGAAAATGTTTGAGATACAGAGTTTCTTAGGGCTGTCTGGTTACTATAGACGCTTCATACATGACTTCTCCCGCTTATCAGCACCGTTGATAGGTTTGACTAAGAAGGGGTGAAGTTCGTTTGGTCAGAAGCTTACGAGGAAGATTTTTAGGACCTAAAGAGAAGGTTGACATCAGCACCGATCCGGATACTCCCAGAGTAGGAGAAGAGATATACAGTTTACTATGATGCATCATCTATTGGGCTAGGAGCAATGTTGATGCAGGGCGACCGAGTTGTTGTGTACGGGTCTCGGCAGTTGAGGCCACATGAGTGGAATTACCCAACGCATGATCTCGAGTTGGCTGCAGTTGTGAATGTGTTGCGCTGTTGGAGACATTATCTATTAAGATAGAATTTTTTGGTCTTCACTGACCACAAAAGCCTCAAGTATATTTTTACTCAGCGTGACCTGAATTTGAGGCAGAGGAGGTGGGTTGAATTCCTACAGTCCTTCGATTTTGATCTTGCCTATACACCTGGTAAAGGTAATGCAGTAACTGATGCATTGAGTAAGAAGACTCAGATACATGCAGTGCAGGAGGCCAGTGGTGAGTGGGAGCTCATGGATTTGTTCTCTGAGATGCGTCTGGAGGTGAAAGACAGTCATGGGTAGAATTATATTTCCTCTTTAGCTGTAACTTCTACCCTCCTAGACAGAGTGAGGATGAGGAAACTATCTGAATCGGAAGGCCTAGTTCTACAGGAGTCGGTGGCAAGTGAGTACCCTCCTCCTGGTTGGACGATAGACGACGATGAGGTCCTGCATTTCCATGGAAGAGTGTGGGTTCCAGGGGATATACGCAAGGAGATGATGTGGGAGTTCCATGCTTCGGCTTGGGTAGTTCATCCCAGGGTTACCAATATGTACCGTGACTTGGGACGTCAGTACTGGTGGCCGGGTATGAAGAGATAGATAACTGGTTTTGTTACAAGATGTTCCACCTGTCAGCAGGTGAAGGAAGAGCATCAGAGACCAGCTGGACTGTTACAGCAGTTACCCATTCCAGAGTGGAAATGGGATAATGTCGCGATGGATTTCGTGATGGGATTTCCGATGTCACCTCGAGACAATGACGCAGTGTGGGTTGTTGTGGACAGACTCATGAAGATAGCTCACTTCTTGCCGATCAAGGAGACCTTCGGAGTTGACGAGCTCAGAAGGCTGTATATACGAGAGATCGTATGTCTTCATGGGGTCCCTCGTTCTATTTTTTCTGATAGGGACGCTCTCTTTATGTCTCATTCCTGCTAGAGTTTTCAGAGGGCGCTGGGTACACAGGTGCTTCTGAGCACAACATACCACCCTCAGACCGATGGCCAGTCAGAGCGTACGATACAGGTGCTAGAGGACATGCTATGCGCATGCGTCCTAGACCTTGGGGGATATTGGGAGAAGTATATAACCTTAGTCGAGTTTGCCTATAACAATAGTTTTCAGGCGACTATTGAGATGGCACCATACGAGGCTTTATATGGTAGGCCATGCAGATCACCTTTGTGATGGTTAGAGGCAGGTGAGGCAGCTTTACTGGGACCACAACTCGTGCCGAAGACATCTGAGTAGGTCCAGTTGATTCAGAAGCAGATGGCTACCGCGCAGTCTCATCAGAAGTCTTATGCTGATCGCCGCAGATGACCTTTGGAGTTCGTGGTCGGGGATCAGGTTTTTCTACGCGTTTCGCTGGGGATGGGACACAAGCGTATCAGGATAAAGGGTAAGCTTTCACCGAGGTATGTGGGGCCATTCGAGATTCGGGAGAGAGTCGGGCTGGTTTCCTATCGGTTGCGGTTACCACAGTGGTACCGAGCCATGCATGACGTCTTCCACGTGTCTCAGTTGCGTCACTATCATTCAGACCCGTCTCAAGTCTTTCAGCCCAAGGAGGTTGAGATGAAAGTAGATGCGTCCTTTGAGGAGAATCTGATCCGTATCGTTGACAGGAGCATGAAGGTTCTCTGAGGCCGGTCAGTTCCTCTCGTACGGGTGCTATGGAATCATGGCTGAGTGTAGGATGAGACCTGGGAGCAGGAGGCCAAGGTACGTGCTCAATGGCCAGAGCTGTTCTGAGCTTTATCTTCGCCACCCTTGGAGGGGCAATTCAGGGACGAATTTCTATAAGGGGGGAGTTTGTAAGAACCCGGTTATTATATTTGAGGTACGGGCTTCTTCTTTTCTCTTTTCCTTAAGTGTTTTTGAGAAAATATGGAAAATGGGGAAAAATACTAATTTTTGGAACTACACGCCGTGTACTTTTCCACACGCCATGTACTTTTGGCCGTGTGGGATGGGTACACGGGGTGTGTAGCCATGTCGGTGACGAGGGGTGTAGGAACCGACTACATGCCATGTAGTGGTACTTTACACGCCATGTAGTTAGTCGGCATGCCTAAATAGTAAGGTGGTGGAGTAGCCTCCAGCTGGGTGACAGTACATGCCATGTACTCGGGAGTACATGTCGTGTACTCATGTTGATGGATGAACAGTGTGGCGGTGCCGCCAGAGGAACAATTAAATGAAGGGATTACACACCATGTACTTGGAAGTAAACAATGTTTACTTTTTTTTTCGGCTTAAAACATGCAGTAGCCTCCTCATTTGGCAGAGGAGGCATTTGAGCCGTTTTGGATCCAAAGGAGGAGGCCGACCCTTTGAAGATCCGCCGACTGTTTGTCTGGAATCTGATTCCACCTCGGACGATCTCATTGGAACCGCACGGGTAAGACCTCTCCTCTACTGGTATGGTTCTTACCAATTATTCCCCTAATAGATGTTATTTACGTTTGAATAGGTTTTCTTCTTCGTCAGATCAACGTCGTTCTTGGCCTTTTCTTGGATCGGTGTTCGTGTATAACACTCATTGGTGTATAAGGTAGATGGCTTGGTGTTTGTTTTTCCAACTATCATGTGTTTTGTGCGTTTTGTGCCACGAACCCATGTTGGGTGTCATGTGGCTGGGGCCGATGCTATATTTAATTCCTAGAATTGCATAGGTGATTAAATTGTGATAATAAAATTCTGGTTGGGATCGTTGCTTGGATCCGGAACCACCCCAGGGGTGTGTTCCATTATTTTTCCGTCTAGACAGGCTACCCAAGGGTATTCATTTAATGTAGTAATTGTAAAATTTCCTTGAGAGTAATTGCTTGTTTACTGCATTTTGATATGTTGGGCATGGCCCGGTTACCTGTTTAGCCTGAGGGAATTGTTGTGATTAGCCAGTGGGAACTGCACTATTTAGCCTGTGGGAAGTAGTTATTTCGGCCCAAGGGAAACTTCTACCATGCCTGTGGGCAGCTGATTCTGTGCCTGTGGGTGACACTACCTATGCCTGAGGGCCAACTCTGTTATGCCTAAGGGCAGATTCTTTTGTTGGATACTCGTTACCCGAGGGTAGGAGTTTACGTGTCTAAGGACAGTAGTTGTTTACTAGAAATGCATTGTGGTGATTTCTTATATTAAATGGATTAAATGAATATTAAAAATTGAAATATGACTGGTAGTTTGTTACTTTTTAGTACTACTTACTTTATTGCATTTTACCACTGCACACTATTGTTGCATGTTAGCACGCAGTTGGGCATGGGCCTTTGGTGGGTGCCTAATGAGATATATTTGTCACACCCTGTTTGGGTCATGATTTTCGGCCCAAAAAGATTATGTTGTTGTATTTTTAGATAGGGGAAAGAGTCCCTATATAGGTACTTGACTATTGCTGAGTAGTAGGAGGGCATGGGACCGAGCCTAGGCTCGCGATGCCGCTGCCAACTGTTTTGCTTGTTTTGTTGTACTCTATATTTTGTTGTACTGTATTGATGTATAACATGTTTTGGCTATTTTCATAGAACTTGTGACATGTTGTATCTTTTTTATACTGTTGGATATATCATCTATAGTTTTTTATTTCAGTTGTGTATGGTTTACTACTTCCGCTGTCGTTGTATGATTTATTTCAATTCCTCTGCGCTACACTTTGACAAATGAGGGCATAGTTTCCCCACTATCAGACCTGGGGCCTTGCAGCTAGTTGGAAGCTTCTGGCGTTTGGGAAAATGCACTTGTGGTCATGTGGAGAACTGGGTTCAGGGCACCCGTTGAGTGGAACCCTGGTCCGGGACATTACAATTTCATTATTTAATGTAAATCATTTCTCCAATTGGAAAAATGATTTCATTTCATAATTGGAAGAACAATATATAATTCCTTATGAAGTGTTGATGGATGGGATTTTTCTATTAAGACATTATATAATAATCATTAAAATATATCAAAGAAACTTGGATATTTATTCCTATGCAAAGAAGGAATTAAAATAGGCATTAAAAGAAGATGCGATTGAGAAGATTTATCACTAAAAGTTATCAAGGGATATGTGGATGAAGTGGGAAGATTCATTTGGAAAATAATATAAGAAAAGTGAAAATTGACTTATGTCAAAATGGAAAAAATAATAAGAATAAAATATAAGAAATAATTCCACATTATGGAACTATTTATTGAAAAAATAGACCTGATTAGAAGAATATAGTGGCCTAAAAAAAGGAGGTATGAATGATTAAAAATTTGAATATTTTTATCTACTTAATGATACTATAGAGTTAAACGAAGTGGCTAATACAAAAAGTGAATTTGGGAATACTCATGATGAGGAAGTCCTAATGATACTGAAAATAGAAGTTTTACACCTATCATAGGATATGGATCAACAACTAAGAGAACAAAATAAGTCTCAAGGTATCAAGATTAAATTAATGGGAATCAAAGTTGAAAAGTTGAAAAGTCTAAATAAAAGTATTGTTAAAGTAGCCACTGATATGTGGAATTAGAATAATTCCCAAGAAGAGGAGATGAATGTGATGTCCACAAAGGTGAAAAAACTCAATGTTGTTTATAAGGAATGACTCTGAACTAAAGGAAAAAATAGTTCAGTACATAGTACAAGAATAATATCACCTATTTTTTGAGATGCACTAAGTATGTAGATATATGTTCCTTCGAAATCCATATTCTCTTTAATATCCTACTATAAATATTACCATGTGACTAATGTCTTATTTCCACGTGATGTCTTATAATCACCATTATTCATTTCTATAATGGTTATGCAATTCTTTTTTTCACTACACAATAATGATATATTCAACTTCACCTTATGAATGATCTACAATAAATGATAAAATCCTTCCTTTATTCTCTATTTCACAAAAACAATTCCTCCATCTTTCTCTAAATAAATATCTATAATATGATCTTTGTTTTTTCATGATTTTCACCAGAATTTCCATAGGAAATTTTATAGATATTTCTCTACTTTCAATATAATTAATGGGTTAGGAATGAATATCCTTAATTTTTTATTATTCAAAGTTTTCCATATTTTTAATGGTATCATAATGTTCTATTAAATCTAAATTAGTCACCTCGAAATATGATCAATAACTCCACTTTAAGTTTACAGCCAGTTTTTCCAACTGGACTAAAACTCATTGACTACGATGTGATATATAAATTCATGAAATAATCATATCCTTTCATACCCTCACCATGGAATATACCATTTCACTATAACATAGAATGGGGTATCAATCAAATCTTATGGGTGTGGATTGATTCATGGAGGCATGGATTCCTCTTAAAAAGATCCACAAAACTCTCATAATACTCCTCCAGTATACTCTCATGATCTCCAGAATGATCTCCTCTAACTACATGATTCATATTACTCTCCAAAAAATATAATTTTCCATTATAGTGTGAACTCCTATATGATTTTAAGGATTAATTCATATGTGCTATCCAATTCACACTCTCTATATCGTAAAAAATTTATGTAGAGTAGACTATATTTTTTAGTAGGGATGAAACACAAGCTTCCCTCCACGACATAAGCACCCTTGAAACCCATAACATGGATATTTAGATTTTCACCTCCTATGGAATGGTCCTTTTCATGAAAGTTAAGTTCTATATACATGATTTTTTACCACTCTACTATGTGGTCCCTATTTTGTGGCATAGTCAATTTGATCCCTGTCCCACATCATACTTACCTTCGAATTTTCATCTTATAGATTTAGTGAATCCATAAAAATCCACAAAGCATAACATCAACCATATCCAAACTATATAATCAACACATATTTTCAAAAAATGCATAATTCTTCCTCATCACATATTTTTAATAAATCCATTACAAACCCATATGATTCTAACAATCTCCCAATTTGGATTTTGTTAAGAACATTAAATCCCATCAAATCTATATATATAAAAATTAATTTAACGTGACTTATCTTTTACTTATTTAGATTTGATGATTCTCTTATACCCTCATTATTATTTAATTCCCCCTTTGTCACTAACTAAACATGAGGATAATTCTTCTACATTTGCTTAATTTCTCCACTAATCTAAATAGGCAAGAACTTCACTTCACATAGGTGAAAAATACCCCTATGTTGATAGTTTTATTGCACCATTTCAGACATCAATTGAATATCTTTTTTTGGTTTTAATTTATAATTATATAATATTTAATAGAACACATTTCCATGACTTCTAAAAGAACATAATACATCAAGGAATTAATTTACCCTTTAGCACTTGGTCTTTTAACAAATATTATAAGATTAGTAAGGTGAGTCTTGATTTAGTAAATGAGAGTCTAAGTAAACCTCTATAAGGCTATATAATTCACTCATGAATACCAATAAGACCATATAATAATTGGACTTTCCACTTTCCAAAAAAATAACAACATATAATATCATCACATTCTCACTTCAATCGATTCACATATAAACTATAAAGCATATAGTGTTGATACATACCAATTAGATCATCAATTGATTCCAACCATAAATACTAAGTTGGTAATTCCTATTAACATCTATTTCTTCACAGGAATCATCATTCACAAATGAGGCTCAACAACCTTTGAAATAATATCACAAGCCCCCCTTGATTTCTTATCTCTTTATAATAATTGTTTAACTACCTACTAGAATGGGGAAATAATTTTTTGAGAAGAACATTTCTTGGAAAATAGTGTTAGTATGTAGTGATTGTCTCTGGTAGACATTGAAACCTCCTTAGGATTTAGAATATACACTCCCAATATCTATAGATATATGGATTAATTCTATTTCATCATGCATGTTTCATATTCTAGATTTATAATTTAATATAGTTGATGACTTCAGTTTAGCCTTCACTACCTTGATTAGAACTTAAATACTCCAAACACTTTTTTTCATTAATTTTCTAGCTACAATGAATACATATTTTAGCTCATATAGATATTATTTTCTAGAAAAAATACCCCATGGCTTGTGTCTCACCAAATTTTCTACACCACTTCAAAAAATTAAGAACATTTAATGTATACGGGGATATGGGTACCTTCAATTTCCCTTATGTTAATGATGTTAGTGAGTCACTATGGACCAATGTTTTCCATTTTCCATTCATCTTGGAGTCTATTTTACGATATGATTAATATTTAATGGAATCCAATCTCTTCTACTTCCTTAGATAGGTCTCATAAAATACAATACCATATTTCCCGTATTTCATGGCCTTTTTGAATTTCCCTTCTTAGGAAGAATTTCAACCTCTTCATAGGGATACCCACAGCTATACTAATCCAACTACTTATTTCCTAAATTGATTCACTTTTGGATTTTAGATGTTCCCTTATTTCATGAGTTTCATGGAAATATTTCAATAATCCATGATTCAGCCACTATTTTAAAATTAAAAGCACTTCTTTCCTATAGTTTGAACATCTTGGACATCTTTCTTCATTGCCTTCTTGGGTTTGTTTCTATTCATTGATCTATTTTGGTTATCTCCCAAGGTAGATACACTCTCTTTGTTCTCTTACTCCACAAAATGTGTTGGTTATCTTTAATATTCAATATATCTATAATACCTGGTAGGGTTGTACCATTATTCATTATAATTGTGAATACCAATCCTTCACAACTCACAAAAATTTCCAAGTGATTAAAATCTATTCTTCACAGATAAAATTTTCAATTTCTGTAGAGTTTTTTTCAACAGGTTTTCTTTGAGATTAAGATTTTATCCCCCTTGCTTTAGGAATCCTTGTACTTACACAAATTGAAATATTATTTTAGAAATCAATGGATTTGTTCCCAAATATCTAGAAACACCAAAAAATTCTGATAAACGATGTTCTTTTGTTTTTGGGTGCAGTATATCATGATCTACATGCTTGAAAATTTTGGGGTGGAACACCACCTTTTTGGGTTAATCTTAGTGGAAAAATTTTCTTAGAAATTTTCAACTCCACCCTTGATTTATTTATCTATTTTTCAATATTTTTATCCTTTATCATTTTTTTATATTTTTTATTTTATCCTACACTTCAAGAAAAAATAGATTTAGTGTAAATAAAGTTTTTATATTTATGGGAAATATTTTTTCATGATGAGGAGGTGGATGACTCTATAGATTATATCAGGTTATACTTTCCACAATTTTTAATCTTTATATAAGTAAAAGCATCATTTTATTTTTTTTGAAATATATTTCCTCTTTCCATTAGATTAGTAACTTTGATCTAGTGTAGTTTCTAGATTTATTAACTTAACTTACAACTCAAGGAACTTCATGTTGAATATGTACTTATCATTATCTAATTATCTCATCCTACATTCCCAATCATTATTCAAATTATGAATTTTATCATCATTAATTATTATCATTTAAATTAGGGAGTTATATTTCAATTTTACTATTTTGATTTTAACCTATAGTTGAGAATTTTTAACATTCATAGAGACTTGATGTAAATCATCCAATGAATAAATAAATTCATTTAAAAGATCTTCAAATACATACTTCTCACATAAATATTTTTTTTTTAATTTTTCATCATTTTGAGAGAATATTTCATTACAATGTGTGTAAAATTCTTCCTTGTATTTCACAAGCTTTGTGGGGGTTGCATCTACTGAACCTCTTTGATAATGATATCTATTTATGAATTTCAATATATTGATCAAACATCCATCATAAAAACTTGAGATTTATTCAATAGAGGAATAAAAATTAGTATATTTTACAAATAAATTCTCACCATTATGATTACATTCAGCTAATGGTGTACCCTATTTATTCTTTAAACCTTTTCTTAACTTATATACCGATTTCTTCTATTTGTATCTTAATGTTATGGAAGAGACTTCCAAATTTTTCTAATAGGGTTATGATCTTAATTTTACACTAGAGGATATTATTCAAGTATATATAATCTATAGTTCATGTATATAAAATAAAATAATTGGGATAGAAACATGTATGTTCAATCAGAGTTACCCTTTTCTCTAATACAAATTATGATAGTCTAAAATATCCAATCAGAGGTATCCTGTACTCTAATACCAATTGTAAGTCCTAATACACCATGAAAACACAACTAAGAGGGAGAGGGGGGGGGGATAAAATTAAGTGTGGATATATTTTTACCCAGTTACAATTTATTTCAATCTTTTAAAACCATTTGGAATTGAACGTATGATATTAGTTAAGATTATTGGATCTTGTGTTCATTAACCTAGCATAAACCAGTATACAATGATGATAAAGTAGAAAATGTAACAAGTATTTTTTAAAGGTTTATCCCCTCCTAGGAATCATACTCCTTGCCATGGATAATATGTACAAGTCATGAATTCTATACTAAAATATTATTTTAAATAAAAGTTGTGGTGTATAAATTTTTTATCCCAACCCACACACACCATATCACATAGGCATGGAGTTAAAAATATTACACTTGTGAATTTTTAATGCATCCCATAAAACCTAGTCAAAATTGGCATCTCACCCGATTGAATTGGTTTTTTCCTTTTACTATTTAACTAGATCAACAAATATTGAAAAGGGAAGTCACCACACTCATAAACTGATCTGGATCCTTAAACTCAGAGTGTCTTTTACTAATTTTATATCTTCAAACAATTATAATGAAATTCATCCTCTGAAAAATCACTAAAAATAGAACCCTTTTTTGGTAGGATTATCCTATTCTCTAAATCTTATAACTATAGTCTTGGGTATAAAAATTAATCACACCGAACATAACTTCAGCTTCAGGAACTCTTCCCTTTTCTTCTTCCTCTACTATAAATATCCAAAAGTAATAGGTCGACCACTTATTATTCTTCTTCTTATTCTTCAAAAGCCAGAAGAATTTATCAATACAATAAAATCCTAGTTCTCACTTCTTCTTCATTAAAAAATTAAACAAATTATATTGTTCTTGTTCCTTGATATCTTTAGTTTCTATCATTTTTACAAAAAAAACCACATATCTATAAACATATGATTCTTATCTATCTTATATTTATTTATTTATTTCACTATATTCCCAATATTTTCATATACATGGGTGGCTCATATTAGATTTCATATTTCATTTTAAATTACCCAAAAAGGTTTACTAAGAATACTTTCTCACTACTATGCAAAAGCACAATTATAAATATACCATTTTGGGCTCCCATTATATTTCATTCACTGATTTTTCAACTCAAGGGTCATTTAAAATTACCTTTATTTAATGCTCCTCACTTGGACGAATAAATATTTAGGAAATGTTTATAATAGAATCATTTAATTTTATTCTTCAAAATTATTCCCTAAAATTTTCATATCAAATCCCCACAACTATATGAAAAGATCACACAACACTTCAAATCTAAGGAGTGGACACTTACTATTACGACATGAGACCATTCAAAAGAAAAAACTATATAGATATCATCTTGTGTCTATAAATAAAATATAATCTCAGAAATATTCATCTAAAATAATATCAGATTAGTTCATATAGAGTTAGGAATTAAATAATAGATCAAGTTTCAATGAATTTCAAGGTGAATTATTCTATAAGACTAGAGAAATTCATTTTAGTATATATAAATAAGTAGAATCTTCATACTTTGATATTCTTCTCCTTAATCCTAAAGGTCATAATATTACTTGTTATTTCTCAAGAAAATCTTGGATAATGGCTTAAAATAAGTTTCACAATGTTCTAAACTTGAATTCACATTACAAGAATCAACATATTTTATTTCCTCAGAATTAGAATAATTCTGGAGACTCCATTTGTCATCTTTCTTTGAACTTCCCTTTCTATGGATAGAGATCACCTCCTCTTGATTTTATCATTCTTGGACCACACACCTTTATTGGTGTTTGTGATGTTTAGATCATGGTATAAAAACACTTGAATCATCCAAAGTATTTTCTTTCTTCAGATATTTAAATTTGGAAGCTTGAGTTTTTCATCTAACAGATCATTGATTTTTTCCTAAGTCTAGAATGACACATAAGCTAGTCCTAATTACAACTAATAAGACAACAATCAAACATACACATAGAAATATGACACATATATTAAGGTATTTGACACTTATTTTCATCATGAAACATACATATGCTGAGATTCCTTTTCCAATTTTTTATATCTACTGATGAATGTACTTATGGAGACTCCCAGTCACACATATGCTAGGTAGTGTCACACTTATTCTGTATAGGGTAACACCCATGAAAAATATAAATGAAACATAGACAACCATTCATTTTCTAAATTTATATCTCTAGTTAGGTAATTACGCATAAACACCATTGAGATAACACTTACAAAGAATGAAACATGAAACCTACGAAATGTTGGAGAAATGAATCATAAGTAATCCATACTTTGAAAAATTTATGATTTTTCTCTAAATTCCTAAATTATTTAAGGTACATTTGAGTCAATCTAAACCTTATCATGCCTTATTTAGTCATTTAAAATCATCATAAAAGTGTATATAAATATTAAATACAATAACAAATATTCGATGACCTCAAGGATGTGTTCTCTACATTTCAGGCTAGCTTCTCCTCAAACACATTGAACATGTTTTGTCTTCTTTAATGAAAAATATACAAGCTATAAATCACAAGGTTTAACAAACATATCCTTGAACTCTTTTAGATTATTTTTCATAGTATAGAAAATAATCTCATGCATTTATTTATTTTATTATAAATAAGTATCTATGATCCAATCATCAGATGTATGGGCTACCCTTTAAATCTGTCCATCCATGTATTCAAGGGATGCATCAACTTCCTCTTTTCATTACCCAGGATAGAATGTGAAGCTCCTTAACTTACCTTATATAGATACTAAATTCAATCCCCAAAGACAAAAAATTTAATTAATTTGATTGAAAACATTAATAATTGAATATAAATACAACCAAACACTTTTTGATAATTCAATATCTATATATTTTTTAAAGTGAAAATAAACTTCATTATCCAATGAAATTATTCTCCTTTTAATTAACAATAAATTGAAATGGGAAAATTATTATCCCCCAAATTAAAAAATTACGGAATACGTTCTTCTACCCATAATTTATATTATAGTAAGGCTATCCTCATTCTTACCACCACAAAAAATCTTCTCTTCTTTCATCTCATAGAGAATTAAATTTTCAAGAATCATTGATCACCAATTGTAAGTGATCAAAATAAATTCAGAATAGTAAAGCATCATTAGAAATAAAAGTGGAATAATATTTATCATAGATATATTCCATCAACTTCTTAGCAATAATTCCATATGGGCTTATCCATTTTGGTAAAAAAGGTATTAAATTTATAAAAAAAGATGCACACAATTTTATAACATGTGTTACCAACTTCTATCTTTCACATCTAGGGGGAATCTCACGCATATTTTCATGAAATTTTAATAACTTGAACTCACTTGAACATACATATTAAAACATTTGAAGTGAAATGTTTTTCTTTCCAAGTTGGTTAGATAATAAATATCCTTGATAAACAAGATGGATATGAAATGAAACAATAATAGGAGAATGAAAATCATACATCTTTCTTCATTTTCATCAATGCTATCCAAAATTATAGATTTAGAAGCAATTCATAAATCTATGGGAGTTTGGTATGTTTTGATATCTCCTCCTAAAAGGATTATATACACATTTCTTCACCTTAATTTCCCATATTTGTTGCATAATTTTAGTATACTTGGGAATGAGGTGGAATTACATAAGCACTTCAATGTGATCTAGAGGGATGAGAATTTTCTATCAACAATATAACTCCTTTATTGGAAGATTTAAATTTCTTGGTCTTATTTATCATTTATTACCTTATGATTTTCCAAGTTTTTTACTTCTATAAACATGTAAAAAAATTTCTTCAACTTCCTTTTTATCTGAAATATGCTTGTTAACTTTGGCAAATAGAGAACAAGATTTCTTTTTAGATTTATAGCTTTCTAGCCATCTCCAACTGATCTATCCTTATGGTTAGTAAACCTTAGATACATAATCAAGCATGTTATTAGATGTTTATTACTTCTTTTCAGTGATAGTTTTATAACTTTAGGTCATTGGTTCTTTCTCCTTTTGTTTCATTTTACTACTTAAAATAGTCATGCATCTAATAACCAAGTGTCTTTATTAGTTGTACCTTCCATACACACCTTCATCATCTTTTTATTTTTATTTCTTGGGAATAATTTAAAACTATTAATTAGGGATATACAAAACCATAACAATTTAGCTATTTATTTTATAAATTAATTTCCCTTTGGATTTTAGATTTCTCCCTTATTTCTTGAGTTTCATGGCCATATTAAAATGGTCCATGTTGTGGATTCTATTTCCATATAAGAATCATTTATTCCTTGTATATTTAACATCCTTGTCATCTATATTTATTTTCTTCATAGATTTATTTCTATTCACTTATTTTTATAACATCCCTAATTATAATGGCAGGGTTTTACAATCTCAACACCATAAGTAATATCATCCTTAATATAGTCACCTAAGACCCTTCATTTTCATTGATAAAAATTCCCCACCATTGGGCTTGAATGCTTACCTCATGTTCCCAAATTTCCTCCTAGTTCCACCCATGTTTACATAACACATGTTCCAGTGGCATGATCTTCCGATAGAGGGTCTTTTCATTGCAGTTAATAATACACATGCGATTCTCTTCAAAAGAAACATTAACCTCCAACTCAACATCGTCAACATTGATAATTTGAGATTAGTTTGGGTTGTATAGACAAAGATAAAAGGTTTGAAACACATTATGAATCACTAAATACCTCTACATAAGAGATAGTTGATAAGACACATGAAAAAACACTATATTAAAGGACCTGAAAAAACATAGTGATGAATTTCCATATCTTAGAATTTGAAACTTCCCCAACCTCAGTAACACACCTAAGAAGACCTAGTCAGTAATACATAACTCTTGGTGATGTCATCATCATTCAGAATAATACCTTTACTATATTTGAGAAAATTTCAAATATTTTCATACCAACTGAATTTTATAAGAGGACTCCTATGCTAAGCTTGGATAAAGCATTGTTGACTCAAAATATTCAGACCAACATAAGGGTAATAAACATGGCCTACTATACAAGGCCTCAAACAAACCCATCTAAATATATTCTTGGGAATTTTTATTGTAAGGAAATTATACCAAGGATAAATGATTCTACAAAAATCCACAAAAATCAAGGACACATGCTCAAATCATATCCTTAAGTTCTCGTATTATACACTCTAATTTCCTATCTATTCGCGGGGTGGTAAGTTGTGCTTAGATGGACCTATATGCCTATTTCTTTATGAATGAATTTATAAAACCTCATGGTGGAACTAGGATCTAATTTAGAAATGATCTCTATGGTACCCTATAGAAGCGTATTATCTCTTATACACAAAAAATTCCAAGATCGTCAACATAAAGAGACTCCTTAATGGGTAAAAAGTTAGCTACCTTCATCATGTGATCGATGAAAACCCAAATATTATCATTACCATGAGAAGTCCTCAATATACCTATAAAAAAATCCATCGTGACATCATCCTATTTCCATTATAAAATGGGAAATGGCTAGATAAGTTCATCAGGATGTTGATTCTTGGCTTTCACTTACTAGAAGGTGGAGCATTGAGAAAAAAATCCACCAATTCTTTCTTAATTCCAAGACACCAATATTGAATTTTCACATCATGATATATCTTGGTTAGACTGGGATGCATGATCCACCTCGAAGAGTGTAAGTTCCTCATAAAATCCTCAACAATTCTCATGGGAACAACCACTCATCCCCAAACATACAGGTTCTCATCAACATCCAAGGAAAAATCAAGAGGGGGATACCCACCATAAATGTTGTACCTCATTACCAGATAGTTAGATTCAGAAAATTGACCATCCTTTACATGGTCAAGGAGTGAGGATGTAATTGATAGGGAATACAACATCACCCTACCCTGGTACTCCTTGATATCAAGGAGTATCTCTATAAACAAAGAAATGCTCTTACAATTAGAACTAAACTCTTGTAAAACCTATGGATATAACTTCTTTCTCAAATTATCTTTCGCTATATTTTCCTTCTTGGGAGTGTAACCAAGATCAAAGTCAAAATATTTTGAGTACTTAACCGACCACCTCTGTTTGAGATTTAGGTTTCATTGGGAGAAGAGGTATTTTAAAATTTTATGATATGTATAAACCAAAAACCTCTTCTTTAGGATGTAGTTACATTATAATCTCTGGGCATTTACCACTACAATAATCTCTAAATCATGGTTCAGGTAGTTTTACACATGTGGTCTAAGTTTCTTGGATCTAAAAGAAACTATTCACACATCCTACATAAGTATTTCCCCAATCCAACACCTTACACATAAAAATAAAGAGTATAATACTTAACAAGCATGGGTAAGGCCAGGATTTATGATTTTTTTAGCTTCATTATTAGATATAGAAAGTATATCTCATAAGAATCAAAGCATATGTACTTCACTCTCTTCTTGGTCAGGCCCATCAACAATGTATCTAGGCGGGATAAGTACCAGATAAATGAAAATTAGTATCCAGTTAGCTCTAGAAAGCTGCAAATAAAAAAAAATTATTGGGCCTATCCCAAGAAACCATGGAAACCACCTTCTTAGGATCCAATAACACTCCAACCTCATATTTTATGTGGCCCTAGAAGTATACTCGATCCAACCAAAACTAAAATTTGGTGAGTTTGGAATATATTTTTTGAACTTTAAGCATGACTAGAACAATCTCCAGGTGCCTAACATGATCTTATGTTGTCCCGGAGTACACCAAGATTTCATCAACAAAGATGACCACACAAGATTATAGGTACGTGTGGAAGAATCTATTAATTGAAGCCATAAAGACCAAGATCATGTTATTCACCTCGAACAACATAATGAGATACTCATAAATATCTTACCTACTCTGAAATAATATATAAGAAATATCATATGGACACAATAAAATATGGTGATACCCTGACCATAAATATATATTATAGAAAACCATGAAACCATTGATCTGGTTGAATAAATCATCGATGCATGGGAGTGGATACCGATTCTTAATTATAACCCAGTTAAGACTCCAAAAATCCATACAGAGTCTCATGGTTCCATCCCATCTCTTGAAAAAAAACTATTGAAACCTAAGGGAATTTCTCAGTTGGATAAATCATTTTTCTTCTAAATCCTCCAACTGATGTTTCAATTATTATATCTCTGTCAGTTCCATTTTATAATGAGGAATAAAAATAGGTTATGTACCTAGAAAGTGATTGATTGTAAACATGATCCCATGGTAAGGTGGTAAACCAAATAAGTCCATAGAAAAGGCATCTTGAAACATATCTCACATGGGAGGAAAAATAGATTGATGAGTCTCTTTTTTATCCAAGATGAGACTAGCCACCTGTGCGGTGATGCTACTTAACTGCTGGAGGTCCGGTCTGACACAACCACCACGAACATCCCACTCTCCCACATAATCAATAATGAAACCCTCAAGATATGCGAATGAGAAACATCAATTATAATATTCAATTTAAAATTGATATCAAATGATCCAGTACATCCCAAAAATCACATCAAATCCACCCATTTCTAACATGAGGAAGTCCCAAAGGTAATGGTAGTTTTTGATAACCTGAGCACAACAAGAACACTTCTAAATCCCCTCTGAATTCATGCCCATGGTTGTGTCAATAAAAAAGAAAACCATTGAGGTAATCTACTACCAAACCTAGGCCACTAATAAAAGAATCATATATGATTGAGTGTGAGGCTCCTGTGTTAAAAAATATAGAAGAAAGTGTGTAAGAAACCAAAATCATACCTCACACGATTGATGGTCTCACATCCTACTGTATATTCAAAGTCACTACCGCATGTAGCTACCCCATACCATGAACCTATAATACAACTTGAATGAACCAAGCTATACTTCCACAATAACCATTCTTCCCTTGACCTTGAGCCCCATGACCACTAGCATGGCCTGAGTGGCCAATAGAATCCCAATTACCCAAAGGTTGCGGTACGGTATTCATCCCGGTTCCTAAAATCCAGACTGATACTCTACCCCTAAAACCACAATATATGGGAAAAATTTCATAAAAACGGAATATATAACCTATATTACCACATATATGACACTCCATGGGTGGTTGAAGGCACTGGGGTTTCAAATGTACCACACTACCATAATGGTAACGTCGCACCTCACCCATACCTTAGGAAGGATAAGAAGAGTAACTATCCTACCTTGCCTAATTACCACCACCATTGTGTGATTCATCCAATCATTTCTTCTAACTTCTTGAAGACTCACTAACACTGTTTCTTGACCCTGAAGAAGATACCCATCTAGTTCAATATCACTCACTAATATTTATTTGTTATATAAAGTCATAGTTCATGATATCTATAAAGTAGGTGAAAATGAATACATTAATCTTGACCATGATCTCATAATGTCCGACTGAAAATTATTTTTATTATTATAATGCAAACACTTTTGATGAAAAAGTGAGAAACCATACATGAACTCACCATTTCACCACTTCAACACTTCACCACTTCACCACTTTACGACTTCACCACTTCACCACTTCACCACTTAACCACTTCAAACATACAAGACTTCACAACAAACAACATTCAAGCAAAATGGATGGACAATCCATTCAAGAATTAAAACTGAAAAACCTTCATAGATGGAACCAAATCGTCATGAGAAGACTAAGGAACCACGAACCAGGAAACACAAACATCAGAAAAGAGGACATCCACAAACCCACTGGTGGACTCCATTCGGAGTTCGCCCAAACCCTCCAGCGATGTGAGATGACCCAAAGAGGACATCCACAAAGGATGAAGAAGAAACCAGAACAAGGAAGACTGGGCCATCTAGACGCCGCACCCTGCTCCGCAGACACTACAGCGTAACAAAAAACTAGTCGACACTCTGCATTTTTTAAAAAGTGAACCAAATATTCATATCTTAACCACAATCAACACCATATGAAAAAACTTTGAAATTGAACCTACAAGGAAATACCCATGACACAGGAAGCCAGAACTGAGAATCCCTCCCTCCTTTGTACAACACTGGTGCCAGCGCTGAGCCTCGCCTGAACATATGATCGCCTGGAATTATATGATCTTTGTCGAATCCAAAACCGTGCCATAGCCTTCATTGAAGCCAGACCCACCTCTTCACCAAGATGATGCTCCAGCCAAAACCACACCAGATCTTCCACCAGAGCAGACGATGCCAGATCTACACTTATGAAGAGCCAAAGCTCCAATATAATGAAGTTCAAGCCTCACCTGACCTATATCTGGTCCGAAGCAACATGGATAGCGATTGGAAGGCTCATCAACCATCACCGAGGTACTCTAACACCAAGCAGAGGACGCCGAACCGCACCGCACCCCATCACCTGTTAGGTTTGGGAAAAACTGATGAATATCTGTAAAATGAGTGGTGTGGTCTATAAATTTAATGTCTCCCTATTCCAACATCATGAAATCATGGGCCCTATAAAAACTTAGAGTCTCTAGTAATAAGTGGATAAATCAACAAGATAATAGATCCTTTTGGGCCAGCCCAACATGCTGCTTCCCTTGGATAATGATATCCCACCATATTCAAGAAGTTTCACATAACATGTACACAATTAAATTTATTATCTTGTCATACAATGTCTCTAAGTGGTCAAGTATGGTTTGTATAGACTTCATACACATATTTAATACCTATGAAAAATATCCACTTGTGAAGAGTGGATATGGATGACATTGAAATTCCTGAGTAAGGTATGACATAGAAAGAGTGGTCTCAGGTGGTCCCCTACTTAATTTTTGTACCACCCATAGGAGGATATCATGGAGTAGATAATCAATAGATTTTCCTTGAACATTTGAAGGTGTCGGTCCACCCAATGGACGATAATTCTGTCCCTATCCCTTGAGTTTTGGGACCTTGGCTCTCTATGGAGTCATAGTGTTGTATGGTCAACACGAGATATCAGAATGATATATACAACATGCATTTACCAAGTTCAATATAAAACGAGATAGATACAATAGCCCATGTATTTTCATGCTATTCCCCTACTATCCTTTAAATAATTTAACAAAAAACCTCCACAATTCTATTATCATGTTACCATTCCCAAGGTATGGCTAAATAGATTTCCATTGACAAGCTATAATAGAACAATTTATAGGTTTCTTATTGATGATTTATTTATCCAAACATTTATTTAATAATTCATTCACACAAGATTTTATATCAATGTATCATCATGGGAATTGGACAAGTAGGACTCCACCATAGACTTATATTTGAAAACACCATATAAGATGTTTTTGACACTTTAAATGGTCAACCCTCTTTTATCCATAGGCAGATGCATATACATACTTCCATTTTAGGCAGTCACACAACATAAAAAATAGGTAACCCACATGACTAACATAATTCATGAACACACACCCACTCTCTTTCCATACTATATGAAGAGAGATGAACTGAAGAATTACTAACAAAAAAACAATTTCAAGACTCTAGGTTGAAATTCAATAGTCGTAAAAATGAAAATAATAATAGTAAGTCCATACCCTAATGACTTAGATCTCAACCTATATGTGGGATAACTACTCATAAGAATGATATCATTACAGATCCCTTAAATATCCCTAATATCTTATCTAACATGACAAATATTAATAAAAAATAAGGTTCTAATACAACTTTGAAATGAACCTCATTGAAAGGGTGGGGTTTGATAATTTATTTTGGTTATCTCCTAAGGAAGATACACTCACTTTGTTCACCTACTTCCTAGACCGTGGTGGTTTTATTTACTCTTCAGTATATCTTTGATACTTTTGAGGGTTGTACTAAGATTCGACATAAAAATGAATTTCAATATTGTAAAACACACAAAAATTTCCAATTGATTCAAATATGTTCTTTATTGATTTTTTCCATTTTCTATAGAGTTAATATTCCTTCATTAGGTTTCCTTTGAATTTCAACTTTACCCATTGTTTAAGGCCTTCTTTAAATTTAATATATTGATATATTATTCGAAAAATAAATTGATCTATGTTTGAATATCATGTAGCATCAATACCTTCTGATAAGCCTTGTTCTTTTGTTTATGGGTGTAGTCTGTCCAGATCTACATGCTTACTAATTTTGGATTGGAACACCACCTAATTAGATTTCTGTTAAGGGGAATATTTTCTTGGACATAATCACCTCCACCCTTGACTTATTTTTGTATCTTTTAAACATTTTTCTCCTTCCAAAATTGTAAATATTTTTTCTTTTTTCCCGCACTTCTAGAAAAAATAGATTCAGTATAAACTAAATTTTTAGAGCTATGATATATATTATTATATGATATAAAGGAGGATACTTCTTGAGAGGATATTAGGTTCTATTTTTCATAATTTTGAGTCTTCATAGAATTAATACCATCATCTGATTTTTTTGAAATATATTTCTTCTTTACACAATATTGTGAACTTTTAGCTAGTGTAGTTTTCAAATTTACAAACTTAAAATGCTGTTCAAGGAACTTCTTGTTGAGTGTGTACTTTTTATTATAAAATAATATTAACATACCATCCTAATCATTATTCAAATTCTGAATTTTGTCCTTATGTATTTTCCATATATAAATAAGAGAGTTATCTATCTCTTTTACTCTTTTTATTTTAACCTCTAGTGGAGAAATTTTAATAATTCTGGATACTTGATGTAACTTATCTAATACATGTATCACTTCAATGAATATATTTTCAACAAACCCTTCTCATATAAATCAATTTTTAATTCTTCATAAGTTTGAGATAATCTATTATTGAAAATGTTTGAAAATTATTCCTTGGATTTCACAATCTTTGTGAGTGTGTTTCATTTTGTCAACATATTTTTCAAATATTATTCAAGGGAATAAACTTCTTATTACAACTATGATTTATCATAAAGAAGTCCCCTTTCGAATTTGAATATAATGGTCACTAACTCAAAAAGAACATTCCTCAGATAATATTTAAGATCAAGATAGAGGTATTTAAGAGATTCAATGTGACCATCATCTCAACTTTAACTCTATTTACTAGAGTAATGAAAATAAGTAGATTTTACTTATAAATTTTCACCATTATGATTACCTTTAGATAATGGTGGATCCTATTTATTCTTTGAAACTTTTATAAAATTATAGGTCTCTTTATTACTACAATTTCTTAAAGTCTTGGTAGAATCTTTTAAGTCAATTTTGGAAGTGATGGTATCATAATTATCCATATAAGAATCTTCTTCAAGCATCTGAAATATTCACTTCATGTATATTAGATAAAAATCTGGGAGATAAATATGTGGGTCCAATTAGAGTTACCCATTTCTATAATACAAATTTTGATATAATAAAATATCCAATTAGAGAGAACCTATGCTATGATACAATTTTTAAGTCCTAGTAGACTGTGCAAACACATGTGTGTGTGTGTGGGGGGGGGGGTGAATCAGGTGTGGATAGATTTTTACCAAATTATAAAAAAATTTAAACTTTTAAACCCCTTTAGAGTTGAAGATTGGATATAGATTAAGATTATTGTACCTTGGGTTGTTTAACCTAGTATCCATATATATGCAATGAAAATAAAGTAATAAAATTCACAAGTGTTTTTATATGTTTCAACCCCTCCTAGAAACCCTTGTCCTTACCGTGATTGAGATATAAAATAAAATAATTCTCTACTAAAACATTATTTTAAATACAAGTGGTGTTATAGGATAGTTTTAACCCAACCCCCACAAACCATATTACATAAGTGTGGATTTATCAATATTATAAATTTAAACTTGTGTTGTATCCCACAAAACCTCTTCAAAACTAGAATCTCACCAGCTTGCATTTCTTTACTTCCCTACTATAGAAGTAGATAGAAAAATACTAAGTAGATATACTACTAAATCTAAACACCAATCTACTTCCTAAAACATAGATATTATTTTACTACCACTATATCTTCAAACACTACTCATGAAACTTAGCCTCTGAAAAACTCACTACACAGAGAACCCTTTACTATCCTGCTTCTTCTCCTCTAAAAATATCAAAACTTTAGGATCAGGTAGACAAAAAAATCACACCATACAAAACTTCTATATAAAAAACTCTTCATTTTTATTCTTCCTCATCTATAACTATCCAGTAGTAACATATCAACCTATTATTCTCATCTTTATTCTTCAAAACCCAACCATATTTCTTAGTGTAATACATTCTTATTTATATCTCTCCTCTTATTCACTACAACATGCAACGAATTATCATATTTTTTATTTATAAGGATAATTAGTTTTCACAACATCATTATCAAAACCAAACATCCCATAGTGTATAATTCCTCTCTTTCTTCACTTTCATTATTTTTTATCCTATTAATATTTTTATGTGAATGGATGATTCATATAATATTCCACCATTTGTGTTCAATTACCCAAAAAGGTATACTGAGAAGACATTCTCAATACCATCCAAAAATCTCAATTATATATAAATCATTTTTGGTTCCCTTGATATTTCATGAGTTTTTTTCAACTCAAGGGTTATTCCAAAAGAAATATTATTTAATTCTATTCACATGGATAAATATATATTTAGGAATTATCTGTAGTAGGATTGAATAATTTTCTTCTTCAAAATTCTTTCATAAAATCCTTATGTAAAATATTTAAATATTTAAAAAATATCACAAAACAGTTAATATCTGCAACATGGACACTTCCTCTTATGATATTATATTATTCACAAGATAAAAATGTACATATCTCAACTTGAGTATGTGTATAATAATAGCCTCTTAGACCTACTCATCCCAACTCATCTAACCATAGTTTATATAGTGTTAGACCATGAAAAAATCTTGATCTTCAATGGATTCTCATTAGCATTATTCTTGAAAACCAGATAAATTAATTTCAATATATTTAAATAAAATGACCCTCTTCATGCATTGATACTATTCTCCTTCAACCTAAAGGGTGACATGTTTATTTTTATTTTGTAAAAAAGGCTTGGATCATGGCTCAAAATATTCTTCATGATGTTATAAACATAAATGTGAAGAAAAAGCATCGTCATGTTTCATTTACTCAAAATTAGAATAATTTTGGAAACTCTATTTATCATCTTAATTTGATCTTACCTTTCAATGGATGAAGATTATATCCTCTTGATTTTCTCATGCTTGGATCACACACCTTTCTTGTTTTTTGTGATGTTTAGATCATGGTAGAACAACTCATACATCATCCCAAATATTTTCCTTCTTATGATATTTAAATCTAGAAAATTGAGTTTTTCTTCCCATAGATCATCGATTTTTTTCTTAGTCTAGAATGAATTATACATTGGTCCTAATAACACATATGAATACACAAATCATATGTACACAAAGAAAAATGCCTCATAATTTGAGGAAGTTTACACTTATGTTTTGCATGAAACACATGTACATTGAGATTTCTTAGAAATTTTTTGATATCTGCTAAAGAAAACACTTATGTAGACAAAAAATCACATGTACACTAGGCTGTGTCACACCTACACTACTACACACAGAGCTTTTAAAATCACTAAAAACTGGATTTAACAGCGCTAGAAAAGCGCTTCTAAACACGACGAAGATAGGGGTCCCCTTTTTCAGCGCTCAAAATAGCGCTGATAATGGGTCACCTTTATCCGCACTAAAACAACACTGATAGAGGTCCCCATTTATCAGCACTTGTTTTGCATGGATAAAGGGACACCTTTATTAGTGCTATTTTGAGCACTGATAAAGGCCCATTTATCAGTGCAATTTTGAGTGCTGATATTGGACACAATTATCAGCGCTATTTTGAGTGCTGATATAAGACACCTTTATCATCGCTATTTTTAGCGTTGATATAGGACCAATTTATCAGTGTTTAATTATCACTGATAAAGGCCAAGTTTCCCAAGAAAACCCAGCACCTGCACATCACCTGAACACATGAGACAACACCTGCACACACAACACAAAACAGCTACACAAAACAACACCTACACACAACCAAATCATAGAAGAACAAAAAAACAAACACATGAGTTTCACAAATAATGCTATATAAATTTACATGAAATCATGAATACAAAAAACACACTACTATATAAATTTCATGCAATGTTTTATATGGTTACAAAAACAATTATCCAACAAACAGTTAAAAACATTAATGTTTCATCCTTTTTTCATCTGTAGTCCCCTCTCAAAAATTGTCGTCCATGGTATTAGTTGTTGAGCAAAGCATCCTAACTCAGTAAAAAAATTCCACCTATATAAGAAAAAAATATTATGTTAGTAATAAAATAATGAAATAAATTAAACATTAATATGAAAGAATACATTAATAAAATGTAAACTATTACCTGTTACAACCTTTAAATGTCCATATTTCCTTGTATTGATTTAATATTTTAGAAGAGGATCAACATGATTCATTGAATTATAAATATTGTTTTGTTAAGATTACATAGATGATAAAATAAGAGGTATAAATGTCAAAAACAACATGAAATCCAAAAGTTTTCATTTATTGACAATAAAAAAAGGGAGGAATCTCCACAGTCTAGAGTCTCTCCCATAACTCCACAAATATGGGGGGTAGGATAAAGTTAGAATACTCAAAATAGTATTTTCTCAGAATACCCCTCAAGCTCTGCTATTCAATTCTCTAGAGCAGGCTACAGATTAGCAAAAAAGATAAACTAATTTAGTTTCCACATCTACACCCTATTTTAGTGCCTCTTCCATACTAGAAACATAAAATATGGACTTTTCTTCCACATTGATAAGATTATGCTTCTCTATCACAATTTTCTCTACAACATTGTGCATTTATTATAGGTGACAGAATTCATGTTAGAATCTATATATCTAATACCTCCCATCAATGAATAAATTTTATATGAGCTTCTAATTTTATTGTACACATGGATGGTTCATTCGTGTCCTCATTGTGATGTTGAATGTCCGAATTTTATTCCTCCATCATCGATACTCTCAGCTCGATGAACATTTTTTTTCTCCCTCATGGTGACCACCTTCTTCACACTATCATGAAGTTATTTATAATATAACTCACTATAACCAATAGTTGTGAACATGTATCAGAGGTGTCCAAATTAGTATTTTTTCTCTTTTAAGGTTCCATCTATGATTATATTCCAAATATCCCCCACACTTGTCACTGAAACTATTGATGAAATGCTGTGTGTTTCAAAACATAACTTAGGACTAGTCTAGAAATATGAATATACTTCAGGACCAAGTTTCTAAGTGAAGGACTCATACTCACATACCTTTATGTGGTTGAAAAAGGAAAGACTTGTGCCCTAGTTATTATAATGAGGATACATAAAAATTGGAATGGTTTGAGACTTTTGAGCTCAAAGGTGGAGTTACTCTAATAAAGCATATAAATAGTATTAGTCAATAGAAAAATAATGCCATCAGAAAATCAACATTCATGATAATAATTGAGAACATTCCTCTATCGGCCACATTATTAGCAACTTCCATCACCTCAACATTGAATTGATTGATGATAATGAAATATTCCTATAAAAAATGACCTCGAGTCACATATAAAGTCCCTTCTATCAATAATATCTATTCTTCACCTTTAAGTGCTACACGTGTAAATATAGATTATACAATATGACACATACATGATGGTGTATTCAATTTCCTAGGAGTATTCAATTTTATAATAAATTATAACACTTTCCTAGTGATACCACCATCCTAGATAGGTTATAAACCTAATAGTGACATATATCAGGAGCCTCTAAGAGTGAACTCTCCCATGCCAGGTCAAAGGGAATGAGTTCTAGCGCATCCACATTAGACATCGGGTCCAACCCTGCTTGGACCCTGACCATTTATGCCTCTCCAAGGACCTCATACAATATCAAAGGTCCCATTGAAGTTATGGATGAAATTTATTTCTTAGTTTTAGAGAGGTACCGATGATAACCTACACAATTAGATAAGCCATGATCATAATGGTTTACTTTTCTCTTGATCTTCTAGTTCTTTAGTGCGATTAACCAGACCCCCTCCTTCCCCTCCCCAAGACAACCCCCTGGACAACCCCCTCCCTACCCCTGGACAACCCCCACCACTCCACATGTAGCCCCATCCCTCCCCCTGGACAACCCCCTCCCCCCTACAATCCCCTCCCTTTCCCTGGACAACCCTCCACCAGTCCCCCTACATCCCCTCCCTTTCCCTAGACAAACCCTCCCCCTCCTACCCCCTAGACAACCCCCACCCTACACAACCCCCCTAGACAGCCCCCTTCCCACCCCCTAGACAACCCCCTCCCCTCCTAGACACCCCCACTATTGTACACCCCCCTGGACACCCCCCTCCTAGACACCCCCACTCTTGGACACCTTCTCCCTCCTGGACACCCCCTCCATCATGGACACCCCCACCCACTCTCCCACCTAGACACCCCTCCCTCCTGGACACCCCCACCCACCCTCCCACCTAGACACCCCTCCCTCCAGGACACCCCTCTCTCTTAGACACCTCCCTCCCCTCTTGGACACCCCCAACCCCCCCACTCCAGGACACCTCTTCCCTCCTAGACACCCCCACCCACATATAAGGGAAACTAATTAGAAAATTGAAAATCAAAGATATTGGTTCCCATAAATCTTTTAAGATGCTTGTGAGTGGATTGAATGACTATGCATTGGTCAACTTCCACACTATCAACCATTGTATTCCAATGAACTATATCCTCCTCAAATTCAATTCTTGAATTCAATAGTATCATAAGAAAGATAAAATTTCAATTAATTATGAAAATGGAGGATTTTGGGTTAAAAAATGGACTTGAGTAAGAAAGGGGCACATGACTAATTAGAAATATCATATTAAGTGCATGGATTTTTCAAAGTCATGTGATCACATGACCACAATAAGATCACATGATCAAATGAACCTGGGAGATTTATATGATTACACAACTCTTGAAGCCTTTTGAGATTATGTAAATAAGACAAGAATACACAAATCATGGTTCAAGTGAATTATCTTAATTGATTATGTGATTTGTTTATGTGATTTGATCATGCGATGAGATCACACGATTAGTTCACATGAAGCATTCATACAAAGGAGCTTATGTGACATGATCACATTAAGAGGATTATGTGAAGTAGAGAAAAAACCTAAGAGTTATCATAGAGCTATGAAATATTGAGTCATTAGTGAAATAGATTTCCCATTACTCTTCAATATATAGGAAATTTAAAGGAATACAAAGAAAATATTAGAGTACTAAAAGAAAATAGAATCCCAAGGGAATCAGTCAGGTAATCACTTCCTTATAACAAAGTCATTTTTTCTTCTTCTGGAATTTGTATGTGAGGTGTGTATGCATATGGACATTGATGTGGTGTAGGTTCTATATGAGGTGCGTAGGCACCAAGATTTTGATGGGTAGACATATGTATATTTGATGCGAAATTATTTGAGTAATTTTTGAGATGAAAGATCTATGGACAATAATTTTACTGCGCAAACATCAATATTACCTGTATGATTGAGCAGACACAACGTCATTGCTCTTCTTGCAAAGGCATGTCCCATGGACAAAAGTCTTCTAAAATAAATGAACCCTGCAAGGAATAATGAAAATAAAATCAATGTTCCATTATATAATTTTTTGTTAAAATAGACATATTATATCATAACATTACCTTTACATCTTTCCAAATGGTTTATTTGGTAAAAATATAAGATAATAAAAAAATAATGATTCTTTGTGCACTTTAATACTATTGGTTAACTACCACTTTCCATAGCATCTGATCTGAACTTTCGATCCGGCATCCCTATGATGTTCTCATCGAACACCATCTCTATGATATCATCATTCAGTGTTCACTTTTCCTTCTCTTTTTACACCTATTTACCTAGTAGATGGGTGTAGGAAGAGAAGGAAAAGTGAATGCTGAATGATGATATCATATAGATGGTGTCAGATGAGAGCATCACGGGGACGCTTGATAGGAAGTTCATATTAGATGTTATGCTAAGTGATAGTTAACCAAAATTAGTGAAGAATACTTAGTTTAGTTATTAAATTTGTGAGTGCAGCACAACCAATATTATTCCAACACACTACATCAGTAGAAACAATTTCATAAAAGACCAAAATATATAATATAAATTATCCATGACATAATAGTTTAGGTCTAGTGATTTTGGAAACATAGAAACATAAACAACTAGTTCATAAGAGTCTCTCATTAAGTTATGCTTTACCAGAAAGACAAATCATTTATAAAACCATTCTTCATAACCTAAGGATATAAAACATAATAAAGGGTGATCATAAATGCTCAATAAGTGTAAAAAAGGGAGATATAAATGATCATATAAGGATAACATAAGTAGTAGTAATTCACCTTCATCCTATTTGTGTACAATCTTCCATCAGATATGCTGCCCATTCATTTTTAAACACATATATATCATCTTGTGAATATAAGTTTTTGTGGCAGTCATGGTAGTACTGAAAAAATATAAATACACAAAGGATTAATAAATATTTTAAATTAACTCATAATTATTTTCGAAAATACCTCTTCAAGGATACTAGTTTGTTGATGAAATACGATCTCTTTTATAAATTTACAAACAGAATATCCACAGTCCTTTCTATTTGTTTGTTTTGGAAACTGAAGAAACATCGATAAAAATAATTAATTTGTTTTGATATGTGTTTTGATAGTGAAATATTATTATATATACTAGGATACTTGTCCAATTTTAGATCTTTTGGGTGTTCTTGTCCTTAGGCCCTGGATTCATTCCATAAAGAAGAAGATATTTATGCACTGCCCTATCATAACAGAATCCTCATTAAAAGATAATATAAATAATATAACTATATGTTTAGTTCTAAAATGTTAGATCTAGTGTATTAAAAATTGAAAAATGCCATCATGCATGGTCGGTTTGTTGCTTATCCATGCATTGAATCTAGAAAATAAATCTTTAGAGTATCCAAATTGACTGCAATCTGAATCCAATACTACCTAAAAACACAAAAAGAATAAGTGATTAAATAAATGAAAATATAGTTTATATGATTAAATTGTAGAGTTTTACCCCTGAATCGTTGGTATTAAAAAGAGTGTGTCATTTTTAATTTTGTTTTCAAACGATTAGATCAGGGATGAAATTATTTCATCCTCTTTAGCATAATTTAATTCTTCTTTTAAAGAGGTGGTGTGAGGACTAACGAGTCCAAATTTTTGTTCATGGGGAAATCCCTTCAATTGTTTTTCATATATATTCCTGTGAAAAATATGAAAGGTATTTAGTCATAATTATCATAGTATATCAGCTTTTGTAAAATCAAATCATGAAAAAATACCTCATGTATACATTTACAACTAAGGCACCTAGCCATTCATACTTGAGGATTTCATTTACATTTTCAGCACTAATGAAATCTGATTTTCCCTCTCTGTACATATTTTTTTTCAAAATCAACTGTTTGATCATTTCCGTATATCAACTTTGTATCCACATGATCCTGTAATGATAATAAATGTGGATATAGAATGGGAGGGGTGAATGTACTCTCAGTAGATCATTTCAATCGGTTGGTTAACCCTTGAGATGGGTTTTAGATGATATTTTGTTTCACCCACTTATCTTTGTCGTTATGTAATATAATTCATCAATTCTGACCTTTTTTCATTAAATGTTAAAGGTTCAGATTGAAAAATAAATTGGAAATGGATAAATCCTTATCGACATGTTTTTTACAAGAATTAACGGCCATGCGATGAATGTTCCAAAAACTTGTTCAACCGTATGAATGTTGTCATTGTCATTTGGAATAGGTAGCTTGGAACTTGGCTCATTAGCTACATTAATTTAACCTATGACATGATCTGTTGGAAGTTTTCTATTTTATAGAATGTCATTATATATATTGAACATCGTATCCCTCACTACAAGGCGATAGGTGGGAGTTGATAGATATAAATCACAGTCATTTTCACCCTATAGAATATTAGTGCAGGAAAGGTATTAGTGTCTATGTGATTAACATTTCACTGAAAAAATTATTAGAACATAGATTACCTCAGCTAAGTCGGGTTTTTGAGGGGAATGGATCACCTCAAAGCTGATGGGGGGTGGGGCGGGATCTTTACACATGAGTTGCTGTTGAGTTGTTTCTTCTCTTTTCCACCCCATCAAACTTTATATCATCTCTATTTAGTATTGTAATTCATCTTGGAAAATAGATAAGTTTTGTTGCATCTTTTTTATTTCCTCAGTTTGATCCTCCACTTGTTTTTGTTTCTAAAAATATGTTCGGGGTGTCACCCCAAAACCCGCACCTCTACTGCAGCCATATTATTCTGGCTGCTTCAAGGCCGCTGAAAGTATGTCTACATCTGGTGTAGGTGTTGTTGATTCTTGTGACTATGTCAGATATAAAATATAGGAAAATAAGTAGTCATTGTTTGGTAATATCAATTTAAAGTAAATACAATTTATATTATATCCTACTTACACATGTTTCCCACACTTTTTGTGTGTTTTCATCTATCAGTATACCCTCTTTATTTAAACGAGTCTCCTTCCATAGCACATGGCATGGGATGGATATATATTTTGATTTCGATTAATCAATCTGCATATAAATAGATAAATATGTTTATGGTGTTGTTTTATGTCACATAAAAGTATTACGGTAGATTTAAAATACATGCCAATTTTTTATCAAGTGTAGTGTACCCCATCCTTACTTTATGGTAGGGGTACGCTGGTTTTGTTTCCCGTTATTTATTTTCAGCATTCAGTTACTATTTCATAAATAAAAAACTGTCAGTCAAATTGATGAATAAAAGCAATGTCAAACAATGTATTACCAGACACAATGTACCTAAAAAGTATGCTCCGCACGATGGATGCTAAATGTATCCCACAATACTTGGGATATCTAGTGTGCATAAAGAGGAGGTGGGTGTAGCTTGATTTTCCCTTCAGTATCTTTAAGATGATATTTTGTTAAAATTGTGAGGAAGCCTCTATAAATCCTTCGGGTAACTCTTAATACATATTCATTGTGTGAGACATCTACTATTAATGCACTATGCAATGGATGATGAAGGGTAAGTCAATGTTTTAGTATTTTATTTTATTTTAATAAATTAAAGAAATGATATCATAATGTTACCATAATCTATTCCCAAATTAGTGTCTTAAGCTTAGTGATAACATGGTGCCACAACTGTACATCAATCGGCACACATTGCCGAGTGAAGATTCCAATGTAGCTACTAAAGATGGTTTTTTTTGTGGTTAACATGTTTTCCTTTCTTATTACATCCAACCTCAAATTTGATGCCTTTTTCTGTTTCCTTAAGGATTTTGGCTAACACTATCAAACTACGACACTCTTGTTTTTCTTTATGCCGTTAAGGATTCATTTTATACAATTTCTTCATAAGCATCATCATTATGTTCTTTCGAAGCACTAGCATCAGCACTCGGACCAGAAAAAACAATTTGAGAAACCTGTTGTACCTCATCACTGGGACCAATAACAATAGGTTGAGAAACATGTTGTTTCTCAGCACTGAGACCAGCAACAACATGTTGAGAGACCTGTTGTTCCTCAGGATTGGGCGCATCAGCAGGTGCAGAAGTCATTATCTATAGAATTGGTTTAACATTTAATTTAGATTACATAAAAGTAGTAGTGAATAGAAAATAACAAAATGTAACACAATGTATATTACAATAAAAAATAACCAGATTATTGAACTCTTTTTTTAAAGGATGAATAGATTTGACCCCTCCATAGACTATGTTAATCCCTTAATTGTGGTCTCCTATGACATATAAAACACTGTCTACATTGGGACCACTATGAAATGATTGGGTAGTTCCAATGAAAGGGCCATCCTCTGTTGAACTTTTATCTGACCCTTCAGTTTTTTGGTCGATAACAGAACAATTAACCAATTTTGGTTTGTGGGATCTGGAATATAAAATACTTGTACTATCTGTGATGCCATTATAAATGGTTTTTCTTTCTCCCCTTCCATACTGAAATCAACTTTCACGAATCCCAATTTATCTATTTTAATATCACTCTGGTTATCAACCCCCTTGCATTGAAAAATAGGCACTTGGAATTTTGCATAATCCAACTCCCATATTTTTTTGATGATGCCAAAGTATGACATATTTGCATAAATTGGATTTATATCCTTAGCACCAGAAACATGCATCGCTTTAGCCACAAGTGTAACCCCACTATTTGTCATGGTATTGTCTTCATCATGTTAATTTGTATAGAATGGATAACCATTAAATACATAATCATTGTAGGATAATGCATACACACTTGGTCCTCTAGCTTTCTATCGAAGTCGTTATAAAATTGAGTCAGTATTTTCATCTAACTTCTTAAAAATATGGTCCCAAAATCATCCTATAAATTGTCTATTATGTGTACATGATATCCATTTTCATCCCTATATGGATTTAAATGCCTAATAATTTATTTTTGGGTTTGAAAATATGGGTCAACATCGAAACTTTTATGAAAAACGTAAAGGTGGGCCTACTCCCGATATGTAATATTGATTGTGACAACCTCTCTTTTAGAAATTCCTTCACCCTCAAGCTACCCAGTGTGACGAGATTTCGGTAGGCCAATGTTTTCTACACCATACATGTATTCGGTACAGAATTCAACTATTTCCTCAACTATATATTTCTCCTCAATACAACCCTTCGGTCGACTTCGATTTTTGACATACCCTTTCAAAATCTTCGTATACCATTCAATGGGGTACATCCATCTATAATTTACAGTACCACATAGTCAAATATCTCTTACTAAATGATCCATAAAATGAACCATCATATCAAAGAATTTCGGTAGAAAGAACATTTCCAATTCACATAATATGACGGAAATTTCTCTTTCCATAGTTGGAAATTTTGCTGGTTCTATAACTTTGCTGGATATAGCTTTGAAGAAGAAATAGATCTTCGTTAATGTATGGAATAAATTCTTGAAAAAAATGCAACGTAAAGCTGTAGGAATTAGATCTTGCATCAAAACATGTTATTCATGTGATTTTAGAGCCTTTAACTTCAAATCGTTCATTGACACGATGCTCTTGATATTTGATGAATAACCCTCTAGAACCTTTACATCATTGAAGAAGTTTCAAAATTGATATCTATCCTTTTTGGAAAAAGTGTAAGTAACAGGATGAAGAAATTTTTTTTTCACCCTTCACTGGTGCCAACTCTTCTTGTTTTCCCATCTCAACCATGTCTAATCTTGCCTTAATTCCATCCTTTGTTTTTCTAGGTGCATTTAACAACGTGCCGATGACAATATCACATAAATTTTTTTCAACATGCATAACATCAAGAAAATGTCTAACATACATAAAATTCTTGTATGGTAATTCAAAAAAACTGATCTCTTTTTCCAATCGGGTTTCATAAGGTTTTTTGAAAACGGTTTTCCAAAAGTAGTGTCTAAATATTTTACTTTCTCAAAGAATTGATCACCTATTAGTGGAGACAATGTTGTATGTTCTTATGAACTTCTGTAGAATGATGTCGTCCAAGATCAGTACTTATTCCGTTGGGGTAGAAATCCAAGATGTCCTAGAAACACGTTTTTCAATGGTTGTTTCAACCTAATTGACTGTGTACCTTGATCACAAATGGGAAACCCTTGAGTTCCTCTAATGATATATCATGACAAATTTTTATAAGCAGTAAAGTCATTTATTGTTCAGTACACCATGGATCTCAAAGTGAAATCTTCATTTTTGTAAGAATCATACAACGTAACACCTAAATCCCACAATAATTTCAAAATACTCAATCAATGTAGCCAAATAAAAATCAATATCATTACTCAGTTGTTTTGGTCCTAATATAAGCATAAATAACATGATGTATTTTCGTTTCATGCATAAAAACAGTGGTAAGTTATAATTTACCAACATAACTTTCTATATACTATGAATGTTGCTTTTAAAACCAAAAGGATTCTCCCCATCTATAGATAATGCAAGATGAAGGTTTCTTAGATCGTTTCCAAATTTAGGATACTCATGATCAATTATCTTCCACTGAGGAGAGTCTACCGGGTGAAGTAGTTTCCCATATTTAATTCTTGTATGTGCATGTCATGTCAATTATCCTGCAGTCTCATCACTTTCATATAGGTGCCTAAACCTTGGAATGATTGGAAAGTAATATAAAAATTTCATAGGACTGGATTCATCTTTATTGTATTGAGAATCACCACAATTTGTTAATTCTTTAAGTTATTTGTGGTTCTTGAAAAACTATTTATAGTCATTCGGGAAGACATGTATTCTTTCAAGGATCATACCCATTAAGAGTAGCATTCGTTTGGCATCGTATGTTTGGATTGGGAGCTCATTATCTTCTAAGAGAATTTCATTTAGGAGAGAAATTAGTTCTATAAAACTGGAGTCACTCCACCCGTTGCCTGATTTCAAATTATACAGCTTCAGTACGACTGACAATGCTATATATTTAGTGCAACCTGCATACAATGATGTTTTTTCACAACTCTTTAACTTCTCAAACAATTTTTGGAAATCACTAAATTCATCTTCAACTTTCCTTGTCATTTCCCCAATACGATCTTCATCATCATTCACATCTGTAATCACATCCTCCATACAATCGTCTTCATTGTTCACACTTGTAATCATATCATATGATCCATAAAACATAGTGTTATCCCAGCCATTGCCTACATTTGTTTTTTCCTCGTGTTTATTCCAACATGTATAACTTAGATCTATTTAGTGACAGATCAGGTGTTCTTACAACTCCTCTGGACTGATTTTTCATGAATAACAACAACGTAAACACAAAAAAAATGATTTGAGAAGGGTCAAAATCATGATCTTTTGCAAACTTGATAAACTATTTCACGCCATCTTCATACTCTTTTGTCAACCGATTTACATTCATCCATTATTTATTCATATTAATCCTATTTGATATAGTAATATTAATATTTAACAAAATAATTACACAAATTATGTTCTACTAGCTATGAAAATCTCTTGCACTAGAATGTTTTATTATCCCACATGTGATCTATATGCATTTTTATAAACCAATTTTTTAGTGATTCTCTAGAAACATAACGTCTCTAGTCAAGAAATGTGGAACTAAACTAATATATGGTATGATTTTCAATATATTTCTTGTGGGTGTAAGGATTCATTACATGTTTGTTTTATGGTTATTTGACTCGGGTGTCCATAAAGTGTCTCATTGAGTCCTCTAGTGAAGTGGTTTTCTAAGATTTAGTGTAATTTCCTGAGTAACAAAGTGGTGGTTCCATTGAAATGGGTAAATATTGGATTTATATTCAATGGCGGAAGAACTAAAACATGAAAAAATGGAATACCAATCATCCCAACAACCACAACACTATACAACCACACAGTCGCGCTCACAATTGCAACACCATAGAAACCAACCAATCACAATTTCAAATTTTACAAAGCATCCATTATTCAATTTTATTTGTTAATTTAGGGGTTATCACATAAGATTTATCACCCTAGGGAATTCATTCATTAGTCAAGTATACGTAAATTACCAATATTTATATTCAAATGTTCAACAGGAACCGACCAACATGCAATTCATTTAGTGCGCAAACAAGGACCACCAAGAACCATGATTTTCAGCAGGGTGTTTAGCCCACACATTTCACATTATAACCATCAATATCAAATATTAATAACCTGAAAACAAGAGGAAACCAATGAGTAAGAGAATACAACTCATTGCGAAGGTGTTTTTCAGTGCGCGACAGAGGTACGTTCGTAGTAGAGGAGAGGCACGCGGTAGAAGAGATTTCCAACTGAAAAGAAACCATAAAATGAGAACTCATATGTTATACCTATACAGAATAGGTCCAACGATATTTAGGAATTGGACATGTCTAGTTAAAAAATTTTATTAGTCAACAGTGGTATTTTATTTTCCATATATGATATCTTCTTCCTATTTTTTTCATATCTAGTATATTCATAGATGTTCAACTTATGAATGGGACATGCCTGCTTTTTAGAAGAAAGATAATTTTAAATTTACTCAAATTTAGGGGTAAAATATTCCACATTAATTTTATATTTTTTCCTAGGGGATCATTGCTATCTCGTAGGGATCATGAACAGCTCTTAGGTTAGTGGAAAGTTAGGTCAGTTGTTGGTTATGATACCATCCTGGGTGGTATCATTACATTTCCAATTTTAATTGACCCATGTCTATTTAAATATAGGATTGGGGGGGGGGAGGTTAGACACTAATATATAGAAGGATTAATAGAGGTAAAATTTATCCTAGGCTCTTCAATATAAGTGATGAAAGATGAAACATACACCGGGTGAGGGAGAACCACCCAAGAGGAGAGGAAGGGGAGGGTGACGTAGCACGGAAGGGTTCTGGGCAAGAAAAGGGGAAAATCCAGTAAAGCATAAAAGGTTTAAAGGGGAAGGGGTGGGCTGTCCGGGGGGGGGGGGGGGGTAGGGGGCTACATGGGTGTGGGGAGGGGGGGTGGGTGGGCTGCCCAGGTGGGGGGGGGGGGGGCTGTAGGGGTGTGGGGGAGGAGGGTGTGGGCTGTTCGGGGGGGGGGGGTGTCTACTATGAAACTGCCATTAGGGATCCTAAAGAGTGAATTATGATAGGGGAAAATTATGGATAAGAGGGGTTTGGGTGATGGGGTCGAGTGGATAATAAAGAATAGGGGAACCTCATTAAAAATACTAAAAAAATATCTTTTAATTTCAAGAATATGGTACATTATGGTGTAGCCTAAGGGCCTATTGCATAGTGCACCCTATGATGTCACATTGTTGAATTACCACAAGGTATACACTGAAACACTCATCCCCTAGGCAAAACCATTAAATATTGATCATGAATTGTGATGTGACTATATGCCTCATGGAATAACATCCACCCCCAAAAAATAGTATAGAGGGAATAACATATCCAACCTCCCACATGATCCAAACCCTTAACATAAGGTGGGTCCCATAAATAAACCCACATACATAAAGCAGTACCTAAAGAGGAATAACCAATCTAAAATTCAACACAATATGAACCACTAAAATAATTTATGTCGTCTGGAAAACCACATATACCCCATGATGTATAACCAAACATAAACTTTAAAAAATTTGAAAGAATGTTAACCTTGGTGGAGTATCTCTTTATTGGAATCCCAAGGTCTCTAGGACTCATCCTCATCATAGATATATAATAACAATTAAGATATAATGAACAATCATGGAAAATAAGCATCATCCTAGATCTTATCTAGACAATGATTGATACCTAGCATTGAGCAAGAGGCTATTACATAAGAAGCTCATACATGACCAATCCTAAGCAATCTCACTAAACATATACATCATTAGAATATCCTATAGTTAAAAAATATATCACGATGATCCCAAGACCTATAGGTAACAATATATCAACAAGAAATATCTTTATTCATATTTAGTTACAAACCTACACCATCCCATGTGTGGAGTTCCCTACCCTTAAGGTCATAATGAATCCACATTATCATTTCCACTAACATAATAATCAACCCTTTCCGTGTACTGTACTGATAGGGGTTCTAAGGGAGATGTCACAATTTCATATATCCATGATAATTTTTTTTGTGGGATAATCAATAAAAACCATGTACTCAACAAGATATAATATTTAAAATAATCCTTGATATATCTCACACAACAACCAACCCATTGGTTATTCCATCACTAGTACCCACCAAGGCATCCCCCCAATCACACTATGGAGTACAACCACAAAGGTCCACAACTAAGGATATCCAAACCTCTAGTAAAGGCATGGTCTTTACCAATAATGTTCACATCACTATCACTCTATCCCAATTAACAATCCATATAAATAACCTTTCCAAGTGATTACCATAATTATTCCCTCATAGAAACCTCCAACCATGACCCTTACAACATGATTGATCATAATCTCATTCATACAGTTTCAACCTAGGCAATTAGTAATTAATAACATGAACCAATACCACTATAGGGTCCATTAGACCTAACTCTGCACACCAATTGTCTTTCTAATAAAGAAGAGTAAAAATTAATTATATACGATACCGAACATGGGGAATCCATGTGCTGTAGAGGAGGATGCATAGACGGTCGTTGGATGAGGAGGGAACACTGGAGCAGGTTACGTGGACAAGGGGACTATGCAAGGAATAAGAGGAGAAAGAGGCAGAGAAGGAGGAGGATAAGGTGTCCACGATGGAGGAGGATGAGTTGGCGACCAAATGAGGAGGAGGAGGTAGCGATGACGGAGGAGGAGGAGAAGTAGGGTCGCGACATAGGATGGATCATGGCGGAGGAGGAGGAGAAGGTAGCGGCGGTGGAGGAGGAGGAGGAGGAGGAGGAGGGGTCATGAAAGAGGAGGGATCACAAGCGTAGGGTTGAACTTCCGCGAAGGCTTGAACAGGTGCGAGGGAGGAGGGGCATATTGGGGTTATTTTATAAAAACTATTGGAACCTTTATTAGCACTATTTAAATGTGCTGATAAAGGTATGTTTTATCAGCGCTAAAATAAAGGTGCTGATAAAACATACCTTTATCAGTGCTAAAATTTTAGCGCTGATAAATACTTATTTTATAAAGGTATAATTTTAATAATTTATTTATATTCTTATATATTTATGTAAAATGATATATCAGATACATATATATTTATTTATTAATAATTATAACTATAAATAGTATACATTTATAAATATTGGTATATAATTGTTAATATGTATTAATAAAATTATAATTAAAAATGTATTTGAAAATTATTTATATATATCATTAAAAATATAATAAAATATATTTATTATTTAAATATATTTAATGTAATTTTATAATTAATTTTTTTAGAACATAATAGTTCATATGGGTAACATTATGAATTAATCAATATATACCACATCATGTAATATACAAATGAACATTCATGTAATTGATACATAACATATACATATATATTCATTGACCAAATTCATTGGAAAACACATATATATTCAATAATTTTAATTATAAATATATATATATTAAATATTATTATATATTTATAAATAAATAAAATAAAATAAATATATTAAATATAAAAAATATAATAAATGCAACGAATTAATCTAATAAATCTCTAATAAATATAATAAATATAATAAATATATTTATTATTTAATGTAATTTATTATAATATTATAATTATTTAATTATACATATATATATAACCATAATCATAGATATACTTTTTTCCATTAAAACATTATATATATATTTTTGAATTATTAAAAAATATATATTAAATATAAAGAATTGTTTTTTATTTAATGTATACAAATAAACATTATTTTTGAATATAAATATAATAATTTTATATAAATTAAAAATAAAAACTTTTATCAGTGATTTTATCTTGTGATGATAAAGGCCCACCCCTTTATCATCACTTTCTATTTAGCGCTGATAAAGGGCAGTGCTTCCCTTACCCTGTTTTGTGGTAGTGCTACACTATAATTGATGTCACATGATGATTGAAAATGACACATACACAACCATAACTTTGAAAAATTTTGAACTCCATTCATGAAATGACTCATAAACACCTATGAGATAAAAATTATATAAATTTAAAATGTATCTTACGTAGTATATGATAAATAAGTCAAATGTAATCCATACTTTTCCAAATTTATGATTTTTTCTTTGTATTACATAATTCTTCATGGTAAACCTGAGTCACTACAATCCATATTAGAATTTCTTCAATTGCTTCAAATCATCATCCAAGAGAGTATAAGTAATAAATACAACAACCAATATTCCACTCACATTAAGGATGGGATCTCAACATTTTAGGCTAGCTTATCCTCAAACACTTTGAACCAGTTCTATCTTCTTTAATGAAAACTGTACAAGATGTTTTACATACGGTTCCATATACAGATCCTTCAACACTTCCAGCTTCTTTTTCATGGTGTCTGAAACACTCTCATACCTTTAGATAATATCATAGACATAATAAAAAACTCTACAATCATCATATGTATGGTATTCCATTTGAATCCTTCTAACTAGGTATTCATGGAAAGTAAAAACTTCTTATTTTCATTAACCACGAGAGTGTGCAAAACGCCTAGAGTTTTTTTGTGTGGATACTAAACTCCATCGCCCAAGACAAAACCTTTTAATTATTTTCTTTGAAAATATTATTAATTGAAAACAAATACAACCAATCAACCTTTGGAACTTCAGACTACTTATAAACTATTTTATTATACTTATGTAAATGATAATACATTTCTATTCATACACCTGTGTATTCTATATTGAGTAGGGTAAAATTAATGCCTCCTTAATAAGTATATATATTCTTACATCATGAATGTATAATCTATTAGACACGTAGTCTCTTAAGTACTATTTAAGATTCAAATAGTCTCATTGATAAAAGTTGGATATTTGTAGCCTGGTTAATCTAGGAGGCTATTCGGTGATTAGAGTCTAGGCTAGTTGGTGACCCTCCAATGTTTTGGTGGTCATGTGTATGATTTACATATTGAATTTATTAGTCTTATATTAATGGATCTTCAATTGGTAATATTCCACCTTAACTTCCTAGGCTATGTTTAGTTTTTAGTTTTTATGAATAGTATGGTTTTGCCTCATTTTTCAATTTTTGTGAACTTTTTGGATATTTTGGAATTGGATATTGTAAGTACATATGTTCATATATATTTTTATATCTTTTATTGAATATATGTTCTACTGAATAGATATATATATATTGGGTACCAATGTATTTTAGGTTTGCACATCCACTGACCCCTATGGCCTTACCAGATTTTTGGAAGGTTTATTGACTTAGTTCTTAGTGTTTTCTAAAGGGTGAAACCACATCCCAACCAATTTTTAATAAATGAATTTTGTTTACACCAACCTTTGGTGAATGGGAGGTCTGCCTGAGGTCCTGTGATGGCCTCAATTAGTACTATTTTTTCAATCATCTCAAGGTCATCACAGTACATCCCATGCCCCTAGTCCTATTTAGGCTTGATAGGAAATATGTTTTACAACCAAGTGGTGTTACATACCACTATAACTATAATATCATATCAAAATATGGGATTATCACATAGAAAGTATATATAGTCTAATCATAAACATCATAAGGTAATGGTAAATGTGTCACATACCATACACCACAATATCACAATGGGTATGGTGTCTCATACTGCATGCATCAACAACAAAATGGGCATCTCTTCCCTTTCCATAAACATTTACTAATTCAATGGGAAATTCAACCCATACTCAAAAAAACTCTTAATCTTGTGGAATCACACGGTATATCATAACAATATCAATATAGTAGGGAATGATGTCCAACAACATCAATGTAACACCCTGATATTTTATGAAAAATATTCTTTTAATTTCATTGATGTCTTGTGTTGTATGCTAAAACAAAATTATCTTGTGTTATACGCAACACCGTATTAGCTTATATTATACGCAAACACTATTCTTGTCCTGTGTTACATGCAAGAGCAACCTTCCTCAATAGCATGTGTTGTACACAATACTGAGTTTCACTAAACAACAATATATTGTTATAATATTATTATGAACTAGCCGTTATGAATATTAGTAACTACATTTTTAATTTTATGACATTATAATTCATCTTACACATTTTATAGAACATGGTATGAGAACAAAATAAACTTTTCGGGTAAAATAGTTATTTTTCAAAAAATGCAGTTTTGTCGCCTTTTGATGGCGCACCCACATTAAATTTTGTTTTTGACATGTTTATAAGTTAAATTTGGAAAAAATAAAATTCTTATTTTTAATTAGGATATAAAAATTTTCTTTGGATTAATTTTTGATATTTTTCTGATAAGTTTCTTATTTTGATGAATAACAAAAATATGCTAAATTTTAATTAAAAACAACTTTTTTCATCGAGATAATTTATATGGTTAAATTATAATATTGAATGGTTTTAAAGTATAAATAGAATATATTTTTACTATTTAATATAATTTAAGTCATTATCATTAATTTTACATTGAATTCATAAGTCAAAACATTTCAATCTTTTGGAATGTTTTATCTTTTAAAACCCTTTTTCTAAACAACGGGATTAATTTTAAATTAAATACTGCAACTTTTTATATTTTGAATTTGGAAAAATGGATTACATATTTGGAATTAGTAGGTCCAAATTATGTTAATAAGCTACTATTTATTTTTAGGCATTATGAATAGTAACAATGGTAAATTTTATTTACCATGGTTAAAGGTAAATTGGGTAATTAAGGGTAAATATAATATCATAAAATTACCGTAATTCCTGTATTAATATAATTGGATGATTATATTTTTCCCTAAATCATACTTGTGTATAAATTGAATCTAATGGAACCCACTTGTTTTTGATTAAGACCTTTTATTTATTTTATTTAAAGGAAAGTGAAATATGTCTCACTCAAACTTTAATAATTAGATTATTTTTAATATAAGGTTATACAAAATATAAATTCTATTATAAATACTCATTTTATAGATAAAATGTTTTTATTTATCATGGTAATTTATTTTCAATTTTTAAGAAATATTTAATTAACTTAATAGATTATACATTAATGATGTAGACATTATTTATTGAAAAATCAATAATATAGTTTTTATTAAAATAAGAATACTTATCAAAAGGACCATAAACTTGACCAAACATTATTGGTCGAGTATATATATACCCGAAGAATTCAAGGGTATTTTTTTGGACCATTTGGAGCCTTATAAAACCGATTAGGAAATTTATATTATTATATTTTAAATGATATCAAAGATGTCACCATCATAATTTAATAAATATAACAATTTAAATTTTGTGATTTTAAGATGATAAATTCGAGTAAAAATATTATTATGAACGGTATTATATTTATCTTCATCATAGGATTTTATTTTAAAATTTTATGGAACAAATAAGTATATTAAATAATTATACAAAAATGTTGTAGTAATTATTTTATTAAAAGATATACCAAATAAATGGTTTCAAAAATATTAAAATAAATAATACATGAAAAAATTAATGTGCCCCATGAATTGTTTTGATGAATATGACATGTTATAGATCTATTATATATTTTTGTTCCAACATATCTTCTGTGTGGTTTTTAGTTAAATTCAAATAATGAATAGTGTCAAAATTGACAATATTGATATTTTATAAAAATAACATATTATTAAATTATTTAAAAATCACAAAAATATTTCAAAACTACAAATTAAATATAATATGGTTTAAAAGGTTATAAAGTATCCAATTATGGGAAATTGACAACATTTAAGTATGTATTTATAACAATTTAAAATTTAGAATTTTATTACCACAAATAAAATTAAATTGATTAAATAATGACAAATCAAGTTGATAAAGTTTAAAATAAACTTAAAACATATTTAAATTTTATTGGTTGATGAGATTACAACCCTATATCATCTCATATTAGAATAGAATCATTTTTATAGGTTTCTACGTGGGGTTTCATTTTATTATTAATTAATATTTTTAAGGTTTCCAAAAGTGCCCGTCTCCTGTCCTATATAAGGGTACCTCCTTCCCTCTCCTCTTCACAACACTTTGAGCCTTCAAGCTCGGCCAAAACCTGACGATATTTCTTCTCCCCTTCCCTATAAACATTCTGGAAGTTATGGTCTTCTCAAAATACCAACTCTAGTCCCTTAAGAGGAAGCTTAAAAGAGGTGCATCGAAGAAGAGGTAATCTCTTCTACCGATTATTTCAAGTTATTTCTTCTTCACCTTATTCTTCTTTAGTTGTTTCATTATAAAGTAATAACATCAGTATCAATAATATACTGATATGTTATTATAAATACGAAATAACCCCATTTCACCTTCTATCCATCATACGGAAAATGAAATCACCGCGCATGTGTATGTACGGAATACCGTCTCCACGCCGTGGTGTAATCTGTTTTCCATCACCACCTTAATTGGATGGGTATAATGGTGTAAATAATTACTATATATGGTTATTATAACATCATAATGATTATTATATATTATATCATCCTCTCTAATTCCATTCAATAATTATGGGAACGATACCATCGCTTGTGTGTACGTACGGATTACTGTATCCACGACGCGATGAGATTCATTCTCCATGTTACAATTCAAGAATGATTATAAAGTATATATAATTAATAATAATGGTATATAAAACATAATAATGATACTGGATTTACGTATATATATATATATATTCTATCTACTTACTTCGATTCAAGTCAATAAGGAAAGGAAAACAACGTTCATGCGTAAGTACAGCCTACAGTCTCCATGAACGGTGTGTTTCATTTCATTTATCTATCTATTATATATATATATATATATACTGAATATATATGGTATATAAATCATGTTTTACAATATGGAAGTAAGTAAATCATGATATAAGTAATAATAATATCAAGAACAACAAGTCAAAACACGTACGATAAATGAAATGATTTTACCGAAAACACTAATTTAACATGGAATTGAAAAAAGAATGGGTCATAAGTGAATCATATATGATATCATAAATATTATTATGGTTATTTTACAAGTTAGTAATATGTTTAAACCCACTATACAGGATTTTTGGACACGTATGGAAGAAATTTGACCTAAGGTAAGGGTTAACTTTTCCAATCTCATTCTATCCGAGATTGTTTATTCGTAAGTATTTACTGAGGTTATATTTATCATACATATCCATGTTTTCTAAAAATATTCTCATAAAATTTGTTCTATTATTCTATGTATGTTGAAATTAATTTTTATCCTTTTTGACTTTTACTACATTGTATGGAAGGAATCTTTCTTTTGTTTACCATACGATGTAGATTTTGACTTTTTCGGAAAAAGTACAAGGAGAATGTTTTTTAACTTATACAGAATGAACATATTTTTACGATTTCATAATGTATTATTTCAATGAAGCATACTATAACATATTTCATGATTATTTTCAATAAAATCCTTTTCTTTTAAAATTGCGTGGCATTTTGTGAAAAGAAAATGATTTTGAAGCAGAAAGGATATTTTCCTCAAGAATTCATTTCAAGTGTTTTATCAAAACTATATTCCATCTAATATGACATTATTTAGTATGTTTATTTTTCAAGTATAATGTCTCTATGGTTTGATTTTTCTTATGATGAAATGATATCCATTTTTTTACATGGATTATGTTATGATGGAATGATGTTTATGAAACCCATTTTATTCTTTGGGTTATGATGAATGATTTATGTTTATGTTGTGGAACACATAAGAATGATTTCAATATGAGATGGGTGGGACCTATATCTCCCTCCAATGAATTGGGTAAAGAATTATATCTCATGAGATAGACATGGATGGAATGTCAAGTGAATCTGGTCCAATAATACAGGACTGGAAAAGAAAGTAAACCCAGTTTAGTAAGGGACTTTGTCCACAATGATGGTCTTGGCAGAAATGTCTTGGCTACTATGGAAATCATATCAAGTGATTAATGTTTTAACACAATTAGATGTTTTATTCCCATGCTATTTTATCATGATTGATGTTCCATTATGATCTATGCCTTACGTACTGCCATGTTTTATGTCATTGCTCAAAATTTTGATGTTTAAATATTATGTTCATGTTTTTTTAAGATGAAATGTATATGGTTTGTTTTATTTTCTCCATGATTACCCTTACTGAGCATTTGAGCTCACCATTTATATGTTTTCTTTTCCCCAGGATATAAAGAAAGGTTTTAGGTAAGAAAACAAAAGGGGAAGATCTTTATGGGATATGTTGAAGATCTTTCACCATGATTAGAAGATTATGTTCCGAGTTTCCAAAGACACTAAACTATTACGATCCTTGATTGTTGGTTTTTGTTATGTATTATGTATTCCGCAAAAGTAATGTAATGTCTATGTAAATCAAGCTTTGTTTCTCTACAGTTTGTATCAGAGGAAAAGTTTAGTCAACCTTTGGAAATTAGGATGCAAAAACTTTAGTGAGATCCCAAGATATATTTCTAAGGTATGTCTAGGGATGTCCCTAAGGTTAAGTATAAGTATAGGTTAGATTCCTAGAATTACGGTAACGATCATAGAATTAAACCTAAGATATTAGATATTGAAGGTACTCCCCCTTTATTATGTTGTTTTCCTAGCATGATTTTTTCCTCTCACACTATTCTTTTTGGGTTTTAGACGATGGCTGGAACCCGAAGGAACCATGTTGATCAATGTAATTGGAAATGAAATGATTGTCCTCCTGAACAAACCAATTTTATGGGATATGGGTGAAAAATCTTATTGCTATACTTACACAAGCTATAAATCATTCTGGACTTCCAAATGAGCATAGAAGGGAACAATATTATATTGAGTCCTTCACGAGGCAACATCCACCTTCTTTCAGTGGGTCTTTTGATCCACTTTTTTCTGAAAAATGGACCAGTACCATTGAAAAGATATTTTCCATACTTCACTGTTCGGAGCATGAAAAAGTCAATTTGGCTATTTACCGTTTAGAAGGTGAAGCAGACCAGTGGTGGACTTTAATTAAGAATACAAGGCCACAAGATGAAATTGAATCCATGGAATGTGATGAGTTCAAGAACTTATTTTTCAATAAGTACTTACCTCTTATTCTTTGAACAAAGATGGAAGAGGAGTTCCTCGAGCTTAAGAAAAAGTATGATGAATCTATTGGTATATATGAGGCGAATTTTATAAGGCTTGCAAAGTATGCATCTGGCTTTATCATCCAACATGAATGTAAAGTTGATCGATTCTTCAGTGGATTAAAATCAAGTCTTTGAAGGGAATTAGAGATAAGAGACTTCAGTAGCTATGAAGAAATTGTGCGTTGTGCTATCAAGGTAGAACTGGAAGTTGGTGTTACATATCCATCTCATGGTTTTGACAAGAAATGAAAGATGGAGTTCAAGGAAAAATCTCAAAACAATGGTGAAAAGAAGATGAATGTTTCATTATGCTCAAAGTGTGGAAAGAAGAATGGTGGAGATTGTCTTAAAGGGACTAGAAAATGGTTTAAGTGTAGAAAAGAAGGTCATCAAGCAGATGAGTGTTGAAGTAATGGAAAAAGGGTAGCTAATGATGTGAATAAAGAAAAGATTGTAGAGAACGCACCACCAACACTTCAATGCTTCAAGTGCAAGGAAATGGGGCATTATGCTAATCAATGCCCTAATCCAAGGGTTAATGATGATCGACGTGAGCAACCTCTTAAGGAAAAGGACAAAGGGAAGTCACATATGATCACTATTTGTGATGTTGAGTATGAAAATGATGTTGTGGATTGATTAAGTGTTTATGTAATGGGATTTCAAAATAGTATCATGGAATCTCATTTATAGTATCGTGGAATTTTGGAATATCTATGTATTGGTTTTCAATAATTGTATGGTACCGGTAACCGTGAAAAGTGATTGAAATATTTTTGGAAAGTAGAAGATATGTTCATAAAGAAGGGATAAGGAGAAAATGAAATTTTTGATGGTATTAATGAGCTCATGACTGATATAAGGAAAAAGTTATATCATGGTTTGAGTATATAGAAATTTTGGGATTTTGGTATGTGGAAAGAGATAACTTTTGATAGCATTCATGTTTTCACTAATGTTCAATGGGTATTCATTTTTCAAGATAATACATGATTAAGGTATTCACATGTTGGTAATGTGTCCAACAAGATACATCTTATGATATATGGGGATAAAAGATGGTATTCAGGTGCTTGTTATATGACTATTCTAGTAATCGTTCTCTTTATACTATGAGTTTGGAAAGAAGTATGTTGAACAAGTATTGAGGATGTATTGGATTATGTTGGACATCAGATTGTATTGTTTAAGTCTAGAACTTTTTTCGATATTATTTCTGTAATGTTATAATAGTATAGTTTTAGAAAAAGGACAACCTACAGGATGGATGAAAACCTGTTTCGTCGGACAAGATTGCGGGAATCGAACCCACAACCAAAGTGCGACATGCCTTTATCGCCTACCACTAGCCTATAGGAAGTCTATAATTAGTATAATCTAGTTTTATTTTATTAAGCATGAGGATAAATGAAGTATAATTCCATTTTTTGAAACCTTATATGATTAATCTCAACATAGATGGACTTATGTATATAAATTTTGCTAACCTTATGTTTGAGATAGATGGAATGACCTATCATTATATCTCATGATCTGCTAACACTTCACAGAAGACAAATTCAACTTCATTTATTTAAGAGATGATGTGGAAATTGTTCAAGGCACAAACAACAGTGAGATTATACCAAAATCAAGTAAGTATTTCTTTGGATTCAAAAATTCGTCAACATTAGAGAAATGATCTTGAAAACCAAAAATGTTGTCCTAGTGCCCTCATATCTGATGAATTAGATGGTACCTTTGAACATCAAAAATTTATGGCTTTGTCAATGTTGTCTTTTTCGTAGCCATGTTCTCTACCACTCACCATCAGAACTTGATGGTTAGATTTTTCTTCCATATCCATATTTTCACCTATGTTCTCCTTTGTGGAAACCCAGTGATGAGTTACATTGGGTAATCGTTACGTTTCATACTTCACTTTTTAAAATTAAGTTTTAGTATTCCTTTTTACGATGGGGGTTTCTATGAATAGTAAACGATTTATAACCCCAGTGAATTTCGAGGGCGAAATTCATTTTACGGGGGGTAGAATGTAACACCCCAAGATATTATGAAAAATATTCTTTTAATTTCATTGATGTCTTGTGTTTTACGCTAAACCAAAATTAGATTGTGTTATAAGCAACACCTTATTAGTTTATAATATACGCAAATACTATTTTTGGCTTGTGTTGCACGCAAGAGCAACCGTCCTCAATAGCGTGTGTTGTACGCAATACTGAGTTTCACTAAACAACGATATATTGTTATAATATTATTATGAACTAGCCATTATGAATAACAGTAACTACATTTTTAATTTTATGACATTATAATTCATCTTACACATTTTATAGAACATGGTATGAGAACAAAATAATTTTTTCAGGTAAAATACGTATTTTTCAAAAAATGCAGTTTTGCCGCCTTTTGATGGAACACCCACATTAAATTTAGTTTTTGACATGTTTATAAGTTCAATTTGACAAAATAAAATTCTTATTTTTAATCATGATATAAAAATTAACTTTGGATAAATTTTTTATATTTTTCTGATAAGTTTCTTATTTTGATGAATAGTAAAAATACGCTAAATTTTAATTAAAAACAACTTTTTTCATCAAGATAATTTATATGGTTAAATTATAATATTGAATATTTTTAAAGTATAAATAGAATATATTTGTAACATTTAATATAATGTAAGTCATTATCATTAATTTTACATTGAATTCATAAGTAAAAACATTTCAATCTTTTGCAATGTTTTAACTTTTAAAACCCGTTTTCTCAACAACAGGATTAATTTTAAATTAAATACTAAAACTTTTGTATTTTGAATTTGGAAAAATGGATTCCATATTTGGAATAAGTATGTCAAAATTATGTTAATAAGATACTTTTTATTTTTAGGCATTATGAATAGTAACTATGGTAAATTTCATTTACCATAGTTAAAGGTAAATCGGGTAATTAAGGGTAAATATAATATCATAAAATTACCCTAACACCTATCTTAATATAATTGGATGATTATATTTTTCACTATATCATACTTGGGTCTAAATTGAATCTAATGGAATCCACTTGTATTTGATTAAGACCTTTTATTTATTTTATTTAAAGGAAAGTGAAATATGTCTCACTCAAACATTAATAATAAGATTATTTTTAATATAAGGTTATAAAGAATATAAATTCGATTATAAATACTAATTTGAAATCTAAAATGTTTTCATTTATCATCGTAATTTTTTTTTAATTTTTAAAAAATATTTAATTACCTTAATAGCTTATACATTAATAATGTAGAAATTATTTATTAAAAAATCAATAATATAGTTTTATTAAAATAACAATACCAATCAAAAGGACGAGAAACTTGACCAAACATTATTTTTTGAGTATATATATACCCTAAAAATCCAAGGGTCTATTTTTGGACCTTTTGGAGCCTTATAAAACCGATTAGGACATTTATATTATTATATTTTAAATGATGTCAAAGATGTCACCTTCATAATTTAATAAATATAACAATTTAAATGTTGTGGTTTTAAGATGATAAATTAGATTAAAAATATTATTATGTAAGGTATTATAGTTATATTAATCATAGGATTTTATTTTTAATTTTTATGAAACAAATAAGTATATTAAATAATTATACAAAAATGTTGTAGTAATTATTTTATTAAGAGATATACCAAATAAATGGTTTTAAAAATATTAAAATAAATACTATATGAACAAATAAATGTACCCCATTATTTTTTTAGATTAATATTACATGTTATGGATCTATTATATATTTTGGTTCGAACATATCTTGTCTGTGGTTTTTATTTAAATTCAAATAATGAATAGTGTCAAAATTGACACTATTGATATTTTATAAAAATAACATATTATTAAATTATTTAAAAATCACAAAAATATTTAAAAACTAAAAATTAAAAATTATATGGTCTAAAAGGTTATAAATTATCCAATTATGGTAAATTTACAACATTTAAGTATGTATTTATAATAATTTAAAATTTATAATTTTATTACCACAAATAAAATTAAATAGATTCAATAATGATAAATCAAGTCGATAAGGTTTAAAATAAACTTAAAAATTGTCTAAATTTTATTTGTTGTTGGGATTAAAACCCTATATCATCTCATATTCTAATTGAGTCATTTTTGGAGGTTTTTAAGTGGTTTTTAAGTTTATTATTAATTAATATTTTTTAGGTTTCCAAAAGTGCCCCTCTCCTCTCCTATTCACAACACTTTGAGCCTTCAATATCATCCAAAAACTGACCATTTATCTTCTACACTTCCCTAGAAAAATTATGGAGGTTCTGGTCTTCTCAAAAGACCAACTCTAGTCCCTCAAGAGGAAGCTTAAAAGAGGCGCGTCGAAGAAGAGGTAATCTCTTCTACCGATTCTTTCAAGTTATTTATTCTTCACCTTCTTCTTATTTAGTTGTTTCATTATAAAGTAATAACATCAGTATCACTAATATAATGATATGTTATTAGAAATATTAAACAACCCCATTTCACCTTTTATCCATCCTACAGAAAATGAAATCACCGCGCGTGCGTACGTACGGAATACCGTCTCCACGTCGTGGTGTAATCTGTTTTCCACCACCACCTTACTTGGATGGTTATAATGGTGTAATGAATAACTATATATGGTTATTATAAAATCACAATGATTCTGATTTATTATATCATCCGCTCCAATTCTATTCAATAACTATGGGAACGTTCTCATCGCTCGTGCGTACGTACGGATTACCGTCTCCACGACGTGATGAGATTCATTATCCATGTTAACCATTCAAGAATTATTATAAAGTATATATAATTAATAATAATGGTATATAAAACATTATAATTCTACTTTATTTATGTATATATATATATATGTCATCTACTTACTTCGATTCAAGTCAATAAGGAAAGGAAAACAATGTTCATGCGTACGTACGACCTACCGTCTCCATGAACAGTGTGTTTAATTTCATTTATCTATCTATTATATATATATACTGAATATATATGGTATATAAATCATGTTTTACATTCTGGAAGTAATTAAATCATGATATATGTAATAATAATATCAAGAACAACAAGTCAAAACACGTACGATAAATGAAATGATTTTACCGAAAACACCGATTTAACAAGGAATTGACAAAAGAAAGGGTCATAAGTGGATCATATATGATATCATAAATATTATTATAGTTCTGTTACAAGTTAATAATATGTTTAAACCTACTATACAGGAGTTTTGGACACGTACGGAAGAAATTTGACCTAAGGTAAGGGATAACTTTTCCAATCTCATTCTATCCGAGATTGTTTATTCGTAAGTATTTACCAGGGTAATATTTATCATCCACATCCATGTTTTCTAAATATATTCTCCTAAAATGTATACTATTCTTCTATGTATGTTTAAAGTCATTTTTATCCTTTTTTTCTTTTACTACATGGTATGGAAGGAATCTTTCTTTTGTTTACCATACGTGTTACATTTTGACTTTTCTGGTAAAAGTATAAGGAGAATGTTTTTTAAACTTATACGACATGAAAGTATTTTTACAGTTTAATAATTACTTATTTACATGAAGATTACTATAAAATATTTGATTATTCTTTTCAATAAAATCCTTTTCTTTTAAAATTTCATGGCATTTTGTGAAAAGAAAATGATTTTGTAGAAGAAAGGATATTTTCCTCAAGAATTCATTTCAAGTGTTTTATCAAAACTATTTTCCATATAAGATGAAATTATTTAGTATGTTTATGTTTCAAGCATAATGTCTCTATGGTTTTATTTTTCTTATGATGAAATGATATCCATTTTTTTTACATGGATTATGTTATGATGGAATGATGTTTATGAAGCCCATTTTATTCTCTGTGTTATGATGAATGATTTATGTTTATGATGTGGCACACATAAGAATGATTTTAATATGAAATGGGTGGGACCTACATATCCCTCCCATGCATTGGTTAAATATTTATATCTCATGAGATAGACATGGCTAGAACGTCAAGTGAATCGGGTTCAGTAATACAGGGCTGGAACGACAAGTAAACCCGGTTCAGTAAGGGACTTCATCCACTATTATGGTCTTGGAAGCAATGCGTTGGATACTATGGAAATAATGTCATGTGCTTAATGTTTTTCCACAATTACATGTTTTATTCCCATGCTATTTTATCATGATTGATGTTTCATTATGATATATTCCTTAAATAGTGTAATGTTTTATGTCATTGCTCAAGATTTTGATGTTTAAATATTATGTTCATGTTTTTTTAAAGTTCAAATGTATATGGTTTGTTTTTTTTCTCCATGCTTACCCTTACTGCGCATTTGAGCTCACCCTTTATATGTTTTCTTCTCCCCAGTATATAAAGAAAGGGTTTAGGTATGAAAACAAAAGGGGAAGATATTTATGGGAGGTGTTGAAGATCTTTCACCATGATTAGAAGATTATGTTCCGAGTTTCAAAAGACACTAAACTATTATGATCCTTGAGTGTTGGTTTTTTTATGTATTAAGTATTATGAAAAAGTAATGTAATGTCTATGTAAATCAAGTTTTGGGTATCTATAATAAAACATATCATATTGTACTAAAAAATAACAACACATCATAATAAATTAAATATAGGTTGAAATAGCATCCAACACTTGATAAATTAAAACTATAACACACCCAACTAATTTTCATAGTCCAAAACTACAACTCAAAAAAATTGAAACTATAAAATAAAATTGGTAAAATAATACTCACCACTTATATATTTCAATAATGAAAAGTTTACAAGGTAACTCTAAGGTCCATTATATGTTAATCCTCAAGAGAACCTATCATAGAAATGAGAACAAACATACAAAAGGAAGCCAAAGGGAATATATTTAAGGTTAAATTGATCATAATTTATCAAAGGTAAAACCTTATTTGGTCCTATGTTCCATATTTTAAATATTTATCATTTACCTAATTTTCATCAGAAACCATGGAATAAAGGGAAACCCCCATAGGGTCACTCACGAACTTATCTATCGTAATTATTATTGTTGAACATTAGGAAACAAAAATTGGTTCTAACTTGGGACATTCAATCATTCTATGAAAATCCATCATATCATGTGGCACATGAAACCCATATAAATAAAATATAAGTTTAATCACCACATAAAAAAATTGACTTCAATCAAGGTATTTCCTAAAATATAATAAAACCCTTAAATTAGGGAATAACCAATCAAGAACCCTAAAATAGAGATAAAAACAAATAATATATGGAAGGGGACTAGTTTATTACCTCAATAGGCCCACTAAGACATACCTTTCTTGAATACAAGCATAAACAAGGGGGAACTCACTTGAAAAAGAGAAGCCATAAGGAGAAAGGAAGTGGTTCATATGACCTGGGGAAGAATGAGGTAAAACCTTATTTAATAACATCAAAAATTTATTCTATTTAAATAAAATTATATAAACAATTGAATATCATGTCCATTGTAGCATGACCATAGGGTTCATGATACATAAATTCTTCCCAAGGTAACAATACTATATGACCACCCCCTTCAAAATGTGATGATATGTTATATATCTACACTCAAAAATCATAACCACCATATTACACCATGATCAATGGATTCACATTGAGACCATACCTATTATATAATGATCCCCATTGATCCCATAATTTTAATGTTATATATCCTTTACCAAACTATAATGCCTTATGTTGTAGTGTGGTCTTCAAATTATAATATAATTTATCTCATACCTTTGTAAAAACCTCAAATACAGACCCTCAACCTCCACTAAATCCACCAATAAAAAAAACTTTCAAAACATACATAGTGTATAAATTTTTTAAACAAACCCATATTGTGTATTACAGTATATATTTTATAAATATGTTTTCAACTAATATATATTTTTCTAATATAATATTACATTAAAACATATTTTTTAATTATATATTTTACTAATACATATAATTTATGTAAAATTACCTATGTATTCCAATATATCATAAAAAAAATTAAAATCCAATTCAATGGGGGAAAAATTACTTCCCTCTAAATGATTTTTATAAAATATAGTAAGTATAAAATGAATAAATTAAAACATTATGGTATATATCATTTATTTAAGTCACCTATGCTTTCATGATGACACAATACAATTTACTTTGGGTATCCCACCTTTATAGTTTTATCCCTAGGGTGTACTACCCTATTTTCCATTGGAAAAGGACCTGTGTTAGGGAGGAACACACAACCATACTATCATTCATATCATTCACTCCCCACACCCTAATGTTTGAATGACACCTTATAACAACCACACACTAAAAAGCAATCCTATTATGTCCAGATCATAGACTCCCAAGGGGAGTTCGGTAGAACCATGGGTGCAATAAAATCCCCCTAAACATTAACCAAGGGGTGTATGAAACTTCACCTGACATTAATACTAGGTACATGTCATGAGGATGAGTCACCCATATTCACAAGCTAACAAAATAGTACATAATTTGGGTATCCCACCCTCATAGTTTTACCCCCAGGGTGACCTACCTTGTTTTTCATGATAAAATTCCTTATCTCAGAGAGAACCTCGCAATATTATAATTGTTGGGAAAAATTTGTGTATGAAGATTGTATTTGTTGTCGATATTTTTCAATACTAGTCAAAATGAATATAGAGATGAAGAAGGACTCCATAATTAATGGAGAATTAAATTTATATGATTGTTGAACTGATCCTAAGTTAAATTAACTTGTGTCAAAGGTGACACATTGTTTACAACAATGAATAATGGTAAAGTATTATCCATATGAGGATTATTGAATAAGAACAAGGATTTTAAGAAGAGCATGAAATGCATCACAATTTCATGATAACCATGAAAGAGATTACTTGAAGAAAATAATAATATGATTTTCATGAAGTAAATAATGATGTTTTAAGAAGAAGAGAGAGTGGAAGGGGTTGGAATTATACAATGGTCATGAATTACACATTTACTTGAAATAAGATGATCATTGAACTATTATTAAAGTTCAAAATATATAGATCAATGGTGACACATTGTCTACAACATGGAAGGTGTTTGAAGAAGCCTCAAGCCTTCCCTTTTGGATGTAGAGAGATGATTGAAGTTCCTTGGAATTAACAATACAAAAAAGGAATTGAGCATTTAAAGTGAGTATGAATAAGTACTTTGGAATTCATATTCTAAAGAGTATAAGAAGAAAGAACGATGATTTTTGAGGTTGAAGAGAAGAAATTAAGTAGTGTATGGGATGGGAACTATGAGAATGGGAAAAACTATGATGATGCTTTGCTGATTTTTATTTCAAAAATATCATAAGTTTGGAGAACTTGTAATGAAATAATTATAGACGATAGTGGAGTAAAGAAGTTTTTTTGACAAAGGAAAGAAAGTGCAACACAACTATAAGTGGTTCACAAGTGTGGTGAATAGGTATAAGTGGAACACAAGTGTATGTTGCGTGCAAGTCATATTTCAAGATCATCACATAAAAATATAACAAAGAAAATAAAGTGGCTCCCAAATTCAAGAGTGGCGCACAAGTAAAAAGTGGCGTGCCGGTATAAGTGGTGCCCAAGTGTGTCGCCCAAGTATAAGTAGTGTGAATCTGTATTTTGTGAACAAGTAATATTTCAAGATCATAATATCAAAAATATGACAAAGGAAAGAAAGTGTCACGTAAGTTAAATAATGGCACGAAAGTGTATGTGGTGCGCAAGTCATGGAGTGGTGCACAAGGTAAGTTTCATGCCTCATATGCAGGGTCACCAAAATGTCTATAAATTGGCAGCTACCATCCACATTTTCAGAGAGATCAACAATTAGAGAAAATTAAAGCTCCGATCGCATAAGTGGTGAGGGAAGGCAAGCTGAGAGTTATTTATATGGCACGCAAGCAATGAGTGGTGCACAAGTAGTGAGTTTCACGCAAGCCAGAAGTGGTGTAAAAGTTTTAAGTTGCGCGCAAGCAGGGAGTTGTGTGTAACAAGTGTGTTGTGTCTATGCCTGAAGTGGAATGAACGTTGTGAGATGTGAAAAATTGTGGATTTCAAGTATTTGTTTGCGCACAAGTAGGGAGGCGCGCAAGAAAATTGGCGTACAAGAAGAGTGGCACGCAAGCAGTGGCATACAAGCAGAAAGGCGCACAAGTAGGGAGTGGCGCCCAAGTTGTGAGTTGTGATAGAAGTTCTTACCAGCTTCTGGTCAACTATTATGACACTAAGTTGAGCTGGACTTCATTAATTTAACAATCACAAAGGTAAATTGTGATTCTAGAAAGATGAATAAGAAGAGTTCAGTGAAGTTGGTTTTCCACTGAAAGAGAAAGTGTGAAGAAGAGTAGGTTTCAGTGCATCTGGTTTTTCATTGAATAAGTAGAAGAAAAAGAGTGTGAAACTTACAGTTTTTCTGTATATAAAGAAGAGTTTGGTTACTGGAATTCTTCTAAGAAAGTAAAATGGGTAATAAGAAGGTTGTGGAAGGACAAAGTAGCACTGTAGCATCCAACATGTCTCAATAGGTGGAAGATTCTTTTGGTGTTGAAATTTATTTTAACAGAGAAAATATTGTCTATAGAGGCAATATAAAGAACCAGATAGAGGCTGCAATATATTGTCTACACATAAGTATAAATAAATAGTGAGTGTAAGGTCATATCCTACTCGTTTCAAGTTGGAAGAGGATTTTTTCCCTTCCCCCATCCGATTGTAAGGAGAAACTCTTGGAAGATATTATTTCCTTCCCTCCTATAATTTTAGGGAGACACACTAACTAAAGGATTGTTTTCTTATCCAACCACTGTAACAATTACTAAATTATAGAGGAGAATCCATGCACTGTTCATTACCATACATGGAAAGGACATTGCTTCTCTTATTGAGTGTTGAACCTTGTAAAAATATCATGTGCATATTTTTATTTCTTTCATATTATTGTATGAGATAGGGAAAATAGAATAAGAGAATATAGATCCTAACAGGTCCAGAGGTACATGGATAAGAAGTTGAAATTGGTTTTAAAATTCCACAACACTGATTCTCCCCCTCTCAGTGTTAGGTATATCCAAAACTGGTCCTCTCAATTGGTATCAGAGGTAGTTTCACCTCTATTGGATTCTCTACATTGAAGATATTCTCTTTTGAAGACTTGATATTCTTTCCAATTTCAACAATAAAGTGTAGTTTTGATGAAGAGTCAATTATCATTAAGCATAAGGTTATATCTACCAAGACCATGATGATTAGGAAAAATAAATAGAAGAGAAAGTTGAAGAAGAAGTCCCTTTTATCTAAAGAAGAGGAAGTATGTGGTTCTCCATACCTTATTGACAATGAGTAAATATAAAACATGGAAAGTAATGATAAAGTGGATCATGTTTCCACCAAGAATATGGATAATCATCATACCTCAAGTGATCAAGAGGTATGTGTTAGTACATTTGCAAATTATTCTTATGGTGGAAATTCTAGCACAAGTGGTGATGATCAATCTACAAACTCTCAAGAATTATCAGTTGACATATTAAGATCTATTCTGTATGATATTCATGAAGAAAGTACGTCCCTTGTTTATGGAGTATTTAAATGTATGTAGGAAGATTTCACCCATATCGAAAAAGAAAATTATGTTTTGGAGGAAGGATTACATGCAAAAATTATTGAATGTTTAAAGCTCTCTAGACAAGTTAGAGCCCATGAAGCAACAAAGAGGGAATTTGAAATAAGTTCCTCAAAATGGCTCAAATAAGTAAAGGAGAAAGAGGGAGTCAATAAGAATCTGGAAGAGAAGATCCATGCACTTGAAAATGATTTGAAGAAGAGAACCGATGTCAAGGGTTTATATTTGTAAGAAAATTACATGAAGATAAAGGAACTTGACTATTTGTTACAAAATAAAGTTCTAATACATGAAGTGGAATTTGAAAGATTAAAGAAGACTTTTGAAGAGAAGATGATCATGAATGAAGACCAGAAGATCATCCTCAATATGGAATGTCTAAAATTGGAAGCTCATTGTTCCAATAGTCAGAAGACACATATTGAGCCCTCACAAAAGAAGGTGATAGTTGCTACTGGTATTCAATGTTAATTGGGGGATTCTAAGGGTGAAAGGACTCCAATATATGATAAGAATATCTTGACTTAACTCAATTATCTATCACAAGTAGCTGAGAAAGAACATGTACCATCCATACCATCTTGTACTAATGTTTTTAAATTTGTTTCAACAAAGAGTACATGATGGAAGAAATAATCTAAAAAAGTATGGATGAAGAAATGTAATGAGATACCTACCACCATGTCTAGGGTGGACATGATTAAGAAGTTAGAAGATGTTTCACCATAGAGAGCACAAAAAATCAAGAAGAAGGCTCACCAAACTTATAGATAGGATATCAAGAAGACAAGGTTTGTTGGTCAATGTTGGTGCTGCAAGAGATTTGGGCATTGTGCATTAGATTGTTGGTACAATCCCTTAAATAAAAAGGCACGGAGAAAGCCTATATCAATGGGGAGAAATCTAGAGAATAAGAAACAATTTCCACAGATCTAGAATCATATGTATACTGAAAACATATTTGGAAATATAGATAACATCTATGATGTATGCAATGGAAGTGGTCACAAGGTTCGTACATGTTCATCTCAATAGGTACCCAAATATGATAAGAAAACAATATCACAAAATCTATCTAAGAATTAAGAAGAAACCTTGAGAAGAAATACGAAGAATTTTGTAAGATAAAATTATCCTAAGAATACTCAAATAAGGAAAGATGAGAAGTACTTGGATTTAAAAATCCAAGAAAGTGAAGGTTAGTGCATCCAAAATAACTTCTAAGAAGGATGAAACTCATAATAATTGATTTAGAAGATCCAACCTTGATGCCTCAGTTCCTAATGACTTATTGTTTATCTGCCCAGAATATTTGGAAAGAATGAGGAAAGTGAAAGATGTACAAGCTAAGTGTAGTGAAAAAGAAAAAAAATAATATTCTACATTAAGACAAAGATGTTCTGTTTGCAAGGTGAAACAAGGTTTGACATAATGCTAGAAAATGCATTGAACTCACCCTATCCCAAGAAGAATTCCTCAAGAGGATGAAAGTTGCACTAGGAGATTCTAGTTCTTTGAAAGCTCTTGTAGAAATAAGATTCACACACAAATAGATAAAATAAATATTAGGGTCCACACAATCACAGTTAGAATTGAAGATCAGTTGTGAAAGTGTGAATAATGGAGCATCTAGGTTGATAAAATCATCTCAACCTTGTTGTTCACATTGATGGAGCAAGGAGTATCCACCTTATTCCCTTAAATCTTTGTGTATTGTATTTTTTCTTATAGTACATGGAATTGAAGGTGAATCAAGCTATGAGGGGGAGAACCTGAGAAGTATTCCCTTGAGGGGAGACACATGAAGAAGCTTCTAGAGTTAGTATCTCAATTTTTATCAACTTCAGTTGGTATAAAAATCAATTACTCTAAAGATTGTATGAGGATCATGTCATTGTAAAAGGTTGATAATCTCATATCACATTAAATATCTTCAGCCTGGAATGAAAGTGAAAAACCCTCAAAGACAAAGTACATGGGTTCTCATCTCATGAGGTATCATGATTAGTGGACAATGGAAAACTTTTTTGTCTAAATCAAATCCTCTTGTTTTCTACACTGAGCATTTCACAAATATACTTAGAGTGAAATGGTTTATGGCACATTACTTAAGAAAGGACTGATACCCTTTTCCTATGGACTTTGTATTTCTTGTTAATAAGGGGGAGATAATGTGAAATGAAAGTTTGAAAATGGGAGAGAGATGATTCTTATTTTGACATTGAAAAATTCATTTTATGAGAACATTAAGGTATTTATAACAAAATACAAAGGGGATATTGTTGGGATCACTTTGTGTATAAAGATTGTATTTGTTGCCAATAGTTGCCAATACTGGTAAAAATGAAGAATTATATAAAGAAGGACTCCATATTTAATGGAGAATAAAATTCAAACAATTGCTGAAATGATCCTAAGTTCAAAGAACCTGTGTCAAAGGTGACATATTGTTTATAACAATGAATAATGGTGAAGTATCATCTATCTGAGGATTATTTAAGAAGAATGAGGATTTGAATAAGAGCATGAAATGTGTCACAATTTCATGAGAACCATGCAAGTGCTTACTTGAAGAAAATAATAATATTATTTTCATGAAGTAGAGAATGATTGTTGAAGAAGAAGATAGAGTGTGTAAGGTCTTGGTATTCTAAGATGGTCATGCATTACACATTTCCTTGAAATTAAATGATCATTGCACTTTTCTTAAAGTTCAAAATACATGGATCAAAGGTGATACATTGTCTACAACATTGAAGGTGTTTAAAGAAGCCTCAAGCCTCCTCTTTTGGATAAAGAGATATGATTGAATTTCCTTGGAATTAACAATCCAAAAAGGAATTGAGGATTTGAAATGAGGATGAAGAAGTAATTTAGAATTCGTATTCTAAAGAGTATAAGAATAAAAAAGGATGATTGTTGAAGATAAAGAGAAGAAATTAAGTAGTTCATGGTCTTGTAACTATTATAATGGAATTAACATTGATGATGCTTTTCTGATTTGTATTTAAAAAATATCACAAGTTTAGATAACTTGTGATGAAAGCATTATAGAGGATAGGGGGGAGTAAATAAGTGTTTTTGAAAACGGGATGAAAGTGGTGTGCAAGTGTGGCACACAAGTATAACTGGCTCTCAAGTGTATGTTGTGCACAAGTCATATTTCAAGATCATCACATCAAAATATGACAAAGTAAAGAAAGTGGCGTGCAAATTCCAGAGTGGCGTGCAAGTAGAAAGTGGTGTGCAAGTATAGATGGTGTGCAAGTATGGTGTGAAATTATAAGTGGCACGCAAGTGTATATTGCAAGAAAGTCATATTTCAATATCATCATATCAAAAATATGACAAAGGAAAGAAAGTGGCGTGCAAGTTAATGAATAGTGCACAAGTGTATGTGGCGTGCAAGTCATGGAGTGGCGCGCAAGGTGAGTTTAAAGCCTCGTGCACATTGTCAGCAAAATGCATATAGATTGATGGATACCCTTTTCATTTTGGGAGAGCTCAACACTTAGAGAAAATTAGAGCTCTATTCATGAAAGTGGTGAGGGAGTGAAAATTGAGGGTTATTCATATGGAACGTAACCAGTGAGTGGTGCACAAGCAGTGAGTTTCATACATGACAAAAGTAGCACACAAGTTGTAAGTTGCGTGTAATAAGGGAGTTGTGTGAAACAAGTGTGTTGTGTCTAAGACCAAAGTGGAACGCAATTTGTGAGCTTTGCACAATTGTAGAGCACAATTAGTTGGTGGAACGCAAGAAGGGAGGCATGCAAGCAGAGTGGTGCACAAGCCGAGTGGAACACAAGCAGAGTGGTGCACAAGTAGATAGGCATGCAAGTAGAGAGTGGCGCACAAGCTGTGAGTTGCGATAAAAGTTCTTACCAGCTTCTGATCAACTATGATGATGATAAGTTGAGTTGGAATTCATTAATTTAACAATAAAAAAGGGAACTTGTGATTATAGAAATAATAAAAAGAAGATTTTAGTGTGGTTTGTTTTCCATTGAAAGAGAATGTGTGAAGAAGAGAAGGTTTTAGTGGATCTGGTTTTTCATTGAAGAAGAATAAGAAGAAGAGTGTGTAGCTTACAAGTTTTCTGTTGAGAAAAAAGAGGTTTGTTACTTTCATGCTTCTAAATAGGTAACAAGGAGAAGAAAAAGGTTATGGAAGAACAAAGTGGAACTGTAGCATCTTACAGGTCTCAACTGGTGGACGATTTTTTTGGTGTCGCAAACACTTTTAACAGAGAGAATACTTTCTCTAGAGGTAGTATAAAGAACCAGCTAGAGGCTATAAGAGACTGTCTACACAAGAATTATAAAGAACAAGTGAGTGTAAGGGAATATACTACTCATTAAAAGTTGTAAGAGGATTGTTTACCTTCCCCACTCCAAGTGTATGGAGAAACACTGGTAAGCGATTATTTCCTTCCCTCCTCTAAGTGTAGGGAGACACACTGGCTAAAGGATTGTTTTCTTAGCCAAATTCTGTAACATTTACTACATTATAGTGGAGAATCCATTCACTAGTCATTATTATACATGATAAGGACATAAAATCTCTTTTTGAGTGGTGAACATTGTAAAAATATCGTGTGCATATTTTTATTGCTTTTATATTATTTCATGCGATAAGGAAAAGAGAATAAGAGAATCAAGATTATAACCAGTCAAGAGGTACAAGGATAAGAAGTTGAAATTTGTTTTTAAAAGTTCCCCAACACTGATTCATCTCCTCTTAGTGTTAGGTATATCCTAAAATGGTCCTCTCAATAATTATCTATATCTTGAAATTCCCATGCCATAATGTGGGATTCAAAACATGTGACATCCACAAACTAAGTAGCATAAATATTATGACAAGGTCACAAACTCTTGAGGGGAGTGCTGCATAACCATGGGCCCACAAAATCAATAAAAACTAGAATTTATATCAAACAAGTAGTTGAAGGATAATTAAAAGGCTATTATAAGTGACCCCTATACCAGATTGATCTATAACTATACCACCTCCTCCATTTAAGCACTTGAAATATGTGATGATTCCCTAATACCACCCTTAAAATAATGTAGTGGGAATAACCAAGTATATTAATTCATGCCCTGAAGACTCGTCCCACGAAATATGGGAAGGGTTATATCAAGCCGGGGCCTCAACCCGTCTTGTGGAATAGGGGAATGGGTATAAATAGTTAAGAAATTGGGATCCCATCCGAACACATAGTTCCAATATAGAGATACCTTCATATATTTTATATAATAATAATATATTCCCATACCTCCACTACCATTCTTATATCACATCAAGTAACAATCATGCACTAAGTGTAAGAAAAACATAACAGTCATCGTTATTAACAACATGAATAATAAATGTTATTTTCTACACTCTACAAGCCATCACATCAATATGGAGTAAATCATTTTCATACTAAGAACCCTATATCATGAATTCCAAAAATTAAAAAAAACTACAAGTCAAAAATGGAACAAATCACAAAGAAAGATAAGGAAGTCTCAAATACTAAACATACACTATTATCAAGTTAACATTCTATATTTTATTGAATCATTTCAAAATAAGGAACCAAGTGTGGTTAAGGTTTCCAAAATTTGGGACTTGAGAAAAAAAGGGTCTAGGTATATAATTGTTCATAAACAACACATTCTCATTGTATTCCAAGTAATAAATAATATAAAGTATGAGTATTGAGTTTTAATCATCTACTTAAATGTAAGGTACTTTTTAAAATAGTATTTTCATCCTTAAAACTTTATTTATGGAAAATTATAAAATAGAGAAACACATTTAGAATGGGTAATAGACATAATATTTAAACCATTAGTATAAAAGATATGATCTCACTTAAATTTCATTCCAGCCATTACTTATTCAAAATGAAAAATAGTTTAAGGTTCTAAATGAATGGTAGTTTTATGAAGCTAACATGGAGAGTAAAGGTTTTAAAAAAACCAAGAGGAGAATTTTTATTTTTTAGGAAGAAAAAATTTTATTGGTTAAAAATATTTGGTATTGTTTGAGTAAAAACTTGGCTTAAGAAACTGGACGAGTTTAAATATTGAATCATTCATCTCTACCTTATTATCCTTTCTATCACCTTTCTATTTATATAAATCCTAACCACTTTTAAATTTGAATTGTTGAATTATAACTCATTTTGGATTAGGTGGAATGTAATGACTATACTAGTTAAAACATGATATAAAAAGAGAAGGATAGTTATTCCTAATAAGGACAGGTCACACCAAAATAGATTCATATTTAACCAAGTCGCTTCACACATTCTGAATCCATTCAATAATTTAACCATCCATAATATAGAAGTCCATTAACATTTTTAAAATGATTGTAATAATAAAATAGCATGAATAAAACAAGAAAATGTTTATATATCTCTAGTATCGACTATAGTTAATGGTATAAAATTATTAATATTAGGAAATGATGCTTAATTGAAACACATGCATAAAAAATAATGAATGTGGGATCAGCAAAGAAATTACAGGGAAATAATAAAGTATCAAGTGATAAATCCCATATAAAAACATGATAAGGTGTAATGAATAACCAATACTAATAAAATCTCTAAATTAATCTAAATTCTAAATTCATTAGTAATGGGCTGACATAAACAACTTTTTATGACATTGTAAAGACAACTTTAAAAAAAAATACTAGCATAAATTAAACCACTATATAGAGTCATATTAATTCCCTTTTTAAATTCATCAAATTTTAATATAGAAATATCCTCGATGAAAATAATTAACTTATTTTTCCAAATATAAATTTCAAACAATAATATCAGTTTTGAAAAAATGTATGGTTGGAATGACTTAGGTATAGCCTAAAAATTCACATGGAGACTTAAGAACTCCCTACATAAATTATTTTCAAGTATCAACATCCAATCGATCATTAATGTATGCTTGAAATATTGATAAACTACACCTATGAATCATTATGAAAAAACCACAACCCCATGACTTTAATAAACTAGTTATGATAATAAAATAAAGCTAAACCTCAAAAGAGAACTAGAAAAAATACTTCTAAAATCAATATAATGCTACCACCATAAAAATACCCAATTATAACCATAGAATCACAACTCATTTCCACCCTAAAATAACGAATCCCTATAAAAACTCATACTCTAACCAATTAGAATCAAAATAACCACCAAATAAAGAAAAATGGACAATAAGGACATCCTTTGAACAATAAAAGAGGATATTACATGATCATAAGTGATTTCAATATTCAATGATGAAATCATAAATAAAAATACATAACCAATATAAAATAGGGAAAAGAAGAATAAATAAGAATTAGAGAGAAGAATAAAGGGGATGTATTACCTTAGAATCATCTAGAAAAACACCATTGATTCCATATAGTACTACATAAAATAAAGAATGGAATAATGAGACTTAGAGGTTCATTAGGAGAGGCCCTTGTTGGGGATAATAAAATTAGGTTCAAAGGATCCCTTAAATGGATATAAAAAAGAAAATAATTCCTATTTTAAATTATAAATTTTACCTTGGAACACCAGTTAACTGGTAGAACCACCTGGGAACCCTAGCCTCTCCCATGCCCAATGGGTACTTGGTAGTCACCCATTGGGTTCCTGATGACACATAAAATAAAATAATGTAGTTTAAACCCTTGAAAAAACATTTCCGAACCTATTGTTTTCTAAATGAACATCAAACCATGTCAAGAAACATCCACAATTCCATCCAAAAGTATAATATTTTTTGACCAAATATAATATTAAAAGAAAAATCATCGACCAAAAATAAAAGTTCTAAACGATTCATTCTCTCCTTAACCAAAATCCCTAATTTGCACATTTAAATAGATCCAAAAGGACAAAAATGTTACAGTTATATCCTCTATAAAACATTTCATCATTTAATGTTCAAACTATCCATTCATCCCAAATTAATTACATTCTCGATAAATAAATAAAATTCTCCACCCAAGGAAACTATGTCACCATTATGTCAATTTATAATAAAAATACTAATATCTACCCCTATTCCATACCATGACTACACTTTATAACTCTAAAATCCAATTTCACTCCCCTAAAGATACAATTCAGATCACCCAAATGCATACCAAATAACAATCAAACACATATTCCAATTGTCATTATGTTTCTACAAGATAAATTCTAAAATAAACATAGTTTATAATACCTAAAAGGGTTACTCACCAATTTACTAGAACATATAGTAATTTATTAACCAAAATCCAAATGTAAAATCTATATAGTTAATATATATTTATATATACCATATGATCCTCTATTTTATGTCTTAAAAAAGTTCTCAAATAATTAAAACATAACTAACCAACCTACTGAAACTTTAAAAGTATCCCCTACATAAAGACTATCCATGTTTTACCCATTCCTATCTTAACATTGAATTTTAATTTATTAAAATTTCCGCATATCAAAAATTGTTTTTCAAGAAACAAAATTCACTTTAAAAATCAAAGTCACATCCATTTATCATAATACTAAATTTTATTATACCTATATAGTTTACAAACAAAATTTGTAAACAAACCATCCAAATTTTAATTTAGAAAATGTGACCTTTTTCCAAAACCCTTTAGTTTTCCTAAAATCATTTGATTACAAGTTTGAAACCCTTTTCATTAAATAATAACTTTTAAAACAAATTTTTTTTAAAACATTAGTAATAACCCCATTTCAGAATTGGTAACAAGTAGTATGTTCAATGAAACAATTATAATGAAAAGGGAAATATCTTGTTAAACTACCAACCATAAAAAAATTCTTCCAGTATATCACAAACTAATAAAGTTGATGCATACTCAAAAATAAAACTAAGAAAGAAACAAGTAGCATGCCCAATAAAAATTCACTAATCAGAGAAAAAGTAACATGCTCATATGAAAACAATATATAAGTAAATAACCAACATTCTCAACAGTATAATACTAATCAAATTATTGTCAGCATGAAATATAAAATTTCTACTACACATTACTAACTTGGGGTTAAATCACTAATTCTAACATAGGAAGGAAGGCGAATGAAATTAATTGATTAGATAACAAAAAATAAGGTATACAAGAAATAATTATTTAATGCACTAGTTATTATTTAATTAATTAGGGCCATTCACATATAATAATAATAATACTGCACATGGAATGAACAAGTCCTAATGTACCCCTAACTATTTGATACATGACCCAATACAAGGAGTGGCTCCTTTTTAGCCTCTATCCTAGATTCTTCAAAATAAAATTTTGAAACCTATTAAACAATGCCCCATCCCAACCTAGAGTTTCTAGAAAAAATGCCTAAACAACCTTGGTAACTCAAGTTTACACTATGTTTTCATTGTCCAAACATGCACATGGTGCACCCATGAAGTATCAACATCCATTATCCTACCTAAATAAAAAAATTCCAAATTCTAGATAACCTTAAAAAACTTTTTTCCTTTTTTAATGATTTTAACCCAATTACATTAATAGAACTAGGATAGTCCTTCACAAGAATTTAATCATACCTCATAGTCACCAAAGGCTGGCATAAATGTTGGGGGTTTACTAAAACTTATGTGGGAGGTAGTTTCCCCTTAATAAAACACTAATAAATAATTCCATAAATAGATAAAAACATGGAATTATCCTAAGGTTTGGTGGACGTATAGATAAAAAAACATTTATACCAACTATATAAACCTATTAAAAATACCACACAATTAATAAAATATTTAAAAACTACACGAATTTACCTAATTACGATATCCAAGTCCATAATATCACCAAATTTCCCCAAAAATACAAAATGATGCTAAAACATTCTATGCATAAAATTCCAAACCAGACATAGCCTAATGAAAAAAGTAGAGAATGTCAAAGGAAATACTCCCATAATGAATGACCTATACAACCCCTTTTTACTTTCTACACATGAACATAATAATCTTGAAGGGACTTTATCTAGCCCAAACTTTGATCACCTAATATCCTCTTGGTTAAATATTTCTAAAAATTTTCAAATGTGATCGATGTTTTTAAATGAACTTGTAATAAACCATGCTTGAATACATGAAAAATAAGTGTCCATGTTGGGTGTGATTGTATTCATACTTAGTAGGGTGCCACTAACATGCCTTATCTCAATAGTGAATATACAAGTGTATGAATGTATATGTCTAATCATTTATATAAGTATAATTAAAAAGTTTACAAGAAGTCATAAAATAAACATAGAGTTGACATCACACAAGTTATAGAAGGATAATTAAAAGGATACTATAAGTTATTCCATATACTGGGAAGATCCATACCTATACTACTTGATTTAGGTCAACACTCAGAATATAAGATGATTCCTCAATACCATATAGAAAAAAAGGTAATGAGAATATACAAGTATACTATATTAGGGATCAATAACTCATTTAATTGAATAAGGGATGGGGTATACCAAGTCTGGGCCTCAACCTATCTCATACAATATGGGAAGGGTTATAAATGATATTGGAATTATGATATAATCCCAACACAAAGTTCTAATTGAGGCGTAGCAACATATAGTTTATATAATAACATTATGTAGTAATACCCTTACTAAAATGCTATTAACATATCATATAATAGTTATTCACCAAGTATATGAAATAAAAAATAAACATTATTCTTAACAACATGAATAATATAAAATATTTTCTATTATGAACTAGTTATCTCATCACAAGGGAATAAAGAAGGTATATACTAATCAACTTATATCATAGATTCTAATAAGTAAAAAAACTACAAGTCAAGCATGGGACAAAGAACTAGGAATTGTAAGGAAGTCACAAATACAAAGCATAAACTACAGTAGTGTTTAAATTATATATTTTATTGACTCTTTTCTAAATAAGGAATTAATTATGGTTATGGTTTCCAGAATTTGGGACTTGAGATTAATTATGTAAGGGTTTAGGCATAATTTTTTTTCATAACCATCACATACCTATAGTATCCCAAGTAATAAATAAAATTTAGTAAGAGTTTTGAGATTTAAGTATTTAATTAAATTAAAGGAACATTTCAAAATATGTTTTCGCTCCTTAAAACATACTTTAAGAAAAAATATCATATCGAGAAACATGATTAGAATGGTTAAAAACCATAATATTTAAAAAATTTATTATTAAAGTAGTATCTCATTTAATTTTAATTAAAACTTATAATTTATTCAGAATTAAAAAGAGTTTAATATTAAAACTTTATTGCAATTTTAGGAAGTTGACATAGACAGTAAATATTTGAAAAAAATAAATACAATAATTAGTATTTAATAGGAATAAAATTTTCATTGGTTATAAACATAATGTTTTTTTTGAGTTAAAATATGGTTTAGTAAATTGGATGAGTTTAATACTAAGTAATCATCTCCACCAAACTAGTTAGGACATCAATGTACCATTAATGCCACTATTAATAATAGTTAGGTTTAAATCACAAATTTATAAATCATTTCATCTATGGTGGAATATAATTAGTTTTCTTGTTAAAACTTGGTAAAATGGGAGAAGGAAGGATCTTACTAACAATTAAATGTTACACGATCCTAACTTATTATTTAACTAACTTTACTTAAGAATTTATAAAACCAACCATGAAATTATCCATCCATATTATTAATGTCTCTTAACATTTTGAAAACACATCTAATAATAAAATACCATTGAAAAAACATATAAATGGTTATATATCTCTAGAACATGATTATAGTTCATGGTATGTAAGTAATCATACTAATGCATTATGTTTAATTAACACATTTAAATAATAAATAAATAATGTATGATTAAAAAATAAAACATTGAAAATAAATACTCTATTAAGTGATAAATCCTATATAATAACATCAAAAGTTATAATAAATAGCCAATACTAATGATATAATTGAAGAAATATAAATTATCAATACTTTTTCAAAGGGATAACATAAATATAATTTCACAAAAATATAATTTTTTTTTCAAAAATGTTAATCTTAGAGTAAACCAGTATATAGTGTAATATTAATTCTCCATTTAAATTCCTCCAATTTTCATATCAAAATTTCATTAAAAACTGTTCATTTATAGTCCCAAAGAAAATGATTAAAACATATATTAATATTTAAAAAATATGCGGAAAACATGGCTCATGAATAATCAAAAAAACCATATTGATAGTTGGGAACTCCCTACCTAAACCATCAGTGATACTCAACATCCAATCGATCCTCACAATATGACCTAAATTTCATTAAATATATTTTATTAATCACCAGTTATAAACCAAAAATGCCATGAATACAATAAAATAATCATCAAAATCAAATAAAGATAAAAATAAAAGGAAAACTTGATATAATACATATAAAATTAATATAACACTTTCTCCATCAAAATACCATATTAGAACCCCAAAATCAGAACTCACTTCCACCATAAAATTTTGAGATTGGGCATAGACTCTGGTCCAGCTTTGTAATTATCTCATGTTCTTTGTTTATTTTGGAATATTTTGTATATGATGAACCCACACATGATCTTGCTCATTTTTTATGACTCACGTGTCATTAAAATTACTATTTTTGATATAGGACATGAGTTTTTTACTTACAGTTTACTCATAACTATAATTCCCATATTTATCTATTATGATATAATTTCTATGTATTAGTATTTCTCCCATTGTTATTTATGGTTATCTGTACTATAGGTTATAATCTCCCTAATATTACATATAGATCCTCACTACTAGTTGGAAAAATTTAGAATTCGAGGAGTCACAAATGAGGTATATAGCATCCCAGTTTTACAATAATTGGCTAATTTAAACTACGGATTTTACAAAGTGGGTTCTTAGCCTTATTTTGATTTTCCTCATTTTTTGGGAATATGGTAGCTGGAGGTAGTATGTTTTCAGAAAATGAGATAGATCTTATATATAGGATTATATAACCCATTTATAGAGAAAGTTTGAGTTACCATGGATGATATTGTTGTTAATGTTTTTTGGATGATACATTTTTTTAATTTATGAGAAATATGATGTTTGAATTATATTTTATTGATGTTCTCCTAGATCAAGGTGACAAGAGAGTACATGTTCATGAATTATTATTCAAAAATAGGGTTTTCATGAAATTTTTTTCCTTGATCGTGGTTGAGCATCACAATTATTATACATGGTTCAATTTTTTAAGTGTCATCATAAACTTATATAGTATTTTACTATATAAATTGTTAGTTTTATTAAATTTAATGGGAATTATGATTATAATTATTTTAGAACTATCTTTTTATGATTGATTATGTGAATCTTATATGTATTTGGTCCTAGACCTGAGAGTGGGTAAGTTGGGAGTGTCCCTGAGTTATGCGAAACCCTTTTAATGTTGTGTGAATGTATAACATAGTAGAACACAATTTTTGTTACCATTTATCCTATATATGATATCAACACCTATGATAGATATATTATCTCAGTTATTTTTTTTTGGTATTGTAGAGACACACCATCATGATGACCACTAATTAAGTGCCAAGAGGGTAGGGATAAGCACACCCAATCAGTTGTTGCACTGAAACCCCTAGTTGTGACTGTTCCTCTGATTGATCCACATATTTGAGAGATAAAAATTTATGTTATCTTTTATATGGGACCTAGATCCCCAAAAGGGGTGTGTTATATATCATATCTGAACAAGGATTTTCAATTGCAGTATCTACCTCTATTTACTGAAAAGGGTGTACCACAAGATTCTATATTTTTGGTCGAGTTAATGAATGATATTTTTTTCTAGATTGAGACCCCCCTTGAGAGGAGGGTGATATATTATATGTATATTATATGAGGACTAAAAAAGTAATGGTGTGATTTTAGAGTATAGGTTAGTTAACATGAGGGGTTGTCCTAGAAGGACTTTCAGGCTCATTTCAATGAGAATATTTTTTTTGAGACACTGAGAGTATATAGGGATCCAGATTTTATTCATAGAGTTTAGAGGATTATATCAATTATGGAATTTTCTTCTCATTTTATTGATTTAATTTTGTTTTCTTCTATAAAGGAAGGTGATTCTGTTACTAGGGTTTTTTGTTTTGAAGATTTTTTGACCCATTTGATATGGTTTCTAGTGATAATTTTTCACCTAACATATTTTCTTGAGGTGGTAAACCATATAATAATTTCTATGAGAATCATGGAAGTAGGTGTTATGATAGGGCAGTGTATAAATATTTGGGATCTAAGAGTGGATTCACTACCATTAGAATGCAACGATATGATGTTTCATGATGGGGTGGTGGCATGTATGCTGATCATGGTTGTACCTCATCCTCTTACTTATGAGGGAGGGCTCCTCTAGTGAGTTTTTAGTGTGGTATAATGAGGTATACCTAACCATAATGCCAATTATTACCTATTGAGTATTAATCATGTAGTATATGTGAGATCTTCAATTCATTTTTTTAATTTAATCTCATATAGGTATTGGTTGTGGTGATGGATAGACCCTTGGATCTAGAGTAGGATCAGGTTCCTAGAACATGGTGGTAGATAGAGCTCTTTTGGGTAGTTGGGGTACAAGGGAGGGTATGGTTCTCTATGTCACCATAGGAAGTATGATAGTGCTTCATAGGGTAGTCTTGGATCTGGTGTCCAGGGTAGAGACACGTGGTCAAAACACAATTTATCCAATTCTTACTAATTATATAAAGGGTCCATCTACCATTTTTGGTACAATTTTAGGGAAACCCAAATATACAATGGTTTTATTCAATACAGGTGTATCTCATTCATTTATATATGGATAGTTTTTTAATTATTTTGGGTGGTTTATAGAGTACTTATATGGGGTGATGTTTATTGATATACCCATAGAGATGTGATCTAAGGGTATTCAGAGATTTTTAAAGTTAATTATCAAAATCAGTGGTTATAATCTTCCCTAGGAACACTTTGTACTAAATATTAATAATTTAAATGTGATGCTTGTAATGGATAAGATGACTCAATATAGATCACACATTAGCTGAAATCATTGAATAATATCTTTCACATATATTTAGGGTGAATTTTGTACCATTATGGAGAGTGGGATATATAGGAAAGATTTTTGTGACTTGAAAATTAGAAGTTGGAGGAAATATCAATCATGTTTTAAATAATTGTTTTGGGATATGATGATATGTGACCATAATTCTTTTTCCTTATTTTTACTAGTTTTAGGATGCATTTTAGGATGATATATCAAGGTTTACACCCATGAGAAATGTCAAGTTCATGATTGAGTTGATTCCATACAAAAATTCAATATTAATTCCACTATATATGATGGATATTATAATGCTTATATAATGATGGTTTAACTATATGACCTTAAGGTGAAGGGATTTATTTATCAAAGCATATCCCTTTGGAGTGACACCATTTTATTATCTAAGAAGGGTAATAGTTCATTGAGTTTATGTGTGGATGATCAAGGGTCAAACCTTGTTATAGACAATAAATGACATCCCCACCCTCATAGAGTTGATTTTTTTGATTATCTAAGGGTATCTAAGTAGTTCCCCAAAATTGACATGAGATTAGGATATTTTTATCTGTGTGAGGCTATCTAACATTCCTATTACTAATTTTAAAACTAGGTATAGTCTGTATTAGTATATTTTCATTATGTGTAGTTTGGTGAAAAAATTGATAGTATTGATGAGCCTGATGAATTGCGACTTCCATCCATTTTTAGACTTGTTTATGATCATTTTTATCGATAAAAGTTTTAGTGAACTCCTAATTGAGGGAGGATCACGATCGAAATATAGATATTTTTTGAACTCCTTGGGATAAAATATATTATATGACAAAATCTCAAAGTATCAATTCAATATTAGAGAGGTTCTCTTCTTAAGGTGCAAATATCAATGGTAGTTATATTAGTGGACCCTAAGAAGGACTAGGCTGTGGTTTATTGAGATAAAACTAATAATTTTTTTGAGATTTGTATATTCTTGTGATTAAAAGGACACTACAAGAGATTCATTAAATTTTTTTAATTATTGGACTTGATGGTGGCCTTGAACAAAATGAGGTACATATTCAAGTGATCTAATCCTCATGAGAGAGCCTCCTAGAAGATAAAGGGTAGGTTGACATCTGAAAGGATTCTAACCTTACAAAATTGGGTAAGAAGTATACCCTTTATTACGATGCATCAATTATTATCCTTAGAGAATTACTTATTTATTATGGGAAAGTAATTGCCTAAGGTTATAGGTAGTGGATTCCTCATGATGTAAATTATCTGACTCCTGATTTAGAGCAGGTATTAGTATTTCATGCACTAAGATATTGACATCATTATATGTTGGGGGGTGGTTTGTGATGTATATTGACCACAAGTTCCTCAGGTATATATTTTCCCATCATAACCTGAATCCCTAAAAATGAAAGTGGGTCGAGTATCATTAATCATTAAACTTTGTGATGTTATTTACCCATAAGAAGGTGAATTTCATGGCTAATGCGCTGGGTAGGAGGAAGAAAATGTTGGTGTTGAGAGAGTCAAGTAGTGAGTGGCCATTGATAAACCTTTTCACTAATATGTATGTTGATGTTTAGGATTATAAAGATAGGGATACCCTGATATATATGGATATACCTCAACCCTTATTGATAGAGTAAGGGAAAGTTATGTATTTGAATCAAATGTATTGGTTACGAGGGATAATATATATGTTGGGGAGTAACCACCCGATTGGTCCTAGGATAATGATATGGTCCTTTATGAACAATGACGATTTTTGGTCCCTTAAATCATGCCTGAGGAACTGATTCAAGATTCAAATTCTTATATATGGTTTATTGACATCAGGATTACGAAGATGCATCATGGAATTTGTAGATAGTATTGGTGTCCTAAGATGAATAATGAAATTAACAGGTTGATTTCATGAGGCTTTACCTATTATTTGGTAAATGATCACCATTAGAGAACTACTATTCTCATCGACATTTACCTATTCCCGAGTTGAAATGGGACAATGTGATGATGAAATTTTTGAGGGGGTTACTGTGATCACCTCAAGACAATGATGTTGTATGGGTTATAGATTAATTAACTAAATTGGACGATTTTCACTAACCAAGGAGACCCACTATGTTGATGATTTGGTGTGGATGTTTGTTCATGAGATAGTATGTTAACACAGTATGATGAGGTGTATCATTTTGGATAAATATGCATGATTCATATCATTATTCTAGTAGGTTTTATAGAAGGTTATTAATACAAAAGTGCATTTGATAACAACATACCATCCACAGACTGATGAAAAATCTAAGAATACTATCTTGGAATTGGAGGAAATGTTGTGGGATTGAGTCCTTGATTTTGTTTTCTCATCTTAGATTCATCTCACAATAGCTAATTTTACCTATAACAATAGTTATCAACCATTTATTCAGTCATTGTATGGTAGGAAATTCCAATAACTATAATGTTGGTTAGAAATATTGGAGTATTGTATAGTTGAAATGATCCCTATTCAGAAGATGTTAGATCATATCCCACTGATTTAGAATAGGTTAGAAATTTCTCAGAGCAGGCACCATTATTGTGTAGGCTGGAGAAACATTCCTCTTGAATTTGAGGTGTGAGACTAGGTTTTCATGAGAGTTACACATTGATTGGGACATTGATAGATTTATAGGTTGGGGAGATGGTGACCAGGTATGTAGTTCAACTCATGGTTTCCCTAAAAATCAATACACTGTCTTAAGGATTTTCACTTCCCTAAATATTTTATGTTATACACAATGTATTTAATTTATATTATCTATGAATATACCACCTCAATCCATCTCAAGTGATGAGTGTTGATAGAATAAATCTAGAGGAATATGGAATGTCCATGTAATGACCATTTTATATAGAATATTAGAGTGAAAAGATTGTATGCAGGACAATTTTACCTCTATTGGGATTGTAATCAAAGAATATGAATATCCATTATGAGACTTGGGAATGAGAGGAAAATAAGAAATAATGATGTCCAAAGCTTTTCACTGGTGATGTTTGGTGATACATATTGAGGGTGAGATATTATATAGTGGGGAGGTTATAACACCTATGTATTCTAATGTATTTATTTGTTTAAAATTTTTACAAACCATGTTTATTTTGAGGTTTCAACCATGGGTTGAGTTGAAATTCTATTACAGGTCTAGGAATACACTTCAACATTAGGAATTTTACTATGTAAAGGGTTGTGTAATATTAAAAATATGGGATCATAGGGGATCATGAAATAATAGTTTGGGTTACACCATGAGTCCCTTGATCAAGATGTAATCCAATGGTGAGGATTTTTCAGTGTGGATCTGGAATAAAGCATTTCATTATGAAGGGGGTTGTCATTCCATTATGAACCCCATTGATGAAGAAAGTTTCATGACCCATGTGGTCACATATCAATAACCCCTCTATATAGTTTTATATAATTTTAATTATATGTAATACTATGATAATGTTATTAAATGAGAGTTTCCCTCATTCTTCCCCCTAGATGCATGAACCCCCTACCTTACTCCTTGTGCCTTCTCCCTTTCATGTGATTTTTCCCCCGTTTGTGCTCATACTGAAGAACTACATGACCCATTAATTCCTTGATGTTATGTTAACATTCATATAATATATACTCATCATTCCTATCATTATTTTAAAGTTATTTATGTTTTATTCCATAATTTAAGAGTTTTTTAGTATTTTGTAAATTCCTTAATTGAAGCCATTTTATTTGGTGATATTCTATGAGAGGGGATCTACATGGTTTAAGTAAGTGGTGCATGAAATTTACTTCTACATAAAAGGGTTTCATCCACATTTTTCTATATGGGATTTACAAGGCACATGTAAATATCTTTGGTAGGATCCAATTTTTGTTTCTTGGTGTTCAACGATTATAATTACAATTGTCAGGGCCATGAGTGACCCTATAAGAGTTTCCCTTTGATTCCATGGTTTTCAATGAACATGAGGTTAATAGTAAATATTTAAAATACAGAATAGGACATCGAAGTGGGTTTTATTTATTATAAATTATGACTAAGTGGACCTTAAATAGATTCCCTTTAGCCTCATTTAGTAAGGATATGTTCATTTCTTTGAGAATACAACTTTATAATATTATTATAATATACCATAGAGTTAAAACATATCCTATTGGATTGTTGACAAGTACAAAGGGTGAGTGTTCCTTCCCCTTTATATTCTATAATTATGGGTAAGTTGAGGATTGGTTCTAAACTATGAAAATGGGTTGGGTGTGTAATGAGAAACCTAGTTTAAGTTGAATAGGTGTTGGATTCTATACCCACCTAGTTATAAATTATTACAAAATGTTGTTATTTATTTTTCACACCTTGATATAGTTGATGTTGTGGAACTTCATTCCCTCCCATATTTATATTTTTACAATGTGGAATGTTATGCTACATGATTATGAGATTTTCTGAATATGGGAAGAATTACCCATTTACAAAGGTAATGTCTATTGAAAGGGATGAAAATCCAATTTATATTTATGAATAATATAGCATAGGAAAACTTTCCCATTGTGATGTTATGATGTATGGAAGGTGATACACTACCCATTACCATATGATATTTATGAAGAGTAACACTATACCCATTATGTTACAAGCATATGGCTAGGGACATTATACCCTATATAGTGGAATGTGATGCCACTTGGTTGTGAAACATATTACCCACTTGGCCAAGATATGATTAGAGGCATGGGATATTCTACCCATTGCCTCATATTATTATTGATATGGTCTGGGGACACACTACCTAATTTCCATGACTTCTTATAGATATGGGAAAACATTCCCACATGTTATCTATAGTTATATTATAGGATTCCATGCCCTCATATTGATGTGATTTACTATGAGATGTTATGACCATTACTACTAGATTATAATTATGGATTAAATGATAGGATGATAATTTATCTTATAGGATGATATGTTCAAATTTATACTAAAAAATTCAAAGATAGATATATATTATTAATGATTATATCTTTTTAATGTTTATGAGTATATCATTATGATCAAGAACTTATATATCTTTGAAATTACTTTTGAGACTAGTTTTGGTGGACTACTAAGTTATAATCACACCCTATACAAGCATACCAGTGACAAAAAAATTATTGTTTATGAAACACATAAGGTAAAGGACCTAGTGCTGATGGTTTACCAAGAGTTTCATGGTTGAAGCTGAGATACAAGACCGGGTGGGGATTCAAGAACCATTTTTTATTTTTCTACAGCCATTTGTTTTCTTAGGACCATGTTTTAGAGAATTATCCCACTAGAAATATTTTTAATTTTTATATAAATTTTGTGATATTGCTGTTTCTCATTTTGATATAGCATGTGATATATTTTTAATTATGTTTGGATCATAGCTATAATATCCATTTCTTGATGTTATTAAATGAGGATTATTTATTATTATTACTTTCTCTATTATTTAGGGTTACCTATACTAATGGGTATAGTCTCCCCAATATTACCTATAAACCCTCACTACTAGTTGGTAACCTCTGGTATACAGGTAGTTTCTCCTGAGGTATGTAGCGACGTATTTTAGCCACAGTTGGGTGAGTCAGGTTGGGGGAGTTACATATATAATTAAAAAAAGTTCATTTTATTCATTAAAAATATCTAAATTTTCTCAAGGTTTTTTTATTAAGGTGAACACATTTTTCCATTAATAAATATTAAAATATTTTTTTAAAATATATGTATTTAAAAATAATTTTACTTTACATATTAAAAATGTATGTTTTTTTGAATTATTTTTTATGTAAATTTTATATTCTCATTAATCAACATTTTGTTTGTTTATTATTTTCTGGAAAAATTATTATAATATATTTGGTATCATTGTATTATAGTTTTGGTTTTATTTTTTTCTTTGTAAAAATTAATAAATAAATATAATATAATTCATTTTATAACAATAAAATATTTTTATTTTTTATGAAAATTAAAATAAATTATTAATCATTATTATCATTTTGTTTTTCAAATACATATATTCATATAAAAATAATTTTATTTTTATTTAACTGATCTGATAATTAATTATTAATTATTCCAATATTACAATTTTTTATTATTATATAGATATAGATATAGATAATATAAAGATTGATATGGTGAAAGGATTTACTACCGAATATATTTAGAGAATTAGTAATTAATTAATTTGATTATTGGATTTCAAAGTTATTTTTAGTAGTTTTCCATACAAAAAATTCAAAAACATATATATTTTCAATTGAATATCTCATGGGAAGATTTTTAATGGGTTTTTAAAAACTATTAGAACTAGAAACGTAATATATAGGTGTATATTTAATTTTTTTCTGATCAGAAAGTGATTAGATGGATGATGATATGACAAAGATTGAGCAAATTATTATAATGCTCAATGAAATGATACATAAATTTCATCCTATAGAGAGTAACTTCAATAATGATTATGTTTGAATATTAATCCTCATTCTGGTGAAGATGGAGAAGCATTGATATTTATTAAAAATATTTATAACACAGATACTATATTAGATCCTTGATATACTAGATCTGGTAATTTTCTATTTATCATGGTGTTTCTACAGTTGAAGACATTGAATTATTGAAAAAAAATTCATTTGACATGTATTTTGGAATTTTTATAGAGGGTAATTCCTATTATAGTATATATTCTTGATTTATACCATCATGCTCATAGGTTGACCAATAATTTATGTTTCACATTTGTGACCATTGATATGTTTTCCAAAAACTGTATATTGTTTAGAAAAGAGAATTCACTTCTTAGTGATTATACTATCAGTTACTCATCTAGGTGGTAGGATATTTATGTTAATCAGGGTAATTAGATTATTCATGGTAGGGTCTTAAACCATTGGAAACAAATCACTATGAAGTAGATATATCACTTCATACTGAAACCATGGTTGAATAGATTTAGAATGTCATCTAGAATCACTAAATTGATAACATGGAATAAAAATAAAATAAAGGAGACATATAAGTTAAATTACCTGATAGATTCATTTGCATGAAAAGTGGTGAATTATAGACACTCAAAAGTTTCCTATAATAGTCATAATGACTAACTAGGTTTTAGAGTACATGGTTTTAACCCATTCAAGCATACAGTTGGTGCAACCCATAGTATATGGATAGTGTTATTAGTTTGATAAAACCTTCCCCTATGGTTTTGTATAAAGTAACCATATTTTTTACTTTCAACTCTTATTTATGGTTGAATATGACTTAGTGATAAAAATTGATCTTTATATCCAACCATTTTTGGATGAGCTGTAATAATTTTAGTGGAAGGTGTGATGATGTTTGACATGGAAGATAATGAAATGTTTATACTATGGGACACTTTATTATAGAGAGTTAATGACAACACAAAATATGTTAATTTATCTATTTCGAGTATAAAATTACAATTAACCTATTTTTATTTAATATGTAAGAAATCAGTATGGATTAATCATTTTATAAAGTGGGAATACCTGATCACAAATGATTTCTTATTCCACCCCAAATGTTTAGAAAATATAGATTATTTTTTAATGGGTATAAATAACATGGGTCAGCATCACAAATAATAATAGGGATTTTTATTTTAATATAGATTAAACAAGGAAACATTCACACTATGTATGAAATTAATGAGTTTCTAGATCCCACAACGCCATCCATTCCTAAAAAATAGGAAACATTATCATAAATGGAAAGGAAAATTATTTCCTTTTAATTTACTTATTTTAAAGATTTTAAAACATGTGTGATAATATAATATGGACTATTTTTGATGTTAATGTGAAATTAAAATAAAATATCAATTAATAACATGATTTCCAAGGTATGATATTGAGTAAAACATTGAATTTATAGTTGATTGAGGGAAACAAGGCATACATTCCAACTACACATTACAAAATGGGTAACAAATAGAAAGATTCATTTCTTTCTATTTTAAATATAGTTAAAGTTTGTGATGGTTATTGTTTTAATATTTCCAAGAAAGTGAATGTGGATATACAAACAATATAGAGGCTAGAAAGTCATGATAATCAAATTTTACTTCAACAATTAATTCCAAATAAAATCCATGATTGTTTTCCTACAAATGTTATTGATCCATTGATCAAAATTTCATATTTTTTATTATATTTCCATTCAATAAATAATTATATAGGTTATTTAAAAATATCAGGAAAATATTATTCCCACACTATGTCATTTATATAAGCTATTTTCTCCCTTTTTGATGTAAATGTCTACCAAAACTTATATTTAAATTGTAGAGCTGTTTCTGTAAGTCCCAAAAAATTTAAGTGAATATATCCAATTGAGAGTTTCTTGAGTAAACTAAAAAATAAGTTTGTAATAGATATCATCTTAAAGTTTTTATTTCAAAGGGTCATTTGATAAATGAATACAAAAATTTATATTTTTTATATCATAATGATGTAGAAAAAAATTTGAAAAAACCTCCCAGATTAATAAAGGCTGAATTATATAATAAATAATCTTTGATATGGAAAATTATGAATGTATTTAAGATAATTGATATGTGTTGTTAAAAAACCATCTATTACACCACAGATACAGTAAGTCAAATTTTCTAACTACTATGTGTTGTGTTTACACATTTAATTTGTTTCTTATCTGTTATTATTGTGTAATTTTGGAAACATATCTTTGACTTAATATGGTAAAAGATCCATGATACTGGCTATCATATCCAATAAGTTTATTCCAAATCATTCCATTAGGGATTAGATACTCATGTACATATATATGATTGGTTATTTTTTGTATAAAAAGTCTCAATGTTTCATTTACACACCAATTCATCTATTCACTTATGAGAAATTAACAGTTTCAAAAATTTCATGAATCAAATACTCATATAGTGACCAATGAATTTAATCAACCAACTGATGATCCATTTTTTAGGTATCATCATTATAATCCTTTATATGGTAATGAATTTCAAAATTTTCATTACTAATGTTAATGTGAATTAACTAATGTAGAATAATGGTATTAGTTATTCATCATAATAGGGCGATCACACATACAAGGTTAAATAAATAAATCACAGAGTCTCTACTACCATTCAAAATCCTCACCTCAACCCCATATCCAATCCTCGTTGAGCTTCTCCATATCAATCCGCTACACATCCCATGCTCTAACCTGTACAACAGACATAATGTCTTCCTAGACACCCAGGTTCTCATGTAGGTTATGAGAAATACATCTCAGTAGGGTATATCTAAGTGACTCAAATATAATCCATCATATATATGTGTATTAAAGAGTAAAAGAAATGATATAAATCATAATATAGAATCATGCACAGTGGGTTATCACGTCATAATCGGGACACCATGACACCCGACCATACCTCCTTAGAACATCACTGTAATATAATGTCACATCATGCCATAAGTCCTGATCTACACCTAAAGACTCTGGGCTATGTATTATACCATATCTAACCACTACCCTCTTATGTATGGTAAGGAATATTATAAATACCATGACCAAACCATCTCAGTGGAGGTCACACATCAAGTACCCAAACCACCCACTCTTAGGGGAGACCCTAAATCAAGTACCAAAACCATCCCTTATCAAGGGAGTTCAAGCATAAAGTATCCAAAACTCACCCCTCTTAGAAGATGTTTCTCATCAAATACCCAACCTAGTCACTTTCATGGGAGGCCACACATTAAGGTACCAAAATATCCCCTCTCAGGGGAACTCTCACATTATGTTCCCAAACCATATCCTCTTAGTGGTGGTCGTCATCAAGTACCCAAACCAGCCCCTCTTAGGGGATTTCACATAACATGTATCCAAATATACCCCTCTAATAGAAGGTTTTACATCAAGTACTCAAACTAGCCCATCTCAGGGGAGGTTTCACATAAAGTAACTAAACCATCACTTCTTAGGAGAGGTCACAAATCATGTACCCAAACCAAACCCTCTCGATTGAGTTCACACATCAAGTACCAAAACTACCCCCTCTTAGTGGAGGTCACACATTAAATACTCAAACCAAACCATCTAAGGGGAGGCCTCACATAAAAATATAGGGGAAAAACTTCTCACTCAAGGATATAAATATATATAATCATATCTTCAAGAATTAAAATATTTGAAAAAAACATATAGTCACAAGAATGAGATCCCATCCTAACCCAAATTTACACAAACTCACAACCTCAGTGATAGTCACTAAAAAACTAGCCCCATATCTCAATGAATGAAACATTGTCCATCTATTATCATAGTAAAGTCCTATAAAGTTCATATTTATCACATGATATATAGTTTAACACAATTCTAAAACATAGAAATTATATCACTTTTGCAGAAAATTCAATACATTACACAAACACACACCCAAAGATCGTATTAGTCTAGTGCCTTTAGAAATATAGAAACATAAATACTGGTACATAAGTGAGCTATATTATCTCTCAATGGGTTCTCCATGTCCATAAAATTCTTAGAAATATCATAAATAATAAATATCTTCATAAACTAGGGAAAATAAACATTAGAAAGGGTGAGATCAGATGCTTAGTAATGGTAAACAATGGAGATATGTACAAATAATAATGATCATAATGGAATGAGAACATGATAAAAACATTATAATATCATACCATGCATATAAAAGATAATAATAAATAGTCATTTAATAAATATTGGAAGTTCATAAGACATGAATAATATAGGAATCAAGGGAACAAGACACAAAATCATAACATATGAAAAAGAAATAAAATTATGGTAGACAAATTAGCTTATAAAATGATTTTCATAGTATTCATGGATTATTTTCAAGGCAATATTAGTGGAATGGGTTCACTACCCAAACAATATTAGTAGTCAAGGTTTAATCACATGTTCATATTAGTAGTTAAGGTTTACTCACAAGACTATCTTAGCAAAAAAAGCCTTTTCTGAACCAAGTTCACCCCCATTTAATCCATGTCTATATCAGGAGATATAATATTTTACCCAATGCATTGGGGGGAGATTTAGGTCCCACCCATAACATAATGAAATCATTCATATGTGTTCCACAAGATCATAAAAAATAATAATCTCATAACCCATGAATGAAAAAATGGGTTTCATTGTCATTTCATCATATCTTAACCTATGGAAAAGTGAAAAGTTTCATAATCATTTCATCATATAATAACTCCTAAAAATAAAAGGGTTTCATGATCATTTATAATGGTATAACCGATGGAAGAGAAATGAGTTTCATAAACAACATTTCATAAACATCATAACCATTACGAGAAAGAATAAGAATGATATCCTTGGATCATAACCCCAGTACAGAACATTTAACATCAATGGATTTCATTTTAGATGGATAATAATTTTGGTAAATATTTTAAAAAAATTTCTTGAGGAAAATATCCATTCTTCTTTAAAATAATTACTTTTAAAACATAAAACATTTTGAAAATACTTTTATTTTAAAAAAAATGTAAAAACTTATGAAGTAATATTTGAAAACATTTTGAAATCATTTTTATTTTAAAATATCCTTGAAAAATTAAATGGTAAGATTCAAAAAGTTGAGTGTTCATGAAGATAGAGAATTACATACATGTCGTATACGTAAAAATAAGGATTCGTTTCATACTATTGGTACAAGTCAAAAGAGACTTGATCAGAAGATGATAATAAGATTCATTTTAAAACAATTTTGTAAAAAGTTAAAACATGGGTAAAAATTTCTTTTAAAATTTATGGTCAAATATTTTTGAAATCATTTTTAGAAAACATGGTTTTAGGAGAAAACAAATTTTTGACTGAATAGGAAAATAAGGTCATATTTTATTAAAAACATTTTTAATAATATTAAGTAAAAAAGAGTGAAAAAATGGCACCAATAAATGAAGATATCATGAATAAGAATATAAGAATAAAATTCATGATAGTTCTTGAGATATGTATCATAATATTTCATCAATGGAAGCATAATCATAAACAATTCCGATAATGATGAGATTTTAGTAGTAAACTCCTAGCACTTTGGTAACAGTGAATCATAATACGTATGAGATAATGGAAATAAAAGAAGAATAAAATATCATTAAAATAATTATATTCATGATAAAACATGTCAAATGGAAGAATATGAACCTTGTAAAAGAATATGGTGCATAAAAGAACATGAGTCCCAAATAAGGTAAATTAAGAGAAAATCACCTTACTAATTTGGTGACTTTTGAACTGTAAAACCCATGAAATAGAGGTAATAAAATGGATAATTAAATACCCATAAATTTAAGGATCATAATCATAGAATAAATTCATGTTTTTTATATACACCAGAAAAAATGAGTGTTGAATAAGTCATGAGTCTCACAGAAATAAAAGTGAGGCTAGAAATCCCCTTACCTTATGTATTAACTATCATTGTACTCATTAAAACCTATTTTATAATAAATATAAGTTTATTATACATATATTAAAGAAACATATTCATTTATATCATATCATATATGATTTTCTTATGACCTTTTATTACCCTTTTATTAAAAATTCCATGTTAAAGCTACATTTCAGGTAGTAATAGCTTTGTTTTTCATACATGTTTTGACTTTTTATTCTTGGTTCTCTTACATATATTGTGATTTAATTATTTAAATAATTTAAACCATGATATAAATATCATATATATTCATTATATATGTATCTATAATAATATATAAAAGATATAAATAGAAAATTAAATACATCATTCATGAATACGATAGGCTATACATATGCATGAACCTTGTTTCCATTTTCTTATAATATTGAAATAAATAAAAAAAATGATATATATATATAAATACCTTTATTTATTACATTACATAATCTTTAATTTTTTTCAAGAGCCAAAGACCCAACCTTATAGCATTACATAATCTTGAATTTTACTCAAGAACTCACTTCCTTTCATATTGAGGATCTTTTCAAGTTTAGTATTTTAGAGAATTGGGATATAAAACATACATAACATTACACATTAATATATTGAATATACCATAAAAATAGTATCCATTTCTTCCAAAATATAAAACTTTTCAAATAAAACATGTTTTCTTTGACAAATCATCATAACATTTAACATGGATTCCTTCTTTGTCTTACACATCTTTATAACCCATGAAAATAATTTAAAAACTTGTTATGAGAACAAAAAATATATGTAAGGGATATAAAAATAAGTAAAGAACACATTAGTCCATGAATACATATAACGTATGAAATCATTTAAAAAAACATACTTGTCACCCATATAAACTTACTTTGTCAAACTTGAGATTTCCATGAGATTTACACAAAAAATATAGAACATAAATAGAACCTTAAAGGTAATTAATAGAATTACTTACATAATCTTGTAACCCTTTCATTTACCTTATAATTTGTAACCCTCACAACTACCTTAAATTGTAACCCTCACTGATACCTTATTGTGTAACCATCACAGTTATACATGGAGAAACTATATAGAAGTCCTCCAACTTACACATAACCAATTCATTAGAGGGAAATACATGTCCCACAATTCATCATAAATAATTCCCAAGAACCATAACATAATCACACAACATGAATAATTCTATAAAATCACTACTTTTGAATTTCATAAAACAGAATTTTAAAAGAGGATTTTTAAAAGAAAAGTCCCTTAAAAATATCATATAGTTGAGGTGAGACTTAATAGTGTGGATGAAATATGTATATACACTGTAAATAAACATAAATAAATATAATAAATTGAAAATTCATCACAAAAACAAATTTAATACCACATTATTAATAATGTATAATGTTAACCCAAAGAATGGAAATCAGGTTAAGTATTCCCTTACCTCGGGTTTTTCTTAATTCAAAATTGTTTAAAACTCCTATATAATATTTAAAAGAGTTTTATTAATATATTATAGAAACATATTCATGTTCATAATACCTTGTATTATCATTTAATTACATCATTTATCACTTTAATTGCTAGTATTTAGTTCCTTCCATTGTTTTGGGTGTGTTCTTTACATGATTTCCATGATCGGTTCATGATGGATATTCTTGTTGATTGGAAGTGAAAATAAATAATTGGAATGGAGTGGTATTTAAATATTTCTAGATAAATAAATTATACCATTTATCATTTTGTATTTTTACATGATTATTATTTATAAGTTAAAACATTATTGATATTCTTTTTGGTCATTTTGGCGATTCTTCTATCGTAATAAACTCATTTTATTTTATAAATTAACAACCTGTGTAAAAAATGATTCCAAAACTATATATAAGATATATAAACATAAATTATAATCTGTTTCAACCATAAAAATGGTTTTATAACCTCCCTTGAAATATGTAAAATAAATTAAAATCACATCGTCCACGATGTCGGTAAATCAACACATCACAGACAGTGTTTTCATTTCATGAATAAGTGATAGAGGAAAAGATCTATAATGGTGAGTGTTCCATAAAAATGATTAAATAATGAATATGTAAGATACTCGATCATTCATTCCTCTTTGATAATGGGAGGTTAGGAAAGAAGAAGAATAGAAAAAAAATGAAAAGAAAAGAAAGAAAACAAAGGAGGATGTTTACCTCTTGATCTCTTCTCCTTGAGATCCTTCTTAAGGCCCTTGGTTTTGTCTTTTTGGTGAGAATAGAAGGTATTGGACGTGGGGAAGGGTATTAAGAATATTATTGAGCAAAAATGTGTCAAGTATCAAGGCTTGAGAGGTGTGGGAGGAAGTGGGGAATGAGGGTGGTATTTATAGTGGAGAAGAGGAGGGATTTTACATTATTTTAATCATTAATATAATATTTTGGCTCCAGACTATGAATAGTATTGATTCATGTGACCCAAAATAGTAATAATTACACGTGAGTTCAAAACAAGTGGTATTAAATCATCCTTTAATCACCTATGATGTAGTAAAACAAGTATTTAACATTTATCTTATTTTATCATATTTTACTATTCATCAAAAATTCATGAATTAAAAAAAAATCCCAAAAATTCACCCTAATCATTTTTCGATGTGTAGAATTCAAAAATAAACTCCATTTTTTGAAAATAATTTTTCTATAAATGTTTAATTTAATTTTTAAATAAAATCATAATTTATTCAAAAATAAAATTTTTAAATCTATAACTCATTTTTTAACACCTTAGAAAATTAATCAATGAATCGTTATATTATATTCTTAATAAAATAAAATAATAACATGATTTGCTATTAATAAGGGTCATATTACTATTCATAAGGATATGTTACTATTCACCAGAAAACAAGTTGGTTCTATCAGACTCCAAATAACTTATTGATCACAACCGTAGATGACTATTTTTTGAAATTCAAATTATTAAAGTGAAAAAATTATGTTTAAAGGATGATTATAAATATCTACTTAAAGAAAAGTTTCTTTCATTTCAACTCATTTTTAAAACCATGGTGTTTTACATTATCCCCACCTTTTGGAAATTTAATCCACACAATTTTATTTACTTGTTAAACAAGTGAGGGTAACTTTACCTCATAGAAATTTTAGACTCTCATGTTGCTTCTTCAACCATGTGGTATCTCCAAAAAACCTTCACCTGGTGTATTAACTTATTCCTCAATAAATGTTCCCTTTGATAAATAATATTAACTAGTTTATCTTCATATGAAAGGTTCTATTTATGCTAAACTGCTTCTGGACATATCTCTCCTTTCTTACCATAATGCATACACTTTTACATGGCGAGATTCTAAGAAAAACACAATCACCTTCCTCAAAATAAAAGTCTTTCCTCATGTTGTCTGCATAAATTTTCTTCTCTCTCTGAGCTATTATCATGTGTTTCTATATCATCTTCACTTCATCATCCACTTTCTCTACTACTTCTGGTCCCATCAACTTCCTTTCCTTGAAGTCATCCCAAAAAGCTAGAGTTTGACGCTACTTCCTATACAATGCCTCAAAAGTTGCCATCTGTATACTAGAATGAAAGATGTTATTATAAGAAAACTCAACTAAAGAAATATGCAGATCCAAACTTCCCTAGTAGTCCATTGAACAAGCTCAAAGCATATCCTTTAAATTCTGAATCGTTCATTCTGACTACCCATCTGATTGAGAATGAAAAGTTGTACTGAAATTTAATTTTGTGCCCAATGACTTCTGAAGGACCTTCCAAAAGTTAAAAGTGAACCTAAGATTTTGGTCAAATACAATGGAAAGAGTAACTCCATGTAATATAATAATATATTTGAGGTATATTCATGAAATCTTATGCAAATACATTGTATCTTGAATAGAAAGAAAATGTGCAGATTTAGTTAGCCGATCAATAATAACCCATATTGCATTGTTACCTCGAGAAGTCTTTGGTAGTCTTATAATGAATTCCATTAATATATTCTCCGATTTCCACTCTATCACTAAAAAGGGTTGAAGAATCCCCTTTGGTAACTTACACTCTGCTTTAACCTATTTACATGTCAAACATTTCATTGTAAAATCAGTAATATCACTTTTTCATTTTATCCCATGAGTAATACTCCCGAAGGTCTCTGTATATATTAGTACTTCAATGATGAACTAGAAATGGATAACTATGAGATTCCCACAATAGATCTTTCTTAAATTGGGAATCACAAGGAAAAAACAAGATTTTACCAAATATTAAAACACAATATTGATGAAGGTTAATTTATAGAAACTTACCAATTTTAACCAATTATACCTTTTTCTATAGCTCACGGTATTCCGTATACCCTTGCTTAATTTTGTCTAATAATGATGAATGCATTGAAACCTGAAACAAAATTGAGGTATTTTCTTAACCAAAAACTTGTAATCCAAAATTCATCTAATCATTAATCAAGCGATCATGTTCCAAACATAACATGGTTAATGATGCATGATGTTTTCAACTCAAGGCATCCACGACTTTGTTTGCTTTTCCTAGATGGTAATTGATCATACAATCATAATCCTTTATCAGTTCAATCCATCTTATCTGCCTCATGTTTAATTCCTTATGATTTAATATATACTTTATACTTTTATGGTCAGTATATATTTGACATTTGGATTCGTATAAATGATGCCTCCAAATTTTCAATGGAAAAACCACAGCTTCCAATTCCAAATCATGTGTGGGATAATTTAACGCATGAGGTTTTAGTTGTATTGAAGCATAAGAAATTAAATGATCATTCTGCATCAAAACACAACCATGTCCCTTAAATGAATCATCACTATAGATGAAAAACTCACCATTTCAGGAAGGCAAGGCCAAAACTGGAGAACTCACCAATATCTTCTTTAGTTTCCGAAAACAAACATCACATTCTTCTATTGAAATAAATTTAACTAATTTTTGTGTTAACATAGTTATCTTACTAGATAACTGTGAAAAGTTTTTAAAAAACCATATGTAATAACCAGCTAATCCAATAAAACTAAAAATATTTGTCACATTTGTAGGTATTGGACATTTATCAACCAATTTTTTTGGCAGGATCAACTATTATTCCATCCTTATTTACAATGTTCCCAAGAAAATAAACCTGTTGCAATCAAATATCACACTTGATAAACTTTCCATATAGTTTCTTTTCCTTTAAGGTTTTCAAAACAACCCTTAGATGTTTTTCATGATCATCTTTACTCTTAGAAAATACAAAAATTTCATCAATAAACAAAATTAAAAACTTATCTAAGAACTCATTAAATATTTTATTCATAAGATCCATGAAAGAGAAGGTGAATTAGTTAATCCAAACGACAAAAAAAAAACTCATAATGTCCATATCTAGTATGAAAATCTATTTTTGAGATGTCACCCTCCTTCACCTTTAGATGATGGTATCTGAATCTCAAGTCAATAATGGAAAAATAATGAGCTCCCTAAAGTTGATCAGACAAGTAATAGATATGAGGAAAATGATACTTGTTTTTAACAGTAATGTTATTAAAATATCTATAATCAATGAAAAGTATCATGGAACCATATTTATTTTTAACGAACAAAATAGGAGCACCCCATGGTGAAGTGCTAGGGCGAATGAAGCCTTTATCAAGAAAATCCTGCAACTGATTTTTTAATTCAAGAATTTCCATTTGATCCATTCGATATGGGGGTTTTGAAATTGGATTATAATTAGGAACTAAGTCAACTATGAATTTGAATTCCTGGTCAGGTATAACACCAGGTAACTCATCAGAAAAAACATCAAGGTATTCATTTACCACCAGCATATCATTAATCTGAAAAGTTCCCTTATTTTCAAAAATATGATCAAGACAACTTTCATTTGCATCTATTAACAGTTTCTCATCTTCCTGATATGTTATCAATTTAACTGGTTCATTCTTGTATAAAAACTGAAACTCTATCTAAAAACAAATTCTTTATCTCTACAGTCAATCTTAGAATGATAAACAGAAAGCCAATCCATTCCCAAAATGATATAAAACTCTACTAAGGAAAAACAACAAGGTTTTTAGGTAAATTATTTCCAAGAACCATAAGAGATATATTCTTATAATTCATCTTTTCTATAATATTTCCCCTAGTGTTTTAACAATAAGTTCCAGTCTCATTTGTTGATGTGATATTTCCAACTTACCAGAAAATTACTTAGAAATAGAGGAATGTGTAGATCCCACATCAAACAAAACTTTATAAAAACAATGTAAAAAAACAAGGTACCTGATAAAACTTCATTGGATGGCCCGACATCTACTAATGTAGTCACAATGTATCTCAGTACACTTTTCTGCTTACTGTATGGGTTCTTTTCATCATTTAGATCTCTCTTTGGGAAATCATTTTCATAATGACCCATCTAACCACATTTAAAACAATTAACCGTTTTCTTATCAGGATTAGTCTTAGGATCATTTTCATTATAATATTGGGCCATATGTACAAAATTAACACATCAAAAACACTTTGTAATTTTGGTAAGGTATTCCCCTGGGTTCTTCTGGCCACACCTTTCAAAAACTAGAAAATGGAATTTATTACCATCATATTTCTTTGGTTTATTCTTACCCATCACTTTCCAAGATTACCTCTTCTTCTACTTGTTTTCAAAGTGAACATGATCATCATAGAAATCCATCTCTACCATCTCAACACATTAGACAAGCTTCTAATAACTTTTGAATTCATGGGAGGCCAATTCCCTTTGATATCTTGGCTTCAATCCTGAGTGAAAGTGGTTTATTTTTCTATATAGATCCAGAATAAGATTTGGAGGATACCTCGGGAGTTGGTTGAAGTTTGATACATACATGGACATAGAATCTTACTCCTTATAATTAAATTCAAGGAATTAATTCTCCATCCTATATTGAAACACCTTTAGAAAATATTTTTCAAGGAAAAGACTTTTAAATTCATCCCACTCTAAGGAATCAACATCCTCTCTATCCCAAATATTCTTGACAACTGACCACCACTTATTAGCTTCACCTTCAAAATGTTAAATGGAAAGACTTAAATTTTTATTATTTTAACATCCCATAACATCTAATATCTCTTTAAGGGATTTAATTCATCCTTCACTGACTATTGGGTCAGAATATCCATTGCAAGTAGGAGGGTGTTTTCTCATAAAATGTTCCACTATTGTCATGTTCTTTTGTGGTACCTCTGGTTGTTCTCTTGTATGGATGCCACCACCATTTATTTTCTGCATTAGATGAGGTATTACTCTCACAAACTGCTCGGTTTCAATCCCTACCATCCCAGGTAATAGATTTAGAAGGATATCATTCTTTCAGTGCCTCTACTCTTCAGCTTCCCTATTTCTTCTTTGGAAAACTATTCTGAACACACATATCTTAGTTGAAGAAACAAGGTAATGTTTAAATTCTATAACATTTCAAATTAAACATAGAGTAAAAATTATTTATGTTATTCTATTAGCATCATCCTAACCCCTAAAGTTATCTAAACCATCATCTGATACCTTCTATAAAGACCTAGCCTTATTAGATTACAAAATCTTGAATTTTAGTCAAGAACTAAAGACCAATCCTTATTACATTACATAATATTGAATTATATTCAACAACTCACTTACTTTAATATTTAGGATATTTTAAATTTTAGAGTTTTAGATAATTTGGATATAAAATATACATAAAATCCCCCTTTAATTTAGTGAAGATACCACAAAAATAGTATCCATTTCTTCCAAAATATAAAACTTTTCAAATAAAACATGTTTTCCTTGAAAACTCTTCATAACATTTAACATGGATTCCTTCTTTGTCTTACACATCATTATAACCTTTGAAAATAATTTAAAAACTTTTTATAATCATAAAAAGCTCAGTAAGGGATATAACAAGAAGTAAAGAACACATGAGTCCATGAATACTTATAACATATGAAATCATTTTAAAAAAACATACATGTCACCCATATAAACTTACTTTATGAAACTTGATATTTCCATGAGATTTAAAAAAAACACAAATAACATAAATAGAACCTTAAATTTAACTTGGGGAATTAATTACCTAATCTTGTAACTTACTTAGCTACCTTATAATTTGTAACCCTCACAGCTACCTTACAATGTAACCCTCGCGGCTACCTTATTGTGTAACCATCGTAGTTAGAATTGGTGAAAACATACAACCAACCTCCAACTTACACATACCCAATGAATTTAAGGGAAATATAGGTACCACCCTTCATCATAAACAATTTCTAATAACTATAAAAAAATCATAAAACATGAATAATTCCATAAAAACATTGCTTTTGAATTTTGTAAAACAGAATTTTAAAAGAGGATTTTTAAAAGAAAAGTCCCTTACAAATATCATATAGTTGAGGTGAGAATTAATATAGTGGATGTAATATGTATATAAACTGTAGATACACATAATTAAACATAATATATAAAAAATTCATCACAAAATAAATTTTAATACCCCATAAATAATTAGGTATAATGCTAACGCAAAGAATAGAAATCGGGTTAAGAATTCCCTTACCTCAAGTTTTCTTACATCAAACTTGTTTAAAACTCCTGTATAATGGTTAAAATAGTGTTATTAATGTCTTATAGAAAAAATTTCATGTTTATATTACCTTATATGATCATTTTATTACATCATTTATCCCTTTAATTGTTAGTATTTTGTTCCTTCCATTGTTTTGGGTTCGTTCTTTACATGATTTCCATGATAAGTTCGTGATGGATATTCTTATCGATTGGTAGTGAAACTCTAGAATTTTAATGGAGTGGTATTTAAATATTTCCATAACCATAAATTATATAATTTATCTTTTTGAATTCTATCATGAGGATTATTCATAGGTTAAAACATTATTGATATTTGTTTAGGTCATTTTGGCGATTCTTCGATCGTAATGAACTCATTTTGTTTTACAAATTAATAAAATGTGTACAAAATGATATAGAACATTATATAAGATATATTACATAAATTAAAATCTGGTTCAACCATAAAAATGGTTTCATGACCAGTCATGAAGGAAGTAAAATAAATTAAAATCACATCGTCCATGATGTCGGTAAATCGACACATCACGAATGATGTTTTTATTTCTTGAATAAGTAGAAGAGAAGAAGAAGTATAATAGTGATTATTCCATAAACATGATGAAATAAATAATATTTAAGATACTTGATCATTAATTCCTCTTGAATAAGTGGAGGTTAGGAATGAAGAATAATAGAAAAGAAAATGAAAAGAAAAGAAATAAAACAAAAGAGGATGTTCACCTCTTGATCTCTTCTCCTTGAGATCCTTCTTAAGGCCCTTGGTTTTGGCCTTTTGGTGAGGCAAAAAGATCATGGACGTGGGGAAAGGTCTTTTGAGGAGTATTGGGTAGAAATTATGAAAGTATTAAGTCTTGAGATGTGTGGGAGGAAGATGAGAATGAGAATAGTATTAATATTGGAGGAGAGGAGGGATTTTACATTATTTTAACAATTATTATAATATTTTTGCTCAAGAATATGAATTTTCTTGATTATTGTGACCCTAAATAGTAATAATTGAATGTGAGTTTGAACCATGTGTGGTAAAAGCATCCTTGAATCACCTATGATGCAGTAAAACAAGTATTTAGCATTTATCGTATTTTATCTTATTTTACTATTCATAAAAAATTCAATAATTTTAAAAGAATCCAAAAAATTAACCCTAACCATTTTTAAATGTGTATAATTAAAAAAAGGAACACAATTTTTTGAAAATAAATTTCAAAATATTTTTTATTTATTTTTTAAATAAAATCATAATTTATTCAAAAATAAAATTTTTAAATCTATAAATCATTTTTTAACACCTTGAAAAATTAATCAACATCTCATTATATTATATCCTTAAGAAAATAAAATAATAATATGATTTACTATCCATAATAGTCATATTACTATTCATATTACTATTTATAAGGGTATGTAACTATTCACCAAAAAACAAGTTGGTTTTATCCGACTCCAAATAACTTACTGATCACAACTGTAGATGACTATTTTTTGAAATTAAAATAATAAGTATCAAAATTATGTTTAAAGGATGGTTATAAATATCTACATAAAACTAAGTTTCATGAATTTAAATTAATTTTTAAAAACTTATGGTGTTAAAATATATATAATATAATTATAATATAATTATTATTTCATATATAACACATATTTTTATTAAAGCCATCCTTAATACATTCCATGAAAAATGTGAATGAATCATATTCCTTTGAGGATGCGGTAGTCTACACGTCCACAAAAGATGTTATCATATTCCCAAAAAATGGAAGTTATGAAGGTATATGTTATAAAATAAATAAATAAGAATACATATATAATAAATATAATAAATATCATATAAAAACGTTAAGTACATCATTATTCCCAACTTTGAGATGTGCCAATGGAAGAACAAATGACATCTGTTCGTGAGGTGGTAGTTTGTCGTACACACGAATGATGATTTCATATCCCATTTTATGGAAGTGTGTGAAGGTGTAGGTTGTACCATTAACATAGAAACATATCTGTATATTTATATTATTTATAATATTATATAATATTTATATAAGAATAATTGAAGGGGTGGAGAATTAAATAAAACAAAAGTTTTTCTTGATGAATGTGACATCTTCTTTGGGTAACTTCTTTTTGTCTTCACCAATAGACCACCTTGGTTTGATTTATTATCAAGGTGAGGTGTGTAGTATGAGATGAGGGACGTTGGGATATTATTTATAAAGGGGTTTTATGCTAAATTTCATGATAGGTGTGAATAATTGAGGGGGGGGGGGGGTGAGTTCCCTTTATAGTGGAGAAGGAGTGGCATTCTTGGAAATACAAAAAGGTAAAATCTATTAAGAAATATCCCTTAAATCATGAATCTAAAATAATAGTACATATCATATTCAAGATTAGATATGATTGAAATATTTCCATAAAATTTATTTTGGACAAGTTTCTAGTTTATTTATCCTTTTAAGATTAAAGTTTAACCACTAATTAAACTTGTTTTTACCTTAATCAGTGTAATTAATTTTTATTGCTCTCAGTAATATCTTTGGTAAAAAACTAATTTTAAATTATTAGAAATTAAAAATTATTCTTATTTAAAATATGGAATCCATTTTTCAAAATTCAATTCACCTAATTGATATAAATTAATTTATAATTAATACTGCAGAGAGGATGAGACAACCGACTTTTGAATTGAAAAAGTTTAAAAGATTAAAATGTTTTTATATCCAATTTCAATTTGAATTTCGTTAAAATCACCTAAATTTAATTATTTTTTGTATAATTTATATAATTATACTATTAAACCAAATTAAAATATAATTTAACTATATAAGTAAATTAAATGAAAAAGTTGTTTTTAATTAAAATTCAGTATTTTTCACTTTTCAACCAAAAAATGAAACTTCTCAAAAAAAATACCAAAAATTAACCCAAAGTAAATTCTGATATTACAAATTTAAAAATTAATCTTATTTAAAAAAAATTATAAAAGTTTCAAAAATTATTTTTAAAACAACTCTGCCATTAAAATGTAGTAAAAATGCCTTTTAGAATAATACAACTTTTTACTGCTAAAACTGGATTTTTTCTTATTTTATACCTATCAAACTTATTGTATGAATGTATTTTTTTTTGAATTTATAATATATAAATTTTATTAACATATCTCCCTAATAGTGATTAATTTAATTTATTAAGATAAAACATCTTTTTTGGCATTAACAAAGTTATTTTTTATAAAAACACTTCCTTTATAATCAATTGGTTTTTATTTTAATTTATAAATAATTGATAAAAATAAATAATTTTATAAATATGTGTAAACCATAGTTTCATAATTTTTTTTAATATAATTCATATCTTCCTTTCAAATGGATAGGTGATAACTATAGAAATATTTTAATAATAATATTATAGTTCGTTAAAACTCAGTCTTGTGTGTAACACAAGCTATCGAAGAAACTAAAAATTGTGTGTAACACAAGACAAACCTAGTGCTGAGTATACCCCAAGATAATATTAGTGTTTCGTACAATGAAAGTTTAAATTGGTGTTATTTATAAATAAACCATAACTTGATGCAACGTGAATTTAAATCAACCAAAGAAATTTAATTTATTCAAAAAAAATTAATTCATAAAAACTCTGCGTGTTACATTATACACCCCTTAAAATGAATTTATCCATTGAAATTATTTTGGGTTATTAAAGGGTTAATACTTGAAATTTCCTTTTATAGAAACATATATCATAAAAATTAATTCTAAAATATCCTTTAAAAGGAAAAAGATAGAAACACAATGGTTACCCAAAGTGACTCATAACTAGGTTTCCATATAGGAGAACATAGGTGGATGATGAAAACATGGAAATGGAAGATAAATACAACTATCAGGTTCAACTGGAGAGTGATAGAGAACATTAATCAGCCAAAGTGTGTGATCTAGATAAAGTTAACGATCACAAAACCATAAATCTTCGATCATCTAAGGGACCATTTGATTCATCAAAATGAAGGTAATATGATAAATTTTTTGGTTTCAAGATCCTTTCCCTAGAGTTGAATAATTTTCAAAAGACTATATCCTAACTTGATTTTATTCTATTTTATATATACAATCTCACCTTTTGTTGTTCCTTGATCAATTTCTATTTCATCTCTTACCCTAGGGAATGAAGGTAAATTTTTAATTCTTAAAGCACTAATAGATCATGAGATTCATAAATATAATGATAAGAAATTCCATCTTTCTTTATTTAACATCACAACAAAATAGTTAGCACAAGTTATCCAATATACATAAATCCTTATATGGAGAGATAATACTATAATATCTAAAACAAAATCCACCATAAACTATTCCCTAAATGGTTAACCTTGTAACCCTTACAAAATATTAAAATAAAAAACTTTAGAAATAGGGTCACTAATTTTTTCAAAATCACCTTATCATTAATCCCCCATATATTATAAAGTATCTATTGGTTGTCACATACCAATCATGTGAATACCATTGTCATGTATTACCTTGAAACATGGTAACAACTTAAATTACCATTAAACTTTATTTAAAACATTCTTTATTTCTTATTCCAAATATTATTGGATATATTCCTTAAATCCCAAAAGTTGTAAACTTCATACATGGTAACGTATACCACTTTTTCAAAAAATAATTAAAAGGTTTCTAGGTAATAAGTACCATATAATTTACTAATTCATATGTAACATATATTTATCCAAAAATCATTATCTAAACATCAGGAACATATTACGGGTTTTATTTCCCTTAATCATGTGTTTTCCATGAATATCACCTTTCCAATAAATCACTTTTTTAGTCCATCAGAACCATTCAACATATTCTTGTAAATCCTTAGAAAAAAACATAAACTAAAAAATCCTTATATATATTTATTAAATAATTTAATATAATTATTGAATCCAAATACAAAAACATGTATATTATTCCACTTCATCCTCAATCCAATAACAAGACTACATCATCCTATTACTTAATATGTATTCCTTTAAAATTTCATATGTAGTCTCATTATCATTAGCGATATAACGATTACTCATACCACCTTTATCTTTCTTGTTGTGATCTTTCCACTTAGGAAATTAATTTCAATATTTCCCATTCATTCCACATTTAAAGCATTCAACCATAGATGATGTCTTAGAGAGGCCATTATTCTCATTCATTGCGTTAACTAGATTTTTCTTTTTCAATTTGTAGTTACTTGCTTTGTGTCCTTATTTTACACAATAAAAACAAATTCCCATTCATTTAAGAAATTAAATTGGGATCTTCTTCCAACATTCTCGACATAAAGTAACCTTAATCTTCTTTCCCTGTGGTATCTATTACCTGGATTCTTAGCAAACTCTTTCCTTTTCTTCTTTGGTGAGTCTGAGAGTTGATTAAGGTACACATTGTTAATCATGTTTCATAAAAACTAATTAGGCATGATCACAATTTCCTTCACTCTAGTTATTGTCACATTTTACTACTCATTAGAAATTTTTTCATCAAACTAAACTTTAACCTCGTTCCTTATGACTCTTGACATTGACTAAAATCAAAATCATAATGTAAGAAACACTAATCATAGTGAAAAAACAACATATTCATGAAAAATCACTTACTGGAGGTCTTATTAATGACACATTGTTAAATATATGACATATTATCTCTATCCTCTATTTAAATCCACCATGATGGTTCATAAAGAGTTTGTTAATTTTTAATGCATATCCCCAAGTGGTGTCAAACCAGGCGTGTAGCAAGGCCCATTTTCATGCACCAGTTCCCAATCGAGTCTAGCTCAATATGGTGTTTTTGGGGTTGTTACCCCTATGTATATATATTCTAGAGCTACATCCACATGTAGTATCTAGACATGGATGTATTTCTAGGAAACCAATTGCTCTATACTTTACCAAAATTCTAGTACATTTTCCTATACTTTAACTCATCCTTAAATACATCCCTAGACATATCCTTAGAAATATACCTAGGGATATCATTAAGGTTTTCTCATTCTAGTTTTAAAATTTTTAATAACAATTTTCTCTGAAACCGACTATAGCAGCCCAAAATTCTCAAACATATACATTACAACACTTTTTTAGAACATTTAAAACTTTACATAGACACATGCCCAAAGGAAGAATTAGTCTAGTCCCTTTGGAAACATGGAAACATAAAAATTGGCACATAAGTGAGATAAATTATCTCCCACTAGGTTCTACATGAATATAACCCTTATTATACACATCATTTATAATATATATCTTCATAACATGGGGAAAGGAAACATAAGAAAGGGTGAGCTCAGATTCTTAGCAAGGGTAAATAAGGGAGATATGAAAGCATAATAATGAGCATAAGGGTATGAGAACTTTATAATAACATTAGAAGATCATAACCTTTATGTCAAAGATCATAATCAAGACTCATGGAATAAATATTGGTAGTTTATAAGACATGAATCATAATGGAATCAAGAGCATAATCCATGAAATCACAACATAGGCTTGGAATTGTGACAGACACATAAGAATATAAAATTATTTCCATAGTCATCAAGGATTATTTCCAAGGCCATCTTAGTGTAATGGGTTCACTCTCAAAATAATATTAGTAGTCAAGGTTCACTCCCCTGACTATTTTAGTAGTCAAGGTTCACTCCCAAGACTATCTTAGTGGAAAAAGTACTTTGCTGAGATGAGTTCACTCCCTGTTCCATCCATGTATATCTCATGAGATATAAATATTTACCTAAACAAATGAAGGGAGATATAGGTCCCACTTTCACATAATTAAATCATATATATGTGTTCCATAAGATCATAAACAATCATCATATCATAACCCTTGAAATGAAAAAATGGGTATTATAGTCATTTCATCATATCTTAACCTGCATAAAATATATAGGTTTTAAAATTATCTCATCATAGAATAACCTATGAAAAGAAATAGATTTTAGGAATTTATCATGTTATAACCCATGGAGGATAAATGGGTTTCATAAATAACTTTTCATAAAAATCATAACCATTAAGAGAAAGAATAAGAATGGTATACGTGGATCATAACCCCATTAAGGCATAGTTAACATCAACATATGTCATTTTGTATGGAAAATAATTTTTATAAATATTTTAAAAACATTTCTTAATGGAAATATACTTCATTCTTTTAAAAATGTTTTTTAAAACATTAAACACTTTGAAAATAATTCTATTCAAAAATAACTTTGAAAAATTATAAAGAAAGCTTTGAAAAAAATTTGAAAAAATTTTTCTTTGAAAATATCCTTGATAAATTATAATGGAATATTTATCAAATGTAATGGTCATAATGGTATGGAATTTTGTACATGTCGTATACGTAAAAAAATATTCCTTTCATACTGTCAATAGAAGTCAAAAGATCCTTGATCAAAAGACAAAAATAAGATTAAATTTAAAAACGTTTTTTTAAAAAGGTAAAAGATGGGTAAAAATTTCATTTAAAAATCTTGGTAGAATTTTTTTTGAAACATTTTTATAAAACATTGGTTTGGGAGAAAATATATTTCTGACCAAAGAGGAAAATATGGTTGGATTTTCTAAAAAATATTTTCTAAATCATAATAATTACAAAATAGTGGAAAAGTGGTGCAAATACATGAAGATATAATGAAAAAAATAAGAGATAAAAATTATTGAGATTTATTGAGAGATGGATTATAAGATTTCATCAATAGAAGTATAATCATAAATAACCCTGATAACAATGAGATTGTATAAATAAACTCTTACCACTTAGGTAACTTTGAATCATAATATCCATGAGTGAATGAAATTAAAATAAACTTAAAATATCATGAATATAATTATATTCATGATACAAAATTTAATAAGAATTATATACACCTTGTAAAATAATATAGGCACATGATATAACATGTTTCTCAAAGAGAGAAAATTGAGATAAAATTACCTTTCCGATTTGGTAACTTTTGTACCACCATGCCTATGAAATAGAGATCATAAAATGGGTATGTAAATACCCATAAATTTAAGGATAAAAATAACAGAATATATTTATGGAAAATACATATACCACACAAAATAAATGAGTGTTTAATAAGGCATAAGCCTTACATAAATAAAAGTGATATTAGAAATCCCCTAACCTTTTGTATTGACTCTCATCGTACTCATTCAAACCTCTTGTATGATAAATATATGTTTTTATAGATCTATTTTATAGCTATATAAAATTATATCAAACCATATTTTATTTTATTAATACCTTTTATTACCCTTTTATTTACTATTCCATGTTAAATTTACGTTTTAGGTAGTAACCACTTTGTTTTTCATACATATTTTAACATGTTATTCATAGTCCTCTTACTTAGATCATGATTTAATTATTTAAAAAATTTAAAATATGATATAAATACCACATATATTTTTTATATATTTATTTATAATAATCAATAAAATATAGAAATATAAAATGAAATACATCATTCAGGGAGACGGTAGGCCATACGTACGCATTAACACTGTTTTCATTTTCTTTTCGTATTGAATGAATGAAAAGTGAATTAAAAATAAATAAATAAAAATATATATATTTTATAATTACTATAGAATTATTATTTCATATATAATACATATTTTTATTAAAAACATCCTTAATACATTCCATTTAAAGTGTGAATGAATCACACCACTTCGAGGAGGCGGTAGTCCACACATCTACAAACGATGTTATTATATTCCCAAAAAATAGAAAGCACAAAGGTATGAGTTATATAATAATTATAGAAGAAGAAATAAATTGTAAATATCATATATATAATATTAAAATAATAATTCCTTTATTATTTACAACCTTGAGAGGTGGTAATGGAAGAAAGAACGACGTCAGTTTTCAAGGCGGTTGTCCACCGTAGACACAGAAGATGATTGTGTATACCATTTGATGGAATTGTGAGAATTTGTAGGTAATAAACTTAATATAAAACAATATTATTATATTTAGAATAATTATTTTATAATATAATCTTGATATAAGAATAATTTAAGGGTATGGAGAAAAAATAGAACAAAAGTCTTAGTTGAAGAACGTTGCCTCTTCTTTGGGTAACTCCTTTTGGTTTCCACCAAAGAACCAAATTGGTTGGATTTATTTCAAAAGTGAGGCATATATGATGATATTAGGGATCTTTTCATATTAATTTGGTAGGTTTTGGCTGATCCAAAGGGCTTTAGCGTTGTGAATAAGTGAGTGGGGTGAGTTCTTTTTTATAGTGGAGGAAAGTGTCATTCTTGTAAATACTAAAAGGTAAACACTATTAAGAGATCTCCCTTACATAATGTTCCTCCAATAATGGTCCATATTAGATAAAATATGTATATGGTAAAAATATATCTAGAAAATAGATTTTGGAAATTCATCTAGGTCATTTATCTTTTTATGATTAAATTTAACCACTAAATAAACTCAATTTTAACTTAATCGTTGTAATTAATTTTAATTTCCTTCACTAATATTTTTGATAAAAAACTATATTAACCTTATTATACACTATAAATTATTATAATTCAAAATCTTTAATACATTTTACCAAATTATAATCACAAAAGTGGTATAAATTAATTTAAAATTAATCCTGTATATGGAATGAGATGAAAAGTTTTTAAAGTGAAGAAGTTATAAATACTGAAATGTTTTTATATCCAATATAAATTTGAAATTGGGTCCCATGACATAAATTTAATTAATTGAATTATAATGGATATAATTATTCTTTAAAACCAAATTAAAATATATTTTAACTATATAAGTAAATTAAACAAAAAAAAATAGTTTTCAAATAAAATTTAGTAGTTTTCATTATTCTTCAAAAAACTGAAACTTCTCAGAAAAATACCAAAAATTCACCCAAAATAAATTTTTATATTCCTATTTAAAAAATAAATTTTATTTTTTCAAAAAAAATATAAAATTTTAAAAAATTAGTTTTAAAATAAGTTTTCCCTTAAAAGGCGGTAAAAATTCCTTTTAGAATATTACATATTTTTTATGCCTAGAAATAGATTTGTTTTTATTTCATGCCTATAAAAATTATTGGTTGAATGTAATTTTTTTGTTGAATTTATAATATATAGATTTCATTAAGATATCTCACTAATCTTTATTAATTTAATTTATTAAGATAAAATGACTTTGTGGGTATACAAATAGTTTTTTTCATAAAAACACTTCCTTTATATTCAATTGGTTTTTATTTTCATTTCTAACTAATTGATAACCAAAGAATTCATTTTATAAACATGTGTTAACAATAGTTTCATAATTTAGTTAATCTTATTCATATATTCCATTCTAATGGCTTGGGGAAAACTATAACAATATATTAATAATAATATTTTAGTTCGGTAAAACTTGGTCTTGCATATAACACAAGTTATCAAAGGAACTCAAAATTGTGTGTAACACAAGAAAAAAATAGTGTTGTGTGTACACAAGCTAATCTAGGTGTTTTTTTATAGTGAAAACATAACTTGGTGTTGAGTATAAAGTAAGCGTAACTTGTTGTATTGTGAAATGAAAGTCATCAAGGAAATTTAATTTATTGAAAAAATTATTCATAAAAACGTGGGGTATTACATGATCATAGCATGTCAAACCCATTATACTTTTTATTTCACCTATAAGTGAATATACTAGTGTCCTCAGACCCATATTAGTCCCCACTCACTAGAAATAAGATATTTCTAATATCCCATGATATTATCTAAGATGGTGTTACCTATTCAACCCTAACCATGCCAGGCCATCCCTAACACTATTCTAATTCCACATCATAAATAAATCATGCTAACCAAAGACCAATCTGATATATCTTGGAATATTGACCTTGTTGATCGCATTAAAATTCATCTAGAAAACAGTCATGACCCATCCATGGGTCCTATATCACATCTTCCTTAAGAGAGATCTTAATTTTTACTTCTAGAGGAAACCCTCCACATCAAACTATGTCTAGCCCTAGAGGGATTATCCTGTTAATGGAATATACCAAGTCTCTAATCAGTCCTTAATAGGGTTTTCCCTATTATGTGTGATATATATGACCATATAAGACAACATCACTAGGCCTAATCCTATCATGCTTTCCCAAAAATATTTAGGGGACCAACTTAGGCTAACAACCACCCATTTTAGCCATAAGGATTACTATATGCCTCTTATAAACCAAAATAACATCCTCCTCCCCTTGGTGAAATGAATGCTGGGTGATATAAAAATACCTCACGTGTAAGGATACACTTGTTCCCACTCTAGGATGCTCAATAATACCCCATTTATTTACAAAAGACTCTCTCATTACCTTTATTTTTTCAAATAAATGAACTTATAAACATGTAGACATTCACAGTCATGCATAAACATGTATTTTCATTTATATCATAAGGTTAACCTACCAAAAACATAGAGTCACCATCCTTTCCAAGCTCCTCACATCCTCTACCAAGCCCTTTCAAGCCTCTTATAATCTCAAACCAAAACATCAGCCCTTATCTTAAGCCAAAACATCCAAAATATTTAATTATAACAATTTATAATTAATTAATTACATTAAAACAAAGAGGAAGAACCCTAAAAAACTCACCAAGTGGATTTTACACACTTAATACCTAAAAAGTGACATGCCAACACCCCTTGGAATTCTCTTAGTACCACTAAAAAATAAAATCCACATCATATAGCACCTAGTTACTCACCAATGTTGATAAAATTTATCCAAAACACTTGAAAATCCACCTAGTGATGTACCTCTAAAAAACAAATAATGAGAAACAAGTGAAACTTCCACTTTTTGGATTTCCAAAGGACCCTTCTACAAAACCCCCTTCATATATGGATGATTCTACCATGATTTGATGGAATCATCATCATAACCTAGCTTGAAGATACCATGATGAATAGTTAATTAAGGGAAAGAACAATGAAGTAATGAGGAGTAATATAATTCCATAAATCACTATGAAAAATTCCCAAGAATCACCCCATCAAAGTGGAATCGAGTGGGGAAGGAGTGGGGAATGGATCTAGCCAAAATGGAACTCTCCAATACTATGTTCCTCGTAAAATTTCAGAGGAAGACTTGGAAATGAGAGCTCTATACTTTCTACTTAAAAAAGGAAAATTATCCATCATGGAATTAACCATAGAGATCACAACATGATACCCTTTATTGGACACCCATAACAACATGGACACTTAGGTTATGGATTTACACACATCCATTATTCAAAACTAAATTCTATGTAACAAACCCCTCCATTTTTTGAACATCTTGGCATGAAATGGAACAACACCCTTAGGATGAACAAAAAAACCAAGGTCTTAGCCTCTATGGCATGGCGTACTCCATATGAAGAACGGACTCACCTTCAAGGCTGCGATCTCCATTCTCTACACCATGATACCTCCCCTAGGACTGACCTTTTTGATAGGTCCTTGGGCCATTATATGATCATAATTTCTCATAGAAATTTTAAAAAATAAAATATTTGGAGCTTTTAGATAATATGTAAGGATTTTCTATCACTGCATGAGCTTTATATATAAGGGTTTTCCATATTCCAAAAACCCACAAAAAATTCACCATGTCCTAACACCAAATGGTAATGGCATGAACTAATATCTCTAAACTATGGAACCTTCCTTAGCTATGATGTGACACCAAATCTCATCACTCGTCATGGTTTTATGCTCACTTATCACAACATGATGATCCATATGTAGTAACAAATTCAGAAACGGGTCACCCCAAACCTTATCCAAGACAAGAAATTCAAATTTCCATTTTTTTACTTTCACAACCGCAATGTTGTGGGACATTAAAAACTCCCCACCATAATGTTTTAATCCTCTAGAAGACATAATGTTTCTTAAAACATCATTCTCTACCCACGTCAGTTTTCAATTCACTATTAACTCATTATGTTATATCCCCAAACACTGAATGTGCTTCCACAACATAACTCCAAACACTAAGGAAAACTACTCTATAAAAGTCAATCTACTTTATCCACACTATCATCTATACCGATACAATGCTCAATGAACCATCATATGAAACTATTGTTTTGAAATCTGATTCATCCATAGTTTTATGGTGCTCTCCACTAAAAAAATTATTCATAAAGGCTGATTCCAAATCATGGTGCTCCCCACCATGAAAATCACCTACCGAGAACATATTTCAAGAATTACCTTCAAATGATTGTTGAAGTATCCACCAAAATTCACCCAATTCCATAAAAAACACACATTAGAAATCCTTTTTATAAACTCTCCTAAAAACACTCAGTGTCACTTAATGATACACCATCACATCACCTGATCACAATGATTTAATTTCTGGAAGATTTAAAAGGGTTTCCAAATATCCATAACAATTTTTAAACCCAAAACTCATTATAATTCCATGTCTAGATCAAAAACAAACCACAAAATACATTATAATCTATCCATGAGTACTAGTACACATTTGATCTGACTCCCCATTAGATCACATCAACTAAATCCCAAGCCCAATATTGATATCCAAACTCCATCTAAATCTACATCTGGTTCCCAAATTTGGAATTTACCAAGGAACCAAATAAAATTGGATCTACCCACTCATTGAAATCTTGGTACAATCTTAACCATCCAGCAACTGGCATCACCACATCCATGAACCTACCAACATAAGGGCCATACATCCATTAATGATTTGATGGTCCCCACCATAGGAGCACCCTCATCATCGCCCTATTGAAGAAATAAACTGATATCTACAACCCATGTTCTATATCTTACAAAATATAATGATTGGAAATGGATCCCCAATTCATAACTAATAACTAATATGATTCATTTATTTCTACTCCTTACCAACCCACTATGAATTTCATCCCAAATTATCACCAAAATTCACCAGCAATGCATGTCACACCCTTAAACATATAATGGTGTACTCCCCACCATATAGATTCTCTTACAATACCCCTAAAGCATAATTAATAATAAGTTCCATCATCAATAATGTTTCTCTATTCCATAGTTATTATCATACCATTACCGAGAACCCCTATTATAAAATATAATCAAATCGATTGTACTAGGGAACTTTAATACATCTACGATGTCTCCTATTTCCATAGAGGAAAAACATCCCAGTCTCATCAAAATATTTGGATTACATGACCATAGGAATTACATGAACCACATTAGTCCTAAACCCACAGACAAGTCCTCATTGATCCAAAAACCCAACTGGAACTGCACATAACAAGAACACACTTTCCCTCACACGTCAAGGATTTTCCTAAAAAATACATGGCAACCCATAGTCTCTTATTTCTTGGTATAAAAAACATCCAAATAAACCTCTTATAGGTTCTTTTATAATACTAATCCAATTATCATCCAAATCCCTAGGTGTATGATCATGTATAACCTAATTTCACAAATTGACTCATGCACCAATGAGTCATACACTATCAGACCTAAGCTTACATACCTAAAGAACTGATTGTTCTTCTATCTCATTTCAATTTCACATAGAAAAAATCAATCCTCAATGATTTACATTACAACCAGACTGAGGCATCAAACTTATTCCAAGGCTATAAACATGACCACCCACCACTTGGTAATTAATCCTAAATCATATAGTCAACCCATTCTTCCATGGTGACACCCAAAAACTACCCTATAAATCAATAGTTCTAGGAATCTAACTGACATTTCCCTATAAAACCAACCTCAATACCAAACTCACTTAAATTACTTTACTTATCAAAATCCCAAGATATTTTACATGCCTTTATTCTATACCTTCTCAAGGGTATCCACATCCTCATGGAAACTGATTACCATCCTTAGATCATATATAAGGAATCCAATGTATGAACTAACCATTCAAGGGTCACTATACATCACTTACACAAAGGGATTATATAGCCATAATAAGATAACACCTCATTATAAGATCTAAATGACCTATAATTAGAGAGAAAATAACCTAGTTTCACTGAGTAGAATTACACCAATAAGTTTTATAGTAAAACACTATATGCGTTGTTTACAATTTAAAAAATTGAACTACCTATCACCAATAAAATAAATAACATAGAAGCACACAGATTTCATGTGAATACTACATGCCAAAAATTATGCATGTACACAGGACTCCATCCAATATAAGATTAGAAATGAAACCATAATTATCAATATCAATTGAACAAAACATAATTGAATAAAAACCTTAACTATAATAGCTAAAATCAAGAATAAAAATATCATTACCCTGGTAACTTGGACATCCCACTAGAAATGTGATCATGAATTAAAAGCAATAGGTCTATCACTATCTCTAAAATATTCAAATTATCTATCTACCATATCCTAAATAATAATAAAAATAAAAATACACTCTGATAACACTTTGTGATTCCTTGACTGAAATCAATTTATAGTTTACTGACCTAAGTTCTATGTTATCTCAGATATGCCTACTTATACACCAGAGGCTACTAACTAGCAGTAAGGGAAAAAATTATATGTTAGGGAGACTATGACCTTGATAAAATAACTATAAATAATTAACAAATAAACAAAAATAATCCATAGTAAATAATGAATGAATACAGAATCAACAACATAAAAATGCTATAAGAAATGTAATACAATCATACAATAATCCATCCCACTAATCTCCCACCAGGATGATCACATATACAAGGTAAAAAAAATTAAAAATGATATATTACCATTATAGAGACTCACCTATTCCTCATCTCAAATTTCCATAAAGATGATCCAACCCTTCCACTATATGTCTTAATATTTTACCTGCATAATAAACGTATGGTCTGAAAATGCACTCGGGTTCTTATACAGGGAGTGAGGAATACATATCAGTAGGGTATCAAAAAATACCCCTAATATATTTTATCATATACATGTTTATGCATGATTAAAATAAATTAATGTAATCATAACACACAAGCATGCACATCAGGTCATCCTCTGCTTACCGACTCACCAAGACACCTCACCAAACATGCTTCAACCATTATAAGATGATATCACCTCATAGAATCAGACCTGACCCAAACTCAAAGACTCAGGGGTGGGTTTCATACCAAATATGACCACTACCAATGCACATAGGGTAGGGCCCATGCCAAATACCAAAACCAAACCCTCTTAGATGAGGTCACACATAAAGTACGTAAACTAGCCCATTATAGGGGAGTCCACACATCATGTAACCAATATAGCCCCTATAAGGTTAGGTTTCCTAATAAGTACCATAAACATCCCCTCTTAGGGGATGTCACACATCAAATAGCCAAACTAACCCCTATAAGGTGAGGTTAGACATCAAGTACCCAAAATTTACCTTATTAGGGGAGGTCATACATAAAGTAACCAAATTAAACACCTTAGGGGAGGTCTCACATAAAGTATTCAAACCATACCCTCTTTGGGGAGGCCAAACATGTTGTAGCCAAAACATCCACTCTTAGTGGAGGCCTCAAATCGAGTACCCAAACTAGCCCCTATTATGAGAGGTTTCACATCAAGTACCCAAACCAACCCCTCTCAGGGAAGGTTTCACATTAAGTACCCAATCACCCCTTATCAGGGGAGGCTTCTCATCAATTTTCCAAACCAAACATTCTTAGTGGTGGTCACACATACAATAATCAAACCATTCCCTCTCAATAGAGGTAATATAAAATCCTCTCTGATCTCGACCTTCTCACTCAAGGTTATACCAAAATTTAATCACATCATCAAGCATGCACATAGATGGAATGCACATAGAGTGATAAGTATGTCATTACAACCTAATCCACATGTATTATAACTAACCAAATGTGACCTAAACACTTTATTCTTAGCCCTACATCTAAAATAACATCACATATTCTATCAAGAGTCATAGGATAATATCCTCAAGACCATCTCTATCATATGATAATATCATGTTTAATTTATCACACTTCTCATATCACCCTTAAGGGAGTCCACAAGGTTCATCATACCCTTATTGACTCCCAATCACTAGAACCAAGACATATCCACCACCACACAATGAATTCTCATCATATAATCCTTATTTCACCCCAGCCTCAAGATGTTAGTCTAAAAACTATTATAATTATTCATCAAAAACCAATCTTGCTAACCAAGGACCATCTGGATCTATAATACAACAAACCCCTTGTCGATCCAATTTCATGTAATCTAGATAACTCTCAAGACCCATGTTTTTATCCTATATCACATCTCACATAGGATATATTTCAAGCATGACAGCTAGAGGAAACCTCTATGTCATATTATTTCTATCCTCTAAGGGATTATTCTACTCCTAGAACATGATAAGTCTACACTCCATCTTTTGGAGGGTATTCCCCATCATGCTTCAGATATACGACGATCTAACCCTTCATCACCATAATTAAGCCTCTAACACATTCCCAACTTAACTTTGGGGACCAAAATAGGCTAATAAATACCCATTACTCCCCTGAGTCCTACCGAAAGCCTCTCATAAACTAAAACAATAGCCTCCATCCATTGTATTCGTAGTCATTGGGAAATATCGAAATACCTTAGGTGAAAGTATTCAATTTTTCCCACTTTAGGAGATTTAATGAAACCATATTTCTTTACCTTGGGAACTCTCTACCCCTTTATATTTTACCCAAATTCACATTCAAATATGAAGGCATGCACAATAATTAGTAAACATGCATATGGTTTTTATTATAGGGGCCACCTACCTCAAACACAGTGCTACCAACCTATCCAATATCCATACATCATCATCCAAACCCATCTATGCCTCTTCCAAGATTGTACTAGTATATGATCCATTATATTAAGTTACAACATCGAAAATAATTAAGTATATAAATTTTTAATAAATTACATAATCATGTGGAATTCTTCTGATACTCCTATATACAAAATACACATCATATGATACTCAATTACTAGAAAATTCCATGTTAATTTAGCAGAAACACTAGAAAAATCAGGTGGGTGATGTACCTATTATTAAATGATTGAAATATCTCCTATGTTTATATCCACAATACACTACCACATAAATCCCCATTATATTGGGATAATTCCATCACGATGCAGTGGAATCAGTGTCAAACCCTAGGTTGAAAGCATAATGATCAATTCAAAAAGAAGTTGTAGAAGAACAAAGTAATGAAGAAGAATATTGTTACTCAAATCTTAGTTTAAAATTCCCAAGAATTACCCCTCATCAAATATAAATCAAGATGAAAAATATCTAGAGAGGGATATGAATGAAATTGATCTCAATGAACTACCTTTCCCCTAAAATCGATGGGATCCAACCTATAAATGAAATGTCTTTCCCTATTTAAAAAAAATTGAAAAATGATCCATTACTTTGTGACCCATAGGGATCACGTCATGATTCCATCTACCATACACCCATTATGGTGTAAACCCTTGGGTCATGGTATGACACAATTACCTCATATAAAACCAAAGACACCATTATTTACCCCTCATGGTATGACCCCTCTGTTCATGGTGTGACATATCTACCTCATGTTGAACAAAAAACCTGAGGCCCTGACCTCCAAGGCATGGTCTAATCCCTATACTACATGGACCACACTTCATAGTATTGACCTCTATGTTCTAATCCATGTCACACCCTTTGTTATAACCTCTATATAATGGCCAAGGGGTCATGAAATGACCTACCATTCTCATAGAAAATCATTCAAAGGAAATACATGATGTTTTCAAATAATACATAAGGGGTTTCCATAATGGTGTGATTCCATCCACTATGGAATAAATTTCATATATAAAGTTTTTACCTTAGTGAAAAATCCACACAAAACCGACCTCACCATGACATCAAATGGTCATAGTGTGACATACTGACTCTATAGTGGCGCGGTACTTGGCTACAATGTGACACTTTAAACCATACCTCATCATAATGTGTCCCGTACCTATCAAGTAATGACGAGGAATATACAATAAATATTTTAGAAACAGGTCACCCTCACCCTACTCTAAAACCAAAATTTCATAATTCCTCCAAATTTCATAACCCATAATGACACAAGTCTTATATAATCCATAATTTTAGAAGAGGATAGCTTGAGGGAAAGTTACTGGTGGATAATCCACTCCTTGAAGAATCAACATTCAAGATAAATGAAAATTAAATCTTCACCAATGATCAATCCAAACCCAAGGTAGATATTTTTTTGTTCTCTATTATTCATTTTTATTCTTTGTTGGATTTAATTATTGAATCTCATTCATGTTTTTCAATTCCTGTTCCATTGATTTTTGGGTAGAATTTTATCAACAGTTATTTTTTTAATTATTTGTGGTTAATTTCAACTCTATATAGGAGAAGAAAAATGGGTGAGACCCCCTTTCACCCAGCCAAAAAACAAGATTATATGCTACTAGAACGGTGTAAGATCATCAATCATGGATAGAAGCACAACCTGTGTTGTATGGGGGACTATTTAATCTCCCCCACTCCCCTTGCTCATGTGTGGATGGTGGAAGTGTGGAATTAAGGAAGAAATAATGGGATTGATGACCGAGTGTAGTACTGGTCATGGTTGAATTTAATCCACTATGATTCTTGAGGGAATAATGGAAGGGGGAAGCTAGGGTACCACCCTTAATGATTTGATTAATTATGATCAGACAAACCCAAAATTTCCTTTTGGTGGGAGGAGTTTGTTTAACTGGTGGGACACCCCACTAGAGGGCCTTCCATACCTATCCAACCATGCATGGGATAACCACCTGGGCCAATTCAGTATACTAGCCATTCCATGTAGTCCTAGCAACATGGTCTATGCTAGGTGATCTTGGTCAAGTGGCCTACCATGAAGGTCAAGCGTATACTATAATTCTAGCCCATGACTATTTTCCCAAGTAGAAAAAAATATAGCCCACAAAACTAGGTGGGAGAAAAAAGTTGAGTTGAGTCATCTCAACCTAAACCCAGTAGTTCGACACACTTTGGGGCCACTATATGTCTCGATCTAGCCCATGTGTTTGGGGTTCTGCATAAAATTCATTATGTGATGGTTTCATACAAATGGATAGTATATCCTAATATTCTTCCACATAGATCATAAAAACATGGCTTAAATATCAATTTAAGGATATTTTGAGGTGATATATGATGATTAATGATTTATATATATATAGGGTTAATATCAGGGTTCATGCATAGAGAGAAAAGCATACCACAAGGTTCAGTACTCCCATGGTTTCATGTTACTTTATGGGAATGGGTCCCTCAATATTATATAGATTTTATTACTCCATAACATCCTTGGGTGAAGGTTCTCTATAGTTTGGTGACAAGGTCGAAAATCTATTGCTCCCAATGAGGCATGGGTCCACCACATGGTTAGTAGTGTTTGGTACTCCCTAGATTAGTATGTAATTATTCAGTGGAGTTTGGGTCGTTTATTTATAGATTTGGATACTCCCTCATTTGATGTAATTTCTAAATGAGGAGTGGGACCTCCATTAGGTTTTTGGAACTCCCTTGACTGGCACTTAATTTGGAAAGGAGAAAGTCCCCGACAATAATTGGTGAGATAACATGTGTATATATTTACGAGGTCATTTTTATCATGTTTGTTCACAATGTTAAATTCTTCCATTAGATTATTTATAAAGTGTGAAACTTGGTGTTCTAGGTTTTCTATTTTGGAATAATATATGGGTCTTTTTTTTGTTCTATTTATCCCTACACGGTCTGTATTCTACCTTTGTGGTTTTGAGATAATTAGAGTTGAATTGTTTCTTTGTAGTTTTCAGGTCTTCCTACTGGGTATGTATATAAAAACCCCTATATAATTGTTTCAAGAAGACATGTTATGTCCTATATAGATGAAGAAAATAACCATAATTATATTGGAGGGAACAATGTTGCTGGATCCAGAGAATAATGTTACCTTGAGGTGAAAGTCATGGAAATTGTTTGTGTTAGAGGATTTTTCATACAGAGTCATTATCATTCATAGTTTTTTTCGGTTTTTTAATCTTTGGGTTTCTTGGAATTTATTTTTTTCCACATACAATATCGTTTTTTCTTATTGTACACTCATTGATCCTTTCATTGTCTCCTATACAATTACTTATATATTTTAGTTGGATATTTACCATGATTAAATTATTGTTATATAATATGAGAATATTGGTGGTTTTTTATAATTACATTAGGATAAGGAATTCTATATTATATTTTATGCCTACTTGGTTCTAGTCACTAGCCATTAGACTACTAATCGTCAGCTTGGAGTGGTATAGTCGGTTTTCTACTGGTCTAGGTGGGCCCTTGATGAGCGAGGTAATATTAGAGTGGAATATAATTTTTCTTTTCTTAGGGATGGATTTTAGTGTTATTAATCTTTCAATATTGGATTGGGAACTTTAAGAAAGGATGTCAAGGTGTCTCGAGCTCATATTTTAGGTTAAAGAACCCATGTTTTTTGAAATGGCCAATTTATCTAGTCAGTAAAGATATGATAACATTCTTGATGACTCAGAGGACTAAGGAACCACTTTAATGGAACAAGTGAATGGTACATGAATCATATAATAATTAGACATTTATTTCCATGTTTTTCTTAATAATGATCCCCAGATATTATTTAATGACCATGGTTCATCTTATTGACTATTAGATGCCACCATACTGAAGACCATCTAGGATCCCTAGGGAGGTCTAGGAAATGATCGTGCTAGAGATTGAACCTTGTATAATCAACGATATGAGTGATGAGGATTCCATAAAAGGAAAAGATTAGGATATCCCCCACTGGGTGAGTGGGGAGTGGTTTCGCAACCTATGGTGCACTAAGTAGACCCACCAGCCACATTTCTTGAGTACATTCCACCACCTGTAGAGTAGAGGATTATTCTAGTTGGATAGGATAAGGATGTGAATAGTCTAAGTTCACTTCATGAGTTTCAGCGGTAGTGACCACCAACTTTATGAGGTGATACTGAATCTCAAATAGTGGTGGATTTTCTTGAGGTAGTGACTTTGGTGTTCTACTTAGTCTAGACACCTTCCACTCAGATTGTAGTGTCAGTATTGAGCTTCTCCATGGTGTGGTGCGTCTCTAAAAGACCTTGATTATTTGGACCCATAATGATGTGAATGTCCTATATACTGATTTTAGGTGCCTCTTTCTCAAGGAATATTACTCAGTTATATTGAGGTTGGTACACATCTAAGAGATATTTAGCCACAATAAGGTGGAATATCTATTTAAAATTATGTTTTTAGGTGTACAAAACTCATGAGTTACTCACTTGACATAATTCATGACATATTAATTTGAGCATGAAATCTCAAACATAACCTTCTTAGAGAGGAAAAATCTTAAATTATTCTACTTTGTGTCCCCACATATGTTAGGGTTCTAGAGAGGGACCTGGTGATCAATATATTTTTAGTATAGGTGAAGTTTTTATCTAGAGATATTAGTGGTTATCATTGAGTAGCTTCATTAGACTATGGCTACTTTTCAATAGGTTTAATGGTTGAAACATCATAGGTATACTCATGAATGGTTTCCAACCTAAGTATCAATAGCTCAAGAGTCATTTAGAAGATCCATCCATCCAGAAGATAGGATATTTTATAACTATAGATGATGAGGTCATAGTGATCATGACTTCATGACTCAACATGAATCATAGAGAAGTCATGAAAAAGATATACCCCTCACATATGAGGTAACTATGCGATCAGGGACCCCCCATGAGGTAGATAGGTTAGTCCTTAGAGAGGAAGTTATGGAAGAAGATTAGGAAGTACACATGGAGAATAATCTAGAGGTGGATGTAACTATGATCCAATTCCACCTTTTCCACCTCCAGGTGGCCCATTCTAGGTATAAAGAGTTGGAAGACAAATATACTAGAAGATTCTAATAGTGAAGGGATATGACCAAAAAACATATAAAATGATTTTAGGTACAATATTTATTTTATCTACACTAGAACACATACCAATAGATACAAGAAAGAACAATTCATTTAATTTTATATCCCATTTTCAAGAGATAAATATTCTTATTGATCCCCTAGCCTACTCTATGTGGCTAGAGTCTCCCACTGGAGGTAATCACATACTCAACCCCATCAATTGATGATTCAAGATTGTGATTATTTAAGAGATATTTTTGTGGAACATCATATTATGTATGATGAAGCCTTATGAAATAATTCCTAGAATGGTCCGGATATCCTCAGTTCATACCTGTATTGACTACTACTGTTAAAGAATAGTGGGATAACAACCAAATGGATCCAGTTTTTCCTTCACGTGTGAGTGAGACCTTTAGATGATATGGGAAGATCCTATTCAAGGTAATATATAATAGATCAACTATAATATTGATATTTTTTATCTATGTGTGGTGAATGCTTTTGATTATCAACTCCTTGAAATTGTGGAGGAGTATATGGATGTCTTTCTAAAGTATGTACCCAGATTTCCAAATCATACAGAGATTGAATTCTATATTTATATTCACCATGATACCAATATAATATATTAATTATCTCATCAAATATAAATAGTTGAGATCAAGGAGTTTAAGTTGTAATTGTGTGACCATATAAATAATATTTTCATCAAACCATGTAAGTACCCTAGAGAGATTCAATTTTTATTTTCAAGAAGGAAGATGGGAGTTTGTGGATTTGTATTGACTACATTCACCAGAAATAAGTAAAAATAAAGAAAAATATGACCTTATAAGGATTGAAGACCACATTGAATAGAATAAAGGAGAAAAAGTATTTTCAATGTTTGATCTTAAGCCCAACTATCACCATATTGAGGTATGAAAGGAGGATATCCCAAAGGAAATATTCCAATTCAACCACTAACATTTTGAGTTTATAGTGATTCCCTTTATCATGATCGACACTCTTGATATGTACATGTGGCTCAAAGACAAGATATTATATCCTTTCTTGGAGTAGTTCATGGTTTTATTCATCAATGAAATCATCATTTTTTCAGTGTTAGAAGATGATCATGACGAGTAACTAAGGATTGTCTTGGATTTAATTTGATAGCACCAACTCTATTGTAGTATCTTGAAGTGTTAATTTTAGATTTGAGAGGACTAATTAATGGGACATATCATATTAGAGGGAAATATATCCATAAAAACTATGAATATTAAGGTAGTGTTTTTCTTGGGATCTATATAGAGCTTGTTTGAGGTGAAAAGATTCCATGGGTTAGTAGGATACTAATAGAGGTTTGTGTAATATTTTGTTTCCAAATAACGTCTCTCATTACTAACCTTTACTAAAATGGAGATACCTTCATTTGATAAAATTGATTCTAGAGATCTTATAAGGAGATAAATTAGATATTGATGATGTAAAATGTTATAAGGATTTTCGATAAGGGTGTTGAGTATATAGAGTTCTGTGATGCCTCTAGAGTTGTTCTTGGTTGTGTATTGATGTAGAGGTAAGTAATAATTACTCATGAGTCCAGAAAAATGAGACTTGACAAGTTGAACTATATGAACCATGATTTTAATCTAACAATAGTGGTGTTCACCTTGATTACTTTGAGGCATTACCTTTTTTTATGAGTGCTTCATAGTCCAAATAGACCATAAAAGCCCTAGATACATGTTCATTCTGAGAGACCTTAACATGATGCTGATATATTAGGTGGGATTTATAGATTATTATGAATTTGATATTATATATATTTCAAGAAATGGAAATGTGGTAGTTAATACCCACAGTAGGAAATACCAAGGTCTGTTGATGGAGGAGGCATATGAGAAGTTGGTGGTGATGTAGTTTTCCTTGGTGGATAAGGGAGAAATATACTATCTTCAATCGATGGTGGTGGATCCCATGATGCTTAAATTTGTGATGGAGGCCTACATTGGAGACATTTATTGTGATGTACTTTGTGATAGGATATCCTCATGAAATTCACTATATGGGTTTTTCAAAGGCATGTGTGCACATTATCCTCTTTTGAGGATAGCCAGTGGTACTAGTTTCAATTTGTGATTATGAGATGAGGGAGTTCCACACTCCCCCCTTAGTGGTAAATTTTGGTGTGAAAAAGATATAAAAATATCTAAAGCATCAATTTTTGTGTCCAGGTATGTATAGGAGTGTCATTGTGTTTCTATCATTGGGCCACACCTATTCATAGGTGAAGGATGAGAACCAGGTTCTATCAAGTTTGAACCAACCTTTAGCGGTTCCAAAATGGAAGTGGAATGGAATATAAATTGAATTTATGATAAGGAATCCATATTTAAAAAAGGTTCCTATTTTTACTTGAGTTATCATCGAATTAATAACTAAGTTAGATCAATTTATTTCTATCCATGGTAAAATTTCATTGGTGAGTTTGGGATTCTTGTACATGGAGCATATCATCTGCTTATGTGGGATACCTTCAACAACCATCTCTAATCATGATTATCATTTTATATCCTAGTTTTGTAGAAGTTTACATAATAAATTCAAGAAATAGTTTTATTTGGATACATCTTTTTACCATAATATGGATAGGTAGATGAAGATGATTGTTTAGGTTCTTGTGGATATGTTTATGCCTTATGTTCTTGATTTTGGCAAGATCTTGGATAATCACATACCCTTTTTGACATTTATGTACAAAAATTTATACAACTCCAAAATAAATATATAATATCTTATGCCTCTATACCTTATATCTTGTAGGTCACCCTTGTACTTTTCATAGGTTATAGAAACAATGTTGATGGGTATAGATTTTCTATTATACATGATTGAGAAAATGTTAGTAATTCTGGAGTATATGAGGATTTCTTAGAGCCATCATATTCATTATGTAGATCAGAACTAGTTTCCTATGGATTCTAAGGAGGGAGATCATGTGTTTTTTATGGTCTCTCTATGGAATGAGCTATAAAGGTTCGGTATGAGAAGTATGTTATCACTTAGGTTCATCCGTTCCTTCCAAAACATGAGATAGTTATAAGAGTTATCATATCCACTAGGCATTACACCATGATTAAACTGGGTACGCAATGCCTTCCACGTTTCGTAGCTGAGGTGGTATGTGAAAAATATATCCCACATTATCTATTTGGGGAAGCTTGATATTTAGTATTACTCTACCTTTATGGAGTACCCAATTTAAATCTACTATATGTAGGAGAGAACCATTTGGGGTTGGTAAATACCACTGGTGTTAGTGCTATGGTAGAATGATAACCTTTATGTGATATTTTGGGAATGAGATAGTTAGATGTGGTCTTAATAACCTCACCTTATCTAATAAGGAAGGATTTTCAAGGTGAAAACCTATGAAAGCAGTGATTATGTAGTGACCTTTTTTTTATTTTATACCTTAGGAATATGTAAAATAATATTTTTGAGGCTGGTCACCTGGCTGTTTTAGTAATATTTATGTTATGGATGCATGATAATAATATATTAAAAATAATATATTACTTTTAGTCTACAATCTTGTTTTTTATAATAATTGAATATATCTCTTAAACAGAGCATCATACGAGAATTATGAAAAGTCCATTGAATCCAGAATGGGGAGTTTACCCTAGAAGCGATACAATTTTGGATTTTTTTCGAGTAACTTAGTACCAAAACCATATTCGGTATTTTTAATTAAATAATACAAAACTTGGTTCTCCCCTTTTTAATTCCCATTTATGATCTCGATTGAGATTTTTCTATAAACCCTTACTAAAGACGGGAAGATATTGAGATAAAGAGATCAATGATGAACATGTTTTTCAAGGGATTGACACGAGGGACTATTACATATGTGATTTTCAACAATGATCAATAAAAATTTATGGTATAGTTTTTCTTTTACTATATTTGGTTATTATTCTTGTCTATTTTTAGTTAGATTAAATTCTCAAACCTTTTTCTTGATTCTTGATTCCCATTCCATGGATTTTATAACAAACTTTTATTCTTAATTATTGTTTTTATTTTTGGTCTTTATTTTCAATGGTAAGTTGATGAAGAATGGGAGGATAAACCCCATTTCTCTTCTTTTTACTGGATCAAGTTCCCCATGAAATGATCCAGGGATTCTATTCATGTCCAAAAGTGTATCTAATTTCTTCTAGAGGTTTGATCACCCTCCCTATTCTCCCCCTCTTCTCATGAGTTTAGAAGGTATTTTCCAAACCCAAGATTTAATAGTGAGGTTGGTGCATGCATCTCACACGTGGTGTGGTGTTATGCTAATGTTATAAGGGTGGTAGTGGGGAGGGGGGTGTAATGGAAGGTTATTTAGTTTTGTCAAAATTTGTTTTCTAAATGGAGGTCATCAGACCTAGATGATCAGAAGTAGGTCATCAGATAGAGTCCACTAGAAGGATTTGTTTCCTACTATATTTTTTCATAGTGGTTTGATAGAAGTTTTATACAATAAAAACTTCTATCAAACAAATATCCTTGGATAGATATGATTATATAAAATAATCCAATAGTGAGGCTTCAATGTCCTCGGATAGTGATGATCAGATAGAGTCCATCAGATGGAGTTCTCATAGATGGTGTTCATCTAGAGTGGTGATTCAATGCATGGGATGAATTCTGGGTGACTAACTATCAATGGTTTCATCGGTTGGTGAAACTTTGTATCATATGTTTCCAAGGTCAATGAGAGGCTCACCATGAATATACAAAGTCAGTATAACATGTTTCACTAGATGAAGACCTTTATAAATATATGTGCTAGCCCAAATATGATGTATTATTATTATTTTTAATCTTATAGTGAACAAGAAACAACATTACAACTTAATTTTCTGATACTTTGATAGTAGAGAGTAAGTGAGTAATTAGAATTTTAATTTCTTATATTTTTTCAATGAAATATGTTTGTAGTGTTCTCCCATGGATGTGTGACTTTGTCCAAAAAATTTAAATCTTATTTTCCATTTGTTTTAATATTTTTATGTGTGAATTATGTTATTTATGTTTGTATGGTTCTTAGGTATGATCTCATCCTAGTTCGGCGAATTACTTCATTGGATGTGGTTATAGAATACACCCATATCTTGAAACATTATGTAGCTTTCCTCTATATAGGCTGAGATGATCAGACACAAATCTCTATTAGGTGTATGTTGTGCTTTCCAAGTCTATTCATTTGGTTGATCAGATGAAGATCTACCTACAGGGGTTTATCCTCATAAAGTGGTATCAAATTAATAGTTGGTTCTACTTCACAAACAATATTGAAGTTACTCCTCCCCTTATCTTGTAAGTTATTTTTTATTTTAGTCAGATTTAATGTAATTAGAAGAATGAATTTAGAGGAAGGGAATGTTAGTATCAATATTTTTGATTTGCCATACTTTGAATTTTGAAGAATAAAATTTGATGATTTTTTTATATAAAAATATTTTGATTCTCATCATTCTAATGTATATTCTAAGATGAAGGAAAAGACAAAATGGGAGATGTTGGACAAGAATAATTTTTCCTTGATTAAGATGTCTCCAGCTCAAAATGTTACATTCAATACTAGAGATAGGAAAAATACTACATATATTATGAAATCCTTAGATGAAATTTATAAGAATACAAAAACTCTTTAGAAATTTTTCACGATGTTCAAATTGTATAGTGTAAGGTTAATGAATGGATGGCATATTGTCGATCGTGTAAATATCTTCAATATGAATCAAGGGAAGATCGAATTGGTGAAGGTTACAATCAAAAATGATGTTTGGGATTTTATTCTTCTTTCCTCACCTTCATAGAGATGGGATTCCATGGTGATAGTGGTGAGAAACTCCAGTGGGATGAAATATCTTTCATTTGATGATATTTGAAAATTACTCTTGAAAGAGAAATTGAGGTGGATAGAAGTTCAAAGTCCATACATAAATTAAACTAATTTTACTAGACGGGGATGATATCCTCATTTTATGGACCATCAAAAGATTAAATATTTAAAGGATTAATCTCATAGAATAAGTTATTGGAAATCAAAAGGTTCAGGTCCTATATGATGGATTTTTGGGAAGAAGGGATATATCAAAAAAATATTGAAGGAATTAGAAAAAGGATTCCACTTTAAAATAGAAAAACATAGTTAATAAAAAAAATAGAGGTTGAAGTTTGACACCGACTATGATAATTCTAGTGGAGTCATGGGTTATTGACTTAGGGGAAAATTTGCATTCAATTAGTGAGCATGGGTGCATGGTTGATTATATACTGGGAGGATTGGGCAGAGTACATTTAGTGGATGATGGGGATCTAGATATAGTTGTGAAAGGTGATATTAATATTCAAATGAAAAATTATAGTGTCTTAAGAATGAAGGATGATAAAAACATTCCAAGTCTCTGGAAGAACCTTATATCAATGGGACAACTTGATGATACATGTTTAGAATGAATTTTTTAAATGATGTTTTGAATATCAGGAGATGGTACATGGTGATTTATTTAAGAGTTAATAATGGTGCCCTATACTTGAATGAATGTAGGTTTGAAGTTGAAGTGATCAAAATGGCTTCATCATATGGTCTTGAAAAGTTGAATTGTTGGATTACTCACCTCAGTGAAAAGAATATTAATGTTCCTGTAGTGAAGGGAATACTAAAAATCTATCATAAAAACTTTGGAAGATGCGAGAGTTATATTTTAGGAAAAAACAATATAGTTTCCTTCAGTGTGGATTCTATAAATCGAAGGAATCAATGTTCAAAATTTGGTAATTTGAATGCTTGGGGTCCATCCCATGTTTAATATAATATATGTTCTTGGTACTTTATGACCTTCATTGATTATTACACTCAAATGGTATGGGTTTACTTCCTATAGAATATATTTAATGTGTTTAAGGTTCTTATTAAGTGTAATTTTTTCAAAGAAATAGTGTGAATGAAAGTTGAAATGTCTCTGAACTAAAAATGGTGGAGAAGAAACAAAATAAAACTTTTATAACTTCTGTTGAAAGAAGGGGATCATGCGTGAGAAGACTATTCCATGGAATCCACAAAACAATGGAGTAGTTAAAAGGATAAATCCATATTTTATAGAGAAAGATAAAAATATGAGGCTTTACTTAGGGATGTTTAATGGAACATGGGAAGATGAAATAAATACAACAACTTACTTGGTGAACATAATTCTAGATTCATCTGTGAGACATGCACCTTCTATGGAACTTTGGTCCGATAAAAGGCCATAAGTGAACCATATCAAAGTATTTGGAAGTATTAAATATGTCTACATCTATGATAAATAAATTTATAAGTTGGTGGAACAATACAAGGTGTGTTTTCTTATCAAATATAGTGATAGGAACTTTTGATATCACCTATGGGATGATAATAATAAAAAAGTCATACAAATATGAGAACTTATTTTCAATAAAGAACTTATATGGAAAGATTAAACCTTATATGTGGAGGATCTTAAGGATATATCAACTATTTATGTTCAAGGTTATTAGGCATTGGTTATAGAATAGAATTTCTATAAATAAAATCAAAGGAAAAATTAGAGGATGGAACTCTAATAGTTAGGCTATGTATAGAGGATGATCTGAAAAAACATCATTAGATGGTGAATGTTTGGATAGAAAAGTATCAAATATAGAATGATTAGACAAAAAATTAATGGATATAAAGAAATCAGATATACCATATATAAATGTTTAATGATATAATATACCTCTACCGGATGGAGAACAGATAAATAGAGAGGTTTGAATTAATGAACCTACGGTTTTTAAAAGGAGGTCCACTAATATTATAAAATCAGTGTAGAGGTTTGGAGATGATATGAACTTTTTTAATAATAATGGACCTAGTGGAACCAGAATTTCTCAAAGTAGAAACTACTCTTAGAGACTCAAAAAGTGGTAGTTATCCATGGAAGATGAAATTAGTTCTTTAAATCTCAATAATACTTGGGAGTTAGCTGAGTTACCATAAATAAATATAGATATGGAAAATGAATGGTTTTTTGTTTGAAAGAGGATGATGATGGAAGTATGAGGTACAAATAAATGTTGGTAGTAAATTTATTTCACTAAAAGGAAGTGATTGAATTTTCTAAAATTTTCTCACTAGTGGTAAAGAGAACAACCATTTAGAAGGTGCTTATATTTTTTTATATGATGATCTACACTTAGAGAATACATATATAAAGTCACCCTTTCTTCATGGGGATTTGGAGGAAACAATTTTGATGGTGAATCCTAATGTTTATCAAATTCATCATATGAATGATTTGGTTTAAAAGTTGAAATAAAGTCTATATGGATTGAAGAAATCTCCAAGGTAGTGGAATTAGAAGTTTGACACTTTCATGATTGAGGAATGATTTAGTCAATGTGATTCTGATAACTTTTTTTATAGGAAGTAATGGGATGATGGAAAATATATCATATTGTTTATGTATGTGTATGATATGTTGATTGTTGTTCCAGAGTTCTATCAGATTGAGAAATTAAATATAATTTTTCAATAAATTTTAAGTTAAAAAACCTTAAACAAGATAAAATTAATTTAGGGATATGAATTTAAGAGGATACCAAATATGATTCTTTGGTTTTATCCTATAAGGATTAAATAAATAAGGTCATTGAAATATTTGGAAATACTAAAGGAAAACTTGTCTCAAAACCCCTCATTGAAAATTCCAAATTTCTAAATCACAAACACCATAAAAGGACGGAAAATTTCATGACATGGGGAAAGTTCCATTTTCTTTATCTATAGGAAGTTGAATTAATGAAATGAATTCTACTGGACTAAGTATTTATTTTAAATTGGTATTTTTATCATTTTCATGTCAAATACTATAAGGAAACATTGAGAATATTTCAAGTAGATCATTTGATACCAAAAGGGGTCAGAGGATCAAACTTTAGGTTTCAGCAATGATGACATGTTTAAAGGTTTTGTAGATTTAAGTTTTACTAAAGACAAGGAATCATGGGAAAGTTCTACAAGATTTATATTTAATTTTAGAGGAATCGATGTCAGCTAGATGTCTCAGTTGAAACCATTTTTTAGTTTATCTACAATAGAATTAGTGTAATTTAAACCACTGAAGTAGGAAAAGAGTTCATATGGTTGATTCACTTGATGAAGGAATTGGAAAATAGACCGAGAGGAGGAATGATATTTTTTATTGGAGTTATATTTATCTTTCTCAAAATCTAGTGTTCCATGCATGAAAAAAACACATTAACCTAATGTATCACATTATATAATGTTTGTTGGAAGATAAAGTTTTGGAGATACACAAGATTATTAGGAAGCATAATCCTATGGATATGTTTATAAAGGTGATAGTCCAAGAAATTTTGAGGCAACACTATGCCTCAGTTGGATTCAACCAATCAGAGTAAGAGGAGGACACTACATGCATCAGATAGAAGTATGAGATAAGTTGGATGGTTTTAAATAAGGAAGAAATTATGAAGCAATTTCCAAGTGGGTTTTCGTTGGGTTTGTGGAAAGTTATTCAGTTTCATTAGACCGGGTTTTGTGGATAGAGATCATTAGAATGAGATGATTGGATGGAGATAATCGAACAAAGACCACTAGAGAGATGTTTTTCCTGTTGTGTTATTTTAGAGTGGTTGGGTAGAATGTTGTTACTGGATAGACTTATAATGAAAAAAGATCATTGAATGAAGATGATGATACATAGGATTCCTATGGTGACACTTTGATGTCATCAGATTGTGATGATTTTACATAGTACATCAAATTGAGTTCTCACAAATGGTGTTCACTAAGAGTGGTGACTCAATGCATGGGTTGAATTCATGGTGATTGATTGTTGGTAGTTTCATTAGTTGGTGGAACAATGTATCAATAGTTTCGTAGGTCAAAGAGAGGCTGAAAATGAATCTTAGAGGTCAATGAATCATGTTTCACTATATGGATACCTTTATAAATAAGGGATGTGGACCAACTCCAAAGTAGTACTATTTTTTAGAATTCTATGCTGAACAAGAAAATAATTTCCAACTTATTTTTTTGGAATTTTATTGCGGAGAGGAAGTGAGAAATGAATATTATAATTCATTATATCTCCTTAATAAAATATGTTTATAGTTTACTCCTATGGGTGGGGGAATTTTTCTAAACCATGATAATCTAGTTTGTCTGTTGGTTCTACTATTTTTACGTATAATGTATGTTTATGGTGTTTTTGTGGTGATTAGGTGGGATCTTATCCTAGTTATAGTGTATGACTTCAGTGTAGGTATTTATCAGACATAACTCTATATGGTAACATTGTAAAGGTTTCTACTATGAAGGTTAATTTTATTGGATAGATATCTCTATCTGGCGTATATAGTGATTTCCAGGTCTACTATTGGTTTTAATGGATAGAGGGACACCTCCAGGGTTTCCTCCCCTTTATGGAAGATATGATAGTAGTGGGAAGTAAATTTTGTGGTGGTGGGGATTCCGATAGAGCATGGTGGATGGCTGTGATAATGAGGTAGAGTTATTCCATCCACTGTGAAATGCTTGGGAATAATAGAATGTGGAAATTAGTGTCCCAAACCTAATGTCTGATTAACCACGATCATATGTCTACCCACCAACCATATGGAAGGTGGGGATAGTCAAGATGGAGGCCCTACCTAGCCCATCCTAGGATTATGAGTTGAGTGGATAGGCCACATGGTCCGGTAGGTCACATAGCCATGTTGGGTTCGACCAACTTGACTTGGGAATTTGGGCATGATGCGACACCTCTAAGGGAAAGGGAACTCATGGATAATAATAATTAACTTACAATGAGGGGGCTTTGAATCAATGAATTTACTTAATTTTAATTTTTTCATCAAAACAACCTTTAATACATATTAAAGTTCATAACAATATACTTTTATATAAAAAACGCTCTAATTCTCAAATACATCAATCAATTTGTTTTACAAGGTTCACTGCTCAAATGAGAATCTATATCTTTGGAATGATCTGGAAAAATTTATGATCACACATTACCCTAGAATCACCATGTGGATTATAAATAATCAAGTATTAACCTAGGAACTATGATAATGTGACTCATAAATTTTGTAATGTTATCCTACACAAATAAATATATAGAATATAACATTTTAACTATAATATATTCTTCAATAGAGTTAAACTTCGATCAAGTTATATTTATACATTCTCTTCTTCTTTCTCTTATTCTTCTTCATCTTCCTATTATATTTACACAAAAATTAGTAATCTTTTCAACTTATCACTTATAATTTCTTACTCTATAAAACCTATGATACATTTTACTTGAAAAAAATAAAATATATCTCTATTTTTTTGAATTTCAAATTCAAATTTAAATAAACAGATTCATTTAATTTATATCACTTATTCTTCAACCTTCATATCTATCCAGGAAAACTATCAACCATTTAATATTGATAAAAGACATAAAAATTCAATTGGGTGTAACCCATAAGTTAGTAAATGGGACACACCCTCAAAAACCTGAATTCTCAACACTGATATAACTCATGATTTTACTTCATTCATTATGGCATGGTCGACCAGTTTTTCTCCAACTACTTCTCCCTTTGTGGTATGATCAATTTCTTTATGGTGTAAAGAACACCATCTTTTATACATGTCTAAATTATTATTATGTTCTATAATATATTATGGATTAAACCATCTAGGTAAATCAATACAACATAGAGCTTAAATCTCACAGATTCTCATCCGAACACAACACCATCAAACAAGTCACACTTTCGACTCTATAGAGGTGTGGGAAGGATTTTGTTGGGAAACTCCTAGGAACCTCCCAAAATAGTGAAAACTTGAAAACACTAATATCTACATCATGGTGTGGTTTCTGGGTCATGATTAACCGGTTAAGAGAATCATTTAATTTAATTATATAATAACATTATAAACCATTCGGTTATGATGTGATTCAATTTTCATTTAGTATAATTTAATCTTCTATATATTTAATCACGAGGCGATCCTTTTTATTTTGGCATTATTCTATCTTATTTTAGAATATTTTAATCTTATGAAACTTCATTTTAGAATAAATCATTCTTTTATATATACATATGTAGAGTGATAAGAACACTTATAATGTGACCAAACTCAGCCTCTTTAGATATAAATCTTACAAAGGGTCTATTATAGAGAGGTTAACAATACATAGAGTTCAATCTCATCTGAATTAATCACATGTAGAATTCATTATGGTGTTATTACAAATGATGTGGTATGATATATTTTTCTACTCTAGAACCTATTCCAAAATTCAATATCTCAACTCAAAAATCCTTCCATTTATCTCTTGACTTACAAACAACTTTCACCTCACATGAAACTCCATGTTATGTGATTTTGAACCTGAAATATTCATTTAACATGAATTACAATAAAAAAATATCCATATAATCTCTTGACCAATTTTTCTCTATAACATACCACCTTTTTATTACATAAACTTTCTTTACATTATACAAAACCGAGGATCTTCAAGGTTTAGTGTCTTGGAAACCAGGAACTTAATACATGAAAACATAAAAAATTTCTTCTTAAACACTTGAAAGGCTTCTTAATTTGTTAATCCTAAGTTCATTACTGCATCTCATAACCTGGGAACATACATCAAAGGAAAGGGTGAGCAGAAGGCCTAGAAAGGGAAACAAGGGAAACATTTTACATGTGGACATGAGATACATCAAAAAAGTCATGATAAATAACTTCAAGTATTGGGAAAGAGAACATGAAGAATATAATAATGAAAAGAACATGATTAATTACTTGAGGATTTGTATACAACATTTAACTTAGACAATCATGAACATATCACCAAGGTCCATCCCCAAGGTGTCATTTAAAAAAAGTACCAAAGTTATTCACTAAGGTATCGTTAAAATTGTAATCCCTAGAGATTACATCATTATCCAATGCATTGTAGCACTATCAGGGCACACACGTAATTTTTATTTATTATCATGTTATCCACACATATCATCATAAAAAATTTCATAAATAACCCATACAGAATAAAATAAATGGGTTTTATTTCATAATCATAACGTTTTAAAAACTGCTTTAAAGACATGATCTTTATGTCACTTTAATCCCACGGAAAATGAAAGCGGGTTTCATGTATGTAAATCCCAGAATTAAAATATAAATTTTTTATATATATGTGAATACCCCTAGAGAAGAAAGATCTTTTAGTATTCACTTAATAAAATAAAATAAATTTAGAAAAAGAGAGAGACATTTTGAGACGAAAATTCTGTAGTATAACAGCTATGTTACAGAGTTTTAGAAAATATTGAAAAGAGAGGGGACATGGGTCACCCACTCATAAATGATCCATAAAAAAGTATAGGGGAATATTATAAAGGATATAATAACATGGTAATGAAATTTTAAAGACATACCATATGAAATAAAAAACATGGAAAGAAGACAAAAATAAGATTTCTCTTATGAAAATTCCACAGCCTAACAGTGTCACTTAAAACTTCAAAAAAATGAATTGAAGAGATAAAATAGGGTCTCTCATAATATGAAAATAAAATAAGAGTATTATGGATATATAGATCATACCCCAAAATAATAAAAAGAAACATGAAAGACATGACATGAAAATAGAACTTGAAAATGAGAAGGGTGAAAGAATCCTTTACAAAAAATCGACAGCCTAACGGCGCCACTTAAACATTCATAAAATGAAATGATGAGAGCAAGAGTGGGTCTATCATCATATGAAAATGAAAATTAAATTAATATGAATATAAAAGAACACCCCCAACATAGGAGCATGGGGTTTAAAAGAAATGACATAAACGAGAGTACTTGAAAAGAAAGAGATAGGTAAGATCCCTTACCTTAAAACGTAACTGTTAAAACTCAAAGGTCGGGGACTTGAGGGCTTGGGGGAACCTTGGGAGGACTCTTTGGGAGGTAATGGGACCATAGAGGCGTTGGGGGAGAGTTGGGAGTGAAAACTAAAGGAGGAAAGGGTGGGTATTTATAGGGAAAGGGAGGTGATACTTTAATAATTTCAAGGGACACCTCACTAGTGGTTTTGGAAAAACCATGTGTTTTCCCATGGTATTTTCAAATTGTTTTGGCCACATGTGACCCCTAATAAAATTATTCATCCCTTTTAGTCGATCATCCCTTAAAATATATCAAGAAATCATCATGATGCAGTCATGATGTCATTAAACATAACGAAACCCTAAAACTGTATTTTTACTATTCACTGAAAATTCAACTATTTCAGAAAAATCCCAAAAATTCACCTTAACATAATATAGATGCTCTGAATTCAAAAATGAACTCTATTTTATAAAAATATATTTATAAAAATATTTAATTTAATTTTTAAATAAAAAACAGTATTCACCGAAATTTCATTTTTTTAGAAAAATCCCCAAAAACCACCTTAACATAATATCGATACTCTGAATTCAAAAAATGGACTCCATTTTATAAAAATAATTTTCTAAATATTTTTAATATAATTTTTAATTAAAAAACACTATTCACCCGAAAAAACTAATACTTGACTAATAAATTATGAAACAGTTATTTACCTATTTTATTGAATCACATTACTTAATCAAGGTGCCTATATTATTTTAATACTTTCTTTATTTGAGATTACTAATCCATTTGGTCACATTACTAATCCTAAGCGTAAAATCACTATTCATATATTACTATTCACCAAAAATTCAGTTGATCTTATTAAAATCAAAAAATTTTACTGAACACATTTGTTGAAGACCATTTTTTGAAAATCCTTACACATCATTAATTATTTATGGTTTACATAAATATTTTAAAATATCAATTTTTCTATTTTTTTCAAAATTCATCAATAATACACATATTATAGTTATCCAGACATTTGAAAATTTACAAGCATCACCATAAGAAGAAATCACAATTTTATTTATCTCAAAGGATTACACAAGGAATCTATGGTCTCATTACATAGCCCCTTATAACACCAGCATATGATCTAAGTGTAATGTGTGCTATGGTGATAGAATCTTGGGGAAGCTCAGCCAACATTTCCCGAGTGGTGATTTCTATCAGCTTGAACTTCTCGCGAAGGCGATTCCGTTCTAGCTTCACACGATGAAGTTCATCTTGGGTTTGGTCCATAGTAAAGTCTAGTGCTGTTATCTCCTTCCCAAGTTCTGTTAGATGGGATTCGATCGGCCCGAGACTACTGTATGAGGCCATCAAATCTTTTTTATATATTAATTAACCTATATAACTTGTATTTATAGACAATAATCACAACATTTAGTTTCCAATGGTCATACTGAACAACGATCATATAATATTCAAAACCCAACCTTCTCATTTTAATTATACTCATTTTATTAAATGAAATAGTTTTGTTGAGTATAAAATTAAATAACACACAAAATAAGGAAACAAAATTTATTCAAAATTTCGGGTCGTTATACTATCTCATTTAACAAACGTCATTATACTAGTGAATTATTATTTAGCTTCAAAACATAAAAATATATCCTTTGGTTTCAATAACCTTTCCATGATCAAAAACAATATTTATCTAACCATTTTATTTTTTCTTAGTCTCAAAAATCCCCCCATTGTATTTTTTTGGAAATCGTGGAACATAAATCTCTTTTTGAACTCATCATAATTTAAAATGAATAATTATTCCATAATTATTTTCCTATACAAGTGAAGTCAGTGTAAGAAACAAAAACATTGAATAATAATTCCATTCTATCCATTAAAGTGTTGTATACTAAATTCTACACAGCTTTAGTTCATTATGAATTTTGTTTCACTTACAAAAATACTCTTTGAAATTATATATAATATCTCCCCACATATATGTTCAAAAAACCTACCTGAACAGTTCACATTCTTCAAACACATGCACGCATAGTAACTTCCAAGATTACCCCTTTTAAAAGATCCCCTTAAATATATTCTCCAATAATATAATGACATATTATTTTAGTTAATATTGATCAACATGAGATTTATGTTTCTATATCTCTATTTGACAAAAAATATCCAAATAACATGAAGAGAGGTGATGGTTATCACCATAACCTAGCATTGATTGGATTGAGGTTGATATCCCAACATCAACATGAGATTCTGAAATGATTCCCCTAGTAGTGTTTATGGGAAAAAAATAATCCATTCATTTGAATGAACAAAGTATAACTTTATATTTAATTTCTCCACTAACTCTCAAATTAATTTATATTTTTTTTCAATGATCTTTGAACATTAATGTTATAAATTTTTTAAAAGGTTTATAGAACCTTGATCATCACATTCTATAAGTAGTGGTAACATCAAATCCACTTTGACAACCTCCAATTTAGTTTTCATCAATATCAATTAGGTTGTTTATTGGGTTGTAGAAACATAATCCACCTCAATAGTACTCATGGTCATCGGAAATTACCTCTTTGTGTTCCATGCCACACATTTCTCTCATGTAAAGAAAAATTCACAAGATATTGATTTTATGCCATCAATAGTTCCATCATTATCCTTATATGAATATCTAAAGAGATTAAGCTTTCCTTTGACATTATTTTTCAATCCATACATCAACATTCATTTTTTTACATGCGATTCCTCTTGGATACCATAATATGTGATTCTTTAAGAACACTTTTAAATCAAGCACAAAGTGTAACAACATTAACTAAATCTGGTATTGATGCTGTCAAGAAGAGAAATATCTTAATAAGTTTTATGAACACTTTTAAACAAACTTCCTTTCCACCTTCATCATTTGATAGCTTGGTTTCCAATAAAATAAGGTTTAAAACAGATTTGATTCCTCTATTATTTACTTATTCAAATTTTACCAGGCATGTATCTCTTGAGATAGGAAAAAATGTTCTTTATCTTCAGAAATTTGAAAACCCAAGAAACAACCCCTCTCTCTAAGCATGAAATATAAAATATATTTTTAATCTTAAAATAAAACTACCGAGAAACACATTATTCATTTACAACAAAGATAACATCATCAACATAGACAATAAAATTTAAAGATACCTCTTTATCATCTTTGATATAGACATTTATTTCTACCCTTTAATTCCTGGAATTCATTTTCTTCAAGAATGTATCTAGAATTTATTACTATTCTATTGAGGATTTATTTAAACCATAAAAAAGCTTTGTCAATTTAAAAATGAATTCTTTATATTCTATAAGAAGGAATCCATCGGGTTACTCAATATATACTTCCTCTTCCAATTATCCATTGAGAAATGAAGAAATTAAATCCATTTGAAAGATCTTATATCACATTTTTCCATAATAGAAAAAAAATCCTAATTGTATAAAGCCTAGACACTATTGTAAATGTTGCATTGAAATAAATTCATTCTTCTTATGTATAACCTTTTCACACGAGTCATTCCTTATTTCCCATCACCTCTCCTTTCCCTTTCAACATGTTTTGGAACGACCACTTTTTTCCAATGAAATTTTTAATTATTGGATTTGGTACAAACTACAAAGATTCATTCTTCTAAATCTATTCCAAATCCTCATTCATTATTTCAATATACTCATTATGCACTAATTTTTTTTACAACCTTCAGCTCAACATGAGAAAACAACTAGGTAATATTTACTATCCTCAAAGTTATCTTATCTTGAATCATCCATCCTTGATCTCCAATAATTTTATGGACCTCCACTTACTTTCTCAAACTTGAATTAGTTTATAATGGTTATTCTTGATCACTAGAAATATCCGATTCATAATATTCAATATTTAATTATTCTATATTCATATCATTTTCAAAAAATTCCTCTTTCTTTTCTAAGAATTTTACTTCATCATATTAATATTTGGATATTTCTTCATGATATGTTACTTCATTAATTGAGTGTTCGAACAACTTAACCTCTAAATTATACATAATCTTCTCTATATCCTTCTTATATAAATGATATCCTCTTTTATTTATAGGATAACCAAGGAAGATACCTTTAACTCCTCTTTTTCAAACTTCCCCAAATTTTTTACTTTCACCATCATTATAAAAGAGATACAAAATACTCTAAAGTATTTAAAACTTTGAGGTATTATTATAATACATCTAATATGGTATCGTATCTAAATTAGGTCGAAAAAAACAACAATTTTGAATCTGAGTTTTTGTACTAATTTATTACCTCTAGAAAAATTAAGATGTATCATACACTGCCAATATGGTATGATCCATTTCCAAAAAAAATTGTTCTTTCTTTCAACCAAACCAATTTTTCTGGGTATATGGTTTGAAAAATTCTTTTTGAATAATTTTTTTGAGGTATTCTTCAATATTTTTCATTGGTGTATTCAACACCATTATCCATCTATATCTTCTCCAAAGATAGTCCTTACTTTTTTTTTCACCTCTATTAAAATTATTAAATATCTTAAAAAACTCCAAATTATATATTATAAAAAAACACATGTAATACAAATTATTTCATCAAAAAAGGAAATAAAATACGCATCTCTATTTTTGATTACTTCTTCAGAGGCCCACAAACATTTGACTAAATGATCTTTAATGAGCCAGAATTTTGAATATCCACTTTCATATATGACGAATTGATACCCTCTTTTTCATATAGATAAAATAAAATTTATTTATATCTTTATAATAGGAACATAATTAATATTAATTAATTAGGTAATATTTATCGTATTCCTTTGAACAATGTGGAAAAGTATTCAATTACACAATTGATTTTTTTCATTCATGATCATGTCGTATAAATTTTTAGCATCACCAAACTAAAACAAGTTACACTTTGTTTGATATAATATTGATAGTATATATTAATATTTCATTATATTTACAAATAAATCCATTTTTTTTAAATACCAATTCATTTAATTCATCAAATAGTCGAGATACACTAACAATGTTTTGTTTCAACCTAGTAATGAATAATGTGTTCTTCGACTACAGATTGTATTCTCCAATTATTTCAAAACCAAATACCCTTATTTTGGGTAATCCATCATTTCCAAATATCCCCAATCCTTTTATTTTTCAACCTATTCCAAAATATTTAGATATCCTGTCATTTTTATATAACATTCAATATATAAGATCCATTTTCATTCATTTTGATATTCTTTGGGTTTGAATTCAACAACCAAAACCTTATCATATCCGTCTTAATTTTTATTCTAACGGTTTAGAGTATTTCAACTAACACTCTGTTAAGAGGGATATATGGTGATCAAATCATTAGTAACATGTCCTAGTTAGCCACACCTTCCATAAACTTCTTCCAATGATTGAAATTTATTTTATACTTTTTGTTCAAAATGTTCTAATTGTTTTTGAACTTTTCTACTTTGAGGTGACTAACTCGCACTCAATATCTACCCCCATATCCTCTAAGATCAAATTAATATTGATATTTAATCCAAAATATTCTTTTAATATAACAAGATTGTAGAATTTTAAAGCTATTTTATGTACACTACAAGAGGGGGTGGGGTGAATTGTTGTTTGAAAACAAGTAAATATTTTTGTCCACCTCAAAATATTTATACATCAGTATTAAAAAAACCAAAAAAACGCACAAAAAATCAAATTAAAATCAGAGTACAAAATATTTAAGAAAAATTATTTCACAATTTCTGATGATATAATGTGAAAAATAGAAATAGAAATACTCTCTATATTATAATCATATTCATATTCAATGGTTAACACAACGGAAATAAAAAACTATGGAGTATAGATTTATAATTCAAATTCAAATAAAATTATTATAAATCCTCACTTTTGAACCAAAGAAAAATGGAAAATATAAACCAGTTTTAAGGAATTCTTGACTGTTAACCCATTAAATGTTATATTCTTCTTTAATTATATATCTTGGATCTATATTCCTATTCTGGAATCCCCTGAATAGCCTAGTTGTAAATTACCCTCTTAAATAACATGAAGCTTTATTTACCCAGTTTTTGACCGGTAACTCAGTAATTTTTCTACAATAATTGATAGCTCTGTATTCTCATTACAAATACCTTTAACATGATTTTCCAACTACTTTAACTGGTATATCCATAAAACTATTTCAATAAGAACTTCTATACAATTTGACAATGAAACCACTCAAATGTAAGCTCTAAAAAAACTCTCAAAATGACAAATAATCATAAGTACTATAGTCAAAAAGAAGTTGAAGACATTAAGTGATTTTAACACTCATAGAATTATTAGATCAAATTCTAGTTATTTAAATCCCAGAGGTGAAACTATATTTATAGGTAATAATCCAAATACTGTGTCTCACATATCTCAGGTATAACTGTAATGAAATTATAAACAACTTATTGATCATATTTCAAGGGACTCATTGTCTTTCCATATCTACCAATGTGTTAATTTAGAAATGCTATTGTGCATTTTGAAACTGGTGAAGGTAATCTAGATTTCATTAACCATGTTACATATTTTATTTGAAAACCTTAAACTATCGATATTACTAAATTCCTTTAGTCATCTCATTTTCATAAATCAGTACCATCACTATCTCATTAAACCTAAAGTTATCTGTAATTTATTTATCAATTTTATATACTGAAATAAAAAAATATAAAAAAATAAACCTAAGTTATAAAAAATAAATTGTTTCGTGGTTTTTAAAACTAGTAGATTAAAGTGAGTCATGAATCAATAATATCCCCCTTTTTGAAAAAAAAACACATAAAGGAAAATCAAAATGAATGGAAGTTACTCATATCTTTCGATGAAGATATCTTAATTTATTCCTTTAATATATTCTCCCTCTTTGAATAAATCCCCCCATTTTAAAACAAATAGATATTAGTAATGATGATTTTAATGTATTTATCCAATTTAGTAATAACAAACCCCCCTTAGAAATGATGTAAAGTCCCGTAAATTTCAAGGAAATTTTTTTATTAATTTTTTTGGAATTTTATGTGTCTGCAGTTTTTAACGGCACCTGATTCTGAGGCCCGGTGTGCCCAGAATAATTTTCTGAAGTTTTGTTAAGCTTAAATTAACACGTGTAAGCAGTTTTATTGAAAAATTGGAATAACTCTTAAACGATTACTTGGATCAGAAATCTGAGGGCACCATTGCGCTCAGGATGGTGGGTTTACTCTAAGTGTGACATAAGTTTAGTCGGTGCGGGCCTCCTGTGATAAATTCCAAAAATGGAATAACCGTAAATAAAATAATTAAATAAATTATTTTATTTTTCAAATGCTTATAACTCCCAAATGGTAGCTCGAATTAAAAATATGAGACCACCACTAAACTCGTGAGGGCATGATTTATTTAAGAATATACTAACTTTGGCCGGAACGGGCCACCAGAAAAAGTTAGTTAACAAGTCTGACCTCGTCCACTCAAATAGTGATTCATCCAGGACATTAAAAATTTACATACACGTCATAATCATCACTAAACATGATGAACAAGCCCATTAATTATTTTCAATTTCCAATTTATACATTTGAACATGTCAAATATTCAATATTCCCAATCATCATTAGAGGTGGGGACCACACCCACCTAACCTCCCATGGCAGAGTTTTGGGTGGTGGGGCCCACACGATACCCTAACTCCTCACCTCTCCATAACTCACCCCTTGTTTAATGCATGGAAACTCCACTTTATCTTTTATTGAAGTGGTGCCTCTCCACCTCCCATGTTTAATCCAACTAAGATAATTAATAACCTTATTAATTATATTTGTCACACCTCTTTGACTTCTCTTGAAATGCATGGAATCTTATAAAAGAAGGGGACTTAATGAAATATGGGGTTGGAAATTGTTGTGTGAAGGATTGGAGAGATCTTGAGTTTTTTTTGAAGAGTACCAACTCCCCAACGAAGAATGATCATTCATTCACGATGAAGAACGATCATTCCTTCACGATGAAGAACTCTTCCCGGTTCGCCATCAAAGGAGGAGACACCGCAGAGGGGAATCCGCAACGACGAAGACTCTTCCTCCAACATCAACAGAACCGACACCGATCTTCCACGAAGTCCGATCATCGCAATGCTTGCCTCTTTCCGCGGCTCGACGACGTGCGATGTCTTTTCGAGGTATGGGGTTTTCGTATATAGTGTATATGTGATTTATACCTCGTGCATGGGTATTTTAATTGCAGGGTGTTTTTATAATTTATTTTGAATAAATTAATCCCTTTTCGTTGATGAATTTTGGATTGAGCCTCTAATATGGAGGGAACGTCTAACGAACAAGTTCGGACCCTCCGCTGGTTGTTCTTTTGTGCGTGGATTGACGGGTGACATTGAAACGGGCCGTAACGGCGATTCGAAGTCGGTATGATGCGCAGAAGGATCCTATGGTGCAGGTCTGACGAGGGTCCCAGTGGTCCAAGACAATGGTTCGGTTGGGCGAGCAAGTGACCGTGGCTGCTGGTGCAGGCAGAAGACAGCACGACATGGGTTCTGGTGCGTGGTAGCAGGAGATGACAGCTAGGGTAGAGGCCACGTGAGATTTCTGGAGGAGATAAGAGATTGGAGAGAGAAAGAATGAATAAGAGAAATAAATTAAAAGAAGAAATAATAAATCAATAGGAAGTGTTGGGGAATGAAGTCATGGAGAAAAGGGAGGCACTACTTTTGGGTGGCGCGTGGATTTGGGGGTGTGAGATTTAAGGAATTAAATCAAATTAAAAATAATAATAATATAATAATGTTATTGTTATTTTCATTGGGAAAACTGTATTTTGACGGTATCATCCTCGTGCGACCTTGGTTTCTCGAACCGTCAGAGGCAGTGTGACCCTGACTCCGAGGCGGAATTTATGAGTCCAATATTGGATGACTTTTTCAGGTTTTTGGATCGGGTACCCGAAGTGCTCGGAAAATAATAGATTTAATAATATTGTCAAATCTTTGACCTCCTATAACTCTTGCGTGCGATGTCCGATTGGCTTGCCGTCAGCGGCAAAATGACCCTGTATTTAAGACGATCGATTCAAGTCTAATGTTCGATACTAAATTCTGGTTCGTGGCTTGGGTCCACGAAACACCCAATGATAACAATAATATTATTATTACCGGATCTTGTATCTAACATATCTCTCTCATACGGTGTCGTAATGACAAACCGTCTGCGACGTTGCGACCCTAGAATTAATATGGATGTATCAATACCAATTTAGGATAATTAAGTTGAGGTCGAGGGGCGGGCTCCACGAGGCCCGGTTCGTGCGTGTTGTAGTGAAATGAAGCTTTTTCACCGTTTATCCATTTTGGACAAATGGGTAGTCCATCTCATGTGTTTTTTAGTATGGATCGTAATGGTGTGACTGGTTTGGTTAACCAGTTTCATTTGAAGTATGTCCAGGTTGGTTCGAACCCAAAACCAATCGGGCCCTCAGAGTGGAAGCACTTGTAACTTGAGTTACGGACACCCGATTGGTGTGCCGTCGACTTTGTTGGATTTCTCTTGTTGAGACGGTTCTTTTGGAATACTTCACCTGAGGTTTGGACGTAGTTGGAGTAGGGCCGGGTTGGATTGTACATGAAATCCAACCGGGCCCCTGGAACGGAAAAGCCGATAACTTTCATACCGAACGTCCGTTTGACGAACCGTCAGCGACATTGTTGATCACGTTGAGAAATAGTCCCTTTGAGTATACCCTATGAGAGTTCGGGGTACAGTTGAGATACGGTCGGGTTGGTTCGTACACGAAACCAATCGGGCCCCTGGGACTAAAAGGCTAATAACTCACAGACTGGGCGTCTGATTGACGCGCCGTCTATTGCGTTGAGACCCCTATGACGAGACAGTCCTTTGAGATAGTTTTTCGTGGTACTTTGTGATACTTGGAGTATCGACTAGTAGCTCGTGGAGTGGATCCTCCAGGAGACGAGCGTACGGAGTGCAGAGACCTTGTAGCTGGCTGAGACATGATGACTTCTTGTCCGATTCGAGTTAGAGTGACTTGTATAGCCCAGTGGGGAGCACTACTGTGTTTGGGTGGAAGAACCATGGCTGGGAGCACTACTGTGCTTGGGTGGCAGACCCGCAGTTCTCGATAGAAGGAGTACCTCTGCAGGCTATTAGGGGGGGTTCACTACTGTGTTTGGGTGGCTGACCCGCGGTACTTGACAGGAGGAGTACCTTAGCAGTCTAAGGTTAGTGAGCAGCGCCTCAGAGTCGCGACAGGATCACGGAACTCGATAGTGGAGGAGCTCTTCAGCAGTTGCGGTTTCCGTAATTAAAATCCTGGTTTGAGCTGAGTCAATAAACTTTTTGTTTACCTCATGATTGAGAAGAGTTACTTGATAACTTAGGTATATGTATGAGCATATACCTAAGTAAAGGTTATCTATTGAGATCTTTCTTTGTGGTTTATCCTTGTTGGATTTTAGTGAGACGTTGAGGGTCTTCGGGTCCCTACTGAGCATCGTTATACTCACCCCTGCACGGGCTACGCCCACTCCTCGTTGTGTTGGTTGCAGACGATGGACAAAACTGATCGTGGTTGAGGCTTGTTGAGCTAGACGGTACCCGAAGGTGGATTTCACGACGAGTCGGTACCCGGAGGAGACGAACGGATGGACGGTCAGATGCGATATGCTGAGGAGTACATATGTACCTACCCTTTAGGTAGGATCCGTGGTGGATGATCTAGGAGCTTCTTGTCACCATTCAGCTGTTGTCCTTTGAGTTGTACTTCACTTTCAGTTGTAGTTGTACCTTTCTGTTGGGCTTGAATTTCTGGCCCCTTTGTATTTCCAGAACACTTGTTTACTGCTTTACTTAGTGTTTTCTTCCTCTTGTACTCTATTGTGTTGTTTACTTTTATAAAGGCAATGTCTTCACTTTTTATTGGGATTTATTCCTTTGGTGCTAGTCGCCAGCCCCTGACCTATGGAAGGCGGGCTTAAGGTAGTCATGGAACGGGCCCCAAGGACGGGTCATGAAAAATTGGTATCAGAGGAGTCGGTTCTACCGCAGAACATATAACTATGATATTTTTCTTTCTGAGAAGAAATAGAGTTAAGCGTACCAAGTGTGGTTTTTAGTTCAGGGAGTCCAGTGTTGGTGTGGAGACTGACGTATCCATACACCAGAACCCTGACAACTGATTTCCAACTTAGTGCACGAAAAAACTGATTGCGTGTGTGTTTTAAAAGTTTTCTTTATGTCAGCTCACCAGGTTTAAATCGTTTGACCATGTCGCATATTTTTAGGATGTCTCCCCATAGATAGTCAGTTGGAGTTTCTGAGAGAGTACTCGATGACGTCTCACCGAGCGATGAGACTCCGGTGTATGGCCCTCTTTCTATGTTGGCTCCTTTGGGTGGTGTACCAGCAACACCACCACCCGTTAGGAAGCAGATGCCACTAGCCGTACTAGTGGATGGTGCACGCTGATAGAGCGCATTGCATGAATTCCAACAGTAGATGCCTTCGATGTTACGAGGCGAGGCAAATTCCCAGGCAGTAGTGGACTTTATGGAGGTGATTTCTAGAGTTCTACAACTAGTTTAGAGATAGTAGAGCAGATGGTGATCTTAACTACTGGTGTTTCCCAGTGAGTGACCATGAGGTTGGTTCGCATAGTGATGAGGCTTCGGTACATGGACTGATGCCTGAGATAGTATCTTCAGGTAGTGTGCTAGCTATATCACTACCTGTTGGTAATAAGTTACAACTGGAAGTACCGATAGAGGACGCATGTAGGCTTAGTGCCTTACACATGATTCAGCATCAGATACCCCTCAGGTTTCGAGGCGAGCCCGACTCACAGGCGGCTGAGGACTAGTTTGAGGAGGTGGCTGAGAGTTTTCTAGAGCTTATACAGCATCGACAGGATGACATGTCGGTAGCTGAGTATTCATCGGGGCTTACTGACCATTCCTGGTACTCGATGAATACAATGCGATTAGTTCTTCAGGGATCATACTTCTGAGTGAGGTTTGTTTAAAAGACATCTGAGCCATCACTTCTTCCTCTATGCATTCCTACTTATGCTAGGGTGCTAGAGGGAAGCTTTGTGATTGAATGTTCTTTGGATAAATGAATACAGCTAATGAATGTAAGCAGTAAGAAACAGGAAACTGGCGTCAGTCTCAGAGACATGGGCATGTAAAATGTTTCAAGAAGAGGAAGTGTTAAGGACAGATGAATCTGCAGAGCAGCATATGTGGAAGTAGAGCTTGCAGAGCAGCATGAGGTGGTGTAAATTTCAACATGTTACAACCACTCACCTTTGTAGTCCCCTCTAGGCTCAAGGAGTTGAAGGGAAGGGGAATAGAGTAACTGCATGCAGTCAAGGAGTGTGACCGAAGGCTCTAGGGATGATTCGAGGAATGATCTGTGTCTAATACTAGCTGCCGTATCAACAGACATTCATACGAATCATTCCTTCCTTCCACGAATCACGTCCCAGACCTAGAGTATCCGATTAAAACCGTTGACTTGACCCTCACGTCTGGAGATACCTTTGGGAGGAGACTCAAAAATCACAATTACGCCGACAATGTCATTTGACCCTTGAGGCGAGAGTTTTGGTTGGAACCTCTTGGTGGCATTGTTGAGGCCTTACGAAGTTAGTTTGGGTATGGAATGGACATCCACAGTTCATACTCGGACTGACTATATTAGGCAAAAAGGTTGTGGTTTACCTACAACATTGTGATGAGTTTTTCCTTGGTCAGCGAAAAGGAAACCCCAGGAAGCACGAGAACCTCCAGGAGAGCACATGGGAGCGAGATTCTCAAATGCATGCTCAGTACCCTCATTTGTTTCCCTAGTGTGTGTTGTGGCTTTACGGGGACGTAAATCCCTGAGGTGGGGGTAATGTAAAACCCAGTAAATTTCAAGGGAATTTTTTTCTTAAATTCTTTGGAATTTTATGAGTCCGCAGTTTCTGACGACACCTGATTCCAAGGCCCGGTGTGCCCGGAATAATTTTTTTGAAGTTTTATTAAGCTTAAATTAACACGCATAAGGAGTTTTACTGAAAAAGTGGATTAACTCTTAAACGGTTACTCTGATTAGAAATTCGAGGGCACCATTGCGCTCAAGATGGTGGTTTTACCCTAAGCGCGGCTTAAGTTTAGTCGGCGCGTGCCTCCTGTGAGAAATTCCAAAAATGGCATAATCGTAAATAAAATAATAAAATAAATTATTTTATTTTTCAAACACTTATAACTCAAAAATGGTAGCTCGGATTAAAAATCTGAGACCACCGCTGAAATCGTGAGGGCATGATTTATTTAAGCAGATACTAACTTTGGCCGGCGCGGGCCACCAGAAAAAGTTAGTTTTTGGCCGCAAATAAAATAATTAAGTGAAAATTACTTTATTATAAAATTAATAACTTCTAAACGGTAACTCGGATTGAAAATAAGAAAGTATCAATGGGTTCATTAGGGCATGTTCTACTTAGGAAGAGCCTAACCTTGACCGACGCGGGTCGAGGGTGATTGATAATAATTTTCCGAACTTTTTTTTCGGGTACGTTTAGTAAACGTACGTGTGGGTTTTTCTATATTTTGAACTGGTGCTCGGAATTGAAATCTGAGGGCACCGATGAAATCGCAGCACCATTAATTTATTAGGGGGACCTCTGTCATAGTTGTGTTTTGAGCGGGTTGAGGTTAAATATTTGGGAATGATATTAAATCAAATAAAATTTGATGTGTACAAATTTTATTCAAGGTAGGTGGTTATTTTCAACAAAGGGGAAGTTAGAGGTGGGGCCCACACCCACATAACCTCCCATGGGAGAGTTTAGTGTGGTGGGGCCGACACGAGACCCTAACTCCTCACCTCCCCATAACTCCCTTGTTTAATGCATGGCAACTCCACTTTATCTTTTATTGAAGTGGTGCCTCTCCACCTCCCATGTTTAAGCGAAATAAGATAATTAATAACCTTATTAATTATATTTGTCACACCTCTTTGACTTCTTTTTAAATTCTTGGAATCTTTGAAAAGAAGGGGACTTAATGAAATATGGGGTTGGAAATTGTTGTGTGGAGGATTGGAGAGCTCTTGAGTTTTTTTTGAAGATTACCAACTCACCGACGAAGAACGATCATTCCTTCACGACGAAGAACAATCCTTCCTTCACGACGGAGAATGATTCCCTGTTCTCCATCAAAGGAGGAGACACCGCTGAGGGGAATCCGCAACGACGACGGCTCTTCCTCCAACTTCAACGGAACCAGTACCGATCTTCCGCGACATCCGATCATCGCAACACTTGCCTCTTTCCGCGGCTCGACGACTTGCGACGTCTTTGTGAGGTAGGGGGTTTTCGTATATAGTGTATATGTGATTTATACCTCGTGCATGGGTATTTTAATTGCAGGGTGTTTGTATAATTTATTTTGAATAAATTAAACCCTTGTCGTTGATGAATTTTGGATTGACCCTCTAATGTAGAGGGCACGACTAACGAACAAGCTTGGACCCTCCGCTGGTTGTTCTTTTGTGCATGGTTTGACGGGCGACATTGAAACGGGCCGCAATGGTGATTCGAAGCCAGTATGACGCGCAGAAGGATCCCATGGTGCTGGTCCGACGAGGGTCTCGGCGGTCCAAGGCAATGGTTCGGTTGGGAGAGCAGGCGACCGTGGCTGCTGGTGAAGGTAGAAGGCAGCGCGACATGGGTTCCGGTGCGTGGTAGCAGGAGATGGCTGCTTGGGTAGAGGCTGCGTGAGATTTCTGGAGGAGAAAGGAGATTGGAGAGAGAAAGAAGGAATAAGAGAAATAAATTAAGAGAAGAAATAAGAAATCAATAGGAAGTGATGGGGCGTGAAGTCATGGAGTAAAGTGAGTCGCTACTTTTGTGTGGTGTGTGGATTTGGGGGTGTGAGATTTAAGGAATTAAATCAAATTAAAAATAATAATAATATAATAATGTTATTTTTATTTTCATTGGGAAAACTGTATTTTGACGGTATCTTCCTCGTGCGACCTCGGTTTCACAAACCGTCAGCGGCAATGTGACCCTAACTCCGTGGCGGAATTTATGAGTCCAATATTGGATGTCTTTTTCGGGTTTTTGGATCGGGTACCCAAAGCGCTCCAAAAATAATAGATTTAATAATATTATTAAATCTTCGACCTGCTATAACTCTTGTGTGCGACGTCCGATTGGCTTTTCGTCAGTAGCAACATGACCCAGTCTCTAAGATGGTCGATTCAAGTCTAATGTTCGATACTAAATTCTGGTTCGTGGCTCGGGTCCACGAAACACCCAATGATAATAATAATAATATTATTATGGGATCTTGTATCTGACATATCTGTCTCATACGGTGTCGGAATGACAAACCGTCTGCGATGTTGCGACCCTGGAATTAAGACGGATGTTTCAAGACCAATTTTGTATATTTAAGTCGAGGACGAGGCGTGGGCCCCACGAGGCCCGGTTCGCGCGTGTTGCGATGAAATGAAGCTTTTTCACCGGTTATCCGTTTTGGACCAATGGGTAGTCCATATCGTGTGTTTTTCGGTATGGATCACAATGGTGTGACCGGTTTGGTTAATCAGTGTCATTTGAAGTACGGTCGGGTTGGTTCGAACCCGAAACCAACCAGGTCCTCAGAGCAAAAACACTTATAACTTGAGTTATAGATGTCCGATTGACGTGTTGTCGACTTTGTTGGATTCCTCTTGTTGATATGGTTCTTTTGGAATACTTCACCTAAGGTTTGGACTCACTTGGATTAGGGTCGGGTTGGATTGTAACTGAAATCCAACCGGGCCCTTGGAACGGAAAAGCCGACAACTTTCAGACCGAACATCCGTTTGACGAACCGTCAGCAGCATTGTTGATCATGTTGAGAAACAATCCCTTTGAGTATACCCTATGAGAGTTAGAGGTACAGTTGAGATACGTTTGGGTTGGTTCGTACACAAAACCAATCGGGCCCCCGGGACTAAAAGGCTAATAACTCACAGACCGGGCGTCCGATTGACGCGCCGTCTGTTGCGTTGAGACCCCTATGATGAGGAAGTCCTTTGAGATACTTCTTCATGGTACTTTGTGATACTTGGAGTATTGACCAGTATCTCAGGGAGCAGATCCTCCCTAAGACGATCGTACGGAGTACGAAGGCCTTGTAGCTGGCTGAGACCTGACGACTGCTTGCCTGATTCGAGTCGGAGTGACTTGTATAGCCCAGTGGGGAGCACTACTGTGTTTAGGTGGCAGACCCACAGCGGGGAGCACTACTGTGTTTGGGTGGCAGACCCGCGGTACTCGACAAAAGGAGTACCTCTGTAGTCTATTAGGGGGGTGCACTACTGTGTTTGGGTGGAAGACTCCGGTGGGAAGCACTACTGTGTTTGGGTGGCTGACCCGCGGTACTTGACAGGAGGAGTACCTCAGCAGTATAAGGTTAGTGAGCAGTGCCTCGAAGTCGCGATAGGATCACGACACTCGACAGAGGAAGAGCTCTTCAACAGTTGCAGTTTCGATAATGAAAATCCTGGTTTGAGCTGAGTCAATAAACTTTTTGTTTACCTCATGATTGAGATGGGTTACTTGATAACTTAAGTATATGTATGGGCATATACCTAAGTACAGGTTATCTGTTGAGATCTTTCTTTGTGGTTTATCCTTGTTGTATTTTAGTGAGACCTTGAGGGTCTCAGGGTCCCTACTGAGTATCGTTATACTCACCCCTACACAGGCTACGCCCGCTCCTCGTTGTGTTGGTTGCAGATGACGGACAACACTGATCGTGGTTGAGGCTTGTTGAGATGGACGGTACCCGGAGGTGGATTTCACGACGAGTCGGTACCTGGAGAAGACGAACGGACAGACGGTCGGACACGGTATGCTAAGGAGGACATCTGTACCTACCCTTCCGGTAGGATCCGTGGTGGACGATCGAGGAGATACTTTTCAGCTTTCAGTTTCTGTCCTTTGAGTTGTACTTTTATTTTAGTTATAGTTGTACCTTTCTGTTGGGCTTGTATTTCCGACCCCTTTGTTTCTCCAGAACACTTGTTTACTTCTTTTCATAGTGTTTTCTTCTGCTTGTACTCTGTTTTGTTGTTTACTTTTATAAAGGTAATTCCTTCCCTTTTTATTGGGATTTACGCCTTTGGTGCTAGTCTCTAGCCCCTGGCCTATGGAAGGCGGGCTTGGGGTAGTCATGACACGATCCCCAAGGACGGGTCATGACAAATGATTTTAATTTTTTTAAAGAATTTCTCCCACTTTTTGGTTTTCGAAAATAAGGGCTTGAAAAAAAATTACTTGAAAAACTTATGAAAATGAAGTTTCTACTTTTAAAAACAAATAGAAAATAATTGTTAGAAAGATTACATAAATGGTAAAGATAGAACATTAATCTAGATAGTTTTATTTAAAGAATAAGAATATAGTAAAAAAAAAATATCAAAAAAAATTATCAAGATAACATTTGAAAAATGCTGTCAGAAATTTTTTTTAGAGATAAACGAAATAATAAATTTAAAATTCATCATTATTAATAAATTTTTTAATCATTTTCTTCAGATTCTTAATGTACTTCCCTTTTTTGGCTAGCTTCTCATCTTGAACTTTGATCTTCTCTTCAAACACGACTACTTTATTTGAAATTATACCTTCCTAAGATTTCAAAAAAATATTCTACTTGACGTATTTTTATGTTAAATAAATTATATTCTATATTTTATCTATATATTTCTCTTGGTTCTTAAGAAAATTCATATTTTGGTCCACTATCTGCTGATTCTGGATTATAGCTAGATTCATCAAATATTTAACTGATAAGGAAACTCCTTCAACTTTATATTCAAGATATTTTACAATTTTTAAAAAATAATTGATTTAAAACATATAATATCTTATTTATAATTTATATAAATAGTTTAATCACCTATAACATTGATAAAATTTTTGTGATATTTTATTCACTTAGTGATTTTCTTCAAATTCCATTCAAAATGATCAGTTTCTTCTCTATCTTCCTTTAAGTATTACTTTGTTTTTTATATAGAATCTATTATCTAATATTATAATTAAAGATTCTAAGTGTGGTTCATAAAATTTTAAATGACACCCACTAATACACTTTGTTCTAGTATCACATTAAAAATATGATTCATTCTTCTCTTCTTGGTTAGAACTGAGTGAATCTTTTGATCAAAATATCAAGCTATAATCAAAGTAGTAGATTTATATGTTTTGTCCTTTTTTTTGATATTTTGAAATGATTGGATAATTATTTTATTCTTTTACATTTTTTAAGGAAGAATATTCAATTTCTATTGGATCATCATTAACTATATTTTTATCACCAATAATTCTCTTAGAGGATCTTGATGAAGAGATTGAGAAAAAACTAGAAATTTCTTCAAATGGAACCAATTTTTGAATATATTTCAAGGAGTTTGAAGATGTATATATGATAGATGTATGAAATGAAGATTAAATTAGAGATAAATGTTTAAATACCATTCTATTTTATGGGGATTTATCATTTTTATTTTCTACCTTTTAAAAATAACTTCTTTTGAAAATGATTCTATAGGTGAAAATTTTACATTAGAAAATGGTGGAACTAAAAATGATTGAAATTCATCTTACTGAACATATAATGGTTAGCCATATGATGAATTCTCAATTGTACATTTATCTATATAATGAGGAGATGATAAAGAATATTATTTATTATAATCATTAAAAAAAAATTCCTTTATTTTTCAATCAAAATTAAACTTTATTTTTATCAGGTCTTTAGTGACATATTCCTTGATTGTAACTCCTTATAGAAAATTATTAGAAACATGAGGTCACTTCACCTTAATAAAATAATTTTTTAATATTTTATTCCATAAATTCTAGCCAAATTCTTAGATTTATCTTTATCTAAACTAAATAATGGTTTTCCTATATCTCTTTCTTCATTTTTCAGTTTCTTTATTTTAAATTTTTCTGTCTAAAAAAGTTATGGGAATAAATATTTTTTTATTCAATCATCTAAAGTTACATTATTTATATTCAATGAATATTTTATTTGTTTTAATTTAGGTTTAGATGTTTTTTCTTTCTCCTATACTATTTCAAAGGTGCATCTACTTTTATAGATTAAATTTCCTCAACTATTTTTAGTTTATTTTTATTTGGGGACTATTCTCAAATAGGAGCTGTAAAATCTTTCATTTTAATAGGTAATTAAACTGATTGATTTTGAAAATATTCTTTAACATATTTAGAAAATCATTAGAGGAAAATATAGATTAATTTTCACCAAATTTGTTTTCTTTATCATCAAAATTCAATATCATATTTTGAGATTGTCTCAATATTAATTGGATTCTATTTTTTTCCTTTCAATATGGGAATCATTTTCTACATTTTATTCCTTTTGAAACTTTACAAGAACCCATTTAAAAGGTTGACTATATAGTAAGATCTTTATATCAACTAGACCATTATGAATTACTTCAATATAGGACCATATGAACTTAAATAGACTAAACATTCTGAATATTACCAGAAAATCAAAAAATTATACATCTTGAATTTAGGTAATAGATGCACTGGAATGATAAGATCCACCAAAATATGATTCTTACTTTAGGTAATAGATTCCCACTCATGTGTACATTTACATTGATTAAAAATATATTATTTTTTTATTAATATTAAGAAACCTCTCAAACTAATTTTTCTAGTTTATGAGATATAAATATGGAATCCACCTAAAATGTCACTTCTAATGGTCCTTAAAACTTCTCTTAGGTCAAGGTAAAATAATAATAATAAATCATAAAATCAAACTTCTTGACTCCTTATTCATCATAAAATCTAGTATATCTATAAAACTCCCAAAACAACAATGGGTAATATAGTTCATGTTAATTTTTATATAGAAACAAGATTTCCCCATATTTGAAAAGTGATAATATCCTTCATTATAAAATCATACATTTCAAGAAAATTTGAAACAAAAAACATTTAAATTACTATTTTTCTCGTGGAATACTATTCAAATGATAACATGATCATATCAAAAGCTGATAAGAAAACTTTATAAACAATTAAAATATATCCACTTCTGATAGTAGGGAATACATCTAAAGAAAACTATGTAAACCTCTTTATTAAGGTATATTTGAAATATGAAGAGTCACTATAAAATTTCTTGATCTAACTAATCATATTTTATCCCACCAAAACACATGTTTTAAAATTTATTTTTTGATGGAATTATTTAAATTTTAAATTTATAACACTTGAAAAAATTAAAAAGAGTTATAAAATCCAGGTAAATGAATGATAATTGAAATTTATATAAATGAACAAAATTTACTTGAAAATATGATAAATAAATAATACTTCCTAAAGATATGATGAATTGAAATTATATGTCGTAATAAATTTGAAGTTATCTCCTCTTTAAGAAAGACTTGATCTTATTCCTTGAAATATGGTTCCATATATTTTTTCATATAATGTTTATGTTCATTAAAATGTTAAAAATTTTATAAAAATTTGATAAAAAATAATAGTTAACCCTATTAAATAAATGTATTAAATTTAATATAGTAATAAAATATAAAGTGACATATTTCTAAGAATATAAATAAGAAATACTTGAGGAACCACTGAAATATGTTCATTTAATGATGTGTAACAATGTAAGTATTTTGGATTATAGTTATGGTAGATATACCTCATTGGGTCTATAAGAATTAGTAAACAATATCATTGGAACTCATATTTCATTTTCCTTATGATGTTCAAAAGAAGAAAGTTATTTTGAGATAAAATAACATTTTCTACCAAAGGATTGAACTCTTTTCAATGAATTATTTTTATTCCAGTTAACTTCTCTCTGAAATATATTATATAAGGGTTCTCAATTTGTAATAAAATAGTTTTTTCTAATATATTGATCTTACATTGGTTTTACTACCTAAACTAGATGTAGTTCTATTAAGTCTCAACTGACCATATATCTTCTCAAATTTCATTCTTACTATTTTAATCATAGTAAATAATTTCTTCAAACATTAAATATTCAATTTCATCTTGATAACCTTGTTATAATTAGGGACATATGATTGCTTTTTCATTTTCTTATTATAAATTTCCTTTTTTAGATTTTTCATAATTGAATGATCTTTTGATGAATTTAATTTAATTTTTTCCTTTTATCTCAATATTCAGCTTCGTGATTTTCCATTTGTACCTATCCAGCTCAAAAATTGATTTGGAATTTTATTTTTCATCTTCATTATATTTTTATTCAATATTTACAAAACTATATTTTCTTTATATAGTTTTTATTTATATTATTTTACTTATTATAAAGTTTCTAATATATATCTTCACATTAGTAACAAAAGAATTCATCCCATTTTATGTTTCTGATTTTTTATCATCATCAGAATATGATAAAAATTAATCATCACTCTCAATCTCACTTTCTAAATCAAAGATTCATTTGGAATAAAGAGTCAAATTTTTAATGGTTTTGAAAAGTAAGTCTTCACGTGATAGACTTTTAATTTTATGATATTTTAGCGTAAAGACCTGTAAATTTTCTGCTATCCTCACTATCATCTCATGAACTATCTTAATTAGTATCACCACCAATATCACTCCAAGTATCCATAATTTTTATAATTTTTTCCCTTTATTTATGAAATATGTTTTTTTGATATTTCTTATCTCTCCATTTATGTTTAGTATAATATTGTTGAAAATGAAAATGTATTTTACATTCATAGCAGGTAGGTTTAAAAGAATATTTCTTATCAAAATTATACTTTCCATCTTTTATTCATTTTAAATAATCTATTTTGAAATTAAAATTATTGAACATACTTTTAGATAATTTATAAAGGTTACCTTCATTTTTTTCTCCATCTATATATTCATAGGATTTATTAAAATTTCTTTTGAAAATATCTCCTTGAGATGTAGAAGTAAAAGATACTCCAATTTTATTTCTTTCATTTTCAACATCTCTTTTTAATCTTCTTTCATACTGTATGATTGTTACAATTAAATCATTTTTATTGAGATTAATATTATTATTTGTGTCATTAATAACTATTTATTTATTCCCATTATTTTGGTAAAATGTATATAAACTTCTCAATATGTTGATCATCAGCTAACACATTTTTCACTAAGGAATTTGGAGATGTTTATAACAATCATAAATCATTGAAAAAATTGAGGTATAGTTTCACCAGGTATAGAATTAAAATATTTATAATCATCTATCAACATTTCTATTTTAGTTTCAAGAACTTTTAAAGTTTCAAAATTTCTAACTTTAAGTTTTTTTCATATACCACATGGTATTCCACATTAAAATAATTGACTGTATATATTTATTTGAATAGACCAAGAAAGATAATTTATAACTCTGAAATTAAATTAAAATTCATTATTTTCTTATCTTGAAAAAGTACTAACCTATTTTTATAGAATTCTATAATTACTAGTGAGAAAAAGATAAATTTTTAAACTCGTTTTCATAAAAAATTTCTCTATTCGATCCTGCCAATACTCAAAACAATTTCTATAAATTATATGTGGTCTATTTCGATTTATATTTTCTATTGATATAAAATGTATAGTTTTTATAATAATAATAATTCTTTACACAATATTAGGTTCATAAAAACTAAAATAATGAAAATTGAATCATGTAACAAAAAATTAGGAAATAAAAATATCATGTTCATTCTTAGATATAGAGACCTCCTTTGATACTAAATATAAGATCACAAAGGTATGGAATGTACCCTATAAGAGGGGGGGTTAATTTTAGTTTATAAACAACTAATAATTTTAATCCCACTAAAAATATTTATGTATCAATATTATGAATAACCGATAATCCCACAAAAAAATCAAAGTAAAATCAGATTAATAATTTTTAAGTATAACAATTTCCCAATTACCAATGAACTTAATTCACACATCAGAAACCTAAAACTATCACTATTAAAATAAAAATTCAATAAAATGGTTAAAATATCATAAATAAAACAATCTATGGATTATAAATTTAAAAATTAGATACCACTAAAATTATTATAAAATATTAACTTTTAATGCAAAGGAAAAGGGGAAACATAAACCAGTTTCAATGTTTCCTCAACTATCAACCTATCGAAGGGTGCACTTTTCTAATATCCAAAATCTTTGATTTTTATTTCTTATCATGTAATCCCTTGACCCGATTAATTTTAAATTTCTCACTTTAACAACCTGAAGCATAGTTTTTCTCTTACTTGGTCTGATTTCTTAGTACTTATGATACAAAAATTGGTAGTTTGATATTCCCGTTACAAAGACTAGTACATCGGTGTGCCTGTAACTTTAACTGGTATCTCAGTAAAACAATTTCAAAAAGAAATGTAAGGATCATTTATAATTAAACCTCTCAATCCTAAGCTCTATAAAAACTCTCAAAATGAAAAACAATTATAATTACAATTATCAATAAGAAGCTGAAGAATTTAAGAGAATCTAAATATCAAATTATTCTAATGTTACATTATATTTCTCTTGATCAATGAGGTGTATCTCTAATTATAGTTAAGCCTCCAACATTATAATTCCACATATCATGAGGTTAGCTTCAATGGTATCTGAAAAAACTTATTATTCATCTTCCGATGGACTCAATATCTTTCTATATCTACCAATGAGTTAATTTATAACCTATACTGTGATTTGTAAAAATTATGATGGTAATATGTTTTTCATTATTTAGGATACCACCTTATCATGAAACCCTTAAACTATCTTTATTACAAAATTACTTTGGTCATATTATTTTCATAAATTAGTACCGCCAATATTTTTTTAAACCTTAAGTAATTAGTAATTCATTTATTGGTTTTATATACTAAAATATCCAAAGATAAAACAATAAACTTATGTTAGATAAAATACTAAATATGTTGTTTCATGGTTTTCAATACAAGTAGATCAAAGTGATTCAATGATTAATTAAAAATCCTCTATAATAACTATAGTAGCTTCAACAAGAGTATTTTCAATTGAACACATCTTGTTTTCTAGAAGTAGACTCCCGGTGTTCTTCAAATTTTTGACCATAAAACATAGACCCTTTTTCCAAACCAATATTATGGTTCAATAAAAAACTCTATTGTTAATTATATAGTTATTTATTATCATTTTAAACAAGTATTTATAACATTTTTCTATTTAAATTTATTTTTCTAATAATTTTTATATTTTTCAAAACTATATTATTATTTCATAAATTGGACTTTTTCAACTCAAGTCTTCATATTTACCTTTACAATTAATTTCTTCATCAATCTGTATCTAAATTCATAAATACAATTTTGAATTTTTTTTTGAAATTTTCTAATTCATTTTTCACTTTCATCAATTTCTATTGAATATTTTCACAATATTTCTCCTTTCCTTCAACCTTTTTTTTCCATTGAAAAATTCAACTTCTTTTCTCGGACGAGTATGTTATTTAACTTATATATTTAATTAATCATATTTAATTAATTTTTAGAATGAAATGCATAATTATTTCTTTATGACTAAAAGTATTTATTTATTTTTTTGATTTACTTCTCTATCCTTGATTTTCTTGAAATTCATTCCTTGAGTTATCAATTTAGCATGAAATAAATTTCTATTTCCTCTTAACTTCTCTCATTGTGGCTATCATCACTTTTAATTTATTCTTTATTCATATTTTCAATTATAATATTTTCACCAATTTAACTGAAAGTTTCAAGTTCATCATCTTTTTCACTACTATCATTGTCTTCATAATTTGATAAGAAATTTCTCTTTTTGAATTTCTAAAAATTATTAACTATTACCTTTGAAAAAAACATTTTATTATCCTGGTATTTTCTTTCTTCCAATATTTAAGGGATATTTTCTAATCATCCTTTCTAGTATTCTCGAAATCAATCCATTTTCTCAATAAATTATCAAATAATATGCTATTAAAATCATCAAATGAATGTGTAACCAGATCATGGTATTCTAATACTAAATATATTCCATAAAATATTTCTAGAAAGACACTTTTCACCAAAACCTATAATGGTTCTCAAAATTTATTTAACATGAGTAAAGAATTTATATAATTTTTCATCATCATTTATCATTAGATATTTATACATAAATATCAAAAAATTTATCTTATCTTGTTTTAATTTCAAGTTACCATAATGGATATTTTCTAATCCCAAATATCCTTCACTGTTATTCTCCCTTTAACTTCGAGAAACTCTTTTTCTAAAAGAGATGATAAGATGTAATTTTGAGCATGAACATCACTCTCTAAGTTCTTTCTATCTACGTTTTCATCATAACACCTTCGACACAAAGAAAAAATCTAATAGTGGTTGCCTCCAATATATCCATGCTAATTAATAATAGTTATGGAAGCATCTAGTATTTACAAATATAATAATTGTTAATATAAAAAAAATTTGAATTACCATATTATTAACATAATTATTGTTTTCTATGATCAGAAAAAAATTAAATTTTCAAAAAAAAAGAGTAACACTTTCTCTTAAAACTCCAAATAACATATCATCTTCAATGGAAACCTAGATTATATAATACTAGTTGAAATGTCCATCATAGAAAGTGATAATTCAATGAGAAAATGGTTAAATTAGTGAAATCACTTATTTTTATGTTTATTCTTCAAAAAAAACATTCAAAAACTATTAAAGTGTAATAGATCTTCGCAATATATAGACTACACACACTCAAAGTAAAATCATATTGGTACAATAGTTTTTTATAAGGATCACTACTCTAAATGAGAAGTTTCATCCTTGGTATGATCTGGTAAATACCATTATAACACATTCTACTTGAATAACTATGTGGATTACAACTAAGAATGGATTATTCTAAAACATGCGTTACATAATGTGTCTCTTTACATGTGTAATGTGATCCTTCACAAAAACAGAAATATAATTTTATATTTTAACAATGAGAGAGTCATCAATTGAGTTAAACTACTATCATTTTATAGTTATGATTATTCCTCTTATTATTTCATGTATTCTTATTTCTCTTCTACTTTCACAAAAAAAGAACCCTTCCCATGTTCTCATGTATTATAACTTATTATTTATATCCTATCATATATTTTTATTCCAAAATAGTTGTTTTATCTTTGAATATATTAAATCTTAAATTCAAATTCAGTGATTCAACTTCCTTAAATTATTCCTACTTCTTATTTATACTTATAATTTATCCAAACCTCCTATCCAAACATAAATATTGTTAGAAGAAATAAATATTTTATTGGTTTTCTACCATGAATAATAAAAGGATCCACATCATAAAAAATTCAAATTCTATACACTCTCATAAATATTAGCATGACTTCATTCCTTGTGGTGTGATCAACTAATTTTCCTCTAACTTCTTCTCTCTTTGTAAAGTGATCAATTTACTCAAAGAGAAAAGTTCATCCTTTTTTCTATAATCTTAATGATTTTTATGTGATATAATATATTTAATCATAATATATCTAGACAACAAAAAATATAATGTATATTAGCTCTCATAGCCTCTCATCATAGTATAACACCATCTCACATGCCACACTTCATCAAATACTGTAGCATGGTCTACACCTTTGCGGTGCGACTCCTTAGAACATCCCAAAATAGTGAAGACATGAAAATACCCATCTTTACATCATGATATGGTTTCCATGTAATGATATACTAGTCTATAACATTTTTAAATTTAATTCTTCAATCATAGTGTGGCCCATTTTTTTATGGAATGATTTAGTCTTTATTTGATAACCTATAATCATTCATAAATTTAATCATAGTGTGATACTTTTTATTATATAATTATTCACTAAACCTTTAGATTAATTTAATAATCCATAAGTTCATATTAGAAAAACTCATTCTTTTGTAGATTCCATTGCGATGAGATCAAAACACTTGCGACATGACTAGTCTCAGCCAACATAGTTATGAATCTTATGTAGAGTCTATCATAACATCGTTAACCATATGTAAATTTTATTATAAAATAAATTAATCTTACATATACATATTTATGGTGTTATTACACATTTTTTGGTGTTATTTAGTCTTCTACCCTAGAGCCTTGTCCCAACATCTGATCTAAAATCCAAACATCTATCATCTGTCTCTAGACTTACAAAACATCACATTAAACTCTATTTTGTTTGTGTTTAAACATGATTTTTGTATCAATAAAAAATAAAACACAAAATAATATATGAAATTCATCTCGTTAAAAAATTTTATTCCATTTTAGAAACTTCTTTGTGGTAGGGAATTCATCTTCAGCTTCTAAACTCATAAAACATCCCTTGGGTCTCAAAAATATTTCAAAAATCACAACCACACAAGATATAAAAACCTTTTTAATTATCTATCTCAACAATTTTACAAGAAATTCCAAGTAGTTAAGAACCACACCTTTCCCTATAATTCCACACGGAATACTTGGGGACTTCCACATTGCTCATTTTCACCCGAGTGGTGAGTTGTTTTGAAAACATCACCGTGTATTGATTTTTAGAAAATGAAAAGCCTATATAGATCTTTTTCTATTTAGATCACAATGGTTAAGGCCCTTTTCCCATCCAAGGATATTTTTTATGTGATATGGGTAGATTTATGATATATATTTGTATGGTTGATATTGGGGTTTGAGCATGGTGAGAAGAGTATTCCTTGATGTTTGGTACTACCATGGATGCATGTTGGTGTTAAGGCATGGGTCTCCCATTTGTTTATAGAGTTTAGTAATCCCCCAAATTCCTAGGGGGTGTTCCTTCTCTATAGTTCAGGAATGGTTTCAAAACTCACTTGAATGAAATGAGGCATAGGTCCCTGACATAGTCAGTGGGGCTTGTCACTCCCATGTTTGACATACTATGATCTGATGGGGTGTGGGTCCTCTATCTATGTATTTATGTACCCCCTCAACTAATATACTTTCTTAATGAGGATAAAGTCCTCCAATATGGGGTTGTAATGCCATCCATCAATACTTACTTTGGTGAGGTTCAGGTCCCCGTGGGTCCTCTATCTATGTATTTATGTACTCCCTCACTTAATATACTTTCTTAATGAGGATAAAGTCCTCCAATATGGGTTTGTAACTCCATCCATCAACACTTAATTTGGTGAGGTTCATGTCCACCACTACAATTTTTGAGATAATGTGGGTATGGATTTTACAAGTAGTTCTTATCATAGTAATTTATTATGTAAAATTATTTTATTAGCTGGGTTGTGAATAGTGAGACTTGATAACTCAATTTATCTAACTTGGATGTATTTATGGGGTTTTTTTTGTGTTCCCTTTTATTTCATGGGTTTCTTTCCACAATCATGGTTTTACATTGACTGGGGCTTACATCATCTCTTTTTTGATTTTGGGGATCCTACTAGGTATGTATATAATCACCCATTCATGAGAATTGTTCCTGAATAGGTCATGTATTATATAAAATATAGATAGTATGTTGGTGTTGGGGGGGGGGGGTCTCGGTGGAGTTGAGTGTTAGTTTTTCTTGGATGTGAAAGTTACAAAAAATGTTTGTGTAATAACTGTCATGACCCGACCCAACGGGGATCGATCTATGACATTCCAAGCCTACCTCTATAGGCCAGGGGATAGAGTCTAGCACCAAGTAGGCTATCACACACATGGGAGGCCATAGCCTAAAGTACACACACACACACACACACACACACCTGTATACACCTCCATGAAATAGTTTAGAGATATATTAGATGAAAATAAATTAGTGCATAAATCTATCCTAGCCATAGGAAATCAAAAGTAAAAAAAGAGAAAATACATGTCCCACTAAAATATAACAATGAAAGCATCCAACTTTATTATATGGAGGTTATCATTGTCATGTACACCTCCTAGAAATATAATAGGACAAGCTCTGGTAAAAACCCAGATCATTCTATGTCACTAAGATTTTCCTACTATAGGTCCTCATAGGACTCTGTTGAAAGGCATGCAGTCTCCACAAAACACTACATGTGTGGGAAAATCCCATGCATGGGTGAGTATAAAGATATTAGGCAGGCACCCTAAATACCCAAAATAAAAGAGAGAAAATAAAAGGAAATAGTATGCTCGACCCATCCAGAGTGGGCCCTAATGAAAGAGAAACTCTATCTTGAGACTATCCTTGGCTATACATGACTAGTCAGCTCATACCACATGGTGTGTCAAACAAATAATGTTTAACCACCACAAGGAAATATTGAAAAACACCTGATATACTGAACTCAAACTCTAAGTCTTATGAGCTATGAACCTCATGGCCAAAAATAGGTTATACTCAAGGCTCCAAATCTACACTCAACTAGAAGAACACAATCCATGAGCTCAGTCGGCCTAGATGACACTCGTTCAAAAGATACACTCCATTGGGTGAAAACACTTCCATCCCCAATGGATTATCAAAGTGATAACACTCCATAAGGTATGAAGAATTTGATGGAAAGACACCACAATCCCAAGGGGAAAACATCCAAGAGAACATAGTCATTGGGTATCACTACTAGGAACATCACACTGGAACCAGAGGATATATATACTCAGATAGGGTATCTCCCCCATCACTGAAGGGGGACACAACAAACCCTATTAGAACCACCAACAGTCTCACTCCTCTGAATGGGGATCACTCCCAGGATCCACTAGGGGACACTATGAACCCATAATAGAAAAATGTAAACTACAACTACTCATATATGGGATCACTCCTAGAATCATCTAGGGAATACCAGAAACCCATTCTAGTAACCCAAGGATCTCTCTTAGATAGGGGATCACTCCCAAGATCCACTGGGGGATACCGCCAACCATATATAACATTAAAGAGATCATGACACTTAGATATGGGATCTTCATCCATGTAGTGTTGGTCATGACGATACCACAAACCCCATTTTGTTTAACTCAAGATGTAGGTAATCACACTATCGATGATACCATAAACCCTATATAAACCAAACTGTTGAGTTGGGGATCATATACCAAATGATGCTATAACCCAACTATCAGTTCCTGTTGTGTATTGGATCACACTCCCAACAATACCATAAACACTACAAGGCTATCCTTCTAGATAAGGGATCAAAACCCATGTAGTTTTGGTCACGATGATACTGAGAACCCGATATAGGGAAACAATATGCTAGAGGACCCCGCTCCAGCCTCTCCAGAGGGATGAAACAATTCTAAAAACGATAGAGGATCCCACCTCAACCTCTCTATAGGGATACCAAAAATCTATCAAATATATTCCTATCAAGGGGGTCACAATACTATATCAAGGACGTGATGCCACACATACCCTCATTGGGATAGAACAAGGGAGATCAGTCAACCAATGCCATTCCAAACATCGTAAACCCAAATGAACCACAACATCACCTCACCTCGCATCTTAAAGGACCTAACCATGGACACTATCACATCATACCCAAAAAACTGCTTAGGATAGGCTACTCACATGAATGAATCTGAGCCCCCGAAGAAGAAGATACACTGGGAAGAAACTCCTCTAAGAAGAGACTAAATAGTGTGCAAGGGGGTCCACATGACGTGCGACCCTGCTTGAACAGTCGATCATGTACTCTAACTATGTGTCTTGTCTCGGCGCGTGGGAGCACATGGATGGTATCACCTCACCAGGACCCCAACTATGTATTCCATCTACACGGATCAACCAACTGTGTCTCACACACGACGTGTACCCCATGGTACATGGAATGTCCTGGCCACATGGACCCTTGGCCATGTATTTTCCTCATGTTCATGTCTAGAACCCCATGTTTGTGTACTATAACCATGTACTTTTACACGTACGTGTAATTTTACATAGCCATGTATGTTTACATGGCTTTCCTGGCCATGTACTTATGCCACATGACATGCGGTCATCCCAAAACATGTAACTCTGGTACACGGTATGTAGTCCCCAAAAGACATCTTTCCTAAAAGGGAAGAACACATGGCTTGGCCCACTGCATGACATGACATGTATACAGAAAATCTGTCAAGAATTTCCCTACGATCTACCCATATCACCCCTATTTACCCCAAAACATATAGATCATACATCAAGAGGACCCTAGCAAGTATCTAAGGGCTCTAAAACCTTAAAATGATTCATAAATAAGGGAATTGGGAATTAAAACTCAAACCACCTATCTCATGGAGAAATGTCAAATCTTTGAGGTCAGATCCACGCTCTGAATCATTTTCACCATGATCTAGGTGCGATCTCCATCAAGATCAAAGATCGACAATTCCTTGTTTCCTCGATTTAGTCCTCGGGTCACCCGTTGCTCGGATAGGAAGAGGGGGAAGGGATCCTGCCGTTGAATACACTAGGGGGGATAAGGGGCATTATTTTAATTGTATTAAAACAATATCCTCCATTTAACACCCCACTACCAAATCGACTTTGACCTGACACTAGGTGAAGATAATGTTTATGTACCTCCTAGGGAAAACACAAAGTCCATAACTCAACCGCGGTATGGAAATTCCAATTCAAGACCCCTATCGAGAGTTATTAACATTTCTACAAGAAAATGCACATGCATGGTATAATATATTCAATATTTTTAATATCCCAGCATCAAGGCTCTCTGGGCCTCAAAATCCAAGGCTTATTCAGTGCCTAGATTCAAAAATATTATAAGAAATAATCAAAATTCTAATAGGTTAAAATACGTGCTACTAAATCCTCCCCAACATAATCCTTTTCATCTCCAAAAAGAGAAATCCCAAGTACATGGAATGAAATTGAGATCTCAACCGGGACTCCCACGTTAGTGATGTCATCAAGAACACTATGAAATCCACCAAGAGTTACCATAATGCCAACGAGCATTTAATTAGGGGATCCTTAAGGCACAACCACACCCAAGTCTAGAAAAACCTAGTAGACATCATGCAATAAAGCGAGAACATGTTTCATTAGCTACGACACGTGGAAACACTAAACACCTGGTCCATATGTAGTCATAGAGTATAGAGGTACATCCCATTGATAACCTGACGCAGAGACCAAAAAACCCTACTTCGAACACAAAATTCAAAGTAACTCATCCAACGTAGCTCAATACTATCCTATTAGGGTGGCACTGTCCTGGTCGCATTGTTTTACTTACATCTCAAGAATAAATCTTAGCGGGGAAAGAATACATCATTCCTGTGTGTCCGAATCTATGAAAAACCGCACCATGACACCCTCAATTGAATCACATGCAATCTAATTCCAAACACAAGAGGGTGCCAATGAACAAATAGGGTTTCCCAATCACACAAATTAGGTCTTACCATGCCCTCTATGAAAATCCCTAACACACAACCCTACCCCAAACGCACAAGTCCAAGGGACTCATCCACCACACTTTGACACTGCCCAATTTGTGTGTAATTGAATCACCTTCAAGGTTTTAATCGCATAAAAAAACATATCTTAGTGGGGGAAGGATCACTCTTCCTCATGAATTCAAAGAAAAATCAAACAAAACCAACACAAGGTCACATATACACCCTGAGTCACCCCGAACAATCCTCAAGTAAGAAGTGAAAAGAAAAGAGTAACTCAAAATAGTGTCCAAAAATGCACCTAGAAAAAATAGAAATGACATAGAGGGTACCTCTATCTATCTTAGATCCCCAGAGTCAAAGGCCTCAATGGCCTGCAGCTGTCCTCTCCCCCATTATCCATCTCCCTGATCTTGGTGTTATCTTCTTGGGGATGGTGGTGGAAACCCACACCGTCTACCACATAATGCTTCTCTACCAACTCCTCATCCTCATCTACCACACTATGGATCTCCATGATCGAAATGAATCCTCTTTCAAGGAGGTCCATCGACTAGCTCCCTCTCAACAGCATGGTATGTCAGGATATCTCTAATAAGATGTCCTCATCCGTTGCAAGAGTAGTACCACCTCTCTTATAGATGCATAAAACCAGCATGAAAGACCTGAGAATTAGAACCCCTATCCTTGGATCACCTCCTAAAGTTACTCATACACCCAAATCCTTGAGAAATATATCGAATTCTAGTTACTGTGGTCTTAGCTCCCACATGCCCAACATTAATGGTCAGAGTCTACTCATCCATAAATCTCTCCAACTCCAAGGCGTTCTCAAGCACTCCAGTATAGGTTGGAATGTACAACGACACCAATAACGCCCTGATCTCACAGCGCAAGCCTTGATTGAAGGGTCTTTCTCTAAAAAACGGATGCCAAACCATATCCAGGGAGTAATGCGACAGGTTTATGAACCTCATTGGGTACTCCTCCATGGGAATTCCATCCTGTTGAATCTATAGAAGCTCTAGGATATGCACCAATAATTTCATGGCTAGATAGAACTCCTCCCTGAAGAGCCACTAAAACTTTTCCCAATTGATAATCACCTCATCGTGGGTCTTCATCGCACGATTCCACCGTCGACCGATCAAAAAATATAAATGGCCTGCATTTGGGACCACCATATGATCTAGAAATGTCATTATAAGGTGGAAAACACACATGGCTTCCTCAATCTAGTCATCAAATTCCTAGGGTTATGAATCACCCCAAAACCTAATATGTCACTACCTTTATAATTCATACAATGAACTCAACCTGTACACATCCTTATACGGCACTTCCAACATGACCTACTGCTTGATAGGCGGTGGCTCCACTGGAGGACCACGCAGAGGTCAAGCCTCAGAACTAGTTCCCTGCTATGATTCCTCTACTAGGGGCGTATCTTCACCACAATCTCACTGAAAAACTATGTCTAGATTTTTTTCAGAGGAATCCTGAAATAGAATCAAGACACACCACATTCAAAGAGTATATCTGGGTAGTGGACTCAAGAAGAACATAAAAATTACAAAACCCAGTCCTATATGATGCATGTTCCATTTATTTCCCTATAACTAGTTTCCTAATGTACTGATTTGAAAAGAAATATATCAGAGTCTTGGTGAATGGATACATCAGCCACTGTACCAGCACTGGAACCTATGACTTAAGATATGAACTCAAAACACCCAAACATCATCACTATGCAACACAAAATAAGGTCAATACTATGATACCAAAGGTGGAACCTCCTTTGATACCATTATATCACAACCCGAACCAACGCGGATTGAGCTCAGACACCCCAAGCCGACCTCTATAGGGTAGGGGCTGGAATCCAGTTCTGAGTAGTCTATCACACACATGAGAGGCCTTAGACTAATGTACTTGTATGAATGCACCTCCATACACCTCCAAGAAACACTAAAAATATATATAAACTAAAAAGAAATGTGTGTATACATCTATCCCAACTAGAGTATAGTATAAGTAAAAAAGGGAAAATACATGTCCCACCAAAAGAAAACTGTAATGGAATCCAACCTTCTTAGATGGAGGGTATTACTATCAAATGCACCTGATGAAAATATCTTTGATCAAGCTCCGTTAAACACTCCGATCAATCGAGCTTACTAAGATTTGCCTACTTTGGGTCCTCTTGGGACTCCATAAAAAGGCATGTGGTCTGCACGAGACACAAAATGTGTGGGAAAATCCCATGAACAAGTGAGTATAAAGATACTCAGTAGGCTCCCCAAATACCCAAAATAAAAAATTACTGGAATTCCCTACTATACCAATTACTCTATCCCAAAGGTTTATACAAAACTGTTGGTAAAGTGTAAATTATGATATGTTTTCCCAATGGTTTTTCAAAACCATTGGGGAAGTGTATACATGTTAATGCTTTACTAATGGTTTTTTAAAACCATTGGGAAAATTATGCATATACCGATGTTTTTTGTTAACCATTGGTATAGATACTATATCCCAATGGTTTTTAAAAACTATTTTGAAAGATTTACCGAAAATATAGCTGAGAAATGCTCCCCATTATATTCTATATCCTATAGTTATTTCCCTAAAATGCAGTGATCTATCCCAACTGGTGACCACTGTCTTCCAACACCATATCCACTGTGGTTCTAAATCTATTTATTCCACTTAAAATCAGTTTCTACCATTTCTGCCTATATTTATCTTCAAATGGGTGAGTTCAGTTTCTTCCATTTATCATTTGTGTACATGAAATATTATAATATCTTTCTATTTAATTCATTACACACCTTGTTTTAATTTCTAATATATCACTATCTTGTTATGTGGGTTCTTGTACTAAATGTTTTATTTAGAGGGAGTTTAAAAAATATGGTTCTTACACTGACATATATTTTCAAAGGGGATAAATTATTGGATTATGGGGGATTATACATTACTATCTTAACTTTTTTTTATCTTTTAACAATTGATATTCCCTTAATTAATACAATTTACTATCTTAGTTTTCTTTATACCTTGTTTTTGTTTAATCATGTTAACTGTTGTTTATCGTTTTCTAAATATTCTTAGTTATTTTATATAGGGAATAAATTTATTTTTGTTATTAAAATTATCTATGTACTTCATTTTATATTAATATAATTTAAAATAATTATACTTATTGGTTTTATATTTTGATTATTTCAAGGGGAATTTGTTGGACCCTAAGTCATGTTTTGAAATAATCTAAAAGGGGGAGGTTGTTTGGGTTATCTTGATTTATTAGTTTTGATGTATTTCAAACCACTAATTTTATGTGTTATTATATTTCTATGAAAATATATGTTCTTGTTATGTTATATTATATTATATGAATTATAATATAATAGACTGTTATATATGTTATACTTATTGATTTGTGTCATTGAAATAAAATCTTCATCTTTTTTTCTTTTTTTTTCTTAAGGATTATGAGTTTTAGTATAATGAAAATAAATATACTTTTCATTATTATATTCTACAAGAACCAAAATTGAATATTATATTGTCTTCATTTTATCTTTTAGTTTATTATTATTCCATTTTCATATAGAAATATTTTATTTTGATCTCTTTTTTGCTTATTGTTTAAACTTCAGTTAGAAAATAATTATTATACGAGCTCATATATGTGCATAAATTAGTATAATACTGAATAGACTTTGGGTTTTATTAGTGTCAATCATGATAGACTATACAATTAAGGGTATGTTTCATGTTTATCACATGATAGATCACATGGGTGAAGTATGTTGTGTTTGTTAGATGGTGTATGTGATAAGATATTGAGTGAAAGAACAACATTACCTATAGGGAAAAACTTGTTAAATGATCTTATATATTGTCATAAACAAAATAGATATAACAAAAAATACCAAAATAACATCATTAAAATGATTATAACAATGAAAGACCATCATACCATGTTATAATGAGAATAATAACCATGATTGGGTTTAGGAAAACATCTCATATCTAATGTACTCCATTATCTCAACACACATAGTGAAGTAAACCATCACAGTGATGGTTAGTCTATGCACACAACATCGATACTCTAGTGAATACAACATCTAAAACACAAGTACCAAAGTAGTTCTTTATGATGATATACCTTAAAGACAAAGTAAATCATATGATGTGTTTTTGGAGATTTCATAATGAAGATATGTGTATGTAATAGGGTACGATATACATGAATCCAAAGAATATCATATGCCTTGAAATAATAGATTTCATAAGGCATGATATATTGATATCATATTACCACTTCCATAATCAATAACATTGCATAATATGGCCATATCATAATGTAATGATATGTTTTAAACATATATTATGACTAACATAAGCAGTCGAATGTTAAGTGTTAACAATTGGGTAATATTCCATATAATATATAAATAATCATTAACATTTTAAAGATTCATTGATTATGTTTCATATACGACATCTGTATACTCATAGATACAATAATTTTTCATAAATTAATTATATTTCATTTGTGTAGATACACTGGATTTATATCATTTTCGTTGATAACCTATATGTTTCTAGTTCATGACACCAATTTGGATACCTTTTAAATAACACATCTTATAAAAAATATCACTTATCACTAATAATAAAATGAAATAATTAATTAGAAATATATCACTAATTATACAATACAATGATCTATATAAATTTAGACTTAATGTCAACTGTTTTCTCATAATTATCCCAGAGAGATCATTATTTCTAAAATGGTTTTTCTTCACATTTACCATGTTTTAATTTAAGAATTCATTTTTTTATTTATAGTTTTTTTATATATGTAGTATTTTGTTGTCATTCATATTATGATTCTCATATAGAACGGTGTGTTAGTTATGGTTTTATATAAAGTGAAAAATTCTCATTTACTTAAATATATTTTTGATTGAACTTCAATCTTATTGAATTGCTTTTTTGAAATGAGTTATTGAAATTTTTCTAAAGAATGTAAAGAAGTTGGATGTATGAAACTGATCGGATCTTAAACTATTTAAAAAAAGTAGAGATATTTTTATATTTTTAATTTTAAAATTCATCAGATTGTGGTCATATAAACTACTCATGTAATAATTGTGTTGGAAGTCTTTGGTTGAGCTGTGAAGAAGTTAGCTACCACATAACCAAATATAGTTTTCAAACAAAATATTATGTGTGGTATCACAAGGTTGAGAAAATGGAATCTCAAAATGGTGATGATCTAAATGAGAGGACTGGATTAGATAATATTATATATGACCAGTTTCTGTTTATTCGTTATCATGAGAAGGAAAGGATAACGACCACAAAGATTTCTATTGGAGCATACATGATGCGTCCAATAAAAATGATGATATTGATGGGGTAAAATAATTGATATGTTGCGATGACTCTAGTATATCAGTAATGTCATAAAATGGAAAAGATGTAATTTTTAATCCAATTTTTTCGTGGGAAAACCATGTATGGAATTTCTAATACTTCAATCAATTATGTTCATACCTTCTTGAAGGACTCAATTCTAGATGATGTAGATATTACCTTAAAACACTACATGGTGTGGATGTTAGTTGAATAACATGGATTTTTAAAAATTAAAATTCATGCTTGCTATAAATATTAATGCTTATTCTCAAAGGAAACTACTGAACGAAATGAATGTATAAAATGTGAAACATCCCGATGGAGGCCAAAAGCTGATTAAAAACCATCCTGTGTGCCACATCAAGTAATGTGGAACTTTTAATTGATCCATAGAATCCATAATATTTTCATTTATGATGAAATATCAATAAAAATGTGATGTAATGATACTGAGAGAAAGAATAATAATAAAGAGTTGGTTCACCCTGAAGATAGATTTTCACGACAGATATTTGATGCTCGATATCCTAATTTTGCAGTGGATGTGTGTAATGTGAGATGGGGTTTTTCATGTGACAACTTTAATCTCTTTCGGAAAATTCTTACTTCACATAACACATGGCCAACTTTCATACAATTTTATAACCTTCCCACTAGTTGTGTATGAAAAAACCTATCACTTTCATGAGTATACTTATATATGGACCTTTTTATCGTAGAAATAATATATACATATACATGAAAACTTTAATAAAATAGTTGAAACTTCTTTGGGATGTGGGATTTCACACATACGATGCATGTTTGAAAGATATATTTCAGATGCATGCTAGGCCTATATGAGTGATCAATGATTTTTAGGCTTATGCAATGATGTCTGGATAGAGCATGAAGGGAAAAATTCCATGTTCTATTTGTATGAAGAATACTTGATCCAGAAGACAAAAATATTTCCATTAGTTTTAGTTTTATGGGACATCAACGATTCTTTCTAGTGGAACATACATATAGAAATAATCGTTGAAGATTTGACAATACCATAAAGACTGACGATCCACCTTATCATATGTCTGGAACTGATGTGCTTAATGAATTTAAATATTACAGTTTTTCATTAAGGAAGGGTCAAATGAAATCTTAAATGAGGAAGAATGTTTCCAATGATACCTGTTATAATTGGAAGAAGATGAGTATCTTATTTGAGTTGCCTTATTGGTTAACCAATTAGTTACATTATCGCTTAGTCATAATTCACATTGAAAAAATATATGTGAAATATTTCTTTCGATTATTCTAAATGTCGATGGAATGATAAAAGATGATTTACGATCTCGGAATGACTTGGTGGATTGAGGGATCAGACCGGAATTGCATCCTATGTGTATCAGTGAAAATAAATGGAAAGTAACATGTGATTCTTATGTGATGACACCTCGAAAAAATAAATTTCTATATGTACTAGAGGCTATTAAATTTCTTTATGTCTATTCAACCAATATATCAAAATATGTCAATAGTAGAGATTTGAAGTATAAATCTTTGAAGACTCATGATTATCATGTTCTAATAAATGAGTTGATTCCAATAGCAATCCATTATCTTTTTTTCCAATAATTTAAGGGTATGAGTTATTCAGTTTTGCCATTTGTTTAGAGATATTTGTTACAAGAAGTTGTCCAAGTCTTTCTTGTAAAAAATGTTGGCGGAGACACCATTAATTTTGTGTTTGATAGAGAAAATATTTCCTCCATAATTTTCACATGAATAATGCATCTGAATATCCATCATCCAACTGAAATACTTCTCAGGGGACCTATAGATATTCATTGGATGTATCAAACAAAAAGAAATATGTATATATTTAAATATTATGTTTGGAATAGGAATCATCCTAAAGGTTCTATCATAAAGGGTTACATGGCTCAAGAATATATGGATTTGTGCTCAATGTATTTTTTTGATCTAAAAAAAGAATTAATAGACCAATGAGAAATGAAGAAGAACATTATGTGAAAATTGATTCAAGTTTCCAACACTTACTAAAACAGGAGAAATTCTCGAATCATATACATTGATGACATTAATCCTTGAATAGAGGGAGATGAAACATCACACAATTTTGTTCAACTATGATTTTTTTGATGACTACAGAAAGTAAGTAAATTGAACATGTATATCTTATCTCAACTCTTTTAATTTTCTATATATTTTAAACAGTTTCTATTTTTATATAAAGGTATCATAATGAAATGATAAATAGAAAGCATAGTTCTTTATCTTTAATAAGGAGAGAGACTATTCATAGAAAATGGTTTTCTATTTGGTTAAAATTTAAGGTAGAAATATTCATGTAATAAATAAAAAAATTAATATTTAATTAAGTTTAATACTCATTTATATTTTAGGTATTGATTTTTATTGCTGACATTGTCTTTGAAGAAATAAGATCTTTGGATTTTGGTCTTAATATCATGGTTCATGAATGTAAATCAATTGGGATCAATGGGTACATATTTTTTATCACTGAATGAGAAAAGAACATGATAATAAAACCTGATGGTGTTATGATAACTTCCACAACAAAATTTTATGCTAGTGCATTGGATAATAGACCTCATTTTGAAAATGTATCTTATTATGGAGTAATTGAAAATACTAATAATATTGGACTATTACTCTCATTATTGAGTCACTATGATGAAATGTTAGTGGTTTGATTTGATGACAATGTAGGGAACCATTATTAATGATTATGGATTTCGAGTTGTTGACATGACTCACACTCTTGCTACTGCTCAACCATATGTATTGGCATCAATGGAGAAACATGTTTTTTATATCAAAGATCATCTTGGACCTCAATTTGGTGTCATTATTGAAGTAATCCCAACACATATTTTTGATGATAGTGATGATGGAATTGACACCATACTTTCTCTCATTGGCCCCAATCCATTTATTACTTATGATGAAACCAATACTTCAATTGTTAGAGTTGATTGTGAACCTGCTGTTGTGGTGGGAAATATATAGAATAATTTTTATGTGTTCTTAGTTCTGTTGGTTTAGCTCAACTAGAGTTGTTGAGGTTTGTGCTATAAAAATTAATTTACTATTAATTAAAAATATTTTGTATCCAACTAGACCTTCATGTTCATTTTCAATATTTACTGGTTGCAGTTTTCTTTGAGTTGAATTTTATAATATAAAAATGAATTATATTCAAGCCTACCAAACCAAAAAAGACCAAAATAGTTAAATTGTAACAAAAAAAGTAGATGAATTGAATTGGACATATTAAACTAATTGATATGAAAATAAAAACCAATGGAAATAAAGACCTAACCCAAAAAAATAGATAAATTGCCTAACCAAAAATATGAACCAAATGACCTAAGACAAATAATCCATGTCTCATTTTATTTGTTTTTTTGGTTACACAATAGTTATTATTTTTAACTACTTTCATATTTGTTTTCAAATGAAGGAAATAAAACCATATGAGGAGCAGTGAAGAAAAAATATGATGGAAAATAATAGTCGAACGACTGAGATGGAAATTACTCCATTAGTCCACATTGTGAGTATTTAATTTCAAATATATATATCAATACAATATAATGTCATGTGATTAATTTTGTTTTAAAATTTTATACAGGATCCACCACTGAGGTGCCAGTTATTCGAAGAGCATCCTAGTAGTGATCCTGGTACTTAGGCCGGTGGTATGAGGGGGTGGTATGATATCTAGGCACTCCAGTCATCATACCCATTTAGACATTTCCCATCCCACTAACATACCATATTACACACATTCTGATCCTGCTGGGTCTTTAGGGAGACACATGATATTTATGCCTCCCATATTTTCACCACCCTTAACATATGATCCCCTTCATCTATATTTACTATATCCCATGATGATTTCCACTCCTCATCCATGTTATGAAGTTGTTCAGTCATAAATGCCATCTTCTTTACCATCTAATTCTTTTTCTCAGGGCTTCTACATTACTTCTTCGAATCCTGATACGACATTGTCTATGCCTCTAGCGCATATGCTGGCACCCACTCCACTAGTATAGGGTGATGTTCCTTCAGTGGTAGCGGATCTAGAGGTTCCCATTGAGAAGTCTTCTGCAGGTATATTTTAGAACTCTAACAATTTTTTACTATAATTTATTTTCATTATAACATGTATTAATATAATATTTGTTTTTCTATGATAACATATACATTTATTGATAGGCGGTGGGGGTGGAGACATACACACATGCGTTCGATGTCAAACCACCACATGTGGTTGATGGTGGACTACAACAAAGACAATTAAATGATCAAAAAATAGGGCAACAATGTTAGAGTTTTTTTGCAATGCTTCCCAAATACTCTGACATCATTCATGTCAGCCCGATATCATGGAGAAAATTTCCCAACAATGTCAAGGATAATTCTTGGGCATATATATGGGTAAAAAATTTTGTTGTATATAATGTAATAGATTTTTTTTATTTATATGAATTAATATTTTAATGTCAAATTTAGTTGAATTTCCCTGATGGTGAGGATGCATGACCAGTATATCTAAAGGAGTTAGGTGATATTTGGAGGGCCTATAAGCACAAGTTGTATATTAGATGGTGTTATAGAGTTGTCATGGAGTTAGAGGTGGTACCTATAATGTATGATCGTCTGATATGACAATATTGGAAAAATTATTACTCATTGGATGACTATCAAGTTTAAGGTATTAATCACATTTGAGGTATTTAAATGAAAATTTTCATGTTTTTCATTAATAATCTCTTTTTTATTATTTAATTTAATTTAATAATCATCCCGAAAATAAACATTGATGCTAAAAAATATCTCGACACATTGGGACGTACTAAGATGTCAGATCATGAGAGGAAACATGTACGATAATTTTTTATAATTTTTTCAGGACTCACACTTTCTATTTTTTCCTCCATAATTTATTCAATTTATAAAGTTTTCAGGTAATTTTAGTAATTAAATTCATTATTAGTAACATATTTTTAATTATGGTTTCCTACATTCAATGTCATTTTAGAGGCATGAATTGAATATTGAAGGACATGTGCCTCAAGAAAAACTGTTTTGCTTGAGTAGAAGGAAAAAAAGATGGAAGTGTGGTTAAAGAACAAAAAAACTATAGATTGTTAGTTTTAATTTGTTGATTTCAAATATTAATATCTATTTTTTTAACGTAATAATCTATTTATATTTTTAATAGGCTACATTAGAGGCCCTTGATGACTAGGAACCTGAAAATATTTGGCCAAATGATCACTTACATTAGGTGTTGGGAGATGAGCACACTGACAGAGTATGCTGCCTACCTGGGAAGAGTATAATACTGATGAGGTATTTGACGTATTCAAGTTCTATTTTTAGTGACAACAAGTTTAAAGAGGTTAAGGAATGGAAAAAACAGGCTGAAAAAAGGGCAATACAGGTGGAAGAGCAGTCTTCTAGGGAAAACACTGAATTTATGAAACTGATAGACTCTCACCATTAGTCTAAATCATATGGTATAAGAGTAGGTGTTCTTGAGGTCTTGTGGTGATTTACCAATTTCCCCTAATATAGATCATTATATACACTATATACATCTATGGGAAAATAAAACAAGTACCAATATACAACATGAAACAATTTTCTTTATGAATATGTTTGTTTTGGGGGTGTTCCAGTTTCTAGTGAGGTATTCAATATATTGGATATATTTTAAATTTTGTGGTTTATTTACAATTGTAATTTTAGGGGGTTACACTTTTAGGTAATGGTAGAAATTGTAGAGGGGCAGGGGAGGTAGGCTGCTGCTTGCTATGGAATTGCAATAACTATATACCAATGGTTTAGAAACTGTTGGTATAGATGTGATAACCCAACCTATACCAATAGTTCATTTGAAATCATTGATAAAACTATATACCAATGGTTCATAAATCCTTGGTATAGAGTTATTTATCAATAGTATAAAACTGTTGGTAAAAATATATCCCAACGATTTGTAAGAACCGTTGGGATAAGGTGATTTTTAGTGCTCTATACCAAAAATTATTCAATAGCTATTGGCATATGTGTATTCCCATGGATCACTATCCAACGGTTTAGAAAACCGTTAGTATAGTGTATACCAACGGTTTTCCAGCCCATACCAACATTTTAAAACCATTGGTATATAATAAGTTTCTTGGAGTGAATGGGATAAACTAAAAGGAAACAGTACGCTTGACTCAACCATATGGTACACCAACAAGAGATAAAATCCATATCAAGACCATATTAGGCTATACTGGACTAATAATCTCAAACCACCTAGTGTTTCAACCAATGAAAGCGTACCCACTTCAAGGAAATCCCTAAAAGACACCAATATATACTCGAATCAGACTCCAAGTTTCATAAGGTAGAAACCTCATAGCCAGCAACATGCTTTACCTGAGGCTCTAAAGAAACACTCTACCAGTATAACACACTCTATGGGCACTATCATCATAGAAGACACTCATCTAATAGATACAATCCATTGGGTAACAATACTTCCATCCCCAATGGATCATCTAAGAGAAACCACTCCATTGAGTATCACTAAGGTGATGACACAACACCACCATCTCAAGGGTAAAACCTATAAGAGAATACAATCATTGGGTATCACCACTAGGAACGTCACTTTGGAACTCAAAAATATAGATACTCAGATAGGGGATATCACTCATACGTAATGGTGGGATGTAATAAACCCTACTATAACCACAAATGGTTTCATTCCTCTGAAAGGGATCACTCCTAAGATCCGCAAGGGGACACTGCTAACCCATACTGAAAAGTCGTAATCCACAACTCCTCAGATATGAGATTACTACTAGAATCCACTAGGAGATACCACAAACCCATTATGATAGCCCAAGGATCTATCTCAGATAGAGGATCACTGCTTAGATCTATTGGGGGATACCAACAACCCGATATGCCTTCCATAAGATCAAAACACTTAGATAGATGATCTTCACCCGTGTTTTTTTGGTCACGATGACACCACAAACCCCATCTGGTATAACTCATGAAGTAGTCGATCATACTACTGACGATACCACAAACCCTACACAAACCAACCTATCATATATGGGATCATATAAACAATGACACCACAACCCTACTATCACCGCCCACTGTGTAGGGGATCATAATCCCGATGATACCAAAAAACCTCTAGGGATATCCTATAAGAGAGGGGATCACCACCCATGTAGTGTCAGTCACGGCAGTACTGAGAAACCGATCTAGGGAAAGTATATGCTAGAGGATCCCACTTTGGACTCTCTAGAGGGATGAAACAACTCTTAAAATTATAGGGGACCCCACCCCGACCTCTCTAGTGGGATACCACAACACTATAAAATATCTTCCTATCGAAGGGATCATAATCCTGCACCAAGGATGTGATGCCACACATACCCTCAAAGGGTTATAACAAGGGATATCACTCAACTACTATGGGTCCAAAATTCACTAACCCAAACAACCCACAACATCACCACACCTCGGATATCCTGGGCACAAACCGTGGCCACCATCACATTCTATGCAGAAAATTTGTCATGACAGAATACTTGTAGCCCTGAATTTGAGCCCCTAGAGGAAAATATATGCTAGGAAGAAGCTCCACTAAGAGGAACCTGCATGGAATGGAAGTGGGTCCACATGGAATGTTACCCCGCATGAACACCCAATAGTTTTCTCTGACTTCATCGATTGGGTGGGCATGTGGGACCACATGGTGTGTAATGGCGGTAAATTATGTGTCTCCCATCATCTAGACCTCAACCGTGTATTCCCTCCACACGAATCATCCAACTATGTCTCACCCACACCATGCACCCCTTGGTACACAGCATGTCCTGGCCACATAGCCACTTGGCTATGTTTTTCCCCATGCATGTGTCCATCACCCCATGCCCATGTACTCTATCCATGTACTTTTAAATAGCTATGTACGTTCACATAGATTCCCTAACCATGTCCATAGGCCACACAACATGGGGTCACTACACAGTGTTTAACTCTGGCACATGACATGTAGTCCACAAAAATCATCTTCCCCAAATGGGAAGAACACACGACATGCTACACTGCACTACACACCATCTAGATGGGAAATACATCAGGAAATTTTTCATGACCCATCCCCAGGGGCCCGTACCGGGACTATCCCAAGCCCGCCTTCCATAGGCTAGGGGCTAGCGACTATCACCAAAGGCGTAATTCCTTAAATATGGGAAGGCATTGCCTTTATAACTGAAAACACACACAACAGAATACAAGCTAGAAGTAAAACACTAAGTAAAACGGTATAACAAGAGAGTGATGAAAAAGTAGAGGGGCCAGAAATACAAGCCCAACTATAAAGTACAAGTACATTTGAAAAAGAAAAAATAACTGAAAGGTGAAAAGCAGCTCCTAGATCATCCACCACGGATCCTACCTGAAGGGTAGGTACAGATAGTCTCCACATAACTCCACATCCGTCTGTATCCTCCGTGTACTATCACGTCCTGTGGTCCACCTACGGGTACCATACAGTCTTGGTACACCCAGCCTCGGTCAACTCTATCCATCGTCTGTATCCAATAAAACGAGGTGCAGGGATAGACAGTGTAGGGGTGAGTATAACAATACTCTGTAGGGAACCCGAGACCCTCAAGTTATCTCAAAATCCACCAAGGATAAACCACAGAGTATGAAAACAATAGATAACCCCATTTAGGTATATTCCCATACATATACCAAAGTTATCAAGTAATCCATCTCAATCTTGAGGTAAACACAAATCTTACTGACTCAGCTCAAACTAGGATTTTATTCTTGGGGTAGTATCAAGTAACATCCCTAGTCACGCTGTCAAAAGCTCGGATGCTAGAGAACTCCTCCTCTATTGAGTATAGTGGGCCTGCCGCATCACCAAGGCGCTACCCACTATCCATGGACTACTGAGGTACTCCTCCTGTCAAGTATTGTGGGTCTGTTACGTCACCAATGTGCTCCCCACCGTGGGTTTTCCGCGTCACCAATGTGCTCCCACTCGTAGCCTGTTGAGGTACTCCTCCTATCGATTACCATAGGTTTGCTACGAAACCAAGGAGCTCCCCCCTGCGGGTATTATGTGACACCATGGAGATCCCCACTGGGCTAGTTGGGTCACTCCGAGTCAAAACGTTCAACAGTCGTCAGGTCTCAACCAGCTACTAGATCTCTGCACTACGCATGCTCATCTCCGGGAGGATCCGATCCATGAGCTACTGGTCGATACACCAAATGTCACTAAGTACCAAAAAAAAAGTATCTCAAAGGTCCTCCAGGTCATAGGGGTCTCAACGCAACAGATGACGCGTCAATAGGATGCCCGGTCTGTGAGTTGTTAGCCTTTTAGTTCTGAGGCCCAGTTGGATTGGTGCACGATCCAAACTGATTGTATCTCAACTATAACCCGAACATCAGTGAGGTATACTCAAAGGGACCTTCACGCTCCAAGAAAAACTAGTGCCACTGACAGTTCATCAAATGGATGTCCGGTGCCAAAGATATGACCAAAAGAAAGTATAGGGGTCAAAGTAGGCTCGGGTCCAGTTTGGCCTTGTTGGACTGACCCGGCCAGACCCAGTCTGGTTCAACCTAGTTAGACCAGTTGGGTCTAGCTCAGCCCATTGGATGGGCCAACTTGTTAGGTTCAGCCTGACCCACTGGGCCCAGCCCAGCAGGCCACGTGGGCAGTTCGCCTCGAGCTCCGGGCCAGTTTGGCCCAGAGCATCGCGATGGCGCGACCCGGCGTGGCTCGGCCCAGAGGGTGCGAGGGGGGCCGGTTCTCCGGCTTGGCCAAGTGGCCGCGAGGGTGTCCGGGACGCCGGATCACCTGGGAGGCCGTGAGGGAGCTGGGAAGCCGGCTCGGCCGGGAGGCCACGAGGGGGACCGGTTCGTCGGCTCGGAAGGGTGGCCATGAGGGCACAGAGATGTCGGCTTGGCTGGGAGGCCGCAAGGGGGGCCGGTTTGCCAGCTCGGCGGGGTGCCCACGAGGGAGGCCGGGACATCGGCTCAGCCGAGTGGCCGCGAGGGGGCCGGTACTCCGGCTCGGTCGGGAGGCCACCAGGTGGACGAGACGCCGTCTTGGCCTAGAGGCCATGAGGGGGGCCGGTTCGCTGGCTCGTCTGGGTGTCCGCGAGGGGGGTCAGGATGCCGGCTCATCCGGGTGGCCGTGAGGGGGTCGGGACACAGGCTCGACCGACAGGACACGATGGGGAAGGGACGTCAGCTCGACGTTGAGGTCGTGTGGGGGGCCAGTTCGCCGGCTCTGCCGGGTGGCTGCGAGGGCCGAGGCGCGTCGTGGCCGGGGCGCCTTTGCCGGAGATCCGCGGTTCAGCCCGAAGCACTGGAGCGCCGCGAGGGAAGCGCGGTTTACGTAGGCCACAGGTAGTGAGACATTTATCATCATCTCCTTCATCTTTATTTCACCTCATCACCATTCCAAAGCTCATCACAGACAATAATGGTGGAGGGGTCAGGCAATGTTGGTTTGGCCCGCACCCTCCGTGTTTAGGGTGGTAACAATCAGTTCATCAAGAAGTAAGAAGATGATCTTCAATTTTTTCTTTTGAATATCCACAATGTTTCCATTCTAAACCAATGTGAGAATAATAAAAATATTATTACACAAATAAACCCCCAACCTTTTATCGTTGGTCATCGACGATGAAGTCGCGGGAAGAAGATGAAGGAGTTCGTTGTTCATCGCATCCGCCGTACACTTCCAATCACAAACGGTGTCAGCTCGTTGATGATGATGTGGAGGGTAGGTCGATTGTGGAAAATGCTACACGTTAGTAGGATTCGAGGAAGGAATTCAAAGTCACTCCTCGCCAGCATTCGTCATTCTTCATTGGGTGCTTTTCTCCCAATCTCTTCTCTTCCCAAGCTCCACCAAATGAGAAATGCCAACCAAAAATAATAGATTTTCTATTATTTTAGTTTTTGGCATAAAATTAAAATTGGTGAATTAAATTTAATTGGCCCCACCTAATTAATGCATTAGTGTTGGCACAAATTAATTAGAGGAGTTAACACCAATTAATTAAAGGGGAAGTCAAGAGGCTCTACCACATTAATGAGGGGGAGTTGAGATATTTTACTCTCCTCCTATTAATAGCGGAGTTTATCCCTGTGTGGTCCCCACGTCATAACCAATCGTGGGAGGTTAGGTTCGGGTGGGCCCCACCACCATAACCTCTCATGGGAGGTTAAGGTGTGGTGGTCCCACCTCCAACTTCCATGAGGAGGTTTTAACCACCAAACACCCACATGGTGGCTCAAACAAAAATAAGGTGAAGCTCACTTTATTTTATTAATTTACATGAAAACTGAAAAACTAACATTTATTCTCGACCAACTGCCATCAAGGTGAAAGTATTTCGAAGCGAATAATGGCGCAGAGAGTTCAACGGTGCCCTCAGATTTCAATTCCAACCACCAATTTAAATGTTATAAAAACCTGCTCATACGTTTACTGAACATACTGGAAAAAAACTTCAGAAATTGATTCCGGAAACCCCGGTCCTTGGAATCACACGCCATAATTTTTCAAGGACTCGTAAAATTCCCATGTATTTAAGAAAAAATTTTCTATGGATTTTCCAGTTCTTTACATTCTCCCCACCTCAGGGCTTCACATCCCTGTAAGCTACAACTCGAACTAAGGGAACAAGTGGGGGTACTGAGCACGACTCTAATCCTCCCACTCCCATGTGCTCTCCTAGAGGTTCCTTTGCTGCCAGTGAATGCGCACCAGAGGTATCGACCATCCACTTAGGACCCACTCCTGTCGATCCTCAATCTCCACTGGACCCTCCATAAAAGTAGACCCATCGTCAACGTCTAGCTCTCCATGGTTGATGATGTGGGAAGGGTCCTGGATGTATCTCCTCAGTTGAGATAAGTGGAAGATGTCATGCACCCAGTGCAACTGAGGTGGAAGAGCCATGAGGTATGCCACCTTGCCTAATCTTCTAAGGACCTAGAAAGATCCGATGAACCTTAGTGATAACTTGTCGCCTCGGCCAAATCTCTGTAAACCTCGTCGAGGTGAGACCCATAGAAAGATGTGGTCACCATCCTCGAACTCCAGAGGTCTCCATCTCCTGCCGGCATATGACTTTTGCCTGCTCTGTGCAGTCTTCATCCACCCCTGGATGATCTTTACTTTCTCTGTAGTAGCCTGTACCATCTCTTGTCCCACTAGTGCGGACTCCCCTGGGTCAGTCCAGCACAAAGGTGATCTGAAAGGTCGCTCGTATAATGCCTCAAAAGGTTCCATCCCTATGGTGGAGTGATAGATTTTGTTGTATGAAAACTCCACCAAAGGTAAGTGATCCTCCCAGCTGAGACCAAAGTCTAGGAAACAAGAACAGAGAATTTCCTCTAGGGTCTGAATGGTCCTCTCAGTATGGCCATCCATCTGGGGATGGAAGGCAGTGCTAAGATGAAGCTGCATCCCGAAAGCCTCCTGAAACCCCTTCCATAGTCGGGAAGTAAACCACGTGTCACGATCTGATACAATAGATGAAGGTACTCCATGTAGCCACACAATCTCCTACACATTGATGCGTCCCAAGATCTATACTGAACCCTACTCTCTGATCGGTAGGAAGTGGGATGACTTGGTGAGTCGGTCAACGATCACCCAAATCGAGTCGTGAATCCTGGATGTACGTGGAATACCTATCACAAAGTCCAAGAATATCCCATACCACTTCCACTCAGTGACCTCTAAAGGCTTAACCAAGCCTTCTGGTACCTGGTGCTCTGCCTTCACTTGCTGAAAAGTGAGGCATTGAGAGACAAACTCTACTAGTGCCTTCTTCATACCTGGCCACCAGTGCTGTCGTCGAAGGTCCTAGTACATCTTTTCCACTCTTGTATGTATCACTAAAGGGGATGTGTGGAACTCCCTCAACACATCCTTCTGAAGTGACACTGGCACCATAGTACATCCTCTGAAAAGGATGAAGTTCTCCCCACCTTCATAAAAACCATTAGGTGCCTGCCCTGTGGATATGTGAGCACGTCATGTCTCACAGTCAATGTCCCCATGCCGTGCCTCCCTGACTCGCTGAAGAAGTGGGGGAGTGACTGTAAGGGGATGAAGGAAAGATGCTCCATATCCATCAACAAAGGATATCTGTAAAGTAGCCAACTTCTCTGTCGCCTCGCCTAGCAGCTGTATACCCGACTTCCTACTGAGTGCATCTGGAACAATGTTCCCCTTCCTAGGAGTATAGACTATCTCTAAGTCATAGCCCTAGAGAAACTCAAGCCATCACTGCTCTCTCAGGTTCAGGTCCTTATGAGATAAGATATACCTAAGACTCTTGTGATCAGAGTACACGGTAAAACGCTCGCACATCAGATAGTGTCACCACATCTTCATGGAGAAGACCACTGCTGCTAACTGCAGGTCATGGGTAGAGTAGTTCTTCTCATGTTGTCTCAGCTTCTGAGAACCATATGTGATCACAGCTTACTCCTGCATCAGGACACACCCGAGTCCAGTCCCTGATGCATCGCAGTAAACTACGTACCCTACACCTTCCTCTGGAAGCCTCAAGAGGGGGGCACTAGTCAGCCTCTGCCTCAGTTCTTGAAAGATCTGCTGATATCTCTCCGACCACACGAAGGGTTTCCCCTTCTTTGTCAAGGCTGATAGTGGTTCTGCAACTCTGGAGAAGTCTGGAACGAAGCTCCGGTAGTAACCAACCAAACCAATGAAACTATGTACCTTTGTCACACTCCTGGGTGGTTCCCAAGTAAGCACTGCCTAAATATTTGCTGGATATACTGCAACTCTAGCCTCCGAGATGACGTGTCCCAATAAGTGAACCTCTTGGATCCAAAACTGGCACTTCGAGAGCTTACCATAAAGCTGGTGCTCTCGGAGTGTGTCTAGTACTACCCACAAATGGTAGGCATGATCCTTCTCAGTAGCCGAGTAGATCAGAATATCGTCGGTGAAGACTACGACAAAGCGATTGAGGTATGACTGGAAAATCCTGTTCATGAGTCCCATAAACACTTTTGGAGCGTTGGTTATGCCGAAGGGCATAACCAAGAACTCGTAGTGGCTGTATTAAAATCTGAAGGTCGTTTTATTCATATCCTCATCTCGAAATCTGAGCTGGTGATAGCCTGATCTGAGGTCTATCTTTGAGAACCACCATGCTCCCATCAGCTGATCAAAGAGGTCTTCAACCATCGGGAGTGGTTACTTGTTCTTCACGGGTACCTGGTTTGGTCGACGGTAGTCGAAAAAAAGCCTCAAGATCCCATCCGCCATCTTGGTGAACAAAATCGGGGCTACCCAGGGAGAAACACTGAGTTAGATAAATCCCATCTCCTACAAGTCCTCTACCGATACCCGCAGCTCACGAAGCTCCGTGGGAGCCATCCAATACGCTGGTGTAGATATCGGTGTCATCCCGGGGTACATGTCAATGTTTAAGTCCACCTATCTACGAGGAGGTAGTCCTAGAACATCGTCAGGGAAAACATCAGCATACTGGTTCACCACTATAGGATAGCTCAGACTCTCCACATCAACTGCTCTGAGGGTAAGGCAGGACAACTGAGGAGTGATCGGCTGCACCCTCTTCTAAGTAAGTCAGCCCTACACTGTAAAGGCTCCCTTCTCGCGGGTGAAGGTAAAACTATTCCCATCCATGCAGATACAACGCTCTTTGCGCCTAATATAGTCGATCTGAGCATGGACTATAGATAACCAATCCATACCCAAGATGAAGTCATAAGGCCTCGACGCCGCTATGAGGAGATCCTAGCGGAAGCTCTCACCTCTTAGAGTAATATCACACTGTCGACACCAGTGCATAACTGCCAAGTCTACTCCCATAGGAGTCTCTATCCATAAGGATCGAGCCAACGACTCCGTCAGAATTTCTGTGCTCCAAACGAGGGTAGTGGAAATGAAAGAGTGACTAACACCTGTGTCGAAAAGTACTGCAACTATGGTGGAGTAGACACAGATCGTACCTCAAATCATCTATAGAGCACCATGTTCGTAGGCCTCAGCTGCTCGGAGCTGTGCTCTCCCCTGTCCACCTGCTCCCTGCAGTTGGGGTGGTCCTACTGGTGGTGGTGGCGGTAACACCTCAAAACGTCATCCACCGCCAGCTGCACGACCAACTATTCTGCCACGTCCGCCTGCTCCTTGTGGACTACCTCGATCGAATATTTTTATCTTCCTGGGCGGTCCTTCGACCATCTACTGATCATCCGAATGGCGAGTCAAATAGTCACGAGCCATGTGACCATTCCCACCTCAAGAGAAACACTGACCGCTCTTGGCATGTATGTATCTACCCCGGGTTCCCCACACAACCGATCCTGAGTCATACGGTCGTCCACCCGTGATTCTGGTCCTCTTGGACCACTGCGACATCTGTCAACTGTCAGCTGTAGAAGACTTCGCTACATGTCGACTAGTGGTGGGTCTCGCTGATGGAGACTACTCAGCAAGGAAACTATCCACTAAGAGGGCTCGCTCCAACACCCCCACCTGCTTCAGGATTCCAAGGGAGATCATCAAAGCCCTGATATCTCACCTGAACCCCTGCTCGAAGGTCCGACCCCTGAAGAATGGGTCTCGTACCATATATGTGGAGTAGTGTGAGAGGTCGGTGAACCTCGTTGAGTACTGTGCAACCATAATGCTGCCCTGCTGCAGATGAAGTAGCTCATGTATCTGCACTGCACGTAGGGTTTCTAGGACAAACTCTACCCAAAACAGGCTCTCTAAGTCTGCCTAGATTAGTGTCGCCTCATCATGAACCTTGAGCATCAAGCTCCACCATCTGCCCGATGTTTCCAATAGAAGGCTTGTAGGAAGAATCACCATAAGGTCAGCTGGTGTCCCTACCAGTCTGAATACTCTCACCACAGCCTCTAGCCAATCCTCAGCTGCCTGCAGATCCATCTCTCCCCTGAACCTGAGCAGCCTATGGCACTGGAACTTATGAAATGCGCTCAAGCGGTGTGCACCGTCTGATGCTGGGGCTGGTGGCATCAGTGGCCCAATGGGTAATGGTACCGCTGGTGCCTCTTCTGGTGCCTCTACTGAAATAGGGCCCTGTACCGAGGCCTCATCGCTCGGTGGACTATCCGTGCATACAAAGCCTGGAACCCTGGATGGCTGTTTGTGTGGATCTATCCTAAAAATGAACAGATGTGACATGGTCAAAAGATTATACTTGGTGAGCAGAACTGGTTGAGCTGACTTAAAGAAAACTTTTGAAAACACACACACAATCAGTGTTTTCGTGCACTGGGTCAGAAATCAGTAGTCATGGTCATGGTTTATGGATATGTCTGCCTCCATACCAACACTAGACTCCCTGAACTGAAACCCACACTCAGTAACCTTAATACTATTTCTTCAAAGAAAAGATCAGAGTCCTAAGTTCTATGGTAGAACTGACCCCTTTGATATCAATTTGTCATGACCCATCCCCCGGGGCCCATGCCGTGACAACCCCAATCCCGCCTTCCATTGGCCAAGGGCCGAAGACTAGCACCAAAGGCGTAATTCCCTAAATATGGGAATACATTTCCTTTATAAGTGATAATGCACACAACAAAGTACAAGATGGAAGAAAAAAACTAAGTAAAACTATATAACAAGAGAGTGCTGAAAAAGTAAAGGGGCCAGAAATACAAGCCCACTTGTAAAGTAAAAGTACAACTAAAAAAGGAAAAATAGATGAAAGGTGAAAATAAGCTCCTGGATCATCCACCATGGATCCTACTTGAAGGGTAGGTAGAGATAGTCTCCACAGCACTCCATGTCTGTCTGTCTCCTCCGTGTACCGTCACACCATGTGGTCCACCTCCAGGTACTGTCCAGTCCTGGTACACTCACCCTTGGACAGCGCTGACCGAGGCTGAGTGTACCAGGGCTGGATGGTACCCAGAGGTGGACCACCCGGCGTGACGGTACACAGAGGAGACGGACAGACGTGGAGTTTTGTGGGGACTATATGTACCTACCCTTCAGGTAGGATCCGTGGTGGACTATCCAAGATATTCTTTTCACCTTTCAGCTGTTTTTTTATTTTTTAGTTGTACTTGTACTTTACAGTTGGGCTTGTATTTCTGCCCCATTTACTTTTTCAGAACTCTCTTGTTATACAGTTTTACGTAGTGTTTTTCTTCCTTCTTGTACTCTGTTATGTGCATTTTCAGTTATAAAGGCAATACCTTCCCATATTTAGGGAATTACGCCTTTGGTGCTTGTTGTCAGCCCCTTGCATATGGAAGGAGGGCTATGGGTAGTCACGACACAGGTCTAGGGGGATGGGTTGTGAAACATTTACCTATGAGCTACTAATATCAACCCCATTTACCTGAAAACATATAGATCAACCCTCAAGGGGTCCCTGGAAAGAGTCTTAGGGATCTACATCCTCAAAAGAATGCACAAAAAAGGGAATCAGGACTTAAAACTCAAACACATACCTCGTAGAAAAACTCCAAAGCTTCGAGGTCAGATTTGTGCTCTGAATCCACTATACCACGATCCAAGAGAGATCAAAATCAAGATCATAGATCAATGAAACCTCATTTCCTCAATTCTTTCCTCGGGTATCCCATCGCTCGAAGAGGAAGAGGGGGAGTGGCTCTGTCCATTATTCTAACCAAGGGTGGGGAGAGGAGGGATATTGTTTTAATTTTATTAAAAAATATCCTCCATTTGACATGATGATTTTAAATCATGTCTGACCCGACACCCATTACCAACAACGTTTATTCCATGCCTAGGGTAAAAACGATGTTCTAAACTCAACCGTGATCTTATAATTCTGATACGAGACTCTTTTATGTAGTTATTAATGTTTCCAAAATAAACAACATGCACATGATATAATATATTTATTATTTTTAATATCACAACACGAAGGATCTCTAGGCCTTGGAACCCCACACCAACTCAACGCCTGGCTCCGAAAATATTCTTAGAAATATTTCAAAGTATTACAGGTCAAAACCCTAGTCACTAAAATAATCGTAACTTGATCTACAAAAAATACAAGTATGGGCCACCACAAAACATTTAATATACCTCCCATTCACTAGAGGGTGTAATAGGTAATGAGGGTTTAGATAACACACATGTGGGAGGTGGGTTTTCCCATAAAAATCTAAATAAACTAGGGGTATCTCACACTGAAAATTTGGATTACTCATTGGGTTTGAAAGAAATACAAGCCCAAAATGTAACAGAATCTATCCTATGCACATGTTTACTAAACTATATAGGCAATGAAATAGGCAACACCAACATGAATATTCATACATACATAGACATACTCCAAAATGTTCACCGAATCCATAATGTAAAGAAAGTGAGCAACAACATGATATCCATAAGTAACCAAGCCAAACATGGTTTAATGATAAAAATTGTGCATCTTCCAAGTAAATATCCTAATGATAAAATCTAATGAAACCCCCCACATAAAAACTCCACACACCCTCCAAAATTTTCCAAAAAGATATTGTTCATGATCATGACTCAATAAGGTGTCATCCCTTGTGTTTTGGTCCCTTTCCATTACCTAGATCACAAATATTGAAAACTCCACACATCAAAAAGGGGCATATTCTATGTGTGAGTATGGTAACTCAATAATATATCTCCACCTCACCATTTATTACCTATCATAAACTCAAGTGAATGTAATTAGTAAAATAAATCTTGAGAAGAATAAATCAACAAGAAACATGATTGTTAAACTTTAAAGCATAGGAATTATTATAATAAATGGTAGATACTTATACCAAGAGGGTCTTTTTCATGATTTACATACTACGAAAAATACATATATCTTATACAATCCAACGAGTGAATTCAAGGTACAAAACCTAACCAATAATAGAGAATTCAGGGTGTAACACCCATATCATCTTAGGAAAATATGGACCATGTATAATTGAGTCATTCTAGTTCAGAAAACCATTCCATTATAGGATATGGAAAATGGGTGTAATAGCATTAGGTCACCAATGACGCATCCCACTCCATCAACCTATTCAATGATGATAGGTGTAACTAGGAACCTTACATATGTACATATTAAAAAACATTTCAAACATAAAATAAAAAACATAGATATAAAAGTAAAAAGATACCACAAATCAAAGAAGCTTTCCAATATAGCATATACAAAGAACCAAAATAATATAAAAAATCAGGTGGGATATAATCAATAAACTGATAAATCATGGAATTTAATTATTTTACACAAATCAATTTGAATACATGGTTTATAATTTAATAAACATGAAATAAAAGAGTCAGTTTAACAACTAAAATTTTTTCATAAATAAGCATGCTTACAATCTGATTAAAAATGAAAATATAACAAGCTAAGAGCCCCCTTTATAAACTAATTGAAACAAAAAAACATTCATACTTTTTTATAAGAATAATAATACAAACATAGTATAATAAACATAAAAAACTACCAAATATCATTCAGAATATAAATTAATTCAATGGAAACTCAAATAGACATTATTCGAAGAGGAAAAATAAATTTAAAATTTGTTTATCATCAAAATATACAATTTTAGTCAAATCCACTTGACCCTATACAAATGAAAAAAATACTTTTGGGATTATGTGAGGGAAGAGGGGTATACATACTAAAGGTATATGTATTATATCCCTTGTGTTTTTGTGGATGCAGAGTATGCCAACATGTTCCCAAAGATACCACCAAAGAAGAATTTAGAATTAGGGAACCACCACTAAATTTGGGGAAAATGAATCCAGAACACAAAACCATTGGATTAACTTTGAGTTACTTATGGAATTCTCCCATGATATATATATATATATATATATATATATATAAAGAAAACAATAGGGTCTAGTGGACACAACATAACTTAGAATTTGTGAATGGTTAGATACACCTACTTCTATAGAAAAAATTTAGTAAGTGGGGAGATTTTGGCCTAAAGGACCATAATTAGTTGAAACAAACCCTTTGTGGCTAATTCAATCTCTTTGGATCATGGTAGAAGAATGGATTGACAAGAAAAGGGTGAGGGGAGATGGAATTCATGAGAGAGGTGAGAAATATGGAAAATTTCTGGTGAATCATGATCCCCCACTAATTAGGGGTTTATGTTAATGGAGAAAGTATCAAAATAACATATTTAAAAGGATTTTAGCCCAAGTATAAAATTGTTACTTTTGGGATACTAGAGAGTACCCAATGGTTCAAACAGAACCACTTGGGTCCTTATACCCCCATCATGTACCCAATATAAGTCCACCGAGTACACTGAGTCTCCTAGACCCATGTATTCTCCCATTTATTTCCCCCTCCTCTAGTATCCTCCCTTATTCTCCTAAACTTATCTTTATCTTGAAATACACCTAAAAGGGATTAAAGATCTAATATTAAATGGTTTACTAGATAATAGAGGTTTGGGTATTTATAGTTTGTATATAAGGATATGTTACATAGATTCTTTATCATTCTCTATCGATTGAGGTTGGTTTAGCTTTGGGTTATTGGGAATGTATTTTCTCCCTTACATTATGATTTTATCTTATCAAACCATTTTGTATATTAAAATTGTTTTTCATGAATTTATTTATATATTTCAATGGGTTTTTTATCTTGATTATATTATTATTATATCCTTTTGGGAGTTTTTTGGTTGTGTATTAGTGGATTATGATTAGGCCTTCTATATTGTGTAATATGCCTATTAATCGTTGGTCATTTTCCCCTGGATTATCAGAGTTGGGCTTCGGGTGAAACACTAAACTTACTATCAGTATAGGTGGGGCGCTAATGGTTTAGGTTATGCCATAATCATAAACAATATATTGTTTTTGGATGGATATGTATGAAATGATACCTTCATATTGTCAATTCAATAATATTATGTTTACTTTGTTAATGCACATTTAAAATGAGAAGTTGTGGTTGAGATGTCTATAAGATATGTGTTTTTGATTAATTGATAGAATCCTAATTTTAATAAATTTCTTGAGAAAAATCTTCAAAAAACTATTATTTATTTATGTGAAAAGGATATTCAATGGGATAGGGGGACTTGTGAATGATATAAAATTGAATTACATGATTTGTGAAAGGTTACCTAAACTTTTAATTTCACTTATAAAGAAAAATGTTTTACATTATTTTAAATTTTTATAAATTATTTATAAATAAGTTAATTGATTTAAATTTATTATAATTTTATAAATATTGATTTATCACATGGAGATCAGGGAGATTCTACGAGAGGCGGTGGTATATATGATTTCAATAACACCAAATGGTATGTATAATTTTAATTTTAAATTAAATTAGTTTATTTTTCTTCTTATATTCTATCCCCATAGTATGAGTTTCTTTAATAAAAATTAATTAATATTTACAGAATTTTGATTTTTTAGGAGTTTGTGCCTCTTCTAAAAAATACATGGGTCTTTGTAGAGGTTCTTTGTTAGAACTCTGATACTTGAAAAAATTTACTATTTGATAAAAAATGCCATCAAGTTGGTGTGGGGGCAAGTGTGTTGATTTTTTAACTAGGGTATATGATACATGAACCATATATATCTATCTAAATGACTCATTTGTGGACACCATTACATCAGGTTAAGATTGATATATCATGGATAGAGGTTCATGTTATATTTAAAAATTTAAATTTTCATGATATTATTTAGATTATTATTATATATGATGAAACTTATTTTGAACACGAAAATTTAATATCATTTCTAGATGTATTTTGTTCTATTTGTATCACCAAAGACAAAAAATTATGGAAATATTACATGGTATGGGTGAATATAGATAACTGGGAACTATTTATGTGTGTACCAGACATCTTAAAGTGAGTCCTTCCATGTATTCTTCCCACATAGTAACATGATTTGGTTGTGTACTTGTCTAGTTAGTTAAAAGAATTTGAGATTGATTAATCCATGTATTTGAATGAGTTTAATATTTTATACATCAAATAAATGAATATTTGGGATGTAGACTAAGTCTGGTTATCATTCGCATAATTATTCACTATAAGGGATGCCTTCCAAACTCGAAACTTATAACATATCATACCTTAGACATGATATACATTAATATTTTTTCATTTCAACATTTAAAATTTTATTGTACAACTTGTATATAAATATATAATTGGTTATAGAGACCTAAACTTGACTTAAATGGAAATTAAATTTCTTTTGAGGAATAATTAATACATTACAAAAATAAATGCCCAAATACCATATTAGTTTTGTGTATTTGGAAACATGGAATATAATATTCTAACTTGGTGAAAGATCTTTAACATCTCTCATAAAGATCTTCCACTTTTTTTCCTACCTAAAACCTTTAATTTTATCCTGTAGAAAAGAAAACATAAAAAAGGTGAGATTAAATGCTTGGTATGGGTAAATATAGAGAAGATAAAACAATCCATAAACATAAGAATGTAAAAACATGGGCATAAAGTTTAAATATCAAAATCTTGAGTCATGCAATAAATATTGGCAGTATGTAAGGAATAGATTATAAAGGCCATTAACCATGAAAAAATAGCAATGGAATAAAAAATGGAATTTTGGAAAATAAATAATTTAATAATATTATTTCCATAGTAATCAAGGCATTGATTATAAGACCATTATAGTGGAAAATGTCCATTACTGAACCGGGTTTAGTTGTCATTCTAGCCATGTACTTCTGAACCAGATTTATGTTCCATTTCAGCCCTTTATTACTAAACTAGATTTACATTCCATTCTAGTAATATCTATCTCATGAGATGTAAAACTTTACCTAATTAATTTTAAGGAGATATAAGTCCCACCTATCTCATAATGAAATCATTCTTACATGTGCCACAAAACATAAATCAATCATCATAGCATAACCCATGAAATAAAATGGGTTTCTTAAAAAAAATTCTATCATAACATAGTCCATATAAAATATAATTCCAACTTTAACAAAATAATATCATAGTAATAATAGGGATATAAAAAAACCTTATTTCATCTTAGACGGAAAATATATGTGATAAAACACTTGACCATAATTCTTGAGGAAAACATCCTTTCTTATTCAAAAATGTTTTCTTTTCTCAAAATTCCATGTAATTTTAAAAGAAAAGAATTTAGTTGAAAATAAACATGAAATATTGTATAGGAAGATTCATGGAAATAAGTATTTAGAAAGATATAAAAATCTATTCATGCTGTATATGTAAAAAAACATTCTTCTCGTACTCTTGTCGTAAAAGTAAAAAAGTACCTCGTACTGAAAATGAAAGAAATATTTCATTCATACCGTTAAATAAAAATTTACCAATGGGAAAAATTAACTTAAAAATTAGTATAATAATCGAAATAATATTATATATTTAGGAAACATAGATGTGAATGATAAAAATACCCCAATAAATACTTACGAATAAACAATCTCGGATAATAATGAGATTGAATAATTATCCCTTACCTTAGGTCCAATTTCTTTCATATGTGTCCGAAACTCCAGTATAGTGGGTTTAAACATATTATTAACTTGTAATAGAACCATAATAATATTTATGATATCATATATGATTCACTTATTACTTTATATTACCTGTTTATTTATCAATTCCATGTTAAAGCAACATTTTGGGTAATACTCATTCTATTTATCGTATGTGTTTTGACTTGTTATTCTTGATCTTATTTATTATATCATGATTTAATTACTTATATAATGTAAAAAATTATGTTTATATCATAAATATTCAATATAGAAATATATATAATAGATAGATAAATGAAATGGAATACACCGTTCATGGAGACAATAGGTTGTACGTATGCATGAATGTTGTTTCCGTTTCCTTATTTATTTGAATGAAAGAAAGAAAATGAAACACATATATACATACATAAATATAGTATCATTATTATTTTATATATTTAATTCTTATTTATTATATATACTTTATAATCATTCTTTAATGGTTAATGTGGAGAATGAATCTACTCGCGTCGTGGAGACGATAAGCCATACGTATGCACGAGCGATGATATCATTCCATTTATAGTCAAATGGTATGAAATTGGATGGTATCTGAATTTTAAAGAAATAATATCTTATTGTATTTATTATTTAATTCATTTATATTCATAATTATACCCATCAAAATAAATATAGGTGAAAAATAGTTTTCACCATGACGTCGAGACGGTAAGTCGTACGCCCGCACACATGGTGATATTGTTTTTCATAGGATAAGTAAAATGAGGAATATGGTTGTACCATAATCATTAAAACATCTTTTAATATATTATATCATGGATTTATTATTTTAGTACGGTAACATTTTAGGAAGTGAAAGTAGAATAAGAAAATAACTTTGAAAGAAGGGATAAAACGATCACCTCTTCTTCAGGTGTCTCCTTTCGATTAGCACAAAATGACTCCATAAGTTGGGTTTCTACCCAAAGGGTGTACTATAGGATTAATTTAGTGAAGTTGTAAGGAGATTTTGGAAGGGGTTGGCTGATCCAAAGGGATTTTTAGGTGTGATTAAAATAGAAGGACATGTCCCCTTCTATAAGAGAGGGGAGGGGAACCTTGGGAAAGTCTTGAAATATTAATTTATGACAAATTTATTTTCAGTTTATAATGATTCAAAACTAATTAATTTCGAAAATAATATGATTATTGGTATAAATAATATCAACCAATAATATTTATACATTTTTTTATTTTATTATAAACCTTATCATTTTGAGTCCTTATTTAATCTATTTCATTTTATTTGTGGTAATACAATTATAAATATTAAATGGTTATAAATATTTACTTATGTGTTTTAAATTGTCCATAATTGAATAATTTATAAAATTTTAGACCATATAATTTTCAATTTATAATTTTGAAATAGTTTTGTGATTTTTACATAAATTAATAATATGTTATTTTTATAAAATATCAAAAGTGTCAATTTTGACACTATTCATTCATTTGACTTTAAATAAAATATAAAAAGAAGTTAAATTTGAACCAAAATATTAAATAAACTCCTAAAATTTAATTTTAACATATAAAATTCGTGGATCACATTAATTAGTTCATATGAGATTTATTTTAATATTTTTCAAACCATTTATTTTATATTTATATCAATAAAATAATTTCTACGTCACTATTGTTTCATCATTAATGACTATTTATTAATATCTAAAAATTCAAAGTAAATTCAAATGATATATAAAATTTCATTATATTTCTGTAGAATATTTATGTTTGATTTTTTATAATGTTTACCACTCTATTAAAATTATTATACTTGTAAAATATATGAGATTGACATGTTTTAACGTTCTATTGATTTAAGTATAATTACATCACATTCATAAAAAAAGTCACTTAAATGAATCCATTATAACCATTAATTAATATTGGTAGACTTTAATTCATCTAATATGATTTTTTTAGGTTTTAGAGAAATTTTATTATCTTTATGATATTGTTAGTTACCCTAATTTACCCGATTTATCTTTAACTGTGGTAAATAAAAATTACCGTAGTTACAATTCATAATATAAAAAAAATAAAAGAAACCTATTAACATAATTTGGACCCACTAATTCCAAATATTGAATCCATTTTTCATAATTCAAAACACATAATTCACATAAATTAATTTAAAATTAATTCCCGTTGTCAAAACCAAAAAGCGGGTTTTTAAGAAGTAAAAACTTATCAAAAGATTATCATGTGTTTATATCCAATTTAAATGTGAAATTACATAAAATGAACAAAATTGTATTAACGGATAAAAGAATACAATTAAACTTTAAAACCAATTAAAATAAATCTATCTATATGAATAATTTATACAAAAAAGCAATTTTGAATTAAAATGTAGTATTTTACACTATTCATCAAAATATGAATTTCATCAAAAAAATATCAAAATTTCAACCACGTTAAATTTTTTATGTTCTTATTCCAAATAAGATGTTTATTTTTTTACAAATAGAATATATAAAAGTGTTAAAAATTATATTTAAAATTTGTGCACCATCAAAAGTCGTCAAAATAGTAATTTTTTAAAAACATTTTTTTCCAAAAAATGAATTTGTTCTTATATCATGTTCTAGAAAATACATAAGACTAAATTTAATTTTACATAAAATTAAAAATGCGGTTAATACTATTTATAAATCTAATTTATATAATATTTTAATAATACATCATTTTTTAGTGAAACTCGATATTGCATACAACACAAGTTATCGAGGAAAGTTTCTCCTGTGTGAAACGCAAGCCATACCAATGTTGCGTTTAGTTCAAGATTCCTTTGGTGTTTTTTATAACTTAATCCAAACATAGTTATTTTATAAATTGAACAAATATATACTAAATGTTGTGTGAAATTAATTCTATCAAAATAACTTGAAATTGTGTGTAACACAAGCCTAGTATAGTGTTGCACATACAAGAAGCTAATATTGTGTGGTGTATAACGCAAGATAATCATGGTATAGCATAAAAAACAAGACATAAAATAAATTAAAAATAATCTATCTCATAAAATATCAGGGTGTTACATTATACCCCCCTTGAAATGAATTTCACCCTTGAAATTCATTGGGGTTATAAAAGGGTTACTAATTGAAAGTTTCTTTCATAGAAACCCACATCATAATAAGGAATACTAAAACTTAACTTAAAAAGGAAAGTTAGAAACATAATGGTTACCCAAAGTAACTCATCAATGAGTTTCCACATAGGAGAACATAGGTGTGAAGTGAAACCATGGATATGGAAGAGGAATATAACCATCAAGTTCTGATGAATAATGATAGGGAACACGGTTCGAGAAAGTTAACAACCAGAAAACTATAAATATATGATGATCTATGGGACCATATAATTCATCATATAAGAAGGTACTAAGATAAAATTTTTGGTTTTCAAGATCCTTTCCCTAAATTTGAAAAAATTTTCATGAGAATAAATACTTACTTGATTTTTTGGTACAATCTCACATTTGTTCATGCCATGAACAATTTCCACTTCATCTATTATTCAAAGAAATGAAGTTGAATTTGTCATTCTTGATGTGTTAACTGATCATGTGATAAAATGATAGGTCATTCAATCTATCTCAACAAAAAGGTTAGCATAGGTAATCAAATACGCATAAGTCCACCTATAGTGAGATAATACATTAATCCAACAAACTTCAACTTGAATATAACTTATACTATCCATAAATGGATAACATTAAAATCCTTCTAGAACTGAAAATATAAAACATTAAGAATAGGTGACTTAAATCGACATAAAATTTATCTCCCATATCTTATAAGGTAGTTTTTTTTATCACATTCTAAACATGTGATTACCTTAATCATGTATTCTCGTGAAACATGATAATACGATGAATTAACTTAGGGAAAACATACATTCCATAAAAATTAACTCTTTCCATACACCAAAAATACCAATAATTATATATAATCAAACCATGATATCATTTTGTCCTTATATAATTCCTGAGGTCAATAATACTATCAAAAAACTCATTATCTCCTTATCCCATCATTGTTCACATGTCATTTGTTTTTCAGAAAAATATTTGAATAAATTTTAAGGGTTAGTGGTACCATTCAACATATACTTTCAAATAATTAAGGAAAAACAATAGTTTAACTACCCTTAGATGTTTCTTTATTCCATTTTACCATGAAATTACTTATACAACATTATTCTGGATAAAAATTCAATCATTTCACTGTCTTCTTAAACCGTTGACCAAGATTTATTGTTTTATTCCTCAATAATTATTTCATATCATATATCAATTGTAGTCTCTTCATCACCATGAACATAAATACTACCCATATGACCATGCTGATTCTCTTCATGAGATTTTCCCTTGGAGAATCGACTTGCATAATTCCTGTACATTCCACATTGAAAACATTTTACTATTGTTGTTGTCTTTGAAAAACCATTATCCTTGAACATTGTGTTAACTGAATGTTTTCCTTTGTAATTACGGGCTTTATGTACTTCTTTTCCAAACCCAAAGCATCTTCCAGTTCCTCTGAAACATTATCCTTGATGCCACTTCCCACATTATTTAGATGAGAAAAATTGAACTTTATTTCCTCTATGATCACCATGAAACTCCATTTTTCTCTTATTAGCTGGGTCAAAAAAATAACCAATGTTGAGATTATTGATCATATTATGAGATTATTGATTATGAATAATAATGATGTCTCGCCTTCCAACTCCCATTTAATTTGCTTTTTCATTAATAATATCATTACATTTACCATCATATTCTCCATTAACATGAATCCTCATATTTCCATCAATTTTCTAAAAACAAAAAATAAAAGTGTGAGTGGAAAAACTCATACTAGGAAAACTACATAATCATGGGGGAGTAATTTCATTATCTAACATTGTAGGTTTAATCCTAGGTTATTCATGATTGTTTATATAATTCTAGTACTATAAACAATAGTTAGAATTACTCTTAGGGACATCCCTAGACATACCATAGAAATATCTCTTGGGATATCACTAATGTTTTCTCACCCTAGTTTCCAAAGGTTGACTAAACCTTCACTCTGATACCAACTCTAGAGAACCAAGATTTATGTACAAGTACATCACATTTATTTTTCAGAATACATAATAAGTTTCACAAATATACTCCCAAAGATTATATTAGTTTAGTGTCTTTAGAAACTTGGAATATGATCTTCTAACATTGTGAAAGATATTCAACATCTCCCATAAAGATCGTCCCCTTTTGTTTTCCTACCTAAAACCCTTCTTTATATTTTGGTGAAAAGAAAACATAAAAATGGTGAGGTCAAATTCTCAGTAAGGGCAAACATGAAGAATATAAAAAAAACCAGAAACATAAGAATGTAAAAACAAGAGCATAAAGTTTAAATATCAAAATAGTGAGTCATGAAATAAATCTTGGCAGTACGTAAGGTATAGATCATTAAGGCAAATTAACCATGATAAAATGAAATTGGAATAAAAATTGTAATTGTGGAAAACAAATAAGCTCATAATATGATTTCCATAGTATCGAAGGCATTACTGTCAAGACCATCATAGTAGACAAAGTCCATTAATGAACCGGTTTTACTTTCCATTCCATCCATGTATTATTGAACCAGATTTACTTACAGTTCTAGCCCTTTATTACTAAATTATATTTACATTCCCTTAAAATCATGTCTATATTTTGACATATAAATGTTTACCCAATTCATTGGACAAATATATAGGTCCGGAACATCTTATAATTAAATCATTCTTACATGTTCTATAAAAACATAAATCAATCATCATAAATAAAATGGGTTTCTTAAACATAATTCCATCATAACATAATACATATAAAATATATTTCCATATTTATCAAAATAAAATCATAGTAATAATAGGGATATCAACATAACCCTTTGTCATCTTAGATGGAAAATAATTTTGATAAAACACTTGAACATAATTCTTGAGGAAAATATCCTTTTTTCTTCCAAAATATGTTATTTACACAAAACACAGCACAATTTTAAAAGAAAAGAATTTAGTATTAAATAAAAATGAAACATTGTAAAGAAATATTCATGTAAATAATAAATTAAAAAGATTTAAAAATCTGTTGATGCCGTATAAGTAAAAAACATTATTCTCATACTATTGCAGGAAAAGTAAAAAAGTAACTCATATGGAAAAAGAAAGAAAGATTCCTTCCATACCATTAAATTAAAATTTACCAATAGGTCAAATTTACATTAAAAATTTGTAGAATAATATAAATAATATTATATATTTTGGAAACATGGATGTTAATGATAAATATACCCCATTAAATACTTAGAAATAAACAATCTCAGATAATAATGAGATGGAAAAATTATCCTTTACCTTAGGTCCGATTTATTCTGTATGTGTCCAAAACTCCTATATAGCGGATTTAAACATATTATTAACTTGTAAAAGAACCATAATAATATTTATGATATCATATATGATTCACTTATGACTTTATATTACCTTTTTATTTATCAATTCCAAGTTAAATCAACGTTTTGGGTAATAATCGTTTTATTTATCGTACATGTTTTGACTTGTTATTGTTGATCTTTTTTTTTCATATCTCAATTTAGTTATTTAGAAAATGTTTAAAATTATTTATATATCATAAATATTTAGTATAGAAATATATATGTTAGATAGATAAATGAAATGGAATACACCATTCATGGAGACAGTAGGTCGTACGTACGTATGAACGCAGTTTCCATTTCCTTATTGATTTTAATGGAAGAAAGTAAATGAAATATATAAATATAGATAAATATAGTAGTGTTATTATGTAATATATTTATTGTTTACTTATTATATATACTTTATAATCATTCATGAATGGTTAACAAGGAGAATGAATCTCATCGCGTCATGGATACGGTAAGCCATACATACGCACGAGAGAAGATATTATTTCATTTATGTTTAAATGGTATGGAATTATATGGTATATGAATTGTAAATAAATAATATCATGTTATATTTATAACTTAATTCATTTATATCCATCATTATACCCGTCAATATAATGTATTGGTGAAAAACAATTTACACCACGGTGTGGAGATGGTAAGCCGTACGTACGCATGAATGGTGATATTTTTTTTCATAGGATGGGTTAAAGAAGGAATATGGTTGTACCATAATCATAAAAAAAATATCTAAATATATTAGATGATTAATTTATAATTTTAGTATGGTAACAACTTAGGAGTAGGCAGTAGAAAAATAAACGAACTTTGAAAGAAGGGATGAAGCGATTACCTCTTCTTTGGGTGTCTACTTTTGATTTCCACAAAATGACTCCTTAAATTGGTTTTCTGCCCAAAGGGTGGCCTCAAGAATGAATTGAGAGAATTTGGGAGGAGATGTAAGAACCCAGTTCTTATTCTTGAGGTACTTGTTCCTTCTTTTCTCTTTTCCTTAAGTGTTTTTGAGAAAATAATGTAAATGGGGAAAAAATCAAAAATTTTGTGGGTACACTCCATGTAATTTACCACACACCATGTACTTTGGTTGTGTGTAATGAGTACAAAGGGTGTGTAGCCATGCTGGTGGTGAAAGGTGTAAAAACCGACTACATGCCGTGTAGTGGGTATTTACATGCCGTGTAGTAAGTCGACAGGAAAATAGTAAGGTGGTGGAAGAAGCTGCCAGCCGAGTGACACTACAAGCCATGTAATCAGGAATACATGTCGTGTACCCATGTTGACAGATGAATAATTCCACGGTAGAAATAAGTCGCCAGTGGAACAGTTTTTTAAAGATGAAAAGTATACACTGGGTAGTTGAAAGGTACACGCCGTGTAGTTTGTTTTTTTCGCTTAAAATGGGCAGTAGCCGCCTCTGTTCACAGAGGAAGCTTATAATGCTAGAGGAGAGCGGGAGAGAAGGCCAGAGCTTGGAGGACGTCCTGATCGAGCACTGCGAATCAGATTCCGCCTCTGTTGATCTCATTGGAACCGTACGGGTAAGACCTCCCCTCTCCTTGAGCCATTCTTACCAATTCTTTACCATGGGGAAGTTATTTACATTTGAATAGAAATTCTTTTACCCCAGATCAACGTCATTCTTGGACGATTCAAGGAGCTTTGTTCATGTATACCGATCAAGGGCGATCGAGGTAGGTGGTCTGGTGTTTAAATTCCAACTGCTATGTGTTTTTGTGTACCTTTGTGCTACGAACCCATATTGGGGTGTCGTGTGGCTGAGGCCTTGACTATCTTAAATACCTGGAATTATATATGAAATAGAATGTAAATATAAAATGTTGTTTGAGATCGCTGCTTTGATCAAGGACTACCCCTGGGGTGTGTTCCTCTGTTTAGCCATTTTTCTAGGTTACCCGAGGGTATACCATGAAATTTAGCATGCTTTAAATTTCCACGAGAGGAATTTTATATAATTGCATGCTTATATGTTGGCCTCAGCCTGGTTGCGTGCGCCTGAGGGCAATTTTTTTCGTAGCCTGAGGGTAGTGTTTTTCTTAGCCTGATGGTAGTGTTTTGCTTAGCCTGAGGGAAACTTTTCCGTTCCTTTGGGCAGTAGATTCTGTGCCCAAGGGCGACACTTCGTATGCCTGAGGGCAATATCTGTTATGCCTGAGGGAAATTACCTAAGGGTTTCGATTCTGATTACCTGAGAGTAAGGTTTGTATGTCTGAGGACATTGACTGTTTACTTAGAATATTCACTATGGCGATATCTTAAATAAAATGACTAAATGAATATTAAAATGGAAATTTTACAGGAAGTTAGTTACTTTTGAGTTATGCTTTGTTTATTGCATTTACATTTGCACACTGCTGTTGCACATTTTCACCGACATTTGGGCACGAGCCTTTGGTGGGTGCCTACTGGGATTTAATTCTCACACCCTGTTTGGTCCATTCCATCGGCCCAAACAGATTATATTTCTACAGGTGTCGACAGGGGAAAGGGTCCCTATACAGGTACATGATTATCGCAGAGGAGTAGGAGGTAATGGGACCGATCTTAGGCTTGTGATGCTGCGGAGTTCTGTTTACTCTACTTTGTTTTTGTTTGCTTGTACCTTTTATTTTGAGTTGTATTGTATTGTATTTCAATGTATCCTATTCTGGATGTTTTCATAGAATTAGTGACATGCTGCATCTTTCTATATATGACTGCTGGTTCTGTTTTATTTCAGTTGTCCATTACAGTTCATATTTTTTACTGCTTCCGCTGTTGTATGTTTTATATCTTTTCTGTTGTGCTACACTTTGAAAAAAGAGGGAATTGTTTCCCCCCTATCAGACTTGGGCCCTCGCTGCTAGTCGGTAGCCTCTGGCATTTGGGGAAATGCGCTTGAGGTCATGTGACCAACCAGGTTCAGGGAACCCGTTGAGTGGTACCCAGATCCGGTATGTTACAAAGTTGTATCAGAGGGTTTCTTTTCTTTGACTTACTATTTGGATCCTTAGTCAGGGATAAGACAGAAATGGTAGTTGGTAATAAGCTATGCCCGGGAGTTGCTAACCCGTGTACAAGGAAAAGCGAGTCTACCTTGATTATTGAAAATATTACTGGTTTTCCACTTTTACAGTTGATTTGATATTCACCGATGGGTGACGCACGTGTGGTGTGCTGTTTATATGTTATTCTTGGGTTCTATTTAGTTGCAACCCGATGAGATGTGGGTCTTCCGTCTCATGCATCATTTAGGCACATTCTAGAAATCACATGTCATGCATAGTTTCAATGCCACATAGGTGCATTAGAAATTGCATGTTGTTGTGATAGTTTTTATGCTAGAAAAGCATGCTGTTGTGATTGCTCCTTTGATAAATACCTGCTATTTGATAGGGTATTGTTGTGAGAAGCCTAGATAGAACGAACACCAAACTTTGGTTTTTAGGGAGTATGGGCCCTCATTGACTGGAATTTGGTGGATCATTGATTAGTTTACTTGTTATAACACGTATAAGATTCCAAGATTTGATTCGTGGGGAGTATGGGCCCTCACAGATCGGAATTTGGCACTTAGGTGTTAGTTTTAATGGTGTTCTGGGCTCTGGGGAAGTTTCTGAGGCTTACTGTCTGGAAAACCAAGAATACACACTGTGTAGTTTTGACTACACACCGTGTCCTCTTCTATTCAGGAAAAAATGGAGACTTTTTAAGTACATGACATGTTGTATCTAACCGTGTCATGGACCATGTGGGAGGGGACACGAGATAGAGTCTGGCTTGGGAACACAAATCATGTACCAGATGTACACGCCGTGTAGTGTTGACCTGGTGTCTACCCATGTAACTAACAACATGAACATGAGAAAAACATAAGACATACACGCCGTGTCTATTTTTGCACATGTTGTGTTGTCTAAACTTGGTACCCGGCCATGTAACTAACAACATGGGTCAGCGTTATCTTCCAAGTACACGTCGTGTCGTTTTGGAACACGCCGTGTAGTGTCAACCGTGTAGCTGGCCGTGTAGCAAACAACACGGGTCAGCCGTGTAGCGGGCCGTGTAGCAAACAACATGGGTCAGCCTGTGGTTTCTTTGAACACACCATGTCGACCTCTGAACATGCCATGTAGTCTGGTTATAGGAGAACTGTGTGGCTAAGCCATGTAGAAGGACTCAGGCAGTGAAGAGGGATTCAAGTACACGCCGTGAAGTTAGGAGACATGCCGTGTGTTTGGGGTGTTACATGACCAGTCTAAGATGGAGTACACGCCCATGGGAATGTCTTGTGAGAACACACTGTGTAGTATTTATACACGCCGTTTATTCAAGTTTTATAAATCTTGAATGCTTTCTTCTCCTATTCCCTTCTTGGTCTCCTAGTTTTCGGTCTTTGATAATCTTGATATAAGGTGTGCGTTTGACCTTGTAGAGCCATGCCGCCAAGACGACCACCGGTTGTTCACCAGGAGAGCGACGATGATTATAATCCCGATATGGTGGGTTATGGGCTACCCAAGGATCCTCCAGCAGAGCCTGATGTGGCGCCATCTATTTTACCGGAAACAGGCACTGATTCACAGTTTCAGGAAGGCTTTATGCAGTTTATGCAGACTTTCCAGGGAGCACCGCAGGCCGCCACATTGATGGCATAGCTGAATCGTATATTCTAGCAGCAGCATCCTCCTACGTTTTCAGGGGATGGAGGACCAAAGGCTGTGGATTCCTGGCTGGGTTTGATGCAGACGATATTCGCGCATATTGAGACGCCTCTAGGGCGGAGGGTCAAGCTCGCTATCTACATGCTGCTTGATTTCTGCCAAGAGGTGGTGGGTTGTTACCACCCAATTAGAGCATCACTATGGCATGGCATGGGAAGATTTCCAGGTAGCCTTATATGACTTCTTCTTCCTGGAGACGCTGAGGGAAGATCGAACTCTAGAGTTCATGAATCTGCAAAAAGGCTCTATGTTAGTGATGGATTATTCTACTCGTTTCACCGAGCTTCAACATTTTTCACCCGTTCTGGTAGGTGATGAGGTGATAAGGGCTCGACGGTTTGAGGATGGTCTTTGATATTACATCCGAGCACTGGTGAACATTTTTAGGTTGCCTACTATGCATGATATTGTGAACCAGACACAAATTACTGAGTGGAACCTGCGGGAAGCTAGTGGTGTGGGCCAGTGGGGTTCGACACCAGTTTATGGTACTATATCTACCGGTACGAGAAAGAGGCAGATGGATCTCTTTCAAGGTGTCAGTACTAGTCATAGGATTTATACAGATGGTCCGGTAATTTTCTACCAGTGTGTTAGAGAGGGCCACAAGAGACCTCAGTGTCCTCGAGACCCAGTGGAGTGCCAAGCTTACGACAAGATGGTCCATCTGAAGCGTTTTTGTAGGGTGTTTCCACCAGTGGCTAGTGAGATGGGTTCTGTGCAGACTCTACATGTGGGAGTAGGACAAGCAGCTTCTTACCAGTCGAGCAATTGGAATATGCCAGGGCGTGTGGGCAGAGATGGTGGTCGTGGCCGTGGTTTCCAGACACTAGGATCTCAGAGGCAGTAGGGCAGGACAACTCAGGGTAGCCAGGCTATGTCGCAGGGCCACAACACTAGGAAGGTATATGCAGTGCAACAGACCCAGCAGGAGCAGGATCCCAGACTTTCTACAGTCAGAGGTACTATTTTAGTAGCTTTTGTTTTATCTTCAGTACTTTTCAATATGGGTGCTACACATGGATTTATATCTGTTCCCGTTGTGGAGAGTCTTAGGATCTGTGTTTCTTATTCTTCTGATATCATGACTCTAGACACTCCGTTAGTAATGAAAACGACTGGTGTGCGTCAGTGCAAGGAGTTCCCCCTTGTGGTTTTTGGGTGTCACTATTTATGGGACCTCTATGTCTTAGAGAAGACGATCTATGATTTTATTCTTGGGATGGAAGGGTTGGTACCCTTCTGAGCCTTTGTATATTTCTATCATCGTAGGGTGAGATCCACATCACCAGAGGGTGGAGAGTTTCTATACAAGGGCGAATGGGATGTCCAGGTGAGCTGGGCTGGACCTGAGCATCATGGGTGAGGTGGTGTGAAAGCCCAAATTGTGAGCTTATATCTTGATGAACAGGGAACATGCCAGAAGTATTTCCCTCTAGTGGTTGATCGTTTTAGGGATATATTTCCCGACGAATTTTCGGGTCTACCTCCGGAGCATGAGGTGGATTTCTCTATTGAGCTTGTTCCAAAGGCGGCACCGGTGGCCATTCCTCCTTATAGGATGGATACACTAGAGTTACAACAGCTCAAGAGACAGTTAGAGGAATTATAGGAAAAGGGTTTAATTTGACCCAGTACTTATCCTTGGGGTTCTCCTTTCCTATTTGCGAAGAAGGCAGACAGTACTCTCAGACTCTGTGTGGATTATCAGAAGCTGAACCAGTTGACGATCAAGAACCGATATCTCTTTCCAAGGATTGGTGATATTTTTTAATCAACATCGAGGAGAACGAGTGTTCTCGAAGATTGACTTGAGATCTAGATATCATCAGTTAGGCGTTAGACCATTATATATATACCGATTATAGCTTTTCAGAGCAGATATGGTCTATACGAGTACTTGGTTATGCCGTTAGGACTCACGAACGCGCTAGTGGGTTTCATGGCTATGATGAATCGTGTGTTCCATCCTTATCTGGATTCTTTTGTTGTAGTCTTTGTGGACGATATATTGGTGTACTCTCACACTTGACATGACCATGACACCCATCTTAATATCGTATTGAGTACACTGAGAGAGCATCAACTATATGCTATGCTCTCAAAGTTCCACTTTTGGATGTACCAGATACACTTCCTGGGTTATATAATTTCTAAGGCAGGAGTTGCGGTGGACCCAGAGAAAGTGAGTGCAGTAGTTTCCTGGGAGTATCCAAAGAACGTGTTTGAGATATGGAGTTTCTTGGGGATGGCTGGTTACTACAGGTGCTTTATACAAGACTTATCCCAATTAACAACGCGGTTGACAGGTTTGACTAAGAAGGGTGTGAAGTTTGTTTGGTCAGAAGCTTGCGAGACAACCTTTCAGGAGCTGAAGGGAAGGCTTCCAACAACACCAGTCCTGATACTTCCAGAGTATTTGATGATCTACACAGTTTACTGTGATGTAGCAGGTATTAGGCTGAGAGCAGTATTGATGTAAGGCGATCGAGTAGTTGCGTACGAGTCTTTGCAGTTGAGGCCACATGAGAGAAATTACCCGACGCATGATCTCGAGTTGGTTGCAGTTGTTCATGCGTTACGCTGTTGGAGACATTATCTCTTAGGAGAACATTTTGTGGCCTTTACAGACGAAAAAAGTCTCAAATATATTTTTACTCAGCGTGACTTGAACTTGAGAAAGCGAAGGTGGGTTTAATACCTTCATTCCTTCGACTTCGAGCTTTCCCATTAACCTATTAAAGGTAATGCAGTGGCTGATGCACTGAGCAGGAGGACTTAGGTACAGGCAGTGCAGGAGGCCAGTGGTGAGTGTAAGCTTATGGATTTGTTTTCTGAGATGCATTTGGAGGTGCATGATGTTCAGGGGAAAACATATCTCTCATCCTTATCTGTGACTTATACCCTCCTGGACAGAGTGAGGATGAGACAACTATCGGATTCAGAAGGCCTAGTTCTACGGGTGTCGGTGGCAAGTGAGGACCCTCCTCCTGTTTGGATGATAGGAGAAGATGAGGTAGTGTGTATCCATGGATGAGTGTGGGTTCCATGGGACATACGCAAGGAGTTTATGTGGGAGTTTCATGCTTCAGCTTGGGTAGTTAATCCTGGAGTCACCAAGATGTACCGTGACTTGAGACGTCAGTATTGGTGGCCAGGTATGAAGAAAGAGGTAGTTGGTTATGTTACAAGATGTTACACCTGTTAGCAGGTGAAAAAAGAGCATCAGAGGCCAGCAGGGTTGTTACAACAATTACCCATTCCGGAGTGGAAATGGTATGATGTCGCGATGGATTTCGTGATCGGGTTACTGAGGTCACCTCGAGGAAATGATGTTGTGTGGGTTTTTGTGGACAGACTCACAAAGGTAGCTCACTTTTTTCCAATCAAGGAGACCTTCAGAGTTTATGAGCTCGTGAAGTTGTATATCTGAGAGGTCTTACGTCTTTATGGGGTCCCCCATTTATCGTTTTAGATAGAGATTCCCATTTTATGTCTCATTTTTGGCAGAGTTTTCAGAGGGAACTGGGTACACATGTGCTTCTGAGCACAAATTACCACCCTCAGACTGATGGACAGTCAGAGCTTACGATACAAGTGCTTGAGGACATGCTTCATGCATGCATCCTAGACTTTCTGGGCTCTTGGGAGAAGCACCTACCCCTGGTTGAGTTTTCCTACAATAATAGTTTTTAGGAATCCATTCATATGGAACATTATGAGGCTTTATACGGTAGGTCATGCTGATCACATTTGTACTGGATAGAGGTAGGTGAGGCAGCTTTACTGGGACCACGTATCATGCATGAGACTTCTGAGTAGGTCCAGTTGATTTAGAAGTGGATGGCTACTGCACAGTCATGTCAGAAATCTTATGTTGATCGCTGCAGATGACCCTTAGAGTTCGTGGTCGGGGATCAGGTTTTTATATGTGTTTCACCGAGGCTGGGACACAAATAGATCAGGAGACAGGGTAAACTTTCACCAAGGTATGTGGGGCAGTTTGAGATTATTGAGAGAGTTGGGCCGGTTGCCTATCGGTTGTAGTTACCACAGAGGTATCATGCCATCCACGACCTCTTCCATGTATCTCAGCTGTGCCATTATCACTCAGACCTGTCTCACATTATTCAGCCTGAGGAGGTTGAGCTTTAGGCCGATGCATCCTTTGAGGAGCATATGATTCGTATTGTTGATAGGAGCACAAAGGTTCTCTGAGGCCGGTCAGTTCCTCTCGTACTGGTGCTATGGA